>CM020042.1:0-1233000 GCA_009769605.1 Bucorvus abyssinicus | reverse complement strand
GCTGAGGTGCAGGAGAAGAGAGGACGGTGACCTGTTGGCAACCAATTTTGTTCTCTTGGTTCCAGAAGCCGTTCTGATTGCTACTCCCTTTTACGGTGGCATTACCCAGAGCGTCTTCCTCTACGGTAACGTCAAGCTGGTGTATGCCTATTTGGACAGTAAGGTGAGCTCGGAGGGAAGGGAATACCAGGGGTTAAAAAACAACTGACACTGGAAAGTGCCGAGCTTTGGGAACCTCTGAGAGCAGACCTGAGATCTGCAGCCCAGTGTATTGCTGGGAAACTGGGCATGTAATTTGTGAGAAAATTGTTTGAGACCATAAATCTGGATTCCAGTCTTGTCCTTTTCTTGTGTTTTGCTCCCAATAATGGCTCTTGAGAGGGAAAAAAATGGCCATTTGGAGCCTTGGAGACTGAAGTATGCACTGTCCTACTCCAGATGGACCTGGGGGTGGAAGAGCAGTGGATCTTGCGTTGATTCAGTTCTCCCAGGACTACCAGAGAATTCTCTGTGTGTGGCCAGCCTGTGATGAACAGTTCCTTCTTCTTATTTATTTATTTATTCTCTCTGTAGTATAAAGGATACAAAGATGGTTGCTAGGTCGTTGTTGTGTTTTTTATTTTCTTTTGGGCAACATTTCTGAGGGGATTGGCTCAAGGTAGACTCTATGGAAATAACTCACCCTTTTTTATCTTTGTGATGTCTTTCAGATTACTGGAACGAGCACTCGGCCTTTTCAGCTTACTGTGGAAAAACTGGAAAAAGCCTTGCAGGACGCCCGGGCAGAGGTGAGTTTAGCTGGGCTTCATGTCACCAATTAAGTCTATGACACATTTGAGACAGCACATCCCAGAAGAGGCATGAAGATCGAAACATCTTCAAAACCTAGCTGCTGGCTTTCTGGTAGACCTCGTAGATCATCTGCGATGAGGCTGCTTGCAAACTCCGTGGGGAGTCCTAGGGGAATCCCCCGTGTCCCGTTCTGGTGACAGCAGAATGGATAAACCAGGAGACCCAGACCAGTCACAAAGCACTGGAGCCCCTTTGTATCACAAAAACCCCATGCTTGGGCATGCACTAAAAAGGGAGGACTACCCAGGGTTTCTCCTTCAGGAAGACCAGCTGAGTCACCCCAAAACTGACTGTTACACAGTGGTGCAGATGAATCCACTAAGAACAGCGGGAGTTTTTGCAGGAGAGAGAGAGGTGCAAATCAGATGGGTGTCACCTTTCTGAAGAGCCAGTCTGTAAATGTAGGCATTGTCCTAAGCCCTCTGTATGTTTAGCTGCATCTTCAGATCACTACTGGCTCTGACACCTCCAGCCACGCGTGCTCTAAATGAGAACAGTTTGCATCTACAGAGCTCAAATTCCTGTCTGTCTTGCCTCATTTGTGGGCAATCTTCAGGAATTTGTTACTTCCCAAATACTGATGCAGCTCAGAGGAAGTTCTCTTCCACACTGAGGACCTGCGAGAGCATCTTCCCCATCGATTGGTTGTCAGCGATGGTGGCAGGCTCCCTCCTCTCAAAATCATAGATTCATTTCTTAACCTTTTCCTCAGTTCACTTTACAAGTGATAATAATTGTGAAAAAAATCAGCTAGAAGTTCTCTCATATGGATCTAAGCTCAGTCATGGTGGAAGCTCAAGGGGAGTCTCATGTCACACTCACTGCTCAAGCAGAGGGACTGGAAATGTATCCCATGATGGGCACTCTTTTAATACGGCGGGTTTTGTGTTCTGCAGGGCGTCACTGTAAGGGCCTTAATTCTTCTGAATCCCCAAAATCCCCTCGGGGACATCTACTCCCTGTCAGAGCTACGGGATTACCTGGAGTTTGCTAAAAGGTATGTCACTTCGGAAGGCTGAAGAACCCTGAGTTGGACACGACAAACTTCTCGCTGTCCCTGAATTAGTCTGTGAATATCTGTTCAGTCAGGGAAACAGTCAATTCTTCACACACAGCAGAGGAGAGAGGAGTGCTGAGGACAAGGGAGCGTGGCCTGTGCAGCCATCTGGAGTGGCCAAGCAGCCTGCATCAAGGAATGCAAGTTGTGTGTGTTGGTAGGCCTGGCAGGCGCTGTGGTGCTGTGGTGCTCTGGCAGGCAGCTGAGCACCCTTCTGCTTGGTTTCTCTGTGCGTGCAAAGAAATACAGGAATATGTGTTCCCAGCTTCATGGTGGATCACAGATACTCTGAGATCCAGAATCCATGAGATTCCAAATAGGTGATGATACAATGTACTCTAGACGGGTTGTTCATACAGGAGTTAATTGTCACTTGTTCACTGGAGATGAGTGAATTTTTATCTCAGTCGCCGTGCATGACAGGTGGAGATCACGTCAGTGTCCACATAACAGACCTTCTGAGCCGTGACAAAAATGCTTTGCTGCTGCAAAATGTCTCTTCTGTGAGCACAGAGGGTCTTTGAAGGCCTGAATTTCTCTCTGCTTCCCAAGCAGGAGCAGCTGCCTTTTGTAACCCTGTTTTGTCCTTCTGCAGACACGAGCTGCATGTGATCGTAGACGAGATCTACATGCTGTCGGTTTTTGATGAATCGGCCACCTTTTACAGTGTTCTGGGCATGGACAGGTAAAATCAGCTCCTACCTCCCTGGCCACCTTCCAGTGACAGTTCACCACGTGCCGTGCTGAGAGCTCGTGACTGGGAGTTAAGTCATGAGCTGGCTAACCCTGCGCCTGCCTCACACCCGTTTGTCCCGTGTTGTAACTGCTGAATGGCAAACACGTTTTATGAGGGGCAATCTGAGAGTGAAAAATGGCAGTTGGGTTCCTGACAGAGCTCACTCTTCAGTGTGTGCTTCCCTATTTGCCTGTGACAGTCCCCAAAATAAAACACACTTGAGTTAAGTGTTAGCTCAGCGTTGCTGGGCTTGGATGTATGACAGTGCAAAAGAGGAACTTCATCCCCTTCTGCAAAATACTGGGGTTTGAAAAAAAGAAAATTGCTTTTAATTCTTGGCAGACGCATTGGCATAGGCCTGATTTCCAGCATTATATCTACAAGCTTCATACGTGCAAGAAATCTGTGCATGAAATACAGCACTTGCAAGTATTTGTATAACTGAAATATTTAAAAATGTGTCTAAGACAAGTTCCAGGGGGTTCCTGGCTTCTAAAGTTAGGTCAGATTTGAGTTTCCCCTATGTGACTGCTGTTCCACACTCCGCTGTCTGTCGCGGAGTAACGCGGCGTCTCCAATTCTCCGACGCTGCGTTGGTGATCCAAAAGCTTCTGCAGCCCTTACACTAACTACCCGTCTGCATCCTTCCAAATACAGATTGCCTGACCCTCAGCGGACCCATGTGATGTGGGGAATCACCAAGGTGAGTGTTGGTTGCTGTCACACTATGGCTTCCCAGAGAGATGGCCAGGCCCAGAGAGTGCTGGAGACTGGAGTTCAACCCATTTGGTGGCCGGTGACCAGTGGTGTTCCCCAGGGCTCAGCAGCGGGTCCTGTTCTCTTGTACACCTTAATCAATGATCTGGACAAGGGGATCAAGGGCACCCTCAGTCAGTTTGCAAATGACACCAAGTAGGGTGGGAGTGTGGATCTGCTGGAGGATGGTGAGACTCCACAGAGGGGTCTGGACAGGCTGGGTCAATGGGCTGAGGCCAGTGGGCTAAGGTTCAATAAGGCCAAGTCTGGGTCCTGCCCTGGGGTCACACGAACCCCCTGCAATGCTCCAGGCTGGGAGAAGAGTGGCTGGAAACTGCCTGGGGAAAAGGACCTGGGGATGTTGATGGCTCAAGAGGAGTCAGCAGCGTGCCTGGGCTTGTACCAGTGCTGATGTGGCCAGCAGGACCAGTGCAGGGATCATTCCCCTGTCCTGGGCACTGAGGAGGCCACACCTCGAATCCTGGGTTTGGACTTGGCCCCTCACTACAAGGACATTGAGGGTCTGGAGCGTGTCCAGAGAAGGGCAGCGAAGCTGGAGCAGGGTTTGAAGCTGAGGAGCGGCTGAGGGACCTGGGGAGGTTCAGCCTGGAGAAAAGGAGGCTCAGGGGAGACCTTCTGGCTCTGACAACTCCCTGACAGGGGGTTGGAGTGAGGTGGGGGTCGGCCTTATCTCCCAGGTAACAAGTGACAGGATGAGAGGGAATGCCCTCAAGTTGCACCAGGGGAGGTTGAGGTTGTCCCTAAGGAACCATTTCTTCCCCGTTGGGGTTGTGCAGGCCTGGCCCAGGCTGCCCAGGGCAGTGGTGGAGTCCCCATCCCTGGAGGGGTTTCCCAGCCGTGTGGAGGTGGTGCTGAGGGATGGGGGTCAGTGGGGACCTGGCGGTGCTGGGGGGACGGGGGGACTCGAGGAGCTTAAAGGTCTCTTTCAACCAAAGTGATTCCATGATTCCTGGCTGGGTGGGTTGGCCTGGTGTCCTCATGTTCCTCACGCTGGGAGGAGCAGTCGTATTCGGATCCTGGTCTTCCCATGTAATAGTCTCTCTGTGTCTTCTGCAGGATTTTGCTGTCTCTGGGATTCGCTTTGGTACTTTGTATACAGAGAACCAAGACGTTGCTAACGCAGTGGCTTCTCTGTGTTATTTCCACGGGGTTTGTGGACCAGTCCAGCACAAGGTTGCGCAGCTCCTTAGAGACAGAGGTGAGTCAGTAGCTGCATGTGTGATCCTCTGTGTCCTGCGTGTCTTGGCACCTGGGGGATCCCCTCCTCTCCTCTTACTTTCCCAAGTGGCCCAACAAAACAGGGAGGTGAAGGGTTCCAGTGTTCTGGAAACTTGAGCAGATCTGAATTCTTTCTCAGGTTGTGGGGTTTTCTTTTTTTTGTCTTCTCCTTCTGATCAGACTGGATCAATCAGGTGTACTTGAGGGCCAACCGTGCCCGCCTCAAAGCTGCCCATACCTATGTGACTGATGAGCTGAAGACCCTTGGGGTTCCTTTTCTGAACCGCAGTGCGGGCTTCTTCGTCTGGATTGATTTCCGGAAGGTTGGTAGTGGCAGGGAGGGAGGCTTCTTGTGGGCTGAGGGTGGTGCCACGGCAGCTAGAGGACACTTGAATGCTGTGAGAAGCATTTTAGCAGCTGCATTGTCTGGCTGAGCGGAGGGAAGGGCTGCCTGGTATTTCTGTCTGTTCTTTTCCTTTTGTCTGTCTGTCCATTTCCCTCCTTGCAGGAATCTTACTGCTCTCAAGCCACTTTCCTCCCCATTTCTTCCTTTCTATCACATCTGCTGTACCTCAGAGGTAAAGGGTGTTTCCCCTGGCCTTTGCAGACCTCATGGGAATCACGAATTCACGAGGATTTCAGTGGTTTAGCCTATGTGTCTCTAACCTCTGGCCCTTCTGCTGACTCTCCTAGTACCTTAGGACAGGCACATTTGAGGAGGAGATGCTGCTCTGGAGGCGTTTTCTGGATAACAAGGTCCTCCTGTCGTGTGGTAAAGCCTTTGAATGCAGCGAACCTGGATGGTTTCGCATCATCTTTGCTGACAAGACCCACCGGCTGCAGTTAGGTCAGTAACATTTTCTTCTCGTTTTCCTCCCACCAGAATTTCTGTCTCACTGTTTCCTCCTCTCCTTAATCCTAAATTTATGCTATTATTATTATCCTCTTGTTTCTCCATTTTTCCTCCTTTCCTTCCATCCTTGAAATTTTTCTGGATCTGACAGATTTAGGTACGCTTGTGGCTTAGCTACTTCACTGGTGTTTCTCCTCTTTCCATCACTGCAGGTATGCAACGGATCCGCAAGGTTTTGGAGGAGCGGGAGCAGGAGATCCTGGCTGAGGAGAAGGAGCAGCCCTGTCAGTCAGAACAGGACGGCAAAGCTGACAGCACCGATGAAGTCATCTTTGTGTCCCATCACCAGGAGCCTACCTGTGCCGGGAGCTCCAGCCTCGGTGACCTCATTGGCCTCCTGCAGCAGCAGATGCGTTCGTCCGACTGGCTGCAGAAAAACACAGCCGAGCAGTTCGCGCAGGAGAAGCCGGAGATCTATGATGTGTTCAGTAAACTGGTGGGGAAGCAGTAGGGCTCCGCGTGCCTTCAAGGGCCTTCCTGAGCGGTGACTGACCCTGGGACCCGGCCAGCTCAGCACTGACTTCCAGCAAATAATGTATTTTCTGTATAGCAAGAAACTCTCTTTGTAAACCCCCTCTGCTCCCCACTCCCATCTGAGAGCTTTTAATTTGTACTGTACAGAAGCGTTCCTTGGGCTGGGCTGAGGGCAGGGAATGGTGGGGTCTGATTCGCCTGCTGCCCCCGTCCTGCGGCATCACTGTATTTTGTATTTCATTTCTAATGAATATGCTCTTAACTCTCTTATAAGCTCCTGTGGTGTCAATTTTTTAATACTTCTTATGTCACGCTTTCTGGGAAGACAGATTGTTAGAATGTGTGAAGTTTCCCTTTCCCTAAATGATGGTCAGATGTAAGTCACTATTTGGGGCCAGAAGATGACTGCTGTTGCTAAGAGGTGTTTTGGGGAGGGAGAACCCAGTGTCAGCCCTAACCTAGCTGCAGCCAAGGGTAAATAGGCATGTGTGTGGGTTCCTCTGCCGGGGTGAGGCTCTCCAGGCCGCAGTCTAGTCCAAGTTCTGTAAAGCCTTTCAGTTTGAGCTGGTTTTGTCTGTCCCCAGAGCAGACAGCATCCAACTCCCTCACTCGGTGAAATGCCCGCTTCTGTTTCTCTCCGTTTTTGCATTCACATAAATGAACAGCATCTGCTGGCCTCTGGGCACAGCATCTACAAACGAGCTAGGAACAGAGAGGCGGCTGAAAGCAGATCCTTCCCTTGCCTGGAAGCCCATCCCTTCTGCTCAGTAGGGAGGTGCATTAGCAGGACAATGCCGATTCTTCTCCCACACAGCCCCATGTACCTGTGTGAAGCCCACAGCCTTCCTAGGTGGCACCTTCCACCATAATCAGGGTAATTCAGGTGGTTTTTTTGCTATGTTTATTGATTTGCAGGGTAACTTTTGGATTAAACAGTGTTCTTCACTCTCCGTCCTCTCTTTTCTATTTTAAAAGACACCATTTCCTGTGTGATGGTGATAAAGATGGAAAGCTCCTTTTGCAGATACAAAGCTCTTTAATTTCTGATACTGTAAAACTTCAGGCGTCTGAGAGGAATTTAAGCTGTTTTTTCTGCATACGTATTAATCCAGAGGCCAAGGAAATTGCCCGTGAATCCTGACTGGAAGTGTACCTTTCTGCTGTCATTTGTTCCAATAGTAACCAAGTTTCATCCTGGTGGCCTTAAGAAATACGTGTATATAATGAGTTACAGAGGTGAAAGGTAAAATTTAGGCTAAATTCTGTGCTGTTGAGGGAATCACAAAAAAAACCCCATCTTCCACTCTTCTGATTGAGCCGCCAATGTGCAACTGGAGAGGCAGGAACACACCCCTTGGTCCCACAACATCCCTGTGTCTTGCTTAGATTTCATCCCTGGAGATCATTTAAGAGAAGGGTGGTGTTGAGAGTTCAGAGGAAATTCAGACTCCTTTGGTTCCAGCTTTCATCTGGCAGTCGCTCCATGAGGTGGGATGTTGGGGATTGAAGGCTCCCAGCGGTAGCGGGGAGGCTCCGCTGGTTTTCTTGGGCATCGTAGATTTTGGCTGGTGAGCGGGTCATAATGAGTGGCAAAAGCATACGTCTGTATCACAAACCAAAAGACCAAGACACAGGCAGCAAATAATTCCTGTGACCGCAGCGAGGTGAGGGTGGAGAATCGCCTGGGCAGTGTGGAGGAGAGTCTGAGCAGTGACTGCGGAGAAGGTGGTGGCAGCTGTTAGAAGTCCCTGGTCCCTCTCAGATGCCAGCACCGAGGCGAGGTTGGTGAGATAGTGATGTAGTCATAAGCATCACATTTGCTTATTAGTTTGGCATTTGTCCACATGCAATACTTTGAAGGACATTCTTTGGTTATTCTCATTTATTGTCCATTTACTCTTGGGTGTCCACAAAGAAAGCGATAGGACGAGACAGGTCTCCGTGCTGGAGCGGGAGGGGAGACCTACAGCCAGAATGCCAAGAGACTTACGGTTGGTTTTTATTTCTGTATCCCAGGGAGAGTCTGAGCAATGAAAATTTAGGGAGAAAGCTCTCAAAATGAAGAGCCGGATAAGGCTGTAGGGGCATTAGCTGAAGTGGTATTTCAGGGGGTTCCTGTAATGAACTCAACTGTTAATTACTCCTAATTCTCTTGTGGAGGTCTGGCCACTCCTGTGGTTGGGAGTACGTCAGTATCCAATAGGAGCCTTTCATATAAGGGGGTTTTTCACCCTCGGATGTTTAGTGCCCAGAGGGTGGGTCTGTTGAGCTGTCTCTGTTGGGGTAAAATGGCCTTTACTGTTTGAAAAGAACTCATAAACATTTAGAAAGTCCCGTGCTGGCGTAGGCAGAAGTTAAATCAACTCTGACTTGCTGTTAGAATACCCTGACAGAAAAAACACAGGCTGTGCCTGCACAAACTGTTCCTTCTGCCACCTCCACTTCACATGTTCTTCCTGCTCACTATTTCTCATCCTTACTATTAACGGCCTTTCTTTATTTCTGTGTGGCAAATCTCTACAGGAAAAAAAGGACTCTGTGTGTGTGTGTGTGTGTCCTCCCATTTCTTTCTTTTACCAGTTTGCAATAGACACATGGAGCAGAACCTGAAATGATGAAGCTGCTCTGAGCTGTAATTAAAATTGCTGCTTCTCATCCGAAATCAGAAATGCCCTCAAGATGAGTGTAACCTTGTGCCTTCAGTGCTTGTGGCCATTGTGGTTAGACAAGATGATAAAATTCACTCTTCACGGAAGATTTTCAGTTCAGGTCATCGTTTGTTTGAGCGCAGAGAGGGTCCTCCGTGGTTTCAGGGTCCTTTCCATGTTCCACTCTCTCTTTTTTCCCCCCTTTCTTTCTCAAGTCCAGAGAAATGTGCAGCAATTCATGAAGAGCAGGGCAAGGTAACATGCAAGGACATAAGGTATAAAAGAGTTGTGTATAAAAGCTGAGAAAACCAGTGGCAAGACACACTCAGGCTTCATTCCGATTGATGCTTCATTTTTCACTGACTTACACAAAACACCGGCAAACTGACCGGCACCACGGTCCCAGCTTACCTGCAGCTGCAGGGGTGGTTATAAATACTCCCCTTTTTGTCCTCAGTTTGCTGAGATCGGGTATTTTTAGCAAACAGCCAGTTGCCCTTATCAAAATGGAGAATCAAAACTAGTCTGGAAAAACACTGCAAGGAAAAGGCTATTTTTAGCGCTCTGCCTCTTCCCTGCTGCTCCCCAGCGAGGTCTGCCTGGACAGCTCACGCGCCAGCGCTCGTCCTGCCCTGCTCTTTCCCCGAATGCCTCACTGCAGCCAGCGGTCCCTCGGGCACAGGTTAAGGCATCTGCAGAGCAGACATGCTCTGCCATGGGCTGAAAACAAGGGGGCAAGGATCCCCCCAAAGCCGTTAGTTTCCCCCTGCACATTTGCCTTTTAAAATAATCTCCTTCTATTATAAAGGTGTTTCCAGAATGTGCTCCAGTCTCACACGCAGCCACTTTATGTGCGTGGAGGACCAGCAGCAGAAGGTTCTCGGAGCGTTTCTTTCCCTTCTGGAGAACCATCATCCTGGCAGGAAGCACGTGAGGCTCTATGTGACAGCGGGCAAATGCCCGGCATGACAGCAAAGCCCTGGAAAACAAACTGCCAACGACCCCCAGAGAGTGCTATAGGGCAGGACGAGACAGGGCGAAAGGTCTGGTTTCTCCTGTGCACTTACAAAAATGGATCACCCGCTATCCAGATCCTGATGAATATTTTTACAAGCTATAAATGGCAACCTGGAGTCTGAAAATAGCCGCGGTGCTGCAGACTTGTCTGGCTTCACTACACCTCTTGAATATCAACAGGCTCCCTGATGGGGTTTCAGGGAAATCTCCACCCAAGGAGACGATATCCTCCATTTTTCTTGCTATTTTGAAATGAAATAGCTGCTGCTGCTGCTGCCGTTTCTTTAACTCCAGCTTGGAATAAAACTGCACTGCTCCCCAGTCGAGCTCATCAAGCGTCCATGAATCTTCCAGCTAAGATGGATCCGCTGCACCTTCTTCTCTCTGGCAGTGCAGGGAGGCAGAGGGAGCCCCGTGGGCTCTGCACAGGCTGGCACAGCGGGCACCGGCACCCCCCAGCCGCACGTGGACCAGCCAGTATCCCCATCACCGCTCAGTCACATCCGGGCACGGCTCACGCCGGTGAGTCCCGTGGCAGTGGAGACCCAGCAGCCCCAGCAGGTGAATGGGGCACCTTCGACTCACAAAGCCATGCACTGCCCAGCAGGACAGTCCCTGCCTCGCATTTGGGAACGGGGCAGCTCGCGGCAGTCCCCAGCCGAGGGGTTAAACCCAGAAACACAGACCCCGGAAACTTGCGCTAGGGAGGGGGAAAAAGCCAGCAGCAGGCCAGAAAGGATGCTCTGAGAGCTGCGAGTCCTGTCTGCGGTCGGCTTTGACCACCACGGCGAGGATGAAGAAGGTGGCAGCGAGCCCCAGGAGAGCACTGCATCGCCTGCTTGGCAACGTGTGAGCAGAGGGCGGGAGATAGACGCAGAGCACCGCAGCGACGGCGGTTCTTCCCGAGCTGTCTGCATGCGCGTGAGGCTGGCTCTGCAGAAAATGGGTGTCCCCAGGGCGGGTGAAGCGAGGGGGATCTACAGCCACTGCTGGCAGTCAGGACGGCTTGGGGACACCGTGCTCTGTGTGCGAGAGAGAGACTCGGCTCAGGGGCTTAGAGCAGGGGCAGGAATCCCCCCACCCTGTCCCCGACACAGGTCGTAGTGCACCAGCGCCTCAGCTCCGTGCAGGTCCTGCCCTGTCTCCTGCCAGGAGAGGGGCTGGTCCCAGCTGCTCCTGAAAGGGCTCGGGGAAGGTGCGGGGTTGGGGTTTTTTTGCACTTCTGCGATCCAGCACTTGGAAAAGTGACGCCTGACCCAAAGGTCCTCGGTCAGGGCAAAAGGCCAACCCAGAGCTGGGAGAAGGGTGAGCCAGGAGCGCGGGCAGGTGGAAGCCCTGGGCAGTGGGGGCTCCTCGGTGCCGGTTTGTTCCCCCAGACACACACCAACAATGGGGGAGTCACCGGGGAAAGGGCTGCAGAGGGGCCTGCCCGGCCTTCTGCAGGGCCTTCCCTACAGCCGGTGAGGGGACAGGACAGGGGGTGATGGTTAAACTGACAGAGGGAGATTGAGAGCAGAGAGAAGGGAGAGATTGTTGGTGCTGAGGGTGGTGAGAGCCTGGCCCAGGTTGCCCCGAGAGGTGGGAGAAGCCCCATGGCTGGCACCATGGCAGGTCAGGTTGGCCCCTGGGGCTCTGAGCACCCTGCTCTGGGTGCAGATGTCCCTGCTCCCTGCAGGGGGTTGGGCTGGGTGACCTTTGAGGGTCCCTTCAACGCGAACCGGTCCGTGACTCTACGGCCGGCCACGGGCCGGGACCTCTCCCTGCACCTCCGCCCTCCGGCCGCGGGGGGGCGCCCTTGGCGGAGGCGCGGCCTGACCGCGGTGCTCTTCAGGTGACGGTGGCGGCGGGGCCGCGCGCACGCGCACAGCGCCCCTGGCAGGACCGGGAGTCGGCGGGTGGCAGGGTCCGAGCACCAGGCCAGCCCTGCTCCCTGGGGCCGCCGCCGAGCTGGCAGCGCGGGCAGTGGGGCCCGAGCGACTGCGGGCGGAGGTGAGTGTGGCTGGCGGAGGGACGCGGCGCTCCCTGGCCCGGCGCCGTGTGGGGAGGTCGGGTCGGGCCGGGCCGGGCGTTGCCGTTGTCTCCTGCCCCTTGTCTGCTGGGCTGCCGCGGGTGGGCGAGGGAAGCAGGAGATGAGGGCGGAGGGCCTGGCTGCAGCGGGTCGTGTTCTGGCACCTGGGTCAGCCGGCGCCCTCCCAGGCGGCTGCGTCCCTCGAATCATAGAACAGAATCGCAGAATCGTTCAGATTGGAAAAGCCCTTTCAGCTCCTCGAGTCCCCCCGTCCCCCCAGCACCACCAGGTCCCCACTGACCCCCATCCCTCAGCACCACCTCCACACGGCTGGGAAACCCCTCCAGGGATGGGGACTCCACCACTGCCCTGGGCAGCCTGGGCCAGGCCTGCACAACCCCAACGGGGGAGAAATTGTTCCTCAGGGACAACCTCAACCTCCCCTGGTGAAACTTGAGGCCCTTTCTTCTCGTCCTGTCTCTTGTTCCTGGGGGAAAGAGACCGACCTCCTCCTGCTCCAACCTCCTGTCAGGGAGTTGTTGAGAGCCAGAAGGTCTCCCCTGAGCCTCCTCTTCTCCAGTCTGAACCACCCCCCAGGTCCCTCAGCTGCTCCTCAGGGCACTTGTGCTCCAGACGCTGCTCCAGCTTCGTTGTTCTTCTCTGGACACGCTCTAGCCCCTCAATGTCCTTCTGTGAGGGAGGGGCCAAACTGAACTGAGGATTTGAGGGCTGGCCTCACCAGTGCCCAGGACAGGGGCAAGAGGTGGTTGTGACTGTGTCTGCTGCATCCCATAATTTTTTTGCTACCTCTTTGGCTGCTGTCCCTTATTCCTGTTACTTCTAACACTCCAAGTGCTGGCAGACCTTGCCGTATGCCTGCAGGTTGCCTGAGTGGATTGTGTGCCCTGTGAAAGTGATTGAATAGTTCCATGGATGGAGAGTTACAGTTCAGTGAGGTTTTCCCCTCAGCCTGGCTCAGGTCTAGACAGCTTTGCTGTGTGACTCAAATGCTTGCTGCAAGTCTTTGTCATAAGGCAAGTGGTTCAGGCACTGTATCAGGAGGGAGGGTTGACGTGATTAACAGTCAGGTGGGCACAGGAAGTTTTTAGTTATGGAACTGGTAGTAATGCAGTATTCTGGCTTCTGTCCTGATCACAGTGTCACGCCTGTATTGTCTTTACAGCAGGCTTTAAAAGCTGCCTCCAGGACCCAAATGTGAATGTCGATGGGTGAGAACAGCTGTTAGTACTGGAATATTTAGTAGTGTTTGAGATGATTTTTACGCTGCTCTGTGTAAGTGCAGTCACATGCTGCATTAGCCACCCCATCTGAACGGTCTTGTGTGAAGAACTGCCAAACAAACATAACCTGAGTGGTTGGTTGTAGAGAGCACTTAATGCCTTGTTGATACTTCTTTTTTTTGTTTTCTGCTTTCCAATCAACTGTCAGATGTTCATTCTTGCTCACAAAGCAAGAAAACATCTTCTTTGTCTACCGGGAAAACACCTAATTATACCACCCACATTCTGCTTCAGGAAAACATGAGTCCTGCGCTGGAAGAGCTCCCGCTGTGGGCAGGTCAGGCGGGATTGATTTATCATGGAAGCTTTAGCTGAAACCCAAACAGGTTTTTTTGTAGGCAACACATAGCTGAACCTCAGTCTGTGAAGTCCTTGCCAAGGGGCAGTCCCAGCTGGTGCCTTATGTTCCAGTGGGACATCTGAGCTGAAAAAATTCTACTGTAATCTGCTGAGGTGAAGAACCTGTCTTGCAAGCGTTAACTGGATGTTCCTCTGCATTGGGATAACCACGTGTCTTCCAGAGCTCACCCTAAAACGTCTCTTGTTCTGCTTTGTAGAGACAAGAGGTCATTGATTCCATTATGTGCGCGTCAGCCAAATACAACAGCCGGGGTCCAGCCCTCATCCCCAGGATGAAAACCAAGCACCGCATCTACTACATCACCCTCTTTTCCATAGTTCTGCTCGGCCTCATTGCCACTGGCATGTTCCAGTTCTGGCCTCACTCCATCGAGTCCTCCAGCGATTGGACTGTTGAAAAACGCAGCGTCCACGATGTGCCTGTGGTCAAGCTGCCTGCTGGCAGCCCCATTCCGGAGCGGGGAGACCTCAGCTGCAGGATGCACACCTGCTTTGACGTCTACCGCTGTGGCTTCAACCCCAAAAACAAAATCAAGGTGTACATCTACTCGCTGAAGAAGTACGTGGATGAATACGGGACACCGGTGAGCAACACCATCTCCAGGGAGTACAACGAGCTGCTGACCGCCATCTCCGACAGCGAGTTCTACACGGACGATGTCACCCGCGCCTGCCTTTTCGTGCCCTCCATAGATGTCCTCAACCAGAACGCGCTCCGCATCAGGGAGACAGCGCAGGCCTTGGCACAGTTATCCAGGTACTGGCTGAAACTGTAGGGTGCAGTTTAAAGAAGTGTTAAAAATGGAGGTTGGTGCAGGAGGGGAGGATGCAGGGAGTCAGCGCCAGAGCTTGACTTTGACAGAAGTTACCATTCATACGCAGGGAACCTCTTTCTAATCATTGTCCACCTTTTCTTTTGCCTCAGGTGGGATCGAGGCACAAATCACCTGCTCTTCAATATGCTGCCTGGAGGGCCACCAGATTATAACACTGCCCTGGATGTGCCTCGAGACAGGTAATACGCGTTTTGCTGGGTTTGAGTGCACAGAGCTGAGGTTAAATGCCATCGAAGAAGCGACAAGCTCAGAGTGCAGCTGATGGCAAAGGACATACTCCTTTAGAAAGCTGGAAAGTGACTTCCTCTCTTCTCCAGAAAGGGAAGGGGAGGAGTCCCTGGCTGCATAGGAAAAGGTTTGCTCCTGGAATCTGCCAGTTTAGCCCCATCCTTTATGCGGGATGTGGCTGACAGTGTTTGCTCCTAGCTGTTGGGCTGGCTCTCAGGATGGAGAACCCAGAGGTTAGACTTGCATCTTGTGTGTTCCTGAACCTGAACACTGTCCAGAATGTCCCATTTGGTGCAACTTGGAAGTGCAAAGATGGTTGTGGCTGCAGCTGTCTGATGGAAGTCAGGTGCTTCACAGGTCTGTCACAGCAGCTGCCTTGCTTGACCCAGCTGTGGTGAGGTCAGCAGGTTTGTTATCTCAACCACCACGCTGTACCAGCAAGTGGACAAATGCTCTCAGGCATTCTCTGGCAGGTGGGTTTGAAAATATTTGCCAGAATCTTCAAAGATGTGAATCCTGAGCTCAGTTTTCATTGGCAGGATGGTTCGCTTTGGGAAGAGGAAAGTAGGGTGTAAGACACAGTTGGAATGGAGTAAGACTTCCCAGCTTCAGTACCATTACCGAACGTGTTTCTACTTGGTGCACTGGTATGCACCTAGTTCTGCTGAGTCCCCCTCTGTAAGGTCATGGTTGACTTTCTTCTGCCAAATGTCAACAAAACCTTGTGTGGGATATGGGATCTTTGCTAAGGTGGTTGTGTATGGAGTTTATCTTGATTTCTTTGCACCAAAGATGATCTAAAACCTCCCCCCATGGCAGAACACGTGTTTTCTGGCCATGTTCAAGGAGTAAGTTCACTCATGGTAGTTAGGTCAGTGACTGTGAAGTGAGGCTTTTGGACCTTACTCCTCTGTCTGAAGTGTGTTCCGTGGGTGTGGGTTAGCCGGAAGAGGGCACTCAAGCACCATTCTTACACGACCAGACCTGTTAATCGGTTGGTAAATACCAGTATTTGTTAGCAAGCTTGGTATTTGTGGAGAGCAGTTTTCATGTGAGGGTGCTCTGTTAGTGGAGAGGCTGGCACTTGGGCTGCAGGGTTGGGGACGCACGCATCTGTCAGAGAAGTGCGGTTATTAACTGACTGCAGGAGATTTCTTACGCTACACAGCTCCTTTATTTTTATATTTTTTGTGTTAAATGTCCATTTCTGTTTGGCCTTAAGTGCCTTGGCTTAGCGTGCAGGAAAAGTGTTCCTTTAGTGGGTGTTTGCTCTAATTGTCATGCTAACGGGGAAACCTGAGTAATTTGTATGAAAAAATCAACTGTTTTTTGGCAGCCAGCTGTTGGCGTAGCCTGCCAAGCTGCCTCACCCTGCAGCTGAACGATCACTAGCTGCAGTACAGGAAAGAGGCAGTAATGCTGCTTGGGATGGAGAAAAGGTGGGAACTCCTCGCTGTCGGCATCCAGCAGTTAGACAAGGGTCTGTGAAAGCGTCAGTAGTGTGGAGCTCATCCTGGAAGGGCCTGAGTGGTGCATTGTGAGGTTACAGCATGATTTTGGAGACCTCTGGAGATCTTAGCTCCTGCCTAACAGAACAGGTGGCCTGGATGGGTGTTCTCTGTTTGGGAACGTCCCCACATCATACAGAAGTAACAGCATGTGAAGGACAGTTGTTTGTAGCTGTGCAGGACGAGAGGCTCAGGCCAGAATAAAGGTACGTTGGCAGAGTTTGGCTGGTTTGGAATGGCTGGTCTGAACTGTACCAGTAGGACTGCAGCAAGACTGGCTTTGAATTTGTGGGATTTTGTGGATCTCTTGTGAAATACATGGGTAGTATTGGAGGAGTTTGCTCAGGGAGCCCAGCCCTCTTTCTTGATTCAGCACATAGCAGAGCTCATATGTAGCTGAACAGTGGAGGATGGTGAGGTTTGAGGTGTTGTGTCCTGCTGATTTGCTGCAGAATATTAATGCCGGTAAAATAAGACCTTGTACACAAAGGGGACTTGCAGTTATGTGATCTTTGTACATCTGGGAAAGTCTTTAGCGGAGTTACCTCACTAAGAGGTTGTTTGTTTATTAAATCTTTGAATCTAGTTTCCAAAGACAGTGTAAAAGCGCTTTATTCCGTCATCCCAAAGATGGCAGTCTGCCCTGCGGGCATGGCAATACGTTGCCAGGATTAGCTGCCATGACACATGTAATCTCCTGCCATAAAACTTAAAAAATAAGCTCTTTATTGTTTGTTAATAAGTGTTATTGAGTCTGGTAAAATGATGAGGATGTGAGGATTTCTCCTGTAGAGTTACTTGTAGCTGTAGGACTGAACAGACGAACTAAGGTACTTTTTCATTCTGCTTCAGCTGATGACTTGGGAATCAGTGACTTGGCAAGTTTGGCAGAAAGCTGGTGAGGATGACCGTGGCAGGGCAGAAGAGCCCAGACCAGTTGGGGCACTTGCTGGAGAGGAAGAAGGATGACTGAGGAGTGCTGGCAGTGGCTCAGGGTCAGGCTCCTTCCTCACCCATCAGTGCAGTTTAGAGGTGGTTTGTCTTGCGAAGTGCATTAGGAGTTAATATTTCTGCTTCCTCACTGCGCCGTACAACGAAACTCTGGAGCAGGGTTGTGGAACTGGTGGTGGTCCCTGTGGGTTTGCCTTGGTGAGTCTGCCTGACACACACCTGCTTCATGAAGGCTGATGAGGTGCTATCGTGTTGTCACCGAATCCAATTAAAACAATCTGGTTGTACTTTTGCAGTTAGCGGGGGTTGAGGAAAGAGGAGAGGGATGTGAAGGACAAGAGCAGCAACATCCAAGTCAATTTGCAGCTTCCGTGGTTAGACCCAGCCGTAGCAGCATTGTACATGTGGCCAAAGGGAGGGCATTGGAAAGGCAACCAAATTAACCGCTTGATTTGGAACATAGATGTCCCTCAGCACGTACTTGATCTATCATCCTGTTCTCAAGTTGATTTCTGCTCCTACCATAGCTTCTGTTCTGAGCAAGGAGTAACAAAGGGCAAGGTCTTTGATTTTATAATTGTCATCAAGTTGAAGTGCATCTCTGAGCCAGATCTTCTGCTCCAGAGCTGGGTGTTTTCAGAGAGCTCCCCACAGCATGGAGGACTGCTCAGGTGAATCTTGTGTATGGCAAACTGTGATTGTGGTGTGTGAACACTGACCAATGGTGCCGCAGGTCGGAGCAGGAGGCGAAGTGCCCCGCGGGATATCTGACGGGGGTTAGAACAGGTGGAACATCCTGGTGTTGGGTCCAGGGTGTCAGTTCTGATGGGAAAGAACGACAGGTCTCGGGTCATCGTGGGGATAACAGTGATCTGCTATGTAACAGCTATGGGAAGCTGCTTCTCTGAACGCTCCCGGAAGCCAGAACATCAGCTAAGGGATTGTTCCTGCCGCTTCCAGCCTCCAGGCTCGTTGTTCCCATGTGTCTGCTTGATTTCTGTTGGGACATGAGCCTGCTCCAATCCAAGCTGTGACAGTGTGTGGGCTGTGATAGTGGGGCGTTGGGCTGTAACTGCAGCTGCCACCATGCGTACAGCCCCTCGAGAACCTTCCTAGCGTAGTGGTGTATGTGTGTCCTGCTTCTTTCTGCGGAGAAGGAGAGAAACTGGAGCTGGAGAGACATTTTTTCTCTGATTTGGAGTCGGAGATGGTAACAAACCCATTTGTTTCTGGTGTTGTGAATGATGCATTGCTTTCTTCTGCACACATTGTTCCTTAAAGCTCTTCTGTGTGGCAAACAACTGCTGTCCCACGTAGGAAAAGCCACCAACAATCAGGCTTGTCCTGCTGGGAGGCTGAATTCCAGCTTAATTGATCACTCTTTGATGATTTCCCTGCTCTCTGGCACCGGGTGTCCCAAGCAGCCTCTGCTGCCGGGAGTTAGTTTGAGAACCTACCGAGTTCCTGTTGTGTTTTCTGTTTATAGCATTTTTTTGTGTACTATAAAAACGAAACAAATTTCACTGGTTTCTCTGATCCCTTTGAAAGGACAGTTGCAAATAATGACATCTGATTTTCCAGCCTGAGAAGTGCAGAGATGCTGTTAGCTGCCAGAATACAGTATTACTGAACCTGGACTGTATCTGAAATACAGCGCTTCAAGAGCTGTGCTAGACCCTGTTTCAGTGCAGGCATCGAGGAGTGCGTTAACTAGTATAAATAATTAAGAATTTATTCCTTGAATTAAAATTCACTGAGATGTAAGCTTGCAAAAACAAAAATGAACTGAAGAACTGCATAAAAAATGCCACTGACAAAAGCTGAGCGAAAAGCTTCTATCAGAGTGTGCGTCGTCTTGTTCTGGTAATGGCAGTCAGTAAATCACACCCTCAGTGATATATATCCCCTGTTTAAGTCACTTTTTTGTCTTTTTCAGAGCTCTGCTGGCTGGCGGGGGCTTCTCCACGTGGACTTACCGGCAGGGTTACGATGTCAGCATTCCTGTCTACAGCCCGCTGTCAGGAGAGGTGGATCTGCCGGAGCGAGGACCAGGGTAAAGCACTTCCCACCAGTCGGGCAAAGTACATTCATTAACACCTTTAGTACTGATGCTGATAAAATATAAATATAAATACAGCTACTGACTTCGTGGTGGACTTGGGCAGTTTTATGAGAGCTGCTTTCAGTAGCTCCTGCGATTAAAATACGGGATGGTCCCAGTGCTGATGGCCTTGTCTCACCTGCCAGCGTGTGGTTTAGCTGCGAACTGAGGATTTCTTTGGAATGATTCTGTTCTTCCCACTCCAGCAACCGAGCTGTGAAATTGGACATCACAAATGTTTCCAGAAGAATTAGATTCAGTATTTCCAGTGAGCTGACAAGATATTTCAGATATAAACAAACATAGTTACTGATATGTCTGGGTTCTGTGAAGTGTAAGTAAAGCAGGGCAGGATTTCAAAGCAATTTAGATTTCCTCATAAATGATCGCTTCAGCCAGTTTATTTTAGGACACTTAAGAGCACAGAAATGGCAGAAGGTCGCTGTTGTGATGCTCCAAGTGTGCGGTACCTCCACGGAGACGTGAGACAGAGAGAAGGGATCATGAGGGTCGAGGCCAGGGCCTTGGGTAGTGTCAGCAGCTCAAACGTTGAATGAGTGGCAGCAGAACAGGGGCGAAGGTGTGATTTTACCTCTGTATGTCCTACCAGCACATTCTTCAGAAACCAGTTTAGATGTTTTCGTGGTTCTGAAGTCCTTCCAAAATGACGCTGAGGGTTTGGAACAGGGAAGCCTGTAAATACAGCTCTGAAAGGAGGAAGTTCTCACCGAGTGAATCTGAAGGAGGTTTGTGTGATTCGCTCATGAGAAAGAAGAGTGAGAGCTGATTTGATGATGGGAACAGTCACATCCAGAGCTTGGAATACTGATTTGATGTTTTTATTCTTTAAAGAAGTAAGACGTAAACACAAACAACTCCCTCAACTTTGAGGTTGGAAGTAAAGCAAGACAAGTGGGAAATAAAGCAGTGATTTTATCAGGGACTGTAATTAGCCAGTGGAAAGTGGTGGTTTCTCTAATCCATTCCTGTCTTCAGCCCAAGAGCAGGTAGAAGTCTGGAAGACATGTTTTAATTGGTAATATTTCACTGTTAATATTTCACAAGCCTCTTAATTAGACAGCTCAACACATGTTGCTGTCGCAAGGTCCTACCTCCATCGTGGATTAAAAGGTGGGTGGACTGCGGCAGGGGTATAAATGATGTATCCACTGGTTGTGAAGAGCACATTTAAAATGCAGAAGCTTTAGGTCCCTTTTTCTGACAGCATCCTGGAGGGAGTATGAATTATTAAAGTTGAAAACTGTGATTGAATCAGACACTATCAGACACAAACAGTTCCTGTTCTTTGGCTTTGTCTTCTCCTCTGGTAAGGGCAGTGCTCTTGCCGTGGCTCTGGCTGCTCCACGTGAGATTCCATGGTCAGTTACAGGACAGACTGGTGCAGCACTGGTTTGCTTTGCTCACACCCTTTATCTTCCTGCTTGTGATGCTCCTGGACTGGGCCAGTGTAGGAGCATCTGGTTGCGTCTGGTTGATTCTTCATAGGTCTCAGGAGTTACTCCAGTCTGACACAGAGCGAGAGTGTGCTTTGTCTGGCTGGCTGGAAAGTCTGAACGTGGTGATGGGCTTCATGTACAGAACAGAGGTGCAGCCGTGGTGTTGGTGTCTGTGTCCCAGCTGAACGCTGGGGCTGGTTTTAGGTCGGGTAAGAGAAACTTGAGCCTGTGTTGAGTGAAGGTGATGGAGCTGCCATGTTCTCGAAGCTGGGTTTTGGAGAGGAGCAGACTGCGGTCTCCGGAGTACCATCTAGTGGCCAGTGAGCATGAAGAATCCAAACGCTTCCCGTGGCTTTGTGCAGGAGGAGAGTGACAAAGGAGCGATGCTCAAACGTCAGGCTTGCTTGCCATAAATTACTACAGCCCAGCCACATATTATTTCCTGTGAGCTGGGACATGCTTTCTTTCGTAGCAGGATTTGATAACTGGATTCTGGGTGTCACGGGGTGATGACAGCTTCAAGGCAAAGTTTAGTTTTAAACACCCACACAAACCAACCCACGTGATTTGTAGCTGTGTATAGATATCTCTTATCACTCATCTGCAGCAGTAGTTCCTTTTTTAAGGCAAATTCCTCTTTCAGAGCTGAACTGAGAGGTTTTGATTTACTCTCCTTTTTAGTCGGATTGTTTAAAATATGTTAAACCCACCTCTGCTAGAAACAGATCTTCTGTAGAGCTGCTGGTAGCAGGTTGGTAGCAGCTGGAGGCTTGGGAAAAAGAACGCTTGAAAAAAATCCTATGCAAGTCTCTTCTGTTAATTGGAGCAACTAAAGTGACCAGTGTGAAGGTGAGTAGAGGGGGTGAGAAGAGCAGCAGGAGAGGTCTGACTTTGTAAAGCAGAGCTGGAATCCCGAGTACAAGCTGCATGCTTCCTGTGTTTGTTTGGCAGCGGGAGGGCAGGTACTCGCTGTGTGCTCCTTGCAGTGGGGAGTGGGCTGTCTGGCTGACCCATTCAAAAGGAAACCGGAGTAGATGAGAAGAAGTATAACAATTACATGGTGTGCTATTTTCCTGTGCTGTCCTGTTGCTGCTGTGAAGACTAAGCACAGGAGGTGTCAGTTTAGCATTGTTTTTTCAATTAAAATTGATGAGCAAATACCTGGGAGGAGGAGCTAACAGCAGTGTTCAGTGTCACATCTGCCTTGGTGCAGTGCACAAGCACCAACCAACAGAGCAAGCAGTGGTGGCACCAGGGGCAGGCTGGTTTAATATGGAGCTGAGTAATGTTTATCTCAGGTTATAACGCGGGTGCCGGTTCCGCTGTAATAAACACTCTTCCCACATACACATGTATTCCAAGTTGTAACTGATGCTATAAGTTGCTGCCCAAGGTTTAACTCCATTGCATCGTTACCCTTTCCAGCCTTGTCTGAAATACGGTCCTGGTAGTGTGTCCACTCTGAGTTAATCCTGCTCTGCTTCTCCAGGGCAGAAGGGAATGCGTTCTAGAGCACCTTGGAAGCAAACCCTCGGTACTCTTGGGTCACCTGGCTGTGGTTTTTCAGTCCTCGCAGGTATTTCATCCTGTCATCGCAGATGGCTCTGCACCCTGAGTACCGGTCTGAGCTGGAGGCACTCCAGGCTGAGAATGGGGAGTCAGTGTTGGTCCTGGACAAGTGTACAAACCTGTCGGATGGGGTCCCTGCCAATCGCAAGCGCTGCCACAAAAACCAGGTCTTTGATTACCCTCAAGTGCTGCAGGTAAGGCTGCCTCTCCCACCTGCTTCCCTTCCCCTTGGTGCTGTCTCAGCTGTGGAGCAGTTCCTGTTCAGCACTGGTGGGGCACTTCCTTGGGCTCAGTTTTTGCTGGCTGTGTTCCGAAATGGCATAATTTATTACGTTAGCATGACTATTGTTTCCGAACTTTGCTCTTACTTTGAAGAGGGCCAAGAGCTGTGTACTCAAACTGATAGGCAGGCTGCACTGTGATTGGGAAACACGGCTTCTGTGTAAGAAACTCGTGAGACTGGTCATGGTGGTCTTCTAGTACCACACGACAATGTCATGGACACTTAAAAAATTTTATGAAGATACTACCAAATCCAGCAGAAATGAGGGGAGAAAATTCTGGAGGCCAGCCAAAATTGCTCACTTCAAAATTGGGGAAGAGCATTGGAATCTACAGCCTCCAGAAAAACTCGCATTGATTTCTCACATATAACAGTGCAGGCCTTGCTGGGAACAAAGGATGGCTCTGCCAATTGGAGGGAAGATTAAAATGATCCTTAAAGAGGGTGGATTTATTGGGGGGCAAAAAAGAGTGCTCCACTTAAGGGCAGTTGGTCAGATTATATTTTTTGTGTGCAGCTTCTTAGTCAAACCCTACAAAATGCTCTGCATAGGTCTGACAGACTGAGCTAGAAGACTTGTCAAGCGTGCAGCTATGAAAACATCTAGGTGAAATGTGTTTCGTGGCCTTGGCCCTACTTCCAGAGACTTTTTGATGTGTCGGTGAAGATAAAACTTGATAACGTTCTCAGCCCCCTGCATCTCTTGGCAATCCACTAGCAGAGAGGTGCCTCGGTGTGCAGCACAGTGAAGTGAGCTCTGCCACAGGCTCTCTCTGTGGCCACCAGCATATCCTCTGGCTTTGAACTTCAGCAGATGATGATAAAATAACAAACAAGCTGAGGAAAGGCAAAGCTTCCACTCCTCCTGTTAAGTTTTGTACAAAATGTGTTTAAAATTCCTCGTGGAGGAGGGGGAAAGGGAGGAAGGGGTCACCCTGGGTCCTGAACTTTCAGCCAAAAGGGAAAAAAAATTGCTAGCTTTATTTCTTTAAACAGTGACTGGATGGCTCAGGGACAGCGAGTCAGGGAATCTATATCTATATCTCACAATGTCTGGTTTTGTAGCTCAGGAGAGAGCTGGCACATGCCGAGATGGTTAAAATACTTTCCTTTGCAGAGTGCTGCATCTCTCTGTGGAATGTCTGGCTGATAACAGTGGTGATGTGAGGAGATGTATTTATAGTAACCTTTGTCTAGACAGGAAAAATGGTTATCTGGGCAGATGAGCATGTGCGTCCACATCTGGGCTGCTTGTTTTCCCTCTCCCAGGCCTTACCAGAGTCTCTTCCACCTGCTGCTGTGTGATGGAATGAGTCAGTGGTTAAAACGTGTGTTCATTCTCTCTGCTCCTTCCATTCCCTGCAGCCGCCTTTTTCCTTCCCTCCCTGTGGAGAGCGGGGGAAGGGGCCAGCGATCACAGTTGCTAATGCTTCCCGTTTGCAGACTTCTCTTGGGCGAGGTTCTCAAGGCTTTTAGTGCTCTCTGGGTACGGACACGGGTCTGTCGTGGTGCATTAGGAAGTGGCTGAGGAGCCAGCAAACCCCCTTGTATTTCCTAGTTCCACTGTGAGGGTTTGCTGCCCTGCTGAGCCTCCGGCTCCTCCTCCTTGGGCTGCAGAGCACAGGCTGGAAAGATGTTTTCATATCGGTGGGAGCCGCTGCATCAACTTGATAATTTTTCTTTCTTAGGTTTAGGGATAACACTGACCTGGGTTTTGCCTTGGTGGTGTAGCTGGACTCTACAAGCATTTCTCTGGTGAACTGTAGTGAGGTTCCTCTGTGGCAGTGAGGACTTCAGGGTGCGTGCAGCATGGTTCAGGTGTCTTCTCTGCTGCACTTTAAACTTGGGGCTTTTTGTCTTGTGAGTTGCAGACATGAGTAAGTGGATTATCATCTTCCTTTTTGCAGCAACTTTCTGTATCTTTGAAGCTCCCTTTAGTCACCTTCCTCCTGCCCTCACCCTTCAGAATTAGTAGTAATGATACAGTCAATCTTTCCTTGTAGATCGTACTTTCGAGTTAAGTAATTATCAAAATCAGTAAGTACATCAAAATCAGTAAGAAATCATTCAGAATATTTAACTTGAATTTTCTCCACTAGAATTCTGAAGTTCGCCCATTAAAATAAAGCATCACATAGTCCCGTTAGCTGATTTCGCATCCCTCTACTTATGATATTTTTGAGCCTCTGGAAGATAAAGTTGGGTAATTATTTTGAGTTGGGCGATAATTCAGAATACAGCGGTTGCACAGAGCAAGCGGGTTTTCCTTTTGCCGGGGTTTTTCACATGGTGGAGGGCCGGGAAGCATAATGCATATATCCACACGTGCACACACATAACACAAATCTAACATTTCCTTCCTTTCCTCCTGTGTGTGTTGGACACTGTTCATTGACAGGAGTCTACGTTCTGCATCGTTCTCCGTGGAGCCCGCCTGGGACAGGCTGTGCTCAGCGATGTTCTCCAGGCTGGCTGTGTCCCCGTCATCATTGCCGACTCCTACATTTTGCCCTTCTCTGAGGTGCTGGACTGGAAGAGGTCTGTACCCTCGCTGTTGTACATCCAACCGCTGCAAAGAGACTTTGTGATACCTGTGTGATAAGTCAAGTGCGCTGGGGTCTACAGGGAATAGAATACAGAGTAAGATCCGTGCTGTCTTTGTCCTTGGTGTATTATGCATCAAAATAGGAGAGGAAAACAAATGAGGCAGAGGTGACAGAGCATTTGGCTGTCCTGTGGCCAAGAAGAGTTTTTCTAAACAGTATTTGCTTTATTGTGCTTGAATCCAGCAAGGACTGCTTGGTGTTCAGGCTCTTTTAAGGAAGATACATGCTAAAAATTGCATCATGTAAATGCTGAGTTCTCTGTATTGAGATTCCTGAGTTCACCTGAGACTGCAAGGTGTCATTATTTTGAGGTTGAGTACTCTGTGTTAAGAGCTTACATTATTTTTCCATGCGTGCACTATGCTCAGTGATGCGATCTTAGGTTAATACGGATAAGAATCACTGGTTTGCATATGTAGCACTGTGTATGCCTTTACTGTCTGGTCACTCAAAAATTCTCAGCTGACAGCATGTCGGTGATAATCCAGATATGAGAATGCAGTGTTTCTGGATCTCTGTCCCTTCCGTGTCGATTAGATTGTCTGCACGGATCAGACTGCAGTCTTCTGTGGCATTATTTGTGGGCAGACTGACTGGGGCTGTGAAGGAACCGCTAAGGAATAATTAATTCTGCTGAGAGAAGACTGCTTCTTGCTGCTAATGCCTTCTGGATGGGTTGTCTTAAACTAGGACAAGGTGCTGGGCTGGAAAAGCCGTTGACGTCTTTGATGTGGAACTTGTTTCTTCTCACCTGACAGGTTGTTTTCTGGTTTTTGCCTTTAGGGCCTCTGTTGTCATCCCTGAAGAAAAGATGCCTGAGATGTACAGTATTCTGCAAGGTGTTCCCCAGCGACAGATTGAAGAGATGCAAAGACAGGTAAAATAATGTGCTGTTTGTAAATTATTTATGGCTGGAGTGTGGGTTCATACACCTGCCTGACTAGGAGAGGTGCAGGAGTATCTGTTGCACCCTCAGGTCAATATTTTGATTATTGAACCCTCCTTTTCATGCTGAACACACACAGTCACTGTTACATTTCAGTGTCGTGTCTTTGCCCATCACGTGGTGGGTGCAGCGAATGCATCAATCAGCAGCCGTTGATCAGTACTGCGTTACCCGCTGGGTCAGGACCTTAACAATATCGTGTATGGTTGTGATGGCAGAACACTCCAGTGGGCAGACTCCAGGTGCTCTGCAGTTAGAGTGGATCTTCTGCAACCCGCTGTCCTAAAGTATGTGCTGTTGTGAAATGCACTGTAGGACTTTCAGCATCCACAGTGCGAGCTGACAATGAGAGGGAAATTTTACCTATTTGGTGACTGGATGAGCTGAGATCACCAACTGTCCAAACTCGTGGGTGAGGTCTGTCTCGGCTGGGTGTGGTTAAAGGGAAACATCTTCCAGTTTACTCCAGTTGATACCAATTCCTGGTTTTTGGCTTTGCTGCCATGGACATTCTCATCATCGGTCGCTTTTGTCCTCAAGCTCACACATGAAGTGCGAGCTCAGCAGATGACGACCATTAGCTGTGAGACTTAGGGAAAAGTAAACTATCGGGGTCTCAGGTGACTTTTAAAGGCACATGGGATTCCTGCAAGCAAATGTCTGTGAAGATGGTGAAGCCATGTTGCTGAAATTCCCTTACCCAGATGTGGTGACAGGCGTTTGTGTGGTCCTGATAAACTGTGCTCCAAGGGGTGGTTTGTCAGGGCACAGCCTGCAGTACGGGGTAGTTCTGGACAGTGCTCAAAGCTGCACAGTGACTGTCCATACCAGACAGGGTGGGATAAATCTATTCGCCTGCATTTTGCTGACAACTTCCCTTCCTTTGCCGTACAGAGTCTGCAGACTCCGGAGCAGCCATCAGGGGGCTCTTTCTCTTTATCCCTTCACAGGAACCAGCCATTCTGGTGGGACCCGCTGGGTCCCCTGCCAGGGATGGCAGGTGATAAAGTAGCTTTGCTATTTGTTACAGCTCCTGGAAACATCGATGTGCTTTATTTTCGTTTTCTTTTTTCTCTGATATGAAGGTAGAGGTGGTAATACAAAGGAGTTTTGCCTAATGGCACTTTAAGACTGACTCTGTTAAAAGTGTCTGTTGAAGTGTACGTTGATATTCTTGTCCATTTTACTGACAGCTTGAAGTAACTTTTTCAGCATAGTGTTGTCTTTCTACAGAGAATGTACTTGACATTATGGACAGCTCAAACAGGAATTTTAAAGTATGAAATCCAGGAAACAACACTAGTTTGTAAAAACAAAACAAATCCCCTGAAAAACCCCAAACCAAACCCACAAAACCAATAAACCAAACCAAAACCAACACCAACCAAACCAACCTGTAAACATTCTCAATGAAACAAACCAACCAACCCCTCTTAATTCAGATGCTCTGTAAGTTATCTGTAACGCCATAAAATCAAGTTAACGTAGAAGATATTTTAATACCCCGGATGCAATTCTGGTCCATGTGTGGAGGGAATGTGGCTGGATTACAGATGGTTTGCAGTGGTCATGGACTTTGGGTCCAGGGCATCACTGAACCTGTGGAACTGTGATTCTATTGACCAGAAGTGGGAAATAGGTGGTTTTTTTTTTCCTCAAGCTTCCTCTCACCTCTCGATGCTGCTGTTGAGGATGTAGTTGTGCCTTGACAAGGTAAAGTCCCAGCATCTGTGAAATCCCCTTGCTGCTCTGTGGTCCTATGGTCTGGCTATCTGGTGTGGTGAAAAAGTGACCGACACTGATAAATACGCACTGATCTTCCACCTGCGCTGCAGGTTTTTGTTCCCTTCCTCCTTGTCAGTCTCATGGTGGGAGCAGTTCCACACTTCACTTGCGGTCTTTCAGTATAAATGCTTTGGGAAGGTACTGCAGGACTTTTTGGCTAGATAAATGTCTTCCCATTTTTTTTCGATGTCACGTCAGCAGCGATATACAGCAATTATTGAATAAAGATTCACAGCACAGGGCTAAAGTGATGAGAGGAGAAGAGAGGGTTTGAAGTTGGAATGAAGCTTTAGAGGAGGCTGGTGCCGAGGATAGTTCAGAAGCAAAGTGAGTTTGTCCTGCATGCTCTGTGTTTCTCAGGCAAGGAATTGCTAAAATGAAACTCAGCTAATACCCATTTATAGACCGAATTTGCAAATGAGCCACAGTGATTTATACATGTTTTCAGATGTGATCTGTAGCAGTTGTTCATGGAAGGGCAACAAAAACCTCAAAATAGGCTGGTGTTGCAAGTAATCCATATTTCTCAATAATATTTGAACCGCTTTCTTCTGCTGCTTCAACTTTAAGGGCTAATAACACATGAATACAATATTTTTGATTGGTCTTTGTCAAGTGGAAGAGGACTGACTGGACACGTCTTGTGGTATGTTTGGATTTTCCCAGTCCATTCTGGTTTTCACAGAGCTCTTACCGAGCGGGAAGCAAAAATAGATCACGAGCTCATGCGTCAAGGTTAAAGGATATGTATATACGTACACTTAATATATGTTTAGGGGTTTTCCAAGTAGAAATAGATTGTGGAAAATTGTTGCATGTTTCCAATGCTACCTGTGCAGCCTGTATCCATGAGAACTGGTGACCAGCACGTGGGACCTCTTACAAACTCCAACCTGGTGACCACCAGAAAGAGCCTCTGCTAGTTTAGCTGCTGAAATTACTGGCAGCCTGGATGAAACTTAAGCATCTCGGGATTGCTGTCTTGTCTGTTTTCTCCAGCAATGTTGTCATTCTCCTTTTCTTTGAAGCTGCCTTGGACCATCCCCCTCTCCCGAACGGTTCCATATGGAGTCTGAAATGCTGGCAGAAGTGCCCGCAGGTGAGGCGATAAGAGCTACCGACCCGGCAGAGGCCGTGCTGCACCCTTAGGCTCTCATTTTCTCTGCACCCCAGGAGTAGCAAAGTTCTAGAAGTGGAGGGGCCAGAGATGGAAGTAAATGTGATAGACCTGTAGGATAGAGGGTGACATGTGAAACTTTGTCCTGCTCCTGAGGGAGAGTGAAATAGGTAAAGGAAAAACAACCAAACAAAACGTCACTGCTATCCGCTTACCCCAGGCCTCGTGTCTTTTCCCCTCTCTGCAGCATTTCTCTTCCATCTGCCTTTGCAAACCTCTTAATTGCGAGGAACATGTTGAATACGTAAATGTCTTTAATTTGTATGAAAGTCTTTTTCCTCAACCTCGATCTGGGCCTCTGGGCCTTTTCCCCTTCTGCCTGTGAGACGAATCTGTCTATCTGAACACACAGACATCTGGTAAATGTTTTACCTCGCTCCATACCAACATACTGGGAAGTGTTTTAGCACAGGTAGGCTGAAGACAGGGCAGTGCTGTGCCATGGGAACGGAAGAGATCCGCCTCTGGGGATTTAGGTGTTCGTTCTCACTGGATGGGCAAAAGAAAGCTCTGTGTGCTTGCTCCTCTTTGACTTGAGGATGCTCCCCACCTCCCCAGAAATGAAACTGTGGCATTAATATCTCGTCTGGAAGACTGGGCGACTTTGTGTGCTCAGATGGTGCAAGACTGAAGAGCTGGTGTTGTGGAGTGCAGGAATTCTTTTCATCCTATTTTCCTAGGGAAAGCAACTCTAGCTACCAGGAACAGCAAAACCCCTTGCAGTTACCCCTCGTGAATGCTTCTGCTCTGGGAAAGGTTGTAGTTGGAACTGGCCAAAGAAATTCAGGTACAGCATGATCAAATGATGAAGTGATGGATGAAACTCGGTATACAAAGCAGTTTAAACCAGCCTTCTCTTGGGCAGCGACGGCCTCTCGGCTGGCTGCAGTCACTTGGAAAAGAGCTCTTAGAGCTGTCATAAATAGTTATGTGAAAATAGAAGTTCTCTGGTCAGTTACGGTGAAAAAAGTAATAGTAAGAATTTTTAGAGAAGAAGCAGAGAGCAAACTGGAAGATACTATGGCCTATGTAAATATGTATGTCTGCACCCCAAATCCAGTCCATAGTCATGGTTTCTCCATGTTAAAAAGGATATAATAGAACAAGGGTGATCAAAAGTTTCACGAGAAGAGTGGTTAAGTAGCGTAACGCTCTTCATCCTGAAAATGAACGATTCGGGATAGGTTATAATACAGAACTGTAAGAAGGTCATGAAGAGAGAGAATGGATATGACTGTATGTTGTTTGATACAATTTCATTGGATGTTTTCTAGGACTTGTATTATTGGGAATCTGGTCTAAAAACAATAGAAAAGGGAAATTATCTTTTTCCAGAATTTGTGATCAGTCTGTGGGACTCACTGCTTCAGCAGTTCGTGTGAGCGACGCGACTTCAGGGCTCAGGTTTGCAGGAGACCTTGGCATTGTAATGCCTTGTGGAACAACCTCATCAGATCATCGGGTTTTTAAAGGCATCTCAACAGCACTGGCTGATGAACACCTCAGTGAGAGCACACTGCCCATGATGTACACATCCTTCTTTGTCTGAAGGGATCATTGTCTTTCCTGAAACCGCACAAGACAGTCTTGCAGATAGTGGCCATGAGCATTCTGGATTTTTATTAGTTTTAGTTTTAGATAATCACAACCTCTTGCTTTCTCAGCCCATGTGGATGATTAAAAGCTAAAAAGGGATGTAAATGCAGATTAAAAAATGTGAGTAGAAACAACATTGCTCGCAGTGTTTGTTCCCACAGCCAGAATTACCTGCAGGAGCTGTTGTGGCTTTTCCAGCGCACTCCCAAGTGCCTCGGCCCTGACCTGAAGGAAAGTTCAGAGCCCAGGTCACACAGAGCTGAAGACACATGCATAAATCAGTGACTCGTTTTAGTGCCATGTTAAAACAACACGAGTGGCTGGCTCTGCTGACCCCTCCTCCCTTTCATTTAATGTGCAGCTTTGGCTCCTCTTTAAAGAGGGCTCTGTGGAGTCATTTCGACTCTTATCGGCTTGCTGACAGCTATATGAGCCTTTCTGCTGGCTCCAGGCGATCCCGCCGGCGTGTGAAACAGCCCATTCGTGCAGCCATTGGTCCTGGGGAGAGTGAAAGCAAATGGGTAGTGGGGTTTTTCCGTGGGTGGGGAAGCTCACTTGAGAGATGGGATTTAGTTCTTGTTGGCCAGTGATGCAGAACTTCAGTTCATGCTGGACGTTCCTCGAGCATCGTTAGATTTTTTACAAGTCCTTTCAGTGAGAATACTCAACTTGCAGCTGTAGTTCTTCCCCTGTCAGGGGACAACTTCTGTTTCGGGGTTTTTTAGACTCGTCATTATCAAATTGAAACGACCTTTCATCCCTCTGCCATGTGTAGTGTTTGAAGGAGTGTGACTGGAGGGGCTAACCCTTCTTTAATCCTCCCAGAGTGCTTCGGTGGGGCTCCGCGTCCCCATAAATGTCAGGCCTGGACAATTTGCCATCTTATCAGATGTGGTGAAGTTGGTTCCAGCCCTCTCACCCCTCCCCCCGAGGGAAGATTTGTTGCTGCGAACAGCAAAGGAAAGACAAAGCTTTTCCCTGGCTTACTGCCAGGATCACCAGGGGAGTTGTAGAATCCTCGGCATTTATATGTGAGGCTTTCATTGCTCCCCCTCCTCTCTTCATTTCTTGAAGAGAGTATCCTTATCCCAGAGGTTTTTCTCCTGTCCTCTGCCCTGCCCTGTTGCTTTCCAGACTGAGGAAAACTCTCTTCATGCTTGTCGTGTTACTGAGTGGTCTTCGTGGCCTCTCCGAGAGGGAGCTCAGAAATGGGAGGGCAATCAGCCCCTCAGTGAATAATTTTTATGGATGCAGTTGTGCTGCCTTTGGATCTGCCTCAACAGCAAGCAAATGGTTAAACTGCAACTGGGAGAGGGAAAATACGCTGAGACAATATTATTTTTTGGGCTTTAAGGTTAGATTTTAAGAGCCTGTATTTTAAGTGTTGTCGCAAAGCGGACTTTTGGTACTTCCCCTGGGCAGATCGCTGCACGCAGCTGGGATAGACTGCAGATAAACCCAGATGATCCCCAAACTAGAAAAGCATGTACTTGTGGAGAGCATGTTTGAAACTGTTCTGTGTCCTGCGCACGAAGCAGCTGGCTGCAGATAAACGGTCGGTTAAGCGGCTCTGCTGGTGTTCCCCTCGCTCTTTGTTCCTCTGTGCTCCCCCTCTGCTGCTGCTCAGTCCGTACCACATCACGCTGCTTTAGCGCCGCTCCACTTACGCCTTCGATATAGAGTGTCACAATGCCAGCATTTACCTACATGGTAAAAATAGCTGCCTTGCTGTAGCAGTTTGCACGTGAGTGTATGAAATATACCTTGGTGCTGTATCCATTGACCTGATGAGTGGATAGAGGCATAAATAACTTGCACAAGGTCAAATCATAATATCATTAATGGAATTTAGAAGTCCTGGTTCCCATTCTAAATCAAGTGTGTCTTACAACGTGGTAGGAACATTTGACTTTTCAGTTACAAAGGTTTTATGTGTTCTGTAGAAAGAGTCTGCTGCCAGATCATCTTTAGATGGTTTTTCCTTTAGTCTTTGTCAATTGTGCAGATAGATCTAACAGTTTGTTAGATGCCTGTTTGTAGGAAAATCACGTGTCTTTGATACAACTGGAGAAGTGGGCTGTGCTGGGAATATACTTGAATGCGCTTTGGCTTGCACATGCTGTAACTTGTATTATCTGGCAGTTGGCTTCTTCCTTTCCCCTCTGCTCCTCTTTTTTTAATTCCATTTTTCCATTAGCTGACAATTCTGAAAGCTCTTCAGAAGTGAAGATGGCACCTGGCTTTAGGTGTCTTCGAATACATACTCTGTCCTGGTGGCTCAGGTCTGTACAGATGCTCTGAAGAGGAGGATTATAGCGGATAGGTGAATTCCAGGGCACTAATGTGGAGTAGAGAATCACAGATAGAAGTTGTTCAGTTACGGTTAGGCTTAAGAAATACAGTTTCCTGCAACTGAACTCAGCTGGTAATGGAATTCTGGTCCCAGAGGGTCCACAGGATACTTCATCTCGGTTCGCCCACACAGCATAAATCTCACCCCCCTGCTCTGCTCCCGCCCCCCCCCCCCCCCCCCCCCCCAAAAATGATTCCCAGCACTGTAGCAAACAAAAGCAAAAATACCAGTGGTGCTGGTTGAGGCATTGGGAGGAACTTTCCTGATGCTGAAGCTGGTGATGAAATGCATCAGCAAGCTTCCCCCTTTGGCTGCATGCAGTACAGCGTATTCCTCTGTGGGATGCCATTGCCGGTGTTTGCCAAGAGGGAATCGATAACTCTTGATGTCTATCACTTATTTTGTCCATGTATGGTCATTTTCAGTCTTGTTCTGCTTCAGTGTGACCACCACGCAGTCTGATCACAGTTATTCCTTCCTTGATCTGTTTGTCAGACAGCCATGCACAGCTTGAGTCATAGAGGATGAGGTAGTTTTACATAGCTTGAGGTAGGATCTTCAAGGTGTGGAGGAAGAAGGCAGCACCATGTCTTAAGCTGAATTTTCCCCATAGATAGGAAAAAACCCCCCGTGGCTGCCTGTCCTTCAGCTTTTCTTCTTACGGAATATATCTGTGTTCAAGCCACGCTGGCAGTCAGATCTGTGGTTGAAGTTGTCCGGTGCTGAGAACCGTGTGTGTGGGGTATGTGTGTGTTTATATAAAATAGAACTACGCAGCTTACAGGAAACTGAGCAAAACATTTCTGCATCAAAAGGGTGAGTTCTTCCCGGGCCAGAGCTTAAGCTCTGAAATGGAGGTACGTGGTGGTTTTTGAACTGCTGTAATACGGTGGTAACCCTACCTAGATTTTTTTTTTTTTTTCTTGCTTCAAAAAGCTGTCCTTTCATGTGTGTGATTGGCACGAGGCTCGCTTTGTGTTTGGCTTCTCTAATCAAGGGAGTTTGAGCTGCTGTTCTCCCAGCATTAGTCCGGCAGCCATGGGAAATCTCCAACAAGATGGATCTTGTTGCAGCAGTTGACAACAAATAAAAGCAGTTGTGCTTTTATTTATTTATTTTTGATGCTGGATGCTGATGAAAAGTTTCCAAGCATCCTTCAGCTCCACTATAAAGCCAACCAGCAGAGAGCAGGGCAGCCGCCAAGGAGGGGAGATGCTGGTGGGCACAGGACAAGATCACAGTGGGAAGCATCACTGTGTAACTCAGAAAGCTGGGAAGGGTGTAAACAGATCCCCAATTTATCTGTGGAGTGGGCTCTCCAAACACTGCTTTATTGGCCAGTGGCTCTTGCTTTACTAACCTCTAACCTCGGCGATACTCAGCGGTGCTGCCCACCAGCCAGCCTTGCCTTTGAACCCCCCTTGGCTCCTGCCACCTCAAAGGCTCGCAGTCAGATTGCCATGTTTTGCTGGGGACCTCACCTCTCAGCGGGATGTCTGTGGCAGGGAAAACCGATCCACCCTGAGAACACAGACGTGTTTGAAGGCAGCACCCCTGGGACTGGAAACCTAGTGCTTTTGGTTTCAGGACCTGTCCGTCATTCATCGAGAAATGTGGCTAAAACATCCCCCCACCCCCAACTTGTGGCCATAGAGTAGCTGAATGTTCCTTGCACATGACTAATGCACGTATTTGTTTTCTGGACTGCTGTTGAATCGGTGATGTCGTGAGTCTAGCTCACTGCAGGGCTGGTTTCATGTGGTTAACAGGGAACGTGTAAAGGACCAGCCTGTCCTAAAAAGGGTGATACAGATCCAAGTGATTTTGGCTGCTCGTCGGGTTGGGTGTGCCTGCCCCTTCACAGTACAGCCCAGAGAAACTGGAGGGACTGGGGAGCCCTACGCACTCCCGGAAACTGGAGGGAGAGAGAGTGGGCTATTTCCTGTGTCCTCACATCGTACCAACAGTGACTATGTAGACAGGACGGTCTGGAAGCCAGAGCAGGGTCTGTATTACTCCTAGAGCTGTGTTGTTTCTGTGGTGTCAACATGTGGCATTTGCCTGGAAATGCGAAAACGGAACACACAGCTCTGTGGGAGCAAAGGGAATCCAGGACGTGGCTGCCACTCGGACATTCCATGTTTGTAAAGCTCCGAGCGCTTCATGAAACTTTCCTTTCTTTACCCATCCTGCTCCTTCCTTTGCTGGCTCTGTCTCTGGGCTTGGTGGCAGTACTCCAGCCAAGGGGCTTCCCTGCTGCTCCTGGTGCTGACACCTGCTTGTTTGCTCCCTAAGTGAAACGTGTTTTGGCAGCAGGTCTATAGGTGCCAGGGCAGGAAGTCAGGTTTCCCAGCTGGTGCCACGTTGCCTCCTGCAGCAGAGCTGTGAGGGTGAGGTACTCCTGAGCAAAGCAGCAGGACTACCTGAGTGGGGGGGAGCACCAGGGCCAAGCAGTGTTTTTAGCTCTTCAAGTCTTGCATTCTTGTTATTTTTAAAACCAAGTTACTATCACTAGGTCGAGAAATAGCGGAAATCCACATTTCAGGAGTCAACATAACTCAGGATTTCAAAACCATGTAAAACGTTGCCATTTCAGGAGAAAGATGCTGTTAAAAATAGCTTCTTCTGTGGCATGTATTTGAGCCAGGTTTTAAGCAGAACAAGGCTCTTGTTCATAACAGAAGATGAAAACCTGAAAAAAAAGCCAAACGAAAACAAAACCCGACCCAAACCAAACCGAACTCCCACAAATGATGTGCAAGTATGGAAGCAACACTCAGGATATTAAGAGATGGCTTTCAAAGAGCCATTCCCACATAGGTGTGGGAGTGGTGGTGTACCTATGGCTTACTGTCATTAATAGAAGTGGTTCTTTTTGAGGCAGACTGCAGTGCAAGAAGCTGCAGATCCATACCTAAGCTTGCACTAACACCTTCCTTTCCCTTTGGCCCAAGTCAGCATTTGTCAAGCAGTTCACCATGGGGAAACCGAGAGCCAGGAGAAGTGAGCTGTTCCGGAGGGGCTGCTCTCTGCAGCGTCAGACGAGCACTTGGAACTCTGAGCTCTGTCCACTTATGAATCAGCAGCTTCAAAGAAGAAAGAGAAAAAAAAATTTAGATAGTGGGAAGATTGAGTTTTCCTTCTCCGTGGTGTCTGAAGTAGGCAAGTGCTTGTTTCACGGCCAAAATTCCTACAGTGGTGGATATGAGACGGGTGATTAAATTCACTGACTGCTTTACTTTTGAAGAAGTATTTTTTGAGACTCAATTATGATAAAAACCAGCACCGCAAAATGTCTGTCTAGAATCTCTTTCTCAAAATGCAGGACCATTATGGTACAAATTGTTGTTTTACTTGCTCATCCTGCAGAAGTGTCTTGGCGTTGAGGAGCGTTCCCCTATGGGCCGCTCATAGAAGTTGTCTAAGTTTATCTTCTATAGTGAACTTCTATAAAACATGACAATAACTCAGAAAGCTTTTCATTTTTAGGCAAGTTAGCAGGGTTTTACCAGTGTGGCATTGATTTAAGCTATTAAAACTCCTGCACAGCTGTCTGTGTGTGGGGACGAGAATCTCATTTTTACTTCCAGATGGCAATTTCTAAAGAGGTTACCTCTGTGTGGGATAATTGTACTGGCACTCTAAAAGTGATGTGGCTCTTCAGGTTTTTCTGTGGGCTGAAACACATGAATTATTATTGAAAAATGAACCCTGCATTCTTGTTTGTCCTCACCTCAAGTCTTTGTGCCTTTCTGGGATAATGAGAGGGCCCTCAGATTGTTTTGGAAGACAGGGCTCTGAGGGGAAAAAAGGATCATGGCCCACAGCTGGTCATGTACCCTGTCCTCTTGTGCCCCCTTAATAAGAGAGGAACAGATTGTTCAGGAGGGATTTTAAGGTACCAGAGCTCTACATTTCTCCCTAAACACCCCTTATGTTGTTTTTCCCACTGATGACAGAGAGAAGATGGAGCCAGCTGGCTTTAGGTGTGTTGAACTTGACTGTGTGGTATTGCCAAGGGTCCCAAACCAAATAAACACCTTTTATTTAACCCCAATTCTTACTACTTTCCAGAAGCAACGAGCATCTGATTATGGCATGTTACAGCCACCCTCATATGCATCTTTACTATGAGGCACGTGTGTAGGAAGTTGGTTCATCTGTAAATAGGTAGCGGAACCAGGATTGAAAGTGAGATCCCAACTTCTGGGCTGCTGCAAGTCCTTCAACCAGACTGCCCTGACCCAGCTGGCCAGCGAGTAGGAACCAGGTAGGAACCAGGCACCCCGAGAGCCATCGAGAAGGGAAAGCAGTGAAGCAGAGTCACCCCAGCCAGTGTGGAAATGGTTCTGTATCAAGGCCTCGTAAACCTTCTCCAGGCATTTTGGAAGCACTAAACTCCTGCGGTGGGACAGCATCTCACAGCATCGTGGCGCCGGACCCAGAAGCTGAGGGAAGGGATGCTTTATGGGCAGTTAACTTTTACTGCTCTTCTGTGAGTCTCCATTTTTCCCCCTCTTGCTAACTTTACCAACTCCACCAAATCACAGGCTGTGAAAAGGCAGGAGGCTGGAGAGCCCCTGCTATGGACTGTTTTCCTCTTGCTCAGACCGTTACAGAAGGTGTTCTTTTCCTCGCCCCATGGCTGGTGTTTTTCTTCTCACGGACTGCTCAGAAGATGTACAAGGATCTCTCTTGCTCTTTACACCGGAGCCCCATCAGCAGCATTAACACCAGAACCTATAAACAGTATGTGAATGGACTTGGTAACCTGATGCTCTGCTGGCTGTAAAGAGCTTGTGAAGAGATGCTTGGCCCCCGAGTGGGTTTATTTCTAAGGAAAATAGCACCTCCCCTAAATAAATGTTACTTTCTGTGCGCAGGCTGCCCTGTTGCCTGGTGACTCCTATGAAAAGAACCACAGATGCTTCCATCCCAAACTCTTGCCTGTACCAGCATGTGCTGAATATTTGGTTTAGTTTCTTCGTAGCCCACCTGAGCAAAGTCCTGGAACTGAAAACAAGTGGAGTTGGACTTTTGGGGTGAACACTTGCTTTCTGGGTTGAGGGAACACAAAATTTCCCATACCATCTGCAGCCTTGAGGAAGAAAACCACACAAAGTTCCTGAACTTCAGTCTTACAGATATTCCTAGTGTTCCTGCACATGGATTTGTAGAGATAAACCAATACCTCTGTATTATATTAAGCAATTTTAACCTTTACAGAAAGTGGTAGATTTTCATGGCAAATCTCATGAGGATGCAGCAGTTGAAACTGGGGTGTGGAGGAAGGAAGAGAGACATCTCAATGCTGCCTACTGGTGTGCCCATGTTTGTGACCTGGCTCTGCAGAGCTCACCCCGGGGACAGCGGGGAGAGTTTGGGCTCTGATTCCTTCAGCCTTTGGCTTTCATGGGGGGGCTGGCTTGGCTTTGTAAAATCTTCTGGAGAAACTGAATTCAGGCGAATTAATTTCGTGAGGAATCTGTTGTGTTATGAGAGATTCCAGTCACTGGCAACCCAATAATATCACGTATTTCTCCTCAGTCAAGTCACTGAGGACTCTACGTGTGACTCTTCCCCACACTGGTAAAACTGTTACAGAGTTAATGCTTTTCTGTTGTTGGTCATGGGTCTGTCCTAGATTTTCTATTTATCTAGGAGTTTAGATGCTCTGTAATGATGGATCATTTATTTCAGGATCCAGGTAGCTCTAATTAGCATGTTACAATTGCTAAACCTTAAAACATGACCCAACGCGTTAACGCTATGCTCAGGTACATAACTGTTAGTCTGCTGAGTTCGTGGGTCTGGAGAAGAGAAAAGGGCAGCTCGGGAAAGCTGTGGGAGAGTTCTGGGAGTAGGAGTCAGGAGCACAGCTCTCTTTTTTATCATTGATGTTTCTGTTTGCTGTATCCCAAACGTGTTCCCAGGGTTTTTCTCCCTCGTAGGTATTTGTTACATTCCATCACAAGCTTTTCAACCATACCAAGTAGAGCAGAAAATACATTCCGAATGGGATTGACACACTTCTCCCCCACGGAAAGCCTTCCCCCCTGCTCACGCTGAGCAGCAGACACCAGCGAGCCGTGTTCATCAGTTCTGCTGTATAAAAGCAAACAAGGTGGGGAGGAGGTAATGAGACCCCGAAACATCTGTTTGGAGACTTTGAATCCCCTTGGAAGGTTTTGAGTTCTGCCTTAAAGAAACATAACTCCCCAAAATTACAACCAACTGTGGGAACGTTTTCTCGCTCCTTACAAAAAAATTAATTACATAAATATTAGTCTGTAAAAAGTAAATTCCCTCTGCCCTCTTGTCCAGCCTTGCTCCTGGTGTAAAGGTGTAAGCTTGCCTCACACTGCAAACATTCTTCCAGCTATGAGAGGCTAGATCGGACCAGCCTGATTTTGCTGAAGGAGGGAAAACAGCTTTGATGGTTACGAAGCTGAATAATCAGAGATATTGTGGAATTAATAAACAACCTCGGAGTCAGAGCAGTAGGGGAATGCGGCCATGGAATACACAGGCCTGTGTGTGTTTCACGCAATTAATAGCTACCTAATTGCTTTATAAAGTTATATGTTAAAAGGAGACATAAAATAATTTCTCCTTTCTACTTAGTGCTGCCTGTAGCAGTGGTTCTAAACTTACCTGATGTGAAAGGGGAAGCTAAAATCTGTGCTCTTACTCTTGTTTATTTGGGGTATGTTAACAGGGAGGTTCACTGTTCTTCATCTACTCCTGGTTTTCCTTTTACTTCAGTTGCTGATGGGTTCTGGATAACACAGCTCTCTTAAGAAACACACCATAACGGAAGGAATAAATACTGAGGTCTTTGCGTAGCATGTGGTATTACTTTATGTAGTGTCATTGTGATACTTTAGGAAGGCAGACATTATTTAGTCGTACCTGTTCATAGAACTCTTACGCTTTTACGGTTGGACGTAATCTTCCTTCTGTTCTGCGTTCTTGGTAATCGCCTGTTATCTAGCCGTGGGGTCCCACCAGGGAGAGAAGTAAGGAGAGGAGAGCGAAATGCTTTGCACTCTCTCTGGATGCCAAGCTCCAGAGAAGGGTAATTTTTGGACATAATACAATTCTGAGGCACTCTGAAGTGGTGAGGCTTATGGCTCTTAATGTTTTTGCACGATAAAAGTAGTGCTCTGGAGAGCACTCTTTCCAGGTTTGCTTTTTTAATTGTAACGTGGTTTTTTTCATCTTAAATATTTAACAGAACTGTTCTGAAGAACCTGTTTTACAAACTACCCCTGGAACAGAGTTTTAGGGCCAGTGTTTTGACAGCAGGGCTTTACTTCTGAACTGCACAGCTCACGCTCAGGGTGAAGCTCAGGGTAGCGTATGCATGAATGTGTGCAAGTTTCCTTGTGAATTTGCATTTTCCTACTTGGTAACAAGAGCGAAATGAGGGTTATTTTCATTTCACCTTGAAGTATGCACCTCCAAAAGCTTGGTATGCCTTCAGTAACTTAATTCTCTAAATAATGTTATTTCATATTCTCATAGCACATGATTGAAGCCAGCCTGTCTGAAGCGCCTTTTTGCTGTTTGAGGAATCCATAGCAGGAGTGAAACAGCTCTCACCCAAATTTCTGTGTTGTCTTCCATTGTATTCTGGCTCTGAAACGCTTCTTAAGCTTCCAGTTATCAGAAAAGTCTCCTTTGTTATAATTGATCCATGACCTAGATGCAAACACATACTCTTACAGTTGATACCGAACTGTAGGGAGACTGCAAATAAAATCACTTGCTGGACACTTCGAGGGGCTGGAGGCTCACGAAGAAAAATTAGGTTGGAAAAATTCACGTCCCTTGGGCCAAAACTCTTGAACTACATTTACTGGCAAAGCGTGTCTGCTTCTGGGCTGGGTGGGGTCCTACAGGATGGCTTGATGGTTCTGGGCATTTGAAAAGGGTGTTTCTGTCTCTGACAGAGTCAGATAAGTCAACATTTTCATTTCCAAACCGCTGCTTTTCTTCCAGCATTTCTGTCTTACACAGAAACCAGGACAAATTTAAAACAAGACCTTTTGATGTTTTTCAAGAGGAAAACGTAGGATAAGTGTGAAAGTAAATGATTCCTTCCTATTTAATCACTCGCAAAGCAGTGCCACTGCTGCTTTGTATTGGCTGCCAGTCCTGGTTTTTGGGGGGTGGTGGAGCTGGGTGCCTTCAGGCTCTGGACATAGCTGAGCTGCCCTGGCTGTGCCTCCAAATTCCCTTTCTACCTGACCCACAGGCTGCATGGAGCCGGTCGGGCATGGAAGGCAAATTGCAGTGGACCGGTGTGGTGTGACAGCGAAGGTGGTTCTCTTTGCAGGCGAGGTGGTTCTGGGAAGCATATTTCCGATCGATGAAAGCAATTGCTCTCGCTACCCTTCAGATCATCAACGACAGGATTTACCCATATGCTGCCATCTCCTACGAAGAATGGAACGATCCCCCAGCCGTGGTAAGAGAATTCATTTGATTTACTAATGTAACAAATTGTGGGTTGGTTTTTTTTCTCGTGTAAAAGGTGTGTGCTATGAAACTTGGTAATAACTCCCTGTTTGCATGTGTATGTGTTGTGGTGGTGACTTGCATGGATGACGCGGTGGTATTTTATGACACTGGTGCAACAACCAGCCGTTCATTTGGTGTCCTGGCAGTGAAACGTGAACTTCTAACTTCAGCTACTGTACACACCAGATTGCTCGCTTGGTTTTTTATTTATTTAGTTTTCATGCACACACACCTCTTTATTTCTGTTGAATTTCCTGTGAGTTTAGTGCACTTAAAAATCAGTAACTGCAGTGGGAATAGTGGATGAAAACACTGAAAATCTGAAACAAGTAATTATTCCTCTGCCTACAATTTTCTCCATGTTATTTCTACATAATTTCTCTTATACAGGAACTGATGATCAAACTTTTGCTGAGGTATATTTTTATTTATTTGTTAAAAACAAGAACGGTGCCACTGGTTGAACCCAGAGGAAACGCTGGAGTATTACTGAACCTTCTGCACCAAGCAGCTGGTTCTGGTTTTTTGCTATATAAAAGCCTGCAGATGATTTTCACTCATAATCAGTTAATTTTCTCTGAGTCAAAATATAAAAACTAGTTTTGTTTGGCCAATAAAACCGAAGCTGTTAAGTGTCTCACTTTATGACGGTTGAGAGAGTTCCTCTGCAAGGCGGGTCGGAGTGCTCGGGCGTAGAGTGTATTTGACTTTGAACTCCTCGGGCGGTGGAGGGTGAGCTGACAAAGAGTTCGAAGCTCGTGGCTGGGTTTCAGAGGATGATTTTCTGTTGCCCAGCCAAAGGCATTAATAACCTGCTGCTGGCATTGCCTCGGGAGCAGATATGGCACTTGTCAGTGTTTAAGGGAGCAATTAAGCATCATGAGAGGTGAGTCTGTACTGCACGAGCAGGGATCAGAGCATCGTAACACCTTAGGGTCTCCCAGTGCAGCAAAGAGAACGGCTTTAGGACCACTCAGTCTTTAATGGGGACACAAACCCACCATCTCCCAGGTTCTCTCCTCTAGTGGAACCTGTCCCTTTCTGGGGACACTAATCAGAGCAAAAAGCAGGTTCCTTTTTTCTTTTAATATATACTTGGAAAAAAAATTTCCATTGGTCATTCAACCTGGAGGCTCTTAAGCAGCAGGTTTACGACCACCAACACAGCAGCACACAGCACACAGTCCCAAAGCCGTGGAGGAAGGCGTAACAACAGGGCAGAGCAAGGAGCAGGCGGGAGCGTCGGGTCGAAGAGCAGGCAGAGGGCTGGAACGCGTCCAGGACATTGGAGTTCACACCTCGTATCGGGACTCTCTCAGGCCATGGATGGTCAGTGGCTTGGTGGTTTTATGGCTCAGCTGAAAGAATTTGCTGTTTATCCTTGTCTATGAAAATTGCTTAATATGTGCATGAATTCATTTCTTGCTTTGACATGGAGCAGAAATATCATAAAAAGATCCTTTACGGGCTGTGAAATCTGCATGTTAGCCAGCAACACAGAGTGCTTGTGACCCTTTCTCGGGGGTCACTTAAAGAGAACAGCATCAGGTCAGGAGCTGTGGAAGAGCAGTTAGATTTGCGGAGCAGCAGTACACAACCCTGTGGTATCTTTGCTGGGAGATTTTGATAGCTGCTCTGGGCATGGATGAAATTGCCTCCCATCAGGTTTTTTTTTTTCTCTCTTGTCTAAACCAGCTAGTACTGTTTGGGTTTGACCCTTGTTCTCTCACTCAAAGCAAATAACTGGAGCCTTCTCCAATTTATCTTCGAGATCATTATTTTTCTTTTCTGTGAATATATTTTATCTCTGAGGTGAGAGCATATGACAGTCGTGGTCTATGGGGGAGGATATTTTCCAGCTAATTTCTAACTTCAGACAAGTTAGAAGGCAATGATATATACAGTATCTGCTAGTAAAGATAAAACACCAGCCCACCCTGTGCACTACTTTCTTTTTGAGTTTTCTAATTCACTTGTGGTGTATTAACCAAAATAATTTGCCTCAAGTAAAACCCAGCAAAAGAAAAAAGAAGGGGAGCAAGGGAAGGACTGGGTGACTGGAAGGCTGCTTTTATTGGCATTAGTTTGGCTTATATTGGATCAAAATATTAGTGAGGTTGTTGCCTGAGTATCTTCACCACAGTGTGGATGCCGCAGCTGTACAGGAGAGTGGTTTTGCAGCAGGAGGGAGTATGAGGCACGTGGAAGATAAATGCATACTCAGTTAATTCTGTTCTTAGTACAGCGCATTGGGGAAGCGATCCAGGCAGTCCTACAGTGTTTGTATGGGCTGACTGAAGACTGTTTGCCTTTTATCAACCATTCTGATGGCCACCAGTGTGGGCTCGATTAGTGCTAATGACCTGGGTTGAGATGTGATCTGTTATCTCTAAATAAGGACTTTGTTGTGCTCTAATAGAGGTAAATTACTTTTGCACTTGTGCTTCTTGGTAGATGATTTAAATTCTCCTCTTCCTTGGCCTCATACCTCGCTAACATACACGGGTTTCTGAAAAAGGAGTGAGACAGGGTTCTCCCAGGTTTCTTTAGTTGCTTTTGTTGACATTCTTTCAAGCCTGTTTATCATGTAGACCTATAAAACATCAGAGTTTTTTTTTGTCAGGGGCTGCTTTGGCGTTTGACCTTGGATGGTCCGGACCATAGTTGAGTAATCACTGGAGAATATCACTATGCTGAGCTCTAAACATACCAGATTTCATTTCTCCTAGGGAGGCAGAAACCAGCAGCATGCTTTGGTTTGAACTAAAAGTGCCAGATTAACTTCGTGCAAAAAGTGCCGTTCGTTCAGCGAAGCCTAAGCGAGGTGTTCAGTGGCAGAACACTTGGTGGGCTTCTGCCAGCCACCAGGCAGTTTATCCCTATGTTTCCAGTGTTGATATTATGCACAAGTTGAGTATACCGCATATATTCAGCTATAAATATTGATATTTGTGTATCTGTGTGTGTGTGAAACAGTTGGTTCTTGAACCTGCCCAGAGATGAGAACCCTTCTCTTACGCAGTGATGGATCGCCTCCCAGTTATCCCATGTGTGGCTGGTATCTAGCGTGTGGATTTATTTCCTCTGTACTTATATGCTTTGAAGCATGAATGACACATTCTTGGATGTGGGTGACAGAATCAAAAGCTGAATTTCATATATTTCACTCATGGCATTTTAGTTCTTAAGCCCACACCTCACCATGTAATACTGCTGGGTTTTATTTTCTCTCAGAGCTTTTTACTTTGTCTGTTTGCTACATTGACTTAGAACAGGAAAAACAACCACCAAAAAACGCACAGAAAACCATGAATCCTTTTCCTGGTTCTCTTTCAAATTGTTTGAATATGAAGGTTATAATGTCATAATATTCTTATTATTCTTACAAGAGAATGGCAAGAAAATTGATGGAGGGACTCCAGAAAGCGTAACTATTATGGCAGCTGTAATTATGAGCTCAGCTCTTGATAACCCTCTTCTCCTCACTGCAAATCTATTTGTTTGACATGTTTCTGAAGAGATGAGCCTGAAAGTGAGTTTTTATATCAAATAATGTGTTTGGTCAATAGCTTCTGTCAGAAGGGCTTGGGCAGCTGATTAAAGTGGCTAAGCAAAAAAAAAAAGGTGCTGAATAACTTAGCATTGTAGTTACATGATATATTTTGGCAATGAAAATTCAGGATCCCTCAGAACCGTGATCAGAATCGGTATCAGGTTTCATCACTCAGGCAGGAACAGGTAGGAACTCCTGTGTGTCTTGTGGCTAGGATTTGTTTTGAGGAAGGTTTATGATCTTCATTAAAATGTGAACTGGTGGCCGCAGCAGCTTGGCTTGTGATTCTGCAGAGTGTACGCACTGTGGTGGCTCTGGAGAAGCAGAGAGGGTTAATTCTGCTGGGTTTGCCCTATGACCACTGGAGGATGGGAAGCACGATGAAATACTTTCTCAAAGTATTCAATGGAACCTTATCATGAATAAGTGAAGCAAAATAGAATAAATCAAGGCTTTTTTTTGCCTGATAATTCATAATTGAAACCACATTGAGGTTAGACTGATACTGAGAACAACGGAGCTCTGACAGCTGTACCCACAGAGGCAGGGGGTGTACCCCCAGTTTGCTGAGGTGTACGGAGGAACGGCGTAGTCACTGTCCAAGCTCAACATGCTGCTGTCCTTACCACTGTGCTTTTAAAAGAGACCACGTCGTTGGTGTCCACCCCGCGTGGTTTCACTGATGGGTGGGGACAATAAGCAGCCTGGCTGTTATAGTAGAATGGGCAGGGGGGAAAGCCCGCTGGGAGCAGGGACATTGCATTCTGCTGAAGTGCTGTTGCTGACTTTCCCTGCTGAATGGTAGCTGGGAAGTTCTTGACACTCTCCTGTCACATGGGACATCCTACACAGCCTTGTTTTCCTGGAGGCCATTCAATGATGCGGTTTGTAAGACATCTGCCCTGTCTTCAAGTCCCTTTTGGTGGTACTCAGGGGACACCCAAGTAAGACCATGAGACTTATGTGACATGAGGGTGCTCTCAGGAAACTGGCATTTGAACTTGATCCTTTTTGTCCATAAAAGCAATTCAGAGCAAACAATCTGTTAATCTTAGATGAATTATCCTGGCTCTTCTGATGATATTAGGTGGGAGTGCAAGAGGAAAGGGTTGGCTCATCCATCGCTGAGTGTCAGCACTTTGTTAAAGGAAGGTGATGGATGAGCAGCCACGCTGTTTGCTCTGCTCTGCTCTGCTCCCCGAGAGCCAAAGTTCCTGTGAATTTCCATCAAGAAAGTTCATAAAAACGGGACTGGGGCAAATGTTCCTTCAGCACTTGGTTTCTGGAGCAGTGACTGGAAGCACCCATCCCTGTGTCATTATCCGTTTCATGCTTTGCTGCCATAATGGAGATTTAATTAGGTGGCTGTCGCATTAATTGCCTGTATGGTTTGCTTTTCCCAAGCAGAAATCTGGAAGACTTTAGCAAATTATGGAGGCTCGAATTTGCTCGATTTCCTGCAGAAAGTGGGGTCAATAGGTCTCAGACTGTAGACACACTCTTCAGGCAGGCAGCGGGGGGTTGGCTCTTAATGGCACTTGAGAGATGCTTAATTGCTGTTTTGAAATGTTTTTCTGAAATGAGAGATATGGTTCTCCCATCCATTAGCGTGTGGCTACGGGCTTCTCCCTCCTTTCATCGTCCTTTAGTAGGTGCATGAGCTAAAACACCTCAAAAGTTGCTGTATTTTTCCTAAGTTATAACCAGCAGGGGAGAATTTTCATGCCTTTCTGAAAGTAGTAAAATTTGGAATTTAAGTAATGGACCTAAAACTTAGGTTTTTAAGAGAGAACATGATAATTTTTTAGGCATGTATGCATGTGCGCGCACACATGCATCTGTATTTTTTTTCTGTAGGTACCTAAAATAGTCTTAGATGGTAGAAAAGGAATAACCCTTTTCCAGGGATGTCACAGCAAGTGACTTGTTAGGAAATGCTGTGGCCAGAGAGAAAAAATGGGTAGAAAAGCATCAAGTGGGAGCCGTTAATTTAGGTGGCAGTACTCACCTGTGAGGAGCGGATACGGTGTGGTCCCTAGATCGCTGTCCTGGTTATTTCCCCTTTGAGGGCAGAAACCAGGATTTTCTTGGCACTCCACGGAGTGCTTCAAGTATTAATGAAAAGAAGTTTCTGAAGGTTGTTTTAAGAAGCTGCTCAACATTCCAAGGGTCATTTGCGTAAGGGCAGTCTTGGGGTGGGGGTTGTGTGGAAACGAGTCTCTAAAGCTTTAATGAGGTAGATTATGCTCTGGTAACGTTTAGATTGTGATTTGCTGTGGAAATTGTTGAAGCTGGAGCAAAATCAGGGGCCGCCCTCATGTGCCACTGGTTGTAAAATTAGCAAAAGCATGTAGAAAAGCTTTAGTTTTAGAAAATGTGATAATCAGGAGGCAGAGTTGTCTCTGCACTTGTCTGTTGCTGAAATCATGGATGTGTACTTTCTGACTTGGTGACCGTGGTCCTCTGCTGACCCATGTCCCTTCCATGAACCACAGTTCCATATTCCTCTGTTACGATTTCTACATTACCCAGTTACTCCTGTGGGGTAAAAACCGGCACTTCCCACTTTCCGTTAGGACCCTCACAGTCAGTTGATGTTGAACGCCACTTGTACCAGGGCTGATGAAGAGCGTGTGGCTGACGACTAGTCCGTTTGACCGACATTTCAGGCAGTCTGCTGGAAGGCATCACACCTCCTGCCAGATCTGTGCCTGGAACATCCCCTTAGACCCTGCTGGAGAAAACTGTGCACCAGTGCTGTGCTTAACTTCAGTGTCTCTCTTCCACCGCACGTATTTATCCCCCCTCCAGTCCTGATGTGTTTACAGAAGGAAATCGTATCTGCATCATATTTTTGCCTCCTTTACCAAGGAGACCTCTGTTAGTAAACAGGCTCGCTGTTCTTCTTGCGCCTGAAGTTACTCTAGGTAGAGGGGTCTAACCACCCAACGGGAGGAAGGTGATTGTCAGTAACCAAAGACTAAATAAGGAAATGGAAAATTGCGAAGTTATATTTCCTGCAAGTGTGAGCTGATAACTCGGGGTCTGTAAGTCTTGCTTTCCCCCTGATACATGCAGGCTTCTGCTATGAGTTCAGCTGGAGATTCCTGCAGTATTTCCATAAACTGCTGGCAGTTACTGACCTCGTAGGAGTGGTCATAGTTTTTGCAGGCTGGGATTCAAGACTTCCCAGCAAAGCATCACCCCTCAATTCTGCTTCCCAACTCCCCTTTTCACCTCGTCCCAAAAGGTCTTGGTTTTCCCTTTGCTTCTCTGCCCGAACCCTGCTTGGCACGTCAGCTGGCATGGAAGAGTTGAGACTGAAGTGCTGGTGCTTCCGTTCCCGTCGAGTGGTCCCTTTGGCACTTCCCCCCCTCGCCGCTGGCTCCAAGGCAGTTGGCACGTGCGGTGAGAATTTGGTCATCTGTCTTGTCTTCTGCCTGCTCAGCTGGCTTCCTCGCGCTGGCAGGAAGTGAAGCAAGACCTTCAAGTCTTAAAAAGGATGCCCTGGTTAAAATTCCCGAGGAGCAGATAATGCTGACACTCATCTTTGCATCTCATGCCTTTTTTTTCTTTTTTATTATTTATGCAATAAGTGGGTTTTTCGCTGTCGACCAGGCCCAGGTCTGTGCAAGCTGCTACGTTATTCCATGCAGTGCCTGTTTTTGCCTTTTTTGCTTGGGTGCACGTTTTGTGCCAGGTTTGTGGGTTTGCTGCTTTGGTTTTGTTGTTGGTTTCATTTCTGAACTTGTAGTGCTGTTTAGGTTTCTCTTTGTTTGTTAAGTCCTGACTGTTAATAATAAAGTCTTGAAAGAGTGACAGGTAAATGAGACTGAGTCGTGCTAACTGGGTTCAAAATCCACCTTGCTTCTCCTTCTCCACAAATCCTTCTGCCTCTTCCACTTCCTTTTTTACCTAACCCCCCCTCTTGTGTGCAACGTTACAGCCAGGCAAAAATGAAAACTGAATCAAGAAAGAGATTGGAATAAAGGTTTTGAGAAATGGCTGGGGTCCTCTGTTGCCAGAATGGGAGAGTCAACCTGCCTGACCTGAGTAAATTCCCGACCTGAGTAAATTCCCAACCTGACGGCTACGTCCTGGCTACGTGAATTACTCCCTACTGTAATAATTGCTCCTTACTGTGGTGAGTCACTTTAATCAAACTGTTTTCCTATTTTCTTGTTTTCCTTCTCAGAAATGGAGCAGTGTGAGCAACCCGCTCTTCCTGCCGCTGATCCCACCTCAGTCGCAGGGTTTCACGGCTGTGGTTCTGACCTATGACCGGGTGGAGAGCCTCTTCCGTGTCATCACGGAGGTGTCCAAAGTCCCTAGTCTGTCCAAACTGCTGATCGTCTGGAACAACCAGAATAAGAATCCTCCAGAAGGTAAGACCTCGTGGCAGGTGTGGAGTCATACCTTTGGATTTACTTCTTTTGGCAGTATTTTTGAAGGTGAAATGAGAAAAGATTAAGTAGATTAAAAGGAAAAAGCCCAGCAGTGGTTGTGCTGCTAACTGGTGAATCAAAGGTCACAGATGCCATAGTTAGAGAAATGGTTCTGTCCTTCTACCCTCTTATTTTGGGGGGTAAGGAGAGACCATCTCCAATTTGTCTTTCTCTGTAGACGCCCTCTCATCACGGTCAGTCCCACTGCTGCCAGACTGTTTTCTAGGGCAAGTGTGGTTCAAAGCAGCAGAGCAGTTTGCATGCTTGGAGCTATGAAATAAGGGAGTATTTTGACTGATGGGACATTTGGGTGTCTGAGAAGAAGTTCCCACACCACCAGAATGCCTTGTGGAAATGCTACGGCCAGCCCAGTAAGGTGGAGTCTGCATGGTGTTTAAAGTTTGGGAATTCCTGGTTATGGTAAAATGAGGGTACATCCACAACCTTCTCCCAAACAATTTAGATTTTTGGAAGAAGATTTGTGTTTGAAAGTATATGAACGACCCCAGTGTGAGCTCAGTGCTGTAAGTCTCTGCCTTAATGTGTTTAATTTCCAGTGGCTTTGCTGGGCTGGGTCTCTGCTGGCCTGGCTTGCTGCCATACCGCGTCCCCTCGTGCCAGGACCTCCAGCTGCCCAGTCCTCACGTTTCCAACCCAAGATCCTAATCCCACATTGCTCTGTCTCCTTTCACGTGCTGCCGCTGCACGCGCCACGGCTGCTCTGTCTCCCACCAGCTTCCTTTTTTCCCAGCCCTGGGGAAAGAAATGTAGGTTGAGAAATGTTGCCTTCCAGGAATACGTGTTCAAAAAACCACTATACTCGTGATTCTCCCGTTGTTGGGTCTCCTCGCGGTGTAATTCCCTTTCCAGAGGCTTCAGCTGCTCCGCTCTTTGGAGGTGACTACCCTGCATAGCAGCAAGAGACGATGTAAAAATTAATCCCTGCCCACTTGTCTCCACTTACCATCTCCTGACAGCTTCCCAGAGCCACCCTACTGCTGCCGTTCGCTCGGCTCATCTGCCACCTTGGCAGCGTGCTCCTGTTCATAGCAGAGTAGCTTTATTGTTGGCTTTAGGAAGTGCTCTGCAATACTGCTGTGCTGAACACCTCGCTTTAGTGGTTTATTAATCGTTCTGCAGCCCTTTGGAGTGAGGAGCACTGTGCAGAAAAGGATGGTAACTGGCAGTTTTGCAGTGAGGAGTTTTTTTCTAGGGGCAGCAGTGCTCAGTGTTCCATTCAGCTGCGTGAGCACTGATTGCAGGTGGATCTAACCCGAATGGTTTGTCTCCACGTTCCCCTTGAGTGAGCCTGAGATACAGGAGAGCCGAAGCAAATAAAGCATTGGAATGATCTTTTTTTGATTAAATCATTCTGTTAATCTGGCGTGTAGAAATTCTTGACAATTGAAGTGTGTTTAATTCTTTTCTGCCTCGATTACCACTAAAGTCATAAACTAGTTTAACGAAAAAAAAAAAAAGCCTATGGAGCTCGAAATGGTGGATTTGGGAGTGAGCTGAACGCACAGGTAGCGCTGCCCTTCCATCAGCCTGCACGTTGCGCTGAAGCAAGTAACTCCTTGTCCCCAGTCTCCCTTGTCCCTTTTTTGCCATTCTAACCATCGTGCTCTCTTGGCTTATGGCTAGGGAGAGGTCAGGCTGATTAAATGAACCAGCTGTATTCCAGGTCTGTGCGGGACATTTCACTTGGCTCTTTGGCCAGCCGCCCGTTCCATCCGTCTGTTAGGGAGCCTAATCCTTGGACTTCAAAGCTTCTGCCATTTATAGCCCGTTAAAGCCAGGAAGTTTCTGATGGATTAGAGCAAGGAATGGGTTTGAAGTCTGCGCTGTGCTCCACTGTCACTGATAAAGGCTGGTTTATTACCCTACAGTAGTATCTGCGCTTTTATGGCTACTCACTGTAATTGGTTACAGTGAAGCCGAGGTGCTTTCCCTTCCCGGGCATCGAGGGCCCATTTCCCACTCTTCCCCGTGGAAGGGGCACGCTTGGGCACAGCAGCACATCCTGGCTTTCATCATTGCAAAACTCGGTGTGTTTTTGTTTTGTTCTCATGTGTAAGTGGGAGGGCTGGGTGAAGGGCAGCTGAATTGGCTCCCCTAGGTGACCATGTGTGGTAAGTGGAGAATCGGAGGGAGGTCTCTGGAGATGGAGCTGGCATGGTGCCACCCAAACGTGGCATGTGGCTGCTCCTTTCTTCCCCGTCAGCACCAGAAAAATATTATAACTGAATGTGTCATTGTTATCAGAGCAGCGTGCATTGAAATAGAGGGAATCTGTCCCCAGGAACGGAAACTTCTGAAGTACCTGCAAATTCTACAGTTAACACTGGGGTTTGCTTAATGAATGCTTATGTACATGTAACAGTGCCTTTATGGAATGAAACTGGGCAAAGTCAGGGCTTAGGAGGAAAACAGAGTGAAAATGAGATCCTCTGTTCTAAACATCGTACGAAATTTAAGGTGCTGCTCCCCTCTCCAAACACAGCACTCCATAAGGTAAAACCCCTTTTTTTGCTGGTCCTCAGCTTTTGGTGCGGTTTGAGTGAAAAGCTCTCTTGGTCAGCGTGAGCTCAGGGTGGTGGTTGTCACAGGAACCTCGAGGCTGACTGGGGGTCTCCCTGCGAAGAGGTTGCGGCTGGTCTCGCTGCTGCTCTGTGGGATGGGGACAGGCATGGGGAAGGCACAAGGGGTGGAAACAAATCTGGCCTCTCGGGGTGGATGCAGCTGTGATGCGACTGACAAAGTTTTTGTCGCTTTGGCTGATAATAGGTAGAGGAAGCAGCTGAGAGGGCAGCAGGTTAATCGAACTCTGGACTGGAAAGTTCCCTTTTTCCCTCCCCGTACGAAGGCAGCACAAGGTGACTGATGTCACAGGGCTATCTCACCAGCTTCTCGAGGAGTAAACAGAAATTAGTGAGCGCTAAAGCCAGTGTTTCAACTCTTTTCCTGGGGCAGATGATTCCTGTAGCTGGGACACTGACCAGACACAGCTTACGGGAGCAACTCCTTTCTGACTGCTCCTCGATTTCCCTGGCTACAAAATGAACACAGCAACATGGTCGTAGATAAAATGCTTTGAGACCTGTCGTTCAAAACTGCTGTGTATGTTCAGTTCATGGCATTGGTGTTGTTATAATGCCAAATCATGGCGTTATTATTAGGTAGGTGCTGAGGTTTCTAATTAGAAGGTTAATGTCTCCTTTGAAATCAAGGCAAAATATTAATGTATTGCAGCAGGAATCATCTCGCTGATCACCAGCGCTCTCTGGGTGTAGGGGACGGGATCTCTGCTCGGTGTCTTTGGCTGAGGTTCGTGTATATTCCAGCCATTCAGGGCATGTGAGAAGCCTGTCAACCCCTGACAGCAGGCCCCTGACTGCATCTATGATATTAACTAAAAGATTAACAGCTTTGAAATATTACAGCAAAACCCCAATTTTTTTCTCACTCGCTCTGCAGCCATGAAAAGAAACATTGTGGTCCCAGCGCCTGCTGCTGCTAGGAATATTTGCGTAGACAGGATGTTTCTTCATCTTCTCCATCAGCCAAACACTTGTGCCCTTTCATTTGTATCCATTGAAACTGCTTGTTCGGAAATTCAAGGAAATAGTCTGTGATAGAAATTTCCCCCAAAGTTTTGTCACATTTGTTTCAGAAATTTAGCTTAACAAACCCAGCCTAACAAACCCGGGCTCTAATTAATGGCCTAGAAACCAGTGTTGTGTTTTGTTGGTGTGTGTCAGAGGAATTGTGTGCCTTCCCATCGACCGGCGAAAACATCGTGGTGTGTGCAGGGAGCACCTGTTTTGAACAGAGCCTTCTGCCGCGAAGCAGTGGAAAAACATAGCTGTGCTATGTTGCTCCAAGCACAAATATTTTCCACTAACATAGAGAACTGGTCGTTTGGAGAGACTTCCCAAGACCTCAGTAAATCATGTGTAAAATGTAAACTTTGATACTTATAAACCCAAATCTACATGTGTGGCAATTTCGGTTGCTGCTGGAACACTAGTGACAGTATTTTGGGGATCTCGCAGGCTGATTAAAATTATTTTATGCCAATACTAGAATTATAATTGGATAATTATAGGCAATTAGCCTTAAGGTCTTTACGGCGCTTGCAAATGTTAAACATTTATGAGGCCGTGATAGGTGCCTTTGTGAGGCATCTGTAACCGTCTTGTAAGTATGGGTACCTGCCTGTTGTGGAGCAAACCAGTAAGAAACCAGTGCTTTGAGAGTGCTAATTAGCAATAAAGGGTTCCCATCATTCTGTGTTACTGTGTCCTGGGGTTAGGCTGCCGAGCAAACGGAAAACTTTGACATTTCAGTGGTGTCCTATGGGAATCATTGTTCCAGGCTTCTGTTCAAGCAGGGGATTTCAAAGACCTTACGATGCTGAAAATAAAACGAGCTCATTGCACTCTAACTGGAGCCCTTGGCAGTTTTGTGGTGGCCCCAAGGCACTTGCAGTGTCTCCCCAGCTGCTGCTTGGCTGTGGCTTCACTGGAGCCCAGCAGAGGTGTGGTTGGATCCTGCCCACTGGCTACTCGTGTCACAAGCCACTCGAGCGTACGTTGCTGTTTGGGCTGATGAAGGCTCTTCCTTCGACTGAAAGGAAAAGAGGTGAGTAGAACCAGCACGCATGTCAGATGCAGGCTGTGGTTTGTGAGACCACCCAGATAAAGATAGATTTTACAGCTCCTTTTTCAGTCTCACAGGAAAAGCTTCAGGGTAGGACACAGAACACAGATTTTTGCCAGTAAATATCAGTCTGTTTCCTTCTCCTTTCTCTTGGCTGCCCGTGTATGCCAATCCTTCTCTCTGAAGTACACCTCCAAGAAAAGCTGACTTTTGAAGACCCTTCCTGTGGTTTGGAAACACCGCTTTGTGTTCCCAGCAAGGCAGCGTCTGGACTCCAGTGTCTTTACGCAGTGTGCAGCTCTGGGCTGTATTGGCATCTCATGTGAGCCGTTAAATCTGAGAGGCCCGTGGCGCTGAGGACATGGACACGCCTTCCTGGGAGCTCTCCAGAGGACCACCTCCAGATGGCTTCTGAGTATCTCCAACCTCCCCAGGCAACCTGTGCCAGGGCTTGGTCACTCTCGCAGTGGAAAGTGTTTCCTGAAGTTCAAAAGGAACCTCCTGTGTTCCAGTTTGTGCCCTTTACCTCTGGTCTGTCACTGGGTGCTGGTGAAAAGAGCCTGGCTCCATCTTCTTTACACCTTCACTTCAGGTTCTGAGAGCTTCCCGGAACCTCTTCTCCCCACCTTTCTCAGCCTTTCCTCATAGGAGAGATGCTGTAGTACGTCCATCACCTTCACAGCTCTTTGCTGGACTCTCTCCAGTATGTCCATGTCTCTCTTGTAGAAGCTAAGACAGATGTGCAGCCATGTTCAGAGTAAAGTATAACAGTGAATGCCATTTCTTCTAATTTTTTTCTCTAGATTCACTCTGGCCAAAGATCCGTGTTCCCCTGAAAGTTGTTAGAACTGCAGAAAACAAACTTAGTAACCGCTTCTTCCCCTATGACGAGATTGAAACAGAAGCCGTGTTGGCGATTGATGACGATATCATTATGTTGACCTCAGATGAACTCCAGTTTGGCTATGAGGTAAGAGAACTGGTTTTTCCTGTCTCCTAGGCATCCGCTCCAACATCACATGCATATAGAAAGTGGAGGAATCCTGTGCTGATTCAGATTGCTGTATCTCTTTACTGTAACAGCTCAGTGCTGACTGAAATATTGTTACAGACAGTCATTACCCCATGGAAAAAACTGCTGGCTAACAGAACATTTTCGGTAACTGGCACAGTACTGCCAAGAGACTCCAGAAAATGTTGTGTAATGGAAGCGAGGTGTCTGCAGACTGAATTGCATTCTTCTTAACAGTTTCAAAGAGTTTCAGACAAATCAGAAGAGCTCTGCAAGTTAACATGTCTTGATGGACAAGACAAGTTTCAGAAATCAAGTGTTGGGAGTAGAAGAGGCCTGTTGAGGACATGCTGGAGTAAGGTGGGGTGCAGTGAAAAGAGGGACTGAAGAATGTCAAAGAGGGGACGCTTGTGGCATATGCTGGAAATGGTGAAGTTTCAGCGGCTGCTGTTGGAAGGAGGGTAGCAGCAAAAAGAGACTTTGTCCAAAGCCGTTACCCATGGCAGTGCTAAGCGGGGACAGTCTCCACAGGCACCGAGTTTTTGGTTAAAAAGTGCACTTAAAGCAGCACTGTTGTCTTCCTGTACCCGCAATAGCAAGAGCAAACAACTGGGCTTCATAGTGAGAGCTGGAACACCAAACTGTTGCCTCAATTGAATGAAATAGTGAAAACCACTTCTCTAAGGAGTAGAGAGGAAACCAAATGTGACAGGTGTCTCTTCTTTAGTGTAGTCGTTATCACAAGAAGATATTGTATAAGAGATGGTGGTGGTGTCTCTTTAAGGGAATAGATGTGTGGGAAAATGTGGCTCTTTCTCCCTCTCAAGTGAAAGTGACTGCAGGTACCGAGCTTTTGAACCAAGAGAGGACTGGTGGTCATGGAGGAACGCTGATGCAATAATGAAGGTGTTAAGGAGAGGAGACAGAGGTGTAGTCCCTCTTAAGTCCTTCCCTTGCCAGGTTAAGAGTAACGGGTTAGTACATGGCATGGGGAAGGCGGAGTGAGGAGAAGACAACTGAGGGAGGGGTCTGTGGCCATGTGTGCTGTCTCTGTGCTCCCTGGAGTACCCAGAACACTGTCAGTGCTGCGCTGCACTGCACCGCACTGCACCGCACTGCAGCAGAGCAGCCAGGGCCTGGCAGCTCCACGAGCCAACTGACTGGGCTGTGGTGGGGCTTGTAACTCCTAGTTGTGAGGGTGAGCTGCCGGGATGAAAGAGAGCAGATCCGTGGCGTGCATGCCGTGCCAGTCCTGGCTCCGTTTGCAGTTTAATTTGCGTCGAGCTGTCTCAAAGTAAATAAAGCCAAGTTTTCAGAATCCTACGTGGCTGTAAGCCGTTCCAAGGGAACCTCTGCCGCTGGCAGAGCAGGCACGGAGGGCTTCGGTGCAGCGATTCGAACTGCAGCTGGGCTTGGGCCAGAAGCCGTGAGCAGTAGAACTGTTGGGTGTGTGTCTGAAGCATTAACTCGACGAGCATAACGTTGACGGAGAATACCTGTACCTTCATGTGCATTGAGTCTGGCTGCTTAGTCAGGAACAGATTGTCCTCATGAAAAACAAACTGAGGCAAAGAGAAGCTGAGGTGATTCCCCCACAGCCAGTGTGATCCGGTGGCAGGCGGGACTTGCAGCTCTTCAGCCCCAGGTCTGGCTGTTGGACGAGTTTCTGGGCCTTTGGTGGACCGGGGGCACTGGGTGCAGGGACTATCAGTGTGTGAATGTAATCGTTTGGACACAAGGTTGTTTAGTCTGGCAGACTCAGAGCTATGGCTTTTGCAGTTTTTTGCATTTTATTACAAATCCTGTTCCTTTGGGATTCCGGGAATCCAGCTTCCTGCACAGCCACGCCGATGGAAAATCCAAACCCTGATTGAGCGGATAGTCGAGACAAACCCATGGGTCATTCAAATCGTTGTATTTTGAGAATGCTTGTTTTTTTTTTCCCCTGCAAAATAAAAGAATATAAATGTCCTTGAGTATGGAAACACAGCAGATTATTTTATAAATACACAATTTTCCTCCTATAGAGGGTGAGTGATGTAGTTCCTGCTCTCTGGCACAGGAATCGGGGGCTGAAGATTGATCTTTCCTGTCCCTGAGTGTCTGTGACTTGCTTGACAGGCCTGAGCTGGCTCCCAGATGTTGAAATTGTCCTCAGCCTGTGATAATTTATTTATCTGTTTGTGTGTTACCAGAAAAGTATCTCTCAAGCTCTTGACTCATTTGCAGGGGAATCCAGAGGGAACAGTAGCAGCATATAAAGTTACGAGAAAGTTTTCTTTTCAAGTCTGTCTGCTTCTGCTTTGGTCATAAGAAGGGCTGGAAACGTGACATTGGGTGATTTTCTTTTCTCCTCCTGACATCCTTGAGACTTTACATTTAAACATGTGGCGAAACCCCCTCTGTCACAGGCTTGTCTGAATGCACAGAGCAAGCCTGAAAAAACCAGAGAACTTTGATCTCTGTACACTTCCAGCCATAAAAAATTATAGTAACACTCAAAGTGTCAGACATTTTTTACTTGTTAAAAGTGAACTATTACGGTACAGTGATTTATGACATTGCGTAAATCTATTGGAGCAAGCAGAAAAATGGTCCCAGTGTGCAGCTGCATTAAGGTAGCAGCAAAACACTCGTGACATTCTGGCTTTGAAAAAAGTATTTCTGTTAAGTTATGCAATGAAATCACAGCCGTGACTTGGGGCACTGCAGAAAGAACTGTCAGGGCTAGACGACCTTCCCCCACATACTGACCTTTGTTGTTCAGAGGGAGTAACAGAGACGCAAGAAAAGGAGCAAGTATTTCGATTACCATAATCTTAACATCTAAAGCAGAGCTGTTGGCTGCTCCCGTGGTGTTTGGTGGCTTAGCCGTCACCCTGAGCAGTGGGGATGGTGCTCACCAAGTACAAAGCTCCTGGAGGTTTCTTGTTATGTGCTTACGCAGCACTCTGTCCTGACAAAGTACTGTTACTGCAGCAATATAGAAGTACTCTAAACTGGGATTATTGCTCTGAGTCCGTGGCTTTTGTTGGTAGAAAATACTGGTTGGTGCATTGCTAAGTTAGTGTCTGTCCTGCTGGAAGCTTCTTGCCTTTTTTCTGCTAGTGGATAGATGCTCGTATTCTCAGAGCTGGTTTTCAGTGTTTCATGTCTCTGGCATCCTTTAAAACAAAAATCCACTCTCTGCTGAATTGCATATTGCACTGGGCTGAAATCACCATGAATTCTGACTGGCTTCTTGAGAAGATTCTGCCATACCCACTTTGACTGTTAAAGTACATTTTTCAGCATTCCTTTGTGGGAGGAATAATACATCTCTGCTTACAAGAATAGCACAAGCCATCCCTCTGAGGGCTGGGGGAGAGCGGAGAGTGCTGGTGCTCTGGGAGCGGAGCAGCAATACCCATCGCTAGATTTGCCTTTGTTCCTAGAGGACAGTCAGGGTTCCCTCCTCACAGCATCGCCACGGTGCTCTGGAAACACTGACTGGTTTTCTGTGTATTACATTTAAAGTTTTTCAAGTTGCAGTTCACCAGTTCCTGAAGTTGACTGTGATTTCCTCTAGTCCGATGGATGTAAAGGGTAAATTTGGAGTATATTCTGGCAAAGGAAATGCTCCTCTGTCCTCCTGGTGCGTGGAGAATGAGTTGTGACAACTCCTCTCATGAACAGTTGAGGCAGGAGGCAGAAGGAACGTGGACGGGTGAGACTGGAGGGTGTTTTAGCTGGGCTGTCTATCATAAACAGAATTATTGTCATGTTCTCTTGGTGTCTCTTACAAGATTTTTAGTACAGCTACCAAGTCAGAGCTTCTCTTGGACTTTTCATCTGGGAGATGCTTTGTCCAAACGCGTTCCTGTAGCGTACTCGTTGGAGTGGTGCTGTCGGTGAAGCAGCACACCTCCTCTGCGCTTGGCAGCGTGTTTCCCTTGGATGGGTCCCTCTCCGGTACTAAATCAAGCTGTCCTGCTTTAGTCTGAGACAGATAATCAGATCACTGGTTAAAATGGAATGTGTTCCTGACAGAGCAATCAGTTACAGGCAGCCTCATCAGGAAACTGGCCGGTAGCGCAGAGTAGAGCGGAGCGGGAGAGCCGTTACCGCTGCGCTGATTCACAGAGCTTCCCTATGAGCAGGAGCTGTGCATATGGATTTGGCACCAAACGTGGATGGGTTTGGGCAGTGAGCTGGGTGCCGCTATTCAAAGCCTTTCCAGGAGCTGCTATTGAGTGATGCACACTTTGGAAAAGCCAAGCTTTCCCACTCACTTTGATAGTTTTACTTTTAAAAGGAATCTTTGTCTAAAGGAACCAAGTTATTTCTTAGATGCATCGAACTGACAATTTTCAGAGGCCACGGTCAGGGTGGGGTTGAGCTTTACAGCGATACAAAGAAATCTGTGTGAGTAATGTGCATGAGAGCTGTCTTTTACTGGAAGAGGACACAGGGCAAAAACTAGCAGCAGGATGAATCCACGGTCCTGGGTTGCAAAGGCACTGAAGTCTCTTGGGAAGCAGTAGCCGAGTTTAATCTTTCTTTCAGCTGCCACAGGCCATTCCCTCCCCAAGAGCTCTTAGCCCAGTGCTGTGCAGGTCTGTGGTGTTCTGTCCAAGCCTTCCATGAGCCTCAGAGCTTTTGTGGTGGTGCCTCCCAACAGCTGGGAGTTAGGTGTTTTAATACTCGAGTTTAAAAAAAATATTTAAAATCATTAATTTTGGACATCCTGGAGAGCAAGGAATAAAATTTTGGGAAAGGGAGTGGCCACGCCTTTAGCTTTGTGTTCTTGAGTAATGCTTTTGACCCCATGTAAGAATAGGTATCTCAAGCCTTCACTGACTTGCCTGCCAAAAATCTGTATTTTTTTAATTAGCTGATGGCACCAATGTGTCACAACGTCCTATGAATGCTCTTCCTTCAGTTCCAAATCATCTCAGCACAGAGCCCTCAGAGCGTTGTCCTGTTTAAATACCACCCCAGTTCTTGTGCCCTGGAACTGTCTGGAAGAATGGATTTCTGGATAAGGCACAAGGCGGGGAGTCAGGGGATCTGGTTCCCATTCTTGTTTCCTGCACAGGTCTCGGCAGGGTTCCTCCTCTGAAATCATACCTGCTCTCATTCTGGAGCTGTATTAACTGACAGCACAAAAGGTGTTGAGATGTGTGGATGAGCAGGGACGGAGCAGTGCGGAACCACAGGGATGTGGGTGCGGAAGCAGTAACTTAGAGCTGATCAGTTTATCCTATTTACTTCAACAAAATACTGCATAGAGTCCTTCAAGTCCAGCTGGATCATCCTGACTGACTCGTGCTGGCACATAACAAGTGCCCCAAGTGAACTGATGAGTGGAATGGCAGGTAACACTTCCTTTACTGTGGATTCCTCTGTGTGGAGAAGGAGGTGAAGTGCCAGGGAAGTGGTGGCTGGGGGTTCCTGTGGTGGTTTGGTGATGTTGATCATGCACATGCAGTGCAAATATGTGTGTGTTTATACACCACCAACCTGAATGAGAGACTCTCGTCACCTCACACTGCGTGTCAGAGCATCGAGGCTCGTAGGCTACCGACAAACCTAGCAGCTACTTGGATTAAAGGACATGTTTTGAGTAATTTGGCTGCAAGTAATGCAGATGGATGCTAACTTCATCATTGATCAGCAGAAAACCTGTGTATTTAGCGAGCAAATCGCGTTCAGACCCTTCTAAATAATGACAATCCTTTTCCCCTTTTTTCCTAACGCAAAAATTGTCCATTATTTAATGTGGCCAGCAGTGTAGAGAACTGGGGTTGCGTTAATGATGCCCTTCCCCTTGTTCTTGTCTGCTCTGTTTGATCCTGTAGTCAGCTGCAGAATAATGTATGGAGTGCCAAGGACGGTGTCCTGATTGTATCCAGCCGTCTGGAACATGGCAAGGGCAGAGGGGCCTTCCATGCAGCACAGAGCTGTCCAAGCACCCACTAAAGAATACCAGAAATACTAAAATCAAGTGTGTTTCGAGGCTGTTCCTCTCAAAGGGAGCAGGTCGGGTAGGTCCAGAGGCAGTGGTGGCAGTAGTCGGGTTATAGCCGGTATCCGCTGAGGTTAACATCACAAGTTCCATTATAACCACGCTCAGGTTTAGTCAGCGTGAACATCTTTTGGAGTAGTGGGTTGTATTTCTCTACAGCCAGGACATTAGTACTGCTTTAGTGCTGGGCTATGGCTGGCCCGAGCGGCGGCGTCCTGCCAGAGCACGCCTGGCCTTTCTCATGCTTCTTCCAGGCAGCCTCTTACTCCAAGAACTGGGACGTAGAAGTGCTGGAGTGGCCTTTGCCCCACTGTCACTGTGCCCTCCCGAAGCAGACATGCTGCACCCACGTGTCTGCGTCCGCTCGCCACCTGGGCCCGGTCAGCAGCGTGTCACAGCTTCTCCTCCGCAGGTTTGGCGCGAGTTCCCCGACAGGCTGGTGGGGTACCCAGGCCGCCTGCACCTTTGGGACCATGAGATGAACAAGTGGAAGTACGAATCGGAATGGACCAACGAGGTCTCCATGGTGCTCACTGGGGCAGCATTTTATCACAAGGTAATTAAGCACCCAGAGGTGGTTTTCTGTCTGCTGTAGCAGCCCTTGGCCAAAGGTGGTGTCACAGTTGGCCCTAATCCATCCATGGCCGCCTGCTCTCCGTAACTGAAACATTTAGAGTCTTATGGTGACTGCATCTGTACTTAAAATGATCTTCTCTCTCTCTGCAGTATTTCAACTACCTTTACACCTACAAAATGCCTGGTGACATCAAGAACTGGGTGGATGCTCACATGAATTGCGAAGATATTGCCATGAATTTCCTAGTGGCAAATGTCACTGGCAAATCGGTCATTAAGGTGGGACTGTTCTGCAGTTTAGCTTCATAAAAGTTAAAAACCTGATGTCCATACTCATATCGATTTACTCAGCAGGCTTCACTCTATTAGTTCATCTTCCTTTTTCTCTCATGTACCCCAGTGTGGTGTGGTGTCTTGTTATCCTTCCGCGGTGGAAAACCCCTTTTAGTCCAACTTCTCTGCTGACTGGGAACAGAGAATCATTTTTACCAGTTGTTTCTGGGGGTTATTTTAGCCATCTAGATGAGGTATAAAAAAGGGAATTGAAATGATAGCTATATATATGTGTGTCCAAGTATTTTAACTATTCGAGATCACTAGAGGGAAAAAATTGCCAACTGTCCGCAGCTCGCTCCGTCATGGCCCGGCAACAGCTGATTTATAGGAATGTTAATTGCGAGAATGTTAATTTCAAGATCAGCTTTAAATGAACTTTTTATCCCTGAATTAATTTCCTGACACGTTTCGACACGTTTTCAGGTCTGGACATTCACTCTGTACATTCATTTCAGAGCGTGTCAGCTCGAAATGAGATTTAGAGGCCACCAGGCATTACTCCAATTAGCAGGGCTCGTTTTCCCACCTGTCCATCATCATTTACTGGGGCTGGTGGCTGCGTTTCCTAGAAAAGTCTTCAGAAGATAAAGTGGGTGTTTTTGCTGAAAAAGGTTTTGAGCTCTATGAGGGCACCACAGAGTAATTTGGCACCTCCATGCGATTCGGGGAACCTCGCGGGCTCTGCCAGACGGCTCTTAACTGGAGCGAGCAGAAACACGGCTGTTGGGTTCGCGTTCCGGTGGAGCATGGGAAGCTATATTTCATCGCCGTTATGGCTGCAAGAACAAATGGTGTTTATACAGGGACCTTGGCAGTGAGAAAACAGTCATTAAACAGGAATTAAGGAGCTTGTCATCGCCACTTCTTTTCGGTTACAGAAGGAAAAACCCCTCCAAGCCGGTTTTATTGGGCCCCTGTGAATTTTGCAGCCAGCCAGGCCAGATGGAGCTGAATGGAGGAATGGAATGGCTTTTTTTTTTTTAAACCACCCCCACCCCCCCTTTTTGAGAGAGCTCAGCTTACACTGCAGGCATGTTCAGAGGGATTGCGCTGCTCTCTGCAGAAGGAGATTAATGTCCCTTCTGTTGGTACTGATGAGATCTGGCGTGCCTTTCTGCAGGTGACCCCACGGAAGAAGTTCAAGTGTCCAGAATGCACAGCCATTGACGGGCTCTCGCTGGACCAGACGCACATGGTGGAGAGGTGAGTGACCAGCCTTCATTCCTCCCATTGCCTCGTTCCGATCCCTAGAATCATACCCTGCGTCTCAGGAAATTAGGATCAAAACTGCTCCCTGATTGTGTTTCTGTCAATTACTGATTTTGAAAGAATGTAACATGGATTTGATCAGCCCAGGTCACTCCTGCGATGGATGATGTGACGCTTGAGGAGTGAACCACTTCAGGACAGGGCTTGAGAAGGGCACAGTTTTAGCAGCGTGTAGGACACACAGATGAAACGCAGGTTGTTGGCAGCACTTTCAGTACTTCCACATTTCTGGTTTACTGTGGAACGTCAGCTGTAGGGAGTAGGAGATTTTTTTTTTTTTTTTTTTTTTAAGCCAGACTCAGAGTAACAAGGATATGAATTATTCATGATGTTATGGGAATTGCTGTTTGTGCATTGTTTTTCCTCCGAAGATTTTGAAGCACATCACTGCCACTAATGGAGGGTGTTTGCCTGCACAACTGCCTGTCACATTTTTTACCAATGGCAACTGTATGTTTTTGTGAGAATTTAATTCTGAACTGAAAGGCAGGGAGTGTTTAGAGTGAAATACTGGAAGTTGGTAAGTGTAAGAGTCTCATTACCTGCCTTACAGTAAAATGGCTTCCCAGCCTTGACCTAGACACCGAATGTCCCTCTGCCTTGGCTCCTGAGTGTGTCAGAGCTGCTCAGCACCCATGTTTGGAAAGGGCTCTCTGACAGCAGGTGTACGGACTGGCTACTGGGTGAAATTAACCTGAGATCTAGGGCTGACAAGGGCATTTCACCGTAGGCTTCTTGGGCAAACTTTGGGGAAAGTGGGACAAACTTCTGCAAACTTTGGGAAAAAGAATAACAAGTCTGACCTGCTTTTAAAATGGGCCAGTTCAGATTTGCATTGAGAGACAGAACATGGTTATCTTACCAGTTATCATCTACCCCGTGAGCTTTTTTCCGTCCTTCTCTGCAGCACTCAGCAAACTTGAAGTGCTGTATCCATTTACTGGCCTTTAACAGCGTAAATGGTATTTATGTATTGTAATGTGTGTGGTGAACTAGCGTGGAACTGGTGAGTAGGTTGGGGGCTTATTTACAGGAAGAATGCAGATGTGTCTGATGTGTAAACACAACAAACGTGTGTAATTTGGCTGATTGATTATTAAATGAGCATCATGCCAGGTCCTGAAGAGCATAACCACCAGGTTAGTGACAGAGTGTTTAGAGTTGGGGGTAGAGTAAGGCTGGGTTAAAAGGAGGAGTATGCAAGTAAAACGTACTCCATTAAGATGGTAAAAATTACTCTGCAGAAAACCTCTTAAGGAAGGGGCTGGAAGCTTTATAGATGTTAAATGTTGTCTGGAGGGGAAGCACAAGAGGCTGTCTTGTGTCTAGCAGCTTCGCACTGGCTCACAAGGTGGACGACCTGAGCCTGCTGAGCTCGCTGCGATCATACTAGCAGCTTTACAATCAGGAATTTTGGTCATGAACTAGGTTCTCATTAAGGTAGACACTATAAAAACAGAAGATGGAAAGGTGCTTTCCTCTCCAAGGTGATGCAGGGAAGAGGTCCTGTTTCCATGTCTGCAGCTATTCTTGTATCCTCAGAGTAAAGCATCGCTGACAGTTTATTGAGAACATGTTTAAACTGTTGCTCTGTTGTTTCCAACAGTGGAGATAACTGGCTGGTGGGAAATGTCAGATTGACTGCAAACCCACAGGCTTTTATTTGCCCAGCCCAAGGAGTACCTGCTGGCCTGGGGTAGGGTCTGAGTGCAGGGGATATACAGGGTGGGTGTATTCAGGCTTCATGGTGGAGATCATTCATACCACACTGAAACGGCATGCTGCACCTTCTCACCCTGAGCTGTTACTATCTACCTTCAAACAAACAAACAAAAATATGTGTGTACACATACTAACTGTTTTCAGGGTCAGGAGCTGAGTGGAAGTGCATGCATCAGGGAATCCTTGTCATATAAAAGGTTAACCTTGTATGGGTAACTTTACAGTGTGGGTGCTGAGAACAATCCCTGGACAAAGAGTCATAATCACCTTTACTTGCAGCTTCCCCAAGTGCCCGACTCCCTGTTTTTCAGCCTGCAGAAACAGCGAGCAGGTAGTGGGAGCTAATTACTCGCTGGGACATCCAGGGATCGACCTCCTGTTTGTGCAACAAACAGTCTCTCAGGGTTGTCATGGGCAGGCACAACATGCAGGGTTAGGTTTCTGGTTCAGAAATAGCAGAGAGGTGCCCAACAGCTACCCGGTGGTTGTTTTGTAAGTGTAGAAGTTTTGAGAAGTCAGTCGTGGAGATCTGTCCAGGGGGGCTGTAAGTCACAAGTGCCATTGGGCCTTTTGACACCTTCAGCAGAGACAAAGGAAAGACAGTACAGTTGAACTCTGATTCTTTTTGGCCAATACAGAAGGATATTTACAGCGAATCATGGGAAAGCCCAGACCACTGTTCTTCTAATTTCTCCGACATAAATAGAAGACTTCAGTCCCCAGGGTTATCAAGCTCCATCATTAAAATAGATTAACTCCAGAGAGCTTTGCACCCCGAATCCCCTTCTTGCCCTAGGGTAGCCTTCACATCAGGGCACAGAAGCAGCTGGGGGAGGATCTCCTAATCCCTGTATTTACAGGTGCTGTTTTGGTAGCAACAAGTTTTCTGCCTTTCATCTGGCTCTCAGAGAACTCTGTAAAATGCAGCCTAGAAGGCAACTGCCCGTACAGTAAATATAGCAAAGGGCTGAGCTGTTCCTGCAGGAACATCAATAGCAGTTTATTTAGGCCACAAATAAGTATTTGTTAGAGTGCAAGTAGGAAGCCGTGCCCTGAAGTGGCCAACTGACCAGGTACCGGCTGGCCAAAGGCTGCGGGTGCAGAGCTGCCCTACCAAAGACTCTTTGGGCTATAAGAGAAACTGATGAGGAGAGACCTTAACAGCCCTGAGGTTCCCCTAGTCTGCTGCGGGCAGCAGGGCTCTCGGTTCCTGAGTTCACACAGTGCTGATGCCTTGTTGAGCACAATAAAGAGGATAGTTCTGGGAAGGAAACACGCCTCTGGTAGTATGAATTTGCAAAACTATCGCCACAGCCAAGAAAAACACCTTCCCTCTGTACTAAGGTGACGTGTGACGTCCTCTTGGCTACCCAGCTTTGAGTGTTTCGTGTTCTGGAGATCCTTTCTGGTTTACATTGTCCAAAAGCAGTGAAGGCTTTGGAATTCAAACGATTGAGTTCAGTGCAGGAGATGAAATTTTTGGAAAGAGATGACTTTCCTTCGAACACGTTTTGTGGCTTGTGTATGAGATTTCCTTCATCTGAAAACGCCTGTTTCTGATCTTTGAATCTGGCATTTCCTGAGGACTGACTTTTCTGATTCAGCTGGAGTGATTAGAACATACCCATTTTTCCATTTCTTTCACAATGAAGTGGTTCCTTGGTGGTTAACGATACCGTACTGGTATGCTGGAATGGTCTCGCCACCAGAATGAGTTTGGCTGTAGAAGGATTCCATCTTGACATTTTCTCCTTTGCTTTGGGAGCATAACCTCTGGAGGGAAGAGGTCAGGTTTGTCTCTGCTCTCCGGTTACTTCTGTCTTTTGCTCTGAGGCTGTGACAACGGCTGCTCTGATGTGGACACCTGCCTAGCAGGCAGCAGGCTGAGATGACTAATTCCTTTCACGCCAGCCACCAAGCAGCTGTTGCATTGCAATGTCCTGCAGTCATTACTGGCAAAGGCAGGATTTGAACCAGTAGACCAGAAACCAGTGAGGCCAGCAGCTGTGCAAACTCCTTACAGCCGCATCTCCCAATGCATCTCCCTCCTCGCCTGGGAACCTGTGGCTTTCCTGCCACGAGACTCCTCCAGTACACACAGCTAGGACTGCAGTCAGCCACCTTTCACAGCAGCGGCAGATGATTCGGAAGCCTGGCCTGCTCTGAAAACCAGATGTGTTGAAGGTATCTCATGTTGGGCATCTTGTGGAGGCACCAGAAACTGCTTAGTGCTCCTGGAGAGAACACTCAGTTCCCACTCTCCATGTTCCTGTAAACTTTCTGTGCCCAGGGCCCAAAGCTCACCCTCCTGATGGTTCACTGGTTAGTGCAGAGGTTGAGCAGCTACTTGGGTCTCTGCTTCAGTCCTGCCTGATGGTTCCTTTGCTGCTTCAGATCTGGAACAGGTGGTGCTGGTGCCAGGTGTAGAGGTTGCTTCCTGCTGCACATGGTTTCCTCTTAGACTCTGAATACCTTTTCACTTGTGTCCTAGTCCAAAGATTTGAATCTGGAGGTAGGAAGGAGAGTGAGGGGATGAGAAGGTAGCAGAAAGTGAAATGCCTGTGTTTACCTGTATTGTGTCCCCACCCAAACCAGTCTGTGATTCGGTTCTATGATTTACTTGTATAAAGATTTTCTTTGTGTATCACCCCATATGAAGTAGTTTTCTGGCACTTTTCTCAGGCCAGAAGATGACCTGACACATGACCATAACTGCTCGAAACAGCTCTGGAGAGAGGTAGTGCTTGAACAAGCTGGGCTCTGTGTTCTCCAGTCATTGGCTGTAGTTAAGGCAGGAGCCATGGGATAGCTCCGAGGCTGAGGAATTAATTTTGAAAACCAGCCTTGCTGTCCCATCTACTTCAAAAGAGCTTTGGGGGCAGTGCTGAGCAGTCCCCGTCACAAAGCTGTCACACTCACTTGGTGTGATTGACCGGGTCTGAGGAGGAAAATGATCCTGGAGCCAGAGTGACCCCCTCTAACCCTTCAAAGGGGTCGGGAGAGGGTGCAGTGGTTGGAGAGCGGAGTCCTGCTCTGGGACTGCCTGCAGCACATCAGCTGCTGTAGCTGAGTCCAAGTCCTCATTTCTTTCTGGTTTTCCCTTTGTGAACGGCAAAAGAAACCTGTTTCCTTGTAGCTGTCCCCGTTGTGCTCTGTGCTGGGGCTGTTGTCATGGTTCTTGGTGTCTGGAGTTCTTGAAACTGTTCTGTCAAGGAGGTGGCTAACCTGAGGCCAGCCAGACTTACCCTGCCGCGCTCCCCCAGGTACCAAGCCCTTCAGGGAATGGGTTGAAGGAGCCAGGTCAGGTTAAACAGCTGTCTGCTTGGGGTGCCAAGCGTTAGGCTGCTCCCTTCCATCGCTGGCACCTGAGAGTATTAGAACCGAAGGGGTCATCAGCGGTCTGGTGGGTTTTGTGCTGATGGGGTGCCTTACTGCTCAGTGTCTCTTCATTTAGACAAGGAAAATAAACTTGCTGGTTTCATTTTATAGTTTTAATTCAACTTCCCTTTAAGATACGGTACAATCAGCACTGCCTGTACACTGAGGCATGTTTATTTCTGTGGGAAAAAATGGATTTCTGAAGAAGCCTGGAAAAAAACCTACTTTTTTTCTTTTTTGTAGAACTCCGTTTTCACAAAGGCTTGGTTTTTGCAAAACCTTTGTTAGGAGCCAAACTGACCCAAGAGTGGCCCTTTAAGAGACATGTTGGCAGTTAATCTGTTCTGGTTTACAGCATGTACATGGCTTGAAGAATGACTGGAATTCTGGGGGGAGGGAGAAGGGAAGCGCTGACCTCCCTGTGCACATGTGCTGCTGCCAGCATCCCCTTGCTCGTCCCTGTGATTGAACGGATAAATCAAAGAACACCGGCCTCCTTCCAGCTCTCTCTCTTTATTTATTAGTAGCCAGCATGGCTGAAATTCTTCCAAGCGCAAAGAGAGGAAGGTCCTGCCCATTGTGCCGGGGATGTGGGAGCTGGCAGCCGGCTCGGTTGTGTGGGTCCTTAATTCCATGGCTTTCCCTTTCCCCAGATCCGAATGCATCAACAAGTTCGCCTCTGTCTTTGGGACCATGCCCCTGAAAGTGGTGGAGCACCGTGCTGACCCTGTCCTGTACAAAGACGACTTTCCGGAGAAACTGAAGAGCTTCCCCAACATCGGCAGCTTGTGAAGGCAGCTTGGAGAAAACCGTGAGTGGTGGAAACGCCAGCTGAGAAGGTGCTGCCAGGAATATAAAGCCCTGAAGAACAAAACCGCTGGCGAGCGGGTTACGTCTGGGGGAGACGGGAGTTAACGCTGTGTTTCTGGTATGTTGTCTGCCCTTTACATTGCACAAAGATGTAGTGGAAAGCTGAACAAGTGCTTCTCTGTTGCTCACGGAGGATTGAATCTGCTCATGGATCCTCCCAGAAGCATCAGACACTCGCTTTTCTCCAGAGGAGCTGATGCACCTGGAAGGGTGAGAGCGCCTTGCGCTCTCTGTGCTCTGCCCAGCATGACCAAGCTCTCCTGTCAGCCGTGCTGCAGTTCTGCGGTGTGGGAGCCGCTCTCTCCTGGGAGGACCCCATGGCCGGGGCAGCCAGTGGGCCTCTGTCTTGGGAGCTTAATTGTTGCCTTCAGGAACTGTGCAACAAACATTTTCTTCTGTGTAGTGGGAGAAATGTTTATTTTTTTTACATCAGCAACACTGATCTGTGTGTTGTCACGTGGTTTAAAGGGCAAAGCTTTTTGTGTTACCTAAATTATTTCAACACAAATTGGGACACGCAGCAGCTGGCAGGAGGGTCTCCTTCCCCGCAGAGACCTGCAGGACAGAACTCCAACTGCTGCTCCTCTTCCTTCTGCCTAAATCTCAGGTTTTCTGCTGCCTCTGTACAAGAGACTGTGACTCTATGTCAAAAAACAGGAAAAGAGGCATCTTCCAGTCTTGTTATGTTATTTTTGTTATCAAAGGAGCGGTCAGGTTACAGTTGTACATCGTGGCCATATGAAGTGTGTTTTTTCCCAGCTGACTCCCCCTCAGCCAGCAGCACGTTGTAAAACACTTCGATTTACAGGAACTCCCCGTTACAGCTTCATGTGCAGGGAGATGTGTGTGTACAAGACACTGTTAACACACGCTTACCAACTCCTGTAAATCGCCGGCGTTGGAAAAAACGGTTGAGTCTTAGCTTGCAATTTAAGGTGCCTGTTGCCACAGGCTGCCCCTGAGAGACAGAGCTTCTGGAGAAGCCTCATGGTGCTTCTGGGCATGGGAGTTGCTCCTCAATACTGAAATCAGCCCGAGTTAGACAACTAAACACAACAAAATAAGCAATTAAATTGCCTGGCCTGTTGCTCTTGCCCTTCGATGCTAAGGAGGATCCCAGGGTGGGCTGAGAAAGGAGTCCCTTTTCCAGCTCCTCTGATCAAGTGTTGTTACCAGATAAGGGCAATTCCACTGTCTTTGAAGCCCCCATTGCTGCCGCTTACAGACATCCCTCTCAATGGGCTGCTTCTCTGTTATGCTGCACGCAACCTTATTCCTCGGATTTTGCCAAACCCCAAACAATAGGACAAGTGTTAGGCATCGCGTTCACCCCCTCTCCTAAGCTGGATACGCAGCAATGACAGAAACCAAATGAAAGTCAGGCCAGAAACAGGAAACATCTGCTCCTATTCGTCTCACCCCCACTATACTTATCTCACTGCCCAGCGCCGTGGATGTGCCGCGAATGGGAATCGTGTTGGAATAATAGCTCCGAGGGGATGCTTCGCTCCAGCCCTCCCCCGGGACCGGCCTGTCAGCTCCATCGGCCGGCTCTCTAGGAATGGTTCATTACGAGTCAATGTTTTTCGCTGCAGCCCTTGTTTTGCTCCTGAGGTGCTGCGGGAGGGGTGTTGAGGTGGTGGGGGGAGAGCGGTGGCAGTGACAGCCACCGGTGCCCACCTGGCCGGATCATGGGGCAGAGGAAGGGGTGTCACTATGTCTCCTCTCAGGTTTTTCTGAGTCTTCCTGCTGATGTACATCCTGGTGCCTGAGCATCAGGAAACACCAGCGTATTTCCCTCCAGGAGTTTGCTGTAAGCAGGGAGCTGTGACAGTGCACGGTCCCTTCAGCCTGGGCTCGACTTCTGGGGCCGAGCTCAGCAGGTTCACCGAGTTCTAACATCCTCCTCACACAGAGCTGAGAAGCCGCTGTGGTTTCTTGGTTCTTTCTCAGTTAGCCAGTAAAATGCACATGTTTTGCAAGTCTTAAAAGACAGAGAGGATTTGAAATAGTCAGCGGAATATTTATATTAACCCTCCCTCCTAAACCGACCTGTAGTCTCGGGTCAGTGAACAGGCAGATGGCCCTTGTGCCCGCACCCCAAAGCGTTCGTGTGGAGTCTCCTTCCACAGAATGCCCTGTGGCCCCTATCGATCGTGTTCATCCCTTGGTGTTCTTGGTGTTCCTTGGGTGCTTTCACTGAGGTGGGAAATGTTTTGTGCCATGGAGGAAATCGGGCAATTGACTGTAAAAAAATTCTGTAAAATGGCCACTTCCCCTCTATGTTTATGATTGGGTGCAAAATCTGTCTAGGTGGGATGTACCTGTATGTCTGATTTGGAATGGGCTTGTTGTCAGTCTTTAAATTAAGATGATTTTTAATTTTTCATTGTATATCTGTTACCAAAAAGGTTAATATTGGAATATTAAAAAGTAAATCCAAGGAGTGTTTGTTGTATTTCAGTTCTGAAGTGACACAAGGAGGAAACATGGATGCGTTCAGGAGGGAAAATGGCAGCGACAGGCTGTTTTGCTACACAAATCTGTGTTAAACTCGAATATCCAGGGCGTGCTTCGGAGAGATCTGTGAGGATCTGCCTTCCCACAACTGCAGGGAGGTGCTTGTCTTTGGAGCAGACGTTTGCTCTGCCCAAATTCATCCCAGTCACCTTTTTGGGGAGAGCAGTTTTGTAATTTTCCTCCGGGGTTTGGCAGTAGCTTTGTCTTGGGGAACCGGGGAGCAGGTGTGTGAGGAGAGACAGCAAGTGTCCGGATCAGTGCTGTGGAGAAAAGAGCTTTGGCTGAGTCACCGAGGTGGTAGAATCCGATGCGGAACCTGCACTTTTATCCATTCAAGGGCCGTGGAGTCACGGGTATCAGAATAATTGCGAGGTGGGATTGAAGAGATGCTCCGTTCTGGTGACTTGCCTGGCTTTTAGGCTGTACTGGTGGGTGTGGAGCACGCTGGAGAAATGCTGTACTGAGACACGGGGAAAGGGGTTTAGGGGGGCGACTGTAACGTTACAAACACCTTCAGGATGTGTTGTGAGCACCCTCCACAGCCTATGTCAGGGACCTGGGTACTTGTCACGGGTCTTTGGTTGGGAAAGCTCCAGAACAATCAATTAGTACAGCGTGAATCTCCTGCCCGGCCTGGTCACACAGGAGCTGCTGCTGTAACAGCACAGGAACGACAGACTACAACTGAGGGCACTGCCGAGAGAGTGGAGGTTCAGTGCCCTCACCAGTGTGAGTGTGGGTTTTGTCATTGTTCTTAAAGACTGGCCTGTTTGATGCGTACCAGGGCTGCTGGAAATGAACTGTAAACTGCAGCTGGCTCTTGCCATCATGGAGAGTCTCCTCCGCGTTCTTAAAGCAAGAAAAAATGTGCTGCAAAGTTGTGTTGGGTTAAAGATGTGCTGGAAAGCGAGTGTCCAACAGCCAACTGCAGTCTGGCCTTGAAGAGCTGGGAAGAGCAGAGCAAATCCTAGGCCAGTGTTCCACCAGTGTTCTCTTTGCTTTTCCATTTTCAGGCTGGAAGAAGAAATGTCTGTCCCAAACTGCCAGAAAACCCCGAAGGTGGTTTTCCTTGCACCCTGAACACAGTTCTCTGCATCTCTCTGTGGGATCTGACAGTTACCCGGGGGGCAGGCGGGGGCCCTTCAGACCTCCTGCTGACATTGGGGTGTAGGCAGAGGTGGCATTTGGGGGGCAGGAGAACCAGAACATTTGGCTTCACTGCTGAGTGGTGGATCCTTCGGCTAGATCTTGTGCTGTTCGGAGTGCACGTAGGACGGCGGAAGTTCCTTTTGTGCAGAACGGCCACACTTTGGTCTGGACTGTTGTTTGGAGTTGGGGTAGCTCAGAACCAAGGCAGAGAACCCCAGCCTTGACTTCTGAGCTGGTGCGCTTCAGCCTGCCCTGCCTTGAAGCCATCTGGGGTCATTCCCGGTGGTGGTAGTGCAGTCCCACCTCTGCCAAGCTTCGGGATTCCCCTGTCTGCAGCTCCTCGAGGTTGCTTTGAAGGCGAGTTGTGTTTCCCATTAATGGGTAACGGGTAACGGTGACAACTGAGGCCGTGAAGTGGCTGGGTGGAGCTGGCCGCGCGCAGGGAGCGCTCGAGCGAAGCAGCGGTTCTCCCTGCACGGCTGCCTGCTGCTGACTGTGCACGTGTCTGGAACAGGATCCAGAAACTCCTTCCAATTTCCTTTCCTCATTCTGAACCCTGTTCTCTTGCAGGAGTAGGAAGTGCTCCTGCTCCGCGGAGCGGGCTGGGGGCTCAGATCGGTGCAGCTTGGGCAGGTTTCATGAGGTCCATGGACTTGAACCAGAGCTTGGTGCAGGGGGAAGACAGCGAGGGGAGAACCGGGTGTCTCTGAAGGATCATCCATGTTGTGACTGTTTCTACAGAGTCCTGAGAACAGGAAAACACCAGCTGAATTCCCTTCTGTTGGATTTTTAACCTAAAATTTAGTTGTGGGGGATTAGAAAAGGTGGAAGCTGGACCGTTGGACCAACAAAGGTGTGAAGCTCTCGGGATCTGCAGACCCACGTGAGGTTTTCCAGGTGGGATGCTGGGATGTGGTGGCACCCTGTGCTTTTAAGGATGCAGCTTCTCTCTTCTACCCCCAGCCCGTTCTGTGCATCAACGTGAGCCTGTAAAACTGAAAGCCAAAGCTCAGGACTGGCTGAGAAGTGCCCCTTAGGGATATCCACCTGCCCGCCGTGAGCAGCTCATGCTACTGCAGTAGACAAACCCGTGTTCCCTCCTGCGTGGACGTGGACTCAAGAAAAACGTGTTTTCTCACTGGCTGGTCTGGCTGTTTGCAGTCTTACGGGTCTGTCCTTCTTTCTGGGGGAGGGCCAGGTCCCAGCTGGGTGCGGCGCAGTCAGGGCTGGGTGCTCCAGCCGAGCCCTGACGGAACACCACCCCCTTGGCCACAGAGGAAGAGCTTCAGAGCAGAAAGGACTGTAAAATGAGATCCAGGAATCCCGCAAGGAGCAGATTGCTAACTCAGAGCATCTGTCTTTGCCCGGTGAGTAAGTTATGAACTGAAAAGCAAGAGAAAGTGGGAAACCTCTTCACAAATAATAAACACTTGTTTGTCTCGGAGAAAATGCAACACCTTCCCACGTGGTCTCCAGCTGGCCCCAGGAAGGTGCACCTTGCGTGGCCGCCTTTGCCATTGAGAAGGTACTGTACATCCATCTGCTGCCAGGTTAATAACCTGCTTTTGAAAAGAGGAAGAAAAAAGGCAAATGGGTTTAGTTTACAGGAAGAAACAATTGTTTCTCGTTAAAGCTGCCCAAACTTCGCCCCACCTCAAACTCTGCAGCAGAGGAGGAAGGCGATAACATAGGTGCTGCAGCCGCCTCTCCCGGAGAGGAACCTTTACATGTGCTTTAAACAGCTCCTGCAGCCCAGGAGGGGCGGGCAGTGTCCAGCCAAGAACACGCATTTCTGACCGGGGTCCTGCCGCTGTCCGGGCGTTACACGGAGCCTGTTCGGCTCTTTGGCGGCATTCGGGGCAGGAGCAGCTTCTGCTGCAAACCCACACAGCCAGGGTGTTCCTGAAACGGGCTTTGGGCTCAGCAGGCTGAACTCTGCCAACATCTGGAGGATCTGGTGTTGAGTGCTTGGGGAGGGAAGGAATTTTTCTCCTGTGAGAGAGAGGAATGGATAAGCTTGCAAGAGCACCTGCGTTATCCATTTCTGGGCGAGATGGGAAACAGCCACCCTCCATCCGAACCGAGCTGGTGCCTCCAGCCTGTTGGGGGAAAGGCCAGAGGGGCTCTGGGGGTCTCAGTGGGTTGTTGACAGCTGCTGGGCACCTTCTCAGCTCTGCCTGATACGAAAGGCACCTTCCAGTTCACCCAGGGGCTGGGTGTAGGATGTGGGTTCTCACTGGTGCTGTTGGTCCGTGGAGTCTGAAGGAGATGGGGTCACAGATGAGTTCAGTCACAGAGTGAAAGCAGCAGGAAGGCTCTTCCCAGATCCCAGTTTTCCCCACAGAAGAGATGTGCCCCGGGGACCCATGGGGCTGAGAGAAGCCCTCCCCTTGGTGCAGGGAGGAGCGAAGCCCAACGGGTCGCTCTGCCCCACAGCCTGGTGAGCAGACACCCCTGGGGAACCCAGCAGAGCCATGGCGGGGGAGAGGGTAAGTGGGGCTCGGACACCTCTGCCGAAGCGAAGGGAGTGTAGCCGGACCTGCAGGAATGGGGGAAAAGGAGCTCGGTCGGGGGGAACGTCCTGGGTATCTTCTCTTTGGACCTGAGGAGACCTTGCACCGCGGTGCCCCGGGCGTGACTGTGCTGTGTAAGAGCCGTAGCACAGGAGCCGGGCGGCTGAGGCTCCCAGCTCCACACCATCTTGTCAAGTCACTTCTCCCCATGTCAGCTGTGCTGGGTGACCTCCTGCCTCGCTCGGGAAGGGCTGCGAGACCCGCAGGAGCCCAGAAGCAGCAGAAGCAAGGAGGGACCATCCTCCCACCCTCCCTGCAGCCACTGTGCCTGCTGTACTGGCGGGGGCTGGTGAGCGATGCTGAGCGGACCCCGGTTGGGGGGGAGCTGGCTGGCAGGACGTGCCCGTGCCTGGCTGCTGGCCCCCAACCGTGCCTTTGTGTGGGGGGAGGCCGGTGAGCTGCCACCTGTTGTTAATCTACCCCCGGCTACTCCGCCCGCTCCGCATCAGCCGTTCAAAAGGGCACCACGCCGGGCTTTGCCAGCTCCAATTAACGTGAGCGCTGGGAGGCCCCTCCGATCGCGTTTCAGCTGTGGTGAGAGAGGGACCAGCCAGCCAGATGGGTTTGAGAAGGAGTTTATTGCAAACCAAACCAGCCGCCGCCTGGGTGCCCGCCGCAGCCAGGGCGCGGGGTCCTTCCTGGCGGGGACGCTCCTCTCCAGAACGGGACAAGTCAAAACTGGCGCCCAGAAATTCCACCCACCCCCTCCTCCAAAAAGAAGAAAGAAAAAAGGAAAAGAAAGCTGCAAGTGCAATAACTTACTTCAGAGACAGGTAAAAACCACCAAGCTGCAGAGTGCGTGTTCTGGTCTAATGCCCCAGGTAAGGAGCTGGGGGTACGTGGCTGTGCAGGCAGGAACAGCGCGTGGCACAAACCTCACAGGGCAACGTTTTTAATGGCTTTTTTTTATTCTTTTTTTTTTCCTGAACTTTTTAAAAACTTTTTAGTATTTTTTTTATTGATATGTTCTACCCCAGGCCATTAAGCTAAAGAAAAAAAAAAAAGTTGCATTTATACAAGGTTACAGTATTTTACAACAAAAAAAAACCCAATGGTATTGATTGAGGTTTGTTTTCACTCTTTCTCCCAGTCCCTCTTCCCAACACTGCACACCTAAACCGATATATTATCATACACTGAAAACCGTCCTTCAAAATCAGTAGTATAACAGTCCTACCTCTACCGACCTACCAGCTACGAGGCTGGGGGGACCGTGGCACCGGCAAAGAGTCACGGGGCTGCGGGGCCGCTCCGAGGGGTGGGGGGTTCCCCCCGTCCCCCCCGTCCCCCCTTCCTGCTGGGATGAATGCCTCCAGCCGTCTGTTCGCTTTGGGCCGTGGCAGTCAGAGCGGCCGAGCACACGCGGGGCTCAGCCTCTGTGGGGGTCTTTGTCAGACCTTTTCTCCGGGAGTTACCTTCCCACCGGCGTTTGTGTGCAGTGTTCGACAGCGTGCTGCCCGGCCCGGGGGTGCTCTGCCATCAGGGGAGCGTACCTTCCCACCCCGGACTGCCCGCCACAGCCCTGCTGGGGCAGCAGCCCCGGTACACCCTGGCTGCTGCTGCGGCCCCGCGGCTGGTGGGGCAGGGGAAGCCAGGGGTGCTGCAGCTCCACCACCTCACACGGGGCACACGCGGGGCTCAGGAAGGGATGGGTGGGTGCTCTGGCAGGAGTGGGTGGGTGCTGCAGCAGGGGTGGGTGCTCTGGCAGGGGTGGATGGGTGCTGCAGCAGGGGTGGGTGCTCTGGCAGGGGTGGATGGGTGCTGCAGCAGGGGTGGGTGCTCTGGCAGGGGTGGATGGGTGCTGCAGCAGGGGTGGGTGCTCCATCAGGGATGTCCACTCGCTCGCACGCTGCTGTGGGCTCTGGAGGAGAGGGAGCTGGTTCTCCTGCACCTCGCTGTCTTCATCCTCTTCCCCGTGGGCTCTGCCTGGGTGGGTGCTGGGGCAGTGAGACCTGAACCAAGCAGCGTGTTCAAGGGGAGGCAGCTGGAGCCTGGCTGCTGGCCAGAGACCCTGCTGGAGCACGGGCAGCAGTGGGGGTCTCGCTCCTCTCCATGAGCTTGTTCAGGCCCAGCAGCCCTTTGAGTTGGCACCCAGCAAGCCCAAGGCTGGTTCACCCCTGACGTGTAGTTGCTCCCAAAGCACCAACTACTGCTCGTAGGCAAGAAGCGCCACCGAAGCGGTACCCAACCTCTTTTAAGCTGGCGCTGGACTCCTGAGCTGCTCTCACTGCTTACACCCTCCTGCTCCCAAAGCTCTGGGATGTCTCTGGCACTTCTAACCACAGGCAACGAGAGGCAGCCCCCTCGCAGGGTCCCTGCTGCGCAGCCAGGGCCAGAACTGCAAGGGACAAGCGTTCTGCTCCCAGAGAGGGAGCTGGGTGAGCCCAGTGAGCTGAGTGCTGCACCCTCAGAGGATGCTGCTGTGGGCATGGTGGGTGTTGGGGCGGCTGGGGCTCATGAGACATTTTGGCGGTGGCTGGGGACAAAGCTCGTGGCTTCAAAGGCAAGTCTGAGCCAGGGAATGGCAACTCAATGTATGGACAGGAGTAAAATACTAAATAAGAAATAAATAGAGAAGAAAATCATAAATAGAGTTGAAAGGTATTAAAATAATAATAATAATTAAAGGCATCGTCATGGTAATGTGAGATTGCAAGAGCAGCACTGACCCTGTGACCCTTAAGAGATGCAGTAGCCACAGGTTGGCTGGATTAAGATACATATATATATATATAAAGTATATATATATATTTATACAGGTTTTCTTGTTAATTTAACAGCTAGTTTTATAAAAACCTTTTAAATTAATTTTTAAAATGTGTGTAAATACAGATGCACGTAGCTTAAAAACTGTGTTCAGAGGCTCCCGAGGGGAGCACCCGCCAGCACGGGGCAAGGGGCTGTGCCAGGGCGGCAGCACCTGGAGAAGTAAGGCTGAGCCACGCAGGGGGGTCCAGGGAGCAACATCCCCCTTCGCCTTGTGATGCTTTCGGGCAGGCTTGTGGCTGGGCTCACGCCATGGCGTTTACAATAGATCGAGTGAGGCCAGCATGTGCTTCGCACAGGGGTTTTGAGGTGAGGGACGGCGAGGGCCGAGCCTCTGTCAATGCCAAGTGTGCTGCCAGGAGACGCTCCGCTCCCCGACAAGACGGAGGATGCAGCACCTAATCCTCTGGGCTGTTAAACAGCTCGGTGAAATCCCGGCCCCCTGCCAGTCCGGGAGGAAAACCTACCCTTCGACTTAGTGCAGGGAAGCTCTTCAACAGTGACAGCCCTTCGCTGGAGCTGCCTTTGGTACCTGCAGGCCAGGTGGGACCCGTCCCCATGTGCCCACCTGCCCCACTGCCCCCCTGTTCCTTGTCGGGAAGGTGCCGGGGCTGTGGGGCAGGGGCCCTGCATGGCGTTGCCCGCTGAGTGGGGAGCATCCTGCTTGCCAGCAAATCTGGGAAAACATTCTCAGCACTAGAGAATCTGCCTCCTGCCACCGGTCCCTGGGTGGCCCAGGACCCTCGGTGGCTTCTGGGGGTGACGTACACCCCCAAATGGTTTAGCTGGTTCAGGGATGAGCATCACTTTGAGCACCTGAGCCATCACGCTCAGCAGACTGTTCAGGCTGGGAGCTAAGTTGCTTGTGGTGGGAGGCCCTGATGGTAGCCATGGGGTGGTTAAGGGTGTGCTGGTTCCCCGCGGGGACCCCTGAAGGCATCTCTGAGAGGAGAAGGGACAGTGCTCCTGGCCAGTTCCTGTTCCAGTAGATAGATGTGACACTTGCTCTAGCGATGGTATGTTGTTCCGGCAGCAAGCCACGCAGGCACAACAGAAACACTCGTACCTCTTGTTAACCTGAAATCTGACATTGGGTGTAGCTTCTTTGGAGCCTTTTCCAAGAGCACTAAATATTCCCGGACCTTGAACTACACAGTCCGCTATCACTGAGCATGAGGAGGGACCTGCATTTCCCCTGCGAACCTGGGAGGCAGCTGCCCCAGCTCAAGCACAGCCACACTGTGCTTGGCTGGCCTTCAGCTTCTCCGTGGGGACAACTCAGGGGGTAAAAGGGTGTCCCGGAATTATTCCTAGTGCTACGAGATTGGTGGAAAGCTTGTGAAGGATTCAGCCTCGCAAGGAGACCTTAGCGGTTAGTGCTGTGCAGGTCAGAGCGCTGGCAGAAGGGAGGAGCGGGGAGGCACGTTGGCTCAGGCAAACCAGGCAAGTTCTGCTCCCTCTGCATGGTGAAGAGGCTCCGAGGTGGCTGGAGATGGGGCAGCGTTGCCTCGTCCAGCCTCGAGTCCCTTCCCAGCCCGCTCCCTGTGTGCAGAGCTGCCGGGGCGGAGGGCTGCAGGGAGGGGCTGTCACCGCAGTGTCTGACCCCAGGACGAGGTGTACGAGGAATTCGATGGCCTCACACAACCGGGTGCTCATGCTTGAGCTGTTTCTCAGAGGAGTCTCTTTGGGGACCTGGGGTTTACACCCCTCCCATAGCTGCTGTCTCTGAATTGGGATGGAGAGGAAGCAGGGTAGAAGGAGGGGGGCTAACGCTGCCTTCTTTCTAGCCTCAGGTATCTTCCCAGCCCGGTTCCCCGCTCGGCTGTGGGAAGTCGTGGCTCCTGCTAAGAGGACTGGAGCAGCCTGAGAGGTGTCTCTTTGCTGGTGCCAGAGTCCCTGTCCAGAGCCCTGCCCAGGGCAGAATAGATCTGAGCAACACAGACAGATGAGGAGGGGAAGAGGGGCGTGGGGTGTGTATGGGGTGGTGGGATGGGAGATGCCACTGAAACACCAGCAGGCTTTTGCTCTTTGGAAAGGCAGGTGTTAGAACAAGGAGTGGGGAGAAAAAATGCCCAGGTTATTGGGGAGGCGGCAGTGAGAGGGGACGCATCCCAACCCAGATCTCCCTGGAGGAGGTGCTGCTCCACAACCTCCCTCTCCCTGCCTGATCCCGGGGAGCCGGGACCTGCCACGTTCATGCTGGTAACACTCCACTTACGTTAACATAGGTACTTTATATGCCTAGGGTAGCTAAAAGTGCTGCATTCACATCCCCGAGGAGGCAACTGCTGGCTGGAGTCCAAGCGGGTGGATTTATTCGGCTGTCCCCGTGTCTCGCGGGTGCTGGGCTGCAACCCTGTCATGTCGCCCAGGAGATCGCGGCGCTGTGCTCCTTCGCTTTCATCCTCAGGGCAGCGATGCTGGAGGTCTTGCGGTCCGGCTCGCTGTTCAGCTCATAGCCGTTGAGGCCAGGGCTCATCCCGGCCGTACCGAAGAGGCCGCCCATGTGAGTCTGCCCCACGTGGCTGCCGGGGCCGGAGACGCCGAGGAACTCGGAGACGCCACCGGCTGCGTGAGGATGAGCATGGGGGGACATGCAGGAGGGCACCGTCTCGCAGGGGACCACACAGGCGGGCACGGGGGAGGCGGCTCCGTTGTTGCCTATCCAGGAGGGATTCTGGATCTGGGGGTGGGAAAAGAGGAGTCAGGGCTGTCCCATGCAAAGGGCAGTGGGTGCGATGGGATGCAGGATGCTGTCCCCACCAGCACCAGTATCCACAGATCCCCTGCAGCCAGTGGATCTGCTCCAAAATCCATATGCCAGCCGGACCGGGGCAGGGAGCGCAAGAGACTAACCCGCAGGGAAGCAGACTGTGCCCCTCCACTGCCATAGCCTCTCTCTCTCTTCCCCTTCCCAGCCATTTCTCTTTTATTTTGTTTGCACCATGCACATTTTTTGGAGCAGGGATGCTCTCGGGCCTCTCTCAGCTGGTTCACAAGGGCTTCTTGTGCACTTCGGGGGAGTCGCCAAGCAGGAGAGAGGAAAAATGCTCTTGGCTTGGCTGCAGGGGAGCTTTGGTGGGAGGTAGCTGACAGCCGGGGCGTCAGGGGGGAGGACAAGGGGGGGTCAGAGCATCCCCCCTGCAGAACTGTATTCTATTCTATAATTCTGTTCCCGCGCCCTTGAGCATGTTCTGGGTGGTGGGAAGAAGAGTGGGCAGGATGGAGGGAGTGCTTGGTGGGGACACAGACCCCCACCCATCCATCCTGCCCTGGCATTGTCTGAATGCAGGGTCATGAAACGGGGGCTGGCCCAGTGCTCAGGAGGCTGCTGCGGGGACAGGTTTCCCAGGACAGGAAGGCAAAGTGGGGAGGTGGCTGTGTCACCTGCCTCCTGGGCCAGTGCAGGAATGGGGGCTGCAGGCGCTTCCTTCGGAGCACAAACCCACACGTCCCTTGGGCAGCATCCCCAGACCTCCCCGGGGGTGCTGGGGCTGCCACAGCCCATCGATGTGAATTTGCCAGGGGGAAAAAAGCTTTTGTCCAAGTGCCTGGAGAAGGGGCGTGGAAACTGAGGCATGGCATGAGGAGCCTTCCTGGGAACTGTCGGGGTTTTAGGCATGAAATACCCTTTTGGACCTTTTCCGAACTGGTGGGAAGGGAGTGGGCAGCAGCCCCGTGATGGGAGAAGGACAGTTGTGCTGCGCAGGGCTGGGCTTGGTACCTGCGCTGGAGATGGCTGCGCTGTGCCAGGGCATGAGGGAGCCGGGCAGGACCCCCAGCTAAGCGACTCCTGACCCTGCGGTGCGTGGCATCACGAGGGCAGGTGGGTGAAGCCGCGAAGCGAAGCATCCCTTGGAGGACACCGGGAGCAGAGGTGGTGTGTCCGGCAAACACTGGGGCAGACGGACCGGGGCGGGGGGATGCGCTCACCTGGGCGTAGTTCTCAGCACGGGTGAGCAGGGGCAGCTCGTAGGCGGTGGAGAAGTGGGTCCGGACCTGCTGCATCTGCCCGAATCGCTCCCGCTTGCGCCATTTCGCTCGCCGGTTCTGAAACCACACCTGGGGAGAGGGCGACAGGGGGGCCATGAGCGAGGGGAGCCGCTGGCGAGGACCTTCCCCCAGCCCCGTCCTGGCTATGACGGTGCCATTGGCTGAGAGCTTCCCGGTCTCGCTGCGCTCCCAGCCGCTGCCTTCTCAGCTGCGGAAAACCACCTCAAAAAGCGTTCACCCTCCTCAGCTGTGGGCAAGGACACGTGCCCTTCTGCCGCGCCGCGCGTCCTTTGCTTTACAGCGAGTTCTCTTTGCAGGGTGTGCAGCTCCCTGCTTCACAGAGCTGCTCAGATCCCTTCGAGGCAGAGGGAAGACCAAAACTCTTTCTGCTCTTATTTTTACTGGCTTGACATCAGCGTGGATTGTTGCACGTTGTCAGCACCATTGCTGATGATTTGCATCAGCCCATGAGAGATCTGAGCCTGGCCCAGTGTCTTCAAAGCCTCTGGAAGCGGGTGAGTCAGGGAAACACATCAATCAAGAGCCGCTTTGAAGGCTCTGAGAGATGAGGGCGATCACCAGGGGCTGGGCTGGGCAGGTCACGCCGGTGAGGAAAGGAGCGGTCCCAGAGCCGCTCAGTTCTGCTTCGCGTTTTACACGGTGGCTCGCGGAGGCGGGGACGACGTCACTAAGGAACGATGCCTGGCCGTGGGGCAGCTCCTGGGGAAACCAGTCTCCAGGTGGGAAGCGGACGTCTCTGGAGGATAGGGGTGCAGGGGGTGGGGTGGCAGGACAGCTTTCGAGGGGCAGGAGCGTGGTGGCATTTGCAGTCTGCGCCAGAAGCTGCTACAGGGAGAGACGGGCCCGAGGGGCTGTGGTTTCTGGTCTGAGCTGACCTTGCTTCGTTTCAGGCTCTCCTGCTTCAGCTTCCCCCTCCCCACCGCGCAGTGCTGCTGTCCGGCAGCTCCCTGGCGCAGCCAGCCCCGTGGTACCACGGAGATCTGCTCGGGGAGGGGACGGTGCAGCACCCAGCCACGTCCTTCCCCCGTGCCTGCGGATGGTGTGGGGTTTGGTGCCCTGCTCCACGGCCACGGCAACACCGCTGGCACGGGCCACCCACAAGCCGGCCAGAACAGCCATACCCAGAGCAGCAACCAAATCAGCCCCTGTGAGGCTCTTCAGTGGGTGCAAAAAGAGCCCCAGCAGAAAGGTCCTGACGTTATCCCAGCTGAGCTGCACACCAGGAGCGTCCTACTGGAGCAGGTTTGATGCCCCCAGGCATCCGTCTGCTTTTCTTCTACCTCTTCTTGGCACGGCGGCTCCAGCCCAGCTGCAGGCCAGTCCGCGGGCTGGCCCGGATCGCGCCGCTTTGATCTGCACATTCAAAGTGAGCGCTGGTGACCCGGTTCCTGCCCGGGCGGAGGAGGCCCCGCTGTGCACAGAGGGGTGCGGAGCAGGTAGGGAGCAGAGGGCCGGCTGCGCGCGAGGCCACGGCCAACATGTGCCAGGCATATGCGGCCGTTCCCCTGCCCGGGAAGGCACCTGCACCGCCTGAGCATCCCGACCTCCCCGGCCATCGGCCATCAGTGCGGGGCTCCCGACCTCGGCATCCCTAGGACCGTGGGGAGGTTTCCCGGGGCCGGCCGAGGCAGAGCAGGGTCTCTTCTGCTGCTCCTCATTGATGCATCGGGTTGAACTGGCGCTGGCAGAGTGAAAGGGTTTAAACTGGTGGGTCCCGAGTTGCAACGCCCACGCGGCTGCGGGGCTGGGAGGCTGCAGCAAACCATCACGGCGGGCTGAAAAAGAGAGCGTCTCCAGTCCAAGTGCTGGTGCTGGGGGCACTGGAGGCACTCCGAGGCTGGCAGAGAGCTGCCGCTCCGAAACGCTTGTGACAAGGTTTGGGCCCCTTTTTACAGCTCTCCTTTCTCCTCTGGTCCAAGTCCTCCTCGGCTGCATGGTGTCGTGCAGGCGGGTTTCTGCAGCGCTCCAGGGAAAACAGGGCCATGTGTGATGAGATGTCAGTGAAAACCCAACCCATGCGAAGTATTTCCTCCGTCTTAGAAGACACCTGATTCAAAAAGCAAATCTAAGACCCAGCAAAAGTCTGTTTTCCCTTTCGCTGCCTGTCCCCTTCAGTCAGGAGAGTCTGCCGTGGGACAGGGATGTGCCCGCAGAGGTGGCAGCGGTGGGCGCAGCCTGTCCCGTGGGGTCAGGGTGGGGGCTCGGTGCAGGGATGGGCGGTCACTGCGGGCTGAATCACAGGGTTGACAATTCAAGCAGGAGCGTCGGGTGGTGGTGTGTATCTGATTCGTGCAGGCAACGCTCCGATAAGCCGTGATGAACCAAACTAGCCCTTCACAGGGCGACAGAACAGAGAACGGTTCGTGTCTTCATGAATATTCAGCCACGTGTCGGTACCTGGATCCATACACACACCCAGCAGATGGGCTGCGGGGGTGCGGGGGCTGGCAACGGCCCCCACAAAGAGAGCCGGAAGGTCCTGCTCGCTGCCGCTCTACCACCGAGCCCCACGTGCCCCACACAGGGCACAGGTGGACGGGCTCAGCTGGCAGCTCCCCCAGGCCTCCCTGGCTGTGGCTGGGTGCTTGGGGACAGCATCACCACCTTCGTCCTTCCTCCGAGTTAAAGGAAAAGGTGATTTCCCCTCCCTCCTCCCTGTCCCAGCGCAGTGGTGGAGGATGATGCTGGCCTTTGCACGGCCTCCCCATCCCTGTCCTCCTCCCTCTGCTCAGCCTCCACCCGTCTGTCTGTCTGTCTCTCTGTCCATCTGTCTGTCTGCAGGACCCCATCCCTCTGCAAAAGGCCAGGCTGTCTCCCCTCTTCCTGGAGATGGCCACCAGCCCTTTGCTTTCCAGCCTGCAAGAACAGAGCCAGAATTCATCCTTGAGCGCTGAAACTGGACACCATTTTATCAGTGGCCTGGAATGGGAAATTGGAGCCTGGGATGAGAGAATTGAATAACTCGAGCTTGTTTTCATTTCATGTTTAATTTCCTGCAGGCTTAGCTCAGTCTTTCCGCTCCTTCCAGCAGCCTCCCAGGGTTTTATGGGGGAAAAGGGATCAAGATATATTACTTCTTGCTTTGCTTTGCTTTTTTCTTTTCTTTTCTTTTCTTTTTTTTTCCAAGGCGGTGATTTCGCTACAGCGGAGTTTGACATTTCCCTCTCACTTTCAAGCCCCTGCCGCATCACAGAGTCACCGCCGAAAACATTTCATTAACGGGCCCAGCAATCACAGGGCTGGCTCTGAGCAGGGGATGCAGAGGGGTTGTGTTCCCCGGCTGCAAAGCCTCCTGCCAGGAGCTGTGTGTGAATACACACGTGTGCCTGCCATGTTTCTCAAGTGCCACCGCCTCTGCCATCAGCCGCAGCCCTGGATGGGCTGGTAGCGAGCAGAAGCTCTCTTCTGGGGCTCTACAGCCCCAGACCTGGAAGAGGAGGAGGAAGGAAGGGGATGTGCTGCTGTGTAGGCACTCACATTTGTGATTCCCACCCTCTGCCTTGGCCCTGGTTGGGCTCTTGGTCCTTGCATCAGGTGTTTGCTTCACCATCGGTCTCCTGGGCTGCTGCCCCACGCCCCTGCCCGCTCTTCGGCTGGGAGTTGATGCCCTCGGTACTGCAGTGCTGGCATGGGGAGATCCCTGCGGAGCAGAGCTGCCCAGAGGGGTGGGAGGCCAAAGCCAAGCCTAAACAAGCGTAACACAACCCAGAGCTGGAGATAGATAGGCACTAGGGTGATTCACTAAGGCCCTGGCCCCAAAAGCCTCCCTGGTGGGACACACAGCCCTGGGCCATCAGCAGGAGAGCCCTGTGCCACCGCCCCAGGCTGCTGGTCCTTGCTGCACCCTCCCTCTGCCAGATTTCCTCCTGGCTGCCTGGGGAGATGCTTCTGCAGTGTTAAAATCCAGTGTTACTGGATTCAGTACTATCCAGTGTTGAAATGGGGAAAAGCCCCTGAGATCGTGCATGACAGGGAATGAACTCGGCTGCACCCACATCCCCTGCCCTGGCCCTGCGAGCCAGCCCTGCTGGGATGCGCTAGCTGCACGCCTCGGCTCAGAAGGAGCTCGCACCCTCCAGCACCTCATTCTCACTCCTGAGCTAAAGGAGTTCCACGCTCTGTGCATTTGGCAACTCCGGCGCTGTGCCCGGCCTCCCCAGAGACCCCACCAGCACTTGTGAGGTGTCCCTGGGAAATCAAGGACTGTGTCCGGTGGCAGAATGAGGAGCTGGCACTGCCCTCCTCTGCCCATCCCGCGGTGCTCGACCAACAGGAATAGCGGCTGCCCACTGAAATGCAGCTGGGCTGGCCTGAAGAGAAGCGGCTGTGGGGGAAGAAGAGTGTGCCAGCCCTGCAAACCCGCTGAGGCAAGCGGAGAAGAACCCTGCAGCCAGGTGAAACTGGGAGTGGATGTACGGACAAAAATGGACTGAGGCAGGGACGCTGGCCTGACAGCTTCGACTGTTTGACTGTGTTTACAGTCACCTGACTTGTAAAGGTGAGAGCAGAGGGTAAGTAGGGCTGCCCGGGATCTGGGAGTTTCCTGGTGTAAGAGATGCAACCCAATGTCTCCACAGGCCAGCTAAGGCAGGTTCTGGGGGTGCTGAGCTGATAAATGCTGGCAGATGGACGTCACAGGATTGGCTAGACTGGAGAATGAGAGCCTACGCTTCCATGGGACCTTTGGTGGCCATCAAGGCATGAGCTGCGGATGTCCACCCCAAGGGATGGTGCATGTGCTTCTGAGTTCTGCCAGGCCTTCAGGTTAACCTTGACTTGGAGGAAAGAGCAGCATTTGGAGAGCCATTCGCTGGAGTTTAGCGCTGCTGGAGCCCCAGGTGAGTTCAGGGACTCTGGTTCACGGGTGCTGGCATCTGTGTGGGTGGAAGTGGTTGAGACCACAGTGTGGCTGTTTGGCTCTCCCGCTTCTCTCAAGGTGGTGGGAGCACCTTTTTGCTCCAGATCACCAGCCTTGGTGCAGTCTCAGCTCCTGCTTAGCCAAGCAGGCAACAAGAGCTGCCTCTGCTGTATCACCTCAGGCTCTCTGGTACTGAGCGTCTTGGTCACCTCTGCATCCCCATCTTGCCAGAAAGAGCCCCAGAGAGCAGGGGCTTGTTTGCAGCTCGCCCACCCCTCGCCCAGCCCCAGGCCATCCCCTGTTACCTGTACACGAGCCTCGGTGAGGTCTGTCCTCATGGCTAGCTGCTCCCTGGCATAGACGTCTGGGTAGTGGGTCTTCTGGAAGACCTTCTCCAGCTCCTCCAGCTGGTAACTAGTGAAGGTGGTGCGGTTCCTCCGCTTCTTGCCCTTGTTGCTCTCCGAGTCAGCCTTGTCCATGGGGCTGGGTAGGTCCGTGCTAGCCCTGTCCTGGGGCACCTTCACCCCGGCCTCCTTCACGCTGAGGTAGCTGCTGTCCATTCCCGGAGGGTCGGAGCTCGGCTGCAAGTCGGCCTCTCCCAAACTGCTCTCCTTACCTGTTTGGGTGGGAGGGAGGGGAGAGGAGGGCAGGTTTGAGCAGGGTGGGGAGGGTGAGAGATACAAGGGAAAAGATGTAAATCTTTCGACCAGTTCATTGGTTCAACCAGTTAAAGCCAGCCATGGGCAGCAGTCACCAAATGCAGGCAGAGAGGCTGGCACCAGCCTGGGCAGAGGCAGGGGAGGGATGGGAGGCAGAGTGCCCTGGGTGCTGCCACACCAGAGGGCTGTTCCCAGACCAGGAAAGGAGGGGTCTGGCCTCCCAGCACATGCCCAGTGTCACACCTGCCCACAGTTCTGACTGGGATCTTTGGACAAAAATATGGTGGCCCTACTGCAGGGTATAACCTTGGGCCACGACACTCAGCTCCGAAGGGTCCAGGAAGGAACAGGTGCAGGATCCTGCCTCTCCGTGCTCTCCTTGCCAAGCCAAGATCACACTAACCAGCTAATTTTTTTTTTTTTTTTTTTTTTTTAAATTTCACATTAGCCTATTTTTAAATGTTCTCAGTCCAGGATCGGTCTTTCTGGGAAACAGCTCCACCTCGTGATGTCCCCACTGGGGCCTTTCCCCAGCAGCGTCATATCCAGGGTCACTAGTGCCAGCTCAGGCATCTTAGTCTGTGTCTTTGGAAATCCCCATTTTTTCCAGCAGTCATCCCTTGTTATAACATCCTTCCACCTCGTTTGCTCTCTGTCTACAACTCAGCTCTCCTGTGAACAGCTCCATCATGGCTCCACAGCCCAGAGCCCTCAAGAAGCAGCATGTGTCCTCACTCTTTTCTCACCCTCACAGCTGAACAACTGCATTGAGGTGACTGGGATGAAAATGGGGATGAAATGAGCTGTCACCCTCGGGCATGAAGGCGAGGAAGGTTTAAGTTTGGGAGGGTGAGCTATGACAGGGATTTGAGGAAAAACCTGCCCTGTTAGTAGAGAGGAGTCGAAGGCAGCCCTGGGATGAAGGCTCTAGAGATGCAGGAGCTATCTGCTGTGCTTGCAGATTTGTTGTGTCCTCTAATGCTGTTCCCTTGGGCTTTTGAGGAGCTCCCTGTAGAGCTCAGCACGGCCTGATGTTGTCCATCCCAACTCTCTTTGCTTTGATCCTTAGGAACATTTTGCCAGGATTTATTCTCCCTGGGTGCCAGGACCAGTGTCCAGGCCACCCTGCCTCCTCTTTGCACCCCTCTGCCTGGCCAACGTCCTCCAACGCTACCAGGGGATGCAGGTGGACAGACCCGTCCAAAATGGGCTGGGACAGTGCCCTGCCCACAACCGGGGTACATCATATGCCACAGCCATGGTTCCAGAAAGTCTGCACCACACAATACTGCCTACAAGGGCCTGTAGAGATAGAGTAATAAATAAATGAAAGTGTTCCAAGAATTTTTTTCCTCCTTTCTTTTTTATTGTTTATGATGTCAGGAAGCTCAGTACATTTTCCCCTGCACCTTTGCACCGGCTACCTCCCTGACTCCCAGATCCCTGCAACTCCAGCAGCAGCAAACCCACAACCTGAGGCCCTTCCTCGGAATTCCTCTGCTGCAGATGATCTTATCTGCTGATGAGATGGAGCTCCATCCCTGCGAGCACTGCCAGGGATGAGCCATCTCCATGAGCGGGCAGGAACAGTGGGAGGGAGGGCAGGAGGCAGGGAGCAGTGATGGTGTAGGGAGGGGATGGCATGCATCCACCCGCGGCCGAGCATCCCAAGAGCAGCTCCTATTCCCCAGGACCAGGCTCCCTGACCCCAAAGCAGGCAGGCAAACTGCTGATGGGAAGCAAATTGTGCGCGGCTGCATCTGGGTATGCCCAGACTTCCTGTAACTGGAGAGGGCCTCAAAGTTTCAAGGCAAAGTTTGGGGTGTCTGGTTCTAATCAAACCTAGAGAGACCTTGAGTTACACATTGTGAAGATCTCCATGACAAGGAGGTAACGTGAGCATCGCTGCACTCCTACAAGCCCGACAGGAGCACTCGGTGCCTCCTTCGCTGCTTATGACTCCATCCCTGCATGCACAGCAGTAGAAGGAGGATATTTTCTGGCTTTCTATACTTATACCCTGCTCTCCTGGGGCCTTGGCTGCCTCCTAGACCATTAGCACTTCCAAGACCTTCCCTGAGTCATCCTGCCAATGGAGAGGGACAGCCCAGGACAGCTGGGGACACGGGCCTGAGCATCAGTCCCATCACACTGCTCCTTTTGGGGCAGGAGAGCTGCCTGCATCCCCAGTTCACCTGGAGGGGATATGCCCTTCCGATCGCACCGCGACTGTCCTGGGAAGCCCACAGAGGAGGAAGACGGTGCAGGAGACAGGCTGTGGCCATGTGATGAGCCCCTGGGACAGCCGAGCATCGTGCTGCTCTGCTGTCACCCTCCTGGAGGGACTGGCTGCTTTAACCACACCATCACAATGTTTGATTCACAACTCGTATCTGGTTTGTTCCTGAAGTGGGCTGTTTTGGGAGGGTGATGGAGTGAAAATCATAGAATCACCGACTGGTTTGGATTGGAAGTGACCCTCAAAGCTCACCCAGTCCAACCCCTGCAGGGAGCAGGGACATCTGCAACCAGAGCAGGGTGCTCAGAGCCCCAAGGACCAACCTGACCTGCCATGGTGCCAGCCATGGGGCTTCTCCCACCTCTTGGCGCAAAACTCTAAACTTCTAGTGCAGAAGTTTAAGGAGACTAAATCCAGCCCTGGCGCTTACTGTCATTCTCTCCATTCTTGCTTCAATACCAGGGCTGAAGTTTTGCCTCGGCAGGGCTGCGCAGTGTATTCTGCGCTTCTCACCAGGGACGAGTTGCAGGGCAGCCCAGCCAGCACACGTCCAGGACCTGGCTGGCCGCGGTAACCTTACCCAGCCCTTGTGATCTTGCCTCAACACATGCTGAAGCCATTATACTTGTTCCCAAGTTGCCTGTTGCAGCCTCCTGCCTCCTGTCTGTCATGGCAGCCTGGAAGTCAGCCCAGGGCTGTCATCTGAAAAACACCCACATTTGGGGCTGTAGAGGATAAAACAGGGCAGCTGGATTTTAGACATGCAAATGCCCAGATCGTTAGGTTTGGTTCTGTTCAGGGAGTCAGCGATCTTGCAGTCTGTGGATGGAGAGGAGAGGTTAAAGCTGGAGAGAAGACCCACCATTTTTTAGCTGCATGTGGCATCACTGATTTTATCAGCAATGAGCAGATACTTAATCACACCTTCTCTCTTGGCCCCAGCTGAAGTGTAAAACTGGGCAGCATTTCCTGCAGGGGTTTAAACGGGTTGTCCAGGCCTGGCCCAGGCTGCCCAGGGCAGTGGTGGAGTCCCCATCCCTGGAGGGGTTTCCCAGCCGTGTGGAGGTGGTGATGAGGGACAGGGGTCAGTGGGGACCTAAACAATTCTGTGATTCTGTGACTTGTAAATGCAGGCAGTAGCAGTCTACATAAGACACAAGCCATCGGCATCATTCCAGAAGCTGCTGCTAAGTAGAAAGTGGTTGGAGCATCTCCATTTCAACTCTGGATAAGGACAAACACATTGTCTTGTGTCCAGCCTACCAGTTTGCAGAAAGCAGAGCTAGGTCCTGTACGTCTGTCCATCTATCCCAGCCAGAGAGCTCATCTGGTTGTCCCTGTAGAACCTGAAGGAAGGCTGGAACATGCTCTGGGCAGCTCCTCTGCTCACGGTACGTCATGCACCGACTTCCCATGGTGCCGAGGAGACCACTGCATGACTGTCCTCACCTGTACAGACATCGTCCATCTCTGCTGAGCCCAACCACAGCTACCGGCACTGCTGCTCCACTGCCTGCAGCCTCCTGAGGCTCTTCAACAAAGGGGGGATGTAGGGAACCCCACAAAGAGCTGTGAAATACCTGACTGCCCAGGCATGTCTCTGAGTGTGTGTAGAAGTTGCTGTTCCTCTTGGGTTTTTTCTGAACTAGGTTTTTCTTCCAGTACAAACATCTGCTTTCGAGGGTACATATGGCTTTATTGCCTGATTAGCTGAATTCACACGCCCTGTGTTTGGGGCACGCTCAGCACCCTCTGTACAAATGCAACACGTGCTGCTCGCTCCTTTTTCATGTTATTTAAATGACACCAACAAAACCAGCTTTTGTATAAACAAATCAATTCTGAAAACTCCCCACAGAAGCTGTGGCTGGAGTAAAAAGGCGCAGTTTATGCCCCAAGTCCTTCTTCATGAGGCATGTTCATTTGAACAGCAGGAAAGAGCTGACTAGCAAATTCTGAAGGCACAAAAATGCTTCTAGCACCCAGCTGTAGCTGCAGCTGACTTTCTGGCTCGCAGGACATGAAAAGTGAAAGAGCAAGAAAAAGTGCTGCCATGGCCACCCCAGGGAGATACTGGAACGGCTGGGTTGCCCACCATGGCTTCCCCAGTACTGAATACGAGAGGTTATTGTTTATGCCACGAAGTCTGGAGTTGGCCATCTGGGTTCTTTCAGGTGAACCCATCTTAGGTCTTAGAGATGAACCCCCACAGGTCTTAGCGACTTGGCTCTCTCCTCTCTGACACCTGAGTGGCCTCAGGGGATGACATGGTGCCTTGGAGATGTGCTCTGCCAGGACTAGCCACAAGATGACAGCGGAGGGAGGTGACAGTCCCCTCTGTGCAGCTCGGTGGCAGCCAGACCCTCAGCAGATCCCACACAGGCACAGGGCTGAGGGTGGTTGGCTACGGGCTTTCAGCATGCCGGGGTGCGTGCAGAGTCCTGCCTGGAAGCGTGACAGTCAGCACGGGTCAGCCACTTCACTTTCAAATGCCTCTTTCATTTCCCACTGCAGCTGGGAAATAATTGTGGGTTTCTGCTACGTCCTGCTTGTGTCTCCACCTAAACCAGTGCATGTGAGAGCCACCTAGTACCGCTGAACTATGTATCTCCAGCGCTTGCCTGCCAAGGAAGATGGACGAGGCAGGCAAGGATGGGAATGGGGCTTGGAAGGCCTTTCAGTTTTCTTTTGGCTCTGAATTTGGTACCCTCTGGATAAGCAGTATCTTCCTTCCAATGCAGCCTTGCATTGTTTCGCCGTGGCTGTGGTCTCCTGAGGGTTTTGGATTTCCTCATGTTCCTCAGAGACAGACATGAGCACCTAACTGCGCTGAAGACTGGGCTCAGTGGTGAAAAAGACCAAATATAGGAGCTCATAAAGGGAAAAAAAAAATCACCCCTGCACACAGTCCAGTTCATTGGGCGTAAAGTGCAAAAGGGTCCCCGGACCCCATGGTAAATGAAGGCGGAGCAGGCAGGTCCCCGTGCTGTTTGCTGAAGGATCCTGCTCACCACAGACAGGCACGAGAGGGTTTTGCACACCTTGATGCACTGACCCAATGTGGGCCTCGGTCCCGCTCCAGTCTGAGCTGACTGGCCGTCAACACCCGGAGGAGCATCTGCCCCATTGCCTGCCTGCCTGACTCGAGCATCACCCAGATCTCCCAGGGTTGTGTTTCCTTTAGAAAAATCTGGGGAGCTCTGGGGTGGTGACAAGCAGTGCCATTCCAGGTAGAAATGGCTGAGAGCTGTTCAGAAGTGAGTGACAGCAGAGGGTGACACCAGGCTTAGGGCTAAGCTCTCACTCTGAAAGGACAAGCATAAACCTCCCCATCGGATGCAGATTTACATATCCATCGTAGCCTCACCCTCACCCTTTGGCCACTGCGAGGGTCTGAAAAGGTCCCTTGCCCGAGCACTGCAAGGCAAAAGGCAGCTCTTACTGCAGGCTGTCACCTCCTCCAGCACCTCTCTCTTCCCCACAACGCAGCCAGGACACCTCTCCTGCCATTTCCATCGAGGCTGGGCACTAGGTGAGCAGGGCATCTGCTCCGGCGGGGTGAGAGGGAGGCGCGAGGCACCGGTGCCACCTTCCACAGTCTCCTCGCATGTCCTGTGCCACGTTAGCTGCACACCGAGCGAGACGCCAGTTATAAGAGCAGATAGAAATCATCCATCTCGTCAGAGGAGAGCGGGGGGACGCTCTGTCCCACTGGCGGGGAGGGCTGGTGAGGCAAAACCCGCCTGAAGGGAGCTGAGCCTTGCTCTGGAGCCTGGCTACGGCACAGTTTAACTCCCTGCTGCCAGCTCGCAGAGTGATTCACCCCGTCCTGGGTGCCTGTGCCTGCCTGGACAGCCTTCACGCCGTCGGTGGGTTGGTCGGTCCGTCAGTCTGTCTCTCTCTCTGCATTCCTCTGTCTGTCTGTGTGCAAAAGCAGCCTCTTCCCAGCGGAGGCAGCGATGCATTGCTGAAGTTCAGCTGCCTCCCAGAGGTGACTCCCAGTGGCCTCTGCTGTGCTGCTGGGAGCAGGGCAGGAGCTCAGCCGGACACACCAGGCAGAGCAGAGGGCAGGAGGAGGGACAGCAGAGCCGTTCTGTCACGAGCTGAGCAAGAGCTCAGCTGCCTCTGCCCTACGGAGTGCTGGTTCCAATTAGTGACAGACCGACTTCAAAAGGCCCCGGCCGGAGCGGGGGCTGAGCGGGCTCTGCCGAGCTGAAGCAGCCAGCCTGCGGCCCTCATCCAGCCAAGCGCCGCAGCATGTGCGTGTCCCTGGACTACCCTTACCCTTTAAGCGAAGCATCGTGTACAACAGACAAGCCCCAGCAAATCCTCTCAGCACAGCTCCTGGGCTGCTCCTCGTGCTTCCCGACTTGGGCTCCCGGGTGCCCCCATGGAGAAGAGCTGGGCACCCCGAGTCTGGGTGGGGCTGTGGCCACCCCATCACTACTCAAGCACAATGCTTCTCAGGGGGATTCTACCATTTTCGCTTGGGCATTGGAAAGCAGGAGTTACGGGAAAGCTGGAGTAAAAACAGGAACCACCCAAAGCTGGCTGAACCTCACCAAACCCCTGAAAAGGTTGAGTTTAAACACTGGGCCGAAGTTTGGGCCGGGTTCTTTACAAAATAGTTCTGCTGTTCGTCAATTTTGCACAGCTGAACAGTAAAGAAAGGCCCAGAGACGGGACAAAAAGCATTCCCCCTTCCCCAAGCCTGCCCGTTCTTGGAAGCACAGCTAGAACTTATTTCCATTCTGACTGCACACTGCAAAGCTCAAGGCCAGCCAGGTCTGGGAATTGTTAATGTTCCTACGAGCACTGGGCTTTTCGGTGTATTCCAGAAAGAAGTTGGGTTTCTGGCTACCAAAGCCACCAATTCACAGTCACTGGGGCTGGGCGACAGACTGGCATCAGCTTTTACTGGCAGAGAGAAAGAGAGCAGCAAAATCACAAAGTGAAGCAAGAAGCAGCACAACAAAACTGGGAACTTGCCAACCAAGAAGGAAGGCAAAATAACCGACAACAAACCTGGCAGCGGCAGGTTGTTTCCCCCAGGCTCTCACCCCGCCTTGCTCCATCGCTCAGGTCACCCGCTGCAAAATGTCTCCCCGCTGTGGGGAATGATGTGGCCCCATGGGGTTTTCCTGCTGGTGCCGAGGGAGAAGGGCAATCCCGGGCTCTCGAGAGGGTGTGCGGGCCGTGGCCACCCCTGCTAGCCAGGGGCTGTCGTCCTGGGTCCCCATGAGCCCCCCATGCAGTGCAGGGGGTGCACAGTGGCCTCAGGGTCTCACTGACCACAAGAGCTGTTCTGAGGTACTGGGGGACATCGCTGCGCGCCGTGGCCTGGCCGTGACCCCAGCGTGTCCACACTGTAGCTGGGGAGAAAGGGCCAAGAAAGAGAAATCCGTCTAAGACTGACTTGCCTGGAAACTCCAATTGCTCCTTTCACAGTCTAAACAAATTCAGATTTAAATTACTCAGAACGCCCCAGGCTTCTTATATGTATCCCCGAAGAGTGTCTTGAAATGTCTACAGAAAGGACTCCGCTCACCTCTGCTGCCCTGCGTTAGAGACACATATTTCAGCCCCACTTAAACCGAAGTTTAATAAACTCTTGGCCTCTGCAGGATCCCTCTGCGGCAGCCGGTCCTGCCTTGTCCCACGCTGGCTCCGGGTCTACATCCATGGTCTGCTGGCCATGAAGAGCAGCCACCAAGCTGGGGAACCACCAGCGCTGCTTGAGCCTCCAATGGGAGCCCACCATCAGTCACGGGTCTTACACTCTCACGCCTTCCTTTCCCTTCTGCTGGGGCCACGAGAAGGAGGGAAAGGCTGTTTGAAGCTCCTCCCCATTTCTCCTTGGCGCCGATGTAACCCCCAGCTTAGTGCACTTTTATCTCCGGCAGGTTAGCTCCACGTCCTTCATGTCACAGCAGAGAGAAGGTGCATGTTCCCCAGGGCAATCTAAGTCTTCGGAATGATACCAATCGCTGATGCATGCTGGAAACTGCTGGGAAACCCTGCTTGCTTCGTGGTTGGAGTGCAATGCTCTCTTCATCCAAAAACATATATCTGTGCAGTTCAATAATCTCCTCTTAATGCGGTCTGGCCAGCTTATCAAGGAGTAAAAACGATACATGACTTGGCCAGTTCCTCTTGTGAGACATCTGTGCAAGAGCCCAAGCACACGGTTCGCAAAGGAAAGGGATGAAAATGATTTGCAGAAGCAGCGAGGCAAAGGTTTATTGATAATGAGGCACTAAGAGGAAATGGGATGACTGTGCCTGAGACTCCTCTGGTAAATGAATAATGAACAGTGTTCACAGCCAGCAGCGAACATTTTTCATCTGGAGCTGAGAAGACATCAGGCAAATAGAGATACTGAGAAAAAAAGAATCCATTAGGTGGAGCGAACCCCCAGAAGTGAGCTCTTACTTGTCAAAGGGGAGTCGAGAACTGCTCGAAGGGGAAACTGCTTGTCAGGCGATTCAGAGCACTAGGCATTGCGAGGTCGGAGAAGGGGGATTTCATTTCACTTGGGCAGTGCTTCACCTTGTCACACATTTAATTGTTACCAGAGGAAAATAAAAAAAACCCGACAAAAAAAATCAGAATTAGATTTGCATGAGCCAAGAGAATTCAACCTTTACTTTCTCTTCCACCTCTGTGGTTCCCGTCTCGCCCTGGACTGCCCATGCCTGGTGAGCCACACTCCCACAGCACCCACACGTGCTCTCTGGCCACTTGACCACTGGAGTTACCAGGGTCTGGCCACTGCACTTGGTGGTGACCAAACCAGGCCAAGATGTAGATGTGTCACCATCACCTGCAGCACTGAATTCCTTTATAAAGCAGAGGCATATTTTTCTGGAGACAGACAGAACAGGAGCAGACGTCTGTCCCTCGTGGTGGTGTGGCTGCGGTGTGGCTCCATGGCACTGATGGCCTCTGCCAGGCAGGGGTGGCCCTGGACTGCTCGGCACCACGATTACACCCAACACTGGGACCAAACGTACCTCCTCAACACAGAAGGATGAGCAGTGAGAGCACTGTGTAAGGGCTTTGTGCCTTTCCTCTCAGCTCTTTTAGAACCTGCTCCTTGCTTCCTGGGCCTTTGGATCCTATATCCTGGGCTCCTACCCCCGGTGAAGGGTTCTCCATTTTCTCCTCATCGTCCAGCGCATGAAGGCAATCCTTACTGCACAGCACCCGCACCCTGCTCAGCAGTGTCCTCTGGGCTCCCCACAGCAGCCACCGAGCCATGGTGGAGGGTCACAGAGGGGTACCTGAGCCACAACGAGCCCGGCAAGACGAGGCACCGCTATGTTGTACGGATGGGAAACCGAGACAGAGCCACGAAGCGCACAACAGCTGCTCTGAGATACCCACGCCTGAGTTGTAACGAGCCCTTAGCACTGTCTAATATCTTGGCAGCTTGGAGATGAAACTCTTGTTGGCCTCAGCCCCTCAGATGCCCTGAATCATGCAATACTTTCACATCATGGTGACCCAGTCCTAGGCCCTTCTTCGATCACACTCCCCAGTTTTCAGACCAAGTTTCTGCCACATCCAGGTTTCTCAGCCCAGCCTTCTGCTGCTCCTCCAGCTACAGCTTTTCTCATGCCTGTAGTTACATCAAACAATGTGCTCCCCTGCTTTGCCTAGGTCCAAGTAAGGCTGGACCATCTACTGGGGTACGTGGCCACTGCAAGAAGAGCGAGCTCAGACCTGGCTGGACACATGCCCAGAAATCTGCGAAGTGTTTTAGGTATGAGAATCAAAGCTGTCATTACTGAGCAAGCGAGAGCCACAGCTCCTGAAGCCTTGTTCTTGGATCATTTTCCAGAGGAAAGGCTCGAAGCACGTTTCCTGCCCAAAGCCCAGCTCCACTGCACGTCTGACGATCTGGCTCTGCAGCACAGAACTTGGGAAAAAAGACATGGTCAAATTGTTTTTATGCCATGGAGAAAACAAAAATCTGCTTAGTTTTAGCTTAATTGATTCAGATGAAGTTCAAAAAACAAATAGTATTATACAAACAGCCAGAGGCAAACAACTGCTGTGGGAGCTTTTAGGCCAAATCGTTGAGTTTTGATGAGGTTAGAAGCAACTGGAAGCAGGATTTTGGTAGGAAGTGTCAGACAGTAGACACAAACAACAGTGACTCTGGTAACATACTTCCTAACGGAGAACAGAGAAAATCACGACTCTTGGAAACGGGGACGCTCCTGGAGCACCACTGATTCTCAGCAGAACAGGATGATTATGTGAAAGATGATGACCATGAAAATCGGGCTAAATTAAAACTGCATCCACATCAGCTGAGCTCATGGCCACTTTGGTGTTTGTTTCCAGTTAACATTCCAGGATGGGATCATATTGACATGAGTGACTTCAAATGTCAAGTAAACATTAGCAAGTATTTACAGAAATCATCCTGAGGAACTCGTGAAAAGGAAGATTTGCCCCAGAAACCTACTTCTGCCAGTGATGCTTGTGCAAGCAGGGAACAGAAAAGGCTCGTATCTCCTGTGTCCACCTTCCTCTCGCCCCCACAGGTCACCGTTCAGCTGCCCACTCCTCGCACCGGCTGACACACACACACAATCCACTGACCAAAGCACCGACCCTGGGTCTCAGACAGACCTCGAAAAAGCGCCCCTTGCTCATGGTTTGCAAATATAACTCAAGGGGCATTTATTTCTCCTGCTCCCAAATACTCCCGTAGGGGTCAGCCCTTGTTGTGGGAGATTCCTGACCTACACGTGGGCGTCTGCGTGCTGACCCAGCCCCCGGCTCGGACAGGCTCTGCCATCTCTGCGCCAGTGCCACCACTAGAGCTTCAGGGTTTTAAAAGGGAGAGTGGGAAGAAACAGGAGGACTTAACAGCCCATGGAAAGAGCAACTGCAGGCAGGATGGCCTGGAGAATAAAATACACCATCGTAAATCATGGCTGGGATCGATACGTGTCTGAAGAGTATGTCCTGCTGCAGAGTTTCCTGGGTGAGGGTAAAGGAGTCCCCTTCTCCCCCGCTCCGTCCTCCTCCCCTCTTTAGAAATAAGCCTCTCTGCAAGGGTCTGAGGAGAACGACATTTGGGAAGGACAGATAAACCCTTCTGTTTCCAGTGTCGGGCAGCTCCCAGCATTAGCGGGGTCCCTCGGCACCAGCGGGCTCTGCTTCCCAGCGCACCCCCAGCTCCTGGGCTAGGCAAGCTGCTGGGGCTGCAGCGGGCTGCTCTCGCCTGCCTTCCCATCACAGACAGGGCTTCCCCCACGCTGTCTGCTCAGATTTACTATCTCACCATACATTTGGGTCGTGATTTTGCAGACTTTACAAAAGGCAAACATGCCTGTACAGGAAGGTGTGATTTCTTCTGCGATTCGTCCTGTTCACAGACCTCTCCGGAGAAGATACACAGTCAGACGTGAATAATGGGGCTCCAAACTGTGAAACTCCTTCAATGAACACAGTTACGAGGCTGTAGCTTCCAGCAAGGCAGGGCTGAGCCCAGGATTTAGTGGTGGAGGAAACTGGGGAAGATCTCCATCCCGAAGAAGGGGTCAGAGAGCCCTGGTGCTGCACCTGCCGGCCCCGAGAGGCTGGTCTGGAGTTAGGGACTTTCCGAGTATCTGCAGCTCCTGTCCTCTGTGTTCCAAGGCAAAGATGCGGCTTCCCAGATCAGCGTAAATCACACCATTCTTCCCCACTGACACCTCCCACAGCTGATGAAGCTGAGGCTTATAAACGGGGATGGCACAGCTCCTATACGGTCCAATTTGCTTCAAACTGTAGTACAAACTGGACTAAACAACGCTCCCCTGGGAGTAACTCCTTTGTAAAACAACTCCCTGCTGAGAGGGATGTGTGTGTGTGTGTTTGTCAAGAACGTGATCTGACGGGAAGAGAAAAGAAAACGCTAATGCTCCATCTCCTGTCAGGAGATGGACTGTGATGTTCAGAGGCTACAGGAAGAGGCTCCATAGGTTATTACCAACCGGGGCCGACGGGGCTGGGAGCTTGCCCACGCTCACACCGCCCTGTCGGAACTTCTGGCTGAGCAAAAGGGAACGGCTTCTCTCGCCACTGCCAGGCCCCCCTGCAAAACCAGCCCCTGCTCAGGGGTCACCCAGACCCACGGACCCGCCTCACCTCAGACACCCAGGGCAGAGGCGTGTCAGAGCACCCACTTCGCCTGTTTATGCACTCACACAGCGCTGCTGGGCCATTTCCATAGAGCTGGCTGGGACTGACCCTGCTCCCAACCGGACGCTGCTGCAGGCTTTCAGCCGCTGCTCCCATTCCTTTTGACCCCTGAGACGGAGTTCTCAGCAAACTTTTGGGTTTTAATGCAATCTGTGGGCTATACCAGGCCATTCCCTAGTTTTGCCCAGTAAGGAGCTAATTTCTGTCCGACTCAACATCCACGGTACTGTACTCTTGGCTTTTGAGACCCACTCACTTCCCCTCATAACTCCTGCGGGGCCAGGACCCACCAGCCTCTTACATGTTAGTGCATCTATGTGGTCACCGCTGCACACCACGGTTCATCTGCTCTGGGCTCCCGATCGCTCCATCTCCACGGGCTGCGCCGTCAGCCAGGTTTCCACACACAAACTGACATCAGAGAACGTGCGCATTGCCTGAGGCATCACTCACATCTGTTTTTCTCTAGGAAAACCTGAGCCATTTCACTTGATTTTTGCAGAGTTCCTGGCTGATGTCTGGACAGGAGAACCGGGCTCGGGCTGCACTCGCTCTTCCTGCCTCGCTGAAAGTCATTAAAATCAACAGCATAGTCAAAGGGCTGGATTAGTCCTGGCCCTTCGGCCGTTCTCTTGTAGGTATCTAGGAGGTGACTCAGCTGACCACTCACAGGTTTCTGGTGCTGTGCAAGACACACCAAGGTCTCTCAGATGCTGACATGGGGCAGGCAGATACCAAGGCCTTGAGGAGCAGCACTGTGAGTCCAGGCAGCATAAATGGGGGGCACCTGGGCCAAGTGTCATGCAATTGGCTCAATGCCTCCTCCCAGCACCTGCCACCCCTTCTCCACCACCCAGAGGATGTTGGGTACCTCCTATTGCATTCACTAGCATCCAACAAACCTGCCGAAATACATTGCCCTGCAAGCCTCTGCCCTGTTGCACACTCTTAGTGTCTAGGTCCCCAAATATGGTGAAAAATTCATCCGTCAGAAGCTTGGTTGCAATCACAGCCTCTTGGTTCCTTTTTGGGTAAGCTTCAGATCATTTTCTAAAGAAATCCATAGCTACCAACAAATATTGTCTGGCAGATTCCATCTCAGGCAAAGGCCCAACAACATCAACAGAAACGAACTGCAGTAAGGTCTCCACGAGACACTGCTCAGTAGGGTTTCTCCCCATCTTTGGGGACCTACTTTGGAAATACAAGACATCTAAGAAATGCATCACATTTCCTGCAGTGATTTCCATCATCTGTCTGCATTTTTCTCAAAACCAGTTCCCTTGGCTTGATGAAGGATTTTGCAACCTCAGGATGTCCAATGGTTTGACATCATGATGAAACCTCAGAACCTCCTTTTTGAGTGTTTTGGGTATAAAGAGCTCTCATGAATACTCATCACCCATTGTTTTGTTTCACCATCTCCTGTACAACATTTCATTTTTACATTCCAAGCTCTTCCACCATGACCAGAGAGCTTTCGCCCTGCTACTCTGAAGAGAGTCTATACTCAAAAGCAGACACAGTTGCCAAATGAGGGGTTTTTTTTTTTCAATCACACCTTGTTTTGATATCAGGAACTTTTTTGACGGACACTTTTAGTTCCTTGAACCCTGCTCTTGCAAACCTACATCTACTGGATGAAGCATGAGTGTTTTCATTCCTGCAGACTGTGAAAGAAAGAAGAAAAAAGAGGATGCAGCCTCGATCTTTCCTTCCTGTCCTGCTGAGTGGGGTGTCTGCCTCAAAAAAGGCATTTGAACAAGGTGTTGGCAGAACTTTAGTGACTATGGTCTCATGTCAGTGCTGTCCCCACCCCACAGGCACCCCCAGTTTCGTTCGACCATAACCGCTTCAGCTCTGAAAATGCCCAGCCGCTCTCCTCCGGCCACCGACGTGGCTTTCTCTTCTTGTGAGGAGCATGACAGCCAGTTTATAAAACATCATTGGTTCCCATTTGAGGGTCTGACAGACGCCAGGATATCCCCGGCTGTAGCGCAGGGACCGGGTGGCTGCCTGTGCAGTTCCTACTCTGCTGGTCTTTCCAGGGAGGGCTGCCCTAACACAGGTGATGGGAGACACACGCGGGAGTTTGCCACGGACTTGTGCTGACACGAAAGCCATTTTCAGCTCCAGATATCCACTCTGGAAACCAAAATGAACCCAGCAAGGCACATCCCAGATATTATCTATTAATGGTAAGGCACAAGCACCCTTTGATTAATATATTACCCAGCAAAGCTCTTGCTGGCCTATTTTTTCCTAACCAGGGCAATAGATGAGGTCCAAGAACTGGCTACGAGCTCAGAGACCTCTCAGGAGCCTGCCCACAGAGGCAGGAGCCACAAACAGATTGCCCAAACCTCTTTGTTTCGCACAAGCCACATCTTTAAAGGAAAACGCCACAGGCTGAAAGCCCTGGTGCTCACTGGCCAGGTCCCAACCACAGTGATGTACGTGCCGAGCGTTATCTCATCCCCACTTTGGCTACGCTGAGCATTTCCAGTCTCAGTTTATTTCCCCGGCAATGATGCTCTCCCCAGGCCCTGCTTTCCCTCGTACTCAGACGGTGGCTCCATTTGGGATTGCCCCATCATCTCTCTCTCTGTCCTAGTTTCAATTACCAACCGCAGTACCTGAATGAGCATCTGTGACGCCTATAAATGACATGAGCAATAAGCCCCTCTCCTGCTGCTTGGCTTCCCCACCCTTGACTGCTGCCGAGTGGAGGCAAAATAGGTTATTCAACCACGAACTCCAATTCTAGCCACCAAAGCCAAGGAAAAGGGGATTTCCAGTACAACCATCCACAAAAGCACCCTTCCCAAAAGCAAATTAATTAAAGGCTACAAGGGAAGAGTGAGGTTCTCTGAACACCAACTTAATACCCAGCCCTGGGCACCACAGAGCCTTGCTACAGCCTCAGCTCTGACTTAAAACCAGCATCACCCAGCTTGGCACATGCAGCTTCAGATCCCCTTGTTTCCTGAGTTTGGGGCCTTTGGGGGCCTTTTTCCTTTTTTGGGCCTTTCAGTCGATTTTTATGAGGCTCTGTCCTGACCAGCCACATATTTATATCAACCCTCTCTGTGGGTATTTCCCCTCCCCATCAGAGCCGCGCTTCACCGAACCACTGCACTCATGTTTTGTGCTGTGGCTGGTCCCCCATTGCTTTCGATCCTGCTTAAGTCCCTCTTTCTAATGGCTCGAAGCGATATGAACTGGGTGGAATTTCTCTTCTCACTAGGACCTTACACCTATAAAAGGCAACCAGCTTCCCTCTCTTCCAGCAGCAGCTTTCCCACTTCTGTTCAAGGGCTGAAACGCAGTATTTAAGCTCTGCTGTAATCCCGCAGCTTCACGGGGTGTTTCTGGCCTCCTGCACGATCTGCCTAAGTGTCTAGCAATTGGTCCATCGGCTATTTTCTTGGAAGTCCTCACTGGCATCTGAAGACATGAGGAACACAAAATGTCTGCAGATCCTCTGCCAATTTAGGTGGGTCTCTTCTTCCTCTTGCCTTCTAGCACTTGGCGTGTCCTGTCTAGCTCAGACTGATATCTGGCTCCAATCTGCTTACGAAGGTTCAGACCAAATCTTGATAAGGCAGGTTGTGTCTCTAACACGGTGCTTCTCAGCTCTCAGGTATGGGTCCTTGCCACAGCTGAGCTCCTGACTCCGCACCAGGATGAGGTCTGGGCATGCACCATCCCAGGGGAGGCTGGAAAAGAACCACATGCTGCTCCAGAAGGTCTTGCAACCTCCTGAACTGAAGACCAGCACCATGCTCGGGGCTACAGAGCGTACCCCTGCCCAGCGTCTGGCCTCAGGCTCTTCTCTGTGAACAGTACTGCAGAGCAAAGCTCCATCCGGCTCCTCTTTCCAGCTGCCCCTGTGGTGGGAATGGACATGTGTCAGCCTCCCATGGGGTCCTTTCTCAAGCAGCGTCACTGGGAAAACCTGATGCTGTGGCCCTCCTATGCTTGCATTGCAGAGGACACATGCACTGGAAAGGGCCAGTCTCAGGGGTGACCCATCAGCCTGAGACCAGCCTGAGCCTTTGCTTTCCTTTTTGAGGAGGTTTTCTCTTCTTTCCGAAACCTTGCTGTGGCTCAAGCCTCCAATTAAGTTTCAGGCTGAATAACATTTTCCCGTTTCCCCTGTTTTGCGAAACATCTTCTGGCCCACGTCACGCACATTCCCCAGCACCTCCCAGAGTCGGGGTCTTGCAGCTAGGTCTTTGGATCTCTCTGGGCACTGTCCCAGCACAGAGTCATTCTCTGATTGCTTTCGACCCTTTCTGGGAGAATTCCCGATACTGCCACTCTCCCTGTGCACAGTTTACAACTTGGTTTCCTTTTGATTTGGTTCTGGAGTGAATTCTTTCCTCTTTCCACTGCTCCTGAGCAGGGTAGACCTCTGCAAGCACCTTGTTATCTGATCACTCTTGCATCAAAAGAATTAATAGAATCATATGAAATCGTGTAGGTTGGAAAAGACCTTCAAGATCACCCTGTGCAGAATACAGTTCCCCATTTCCCTCTTTGGAAACTGCGTCCTACCACAACACCAGTGTGGTGGCTCCCAACCAAAGCAGTCAGCCAGTACCCACACCTTGAGGAGGTGCCTTCCACTACAGGAAGAAACTGATGAGACCCAGGGTGCATTTTTATGCCGCAGCGCTTGCCACACAAAGCCCTATCTCCCTACACACAGCAGCAATCAGATATTATTATATTATATATAATATCTAGTACATACTATAGCACCTCTCAGGCTCCATCACCCGCTGAAACCCACTTGCCTCACGCTAATGACACAGTTCTTGCTCATAAAGACTATATTTAGAAATAATGCTGATTCAACCATCTGCTTCCAGCAAGCAGATTAACTGCAACATGATAAACACTTAAACTGCATCTTTGCTAAAAAACCCTATTTATCAGATGTAACAGGCATTTAACTGCTGAGTTAGGCAGTGCCATGGTCTTCCACCACTGCAGATAAGGAGAGACCATAGCTCATGACATACCAGCTTGTCATGTTAAATCCTGCCGGGAGCTGAAGACAGCAGCTACTGAATGTTGAATCACAGCTTTTCTCAACAGAAAGATAAAGAATTTTATGCCGGTGGATTCATACTTTTACAGTCCATAAAAGCAGTTGCAGACCACCTTCTATAATAGCATTGAATCTGCCACTGCTCATCACCCACCCAAGAGATCTCCTCTTCTCCTTCCCCTGCCTCTTCTCCTTCATCTCTGTTCCTTCTTCCCTCCATGACCCACCTCTCTTTGATCAAAAAACAGCCCTAGAGGTATCACAGTGATCACAATTGCTCTTTCATGACATGTCTACTTATGTGACAGCCAAAATATGAAGATGATTTGCAAGCCCGAAGGAAAACGCAGACAAGCAGATTCACCAGTACTTGTAAAGAACGTTGATTCATCCTGCACTTTCACAGAAAATAGAGCAGAGGTCATTCATTTAATGTACGTAAGTACTATCCTCCTTTCCTGGTGAACTTTCATTTACAAGCTGAGGCAGCTGAGAGACATGTAACTGTAGTAAATTACTCTAACACTTGATTCATACAAAATGTTCCCAGCCCTCTCTTAGCAATGTTTCTCAAGTCACAGGGGACTTCTATTAGCTGTGTGACTGCTCACGATCCTCCTAACCCAGCATCATTTCTCTTTTCCTTCTGAAAATGTATCTACATGAAGATATTAGACTTGTACTTTCTGAGCTGATTAACAATTAAAATAGGATTTTTTTTTTCCCTAATGTGTAGGAGGAATACCTGTGTAGGAGGAATACCTCAGAAACATGTGACTTTTGGGGCAGGGATTTCAGCATTTTCTGAAAAGCAGTGACCAAGCCACATGTCATGCTGGCCAGTATAAGGTTGCCCACACTGATGATTGCTTTTTAAAGATGAGACCATTAATGTGGGTTGGCAGGTTGAGCCTATTTTATAAACTGAGAGACCTGAGCACACAAGAACACACCAACTGCTACAGCTTCTTGCACTGTATAAGGACCTGGCTGTCAGGAAACCTAAGTTCAGCCCCCTCCAAAAACCAAACTCAGGATCTCTGCCCCGTAAGCTTTCGGGCTCGGGCAGTGGGCTCCTTTCCCAGCCTGCCCGGTCTGCCAGAGCCACGGCCCTGGGAAGGTCACACTGATGCCACTAAATGGGGACACTTCACCTTGAACAGCCACTCGCAGGTTCCCAGCCTCAGATTTCCAACTGCAGAATGGGAAGAAAAGTCTCTTACTGGCACATCACACTTTTTACCTAAGGGATTGCTACAGCTACCCAACTGCCCCGAACAACATAATAAAGCAGTTTAAGGGCTCCAGGGAGGGAACTGGCTCAAAAACTGGGATCTAGAGGCGACCGGAATGGCCGGGGCTGTGGCTGGAGATGTCCTTCAGCAGCAGCCCTTGGCTCCGAGCCTCCAGACACCACCTCCCTCTTACAAGGGAAACTCATCACGGCTTTGAACGCAGGGCTTGGAAAAGGAATAAATCTCCAAGATCTGAGGGACTGAAGTCTGCACATTAGCTCCCCTTAAACCCTGAGCGCATTTAACTTGGGAGGTTCGAAACCACAGCCAAAGAAATCTCTTTTGATTCACAACTTGTTTTGAGCCGTCACCCAGAAAAGCAGCCAGTGAATCACTCCAGCCGGTTAGTCATGCAGCCACACCGAACCACACACTCCAAAGCCGCACAAAACAAACGGCCTGCAGCGCCAGGTAGCGCGCAGGCAGCTCAGCCGCGCTCCCTGCCATCAGCGCACCCTCTCACCGGGGCTCCCACACCACCCCGCAGCAGCAGACCCACCCGCTATCTCTCTCCCCATCAGTATGTTTTTCTCGTCTGCTTCGCACTGTGTGGCTTCCAAAACAATCCCGACTAGTAGAAGTTTAAGGACTCTTGCCCTCTCTTTCGGCTCCCCTCTCCTTGCTGGCAGCGTCCTGCTGGGGTTACACGCGGGCTAAAGCGGCGCTAATCCCCATCAGCAGCGGACAAGTCGAAAATAAACAGCTCTAGAGCGAAAAGAAACCTTCCTGCGAGGAGGGAGCGGCAGGAATACGGGGCGGGGGGAGCCGGGGGCGTGGGGAGGCTCCCGGTCCTTTGACACATGAGCGTTACAAACAGCTCGGGTCAGGAATCCTGTAAAAATTCCAGCCAGATCTACCGTCCAAGGCAGGAGAACGGCAAAACATCTTTTCTTGGGTTTTTTTTTCTTTTTTTTTTTTTTTTTTTAAAGAGCGGCGAGGGGATGTCCATGCGCGGCCGGTTGCGGAGGGTGAGCCCTACCTTCTCGTCCTGCTCCCGAGGAAATCCCGCAGCTTTCCGCGGAGGAGGGAGATCCCGCACCTCCGAGGGTGTCTGAGAGCAGAGGCTTAGCCCAACTCCCGGCGAGAGCTCCCTCCCCTCCCTGGGAGGGCGCCGGAGCCCTTGAATGGCAGATCTGGTGGCCCTATTGTGGAAAAGAGAGGGCGATTGCCAGGGCGGCGTCAGCAGCGCGCCGGGAGCCGGCGGACGAGCCGCGCCGGGCAACCGGCCCCGCGGCCCCGGGGCAGGGGCCGGCCCCGCCGCCCCGCTCCCCTCCGCTTCTCCTCCCTGATGCCCTCCAGGGTCCCGTCCCCCCTTCTTCCTCCTCCCGCCCGCGTACTTCTCCCCGCGGGGATCGCGGCAGCAGCATCTCCCCACCCAAGTCCCTCTCCCCGCCGGGGTGCGGGGGGACCCCGCGCACACCCCGCCGGCGCTTTTCTCCGTAAGGAAGGAGCCGAGAATAAAGCTGCGGGGAGAGGGACGGGGAGGCAGGACCGGGACGGCCGCCGTGGCTCGGGACCCCCCTCACAAAGCCCCTCTGCACCCCGCGGCCGGTAGCGGAGCGGCTCCCGCGGAGATGCGCGGCAGGCGGAGGTCCGGTGGGGCCCCGTAACACCCCAAACCCCGATGCCGGCGCACAGCATCGCCCAGTGTGGAAGAGCCCTGCAAGAGTCCCGGGGAAAGCCCACGGTCCCGCGTCCCCCCCGCTCCCGGTGTGGGCTCGGAGCTGCGGCTGAAGCCGGGGAAAGGGGGCGAGATGCCGCCGAGCTCCCTCCCCGGCTCCTCAGAGTCCTTGGACAGGGCGGGGGCTCAGCAGGGAGCCCCGAGCTCCTCGCAGCGAGCGGTCTCTCCCGGGAGGCGGGGGGGCTGCAAGCCCGTTCCTGCCGAGCCTGCAGTTTGCATTACATTAGGGGGAGGAGGAGGAGGAGAAATGCATTAAAAGTGTCAATTCAGAAAGCACGCAGCCAGCCCCCGATTCCTACGACAGTTGCTTTCCGCACTTCTATTAATAGCGCACTTCGGGCTGCACTTTTGTATTTGCTCGCTAAATGAAAGAACTGGTCGTTATTTGCATAGCCAGGCACTTAAAGAATTTCCTCTGTCGGAGAAAGCCCGTTTCCTCTCTCCTGTTTCCTTCGAGCAACACCCCCATCTCATTCGCCTTCACTCCCCAAAGGATTTTTTTTTTCCAGCTCGTATTTCTAAACAGCGATATACGTAGATCTGTGTGTGTGTGTACGGGCACATGCACACAGATGTTTCCAGACATATAACTTACTTCAGCTCACGCAGTAGAAATAGCAAGTCAGATTACTACAGCGCATAAATCATTCGAAAGATTTTTCCCCTTCTAAGCCAAGATATATAACCTGTTCCGAGGGCTTTTTATTTGAGATTTGCCGTTAATTGCCGGTGCCGCTCCGCGGGATAACCGTACCCCTACTTCGGGCAGGGGGAGCCAGGCGAGGCCCGTCTGCAGCGCGGGGGGGGGGGTGGGGGGGTGGGTGTTGGAGAACGGCGGGGACCCGCAGGACGCCCCCCACCCACCCCACCCCCAGGTCCAGGCCGGCAGCCCCCGTACCGAGGGGGCCGCGGGGAGCCAGGCCGGGAGCCGGGGCCGCCCGGTGCCCCGGCCTCGCCGGCAGCGCGGCTGGAAGCGCTGCGGTCCCCGCCGCCCGTGTCCGGCGGGTGTTCACGGCCGCGGCACCCCCGGCCTGTGTTTACCGGTACAACGCAGTGGAAGGGCTTGGTCTAGAAATAGAAGCCGAGAGCAATAGATGGCAGGCACGGGCTTTTCATAACCCGAAACGACTTGATTATTAAAAATTAAAATAAAATTAAACTAAACAAGGGGGGGGGGGGGCGACACCCTCTCCCGCCGTCGGCCCGGGCCCCGCCGCGCTGGGCTCTCCCGGGGGCGAGGAGGGGCCAGGGCCGGCTGCGGGGTGGCCGGCTGTCCCCCGGCCCGTGCGGGGAGCGGCTCCGGGTGCGGGGGGAAGCCGGTCACTTTGTTGGCTTCGAGGTTCTTTTTTTTAATTTTTTTTTTTTAGGGGGTGTTGTTGTTTTTTTTAATTGCAGGACTTAGGCACACGGCGTCCCCCCACGCCAGCATCCTCCTCAGCGCTGGGAACGTGGGGAGCCCGCACTCCCCGCTGCTCCTTCCCCGCCTGCACATCGCGCACAGCAATACCGGCACCGGGAAGCGGCGCGGGGCAGCGGGGCAGCCGCCTGCTCCTCGGTTTCCCCAGCAAACCCCATCCCGTCGCTCTCCCCGTCGCCCTTCCGAGCGTTCGCTGCCACGCAGCGAGCTCGCTCTTCCCCCGCTCTCACTCACCCACGCCGAGGGAGTTCTCTGGGCTCGGGAGTGTCCCGGTCCCGGTGCCGTTAGCCGGGCGCGGGGGTCCCCGGGGCACCAGCGGAGTTCGGGAGGCAGGCGGAGAGGCTCCTACGGACGCTGCAGCAGGCGCTCTGCGAAGCCCCGATCTGGCTATTGTTAGCGAGTCTCTCTCTTCCGTCGTTAACCATTATTATTACTGCTATTAATTATCCTCGCGGATCCATGTGTCTCTGTTATTACCGTCTCAGCCACATCACAAGGGGCTCAGCCACGATCGCGGGGCCGGGCCACCCGCCGCCGACGCGGGACTCCCACTGAAGTCCCGCCCGGAGCCCCGCTTGAAAATAAATCGGAGTGGGACCAGTCGCGGTGTTAGGGAGGGCGATAAACCTGCGGGGGGCTCTACCGGGGGTTGTAAAGGGCCCTCGTGGGCTCAGCCGGCGCCCTGGGCTTTGCAGCCGACGAAGAGAAGAGAGCCGGTTAGGAGGGATAGGATGGCGGGGCAGGGCGGCCGGGAGGGCACCGGGCTCCCCCGCGCTCCCCTTTTCCCGACGGGAGCGGCGAGCGCATTCCTCCCGGCCGGGCTCCCCGGCCTCACCGCGCCCATCCCCGTGGGCCCCGGCCCGGCGAGGCGAGGCCGGGCTCTGCCTCCGGCTCCGGCACGGCTGCCTGGAGGAGGACTTAATGCCGTCCGGCAAGGGGGTTCACCTGGAGCGGGGAAGCGGGTGTGTGGACCTGGACGCGGGGACAGGGAGGGGTGCGGAGGCACCTCGGCTGCCCGCACGGGGGATGGACGGCGCTCCGGTCGCGGCCCGGCACGCGGGAGTTGGGAGATGAGCAGCGGGCAGGCACCTGGGCCTCCGCTTCAGTCCAGAGATGGGGGAAAGGGAAAGTAAAGAGGGCAAAGTGTTCCCAGGATGACGGCCAGAGCCGGAGGTGAGATCGCCGGCCCGGCCTGGGCCTCTTTGGGCTTTCCCGCGGCTCCGCTCCGCAGCCACCGCCCGTCTCAGAGGCTCCTGGAGACCCCGGCATGGCCCTGTCGCAGTCCCTGCTCGGCGGGGACGCGGTGAACCGGCGCATCGGGGACCAGGACACGGGGACCCGTCAGCGGGACGCGCTGAGCCAGGCCCAGGGCAGCCCCTCACCGCCCCGCACCGAGATCACCGGGAGGAAGAGAGAGAAATGTCATTTCCACCTCCTCTTCTTCGGAAAAAATAATTGAGGGGGTTATCTGCTCGGTTGTTTGGCTTTTTTGTTTGTTTTGTTGGGGTTGGTTTGGTTGGGTTTTGGGGATTTTTTTTTTTTTTTTGTGCGTCGGGTTTTTTTCGTGTGTGTGTGTATAGTTTGGTTTGGTTTTTTTTTTTTCCCCCCTAACCGCCTCGATACAGCGGAAACCTCCCCCAAAAGCCGTTTTAACCCCACGCTCAGAAGCGGCCCGAGGAGCGGCCCCGTTGCGGGCTGTCCCGCCGAGCCGCCCGCTCGGAGGGAGCGGCTTGATTGCCGCTAATGACCCGCGGAGGGGATGCGGGCGGCTTATCTACAGGCCGGGCGGAAATCAATTAGGGGAGGAAAGTGAGAAGGCAGGAAAGTGGAGAGAGCGATACAGCGGGAAGGGAAGATTTCGGTGAAATTGCCAAGAAATTCTCCTCTGGAAGTGTGTTCCCGTGGAGAACATTTTCCGCGGTTCCGCTCGCTCTTTTCTCTTGCTCTCCCGCTTTGCGAGGATTTCCCGGCATTGAGGCAACGGGCCCCGCTCCAAAATTACGGTTAAAATCACCGCAAAAACGGGACGGGCTGAAACCTCCCAGACCCGGCGCGGATAAAGATCTTTGGGGGGGGCTGAACGGCGACCCGACGGTCCCCAGCCCCGCACGGCCGGCTGGACGAGGCTGTTCCTCGGCCCTCTGGAGCCGGACAGGTCTCCTTAACACCCGGGAGGATTTATCCTGGGACAGCCACCCCCCTTACCCCCCCTTCCAGCCCCGGTGCTGGCCGAGGACTCACCGTAGCAGGAGACCTGCAGAGCTCCGTTGTGCCGCTGCTCTCTTGCAGCTTGAGGTTGCTCTCCGGGGGGGTTTTGCAGGGGCCTCGGCTGCATGTAGAGATGCGGCGGCTGCTGCTGCTGCGGCGGAGGGTATTTGTTAAAGGAGGCCGGGGCGCCGGGAGCCTGCCCGCTGCCGTCCAGGGACTGACATTCCTGCTGGCTGTAGCGGCTCCGGCACTTCGCGCTGCTGTCACCAAAGCCTTGTCCTTTGCTGGCCAGGAAAGTAGGGCTGAACTTGTCACTTGCTTGAAATGCCCTAAAAGGCGAGGAGCCTTCTGTGCCCTGGGAGGCTGCGTTGTAGTAGGAATCCATGGCAGCCGGATCACAATAAGAAACACAAGTATCAGCATTCATTCCTAAAATTAAAAGGCCCGAGTGTCCTTAATGCGCTTGGAGGGGCACCAGGAACCTCTCTTTCCCTCTCCCTCTCGCATAGACACAGGCTCACAGCTGGGCCAGGGAGCTCTAAGAGGATTCAGATGTTCCTGAAAGCTGACCAGATCTCCAAACCCCCTTCAGATCTCGCACAGTAAAAGGAGTCTTTTTCTTTCCCTCCCTCCCTCTCTCTCTCTCTCACTTGCCCTCCGTCTCTCCCCCAAACTATCTCCGCTCTAAAGAGGCTCCTCTCCGCACATAGGAAAAAAAAAAAAAGAACTAAAAAAAGGGAGAGAGACCTCTCCCCCAATTAATATGTAGATGATGACAGTGGAGGGGAGGGGGCCCGGGAAGGGGGGTGTGTATGTGTCGGGGGGGGTGGAAGCAGAGCGGGGTGGAGGTCATCTCCTCTGCTTTAAAAAAAAACCAACCCCAAACAACGACCCCAAAAGTTTTTGTGATTAAAAAATAGAAAATCAAGCAGACGCCGCGAAGGGGTGGATGTGGGACCGGCTCGGTCACGCCGCTCGCTGTCCCCAGCTGCGGGGACCCCCGCGGCCCCCTCCTCTCCGGTAAAGGCAATTCGGGTTGCCCCAGCAGCTACGTGCCTTTAAACACCCCCTCCCCATTAACCCGTTCAGGGCCGGCAGCTCTCCCAGCGCCGGTTTCCTCCCCGGGCACGGCGGGGCCGCGGTGGCCCCGCACCTGGCCCGGCGAGCTCCCCGCCCGTTCCTGATGGCCGTCATTGATTTCCCCTGAAAACGTGCTCTCTCCAGGTGTAAAACAACGGGGGCGGGCAGCGGGGGAAGGGTTCTAGCAGGGTCGCCAAGGCCCCGGCTGCTGGGACTGCCAGAGGTGAACTTGCAGAGGGGCAGAGGCTGGCAGGAGCCCTTTTTAATTTGAGGGGTCAATCGCAACCCAAAAAAGGCTTTAAAATAAATCAATACTCACCTTCCGTCGTCCCCCCCCGCCCCGCCATTCAACGTGATTCCCCTCCCTCCTCCCCGGTTAACTCCTGCTACCCCTTACACTTACTTTTACCCTGCCTTCCTCCCATCCTCACATCTGGTTTCTATTGCTCGCTTACCTTGAAGTTTTCAGTAATAAAGATATTACGCAAACTACATGCACAGTTCTTCAAAGAAAGGACGAGAAAAGAAGAGAAAGGAAGAGAGAAAGGAGGAGAGGAGATAAAGATAATTCAAAGAGAAAGAAAAAAAGAAAAAGAACGAAAGAAAGAGAGAGAAAAAGAAAGGGAAGAAAAGAAAAAGAAGGCCCTTAACCCCTTGGGGAGCGCGGGCCGCGGCGGAGCGGGCGGGGAGCGGGGGCACCGGCGGCGCCTTCGGGCTCCCAGCGGGCTCCCTCCGGGGCCCGGCCCGTGTGTCCTCCCGTCTCCCCTCGGCCCTCCCCACCCCGTGCAGGGAGGGGGGAGGCTGGTGGCTTTTCATCTGTGTGTGTATCTGGGTACGCGGGGGGGTTTCGGGGTGCAGCCGCGGGGGCGACGGCTCGGGACGGGAGGCCCGCGGCCACCGCCTTCCCCGGCAAGGGCTTCGCTGTCCGGCACCGCCGTTTCCATTAGCTCGGATCGGAGCAGATCGCCCCCGCCTCGCCCACTCAGATGCAGAAGGGATTTCTAGCGAGGTCGTCGTTAAAAACCAGCCAAAGACGGATTCATTTACCCGATTTCAGACCATTTTGCAAATCTCCCTCCGAGCAGCGCTGGGACCTTTCTGCTCAAGAAAGCTTTCAGCGGATTTGCCTTGCTTATTCTCCTACCTTGCTTAATTCCCCCTCCTCGGTTTCTCTCTCCCCTCCCAAACTCCCCCACCCCACCCCAGCCCCCTCTCTCTCCTTGTCCACCACGTAATAAAAAGCAAAACCGTCTCAAAGCAGGAGAAACTTCCTAAAAAACCATTCGGGCCCCACAGCTGCCCCTGCAGCCCCGCTGCCCGCTGCCCGCAGCCCCCTGCCCGCAGCCCCGGGTCCGCTGCCCCGCAGCCAAGCTCATGAAGGCTGGTATTTGAGTGTGAGAGCTCGTTAAATAGGTTTTGTTCGTTTGTTTGGGTTTTTAAATTTTTTGTCCCCCGGACATTTACTTCCCCACAATTATTTTGGGAAACGAAAGAAATGAGGTGAGGGCAATCCTCGATGGTGCGGCCTCGGGATTTCACTTCGGCAACGTTAAATAACAGCGACAACAACAACAACGACAAGAAAACCCAAAGGGAGAGATTCCGGAATCGGGCAGGAGATTATTTTTATGTATATATGTGAATTTTCGTTTATTTTTTCGGAGCACTCCGGCTTGCCCGAGCCGAAGGAGCGCTGCCCGGGGGCTGCCTCGCTCGCAGTGCTCCGCCAGCCCCTCCTTGCATTAAATTCTAACGAAAAGTTCATCGGTCCCAAACCAGGGCTAATCCGCAGCCCCGCGGAGAGGACCGCGACAAACCCCTCTCTCCAATGGCCAATCCACGTCCCTGGAAGCGGGAGGTTATTCGGGAATCGTTACCGGGGGAAAAGGGTGCTCGCCAGTTCCAGGCGGGGGTGTTGGGGGGAATAACCGAGGAATCGCCTTTTCCTGATAGTTTTCGTTGGCCGGGCTGGGTTTTTGCGTGAAGCAAGGTTCTGGCGGGGGATTCCCCCGGTCCCCGTGAGCTGGGAGCGGAGCTTGGGCCACCGGAGGAGCGGACGGGGAGGCTGCAGCCGCCCTCCCCGGCAAACGAGGCGATGGGGCTCTGCCCGCCCGGTCCCCCCCGCACCTCCACCGGGAGGGCTACCGGCGCCGGGGGCCGAGGGGAGAGCATCCTTCCTGCAGGGCCCAGGATGGGCAGAGCAGGGGCGGGAAGGGGGACACGCACCGCTTGGAACCGAGCTCCCCCGTTTTCCCTCCGCGTGACCCCAAAACCTGCCCCGTCTCTGCAGCAAACACGCCCAAAACGGACGGGCAAAAGGGCGGCCAAAAAGTCTGTGTGCGCTGTACCGAGGCCGTTTCCAGGTACAGCGGCTGTCGGGTTGGAGGGGGTCACTCCCGAGGGCCCCTCACCGCGCAGGGATCCCGGGGGGGGAGCCCCGCGTTTTGGGGACGGCAGCTCCCACCGAGCGAGTCACTGCTGGGGGAATAGCCCCCGTTTCTCCAGCTCCAGGCGAGCCGGGTGTCCTTTCCCGGCGACCCCCCGGGAGGAGGGAGCAGCCCTGGGCTCCTCGTTCGCGAGGAGCCGTTTCCTTCCCCCGGGCCGGAACGGACATCGCTCCCGGGTGAGGACCCGGTGCGAGGCGCAGGAGGGTAGCGGGTCCTGCATCCCGATCTCTGCAAGACAAAAAAAAAAAAAACCCCAAACAACAAAGCCAAACAAAAACCCGAACTCCGATTCCCGTGCGGTGTAATCACTCAGAATTGTGTCACGCCCAGGGAAACGGCAGAGGTGCCCTCTGGTCCCTGCGCACCGGGACGGCGGCACGGGGCTGCGGGGACAGGGCAGTCGAGGGGCGGCGGGGACCAGCCCGGCCCTCGCAGGGCTTCGAGAGGATCAGGGGATCAGGAATGCGCTTCTCCGCTTCTCCATCCACCGCCGACGAGAGACCCACCTGGCGCCCCCAACTCCACCGTCCTGCCGGGGCTCCGCCGCTCGGGGCCGGCGCGCTGCTGATGCCGGTGGGTGCAGCCGGCGCGGCGGCGGGGCTGGGGGGGCGACGCACGGCGGGACTCCGGGGTGCCGGGGCCAGCGCCCCAGATCCTCCCCCCTTCCCTGGGGCTGTGGGAGAGGAAATACCTCAGTGAGGGAATGGGGTCATGTCACTGAGGAGGGAGATAAAGGGGGGGGTGTCCTTCACCCCGTTCCCTCCCGGCTCGTTGGCAGAGCCCTGCTCTGGGAAACCGTCTCCGGTTTGTTTCCCCCTTGGGCTGGTTTGTGTGGTCACCTCAGAGCTGCGGGCTCCTTTTTTCCCGGGACGGGATCTGACGAAGATCTATTATAACACCACTGCTGGGGGAGAGAGGGGAGAAAAGGTTCGTGCTCATCTCCCCAGACGCTTTGGTTGGGTTGGGTTTTCTTTTTGTTTGTTTGGTTGTTTTTTGGTTTGGTTTGGTTTGGTTCGGTATTTTCCAGCGGGACGGAGGTTGCCCCTTTATTTGGAGAGCAGAGCTTCCCAGCGACAGTCCCTGCGCCCCACCGGTCTCTGCTCCCCGCCCCGGCCCTTTCCTCGGGGCAGATGTCTGTGTAACGGATCCGCACTGTCGTTTGTTAAAACACGTTCCTCGTTGTTGCGGAGGGGCTTGCAGAGAGCTGGGAGGTCCCTCCGCTGCCTCGCACCACTTCAGCAGGGCAGCCGAGCCTGCTCCCCGCTCCCGTCCCCGCAGGCTCTGGCCCCCCAGCCTTCCCGCAGCTCCCCCGGCCCCGCTCCGCAGCCCGGCCGACCCCGCCGCTCCGGGGCGGTCCCTCCCTGCGGATCCGTCCGTATGGATCTGTACCTTTTCACTAAAAGCGGGCACCTGCTTGGTCCCTCGGACGCTGGACAAGCCGGGCCCAGGCTGCCCTCCGCTGCCGGTGTCCAGGAGGGGAGGGGGGGCCAGGCGGGGACCCCCCGGCCCGCTCCCCGCGGGGCATGGTCGGGCTCGGCGGACCGTCCCGAGACGCAGGGCTCCCCTTGGGCTTTCCAGCCAGGCTTTTTTTTTTGTTTTTATTTTTTCTTTGCTTTTCCTTTTATTTTTTTCTTTTACATTTTTCTATCTTCCCCCCCCGTTTTTCAAATTTTAATTTTTCTATTTCTTTCTTTTTTTCTTTTAATTTTTCTTTTAATTTTTAATTTTTTGTTTCTTATTTATTATTATTATTTTAAAAATTTCTTTTAATTTTGTTTTCTTTTCCGGGAATTGCCGCGCTCTCTTGCAGCTGCAGGCGGTGGAGCTCATTTATTCACCCTCTTCTGCACGCAGCCCCCGAGGTTGCCGCTGCCAGAGAAGGACGGCTGGGCCCGGGGCCGGCAGCAGAGCCCGGGCTCCGCGGAGCAGCCCAAAGCCCTCGGTCCCGTCCTCCACCCACCGTCCCCTGAAAAACAAATGGAAAATCACCGCTTTTGGCATTGCGGGGCCACCAGTGACGCCACTACGTGAGAGCCAATGGAAAGGCGGAGTCGGGGTGGACCCCGCTCCGCGCCCCGCTCCGCGCCGCGGGTGCCCCGGCTCGGGCTGAGCGGGGCGGCCTCCCCCGGACCCTGGCCTGCGGTCGAGCCGAGCTGGGTTAAAGCCCTGCCGGGCACTCCGTCTCTCTCTCAAGCTCCCCTGAACGTGATCTGGGGAGGTCTCTATAATATTAAATTTTTAGTGGCTCTCTATAAATTCCTTCCTGCGGAGAAAAATCCACTTGCTATAATTCCCTCGGTATTTTCCGTTTGCGTGTGAGCTCGCTGTGAAGTCGGGCTATTTTTTTCTCTAATCGGAAGCCCGGCGGGCTAGCGGCTGGGCTCGCCCCGCGGCTCCCCAGGAGGGTGCGCGGCAGAGCCCGGGGGAGCGGAGGGAGGTGGCGGGGCCGCGGAGCCCGAGGGATGCTCCGCCGCGCCTTGGGTACCACCCCGGCAGTCCCGGGAGGACCCACAGCCCCAAGCGCCGAGCTCCGGTCTCGGGGACAGGACAAGGGCAGCCCCCAGTGCCGGTGACCTTTCGGGGTGCGATGAGGCGGGGAGGCGGCTTGGGAATGTCCTCTTTGCCCCGGGCACGAAACAACGAGGTCGGGGAGGAGCGGGGGGTTTCGAGCCGAAGGCATCCGGCGGCAGCTGGTGCACCTGTCAGCGGGGCCAGAGCGGCCCCCCTGACCTTTCCGAGCAGGGCAGAGCCGGGACAGCCCCGCGGCGGGGCAGGGGGGCACGCTGGGGGGCAGGCGGGGAGGCCGAGAGAAGGGGACGGGGACCCTTAGCCCGGCGACTCACGTCCAGCATCCCTCGGTGAGGAGCAGCTGGTGCCTGCTGTCGAGGGCGGGTGGAAAGCTCCCAGGGAAGGGGTGGGTTATTTTTAATTACAAATACTGATATTTCCTGGAGACTCCCAGCCTCTCCAGCGACCTCAGCGCTCGGAGAGGCAGCGGCAGCTCCGCGCCCGGTTCCGCGCTCGGCGGTGCCCAGCTCGGTCCTTCCCGAGCCTTCGGGCCGTCGCAGCGTGGAGGCCGGCTGAGCCCCGACCCCGTTACCGCCCGGCCTCGGAATTTCGTTTCGTTCTTTGCCTTACAGTTACTTCCATCCCGGGTGGTTTGTAAAAAATCTACCTTTCTCGTTGTAATCTCCAGCGGCTTCCCAAACCCACCCCTAAATCAAGGAGATCGGATCGCCTCGAATAGAGCAACTCCTGACCCGCTGCTAAGAACAGAAACCGTTGTGACTTTTTTTGATGATAATCGCGCCCCAATTACGGATATCACAGCAACATGTTCGCCAGTCAGTGCACCATTCCCAAACTTATTTTCCGTGTGATTTACGCTGAAATCCACCGACCCCGCACGGTTAAAGCTCTGGGAGCAACGGCTGCAGCCCCGGCGCTGCGCTCCTACGCGTGCCCCGGGGCTACAGCAGCGGCTTCGCCCCCGGCCCGCTGCTCGGGGCGCCGGTTTCCAGGGCGCGGAGAGGAAACCCCTCCTTTCTTGAGCAGGTTCATTCGGAGAGGGGAACAGGAAGGGGAACATGGCGTTTGTTTTGGGAGGAAAGAGTTCAGGCGAGCGGCGGAAAAGCCCCCTCCAGAAATGTCCCGAAAAGGGAGAGGAGAAGCACAAGAGGCGTTTGCAAATAACGTGCTTGGTGCTTCTCCCGGGACACCGGGCAAGCTGGCTGCTGCCTCACCGCCCCCTCTCCGCCCCGTTACCGGCGGCCCCGGAGCGCTGGGGCCCGGCCCCGCCGGAGCTCCCCGACGGGCTCCGCTTCCCAGCACCGTCGGGTCCCGCAGCCGCTGCGGCGGGATCGCCAAGCAGATGTGGTTCCTAGCAGGGGCTCGATGCTGCTTCTCGAGTCTCCTGGACCATCGCTGTGACCTTTTCTTTTCTGTTACTCGTTTGCTTGTTTATTTTTTTAAGCCTTCCAGGAACGCTGCTTTTCCTTTCTTCTTTCCTTTTTTTTTTTTTTTTGTGAGCTTTTTTTTTTTTTTTTTTTTTGAGCTCCCACAAAAAATCTCATCGAGGCTGATTATGTCAGAGCCATGCCTAATTAAGGGGGAATCGTTCACAGGGTTCACAGATTCCCTCCACGGAATGGCTTTTTCCCTTTCTTAGAAAAGTTGCTCTTTCTTATAGAAAAAATTCCTTCTTCTTACAGAAAAATGTTGCTCTGTCTTATAGAAAGCATCCAAGAAATTTCACAAATGGTCAAACAGGCTGAGGGGTCGCCTGGATGTACATCCCATGGAGATGCCACTTAATTATTGTAAAGTCTACACTGAGGGAAGCACCTTGGTTTATGGCAGGGAAACTGAGTCTCGGACAAGCGATTGCCCGAATTCACACCAAGCCACAAAACCTGCTCTCCACGGGGAGCTGGGGCAGAGCCCCTGAGTTCAGGAAGAAGTACTTTATCTACTGACAGACACAGGGATGCAAGTGCCTGCAATTTCCCCACGTCCTGACCTTCTCCAACTTCCCCTGGAGCCAGCGAAAGCTGCAGCAGCTCAGACAGAGACCAGACCACTGTGATTTAGACCATGGAGTCAGAAACCCTGGTGATGTTCACCCAGTCTCCAAATTGCACAGCCAACATGCTTGCCCAGCCACAATGCAGCCATCATCAGCTTTTAGGGGTCATCTACCCACGAAACCTTCTCATCAGGACACAACCACAGCCAGGATGAAAGTCACTGAGAAGGTCCAAAAAAAGGAGAAATGTTTGAATGACGTCGTTAGGAAACCCACTACTAAGGCAGGAGCCACAGCTCAGTGTGACCTGTCACCTTAAAGGTCAGAAGGACAAAAACAGAGGGAGTAAACCCAACAGCAACAACACTGACACCAACCAAATGAAAGCGGAGCCGCCGCAGCCATCGCAGTCTGGGACGGAGGCAGCCGGCAGTGCTGAGACGGGGCGGGAGGACAGTCAGCCGGACCTTCTCCGGGTCAGAAATGACAGTGCGGTCAGCTGAGTCCCAGGGCCACCTGTGTCCTCCCCGCGGCTCAGATTTATAGAGTGCAACATTTTAATAAAAAACACACACACCTCTCCGCTTTGGTGCATTAAGAGATTTCTAGCAAAACACAGTTATGTTGCTATAAATTTCCCTCCCAGCACCCTCACAAGTAATAACTCAAGCCCCAGCATTTTGTATTTAATGTTTATTTTGATGGCTGCATTCCAGAAAGAAAAGGGAAAAAGAGGCAAAATCCACTCAGCCACTCTCCCCATTGCTATTAGCCTGATGTTTTCAATAAAATTTAGTGCAAACTGGGAAACAAACACTTGGAAAAAGAGAGGAGGAAAACAAGCACACTTGGGCAAAATTCTCCTCGACATCTGCCAAGGCCCAGGTTCAAATCCTGGCTTAAATTACCGATTTCCTGCCGCGGGCGTCTCATTTTGTCCTCCTCCCTGGGCCGGTCGAAGGACGCCTCAGGGAGCCGTACCTGCATTAGCAGGCTCGAGGTGGGATGCTCCAAAGGATTGAGTCATTGGGAGATGGAGGTCGAAATAGCCAGTCTGGGCATTGAAGACTGAGGCTTCTGGGGCAGGGCAGAATACTCGAGTGCTGCCAGTCGTGTCTGAAGTATGGGGCAGAGCTATTTAAAGCTTTCAGAGCACCTGCATCCTCTGGGAAGCCACCAATCCCCTCATGTGCCCCAGCACTCAGCCCCCCTTGCCACTGAAAGAGGAGGAAACTGTGGGACAGATGGTGTGCACCCAGACAAGCCACGCTCCAAGAGACAGCTCCTGACACCTTCGAGAGCAGCTTAAAACCCTTGTACAATGGTGAATATTCACCAGACACAATTAAGATTCTGATTGCTTACCCAGAGGCAGCAACCCCTGAATTTGACTTGATTCAGATGCGGTTAACAAAAATGTGCTGAGAGCAGCAGCCCGACGTCACCAGGTCACTGACTCACGTGAGAGATGTGTCCCAGGCTGGCGGTGAGCGCGCATGCGAACCCTGAGAACGGCACATCCGGAGCACGTGAAACACATCCTTGTACATCAGACCAGAAGCAGCCGAGGGCCTTCAGGAGTGACCAGATGTAATGTTGCAGAAGCTTTAGGGTTGCCCCTTCTGCAAGGCACCCTTTGCCTTGCGGTTCCCTGCCCGGTAGCCCGAGGACGAGCCAGTATGCCATAGCTCTGCCTTTGTGGGTACTAACCCACTTGTGGCTAGATAGGGATTTTCCAGATTGCCTTCTCTCCCCAGATCACTCCAGACCCCAAGCCAATTCAGAGGCTGACCATGATGTTTCACTGATCCATCAGCGTCTCCACACATTCACTTAGGACAAACTCCACTGGTACCTGAAGGCTCAACCGGCTCAACCAGTGCTTCCATTTCCATGGGTTTCTCTGGTCTCTGAATACTTCTCACTCTTCAGCAGGGAAATCAGAAAGATTCACTGTCCTAGGCACTGAATCATCACCCACCAGTTCTGCTGTGTGGCACAGGGGTCATTTCAATCGCTTCTCATGGTCAGACCAACATCGCTCTTGAGTTCATGCACAACACTGAGGTTCCTATAAGCAAAATCAGTCCGTAGGTTCAACATCCGCCGTGACGTTTGACTAATGACACTAGTCCATTGGGCAAGAGGTATCTCATAAATTAGCTATTATGGCCATGACTCACAGAGGTGGAAGGATCTATCATCAAATCTCAGAGGGCCAAAATATATTACCTATGCCATGGTGTCATCCAGTGTCTTCCCTGTTTTTTTTCGGTGTTGTGAAATAGACATCGAGACTTGGTCCTGACCAGAGTGGTCAGAGTGAAGGTGTCCCTGCCCGTAAGGGTCAGCAAGGCTTTCTGATCTCCATTTCTGAGCTAGCGTGGTTATTTCTGTTTGAATCGATCCTGGCCACACTCATGTCACACATGGGGGGTGTGTGTGTGAACTCATGTCTACTTTACTGGAAGCAACAGGCTCGTGGGCAATGGTGAGCTGCCCACAAGCAAGCTCTGCTCACAGCCACGGGAAGAGCTCTTAGCTCTTTGCCAGTGATTATCAAGCTGTATTTGCAGCCAGAAGAGGGCTAGAAAGGTCAGGTTTTCCTTGCTTCAGGTTGTTTTCTCTGTTGACTCCAGTGCTGATGCGTGGTTTCGTTGAGGATAACACCCATTTTACCCCTAGATCTGTCGCTTTCTTTTCACTCTTCTCTCGAACAGAAATTCAGCTGAGCAGCCTTCGACTCAGTAGGGTGAAGCTGTTAAATGTGGCCGGCAAACCAGTATTAATCAAACATGACTTTGCTATTAACTGGAGAACATCTGCTCAGTGCAGAGGATTTGGGACTCATTTTTGACTCATTTTAAGAAACGCATCCGACTGTGACCACATGCGTCTGAAATTGGAACCTGCTGTTCCGAGCGGGGTTAGGACACATCTTTCTACCTGCTCTGTGTTTCCCATCTTCCTGCCCAGCAGAATTAGCATACTGAATACCCAGGCCGGCTTTGTACCTCACGGAAACCGGCACAGCTCTGACGACATCATGGCGAGTCACCAAGGCAGCTGACCCCTTGATATCTGTCTCAGTTCCAAAACAGGAGGAATCTAACGATGCTGAGAAAGGAGAAAGCGGTTCAGGAGGAGGGCTGCATGGCCTTGGGTTGGTTGTGTTTCAGCAATCAGAATTAGCCAGCCTGGACAAGAGGAGAGAGTCAAGGGATGTGTGTCCCTCGGATCTCCTTGTTTTATACAACACACGGCACTGCAAAATGTTGGAGGAGTTCTAGTAGCTCCTCTTCAAGGCCTCCAGCAGCATGAAGGAAATACATTTGCTAAAAACCTTAAGCTGACCCGGTGGACTGATAACCAGTTCCAAGAAACTCAGCATTTCATGCTGTATTATTATTTTTTTTTTTTTACCAGGTTAATATTCTTTTTATAAGGAGAATGGAATAACAGTTCACTCTGGATGAGTGGCGTGATTTACTTCAACTGCATCAGCACTCTTCCAGCTCATATTCGAGGCAGCTCTTGGGTGATATTTCCGGGAGGGCAATGGACTTGCATGATGCCATTTAAACAAAACAGAAAGCTGAAATATGATTTTTTTAGATTTCTTGAGGGACGCAAAGAGATTTGTTTTAAAAACCTTCAGTCACCTTAAATCCATAAATTTACTTTACCTTGGGACAAGCAGCAAGGATGAGATCACTGAACTACACGGATGGAGAGAGGCCTCACAGATGCCACAGAAACAAGAGTCTCGTTACTTCCACGGTCGAAGATGAAATGAAACTCTATCCACTGCCTGGTGTCCAGCTTCCCCTCCCCAGGGACACCATCTCTGAGCGACCCAGGGTGCAAGCCTGGCAGGCTGAGCTGGTGCCCTGGCTTTGGTGACTGCCCAGGAAACTGCCGCGAGAGGCAGCGGGGGTGATTTGGTGGTGACCTCCTGGATGCTCAGCCCTGACCTCTGTTTCATACCTGCATGTGACAGGCACCCCCCTGGCTCTCAGGTTCCGGCTGAGCCTGCTAAGCTGATTCTTTTGGAGAGTCCTCCTTCGAAACCCCTGCAAAACCACCGCAGCAAAGGAAAAGGTGTGGCTTTGAGATACCTGAGCTGAAGAGTGCAGGAACACACAACAGTCTGACAAGTGTTCACAAAAAGAGTTGCTCCAGCTCATCTCTCCAGAAGAAGTACACATGCGCGTGCGTGCAATGAGCACGGGCACGTGGACTGTAAAGTTCATTTTTCTACCTGCTAAAAAGAAATATATGTATTTTTAGGAGCTGTCCAGGAAACGTATGTCCAGGTCTGCGAGGGAAGTTGAGCTTTGGGAACTGTCTCCTTCTCTTAGTCGTACAGAACTCCAGCATTCCCAGCATTTGGGTGGAAGTGTCTCCAAAGGGAAATGTTCTCCCCACCCTCCTGAGTCTGCGTTATGTCGGCTCGTACAATCTAGAGAGCGACTTGTCCTGATTTCTGTGTGCCTGGGCCCAATCTGGCCTGCGCTAAAGCCAATAAAAGTTCTGCAGTTTCAGCTCCTTGGCAGCAGGATTAGGCTTTCTGTTGTATTACTTTTTTATCTGTGATTTAGTCTTTCTGCCAAGGCCTTTAACCATTGATGTCAACTGATGATAGGGAAGGCGAGCGGAGAGGGAGAGGTGATATTTTCTTTACGGTAAATACTATATATTGAGCGTTTAAGCATCTTGCCAGTTGTGTACAAAACTTACAGCTCTTTACGCAAACACGCACCTTCCCTGATTAGAACAACTTGGCGAAGTTCCTCTGTCCTTCACCTTTGCATGACAGCCCTCACAGGTATTTGTACATCTTAAACCCTTCCAGTATTATACAAATCACTTGGGAGCCGAGAGCAGGAATATGTCCGTGAGTTGTTCTTCAAAAACTGGGCAAGAATAGTCTCAAGTTAAAGTTGAGGTTCTTTCCTCTCTCTGTGCCCCGTAAGTCCACATCCCCTCTTCTCCAGGCTCCGCAGGAGCTGTGCCCAGTAGCATAAACAGGCAGATGTTAAAATCTGAGCTCATTCAACCGTAATTAACCAAAAAGAAACTGAAGTGAAAACAAAAAGGTTAGTTACGCAGCTAAGAAACAGCAAATGTCTTTTCCGAGTGCAGAAGGGCACCATTCCCTCTCTCTGATCAGAATCCTCAGGACGTTCGCCTTTCCAGTGGGGTTAAGCTTTAGGACTCGTTTAGCCGATGCAGTTAAACCCAACAGCTATTTTTGACTGGGAGCGTATCCTCGGCATGGGGAGTGTTTGCAAACAGTGACACTGTCCCCTCTGTGCTGCTGCCCAGCTCGGCCAGGACCACCCTTTCCGTGCCGTGCTGGGAGCAGCTGGGGAGACGGCAGTTGTGGGAGCAGGGTTTCTGCACGGCACCGGTGAGGATCGGGGTGGTCAAGGGCTCCGGCAGCTCTGCCTGGGGCAGCTGAGCTACCCCCGGCCCTGCACAGCAGAGCAAGGAGGACCAGTGCCTGAGAGTCTCCTCTGGCTCCCAGTCCTTCCTCCTTTCCGAGCGGGAAACCTCCTCGCCGGTACTGGGCTGGAGCCTTAATGCAGCCCAGCTCCCCAGACCTTGGACAGACAGATGCTCTTACAAAAAAGCCCTGAAGGACAAACCCAATTTTCTCTAACAGAGTGATAGACTTACAGGCGCAGGAATTTCTTGTGGGTTTGGATCACTGCAGCAACATATTACTGCGAAAGCATCCTCGCTATGTCCCTTCTCCAGCACGTACGGTTAGACAGAGCTGCTCCCAGTTGCCCAGACTGGGCTCTCAGTTACGCAGAGGTAAATCTAGGGCAAATCCACAAGACTCCAAGAATAAACAATACGCGGTTTGGGACTGAAAGCGAAGATTCAGGGAGCTATAGACAGAGTAGCCTGATAGCGGTCATGGATTAGCCAGCGTCACAGTGATGGCAAACAGCATGGACAAAAGTTTTTTGCCAATACGTGGCTTTGCAGGAACAGGTCTTGTAAGAGGAGCCGCTTGTCTTTTCCAAACAGGAATACAGCCCCCTTGGTAAAGACAACATACACGAAACCCGCCTGCTCGTATTTCTTGACCATGCCTATCTTAATGCTGCCAGATTAAAACCGTGTAGTATGTGGAATTGAGATGGAACTTCTAAAAGTGAAAGCAAATTTGCTCATGGATTTTAATGGAAACACTACCAGTGTGGCACCAGCAGTAACGCTCCGTTCTTCTGGGAGCAGAGGTTGTACAATGCCTGGTAAAAGTGCTACTCAAACGTCACGCGCGGTTCTGCTCTCTCTGGCTGCACAAGCGCTGGAGGAAGCGGAGAAGGTTTTTTACAAGGGAAGCACTAGATCTCATAGTGGGAGGCTGTGTAGAGTGTGATCTAGTCACCCTATTGGAGAGAAAAGGTTGGGAGATCCTCAGCTGCGCCCACTTTGCAAACAGAAATGTCTGCGTACATGGGGCTGCTCTGTCCTGCGAGCAAAGCGCAGCAGGAGATGCAATGGCTGGGTGCTGGAGTCCAGCAAGTTCATCCGTGGAGCAAGGCATCATTTCATCGCCACCGAAGGCACCTGAGGTGCTTGGAGGCTTTAAGCTTGGGCAGCTTTTGGGAAGACGCGCTTTAACCCTGGGAAAGCTTCTGGGAAAAACCCATTGCCTGTGTAACACAGGAAGCAAAGGAGATGATGGCAGTAGCTCCGCCTGGCCTGGGAGTGGAAGAGCAGAGGTGCTTTGCTTTAGCAGCGGCATGTGGTGATACGAGAGCCCCTCGGTCATTTAAGCATTCTGGGGTCTTTATTTTATAGGCAGGGATAACGTCTAAATGTGCATTATTTTTTTAACACCGCCACCCCCCCTCGTGCTCTGTAGAGTCCCAAGCTGCAGTTGCAGAGCTGTGGTCAGGATAAAAGCCGACAGACCAACTATAAATCAGCCAGAGCCGAAGTTCCTTAACCTTTCATATTAACCTCTTGCATTGACTTGAGTTAGGTGCTACGCTCTGCTGCTATAAATCATCCTGCAGTGAATTTATGACCTTCAGCACAATAAAGGGGTTTTTCTTCATCCCCCCCTTGCCCCTTTCTCTTAGTGCATTTTAGAAATTACGCAGGAAAGGCCTAATGACTGGGATCTGCGAATATTGCTAACCCTCCTTCCCTACCAAAGGGATCTGGCAGGAAGGTGTGGGGGTTGGGAGCGCGGGGAGAGAGACTCTTAATTTCACTTACTGGTGACATGACCAGGAAAGCCTGTTCTGAAAATCCCAAGAAACCATTAGCTGCCCCTTGGAATAGGGGGGGAAAAAAAAAGCTAGCAATGAAACTCGTTTAGGGGTTAAAACAGCAACCTCCTCCCTGGGACGCAGTCAGTGCAGGAGGACAGAGGGTTGCTCTGCCCCATGGGCTCTGCTCTGGGCACCCTGCATGCTCTCGGGGGGCAGAAACTCTTTGCTGGGTCCTGTGCTCCTGGACTGCCCGTGCAGGACCGAGCCTGCAGCAGCACAAGGAGAACCCATAGCAAACCACCCTCCTCTCTGCAGTTGTCCAGCAAGACTGTGGCACTGGAGTGAAACAGGTCCCGACCCTCACTGCTCCAAGGATGGCACTCGGGATGAGGACCCGGGGCTGGCACTGCCGAAGGAGGGCACGCAGATGGGGACCGCTCTGCAGTTCCCTGGTGCTACTGGGAGGGAGGAGGTAGTTTTGCATGGACACCAAACTCCACGGATGCCTCTCGGGGCGAGTGGGAGCCTGCCAAATCCTCCCTTCCCACCGGTTCCCTGTACCGCTCGGTTTGCTGTCTGCTGCCCTCCGTCCCGGAGCTGGCTGCTCTTCAGAGAACTGGGAGCATTTTGAGATATTTATACAGTGATAAAGTATGTGACTCACATCTGCGCCCCGGCATCTTTCAGCCTGTCTATCTGCAGGATTTCCATGGTGCTGGCGGCTGCAGCATCTGACCCCAGAGCTGAGCTCGGTGTCACCACCACTGAGCTTGCTCCTGCCTCCCGCCCTGACACTGTACCGCAATTAATGCTGACGAACATCACAGCACAGGGATGCCTGAGACCTGCCTGGCCATGCAAAACCAGGCTCTCTGACCCCAGGCCTGAAGGCATCACATTGTGCCTGCTGAGCTTCTGCACCCTGACATTTGGATGCCTGACATGGGAGCTGCTCTCCCGCACAGGAGGGGCTGGGAGGGATGACCGGCGCCATCGTTTCCAAACCAGCACCCCTGGGCCCCACGACATGAGGTGGTGGGGGTCAGAGGTACCTCAGCTCACTCCGGAGCAACGGGCTGGCACCTTCCTCAAGCATCTCTTTTCTGTGGTCCTGTCAAAACCGAGCAGCCTTCTGTCCTACGGGACATCTCGTCTCAGTGGCTCTTGCAAAGCTAAAATGGCCACTTCAGTTAAACATCCCTGCTGGCTCCAGAAAGCTTCTCCTTTTCCCGGGGTGGGGTGTGATTTTATTCCGTTATTTATTTATTAGCACAACTGGTGCTACCTAAAGCCAGCGTGACCTTGCTGAGGTGCAGGGAGCTCGGGGGATGGCAGGGGGCAGTGGCTGCTCCCCAGAGCCGGGGATGGTTTGGGGAATCGGCGGGACCATCCCTACGGAGAGGTGCGATCGCAAGGGCTCCGTTGTCTGCACGGGAGAGCAGCACGGCTGTTCCAGGGCTAACCCAGCAAGAGAGGCAGCCTTGGGGAGCAAAGCAAATACCCTGCCAGAAAAAACCTAAACCGAGCAGGTTCCCTGGTTACCTGCAAGGCGGGGGCGAGGACCTGCAGAGTTCTGTGTTGGGTTTTTTTTTTTTACAATGTGCAAAGAAAACTGAAGAGGGTTTGGCTGAAAGTTTTTCTCGTATTTTCTGTTTCTCCTTGCCTGGGCTCCCTTGCATGGGACGTTGGTTGGCCCAGCGCATAGGGGAGAGCCCACAGCGTGTGAGGATGAAGAAGTGCTCCCATTCCCCTGCTACGCCGAGGTCTCAGTTCACATCACCCTCCTGGGAGTGCTAAGGAGCATCTTGCATCTGAGAATGTGGGGTGACCTGCACGTCATCCTGCCCTGGGCTCCTCCATGCGGGTGCCATCAGTCTGTCCCAGCCGCCTGGGGACACAGGCACCCATCCTGCCCTGCCGGCTGCTGCCGGTGGGACCAGGGTGCTGCTTGGGTCGCCGCGGAGCCCAGCGTGGGGGGCACCCCCTCTCCCCTGCCCCGGCAATGGGGGAAATGGCACCAAACAAGCACAAGGGAAAACAGCGAAAGGCCGGAGCCCACTGCCAGATCATTCGCGGGGATATTTCTAGTCCCCTGTTTGTTTACCTTCTAGAAAAGTTAATTGGTGCCTTTTGATCTTACGGTGAAAACCACAAAGGAAATTTTTTTAGAGCAGGAGCAACCCGAAGCCTGTGAGTTCCTCCACTAGCTCTAGATATTCATTAAAACAATTCTGTTTGAGCCTTAATTTAAAGAAAACATCCATTTTTTCTTTCCCTCGCTTATTATTAAGAGCCCGCTACGTCCCTAGGCTAAAGCGCTCGCTCCACAAATAACCTTCCCGACAGCTGCCAACTTGGGGCAGTTTATAACCGGCCTTTAGAATATATATCTCTGTGTGTGTGTACAGAAAGAGCTGTGTTTATACTGGTGTCGTCTTTAAAAACTGCCAAATAGGCAATTCCAGATGATTAGAAGGCTTAGCGGGCTGAAGGGAAATGGGGGGAAGTTGAGAGAATGCCGCTTTATTTTTTAAAATACAAGTTTTCCCAGTGTGCTGAAAGCAAAACAATTTTTAATCCCACGTTTGAGGCAATTGAGCTGAAGATGTGACAAGGAAATATTTCTTTTTTGAGGTTGACTTAATTAGCAGAGCTATTTTAGGGAAGCAAGTAATGCAATCTATTTATGGACAGATGCATCTCCACATAATAATAGTAAAATAAATTAAAGAGAATCACAAGGCGAAAATAGCTGATTAGCTGCACAGTAATTTCTTGGGGCGGTAGGCAGCAGATCTCGGTTTCAGACAAAACGATTCCCTCCTCCTTTTTATGAAATCTTGGTCTATTTTTACGAAGAGAGTCAAGGGCAAACCAAGTCACCCGGCACCCCCCCCCCCATCATACCCCCATTTAAACCAGTGCCGTGGAGCAGCAGGACGGGTTTAGGGAGAATAGGGATGTGACAAATGATGACACAAAGCCACCGAACAAATACAACCGGACCCCGCGCTCGGAGGAAATAAACCACTTTTAAAGCTGATAAACCCGGGGCAGTTTGTGTGCGGAAGGCACGAGCCCCGAGGGTGAAACAGTTCAGCTCAAAGGCAGGGAATTAACGCAGTGGAAATTCCTGACGGATTCTCTTCTTCTCGGTGTAAAAGTTCCCTGTACCTGCTGCCCACGAGCCGTTGGTGCAGACACCTACGTGGGGACAGCGCGACGCGTGCCCGTAGCTCTTGCTCTGCGCACAAGCTCCGAGCAAACACAGATCCTGTCTGAGGAGAAACCCTCTGAAGACAGAAAACAACCGACGGCGCAGCGGAGCCCGCCAAGCGTGTGACCATCGGGGCGAACGGGGCAGGGAGCCGCTCCGGAACGGGGCCGGCCGCGCTGCCCTAATTACAACATCATGGCCAGGACATTTTGTTTTCATTTTAAAAGGCTACGAAATTATTAGCCGCAGCGTGACAAGTAAGCAGGGCATAAATACCTGCCACGGTGAAACCGTGCTGGGTTTCTCCGGGGTGATTTTTGAATCAACAAAATGGGACACATCAGCTGTTCAAGAAGAAATCTCCACATTTGTCCCCTTTGTTTTAACATTAATATGTAAGAAAGGTGATGCTGTCAAAATGTCAACAATGAAAACAATAAAAGCGGAGCCAAGTGTGGTATTTTTTGGTGGCAGAAACAGACAGAAAACATCCTGGAAGATGTAATAATCCTTATAAAAATTTGTATGCTGCGTCTGGCATTTCCAGTTGCCTTTTTTCCCTCACCCCTGAATATTTCTCTTTTTCAGTCAATATAAAGATACTCACAAACGATTCTCTCAAGTAAACTGAAGACAATGAAATTCTCTTGGCTGGCAGAACGGGGAGGTACTGTTCCGTTTGTTTAGTGAAGAAACCCTGACAAAACCCTAATAAAAACGCACGAATGTGGACGCTGGCTGTAAGACACGTTCTGCTTGGAATGAAAGGCAAACGAACCCGTTTGGAGCTCTTGGGTCCACCCTCCCCAGAACACTATTCTAACCAGTGCAATTTCCCCCCTTTTCCCCAGCAGAGACAAGTTGGTAGAATTACTGAGAAAAACTGCTTTTTTCCTTTTTTTTTCGGTAACAGCAGGAGAAACCAGGAGAATAACCATTTCTGCAGGCTGGTGCCTAAAATGAGATAATTCTAAAGCGGGAGGGAGAGAGGGAGCGGGCGAGCGCTGAAAGCGTGAGCAGGCAGCGGAGCGCAGGAGTCTCTCGCGCCAAATCCAGCTCAGCCTGAAAGCAGAGAAGTTAGTGGGCAGAGAAAGGGGAGCTCGGAGCCTACCTTTGTCAGCGGGACAGGAGCGGGGATCGTCTGCCGACGGCGGGGCTGAGCAGCACTGCCGGTGCCGTTCGCCTTACCTTAACATCTACCCATTGCTAACCAAAACAGCTTGGAGCAATTCACGTAAAGCAGACCCAAATGTTGCCCATTCCGTGTACAAGATCAGGTTTCTGTCTCGGCTCAGCCGGTGATATCAGACTTGGGATTTTTTTCCCCTTTTTTTTTTTTTAAATATGTATTCTTATGTTTCCAATCCTCCGACACACTTTTTTCATCTCGGTAAAGTTCTCTTTTTGGGAGAGGGTGTGTGGGAAGGATTTCCAACTTGTCGGGGCTCTCTCTTTTCAGAACAATTACGCTTTCACTTGATCATTTTGAAGGCCCCAATGATTTGCTGTGGTCACCGGCTCCTTATTATTAATATCGTTGCAGATACATAAAGTTTACTGCAAGCTGTAAATATGTCAGGTTTTGCCATGGGGTTTGCTAATAAAGAACTCTTAGAGGGGGATTATTGATGGGAAAGATAATCTTTTCAATAAGGGTTCCTGCTTTTTTTGTTTCCCTGGGCAAGTGCGGTGGGTGTGGGGGGACACGCTGGATCCTGGCGCGGGGGACACCGGGCAGGGCGCTCCTGCCCCTGCCTTCCCCCTGCTCCATCGCTGCTTTTTCAGTGGGGTTTGAAATGCTCTGTTAGTTTTATTAATACCTTTGGTGCTACGGGCTCTTTAGATGGGTTTGTGGCCATACGGACTTGACTGATTGTCAAATGACACTTCCAAGTTACTGCTGTAGGTGTCACCTTGGGTTAGCGCAGCCGAATTAAACACAGCGAATACTTTTGTGTCTGTTGAATTCTGGCCACATAATTCAGCTAATTAGTTCTTTTTTTAAACAACAACAACAAAAAAAGGCGAGGCAAATATACCTGAATTTCTCTTCTGCCAGCATTTCTCTTTCTTTGGAACATCCTATTATTAGATATTTATGTGTTTGGTCAAGTCACAATAACTGTCAAATTATTCATCATTATGATCAATCATTCTTCATCGACTTTGGGACCCAGTGTAATAAGAGTAAACCCTTTTGGGCTCATCTGGTGTTAACGTGGCTGTCATACGGCTGCCCAGACAGCTTCTCTGCACATTTATAATTAATTAAATACATCATTATGAATTGTGGAAAGAGGGAAGGGAAGGGAAGGGAAGGGAAGGGAAGGGAAGGGAAGGGAAGGGAAGGGAAGGGAAGGGAAGGGAAGGGAAGGGAAGGGAAGGGAAGGGAAGGGAAGGGAAGGGAAGGGAAGGGAAGGGAAGGGAAGGGAAGGGAAGGGAAGGGAAGGGAAGGGAAGGGAAGGGAAGGGAAGGGAAGGGAAGGGAAGGGAAGGGAAAGGAAGGGAAGGGAAAGGAAGGGAAGGGAAGGGAAGGGGAAGGGGAAGGACACACGTGGAACACTGCCTGGTCAGAAGTGCTTCCCTAGTTGGCTCACACCGTACTGGGAAGGAGGGGAAATCAATGGTGATATAAGGCTGTACTGCTTCAGCAGTTACTTCAAATCCAAAGCTTAAATTTCACTGTCAACTAAATAAAATCTAGCCAGCATGAGAGACTCTAGATTCTGGAAGTCTAAGTTTGAAGGACATCTTTATAATCACAAAAAATGATGTCAGAGGTGACAAGCGCAGTAGTGCTTCTGTCTGACACGCTTCCCCTGGCTGATTTGTGGAGGGGGGGGAAATTTTAAAACTCACAGAGCAGGTGGTGACCAGTTGTCTTTCCCCAAGAATGAGGGACAGGACAGATTATAGGCTGCTTTAGGGTAGAAGGGCTCAGCACCTTAGCACCCCAGTATGCACCCAGGTACCAGACAGGGGAGCCCCTGGGGCATTTCTACTTATCTAAACAATTCTGTGTGTAACTCTGCACACGTTCATCGTCCCTCAAATTACAGCCAAACATGCAGAGAGCTCTTGCTCCTGCCCGTGGCTCCTCACCCCGACGCTGTCTGTGGCTGGGAGGTGCAGAGGAGGGGACGCAGCCCCAGCTCAGGGGCTTTAGCTGCACGAGAGCAGAGGTGGCCAGGCAGCCGGGTCAGCGTGGCTGCGAGAGCGGGAGATGTGCTGGAGCTCGCTGAGTGGGATGAATGGGCAGGGGCAGGCAGGGCAGACGGCACAGCTGAGTTTGCCGTGATGGAGAAGGGAGTGGGGGGATTGAGCTCAGCAGGCAAAACCCTCCAAACCTCAGCTGTCATGGGGATGAAATAATGAACGGCTGAGGCGCAGGCTCAGCACCGCCGGCGTGTTCAGGAAAGCTGGTAACCTCATGCTTGCTTTTAAGCCCCACGGGTGTCAATCAGTGCTGTCCCGAGGAACGGTAGATTTAAGCACGTACTGAGGAATTTCCTGGATTTGTGGCCCAGGACGGAGGTGGACGGCCAGCGCGGCCACAAGCTGCGGACATGGGTTTTGTCCACATGGCCACAGCCGCAGAGGAGCAGAGCTGAGCCTGCTCGAGTCAGCTCCCAGTTTTGATGTATAATTGCAAGCAATTCCCATCTAGGCTCAGGAAAGCTGAACGGGGGCCTTGTTTACTTTACCCTTCTTATTTTTTCCCCTGAAGGCAAGTGGCCGGGGTTAGGTTTCAGCCTGGTGGCTGCTTGGGCCAATGACGCAAAGGAACAAGGGCTGATTTGAGCCGTCCTGCTCAGCCCGTGACAGTCTCCGGGTACTACAGCCCGGCTCGTAACATTAATGAAGTCCCTGAATACAAACACTGCTTTTCTAACACACTCCTCGGGGACATGGAAAAACCCCTCGCCTTCAACTCAGGAAAAGGCTGGGGCAAACACAGACCCGGAGCAGGTACAACCCACTGGAGGAAAAAAACCTGATTATTGCCAAGAGGGACTGATAGCTGTTTAAACATGATCTTTGTCTTGCTCCCTCTCCTCCCAGCTGCCTTGTGCCCATCCTTGCAGGCAGCGATGATTTACACTGATGCAACAGGTTGGCTTCTTGGCTCCTCCGCGTTGCCCGTGTGCTCCTGCCACGGCTGCTTTGATGCTCTCCCGGCACAGTGATCTCGGGGAGGTATCAGGTCGGATGTGCCTTGAACCAGGAGGGCACCCTGAGCTCCTAAACCAGCCTCTGGAAGTCCCTGCTGCCAGGCAGTGGCTGTTTGACAGGCAGAGATTGTCTCAGAGGAAATGGCATGTCTTGTTTGTGGCGCAGTGAATCTGGATTGTCTCTTCAAATGGTAAATTACAGAGAAAAGGTAGTTCTGCAAAGACCAAAATTGTTTCAGCTGAAAAAGCTGGATGGAAAAACTCACAAAATGTCAAAACAGGGCTGCTTCTTTTTTTTTTTAACATTTTTTCCTGCAGTGGTATGAACCATTTCAGAAGTGTAAAGCTGTAATGCAGTTTAACAAAAAGACACAAGTTAAAAAATGAAAGTGAGGGGAAAATAAATTAAATAGCTCCCAGTTGCTTCAAGTTGGTGGAAGCATTTGGAGCTGGAACAAAACAAAAGACGAGCAGCTTTTCTGTTGTTCCCTCGAAACTTAAAAATTCTGAGCTTGATGCCAAGCCATCCACTTTAACTTACCCCAAATTTCACTTTGGCATCTGAACTAAAAAACCCCCTCACTTGTGCAGTGCCAATACTGAGCTAAATGATCTGCCCAGACCTCCTCAGCCCTAGGATTCACCTCTCCAGACAAAACTCTTCCCGAAGTTTTACCGTATTGGGCTTAGTCTTCATGCTGGTAAATAACAACCCTGCCCTGGTCCAGATACTGGCATCTCTCAAAGCATCACACTAAGGAAATGCATTATCATGACAATTAATAATGGCCTTTTAATGAAAATATACGTATTTTTTCCTGTGACAGCCAACTTCTCTCATTAAAACCAAATAAAATAGACATATTCTGACCAGCTTGAGCTATGTGCTTCTCATACCTTTGGCAAAAGAATGATAAATTACCTATTTTTGAAAGAAAAAGATCAGGCAGATAGCTACTGAAGGACACTGATGGACAACGATGCAGCGTATTACTGCAAAGCTCAGTGGATCCACTATCAACCACCTTCTGTTCAAATCCTCCCCACTGAAGGGGAATTCAAGGCGTCACGGGAAGGAGGGAGCTGAGGGGACACTGCGATAAATGTAGTAAAGAAGGTGAATGAAAGGAGGAGGGCAGGCTGGGGGATGAGGTACGGAGCAAAACGGGGACAGGTTTAACTGCAATTCAGGTGCCGTTTAGATTTCTGTGCCGTTTTTTCTTACGAATACCCCTTAATAAATTCAAGGGACTTTAGTTATCTTCCTCGCACTGCTCCAAAGAGCTGATGTTGGATTCCTTGTGCAGTGAAAGTCCTCAAGGTGACAATGTCTCCTGGAGGAATAATGAGCATCAGAGGGAACTGGGGTGCCAGCCTTTGTTTTTTCCCTGGATCCTGAGGTGCTTCTGCTTGCTTGCCTGTTCTCTGACTGCAGAAATCCCTGTGCTAGATCTGACGAACCAGCTGGATAAACAAACTGGGTGGTGGCCAGTGCCTACTGCTTCATAAGGAACTGGAGAAAAAAATTTTATGGACAATTTTTGGGCTAACTTTCTGAAGAGATTTCTTTTTTCTCCAGACCTCAGGCAACTGGAACTTGGCCCGCCTTGAAGCATGCTGTCCTTACTCTTAATTACCTTAGTGCCATCTGGATATTCTTACTGTGAATATTAAATCTCCCCTTTAGAAGGGAGTATATAATACCAGGCATTGGAATGGGCGGGAAGGATCTCACCAAAGCGTCCACCACATCATACTTATCTGCAGAGAAGACCTAATAAGAGGTGAAAACAGGAGCCATAACAATTTTAAATAAGAGCTGGTTAATACATCTACAGGGTACTTGAAGCTCAAGGCTTGCACGGTACCAAATGGGGGGCATTGCTTAACGTTGGCATGTCAAAACTCCCTCCCTTTGAGCTAGAGAAGCCATCTCTTTACCCTTCGGTGGGAGAACACAGAGGTACTTTTTACAGCCTCGATTAACTAAAGAAAGCCACAAAATCAGATTGTGACACAGGGGATCACAAGCCAAACGCACTGGAATATTTTGTTCTCAAAACACGGCATTGATTTCCACAGTCATGTTTTCTGCCCTGCAGTGGTGTCTGTGACGCCTTCCCACACATGGGCAGAAGCCAGCACTTGAAAATGAGTCACCTTGGCTGTTCCTCTCCACCCTGACCAACCATAGACATCTCTGACCCGCAGCAAAACTTCTTCTTTCAGTTGTGGGCTCTGTACCCACAGCAGTCCAGCTCTGCAGCTCCTGGTGTGATGCAGCTCCTTCCCTGCATGTCCCTAGGAGACACATGAACAGATGTGCTACTAGACCGAGGCATGAGTGTCTACGCAAACGCGTGCACAGACAGGAAGCCTGGAACAGCAGAACCAGCCAGCTGAGGTTGAGGAAAGTAGTGCTGAACCTGCCGTGTTTGGAGAATGGAAGCTCTTTGCACCAGCACCCAACCAATGCAGTGCTGACACGGGATGACCTTCCCCTCCATAGGTCTTTGGAGAAGATGCCAGGGGAAAAGGCAGAAGCTGCTGGTATTTGAGAGTCATACTTCTTTTCCACACTGCTGGGCTACACTCCCATGCTGATGTCGCTTTAGACCTTCGCCCAGCATCTTTGGGCAGACCTTCTGTCATCTGCTGGATTTTCAGCTGTTGGAGCTTCCTTAAGATGTGGGTGATTGTTTTTCAGATAAGACACACAGTGTAGGATGGGTGTATTATTACTGTGCCATTTTACCTCTGATCGTTTCATTAAAAAGCTTTTACAGCTCCATCACAAGCTTTTAGGTCATGGGTTAAAACATGAGGAAAATATGCCCTGGCTTGTGGAAGATGATGTGTTTATGGGGTAAGGGGAAAGGCAGGTGCACAACGGGGAGGCAGCAGCCGGATGAAGGGGGACATCTGGAAGTGGCACAACTCCAGCTTGTAGACTGTGTACAGAACTAACTTTGTTGGTCTTGTAACAGCTTTTATGTGTTTAGAGGTGCTTTATTACTGTTTTGCTTTTAGAAGAAGCACCATTGCTCTGTGTCTGGAGGTGGGGCCAGGAACATCATTTTCAGCCCCAACAGCCTTCACTAAATGGTTTCTGCCCTGGATGGTGGAAGGTTTTGCACATTTTGAATTGCATCTGTGTTTTCCTGAGGGATGAGATGGGAGTTAAGCGCTGCACTGTTCTCCTGTTTCACCTGTTAAGCGCTGCACTGTTTCACCTCATTTCATGTGGTGTGGACCATATTGCTCAAGCTGTCCAAACGTAGATGAACAGGACAGCTTTGTGACCTACCTTTATGATAAGTTGGGACTCCTGAGATGGAAAGGGGAAAGGCACAGTAGGAAGGAAAGAAGTGGAAGACGAGACATTGTTGGGTATTGTTTGTACATCTTCTGCTGTGGAATTCAGCTCCCAGTATTGGTCAAAACCTACCACCTGATCTTTTCAGGCTTTATTTTATTTCTTTATAATTTAAAACCTGACCAGCCCCTCAACCCTGTCTTTTAAAATCTTGGATGTGGATGAATCATTTGCCTCTTCATTTGGGCCATGCCATAAACATTCTGTTTCACAGTAGGCAATTGGCCATAAAAGATGAACTGTTAGGAGACAGACAGCTGTGGGCTGTGTTTCAGCAGACCTCAAGCTCCTTGGAGCTGTTTAACACACTGGAGCATGAACTGTGAATCGACATGTTTGTTCTGCCGCTGAACCACCAGCTCCCCCCAAACCGCTTGTGGCTCCTCCTAACCCAATGGCTTAGGAAACCAGACGACGGTCAATGCTCCTATGTTCAGCAGAAATAAACACAGGGGATTATTTTCTCTTCTTACGAGATACCTATCTCCTTCTTCCTGCCCTCCACCAACCTCCATCCACAGAATCTAAAAGGGGTTACGCTTCCTCCCAAATGTCATAGGAAGACACACATTCTCTATGTCACTGGCTTCTCCCCTGTCTTCTAAGAGCCCTGGACCTTCTGAAAACGAGGTAAATGCCTGTGAACTACAGCGGTTCATGCCAGAGGGAAGAGTTTGTTTCATGGCAGCACTCACTGAGTATCTAAGTAGTTTTTGTGTTTTGCCTTTTTATTGCAGTGAATTTGAGGTTTCATGAAGAAATTTCACAGGCAGATTCCTTCCTGCTAACCCACCTGTAAGACAACAGTGATATTGCTTGTCTTCCTCCCTTCCTTCCATCCGTCCTCGTGCATCCACAGGAAGAGCCGGACTGCAGCCTCACTGCCAGCCCCACCAGTCCGTCCTCCTCCTCCACCTCCCACCTTCCTGGGGCAGAACCTTTGTTCTCCCTCTGCAGCAAAGAGGGGTAGAAAAGAAGCTTATGGCATAGTTTAACTATGTTGAATTTTTCCGTTAACTAATACAACATGTTTCAAGCTTTGACTTTTTATAAGCGGATTCATCCAGAGGAAAAGAGATGTTAGGAAGAAACAGTTGTGGAAGATAAAGGAGTCACTTGAAAGTGATCTGGCCACACTGTGCCGTGGCTGTCTCCGAGCAAAGGAGAGTCTTCCCAGGTCTGGAGAAAGTTAGCAAAGTGTAGCACTGCGTTGCGGGAGGCGGAGGCAAAACAGCATATGTTAATATCTGCTCTTGACAGAGTGTTGTCCTGAACGGCAAAATTCACATGTGGATTGGAATCATCGCTAAGACACAGTGCTTTAAGAGACCCCGGGTTGATTTCAGAATGCCTCTGATGACAGAGCTCACAGTTCAGCTTCATCTGTAAACCCAGAAGCTCTGTTCAATATATCTGGGGTTATGTTTTAGTGACCATCCTCAAAGTTGGCAGAAGTTCATCAAAAGGCTCCCAGAGGTTCATGAACCCTTTTGTTGAAGCTGGCTGAGTGAAACCTGGAGAATTGGAAAAATATACGCAACTTAATCTTTGAATGTGGTGGTTCAGCCAAATCCCTTCACCAAGTGAAGTGATGAAGCCAGGAAAGTTGCACAGCTTGGTTACGCACACAGTGAAGATGCCATCTCTGCCCCAGGGAGCTTATGGTCTAGGCTGACATTCGGGGCCTCTCAGCTGTCTGCATTTCAGAGTACTTACTCATGGATAAATACAAATGACAACATTAATTTACCACCCAGGGGTTGGGAAGACAGATCTGATTGTGCTGGTGGGGGGTGGCCCTCTATCTTACAGAAAGCATAATGTCAAACCAGGGAAACAAGCTAATCACACCAACATCTCCCACAAAGCCTCTGCTTACCGGAGATCTAGAGACCCAGCTCCTACGCTGCGTAAAGTGGAGACACTCGAGTGGGAGCATCAGGAGAAGAGGAGCCAGAAGTGAGGAGGGTGATGCAGAAGAGCTGGCATTCATCCCACAGTCTGAGGTGACCTCAGATGGAGGTGTTGATCTGAGGTGTACCCCAACACATAGGTAAGTCCCTGAAAGCAGCAAATGTGACACCAGTCTTTAGGAGAGGTTCCAGGCAGATTCATAAAGTACCATAAAAATAAATGGAAATTAATATGTGTAAGAATAATATAAAGAGCCACATGGCTTTTGTAGAGGCAAGTGAGTCCTGCAAACCTAACAGGGCTCTTTGAAGAGTCAGTAAGCACACGGAGGAAGGTCATCTATCAGACCCAAACCACTCAAATTCAGCTATTCCTCTTCATGGCCAGAGACAGTGGGAATGGTTTGGCAGGAGAATTAACTGAGCTGCAAGATGCCAGCTGAGAAGGAGCTTTGGTATCATCCGTGGCTTCCACTCCTGAAACCTGCTGCTTAGTTCTGAGAGAGATGGAGCTGCAAACATGTTCTCTGTTCTGTGTGCACAAGTCCTGCCCTGGCTATATGGCTGCAGACATGAAAGAGGAGAAATCGGCACTTTTAATATATATAAATAAATAAACCTCAGTGACTTCGATTGCTGTGACATCTGCTTTCATTAGGTCAGGAGGGTCATCTTCCAGCCTTCCCTTCACCTGAGCTAGAGTCCTATCCATGACTAGTGCGGGAGGGTTGTGCACTCAGGGGTGCTCAGGGAGGTCACAGCTCATTCAAATGGAAAAATCCCTGGAGAAACTCTATGGCTAGGAGCTCACAAGCCACTCTAGTTGTACTTGGTCCTTGCCTAGCAAGGGTGTAGCTCACGCAACCACAGCTCATGTTAACAAAGTTCTCAGCATTCAAGACCTCACCTTACACCATGGGGTTTGTAAAGGGAGGAGCATCACAGGGCAATGCTGTGAGCTGTCTGAGGCACCTCGAAATCAGGACACTTCTTGAAGGGCTGTAATTGCACCTCTGGACAGCTGAGCTGCTACTGTTGTTTTCTGAAAATTGAGCCTACTGTGTCCAACTCGCCTACCTGAAGGGAAGCAGAGCAGTGGGAAGCAGCACACCTCTCCCAGAACTTGTCTAGACAACATGAGACAGGCATTTTTCTCATGATGTCATTGTCCTGGAAACTTTTGAAAGCACATTGCAAAGGAGGAAGCCTTGTGGGTCTGAACTCCCCATGAGCCTCTCCAAATGGGCCAAGCTTTGATGAAACCAACTCATTATCAAAAGCGAGGAAAAACATGTTGGACGTTGTTTACCACTGAGATCACCCTGGTGGTTCTTCCAGCTGCCTGAGGATATTGGTGAAAACAGAAGGAGGGAGCAATGGAAAGAGAGAAAATGCCTGTTTTGAAGTTTCCATTCTCAAGGTGACTGTTTTCTTTCAACTTATTTGCTCTAAAAAGCCTCTCGAGAACACATCTGTCCGTGGTCTCTGCATCTCGGGTTCTGGGTGAGATCCATAGTCTGAAGTGGCTTCTGGGGAACTTTGTTTACCTTTGAATCTTCTTATGTCTTTGCTTTCCCTGTTTGTCTTGGCGTTGGGGCAGGTAACACTGACTCTAAGAAAATGGATATAATGATTCCTATTTAATTAGGGGCAACTCCAAGTTTCAGCTTTCTTGGCATTATGGTTCAGGCCCAGGAGTCAGGACTTTGTACTTCTAGCAGTTGCCACATTCTCATGTTGAAAGTCCGGAGGATTTCACAATCTACAGAGCCCATCACAACAAGGAATGAGAGGTTGTTTCCTGTTGTATACACTGGAAATTATGGAAATGCAAGCAAAATCCTGCTAAAGGTCTCCAGTCACCACATAGTTAACATCTTTTGTTGTCTCTGAGTTGGTCAGAAAACAAGAACATGATAAGGCTTTTCCAATTCTTTTGTCAATGGTTATCTGACCCACAAGGTGATTCAGAAAGGGGCCAGACCATGGCCCTGTACTCTAAGCAAATCCTCTGACACCAGTAGATTTAAGGAACACATGTCTGAAATCATTATCTGCACCTTCCAGCCTGACAAAAGGTTTCTTTGGGAGTGGTCATACAAAAGCCTACCTAATAGAACGGCACTGAAAGCCAACGGGTGACTTGATTTTTTATTCTGGTTTCTCTCCCCTGGTCAGGACCAAAATCAAACCAGCTTGGTTCAAGCTCTTTCTCAGCAGGCTGAAAACAGTTGAGCACCAAACTTCCAGTTTATTCCGAGTACGGCTCTGCTACTCTCTCTTTCTATACACTCGTGTTTCACCTCTAGATTATGGGAGCCCTGAACTACTTCATTTTAGAACTGCCTGTAGTTTATTTTCTTAAATTTGCGTTAGTTATTCCTCAATAATCAGCAGCACAGCAAGGTTTGGAGTTCCTTTGTGCTAAGCACATGGGAAAAACTCATGGTCTAAGTGGGTAACATTCAGACAAGGTGCTGATTAGAAAGCACTGTCATTAGGATGAGAGGTCTTTCAACGTGCTGATCCATGAACGGACAAAAGAATATGAAGAGAGATATGGGAAAAAACCCCAAGAGTGAATTTATGCACCAAAAAATCCTTTTACTTTGGTTTCTTAAGACAAAAGAAGAGGTTGAGCAGGAAATCTTTGTAGCTTTTCTGCTGTGCAGTAACTACAGTGCATTTGCTTAGAGGACAGAATGGGGCTTGACAGGCAATACGGTTCTTGTACGCATCGATACAACTGAAGGGGATTTTCCCTTTACTTTCCCTTTCTCCTTTTCTTCCCCTTTTCCTTGCTTTTTCCTCTCCTCCACCCTGCCCCTGCATTTTTACAAATGAGTTAACATCATTTCAAGAGCTTGTGTGGTTTTCATTAGGATGTCGGTCTTCTGAAATGTCACAAGGACACCCGGCAGAAGCTGAAATGGGTAGAAAAGGGCTTGACTCGGCTCACCCTCTGCACCGGCGATCTGGCTGCAGCCTGATTGTTTCCGGGTTGGAAAGTGGGGGAGTGACATTTTGGGGGAAGAAGAGAAGAAAGGAGAGAAAGGAAAGGGAATGAAAGGGAGATGTAAAACTCTTTCCTCCAGTTTTCATTTGTTTTCTGACCCAGCATGGTTAGTATTTAGTGCTTTGCTGACCTTTGAGGGAGAGGGTTCTGGATGAGGCATCTCCAGGTCACAGGGATACAGCACACAGGAGTAGAAATGGAGTTGTGCAGCTTCGGGCATGCAGCAAGGACATAATCCGATGGTATGAATCTTGCTGGAATGAGACTTCCCTGAGTAAAGCCTCTCACCGAGTCATCTAAGCTATTTAGAATTTGATTCCCCCATTTGGTGTGACCAGGGAAGATCCATCTCCAACTGCACAGGTGTGCTGGGGATGGGTTAGAGCAATAGAGGGATGGTTTGTTTTTATTCCCAAAGCTGATGGTCGTCAGCATGATTCTATCACTCCTGTGGAGGGTGTTTGGGTAACAGGACCAGGAGCACAGGTTCATGTGGAGAGGCAGAAGATGAGTGCTGAACATGGAAGTAGCGTGGCCATGTTGGCCAGGGGGAAACACTGTGGACACACTGCTCTGCTTCTTCAGAAGCTACGCTCCCTCCTGGACCCACACCGCATCATACGTGTCCGCACACTGCCAGGGATCAGGGAGGTTGGGGGTCTCAGTGTCATGCTCCATCACGCACGCAAGCCACAGCCTTGGATGCCTCTTCTCTCAACTGGCAGAATTTCAGAGAGAAATTTGCACCCTTAGTAAAAACTGGCTTCGCTGAACATGGGGTCTGGCCTCAGAAGGATACTCAAGCTGCCTGTTTTCGTGTTCCAGGGTTACAGATCCAGTCATTTCCACTGTGGAAAAAGTCATATGAGATGGCGTGTTGTTCCTTCCAAACTGTGTTAGTCATGGGGAGCAGGCGGCGTGCTACCCAGAGATCCCGGGGCCTGTTAAGGCAGAGAAAGAACAGAGTAGTCCTTCTCTGCAGAACATACAAAGAAACATTTACTCAACATTTGCCTCTAATGCAGCAAAGGCACTAAAAGAGAGGTGAAGGGAGGACATAAACCGTAGGGAACAGGCCAAATGAGAAGGAATTTGATTCCTAAAATCAACCTCCATCTTCTGTCCAAAGCTTTTAGGCTTAAGGCCTCTCTGACAGGGCGTTCTCCTCTTCTCAAGTGGTCCCAGTGCCTCAGCTCTTCAGGCTTCCAAGTAACAGCTCAGATGGTCTTTCCAGTTACAGCTTGTTGTAATTACAACTCAACCTGTGACAAGTTGCAGTCTCCAGATGGATCCATGCCTTGTAAATCCACAGGTTGAGTGAGCAACAAGCACTTCAGGAAAGAGGATTTAGGAATCTGAGATAGAGAGTGAGACCCAGTTAACTGCAGAAGAGTCTTTCTTTTAGTACAGACTGGAGAAGCCCATGCTGACAAGGAGATGCTGTGGTACAGAGACCAGCACCTTGCAGCATGGTTGTGTGGGTCTATGTGAGAGAGATGCTGGAGGGAGGCTTTGAAAAGGCAGTAAACACTAGTCAGCAGAGCAGGATGGATGGACAATAACAGTGCTAAGAAGGCTGTGATCTGGCGTGAGAGTTAGAGCTTAAACAGAAGCGTCGCATGGCATTTACCATTCATTTGTCCATACTCATTCCTGCAAACAGCAGCAGGGCTGACAACCTCTCCACTGGCTGCAGGCATCTCCGGGCCACCACAAAAGAGACCTTGGCCAGTGCCGTGACTCCAGCCAGGTTCATGCCTGTGAGGCCAGGAGCAACCCCATTCAGCCACCAGCTGTGGCCTGGGGACTTTGGGATGCACCAGTGGTTTTGATTATGTCCGAACTTCCTCTTCTACAATTGACAATTGCCATAGTCTGGAAATGTTTCTTCCTAGCAGTCTGCAAGGCAGGAAAAAAAAAAAAAAAAAAGATAAATAAACTATTTTTGTGGTTTGTTTTAGTTGCTGCTGGCATCTTAGGGGTCCTGAAGCTGGGGGCACAGGACACAATAGGGAAGAGAACAGAGCAGCTTTCAGGGGCCAGCTGACCTTTCAGACCTCCTGAGCCATCACAAGAACCTTGTCAGTTCGAAACCAGCTGTGGAATCAGGAACTCCTTTTGACGTCACTGCTGAAAAGTCCTAATTAGATCATTTCCCAAACCATGTGGGTCTCAAGTGCCTCAGCTTCACCTTTAGCCCTGGACCGACTCGCCCAATTTAGTGGTTAAAGGTTCAGCTCTGTGTCAGGTCAAAGGCGTTCTTGAGAAGACACCTATTGTTCCTAAATGGATTTTGCCATATTCCAGGATCCCTCCTGCCCTGGGTGTTTCCAGTGCCTCAGCGTTCAGCCCAGCCGCTTTAAGGAGAGCGGTCCTGAACTGTCTCTCACCTCAACTATCCACGCACCCTTCGCCGCCCAAGCAGCCACAAATCCAGCCCAGCTCCCCCAAAGGCATTTGGAGACTCTACCGTGTATTTTTATGTATACACCACTGCAAGGAAGCTGATAACAGCAAATAATGAAGGTAATAATCCCGTCTCTTGGCATGGAGTCCAGCGCTGTGCTTTGGAAACGGTACCTGGCTACCTATAAACTTCCGGATGCACTGAGCCCATCGCCAGCAGCACGACGAGCCTCTCACACGCCTCTGGAACGGGTGGGAAATACACCTTTGCCTTTGGAGACACAGAACCATGGCACGAAGGAAAGAGGATACCAACGTTAATGAGAGCACAACGATTGTGAAACAGACATCTAACAGCGTAAAAAGAAACAAGGATTTCCCCCTCCTTCCACTCTGTTCTTCAGATTTCCATTTTTATCACCTGGCAGATTAAGTCCAGCCTTATCAATTTAATTTTAATTCATTCCTTAGCTCTAATTTAATTTGAATTCCATGAAATTCCCCCCAAACCCACATGGAATAAGGCCCCGGTGTTGTTAGCACGTTGCCTTGTCACAGCATGGTACAAGAGGTGCAGCGCACGCCTGCCAAGTTCATTTAAACTCAACCCCAGTAAGGACCAAGACAAAGAAAAAAGGTAAAATCGCAGAGATTGGAGAGCAAGTCCTGGGCCTTCATGGGGCACCGGAGTGAGACGAGAGCTATGCGATGGCACCATCACCGTGTTTATTTGGGGATTTTCTTTTCAGTGAAAACGAGAAGGGCCTGCCAGACCTCTGCGCTTCAGGTTAAACAGATTCCTGATGTTTATCCTTGTCTGCATTCCACTCATTTTTCCTGTACGCCCTAAAATATCATTTGAAGGTTATTACAGCCACTCCGAGAGGGGGCACGGGGTAAGGTTTGGCCCCGTGTCTGATCTTCCTCTGTTCCCTCAAACTACGGTATTTTGTGGTTGACCTGCCTCCTGAGTACTTTACCTGGCTGAGCACTTGCAGATCAGCAATTTGTTTTTTTTTTAATATGACACTCATTCCCCTTGTCCAGGAATGGACAGAGGGCACGAGGCACTGCCGAGAGTCTGCAGTGGCAATTTCTACATGTTCCTGGGAAGCAGCAGCCACTCTGCAGCCCCCACCCAGCATCTGCACTCTCCTGACCCAGCTGTGAAAGGCAGCTTCCTCCTTTGCCTGGACCTGGAGTCCAGTCCTGGTCTGGGGGTTCAATTTATATCTCAGAAAGCTCTTAAAATGCAGCTTTTTCTTTTAAAAAAGAGGGCTGTCGGAGAGGATCAGGCACCACCTAAATGAGTAAGATGCTGGGCAGGACCAAAGGGGAGGTAAACAAACATAGAATCACAGACTGACTTGGGTTCGAGGGGACTTTAAGGATCACCCAGCCCAACCCCCTGCAGGGAGCAGGGACATCTACACCCAGAGCAGGGTGCTCAGAGCCCCAAGGGCCAACCTGACCTGGGATGGCGCCAGAGACAGGGCATCCACAACTTCTGAAGTGAAGAATTTCTTCCTAGTATCTGATCTAAATCTCTCTCTTTCAGTTTGACACCATACGAGCTGTAGCCGTGCAGAACCCCCCAAGAGAAGGGTGCGAGGCTGCTGCTGCATTGTCTGGGGGGTGTCTGCTCATTCAAAGGCAGAGGAGCCTGCACTGCAGCTCTTCCCTGGGACCCCTCCAGGCAAGCAATTTTCAAGAAAGTCTGAGTAAGCACGCGGATTTTTGAAGCACTTAGAAAAACTGTCTGTAACGCGGTGAATCTCGCTCTTTAATTACGGCGGTGCGATTCCCTCGTTATAGCTAGCGGGGTGTGCGTGGGAGGAAAAATCTTCGGTTGCCTCTGAATGCTTGTAACTTAAATTAGAGAAATACAGGATTAAATGGACACAGACGTAACTACACAGAAACACAAAACCCAGCGTTTGTCTCTGTGTGTGTATATGTAAACATATATATTCTATATATATACATGATCCGATTTGCATTACTGTCATTTTTCTTTTCTCTCCTGAGAAGTCAGGCTGCTCTTCCAGGCCCCAACCGTAAATTTCCTAAGGCATTGACTTAATCTTCCCTTGATCCGTCCTCATCGCTGGGATCGCTGGGATGGAGGCCTGGAAGCGAAGCACCCAGGCCCTCGCAGCCGAAGCAAAACAATGGCTCCTTTCCCCAGCCTCCTAATAAGTTCAAGAAGTTATGAGAAAACAAACAAAGCGGTGGCCTGGTCACATAGCTGAGCTCTCCAGCTCCTGCTCCGCGCCGTGCCGTGCTGTGCCACGCTGCTGGGGCTGGCGAGCCCCCGCCACCCATGGGGTGTGATGGCTATGGTGGCCAAACCCACACTCCCACGGGCAGGCACTGCGTGACAGACCCTGTGTCAGCCCTGCTCAGTGCCGCTCCTGGGGTCCGGGCTGGGACTGGCATCACTACCGACCAGCGTGGTGCCATGTGTGGTGTGGAGGAGCAGTGGCACAGCTCATGTGCCCTGCAGTGCTGGGCCTCAGGTCTCCAGAATCATAGAATCTCAGTCATGGAATCATAGAAACAGCAAATGGTTTGGGATGAAGGGACCTTCAAAGCTCCCCCAGCCCAACCCCTGCAGGGAGCAGGGACATCTGCACCCAGAGCAGGGTGCTCAGAGCCCCAAGGGCCAACCTGACCTGCCATGGTGCCAGCCATGGGGCTTCTCCCACCTCTCGGGGCAACCCGGGCCAGGCTCTCACCACCCTCAGCACCAACAATCTCTCCCTTCTCTCTGCTCTCAATCTCCCTCTGTCAGTTTAACCATCACCCCTGTCCTGTCCCAGCAGCCCCTGATGAACAGCCCCTCCCCAGCTTTCAGACAGCCCCCTTGAAGCTCTCCAAGGCCGCACTAAGGTCTCCCCGGAGCCTTCTCCTCTCCAGGCTGAACCCCCCCAGCTCTCTCCCCTCTCCGCCCAGCAGAGGGGTTCCACCCTCGCATCGTTTGTATCATTCCCAGAGGTGCAGAAGCACGTCCTTGAGCTGGTGCTGTCTGGTGACATATCAAGATTTCCTCAACAATTCTTTGCTTTATTTTCCACAAGGTTTGCCTGACTTCCAGCGTGCTGAGGTTATTTAGTCCTAAGGACTCAAGTGAGTCACTTGTACACGGCGAATCAGAGAGCAATATTACTGCACTGGAGGGTTTTTGGAGCATGCAGATGTTTACTTACAATTGAGTAAGCCGTCACAACACAGTTAAGTTAGAGTTCCTTCAGCTGGTGTTCCCCTCACCATTGTATGCCTTGGTTTGCTCTGTGTGTGGTTTGGAGGAGAACTTGTATCTCTGTGAGGAATATCTTTCAAGCAAACTTTGTCTGGTGCTTCCAGACCCTAAAGATCACAAAATCTCACAAGAGGAATTTGTTTCATTCTGCTGTGTCACTCATGTGAGTGACACACCGGAGGAGTCGGGAGGAACAAAGCAATCATCTCAGACTTGAGCATCTCTGCAGGGTTATGAATGCAGCTCCCGAGGCAAGTTAACTCGTCGAGGACACGGCACCGCTGATGGCAGAGGGAATTGTGCTATTTTTAGCAGAATTATGATCAAAGAGTCTTTATTCGGTTTTTTTCAACATTCACCGTCACTGTCCTCATCACCGTGTGGGAATCCCAGCCTCACCCTGACCTCCCCGAGCATCCCCACACTCAGCCAAGCACACCCTTACCCTGCCCGCGTGAGAGCGGCTTTGCCGCAGCGAACGCCGACTCGTGAGGCTGGGTTTACGTTAAAACAAAGCCATTTGCGCCTGAAGGAACAAATCCCACATTGTTTTTTCACTTTCCCACTGTGCTGCTGTTTTTTTCATCTTGTCTCTCATTAAATGTCTCCCTGCCGCAGTGCGGGCAGCCTTTTACCCCCCAGTTTCCCGCTACATCGTGTGTGCTTTATAGTTCTTCTCAACTACTGCATGAGGACTTCCAGATGAATTCTCGAGTGAAATCTGCCTTCAAAAGAGCTGGCGAGATTAATTAATCTTTCCAGTAACATCAGTAGGTGGGTCAGCACCACTGCTCCAGTCAAGAGCAAGTAGTCGGGTGTCCGAGCATCTTGCCCAAACTCTTGGCAGAAGTTGCAAAGCTTGGTTACCAGGCCCAAGGTCTCACTTTCTCATTTTGGCTGGAGGACATGGCTTTGTCTGACCTCATTTTGCTTCAGCATCTCTTCTGAAGTGCCTCCAGACTGGCCCGAGGGGTGTCTGAAACAGGGAGGGACATTTTCTCGGGGGTCTTCGTACTCAAGCCTTATTTCTTTTTGATACTTGCCTATCACGCAACTTCAGCTTGCTGGGGACAAGGGTGGTTTTGTTATTCATTATAGGACTTAAATTAACTGAAAAAAAAAATCAGACTCTTCCTTGAAAAGGTTATAATTTAATAGGTGAAATGTCAGGGAAAATCAATGCAAGTCTGTTTCCTCTCCGCTTCATTATGCACTCCATTAACCAGCTTTTATGTTCTGTTTATAGGTTGGTTGTGTGTTTCTTCTCTTTTTTCCTTCTAATTTTTTATTTTTATAAAAGAAACATTTTTACATTTATGATGTAAAGGAAGCTGGGCTGAGAACCAGCACTGCAAGAAAACGCATTTGGCTTGAGCAAAGAATCTGCAAGACCACAAGCATCAAGATGTCCCTCGCAAGAGGCTCCGTGGTGGGACACAACAGAGGGGAGGCGGGTGGGAAAATCAAACACGTTCCAGGCAATTTGCTGATTGCAAATCTTCAGAGGTATAAAATGTCCCTAAATTACTACGTTCCTCCCCTGCAGTGTTAAGAGACGTCCGATCGCCCAACCTGGAAAGAGAAAACCACAAGCGACTTGTTAACGTTCCTGTCTCACCCCTACGGTGAGGAGCGAGAGACCGCCTTTCCCAGTTCGTAAACACCGCCTGGTTGACTGGAGGGATGTTCTCGCCCGGATGTGGCAAATTTTATAGCTGTGTGAATAAGAACCAGAGCACGCAAAGGAAAGTATTACAGTTTAGGGGGTGCTAAGACTTAATGCCACCCTGCTCCGTTCCTCTCCTGTCCCATGCTTTCTCAACATGTCCGTTGGGAATCTTTGGCTTTGGAGAGGCTTAGGAGGCAAAGAGGACAGTAAAACAAAGTTTGGAGACCAGTAGAGATGTCATCCAGGAAAATGCCTATATTTTTCTTGAGCAACGGAAGATAATAGCTCATGGCTGGATCATGAGGTGGGGACTGGAGGTTCTCATGTCTTTTTTCCCTTTATTTTACCACAAGATTGCTTGGCGAAGTTATTATGCTGCTGCATGTCTCAGTTTTTCCAAATGTACTGTGGGGACAAATCTTGCCTAGCTTGAACCAAGACTATGAAGGTTAATTTACCATTATTTGTGAAGTGCTTTGCGTCACCAAGGGCAAAGCCCTGCAGAAGAGTCCAAGGGGAGAACTGACACTGGTAGCGGTGCTAAGCCACCTCCCGCACTGCAGGACCAGACTCTGTGTTTTTACTGCTCTTCCCTTTATTTTCACATGCTGCCAAGAGTATATTAAAGTAGCGGCGAAGCCTCCGGCGCTTTCTGCAAAGGAAAAACACTGTTCAGGCTGCTCTAGTTGGGGAAACTGGATGGTCGGCACTCCCCAGTGAAGGAAATTCTCAGCAAAAGAAAAGACACGGTAATTCTTGCAAATTCTTCATTTGGAAAAGTTGTTCTCTATTAAAGCTTAGAGAATTCACCAGCAGGAGCAAAATCCTCTGCTCAGGATTTGCAGGGAAAAGTCTCATAACAAAGAACAGGGTACTTCTTCCATGATTGAGGTGACTCTCCCAACTGGAGATCACAGCAGGAAGGTGATGGTGGTCTGAAGGTGCTGGTGGTCTGAAGGTGCTGGTGGTCTGAGATAAGGAGTGAAAACTAAGGAGACGATGGCTGGAGCAACCAAGCAGAGGCAAGTTAGTGAGAGACAGAGGGTAAAAAAATGGTGATTGTTGGTGATGACCTTAGAAGTTTCAGTAACAATAACTAGGACTGTTATGGCATGGTATGCCTTAAGGAAAGAGTCAACGAGGTGCCAGGGAAAGATTCAGCAGAGGCACTGCTGGGGAAAGAGGGCAAAAAAATGCAGTATGCAGAGCCTTGCCCCTCGAACCTGTGCTGGCTGATAGCCCTCTGCTACTGGAGGGTCGAGATGTTTGGGACCAGCCTGCAAATTGCATCTAAACTGAGCTCCGATCTCTAACTGGCATCTCCAGACATGGAGAGAAAGGCAATCTCTTGTTTCCCAAGAGCATGTACAGCCTGAAAAGAAAAACAAAGAATAAGGAAAAAGAATTCACAAATTTAAAGTCCACGCAGCCAGTCTCTTCTGCATGGCCGAGTCTCACTGGGTGTTATTGGTGAATTATTATCAGTTTTACCACATTGATAACTCACAGAAATCAGCAAAACAACCCAAGAGAGAAGATGTTGTTTGAGAAGAACCTAGTTTTGCTGACAGACAGGTCCTGGGAAGGTGTGTGTGGTCTCCTTGCCCTGAGGAAGTGCTGCTGGAAAGAGCCATGGCTTTGAAACTGCCAGCAGTCAAACAGCTGTGCCTTTTTTTGAGGAGTGAGGTTTGGATCATGAGGGAGCACTGAACATCTCTCTGAAAGACAGGAAGGTAGAAAAAAAATACACAAAAAGCACGTATTAGTCTATAATGTATGAAGTGTGTAGTGGTGGGGAGTTGCACAGATTCTCTAGGGGTGGCCACCAAACCATTGAGGCAGGTCACATCGGAGTGAATTGTCTGTTTGGTTTCCATCACAGTTTCATTTTTGATTTTCTCTTAGGGAAAACACTCAGACGTGTGGATGAATGGAGAATACCTCAGAAAACTGCTCAGGAGTAATTAAGTGACGGCAATGGAACAGGTTGTTCTCCTGCCTCCGTACCCTCTCTGACCATACCCAGAGAAGTTTGTCTCTGCCAAGGAAGAGATGGTTAAATCAGTGATCACATCAGATATTCATGAGGAATTCATGCCCTTGCTCAGCTAGGTAATTGGATGCAAATTAATGTTCTTCAACAACATTCACCTAAACATTCAGTTCACTTTCTTTTTCTTTAAAAAGACTACAAAATCAGTTTTATTTTATCTCAATTGTGACTAGAACTTTGATTTGAATCACAACACAACAGCTTTGTTTCAAAACAACTTCATTTGATTCGACTCTGATTTTTTTTAAAAAAAAGACCTCCCAAATGAGACAAAGAAATTAAACTATATATATATTTTTATTTTAAAGCGTTCTTTTGTCCTTACTGACTCTTATTCCTTCCCCTTGAACAGGGAGATTAAGAGCAGCTGTAATTTCTGATATTGAAAAACGAAAAAACCCCACCCCACAGCCCTTGATGGGCAACCTTGCCCCAGAGGCGAAGGGAGAAAAGCTCATTTTCCATAAGATCCACTCATTTTCCATAGTTCTTTTCAATTTTTAAGCTGCACAACCTGAGTCTGTACCTCCTCGTTTCTGTGTTTTCGTAACTACCTACCCACAGCCTCGGGCTGTAGCACCTTCCCGTGCGTGTGAGCCGTGGCAAAGCTATGGAACTGTCCCTGTGGTGGGGGACTCCCGTGGGCATTGCTCGGGACTGGAGGAGTCCACAGACCATCATTCCTCCTGGATAAGGTCCAAAAATCCCAAAGCCCGGTTACGTGATCAGACAGGCAAGGTACAGCCCAAATCTAAACAACTCCTCTCATGCCTGCAATGGCTTAGCTCGTACACCCGAGAAATATGGAAACACTGGAAGGAAAGTTAATTGAATTTTCCCTCCTCCTCCCTTCATTCTCAAACCCCATTGCATTAAAAAAAAAAAAAATCCCTTTTTAAAAATAACTATTGGAGCTGGAAATTAAGTTCACATGAAGCGAGTTAGGGATGAGAGCAAACTCCTGATTAAATTTACTTGGAAAAAAATAGAAAGAAAGTGCAGCTGAAGATGGCAGGCCAGACTTGTGAGAGGCAGCTTGGGGAGAGCATAGGCTGAGCAGCCGGCGGGTGATGAGCGTCGGGGCAGCCCAGCATCAGGCCACCATCACCCAAAGCATCCCCTGAAGAGCGGGGTGAGCGGGTTTCCCCGGCCGCAGGCTGCCTGCTTTGGCTGGCATGAGAACCATCTCCCCGCCTTTTGATAACCAGCACTGGCTGAGGCCAAATTTCTGCCTCGCGTGCATTTCTTAGCGCTTTGTCACTGTGATTGAAGCAATATTCTTTCCACTGCTTCTCCTGAGAGACTTTCCAGCGCTTGATTCATCAGACTGTTGAAGTGTTGCCTTCAGCATCCTCTAATTACAGTTTGAAATTAAGCTATTTTTTTTCCGCCCTGGCTTTTGCTTGTCTGCCTCTGAGATGATGTTTTCTGGAGTAATTCACAGCAAATGAGTTTCAGAAGGACAATGACTAGATAGAGGAGGGTGGCAGACCCAGCTGCTGCTCTAAACAGACATTTTCCAGCTTGGGACATGTCTCTATTCCCTTCAAAACGCCAGCACTGCCTCTGCTACAGAGGCTCATGGTCATCGTACTCCTGTCCGGGGTTCTGAACAAGTGTGAGGACTGGAGCTCTTTGTCTACCTATGTCCTGGTCCACAACCAAACCTTTCGGACACCCCTGAAGTGCCCATGTTTTATGGCTGTCCTATTCCTGCCCCTGTCCAACTCTCTGCCCAGATGTAATCCCAACCTCTGCTCAGAGCTTGGTCTCAACCTCCTGAAATCGCTAAATCTGTTTTCCCCACTGTGTTTGAGATGGAGTCAAGACCAATCCATGAATCTTTTAAGACTGAAGACAAGCATCCATGTCCGAGACATATATCCCATGCTGGCACCGCACAGCTCTAGTCTCCGGTTTCCCCAGGGTGTGGTCCGTGGGGTAGGGATACCTGGGGACTAAACACCTGCCCAGGACAATCTCCATAAAGTGCTGTTGGTGAGAACTAGGCACGAAACAAAAGTTTTAAATGGAGAGCGTTTCTTGAAACCAAAGAGGGACCGACAGTTTGCTGTGGTTGGGTTCTCTTCCTGACTGCCACCAGAAATGCCACCCCACATGTGAGGAATGCTCTTTGTAAATTTTCTGCTTCTGAGGAAAACCTATTTTGCACCCTGAATTTTCAGCTGACCCTCCCGTGGTCATGTATGACACTACCTCGCCAACCCTGGTGTCGGCTTCTCTTTCCCTCTGTAACCAGACAAAAAGATTTTATTTGAGTAACTATCTGAATGGCTTAAAAAAAAGAACAAAAATCTAATTTTAAAGGGATTATGGGGAAACTCTTGAAAACTGTGTTCAATAAGAGGAGGACTTAGAACAGGGCCTGTAATGGGTCCGAGCGACTGTGCTGGGGAAACAGGTCATTTCCTGGTGGTTAACAGCTAATTTTTCTAACAATCGAGAGGCAGGGATCATGCATACAGGTTTCTAATGGACACTCCTGAGATGGCAAAAGGGCTGATGAATACCAGGTGGCCAAACTTTGCTTTGCTATTACAGAAGACTCCATTTAACACAGCAGGCAGCGGACTGCTGACCACCTCAGTCTGGATGGTGGTGTACGGGCAGTTCGTAGCCATATACAGTTTATATCCCCCCTCCTGAGAAATAAACCCTATTGATAAATGGGGTCATTGCAATATCTCCATTAGAAACAGCACCGCCTGAACTATTCAGCCCTGGAACTCGTTCCCTTAAGCATCCTAATGTTCTACATCAGAATTTTGTTTGAAATAAAAAGTTGGTAGATTCAACACAGTCTTTTCCTCTCACAATGCAGAACATGGACCCGTTCTGAGCCCATGGCTCACCCTGGCAGTAGTGCCTGGCTCAGAACGGGTCTTGATTCTGACGGTCCGGCTTCATTCCAGGCTGCAGAGGTCTGGTTGTTCAGATTTAGAGTTGGCAACCATTTTTCACTTTCACTGGCCACCTCTCTAGCATTCAGATTTTTCTTGCTTCGTGGCAGTCTGACTTTGCATCCTGGAAGTGGATCTAGGAGACTTCTTTTGAAAATGCATCCTTCTCCTGGTGCCAAGTCGTACAGGTTTCTCCTCATTGCCATAAGGCTCCCCGTGAATTTCCAGAAGCTTGTAAATACACAGTGATATGTAGCTTCTGAAAATCCTCCTGAGATTTCTGCAGAGTAGAAAAACTGATGACCCTGGCTAGATTTCTTCGGACTGGGAATCTAAAGAGAAATTAATTTCTGATGGAAATTCTCTGTAGAAAGCAGCTGACAAAGGTACAGGATGCTGGACAGTTTTATCGCACTGTACTTCCACGATAAATTCAGAGGGGACTCATGCTGAGATTTAAATCCACAGTGGTTAAGAACTTGGCTTCCTGGGGACTGTGATGTTTCCAGATGAGCTGTGTGTCCCTAAGCAGCTGGAGAGCCACAGGCATTGTAGGGCTCTCCCCCAAAACTCTGAGTTACAAGAAGTAACTGGGTAAAAGACAAATTTCCCTTTTCAAAGCTGTGAGAAGACAAACATCTGGGGTGGTTGTGGGAAGACAAGGGAGACAGGAAAACTGGGACAGAGAGAGAAGATCAATGAGATCCAGGGCAGATGTGGGAGTGGGAGACACATTGTGCTGCCCATGAACAGTGAGGCAGCAGTCACCACAGAGCCCGTGCTGACTGGGACGTCCCTCCTCTGCCTCTCCCATATCCCTCCATCCCAATTAGATCCTCATGTTCCACTTGGTCCTTGCTGCTCTGTCTGATATTGTGCAGATCATAGTCAGTGGTTAACACTTAGAATTGGGAGCTGGGCTTCTTGGACTCTGTTTGCAGCTCTGCGACTGATACATTTTGTGGCTGTGGGTGAGTTACTTCATCTTTCTGCGCCCTGGCTCCCTCATCTTCAGATGATAAGGGCACCAACCAGCCTGGCGGGGATATTATGGGGCTTAACGGAAGCATCTGCGAAAAGCCACGTCTGACGTCTCGGATGGTGAGCAAATCGGTACGAATGCATGTTCCTCCTCATGCTGTAACGCAATCATGATGAAAAGCTGCTTCCAGGCTCTCAGGAGGGTTGCAGAAGTCCCAAGGAATATTATCTAAAGAAGGGACACTCACAGGCCTACCAAAAGCCAGGCTAATGCTTCTTTTTTTCAGTTTGCCATACCTTATGAAGGGAGGAACATCTGGACAATGGATTCCAAAGAGAGCCAGGGCCCAAGCCAGATAATTCAGCGTGGTGTCTCTGGGAATGCAGTGGGAACTTCCTACTGTACACGACGGGAGCACAACCAAGCAACAGTGTTTGTGCTTTACTGCAGGAAGACACAAATTCAACCCAAGAACAGCTGTCAAGACATTCATGCGCTCGAACTAAGGACACATGTCCTAGTCCTCATACTCCACCAGTGCTGGAAGTCTCTGCTTCTCAAAGCTGGAAGCTGGGGTTCAGGGAAATAGAGCTGGACTTTGAGAGAGTCTAACAGCAAAATTTCCTCCATATGTGGGTGAAGAAAGGAGCCAAGTACAGCTGCCTCACACCAGCCCTGCAGTAACAGCCTCAGCGCCTCTGAACTGTCAGCAATAAAACTACATTTCCTTTGAGCAACACCTTGGAGAACGGAGTGAAGTGATTTCTTAAGGAAATAAACCCTATTTTGCAATATGTATTTATTGTACACACTACCTTCTCCTAAGTGGTGTGGAGTAACACCAGTACCGGAGTGCTCTGCACTCTACAGTGCTCTCCACGGGAGGATCTTGGAGTGCCTGGGTGAGCTTAGCTCACAGCCCTGCAGCCCCTGCTCCTGCCCTCACTGTGCCATGGGGGACCACACTCAGGGCTTGGCCAGAGGGTCTCTCAACCTTCCCTAATGCAGGTTGATCCACAAGCACGTGCTGGCCATGCAGATCACCTGTGGTCACTGCTAATTTACCAGTCAAAGGCAATGAAGGAAACTTTTTTTCTGCTCTTGAAGAGATGTTCCAAACCTGCAGCCCCTGAGAGCGCCCAGGCCCGGGGACTGCTGCCTCCATGGGTAGCAATTGAAGTCTGGGCCTGTTTGTGTCACTGTTCTCTTTCCAGAGGTGCATAACCTTAACACAAGGGAGATGATAATGCAAAGAGCACATGCTGATGCTGATTTCTGATGGGTGGCCAACACCCAGGATCACGAGTCAACAACATGATGGAGTTGCACAACAAAAACCCCACCAAACTGATTTTGCAACTTAGCAAAATGAATGTTTTAGGCAAGGTAATTACCCTGCTGTACTCTGATTTGTGGCCAGAGTACTAGGGAAGTCTTTGTGAGGTTTATAGTATAGGCATAAGGTCTCACCTCATTCTGGATCTTCTCAGATGCTGGGCACTCTTAACCTAGCTATAAATTAGGTTCCTGGCTCCGTTTGACTTGGGGTTCCTCGAGAGAGGTCATGTAGTTTCTTGGCACAGCATCAGCCCAGAGACTGGGGTGCTGTAAGCAGACGGGCTGCTTAGACATGGCTGCTGACTTACATCCATTTGGAAGATCCTGTAGTTTTTTCCTTCAGGGAAGCTGTAGTGAAGAGAACCTAGAATAATAGGAGTTAGAAAACACAACCACTGGGGGTGGTGGTAAAGGAACTCCAGGTGTGTCCTCCAGAAGAGAGAGAAAAGGGAGGGTGATGTGAAAGTCCTCTGGTGTGTAACACTTCTTCTGAAGAGGACAATGATCTTTTATACTCCTGGGCAGAGTTAGAAATAATGTGTTCGGATTGCAGCAAATAAACTGTTTGAAATTGAATGGAGCTGCCTAAGCATTTCCAGTTTAGCACTGGGAGAGGCAGGGGGGCACAGGGGATCCCCTTCTTGAAGTGTTATAAGCAACAGTTAGATGGTGATTGGTCAGGAATAGGTTGGTTTAATCCTGGGTTGAGCTGGATGGATCCCTTGCTTTCAGTTCTGCATCTCCATGTTCTGCTTGACCGCCCAGCCTGAGGAGCTGGAGAGCCCCGGAGGCTGGGCTGTCAGGAGAAGGGTCCCTCCGGGCTATATAGACTGCGCTGATCCGTTTATTGCCACTGCATCGTGACTTGCCTCCTCTCCCTGTCCTTTTTCCAGTATTCTCTTCTAAGTGGGACAGTAAGCAGCCAGCGTGGGTCCGTCTCCCAGGGCAGGGCTCCCGGGGTGGCCCATATGCGCACTCAGAGCAACACAGTGAGCTGGGAAACGGCTTATTAGTGAGTTTGACTGACTTTTCCTGTTACTGAGTCCTTCCTTCACTTGTTCATAACTTTGACAGATTGGGCTGAAATTTTATGTACAGTCTGTTTGCCTCAAACTCAACTATTTACGGAAATTTCAGCCAAAATGACATAGTGTTTCTGAGAAGCAGCCTGGAAAAATACATTGTTTGCTCTGTTGGGTTTCTTTTGCCTTTTTTTTTTATTACAACCTTTTACTTGGAAAGCCCTGGAACCCCTGTGCTTTGGAAGTGCAATCGGACACTTGGCAGAAGAGGTGGCTTTTGTGTTGGGGATGGGCCCTGTCTGTCCCTGTGAAAAACGACCCACATTTGGCCAAGCTGTAAGACTTCGACAAACCGCGTGGTGAGGATCTGTTACTGCTGTTGGCTTAACTGCTGGCATGGCAGCAGAAAGCTGCCATTTTGATGGCAAAGCCTGTAGATGTCCACAGCACGACCAAGCTGGCATGCCTACGCCACCACCACGCAGCTTACTTAAACCACAGCAGATCAGGCATTCCCTTGTGCTAAGTGAACATGACCAAGGTTTTCAAGTCGGTCAATCAAAAGCCAGAAAATACCTGCATTAGGTCTTCATGTGCAATATCAATTCCACCTTTTTGTGCAGAACATGCATTACGTGCTCAGACCTTCTTTCCCACAAATCTCCCACTGTGCTCCGCCAAACAAGGGAAACTACCAGCCCCTGGACTCCTGCTGCATTTGCTGAAGAGGATGGCAAGTGGGTGAAGCTGTTTGAGCAATGGGAGAGTTGGGGCCGTACCTGGCCGAGCTGGGCAGTGCTGTGAGGAGCAGGGGCTTTGCCCTCACAGATGCTAAGCCATGCTGCCTACTGCTTCTAATGGTGGGTTCCCATTTTCTGGGGACCCAACCTGTAACCCTGTGGTCTCAGCTGGGAGTGAGGTTGGCAGGAGCTCTGTGGTGAACATCAGCAGTGCTGGCTAGTGAAAGCAAGAGAGAAAATCAAGACCTAGGCATGTCAGTGAGGGGATTCAAAATTAATGCCCGCCACAGATCTCGTAGATGCGCTGTTGACTGTACGGCTACGTCTCTACTGTCAAAGGCCTCGAGGCTGCCTTCCAGGCTAGATTTGATTTTGTAAGTTTTCAGGCGTGGTCAGTGGGTCAGGCAGTGCACACGCTGAAGCCAGATGTAGCCTGACAGACCACGCAGGCCCTGCTTGAAGCAGCCATGGGGCCGCAGAGGACACCAGAGCTCTAGCTGCTGCATAAACCGCATCCATGATTGTATAGACGGGGCTGATGCTTTCAGCTCAGCATTTGGAGAATGAAGAAAATACCAACTTGCCTCCTGGGGCTGTAGCAAAAATAGATGAATTAATCTTTACGAGGCACTTTGATACTATTGTCATGAGTGCTATAGAGAAGCCCATGAGAAAACAAAACGATGTTGTTTTCAGAGCGGGGTTTGAATAGTGCGCAGTCAGTAAGGCTCGAGGTCACAAACTGAACAATGAAGAAAAAAACCCCAAATCTTGAATAGCTGTTCCTGTCGTGAACAGTGCTGGTCCCCAGCTCCGAGTGAGGCAGCCATCCCACGGAAACTGTGTCCTCACGCCATGTGTCATGAATCATGCAAACACAGGAGGGAGCCCTCCTAAAGGTGCACAGGTAACTGGAGTGGAGCACGGAGCTTCCACCTACGTGGCTTTGCACCCCTGGTTTCACAGGTTTTCGCACACGGGCAGCCCCCCCTCCCCGACACGTGCATCTATACATTCCTCATGCATCAAAGGTCAACGGCAATGCGGTTACCAGGCAAATTTTCCCCATTAAAACATTACCAAAGGCAGATGTTTAGGGGCCTACAGGATTTACAGATCTGCTCTCCAAAGAGCGTATGAGGGAAGACGACTGTTCTCCTCTTGGGTCGTACGCTGTGTTTTTGAAAGCCTGAGTGCCCACCCCAGATTAAAGCAGCATGTTGCTGGAATACTGGGCCTCCAATGAAGATGCCTTTCAACAACGCAAAACCACTAATGAGAAAACATAGACAGAAGGAGAGCCAGCGCCCGATGGCCGCGTTTCTCAGCTTTGAGTAGCTCCCAGGGCCACCGGTGGCATTGGCCTGATGGAAGAACTGGTCGAAGGAAGGTGAAGCTTCGCTCTCAGCGGCTCTGGTGGTTGTCTATAACCAAGACACAAAAGAAAAAACAGAAAGAGCAAAAGGGAGGGAGACACCCTGCTTGGCCACATACCATACACGCAGATAGTGTACTGCATTTTTCCAGACTAGGGAGACCTCTTCTTCCAAGTGTTCCAGTAATTAACCTCACTTTCTTGGCTGGTGTTAATTTGTTCCAAGTATTTGGGCTTTAGATCTAACCATGGGAATCTCATTCCCTGCAGAAGTCTTGCCAGCTATTACTAGACATTTTACCACACACATGCAGGCCAAAAAAAGCAAGGCTAATTACACCGCTCTTCTTGCGAGGCGAAGTGTGTTTGTTAGAAGTTCATCGTCTCCTAACAAGGAGAGGAGCCAAGGCAGCATCTCTTTGCGTCTGCCCGTGGGAGGAGGGGGCGGAGAGGATCAGGGAGCTGCTGTTTACTCCACGGCACCCGCGACGTCAGTCCTCCGTGAGCCTCGGTGTGACGATCCACCGCACGAAACCAGAGAGGAATGGTGCTACCAAGGTTCTTAGCTGCGAATAACTGAGTTCAATTACTCGGTACCAATGGGAGTTCTCTAAGTAAAAATTTAAATTGGAGGAATTATTCGAACCAGATGTTGATTTCCCAATACTTTCTTTTTTCTCCCCTTTTGTGCTGTACGTGCTACCTGTTAAGGAAAGAGCGTGTAGGGGAGGAAAAGCGTGTGTGAGAGAGTGTGTGCAGGGGCTCTCTCTGACAGCGTGACAGGCAACCAAGCCATACGTGACAACACCTACAGCAGAGGAAATGGGTTATGAAATTCCCTATGAATTCTCAAGCCCAAGTGCCTGCAATTTTTGGACCCATTCCACACTGGAGAGGTTTAGAAAGAGCCAACAAGGTAAGGAGGGCTGGAGAGACAGTCCTCATGCCAGAGTGTTGATATTTGGGATCATTTACCAGGTTAAGTCCTTAATTTTACTGAAGGATTTTTTTTTTTTTTTTGCTGCTTGCTATTCATTTTCTAGCTTTTGAAATGAACAGTAAAATATAATAATACCTAGTACTAACATAACCCCTTTTATCCCTAGACCTCAAAGCGGCTCATAAACGTGAGTCAGTATTATTATCCACAGTTTAAGTCCATCTGCAAATAAGTTTCTTCAGGGTCTATCTCTAAATCTGATTTTGTAATCCTTTGCTTAGTGCATTTAAATTTATTTATTTTTTAAGTGGGTAAGTGTAAGCTGCTCAGACAAGTTTCTTTGTAAGTTCTCTGGGACTGAGGTCGTGGAGTCTCAAACAAAAACTACAGCAGACGTCTTTAGTGCTTGGGAAGGCTGGAAAGCAGTGAGCAAGTAGCAGGCAGCTTCTTCCTACGGGAAATCCAGGCTTTCCAACCAATAGGCCAACGGAGGGGATGAAACGTTCACATCATGGAAGAGTTCAAAACCTGGGAACTTGGTTCTGCTCCAAATCTGACCAACCCTCCCCATGTTAAGATCCCTATGAAAGAAAATTCTGCAGGGAAAATGTATTTGGGGTTCATTGAAATACTTACTATTGATTTTGGATTTCTAATTTTTCAATTGTTTTCTAATACAAATTACAGCATGAATTAGGAAAGTTCTCAGAAAAACTTTGTTTCAAAAAGGAAAGTGGGAATTTTCTGTTCCAAATTGTTAAAATATCTTGTGTCTTTTACTGGCATTGTTGAAATTCCTTCCCTTCCCGCAGGTTTCTTCCTCGTAAAACAACAGCAGTGTCAGCTTTACCCTGATGGAAGGGCATTTTCTCGTCGAGTGCAATTCCATCAGCTTTCTCTGACCAGCACCAGATGCCAACGTTGCTCGTCTGTGATTTATATTAAAAGAAAGGCTGAGGTTACTCCCCTGTGATCCTCATTCTCTTCACATTGAATTGCTCCCCAGAAGAAGGTCAGACACAAGACTACTGTAAATTAGCACAGCTCCGTTGAAAACACCAGCTGAGGGTTCGGCTCAATAGCTGCAGTTAAAGGAGTGGAGCTTTGCCCCCATAAAGGCTGAGACTGGCCTGGTCAGTCTGATGAAGCAAGGCCTGAGGAGGGGTCAGAAAACTTTGTTTTTTCTTCTTGGTAATCTTCTAAAATCAAGTATGTCATTTGAAGCCAATGGCGAGTTGATGGTGAGCCAATGGCAGTGGTGGAGGTGACAGGCCAGTGGTCACATCAACCTCCGTGTGAGAACCTGGCACAGGAGCGACCACCAGAACAGCCACCCCAGCTCTCACACCCTGACCAACCTCTGTGCTGTTGAGGAGGAGACACCTTTGAGCAGGCACAGGATAACCTTTGCCTTCCCTCTGTGCTCCACCACATATTGGTAGTAAATGATGTGTTTAAGCCCTGAAGTATATTGATAAGTGGGAACTGGTCACATCTACCTCTTCCACACTTCCCACTCTGTAGTCAGATGCCTTCACCCAGATGCATTTTGCCTGAGGCCACACAAACAGTTGATTCAGTGCTGTCCCACTGGAAAGGGCAAAAGGTTCTTCTATGAAAGGCCAGGAGGAAAGTGGTAAAGCCCTTGGGTCACATATGTGGCCTGGAGAATTTCTTCAGCAACATCGACGGCATGACGTTCCCCAGTCCGTCCTCTTCGCCTCTTCTCTCCATCCCAAAATTTTCATCCCTTCCCTAGCATCAGATAACTGCTTATCTGGATGGACTTCAACAAAGTGGTGGAAATGTTAAATGTCCTTTCCCGGACACAAGCTGGCTGTGAACGCCAGGCCAAAGAAGCTCTCTCCTAAAGCAGGGTGTGGGACAACCTTCCTGTAATGCACTCACGTGAGATATCATATTTTGAGGAATTCTGCTATCTCTGAAAACACCCAGGCCCTTTTGAACCTTGCCATGTGTGGACAGCCAACGGGGACACATCTTGATGGCAAAGATGGCCCTTTTTGTACAAAACGTGGCAAGGGAACGTGTCCCGTTAAGCGTGTGTCTCCAGACACCCGTGCCTGGGAAAGGCAAAACCCCAGAGCCTGGTGGGATGCTCGGGTGAGCTGACCACTGTGGTGTCCCGCCCTGGCACAAGAAGGCCAGGAGAGTATACTGGGGAGAGACAGAAATCCTGTGCAGAGACAGCAGAAGAATGGTTTGAAATAGACAGCCTTGGGACGACTGCACAAGTATTTTGGATTCCCCCAGGGCCATCGAGTGGTGAGTGCGATCCTCTGGAGCCCTGTACGGCTGAGCTGAGATGAGAGGAATTTTTCAACACCCAAAGCTGGATCAAACCGTCCTTCCTGCCTCTAGTTCATAAAGCTTTTTAACTTTTGAAGGGGAGAAAAAGTGATCCCAGATGTACAGCCCTAATTACATACTTAGATGAAATTGGATTAAGGTGGCTGCTGCCTGTCCTTTTCCTCTGAAGATGGCTGGGACTGGTGAGGGACTGTGGGTCATCAATGCTGGGGCACAGACAAGGGGGATCAGACCCAGCACTGCACTCAATGAAAGCTCCAGCAAAAGTTCCCCTCTGACTCAGGACCTGCCTTCCGATCATCAGAGTCGTTATCTTGACCAGGGAGTAAGTTTGTAGTATTTTTCAAAAATCTGCCCTTCTCTGCCATGAAGCTACTTGTGGGCATGGAGGAGGTTCTGCTATAAATTGATCTTGCTTGTGAGACAGACATCTTCCTAAAAAACAACAACGAAAAAAAGACAATTACCAAATAACAGCAAGTAGGGGCACAACATGCATCAGTGCTTTTAATGTGCATAACATATGTCTAGTTATTTTCATTTCCACTAAATCAGTCCAATGTGATGTATCTCTATCCCGCCTGCCTCATGCCCATGTGCAATGCATTTCAGCCACATACGTGAAACTCCTGGGAACTGTGTTTTCTTGCTGTAAGCTGAAGGGCAAGTCACTGCTGAGCTGCTCGGTGCGAGCCCACAGCTCCCCGGGGGCCTGCGAGATCTCTGACGGAGGGAGGACGTCGAGCCAGCCACATGGATCTGATACGGGTACGATGAACACGCACTATTGGGGTGCCCCTGCCCATTGGCAGCCGGAGGGTATTAGCAGGACACAAATCAGTCTGCTCTACATTCCCCGTCAGAGCTGGGTTTCCTCAGAATGAATATTTATGGTGTTTTCATACTTCAGATAAACCCCTCGAGTCTCATAATGTTGTTTGAATCCAAATGAGGCTGATGGCTGCGGCACAGTGCCCTACCACAAAAACCAACCCTTGCAAATCTGACCCAGTTCACAGAGGTTTAGAGCTAAACCAGCGCAGAGGCTGGAATGATCTTGTGGTCACTGCCAGACCAGCGTGTTGATGGGCTCCCTATGGAAACACAGCCTGGGGTCCACAGCTTCAGGTAGGTGACCTCAAAGCTATGGTTGTGAGTTCCTTGAACATAGAAGTAGCTCCTCCTCTCATCTGATAGATATTTATATACCGTGTACTGAAGAAAGGTGAGAATTTGGCTCAGAGAAGCTGTTAGTAGCAGTGGGTGTATTGTGACGGCTTCTTAATACTGCTTCAGTCTCTGTTTTGATGCTGTTGGAAGTGTCTGTCAAAATGCTGCAGTGGGGAAAATGGTTTAAGTAGAGGTGGAGACAGAGGGGTGAATAGCTTTCCTGAAACACAATCTATAGTTCATAGCAACAGGGCATGGGGTGGCTTCTTTTGAGTGGGGAAAGATCTGGTCTTGCATCCTGCACAAGTTCCTGGGACTTGTAACCTGGAAACAGCTTTGAGTGAGAAAAATCCAAGTGTCTTTGAAGGTTGCAGTGCCCTCACACTCATCGCTGTGGCTTCCAATAACCTCTTGTGGCAGGAACAATAACTCCCTTCTGGACAAATATTCTGGTTTACTGCAACTATCCAGCTAGTATAACAGGGAACAGAAGATACTCCTCAGAGCATGAAGACATGTAGCTGGTGGCAGTGGAATAGTGATAGAAACTCAAGAGGTTTTTGAGTTTCTAGAATTCAGGAAAACAGTGCTGGAAGGGGCCTCTGGAGATCGTTTAGGACAGTGTTTCTTAGCTTAGGCTCAGGGGAACCACTGCTGATCTGAAAGGCGTTACAAGACATTTCTTAAAACCATTCAGGGAAATAAACCTTCCTGATATTCTCTGGCATCTGAGAATGCAAGCGAATGCAGCAGGCAGCGCTACAAATTGCTCAGGGAACTCTTAAAAGTCAACCCAGTCTGTATTTGGCTGGAAACAGGAACGACTGTGGCTCTTGAACTTTCTTCTGGAAGTTTCCTTGAGCTGAAAGCCATCAGTGCAGCCCAGCCTCCTGCCAGACCCTAACCCCAGCTTGGTCAGTCATTTCCTTTTGACCGTCCCAAGTGAGTGCCGTAAACCCCCTCCGGGTAGAGCTGCCTGTGCACCGAGGAGCAAAGCCCTGCTCTGATATGCCACGGCTACGTAACCTTGACCCAGACTGCTGAGGAAGAGCTGTAGGGCAGTCTGCAGAGAGCTAAGAAAAGCGAAATGGCTGGTGGAGGTGGCACTGTTGAGATGGGCTCATGCATCGCTGGAGGATTCAGTAGGGGAAGCACCCCCATGAAACATACAAAACTCGAAAGCAAAAAACCAGAAACAAGCAAAAATCCAGGGAGGCTTGTGAGCAGTTGTAGGATCCCTGTGTGGAAAGGTCATCGTTGTTGGTGCCAGTGGAGCTGGTGGAAGATGGCACTGAGCAATGCAGAGGAGGGAGTCCCCAGGAGCTGCAGAGGCCAGCCCAGCCCCTCCTGGCCAGGGCTCTGGGTTCCCTCTCAGGGTGGTGGGCACACCGATGCCCACCCTAATGGCTTATTAAATCCCAGCTATCTTCTCTGGGAGACAACAAATTATTGTGTCACTCTCCTGAGCTGTGCCCCAAAAGCTGACCCCAAGGAGGGTCTGTCACCAGGTATCTCCATTCGGAAGGTGAAGGTGAACAGGAGGCAAATGGGTGAGACAGGTCTGGTGGGCTGAGCTCCTGGTGGGTACCGAGGTGCAGCATCAGCCCCAGCACCCGGAGCATGAGCTTTGGGAACGGGGGAGCGTGGTGCCAGCTCTCTGCTCTCCATATGGCTCCCAGCCCGTGAGTGCAGAGCACGGGATAGCTGTGAACACCCAGTGGATTTGTCAGAACTTCCCCACCTCAGAGGGGTGCATCGTGAAAATTAATCAGTTTGTGTTTGACTTTTTGACTTGGCGCTCCCTCAATAACTCCTTCACGCACAAACCCACAATAACCTAATTAGGCCTATTTCTCTGACAGGCTGTTAAAGAAGAAAGAGGAGGAGGATGTGTCTAAACTGCTTGAAAGACAATATTGGAAATATACGCCAAGTAGCAAAAGGCATCAGTAGCTTTTTAAATTCCTTCACTCTGGAGCTCTGATGAACAGAAATAGCAAATGAATGGCTTCCAGAAATGATGGGAAATAGTTCTTGTTGCTGTTTGGCTTGTGTTTCTCTTTAGGGGGTAGGGAGTCCTGGAAGCAGGGGGGAGAGCTCTGAAAGAATTAGTTTCAAAGAAATAAGAGCATGTTAAACATATTTTGAAATAACTTAGTTGATCTGAAAAATAAGGTAATAGAGGCCATGCTCACAGCTCAATTTATGTATATAAATACACAAACATGTATATTGTGCAGAACACAAAATAATTCCATCTGGAGCGGTGGGTATTGTCTTGCACAAAAGGCTCCTACTTGAGTCATTAATAGTATATTTTATTAAAGGAAAATTGGCTTCAAAAGTGGTTGGGAATTGTGGGAATGAAATTGGGATGAAAGTAATTATCCCCCTGCCCCGTCTCTTCCCTTGTGTTCATTTTTCTGTTCTAGACACTAACAGCAACAGCAGCTCCTCTGTCTTCTGTTCCTTCCATGTTTGATCTTCTGCCTGCGCTTTCTTCTGCTGGGTCCTGGAGCCCGTAGGAATGAGGGTATTGTGTCCATACTGCATGTGATGACATGTGTTTGAACCAGCACCAGGGCAGCCTGGCAAGAGGGGCTTGAGCTCCAGCAGGACTGAAGAGTGGGCCAGGTCCCCGCTGGTGAACAGCTCGGCCACTTCTTTAAAGCCCTTTGGGGATAAAAGATGCAGGAAGGAAAACACGAACCTGCTGTGGCACCTGCCTTTTCCTTCTGCCTGGAGGCTTGAGGAGGTCAGGGAGGAAACAGGGCCGAGCACGTCAGCCCGGTCAGGGGCTGCAGCACCTTGGTATAAAACAGAAACCTTCCCCCCCAGTACGGGGAAGCAACCTGGGGAACCCCACATCAAGGTGCATGTGCTGGGTACCAGAGAATGGGGGATCACCCCGAATGCCTTCGCAAAGGAGGGGGATACAGGTAGCAATGAGCGTCCTCCTGGGCTGCATCTGGATGAGGCAGTTTGTGTTGAGCTTTTGTAGCTCATCTTGGCCGGCCCAGCCTAGGAGAGAGCCAACGCGAAAGGACTAAAAAGCCATTTCCTTTAGAATTCAGGAAGAAAGTGTGAGCGCAGTTCCTGGGTGGTAAAATGTCTCTGTGGTTGAATAATTACCTTGGAAAGGCTACAGCATGTTTTGTCTTTAACACAGCTACTCCCCCTTTTGCTTTTAATCAATACAATGACTTATGGAGTGAAGCATCGTTCCAGAATGGCTACCTCATAGATTACTGCTCCTTGCTGAGAGGGCTGACCATGGATTCTGGATGATGGTGGCTTTCATTTCACCCAAAAACTCATCGTGTGTCGTAACTGAGGCAATAATTAATGTGTACTGGGAATGCTGGATACTGGTTTTAAACAACAAAACTGTGAACCAGTGCAGCCTAATGTCACGTGGAGAAGACTATTTGGCTCAGGAAAAAGCGGGGAGGGGAAAAAGGGAGAGAGAGAAGGAGGAAGGGTTCAGCAGAGAGACAGCGACTCTTATACAAGGCTCGAACTGAGGGGGAAGTGGGAAAAATCACTTTTCCTCTTGTTAAAATAAAGTAATCCATTCAGTTAATGTTAGGTCAGGACAAAAGGTCAGGGATCTTCCCATTGTTGAAGACTGCAGTCGGAGACAGTGTCAGAGCTGGGGGAATATACCGCAAGCGTTCCAAGAAAAAGATAATCCACTCAAGAAATTCAGTAACGAACAAATAAACAGAGTGTGTGTTCACTTCAGTGTCAGCGTGCACGTCACCGTCTCTGCACCAAGGAGTATTTTTATTCATAGCACAGTATTACCCAGAAAATCAGACGAGATCAAGACCCAATGTCTCCATGCCGTACGGATGCACAGGCAGAAGCAGCCTTCGCTTGAAACAAACGCTCCAGCCATGGCGTAGGAAGAGACACTCCATTATCCCCCTTTGACAGGTGGATGAAGCAGGGCAGAAAGGCACCGTGGCCCTGATTACAGCAGAAATCAATAAACATTCGAATCAAATGCCTCGATGCCGTACATTTCTGGCCTTGCATGACGTGCCTGGGGTGAAGCAGGAAGCCTACGGCAAAGCTGAGAATTGAATCCAGATTACCGGGATCCTCAGCCAGAGCCTTTTCCAAAACCCAGCTTTATATGTGTGTGTGTTAAGCCACTGGAAACCCTAAGTGAACTCTCATTATGCCAATTAATTTTTGCTTAATTAAACAAATCTTTCACGAACAGATGTGCGATGGCAGCTCCCTCTCTGTAGGGAAAAGCAGACACATAGCTCTATACACAGAGGGATGGGCTGGTAATTAACTCTGGTAGCATAATCATCGATCTAAGATACAGCAGCCCCGTCTGAACCGTGTTGAGCTTTGACTCTGTGGGCATGGGACGGCTGCATGTCCTAACGCGGCCAGGGGAGCTCTATGAGATCCTGATCGTGGAGAAATACGAGCTCATTTCTCCACAACATAAAGTAGAAGCTGATAAAATGCATCAGGCAACCACTTGCAGCCAACGCAGCACTTATGTCTCATCTGCAAAGGAATTTTGCCATTGTCGCCATTTCTGGCAGAATCCGGGGCCGAATCTGTCAGCCAAACATGAAGCTGGTGTGTAGACAGAGTCTGGAAACCCCCACGGTTGTAATCCTGCTCCAGACCATCCCTTGAGTGGGGAAGCCATAGCAGGGGTCTCTTCCAGGGTCTTCTTGTTGTAGAAGTGAACGAGGGTCTGTTTTAGAGGGCGGTGGGAGACACTAAGCACTTGAATTTGCTGCCTGGCCTCCACTTGCTGTCCTTCTCCTTTAGCTGCTCTCCCTGAACAAAACTTGGATCCCATTAGGTACAAATGATGGGATTATGGAGATGCAGGCTGTGTTAAAGATCTACTTAAACTATTTATGGGTTATACCTAATTAAACAAGTGGATGTCATCTCTGGTCTGAGGTCTACACTCTGCCTTAGGATTGAGCTGAAGACCTAGATCTTCACAGATTTGCTGGACTGGAGTAAATTCCTCTATCCAGTCTCCTCTGAACAGAACTGAAAGAAGAAAGTCCACGTTTACTTTGGGAACTGCAAATTTTACTGCAGCGAAGCCTTGTTTTCCCTGCGATTTACACTCAACAAATGCAACTGAAGTTAATGCCATCGTGCCAGAACTTGCATCGGGAGAAAAATGACATGATCTGTGTGGCTCTGAAAAGCCTCCACGGCTCTGTGCTCAGCTCACGTGTGGCCATACAGTAGTAAGCACAAAAAAAATCTCCAGAGCATAATTGTCCTAAGCAAAGTATGGGAACAGTCTTCACACTGGGACATACAATTAGAGTACCTGCAGGTGTCAAAGTGGTGGAGTTTATAACTACAAACATGGCAGGCACCATGTCCATCAGCTGCGTGAAGGTAAAGCTGCAGATTGATGATTTGAGGTTTTCCCTTGCTTTAGGTAATAGAGGGGGGAGAAAAAATATTCCAAACCACACAAATTTCATATTGGATCCTGGAATATTTGATAGCCTTAAAATAGATATTAGAGTTTAATATCTTTGTTAACAAATAACTATAAATGCAAGAAATTGAGCGGAGCTTTCCCCAAAAATCTCTGTCTGGCCGATTCCATCCTTCTCGCTTCCTCTCTGACCTTTCTCATACCATCCTAAATGAAGGGTTTGGAAACATCTTCCCACATGCGTTGCTTGTTTTAAACTCCAAAATAATAACGAAGAGCTACAGCACTCTAAAACTTCAGTGTAACTCCTCTTCTCAACTGATTTCAAAGGAAAATATTCTGCACAGATCTCCTTAAATGAACTGTCAACAAAGTATGCTCCGGGCAGCCAGAATTCAGAGAAGTCGCCCAGCATGCTGACTGGGGAGTAGAAAAACATACCAGGGAGCCGCTTCCCCAAAACAAGAGGAGACGAACCTCGTCCCACTGGAGCAGCACTGAACGCTGAAGGTTCCCCTTCGTGCCTGGCTGAGGAATCCAACCCCTCACCTCACTAACTTCGCCCTCGGAAAGGTTATCTTGCCATCAGAAACGTTGCGTTTCGTGACTTGGATCCATTGTTTATAGAACCGTCTAACTGACTTCATATGTATCTGGTCCAGGGAAACTGATGTTATTAAAACACAACACTGAGACATTGAGCTCCAATAGCAGTTCAACATGAACAAATAAAGCAAGAGTTTTCCCCAAAGTAAAGCAAAGCAAGGATCCTGGCCTTCGTGTGAACCGCGGGGATGAAAGGAGGATGTGATACCATCATCTGAACGTTGACCTTTTCACTGTTGTTTCTTTTTCCAGCTCCAAGCCCCAGTTCTGGGTCTCTCACACTCTCTTTTATCCCCTCAATCCAACTCTAGCAAACCCCTGGAGCAGGTAAGCTATGAGCTGAAAAGGTTTTTCTGCATGTTTTGACTCTATTGCTTTTGCAGCCTGGTCAGAGAAGTGCCTGAATTGTTAGTTGTGACCTTTAAGCCCCAGTATCAACTCTGCCCGCAGACAGTTCAGCAGCTATGGGTGAAATGGGTCCACGAACTGAGTGGTGAACACACCCATGCTGCTTGACTGTATCTGTGACGTGCTGGATCTCATCAGAAACATCTGACTATGGCTTTTTCCATACACTTTGCTCAGCATTTACGTCAGAATTTCTGGAATAAAATCTCTGTTATGTCTGATCAATATGGAATAGTCTCACTGAGGTCTCTGATAGTCCTGCCTTTGGGTACAGAGACCTCTGATATTGCAAATATCAGAGAAAACCCACAGTAAATCCTCAAAACATTGTGTGCTCTTATTCCAGAGGAATATCGCCCGTGGAGCTCTACTGGGAAGTGGAGAAAGTTTGATGTTCCACAGAGAGGTGCCACAACTGTTGAGTGAGAGCTTTTGGATGACTCAAGAATTTGGTTTGATAAGAATAATTAACTGACATATATCCAGGAGCTTTCATCCAGAGATCACAGAGCTCTGAGAAACGGAGGGCAAGGGAAATGCTTTGGGTGTTTCAGACAGCAGTGGAAAGCAGCCAGTTTCGAGGTGTAATATTTTTCTCTGGCAGCGCACAGCAGGAGTAAATAATAGGCTACGCTTTGCTGGCACCGCAGAAGAAATTTCTACTGCAACAACATGCATCAGCCCAGATGAAATCTGGCTGGTGCATTTAGCAGTGCCCACTGTCTCCACAGTGAGCCTGGGTTTCACCTGTGAGTCCATACACTGTCTCTGGGCTCTCTGCAGAGGAGGTTAGCGAGACGCTGGGTCTACCAAAGGGAATGGCAACACAGCGCTGGCTCTGGGCCTTGGGACAGCTCTCTATTCCCACACTACTTTAAAACAGACAAAGTCTAAACTCCATCAAGACTGAAGATAAAATGGAAATCATCCATGTCAGAGTCCCCTGGACTAAAGAATGGAGAGAAGAGAGCCATCCTCTGCATTTCCAATGCCATGCTGCAGTACAGGTTAGACAGAGGGCACAGGGAGGGCAAGGATAACTCTCTCCCATCAGGGTAATTTTGTGCCCAAGAGAGAAGAGCAGGATAGGTGAAGGCACTAATTTTCTCTTAGGCACAGAAGCTGCTCTGAAAGCTCAGCTTGCTTCTGTGCTCAAAACCAGATGGATTGTAATGGTAATAAATGAATTAAATCTTTATCATCTGGCAGCAAAGCCAAGAGGAGAAGGAAAACTAAGCTCAAAGGGTTAGAAAAGGACTTCACATTCCCCATAGAGGAAACAGATGTAAATCTGGCAAGCTGTCATTTGGAGATCCAAGAACTGTGGGTTGAATGAGGTCTGGGTTATTCAGCCAAGTTTATTGTCAAGCTCAGTGGTAATCCTCATCTTAACACAAAAAAGATTGCAGTCCTGAAAGAGGTCTTTCTGCACCATCGAGGGGTTATCAGAGCCCATAGAGTGACTGCTTTGCAAACTGGTTTGTGTTGTGGTCTGACAACTTTTTAAAGCTCCTTGTGCTGGCTGATGCACCTGTGAAAGACAGATGTCACCATTTGATACTGGTGGAGCTGCCAATGGCCTGGTGCCATTGCACCATTGCTTAGGAAGACCCACTATCCTATGGAGAGGGAAAAAAAGCCCATGGTTTTAGCGAATGGAGAGGCATGCTGAGAGATGTGTAGGACATGGAAAACCAGTAAGTCAAATCCATATTTTTTCTCAAACTCACTGCACCAAGTCTAACAACACCTGAAGCAAACCTTCTTAGCTTCCTAAAGCACACTGCTGTAATTACTTGTGCTCACAGTAAGGCGTATCTTCATCTCTAGCCTCTCCCCAATGGTGCTGTGCCTTTGTAGCAGTCAGGAGGATAATTCTTGCCTCCCTTGCAGGAGAGAATTAGGAATCCCAAAGGATGCTGAGTTACTGGGATTGAGATACAGAGGTTTCTTTGGGTGATTATGAAATGTCAGTCCTTCAGCACACCCGGTAGTATTTATCACCGTTTCTGTAGGTTTCCTGGCTGCCTGTGCATTGACAGGGTGCTGGGCTGGCAGACCTTTGGGCCGGTCTTGCCTGGCCGCTCTGTTATTTACCCTCTCCGGCTCTTCCATCTGGGCAAAGCAGTGGGTGGTGAAGCAAAACCAACATTTCCAATGTTTAAGTTGAGTAACAGACCTTTCAGAGTAAACTAGGGCTCTCCTCTGCAATTCTCCTTACCCAGCACATCTCTTCAAAATTGCTTTTGTCAGTCAAATGCTGGTTTTTTTTAATATTCATGCTTTTCCTCTTTGACCCAGCTATCTTGGCACTTGAGGCATAGTGGCTTGCCAAGGTAACTAAGTTTAACCCATGGATCAATGCGCCATTCCCACGTGCCAAGCTTCAGAGAAAAAACAGAGGTGTGAGAGAAATTCACTGAATATGCCTTCTAAAATATATGTATGTTCGAAAACGCCACATCATTAGAGAAAATGATCTCTCAGAAGAGCTTGTGAGAGAAAAGGCAGTTTTTTACCAACAGGTAAAGATGCTACCAAAGTATCTGGGGATCTGCTACCATAGTGATGTGGTCATCTTCTCCATAAGGAGAACGTCATGAAGAAGTTGGCACACTCTTAGCCCAGCAGATAATCCTACGGGCCAACAGATGGATGTCATGGATGACCTACCCTGTGCGAGGTGTGGGGTGCATCAGCCCCTGGGCTGACTTCCAGCTACTTACTCCTGCTGAAAGGGCCTGGTGTTACACTTAGGGGACAAACCAGCCATCAGACCACTTTGTGCATCCTGTGAGGAAATGCTTCCCAACGTCTTACAGCTCCTGAACCTCTTGAGGCAGCCAGGGCTTCTTCTGACAGTCTCTACTGCTGGTCCGAGCATCTCTGAGGAAGAAGAAGCCGTTCTTACTATGCACCCTTCTGTTCAGTTAAACTCAGTTGAATAAAGACAAGCTTACATGTGTGAAAGGCAACTGTCTTCTGGCAAAGTGAGGGTTGAATGTAATGGTTATAAACTTGTAAACAAAGTCACAGATAAATAAAAAAATAAGTGAAAGTAATGACTGGTGACCTGCCATCCCCTTTTCCAGCTCTCTGGCAGGGTATGGCAGCGCACATACCCTGCTGGAAGGGTATGGAAGCACAGGAGTCATTCGGAAGCGCTTATCTATCACCTTTCTGTATCTAAGCTCCCTGAAGCTTTACTTACCCTCGCAAGCTAGAAGACCATGTCAATATTCAATCCTAAATGCTATCTTCCTTGTAGTGACAACTTTAAAACCTGATTTTGGAGGAGCTGTTGACCTTGTCCCACTGCAGGAAAAAGCCTGTCCTGGACAGACCCCCTCAGAAATACCTCCTCCCTCACCCTTGAGCCAAGGTGGAACTCTCTCATGTCTCCATCCCCTCCTGTTTCCAAACACTCTTCCCAGGGCTGCGGTAATGACTTTAGTTGGACGCTGGGGTTAAGCCTTGTCAGTAGCGAGGGGACCAAAGCGCAGCCACCAACTGCCCGAGCAGGCTGCAGGACTTCTGCTGCTGCAGTTTGTATGGGAAATGCTGGATCACTCTCTGTCAGGAATGCCACAGAAATAGCTGTTCGGTGGAGACACTGTGGTGGTGCCGGAGATGATGTGGCAGTTGGGGTTTTTTTCATTTCTTGCAAGATCTTAACTAATGTTACTTGAAATGATTATGTGGGTTTTAAAATAGCAAGAAGCAGTAAATTTTAATGGCACGTCTGAATGCTGTTCCATTTAATTTCTATATGGAGCAATATTAAACCTCTAATAAATAATGATATCTAAAAGAGTATCTGTCCCTTTTACACAACCCATACGCCAGCACCAACAAATACCTCTGATGGCTTTGGCACAGGCTGGGTAAGAGATGGCAGAAGGAAGGGCCGGGGCAGGGTATGGATCAGACAAGGACAACGTTCTAGAGGGAAAAAAAGCTTTTTCTCATTTTTCCCTTCCCTGTCTTTATTTCTTTTTCCATAGGAAAATGTAGGTTAGGGGCTATTGACTGAAAATCACACCTCTGCCACGGGCCAGCACAAATCTCATTCTATACTAATCCCTGCTTATATTTTAGCAACTAAAAGCCAGTAACTTGAGTTATTGTCAGTGTGGGGTGTAAGATCCAGACAGCACACACTGGGACATCAATAAATAAGGGATTTTGCTGCAGGCAGCCATGCAAGCCAGGAGGTTTCCATTCCCCGTCGGGCCCAGGGATACCTACATGACTTCCCTTTAACAAGTGGCACAGAGATGATGTGCACAAAGGCAGAAAAGGCATCATCACAATACAGACCCCTGCAACACCTTTCATACCTCTGCCCTAGGTCCCACCTCTGACTAACATCTCGAGGATATTTCTCCCTTGAAGACCCTTCCTTGTGATATTTTCTTTTTCAAATGCTCAAAACTCATCTTGCTCCCCATGTGTCCAACTAACCCCAGAATAAAAGGGGACTGTCCCCTCCCTACACTGGCTGTAGAAGGAGCAGCTCACTAGTGCCTACCCCTGCCCTGGACATTCCTCCTCCTGCTTCACTTCTCCCCCTTGTTTTGGCCTCCACCATCCCAGTCAGTCCAGTGCCCTGTGTTTTCTGATGGGAAGCTGCTCGGAGCAGGGAGCAGGGCAGCTCAGCTCTGTGCTAGGCACACGTGCTGTTTGCAGATCTGCAAATTATTGTTTTTTATGAACAGTGGCAGCCTGTCCACAAGAGATCTGGATGTGGATTAAAACCATCCACTTCTTTAAACACAGCAAAAAGAGCTTGTAGATGGACTCACCCCTTGTTGTAATCAGTCAACACAGGCTGGAAAACCATAGGAAGCAAGAGGGGAACAAAAGAACTGGAGGATAAATTTGGAGGACGGAAGCTAGGACACTGCCTGCTTGGCCTGCTCGGGTGGGTGGCTGTTTGAGAGCCGAAGGCTGTGAGTGGGAAATCCTGGATAAACACAAGGGTGCATTTCTACCTTCCTCCGAGCTGGCTGACACAGGTGCTCACCAGACCCAGGTTACCTGGGTGGCCTCGGCTGCTATGGGGGAGGCAGGGGAGCATCGCCAGGACCATCTGCAAGGTGTGTATTTGAAACGCGCTGCCAGTCCATTGGGTGCAAATGGCAAGAGCTCGTTTGAACCTCGATAGCTCACTTGGGGAAATAATTCACCTTTTTTTTTCCTCTTTTTTCCCTAACAGTGATGCTATTCCCCCACGCCCACAGCCTGATTCCTCACCTAGCCCTTCCACATCTGTAAGGCTGTTCTTATTAGTGCCATAAATCATGGTTAGTAATAAACAGCAGAGAAGCTCAGAGAAGTGGGAGGCCAGTTTCTCTACTGAGGTGGAAGCCCCAAAGTTTTGGGTCCTTCTCCTGCCAGCTGCCTCCAGCTCCAGCCGCAGAGGGGTTTTGTGTGTGTGGCAGCATCCCCCAGCTCCTGCACTTCCCTGCCGGGCTGAGCCGTCACGGGGGAATGAAGCTGTCACTGCAGGAAAAGCCTCTGACTGCTCTTGTTGGCACCCTGGGGGTGCTCCATGCTTACCAGCCTCCCATCACACTATGGTGGGCTGGGCCTTTTTTTTAGGTCTGTGTGTGTTCAGCACAGAGAAAAATGTTTCCACTTAATTTTCCCCCTCCTCTCTTTGGAATATGAGGCACACACTTGTCATGCTTAAAGGAGTGGATTTATGGCTGACTCTGTCTCTTATCTCCCCACAGAGCTCACTGGAGCTGCTCTCCAGATGGGACAGTATTACAAGCTTCATCATATAAAGCCCAGTTCAGCCTACAGCCCAGATGTTCTTTGTTCCCAGAAATATTCCTTCCCAACAGTAAGTATAAGGGAGCTGGGGCTGGTATGCAGCCTCCGCTCCTTCTGTTTGCATCGCTCGTTTACGGGTTACCCGCCCCAGTCCAGAGAGCACAGTCACCTCTCCAAAAGCCACCGCTCAAGCCTAATGCCGGGACTCTGGGCCCTGGGCAGTGCAGTGCTGGGAGGATGGCAGAAGGGATCCAGCAAGTCCTGCACCGGCTCAGCTCCCTTTGCCGACTACGCCTGATGTGACGAGTGCCTTCCCCTTTCAAGCAGCAGATAGGCATGGGTTTCTTTTGACCCAAGGGTAAACTGAAGGTGCAAAACAAAGCTCACTTTGTCCTGTTTTCAGAGGGGAAGGTGTAGGATCTTGCCAATGGGAGGTTTTGAGGAGGAAAACTGCAGCTCTTGAACAAGTCCACTGACGACAGCAGTGTGAAAGCAATCCTGCTGGCACGACAGCAATAACCACCCCTGCGTGTGTCACAGCATCTCCCTGATGTGCTCTGTGCCAGGATGGGGAATGTACTGACAAAAACACCCGTGCCGTCTCTGAGCAAAGCCTCCTGCTCGCAGGAGCCCGTTTCCAGCTGGTGACCCTCTGGCTGGACCCGGGGAGCTTGCTGCTGGGGACAAGGAACGGTGGTGATGATGCCCGGGTGGGCAGGAGCCTATGGGATGGTCTGGCTCTGCTGCCCGCCCCATCCCAGCTCAGGCATGGCTCTACACAGCTGCCCTGGCACAGTGTGGCCAGGCTGCCCAGAGCCCAGCCTGGTGCCGGTGGCCTAGAGGAGCTCGCCTCGCCTGGTCACGCTGCACCCGGAGCGGCAGTGGGATCAGCCCCTTGATAAAGACTTCATATTTACGCAGCTTTCCCTGTGCCCTGAACTTTGCCTGTGTCTCTGGCAAAAGGGCAGCTACCCCAGGTCAAAGTACTGCCTCGAGCCAGCGCCGGGAATCGGCTTTCAATTTCAGCAGCGACTTTCCTTCCCTTTTTTCTCTTATCCCTCCAGCCATCGCAGAATAATTCCCATCCCTATTAGCTTACCCCCCTCCCCCTTCCTTTCCCTTCCCCTTTGAAATCCTCCCGCCTGTCCCCGGGATGGGGCAGGGGGAGGCGGGGGGCGGCGGGAGAATTCCTCTAGATATTACACAAAAGCCTCATGTATCCCCAGTGTCAACCCCAGAGGGCGGCTGAGTAATTTAATTAAGGCAAAGGGGCTTTTGTTTTACTTGCTTTCTTTTTTGATTTTTCTCAAGTGTAAGACAAGAAAGAAAAGAAAGAGGGAGAGAAATGTTAGCCCTCAGAGGAGGCGCGGAGATGCAAGAATTCCCGTCTCTGCTCAGTCTCTCACTGAGGAAAGACCGTGGGCTGTCACCCGGAGCGGGGCGCGCGGGGCTCCCCAGCCTTGGACCGTTCCCTCCTGCGGCGCTGATTTAAGGGACTGGCATGTTTCAAGAATTAGCGCGTATTCTTCTGCAGACAAACACTTCCATGCCGTTCCCTCCATCTACCCCACCCCCTCTTTGTCCTCCTCGGTACCCGTCCCTTCGTGCCTGTGTCTCGCCCTCTCCTGCTGCCCTTTCCTGCCTCTTTCCTTCTCCCATTCCCACCTCCTGTCATCTCTCTCCCCCTTTTCCTCCTCTCCCTTTTCCTGCATCCTCGCTTCCTCCCCTCTCTCCCCTCAGCCTCCGCCTTCCTCCTCCGCCCTTGTCTTGATGTGGGCAGAGGGGAGCTTAAATTTTGCCAGTAAATAAAATCTTCAGTCCTCAGCCTTATGTTTATTAATTGCAGATTTACGACGTGTCTGACGGAGGGCACCCATGGCAGGGTGGCTTCAAACGTGGGAGAAAGTGGTGCCTCCTTTCAAGCATCGCAATGGGCAAAGCATCAGCCCACCTGCGTGCCACCGGTGGCATATGTCTTCATTTCTCCTCTGAGGAAAAGAAATGGCAGCACCAAGGGGGCTAGAGGCTGTGCCGGATCCAGCTTCTTCTCGTCACATTGTGGGACCAGGGCAAGGGGGCCCTTACAGCAACACCATGCCGGCAAGAGCCATCCCGTGCTCTGTGCCCCTGAGGCCACCTCTAGTGCTGGTCCCCAGCTTTGGCCCAAGTCCACAGGGTGCTGGAGGGAGGCTCACAGGGGAATGAAGCCCCAAGGAAGCCACAATTACCCTTGGTGCCAATTTAACATTCATCTCCTGGGCTGGCCCCACCAGCAAACCCTCCTGCAGCTGAAGTGCACGCCCCATTCCTCTCACCAGCCTGCCTTGAGGAGAAGGCTGAAGGTCTTATAGGGCATGGTCCTCCCGAAGGAGAAGATCTCACCTCTCTGGGGCCAGGACAGCCACAGGGTCTTCCACAAGGATCTCTTTTCTGACACTGAATACTGTTTGGGTTATGAGCTTAACAGGCTGGTTTATTCATGGGTTCCCCCCATACTGCTGCCTAGGCACCTCCAGCTTCACTTTCCCTCTTCTGCCTCTTCACTAAACCTTCGCTATCCTCAAAGCTTGGTTGTGGAGGGGTGGTGTTTGTTTGTCTTTTGGTTCATAATCTCTCTGAACTGTTCACCCTCCCGCTTCCCCCCAGCCCCGTGCTCACCCCAGCAGGGGCTCTCCTCCAGCCCCCCTCCCATAGCGGTTAACACAACATGGAGGGGCTACATTTAACCCCGCCTTGTGTCGCAGCTCCCCTGAGCTGGGCATCTTGGCCAGCTCCACGTCTCTGGCAGCCGTTCCTTATTGAAGGGGACGTTTAGACCAATTAGTTGTTATCCTATAGCTCTGGATGGCCAGGCAACAGGACCAAGGGCACTTGCTCACATTAATAGAGTCTGGAATTGATTTAACTCCAGGCAAAAAGAAAGCTAATTCAAGCTTTAATATCTCTCTGGTATCTCCTCAGACAAACCAGGACAGGCTATTTTAGTGCCTGTATGGAATGAAGCTGTATAGACCAATGCACACCGGTAAAAGCCTTCGTTCCTAAACAGAAAACCTTGACTCTGAAATGACACAAATGTGTGTTTTCCCTTCTGTTCAGCTCATCCATACAAGAAAAGGCCCTCGCTGTGTGCTCAGCACAGGAGACTCTTTTACATGAATAAGGAGTTTATGACGATAAGGAGAAGGCCCAGGAGCAACGGGTGGCACAGAACGGGTGGTTCCAGGGAAGCAAAGGCTGAAGAGTGCATAAGCGCATCTGTGGCCACCAAAATGTGTAGCCTGAAGAGGTGAGGGTTGGCCACAAGCTCTAGGAAGGACAGAGCCAGGCATCGCAAGTCTCAGCTGCAGAGGAGGAGAAGGTTGCCTGCCTGGAAAAGCAGTGAAGGGTTGTGGGGAGCCATCGGCTGGGCCCGGGGCACAACTGGGACATGCCAGCCCCGCGACACCCCTGGCTGGGGAAGACACCTGCAGCTCCTCTGGGGTGTCATCAGCTCACGTCTCTCGGAAGCCATCTGCCGTCCCCCGAATGTGGGCTGCAGACGTTGTGCTCCTTTAATCTATTAATGAGCGCTTCATACGGGTCTTGACACAATTAGGAAATAACGACAAGAGAGAAGCTGGAATTTTCTTGAGTGGCTAATTTCTTATAAAAGAAACCAGGGCTGGAAGATGGCAGAGACACGTTTCCTGCAGTACATGATGTTCATATAAAATGTGTTCTTGGCTCCTCTCACACCTCGTTTATTCCTTTTATGAAGCAGGAGGCAGAGAAACGGCACATAAAACTGTCCACACAAGCTGGCAGCACTGGAGGCCTGACGTCCCACTAGCTTGGCTCCCACACCCATCACACCGCCTTCCTGTAACCCTTGCTGTTCGCTGCTCATGGGATACCCTCAGCCTCACCGGGGACGTCTATCCAGTGGTTAAAGCCGAGATCCAGGAGTCAGAGCTCCTCTGTAGTGCTGTCAATGGGCTGTATGAAAAAACAAACCATTCATTTTGATATTGAGTAGGAACAGGACTAGTATTCACGCTGGGTTGTTCCTTTAATTAATGGAGCCGCTCACAAATACTAGAACTGGTTTGCAAGTAATTTTGCAAAATAAAGTGCTGATTTTCTCTGTTATGATTCATGTCGTATCACTTACTTGTTGGGAAAGTTCAGGCTGGGATGCAATACACAAAGAAACACGCAAGTCTCCAGCATTTCACGGATTTTAACAGCGTGCATGGAACGCTGAAAAATTAGTACCAGAAGCCGCTTCATTTTTTGGCCGGTGATTACCCTCTTGCTACAAAGAGGAGCTCTCAGCCAGGGAACAGCAGCTCTTCCCCCGGCCTTCATCCGTCTGCCAGTGCAGAGGGTGATAGGACACGTTATGCTTCCTATAGATAGAAAAGTGTTCCTCGCTGTGTGGAGAGAGAGAGCGCCTGCTGAGCAGCTCCTACAGCATCAGCCAGTGCACATGACATCATCCAAGAAGGGGCAAAATGCTAATTATCGCAATTTCACATATCACTAATGTTTAAAGAGCTTCTGGTAGGAAGTGTGAGAAGCTCTGGAGGCTATTGGCGGGTTCATTGTTACGGAAGGCTTCAGCAGGGCTGTAAATTGACAGCATTAAAAAAGGAAAGCTTGTAAACAAAAAGAAAATAAATCAGAAAAAGAATTATGTTATTCAAGTACGCAACCCAAGCAAGAAAACGATGGGAGGGAGGTTCATCTTTAACCCGTGATTCCCTTAGACAAGCCTGCCTGGGTGAGTAGTTCATCAGGCGAGTAAAACTAACCCACATTCTGCTGCTGGTTGCCTTCACCCAGCCTCTCCTCCCCAAACCATGCTGCCTTTTTAAAGGGGAGAAATAACACTGGGCTTTGCTGCCCCTGAGCCCCAGCCCAGCCCTAGAGAGGAGCAGCAAGATGCAGATCTCACATGGCCCTGTCTCATCTCGGTGGCTTGGTGCTGAAGACATGATGCAGAAGCTCTGGGTTCCCTCCCTACCTCGGCGCTGCCAGCCCAAAGCACACATACAGCGTTCTGTGAAGCTAAGCCTTGGGAAATACGTCAAGGCAAATGCAGTTACACTGCTTGGTTCGCTGCCCCTGCTCAAATCATTCCATGATCTGCTCCTCCAACGCTGGAGTTAGTCAGTCATTTATCTCTGGTCGTTCCCATTAACCACAAGGGTATGTTTGGTGGGCTGTGGGGCAGATGGGGGGCCGGGAGGGAAGCAGCTCAGCTTGCTGGAGAGCGGGATGGAAACACTCGGCTCCCCAGTCTTACCACTGCTGGTGCCATTGCTACACCACAGCCGTCAGACTGGGCTGGAGGATTAGGAGATGGTGGAGCAGAGTTTGGGGAGAGCTCTGTCTGTGGGAAGCAGAGAGCTGGCAGTCAAAGCCAGCACAGGCGCTGCAAAATGTCATCCTAGTGCTTCTCCCTCCCTCCACATACCAGCTTCCCAGAGCACTCCAGAAGGGGCTGGGACCAAGCCAAAGGAGCCAAATCAGAGAGAAAACAGGGCGTCTGGCACCCGCTGCCTCTGCTGAGGGCTCCCTTGTCCTTTGAAGAAGAGCTGCCACACCTGCAGGAGCCCAGCAAGACACTGGACTGCACCCAAGAGTCTTCTTAAGTATCTGATTTCACTTTTTTCTGCATGCAAAACAATGTGCAGCGGTTTAGCCTGACTCTCTCAGGGTGGTCATCCCTCAAGCTGAGGTCCCACAGAATGCCTCGCTACCACCAGGCGAGAGGCACAGTCCAGACCCACAGGTTCTTGTTTTTGTACCACTTCCAGGAGGTCCTGGACCCTCCTGCAAGTCCCCCACCGGCTGCCCCGCTCTCGTTCCCTCACTCTGGTCAGCTGCTCTGGAGGACAGGTTCTCCTTCTCTGGGCAGTGAGCTTCAGAGAGTTCCTGTACTCTGGATCTCCAAGAGCTTCCCAAACTCCAGAAGTTGAGCAAAGCCCCTTTATAGGGCCAGTTGTTCAAACAACTGGCATCTGTAAACACACACCTAAATCCCTGCTTATAGTTCCTGAAATGAGGCACCTTGAGCAAACAGCGGACAACAATAAAATAACCCAACCCAACAACCTAAAAAAGAGAGAAGGGAAACAACAATTGATTAAAAAACCCTTCAAACCAGTGAAGTGGAAAGAAAAGAGTCACTTTACCAAAGTGCCTTTACTACGGTGGTGTTTTCATGCTGGTTTCCAACCAGATTGATACCCCGGGTCAGAAGGCAGATATTTCTCTCACTTTGTAGTGCTGAACTCTCTGAATCAATTTGATATTAGAATTGAGCTTTGGTGGTTTCTGGGGGGGTTTTTTGTTTGTTTGTGTTTTGGGTTTTTTTGGGCACCTAGTAAATTCACTTAGACATCTTTAGAAGAATGAAAGGACTGACAAATATGTGTCAAGTTTTTAGTATTCACTCCAGCTTAAGAGCTGGAAGCTAAAACACTGATTTTCATGGAAGAAATGCCAAGTTTTCTCTTTGAAATATTTATTTTTCATTTCTTTTAAAGGGCAACAAAGTGGGCTGTACATTGACGTCATTTCTGAGACGCTAACTTAGAATCACACAATGGTTTGGGTTGGAAAAGACCTTTCAGCTCCTTGAGTCTGCCCGTCCCCCCAGCACCGCCAGGTCCCCACTGACCCCCATCCCTCAGCACCACCTCCACACGGCTGGGAAACCCCTCCAGGGATGGGGACTCCACCACTGCCCTGGGCAGCCTGTTCCAAATAAGCTTGGAAATAAGCTTCTCCATTTACATCCTTTGGGCATGAGCCAGCTACATGCCTAGGGAGGTGAATTTATATGGTAAGAGGAAGAGCCACATGAGCAGGATGAGTTGACAGGGCAGCTCCTTATGGATAGGTTTGAACTTGGTCAAATCCAAAGTGACACAACACTGCAGGAGACCAAATCTGGTGGCAGACTCATCAAGATGTTGGGAAGGTGGTGAACAGCAAGCATTCAAAGGGGGTCTCCCACAAACTGCTTACGTCGCAGACCTTGGACATGGCAGGGCAGCAGTCGGTCATTTCCAGCCCGGCTCTCTTCCTGGACCCAGGGATCCCTCCCCAGCAAAGATCTGGTTAACTCCAAGCTTCTGGGGGAAGTTCTGGCCATGACTGCTGGCCGTATTTCCAGGGAGAGGAGTCTCACAGGCCACGTTCATCCTCTAAGCAATCGCTCCCACCGGAGCAAAGCCCACCGCTGTGGCCCGCAGAGGTGCTGCCTTCCCTCCGAAAGGTTCCCCCAGCCGTGGGACCAGTCTGGCCACGGTCGTGCTTTCCCACGTCGCGTTTACCCTCTCAGGTTTCGTGTGTTTTCCTTGGGCTCCCTTCGGTAAACCTTTGGCTTCGGCGTATTATTAGGGAAACAAGAGCTCGGCATTAAGTGATGATTATGCAATTTATTCTGACAGCGAAAAACGTGACAAGGGGAAATTGACATTTGTGATTTTAGTTACGCGCTGACAACTGTAATTAATCTTAATTCCAGCAAGAAGCAGACAAGTGGATGTGATGGGAAAGCCCGCGTTTTCATTGCTGCTGCCTAGGGACAGCTACTTAATCACCGCAATAAAATGGTGCGAGTTAAGGAATTCAGGAGGGCAGAAACTTAAAACGAGTTTAAGTACAAATAGAAAAGGAAGACATGAAAATGCAACGATAATAAGATACATAAAAGGCACAAATTAACTGTATAGAAAAATGTCACTGTGCAAAGGTAAAGAGATGAGTTTATAAAAGAAAAATCTTTCCCAAATCCCAGCTAGGGGCAATCGTAACGAGAGGCAGGAGAGGGCTGAGCTTAGAGCTGATCTACAGAGAAAGGCAGAGCAACTGATTTTCACTTTATTTTCACGGTTAAAAACTTTTAAAATGAAGACTGATCTTTTTAATTTGACTTTTGAGGGTGAAAAATTGTATTTTTGATAGGTCATTCTTTTAAAACAAAAATGAGTGGTGATTGTGATCACCAAAATACGTTAACCATTTGCAGTGAAGGATCCTCAGTCAGTTTTAAACCACATGAAGTGGAAACTAACATTTTTTGGGTACATCTTGGGGAAAAAAAGAATCTTTCAGCCCATTTCCCTTCTGTTCATTGTGTATCAAATTAAGAGATGGTACCCACTGCCTTCGGGCGGGAGGACAGACAAGATGACTACTTGAAGCCTTCTTTCCCTCTGCTTTCTTGTGGCTGTACTTGAATGCGACAGGAGATGCCGTGTTCCCTTCCCCTCTTCCCACAGAGCTTTTTTTCAGCCTTTTTTAAAGAATTTGAGGAGCACAGGGAGAGCACCTGCTCCTCAAACACAGCATTGACTGGGGTCTCTCAGACATTCTCTAAGAAGAAAAGGAAATCAACAGCTGAAGAACATCTGAGTGGTGTTAGCATCACCCTGCAATTACACCCAAGGCCATGGGCACTTCCACCAATGCAGATCTACCTACAGTTTTGGGTATCCTCTAGGGTCTCTTGAGGGAATGAGGTAGCTTCTCCCACCGACCAAATATACCATAATTTTGTGAAATTCAGTTTGTCGCAAGTTAGAATGAGACTGTGTTGTTCTTAGCAGGTCCTGTTCATATGTGTCCCTGTTCTTGGCCTGCAGCTCCAGCGACCGGTGGAGAGGAACGCATGGGACCATGCTTTTGCATGTGTCTTGCACAGAATGTGCACCGTTGTGTGGAGCAGTGCTGGCTCACAGGGCAGCCCAAGGTTGGCCCCATGCTTTCTCCAGATTTGAAATTCTCAATATGTCCCTTTGTCTCATTTTAAAACAAGTAAATCCATACAAATACCTGCATTGGTTCTACAACCTATAGGGCTTCTAAATGTCTAATATTGACTCTGGGAGATGGGGAAGATGGGGAAGGCAACCAGGGAAGTTTCAGCTCACACTTACCCTAACCCATCTCCCATTCCCCCTTCGAGAGCTCTATGAAGCATTCCCAGCACAGCAGCATCATGGTTTTTTTGTGGGCCAAAAAGCCATGTGCCCCTTGCCAATGGGCTACAGGCGCATGGCTCCGGCTGCCATCCCGTGCTGCGTGTGGCTTGCAGCTGGACTGCAAGATCACGGCTTCTTCGGTCCATCGCGTGCACACACTTCTTCAGCAAATATGGCCCAAACTAATGATACTCTGATGATATTACAATTCTTCTTGTGGATTTTTTTTAAGCCAAAATGTAACTTGGTTCTTTGAGCCAACTAACTTAAAGAAATGTTCAGACATGTATTCATGCGGAGTATCTTGATGCAAGTTTCTCTTACACTCAGTATTTTTCTTTACTTTCCACTGCTGATCACGACTCCTCACCCCAAATCATCTTCAGTTGATAAATTCTGTAACCAAACTGAGGTTTACAAAAACCTCCATTTACAGTCAGACTGGAAATCCCAACCATGGAAAGTTGCAAGTATAATGCGGTAAATGTTTTTTTATAAAAAACGCTAAATAAATACATAACTGGCATTTGGTTATATTTAGGATAAGCAAATCTGAAGCTCCATGGCAGAAAGCCAACCATGTAAGGGTCAGGAAGAAATTTCCACCACAGATCATTCCTGTACGTCACTGCACAATCAGACAGGTGCTTTCTGTGCTGTTTAATCTTCCTTTGGAAGGCAAAGGTAGTGGTGGTTGCTGAAGCTGGTAATGAACACCAGTGGTCTAATCTGGCGCTTCATTCATTCCTTCTCTCCTGCAACTGTCTGCCAAGAAAGGCCAGTGAAAGAATTGCTGGGTTTTCTCTTGGGAGTTCCTCTGTAAATCAAAAGACATAAAAAGGACATGAATAAGAAACAGAATCCACTCCCCCTTGTATCCATCCACTGTGCCACGTGTGTCACCGGTAATGGAAATGAAGGCCATGTGTTAGTCCATTCAAAGAGATGGGAACGGTCACCTCAGAGCAGCAAAATAAACTTCACAGCCTTTCCTCTTGAGGAAGACTAGTTTTAAAAAGGTTGCCTATTCCATCCCACAAGCCAGCCTGGTGGGTAAATCAGAATACAAGAGTAGAAGAAGCCACATAAGTGCTTTGATCAAAAGCTGGTCTCTGCGACGTGGCTGAAGTGAGGCTACCAGTGCTACCAAGCACCTCCTCGCACAGATCAACCCGGATACTTTTGCAGGGTTGGAGCTGACAGTCTTGAGATCGCAGTACCCCACCCAAGCCACGGCACAAAAAGCCTCTTGTGTCATTCACTTCTACCTCCAGTACAAGACAAACAAACCTTCACGAGAAAGAATTTAGAAGTTGCAACAGAGGCAATAGCACAGCAACACTGGCATTCAGATGGCGGGGTGCTTCAACAGCAGGGCCCAGAATAACAACCTGATCGAGAAACCTGACGTTTTGAGACAGATAAATTTGGAGATGCAATGTGATGTGTTAGATCATAGTTAACCAGGTTCATCGGTTCATTTAGGACCACCAACTCTGCACTTTCTAGCTAATCACCTGCCCACAAGAAGGCACATGCACTTCCAGTAACTTCACCATTATGGTGTCTCAACAACCCATCGAAGGAGATGGTACAGTGAAGGAGGGAAAGTCCTTGCTGTGTCTCAGCAGATAGCTACAGGATGAATCATGTTGCCCAACCCCTTAGGACTGATGGGCTGTCAGACAACTTGCCTTTTTCACAGTGGGAACCACTGATCAGACAAAGAGAAACCATGCCTCCAGTTTTGCAGTCACTGACGTGAATAGATTTTAGCCGTCTCATACCACAGCTGAACTCGGCTTATGCCTTAACAGGAAGGGTTGCAGTAGATACGGAGGAAAGTTATTGAACATTTTCCATGAGAATCAAAGCATGGTTTGTTTTCAGGTTTGCCAAGACTGACAGCCTCCATTTCTTCTGCAAGAATCTTGCATCAGGATGGCATTAGAAGGCAGCATTCAAGTCTACTGGAGCAGCTTATGATCCCACCAGTGGATCCAGAAGAAAAATTAAAAACGCCAAAGCTTGAGTTAGAGCTTGACAGGTAACTGAAAACAGAACCATTTCTCGCTGCAGCACAATCTTAAGTAACTGTTTGTACTGCCAAGAACAAAACAGAAAAATCCACCCAACGGCATGACTTTGGAGCAATGTCTAGGCTGTACAAAGAGCATGGTGGAAGCATTAGCTACGAGGCCATTTCTTAGTCTCGTAAGTCACAAACAGGTCTGAAAATGAGGACATTAGTGTTTTGTTCTGGGGTTTGCCACATACTACCTATCAGGCCTTGGGATGATCTGGTGACGTACTGGTAAGGTAGAGGTAATGATACTCATCCCCTTGGTAGGGGACAGAGCTGCCTCCTGAATCTCAGAGCAGTGAAGTTAAGGAGCTGTGCGCAGAGTCTTCATAAGACTGGCTTAAAAATAATGTCTCTTGAGTCAAGATAACTCTCCCTACCCACCCTCAAAAAACCAAAAAACAAAAAACAAAAAAAACCCAAAAACCCAAACCAAGAAAAGGTAGAAACTGTAATGCTGTTGGAACTGGTTGGGATTCCCTGGTAATTACTTCTGCTCAGGATATCTGATATTTGGCAAAGCCATATTGCAAAGGTTTCAGTGTTTGACAATTGGAGATCTTATCTGGTCCAATACACTTCTTGATCTCAGAAAGCCTTTATTTCTCAGCCCAAGTTTGATTTCTGAAGCAGCTTCTTCAGGGAGAGACTGGCCATCAGCCCTGGTCATGGTGTACCCTCCCTGATGAACAGCCGTTCGGATCGGCAGTTCCAGCTGGCCTTGGAGACAACTCTCTGAGCTAAACGGGTTAAATGTTTCCATCAACACACAGAGCGCAGACACACGCAGTTAAAAGGCAGTTTGAGCTGATTCAGAGGCCGTGTCTATTTCCAAATAAATTCAATTTGCTGAGACTGACTCTGAAATGGAGTCTTGTGTCAGTCAGGCCTCTAATGGAAAACGTGCAGTCTTTGTGTTTTCCGCACTGAGTAAGTACCAAACCAGATGGCACCGGCTCCGGGATGCACCAACCAAGACTCCTTCCCCCACAGGGACAAATGTGCTGACACTGCATAAGGCTTACAGGTGTTTTTCAATATTACAGACACTAATAGTAGACTTTCATCTACAAGAGTCTCTTGCCCAAAGGCCTCCAAGCTCCTGAACACAAATAAACTCCACACATAACGTTCATTAAACAGGCAAGACACCCGAGTGAGTCACATAGCAAGAGCAAAGTCCGGGAGAAAACCTGGCATGCTGCGATCACCCATCTGCAACGCTGAGGGTGCTCACCAAGAGTGAGGAGGATGCAGCAGCCTTGTCTCCTGCTCCCTCTGCTCGCGGCAAGAAGGAATTGTCCTGGCAGGGGGAGCTCGGGCAGCGAGGAGCATGGCGTGACCAGGCCCTTCTCTATGTGGGCAATCCCTTAGAGAGGGTCTTGGCCTGTTGCTCATTCCCTCTCAGACACATGCTGTCCCTGAGAATTTTTCAGGTTTGGGTGTGATCCCAGCCCCATAAAACATCCGGGAAGGAGGGTCTGCAAAGAGCAGCCCCTCCCTGAGCCTTGGTCTTTGGGGTTCCCTCTGGAGGTGAGCGCACATTTCAGGCAGAGCGGACCCTCCTCCCAGCCCAAGCAGCGTCCTCCCTCCTGGCAGAGGTCCGTGGTGAGATTGTAACTACAGGTGTTGATGCTGCCCACTGCGAGCAGCGGATGAGATTTGTTACTGTGGGGTTATGCGGGACCCCGTCTTAGCCATGGGTTCCCATGGGTTTGACCACGGCTTCTTGCTGGTGGCAGACAAGATGTCAGGGCACGGCCTGAGAAAGATGAGGTCTTGATGATGAGAAAAGGTAAAGGCTGTTGTATAAGCCAGTTAAATCACCTCTTAGAGCAGTAGATTAGGTCTCAGTACTCATCCGGGGCTAATGCCCATCTTGGAGAGGAAACAAATAGCTGGATGAGAACTACTAATGACCCCTGTCTCCTCCAGATGGGTGAGTTTGCAAGTAGTTCGCTGGCGTAAACCCAGAGACACATAAAGCATCAAGTCTTCAGTCTTTACCAGAGGAAATGAATTACAAAGAAGATATTAAAGCAATGTGTCTGCACTCATTTTGCATCAGGAAGATGGAAGGAGTTCATTGCAGCCCTCCCTCCCCCCTGTCATCAAGCGTCCTAACACCAGTGAAATCCCTTTCACATCAGGTCAGGCAGATTGCCTTTCAGCGGCTGCTTCCCGCAGCCAACTGGGAGAGCGGGGCTGGTCAGGCAGCAGCTGGGAGCCGGGGCAGGCAGCAGGTGCCAAACACTTGTGGAGCCCCGGAGCTCCCCGTTCCCTCGGACAGAGCAAGCAGCAGTGGGGAGAGTGCTCTTCTCACCTTGTGCCCTGGATGGGCCTGGAGGAACGCTGCCTGGCATCAGCACGCATGTCCTGGGGCAAGATGGTGAAGAACAGACTGGGGGAGCTGAAGCCCACTGCGCTTGGGTCAGGGAGAGGAGCCGTGGCCCTTGCAGCTCACAGGCTGCTCCCCTGGAAACTTGCAGGAAAAGGTGCCCAATACTGTCAGATACCAGATATTGGCCAGACCATGAAGGACTGTTTTAAAGTTCACTGAAGCTGGGTGAATTCAGTTTCCAATATGGGCCATCTGCCCATAACAGAGCTGAGGAAGCCACACCACTGAGCAGGTTTCCAGTGAATATTAATTACCATTTATTTTTGAGTGTGAGGAGTCATCTTTTCTTTAATCCAAGTCTCAACCTTTACAACACTGAGAACTTGGAATAAAAAAATATAATTGAAACTCTAAAGGTGGATAGATATTAGTATCTCAGTTGTTACCTACTAAGACTGGGGTAGAGAGAGTCCTAAGCTGGTCCAGAAGGAGCTACACTTGCCTTGCACGACTTGCCCATCTAACAGCAGCCGTAGGACTTTCCTGATTTAATTCTCAGCAGAACGTACCTGGATGTAAGTCATAATTAAGAAGGGCAAGAGATCCTTGGTCTTGACTTGTGTCCCATGGGTCATGGGACCGTGGGACAGTGATGCACTGTCCCACGATCTCTTTTGTGGGTGACACTGACTTCATAACTCTGATTTTCCCTGGGCTTAGCATTTTTCCCTTCATTTACCCCACCTTCAATCCACAATGACCACAACCACTTGTACTGCTGCAGCTTCAAGTTCTCCTTAGCCTGGTTTCTCAGCTTGCCAGCTTTTAGGGCTCTGAGTCCCAGGCAGGGCCAGAGGCAACGAAGTCAGGGCAGCAGAGCAGCAATGAGGAACCTCGAGTGCTTTTGTTCAGATGGGCTCTGCTGTGTCCAAACCCCAAAACTTCAGGCAGTGAGGGAGAAGAATAACAGTATTAAACAGCAGAGTCCTAATAAATGTAACAGTCCAAATGGGACATAATATTTAAAACCAGCAACACTATGAGTGGAGAGAAAAACAAGAATTATTGGTACTTAGGCTCCAATTCCTGTTGTCCTTTAGTGCAATAATTCAATTAGAATAACGTGAATTGTTTGTTCGCTCCGGAAAACATGAGATGTCTCTTTAGTTCCTCTTGTTCTCTTACCAAGGCTATCACTTGTGCATCCAAACAGTCTCCTCATTACCCAGGAGGAATATTTCTAATTTCACCCTCATCCTCTGGCCTTCCTTGGGATATATAACGAAGCGAAGAGAATGTTCTTGGTGTATTCCAAAGCCTAGCAACCAGTATTGCTCATCTTACCAAACACAAGCAAAAGATGAAATGTCCAACCTCGGATTTTCCAGGTTCTGAGCATGATTTCCCACTGCTCTGTAGCTGATCATCTCCCAGGGCTTAACAAGAACTTCTCTGGTTTGGAGCCTACGAGGAAATAGCCCCCGATATCACATATCAAAGTAGACTCCTTTTGCCTGTGCCAGAGGAGTGGAGCTGTCACTGGTCCTTTCTCCTTTTTTTTTTCAACAGTGATACAAACCAGGCCCCAGAATTCCCTCTCTACCTAATTTTTCCATTGCAGAGGACAAAAGTTCCTACCAGTCATTTTCCACAGCAGTTAAGAGAGCTGCTTCTCAGTTGCACATGGAAAGCCATGAAAAGTATTGCTGAAAAAAAGGAAGAGGCTTGGACTTCTGGTCTTAACATTTTCTGCCCATTTGTGGCAGGATCTCCTGTTCCTTTAGAGCCTTGTTTAGATTTGAAGTGAGGAAAAGAGCGAAAACACTGATGTTTACCAGATACACTCACTCCCAGGTTCTTCCCTTTGTATGTGTAGAAGCATCATGAGGAGTCATTGTTCTGGGGAGCTTCTGCTCTGCTTCCATCAGGTACCTACAGGGATACCTGGCCACCACAAAGGGAAGATTTCCCTGTGCATGTTGTAACCTTGCTCTTACGGCAGAGCAAGGTACAGACACTGAAGAGCTGGTGCCTCTCATCAAGCCACCTGGCTTGAAAAGCCAAGGCCATAATGTTCCTTCAAGTCTATCTTATTCTTGAAAGGATGAAAAGTCTTTGAGATTCCTCTGAAGAGATGTAACAGAGCAGAGAGTGTGACACCGTCCCAGCTGGGCTGAGAGAAGGGCAAGGAAACATAAGCGAAGAGGTGAACCCTTGGCTCGGTGGTGCAGGCTTGAGTTAAGCATTGCTCAGTTGTTGCTCAAAATGCTTGAGCTTGTCCTTGCGACTCAGTGGAGTTCTGAGGCTCTCCCAGGAATAGAAGTGGCCCAGGAGTGCTGCTGGTGTGCTCTGCCTGAGAGAAGAGAGACAAACGCAAGCACATCCCCTCCTCAACAAGGCTGGACGTCTTTCAAGATCATGGCTGGAAACGTCTTCTCAGCACTGCCCGGATGTAGGGACATGTCAGCTCCAGACAACAGCAGCTCAGACACCTCTGCAGTTTGTTCCTTTGCAGAGTAGCAATAGCCACAGTCATCAACACAAGCTTGAAAATGATTTTTTTGTATTGCAAAAAATGCACTACTCGTGTAAGAGAAAGCGGAGGAAGAATTGCAGCTTCAGTTTTGACTGAAAAGATGTCTTTGATGAAGACTTAACTGGGGAATTAGTCGAAGGGTACAAGGTTCTTTCCATCCATGCTTTATTACTTGGTCTGTTTCTAAAAAGTCCCGGCCACTTCAGAGGTGTGAAGTGAACCCCATGCTGGAGGGGCCCAAGCCAGAAACCTCGGAGTGAGGGCGTCTCGTGCAGACAGGGGTTTACAAAGCCCTGGACAGAACCCCCTCTTTCAGAACAACAGCTACTACTTACACCAGGGGCCTCCTTAAACACCGATGTGGGGCTTTTCGTTGCTTTTCAGTAAAATTTGAGGTGATATTAGCAAATCAAAGACTCTTTTTTTCATCTGGGAATACAGAGGTAATGCTGTTTCTCTGGAGATCGGAGAACAACCCTACTAGACCTCTGCAAATCCACGTGTTTCTTAAGGGAAAATGATGTTTCTTCTGTGCAGGGCTCTCGGATGAATTGTAATGGAGTGTGGTTTAGGAATTCAAGTTTATCAGTGCGGTCACACCAGAATGCACTGTTTTTCTACAATTAAAAACTCTGTCTGTATTTCCTCTTTCAATGTTGGAAGGAAAAACAAAAGCTTAGCCTTCTAGATTGGGTATTTTTCAGTTTGGACTCTTCAGTTCCAGTCAGTGACGTTGAAGATTCACTGCCAGACCTGGCAATGTTGATCTGATCTTCCGACCTCTGAGCTGCAGTGCTGAACCACCCTGTCAGAGGAGATACCCCATAATCAGGACAGCTAATGAAGGGTCCTTTTGTTGCAGGGATCTTTCTGTGGAAGCTGGACACTCTTCTCCGTTTTTCCTTTCCCTTGTGGGTGGTCAGAGCTGGGAGTAAAACATAAAAAAACTCCAAATCAAACCATTTCAAATGTGAGGAATTTTAAGTTCACAAACTGTGGCTCATTGTCACTAACATTTCCTCTGGAATGGTGAAGAGAGGGTTGGCTTTTCTTCTTTCTTAGAAAAAGTGCCTTTTCTCTATCTGTTTTTTGGCAATGCTGGAGAGATGTATCCCCTTAGCAGTCCAGAAAGGAAAGCTGTTTTAAAAAGCTGGTTAAACTCTGTAGCTTAAGAAAATATTGCCTTCCTCCTTTTCCCTCCTAATAGCAATATTTTTCCCCACAACAACATCTTTTTTTTTTTTTTTTTTTTTTTTTTTTTTTTTTTTCTGAAAAAAGAAACCCAGAAGTAGTTCTATTAAAAAATACGACATTTTCTAATATTCAGTGCTAGGACACATTTGGTCTGGTAAACAGAGGTTCAGAGAGTTCCAGTGAGCAGAACATTTGGAACCGCAGCACTCTGAAAAAATGTAAAACTTAACCAGTCCTTTTCCACCGCTAAAGGGAGCGAGAGCTGCCACCTGCTCCCCCAGCCCAGGGCGCTGCGTATTTCGCAGTCATTCCTGGGAGGGTGACACAGGCTGGGTCGGGAGACGGCCCCGACGCTCTGCTGCGCTGTGTTCACGATATTCATGACGCTATTTCTGCTAACCCAGAGAAAGGGACCCGAGGGATGTAGAGTTTTGGTCAGCTGCTTCAGATTCCTGACGGACTCCAGGTAAATCAAAATAACGCCGATTTAAAGCAGGAGGAGAGTTACACTCTTTATAATCCGCTTAAATCACCCCTTAAAATTTTCTCCTTTCTGCCCAAGGTGCGCATGACAAATGTTAGACCCGTGAAGGTCCCAGTTAGGTAACTAAAGAAAACCTGGCATCCCTTAGGTCCACTTTCTGTTACGTTGGGAAATTGTGTCTCTTTACTGCACCATCAAGCAACAGGTTACCAACTCGTTTGGGTTTGGTACACAGTGTCTGATGACTTGACATGATCTCGGAGGCAGAGGGGACAGCGAGAGGCATGCAAATCAGATGGAATGCACCCACCAGGGAACACGGCAAGGCTGTTGGGGCAGCGGAGAGAGCTTGTGTGTGCCCGTTTTAACTCCAAGGAACAAAGGAGGACGGGAATTTGTTGCAGTCAGACTCGAGGGAAAGTCTTTCCTTCCTGAAGCAAGCAAAAGGCATTGCGTTTATTTATGTTTTGCTCTCTGAAAACTGCAGTGGACAGAAGTTCCCAAACGATGCTCAGCATCAGGGCTGCATCAGAACAGAGCCCGGCTCTGCCCCATCATGGGTTGGGGAAGGGGCTGTTAATGGCACCTGGTTTCAGGGATCTCCCTCAGACACACCAGCCCTGCGGTGTGGATGAGCCTGTCTTCCAAGCAGAAAACACCTGAATGTCTCAGCCAGCAAAGTTGATTCCCCTCCTGCACAGAAACCTAGGTGGTGCAAGAGACAGGTGGGAACCAGACCCCACCAAACCGCAGCGAATCTGGTTCTGAGGAGCAGCCTTTAGGGCTAGAGAGGCTGATTTTCTTAAGCAGCACCTCAGCAACATGTCAAGCAGAACTTTCATTAGTTCCTGTTCACAGGGGCATATAAAATACTGGGGGTGTGATGCTCAATTTAGCTTTGAGCACCAAGCCCATGGTCCTGCCCATCTGTTGCGCAAAGGCAGGCCCTCAAAGAAGCAGCTGCAGAGGAGCCGGAGTCTTTCCTCTCTTCGGCTGAGAGAGAAAAATCCTGAGGAAGTAGAAAACTAAACTTCAATAAACTTAGAAAAGTAGACCCCAGCCATTATTCTGTGTCTCTGTACATTGCCCCCTTTGCCTTGCCCTTGGCAGAAGAAAGTACATTTGTAATTCATCTTTTGATCACAATTTATTGAATTATATAGAATTTATTGTGTTCTCTGCAGGCAGCTGACACGCCCAATGTATGTTGTTCTTTCAAGTGTGGTGAATCAATATACACGTCCAAATAAACACCCTGAAAATATGCCTATTAAGTGTATTTAACTCAGGGGTGGCACTTCTATTTGAAAAATCCAACCCCACACCTACTCTCTCTCCCTCCTTCCGTCCCCACCCCCTCACCCCCCCCCCCCCCCAAACACGACCCAGAAGTTATTACTGTTATTATCTCTTTTTTTAATCAGAGGAAACATGGCCCAAATTAACCAATGCGACTGAACACGCAGATATGTTTCCTGTTTCCTTCCTCCTCGTTATCTTTGGCGAGCTCAGGATTATGCCCACCAGAAACAGACAGGTCTCGGCTGCGAGCAGCTGCCTCTGCTGCCCCGAGGAGTCCCAGGCCAGGGCTGAGAAACTTCGTGTGAGCGTGGGCCAACTGCTTCTCCTCCTGCCTTTCTTGCCACCATTCTGTGTGTGGGCTTTGATTCCTGCACCCGATTGGAGGCAGTCCTAGGAATTTTTCAGCGGCTTCAGATAATTAAAATGAATAATGCCTTCAGCACAATAACCCTTGTGCCAAACATTTGGATATTAAACTACATTCCTTTTACTTTGCCCTCACCCTTACAGACTCCAGCATTAACATCGCAGTGGTACTGTGGAAGTGGTGAGGGTGAAAAATGGGACCGTTGAGGCATCTGGCTACAAGAAACCAGAGCGTCTGGCAGTTGGTGACATGTGGAAGGCAGTGTGGGACACCAGTAAACGGATTGCTTGGCTTCTTCTAGTAAAATGGTGGCGTTGTGTCAACTAACAACGATAACTGGAAGCCAACGGACATAAGCGTTGATGCTTCTATGTCAGCGGGATGAACAGGGCAAGCGGCACCCCTCAGCTCTGGTCTCCCTCCGAGAGGTCTGTGCGTATCCATGCTTGCCCACGCAGCTCTCCGCCGGATAGCCAAGACAGGCTCAAACAGGAGGAAGGCCTTCTGCTCTGGTGTGAAAAACACAGATCTTAGGTCCCAGTTTCAAAGCCAGGATTGGATTTGAAAGCCGTTCCTACAGGCTTAGCAAGGCATTAGCAGAGCTAGTGGAGCACACTCAGAGTGGTGGCAGCCTTGGGAATTGCTTACGATACATCATCGAGTTTCAGTATTGAACTCACACAGATCATAAAAGTAATTGAAAATTGATGCTATTTGCTATTACTATTGTCAGAGTCGCAGGAGAGCTGTTCAAGAGCAGTTCAAGGAGAGCTCTGAACAGCACGAGAGAATAGTCTAGTTTGCACAAGAAACAAGGGGCAGGAGAAGGGTGTGGAGGGGGTGTCTCAGGGGAGCTGGAAAGAAGAAAGTACGTGGACTGAGAGACATTGAGGGAAGCTGCTCTCACCAAAGGACATTCTGAACCTTACAGGAACAGGGACGGTAAGAAGAAACCGAGACCATTTGTATCGGCATGTTACACGAAGACTGGAGGGAAAGAGAAAGGTCAAAGAGAAGAGTAGTTGCAATTAAGGTTTGTGTTCATCAGGGTAGGAAGTATTCGGAGTTTTAACAGATGGAGCCCTACCTGAAAACAGGTATTTCCTCTGAGGGAAGCTCTGCTCCAGTACATCTGGAGTGGATTGCTAGGAGCCAGAGGCGGTTTGCTGCGCTCCTCCATGAATGCACCTAGAGAGCCCCATGAACCACCTTTGTAACCACCAGCACAAAAAGGGTCACAGGCTCAGGCAGCAGGTCACCACGTGGAGGGCTCAGACGCACCCTGGCGTTACCGTACATCAGCTGAGCCCTCCTGGTCCAGCGTGTCTCCTCAGACACCATTCAGACAAGGCAGTGTGTGCTCAACCACGCTTCCTGCCTGGAGCTCGAGCCCTGGGGACCTCCCTGGGGGTGCTGTGGGGGTTCAGGGCAGCCAGATGGCTTGGCTGGGGTGCAGCAAGTTGCTCGATTGTGCGCCCAAGCCCTGTGACTCTGCCTGAGAGGGTTTCGGTGGTGCTGTGAGGCCAAGAGAAGCCACAACTATTCAGCAGCAGCCAAGTTTGTTTAGTGGTATGGGCCACTGTCATCTTCTGCACCCTACACAAGGTGGAGAGAGAGAGAGTCCTTGCAGGCAGAGGGAGTTTGGATGCCTCTTGTTCATCCTCCACGACTCAGGCGAGTGCTGGGTTGGGGACAGCAGCCAGAGCCACTGGAGCTCTCACGAATTACTTTAATCCTTGTGAAGGACAAGGAGCTGCCACCAACACCCATCCACAGCATCCTTCGTTCACTGGACTTTGAACCAGGCTCTGATTTGCTTCACCCGTACTGTCTGGTCTTGCCCATGCCACCAAAGCCCTCTTCCTTCCAAGCTTCTGAGTGTTTTATTTAGGTATTTCCTTTCCTGCACTGTGCCAGGGTTACAGCCTAGCAGAGGAGTGCCTGTGGTGGGGAGGATGCTGATGACCCGCAGAGGAGTGGGGAGCAGCGCGTGCCCCAAAGCTCTCACTGCAGAACTGCAGAAGGGAATGAGCAATTCCAGAATAGATGGAGACAGGAAGGAGAAGGAAGGGGAGATTAAGCCACTTCTTTTGGTTTTTTTCAGCGCATTAGCCAGAGGGTGGTGTCCGCAGGTGTATAGTAGGTAGACAAAAGATCAGATATCTATGAAGAGACATGAGAATAAACTGGAACAGATGCAGGGAGACTCATTGCTCACTGGCTTTGATTGCCACTGCATACAATCACTGAAGGGGATTTTCATCCATTTCAGTTCTTCTCAGGAGATGCTACGTCCCTGGAACAGACACAGGGAGACTTCACTTCCACACCCCTTCTGATCTTCACCATAAAATGGTACTAATCAACCTGTGCTTCCCTTGTCCTCATCTGCTCTCACTGCATGGGTCCCATTCAGGACTCTGAGCTGGGGACGGGAGCAGTGCAGCCAGGAGCCCTGTCCCAGCAGGTCTCCAGGGAGTTTTCTGGATGAGATATCACTCGCTGAGCTGTGCTGCATCAGTGGGACATGAGCACAGTGTCAAGAGGTGCCAACAGCAAAGCTCACATCCCCTGGCCCTCAGATAAATGCTCCAGGGAGACAGGGTTGGGGCAGAACCAGGAGCAGAGCTCAGGTCATCTTCACCCCAGCCCTCTGCTCTGGCCTGCTGCTTGTCAAACTTGATTTTGTCAAAGCTCTCCCTGTACCATGTCATCACGCTATCAAATAAAAATGGTTTATCGCTTTCATTTTTCCCTGTGCTTCGTGCATAGGTGTTTGCAGTCACTTCATAGACCAGCTCTTGGTGTTTTGAGGGCTGCAGAGCATCACCCCAGCCTTTGGTTTGTGCTGCTACGAGGGACTTGCGTGGACATTTCCAGCCTCCCTCCTGCAAGTGTCAGCCAGCCGCTGCTCAGAGGGGTATGTGCTTCATGTGTGGGTGCAGCAACTCTGCATACATCTTAAAGGACAAATTTCCTTTCTCTTGCCCTGTCACACTCTGAGCCTTCCAGTGCTTTCGCACCCACAGACAGTTTCCTAGACAAAACCTCACCCAAGCCCTTCTGCAAGCCTGAAATCACCTCGATTGGGCTGAAAATAAATCCGCCGTGTTTGGAGCATTTCCTCCCTGCTCCATGTGATTCTGATTTCACTAATTAAAGTTAATCTGATAAAGGAAGGAACCGCAGAGAAGAATAAGAGCAAAAAAGGCAGGCGAGCAAGGGTCACCCGGCAGGCCATGGAGAGAGGGCTTTGTGGCCGGGGAGCTGAGCCGCTGCAGGGCATGGAGGGAAGCGGCGGGTTGAGCCGCTTCATCTGTTTGGCCCATGGGCTGGGGCTGAACCGCTGGCCACCCTGGCCGCCCATCCTGACCTGCTCGCTGCCCTGCAGCAGAACCAACGCGTGCAAGGTGGGACCTAATGAAAGGCATCAGGGAAGAGAAGGAGTGCTTCTGCCTTCTGATCATAGTTATCCAGAACAAAACACGATGTAGGCTGGCTCGGAGGATGAGTAATGGGTAACAGAGCAGCTTCTCGTGTCCAGGCCCCTAGCCTGAGCAGTGCCTGGAGGGCAGCAGATTGAAATTCATTGCCACCTGATGGTGGCTGGAGGTCTCTGTAGGAAATGAATGCTTGGATTTCAGGATAAAATGTCCCCTCTATGGACAAAATCATTCCTGGGGTAAGGGAGCACAAGAGAGGGAGCGCATGTAATGACTGGTGTCCCAAAGAGAGAAAAAGTGCAGTTCACAGCTTTACCATGCCAGAGCTCCTTCCTTCAAACTCTCCTGGCAACACCACGGGATGGGAAAAGCACATTGGCATGTAAAGATCCAGTCCAATGTGAAAGACACTTGACAAGGGGTCATGTCTCTGCCACTTAGAGCAAGCAAGGCCACGATGTACAATTCAATTGTTCAATACTTCTCCAAAGAGCGTCCCAGGTTCCTTGCGTCCAGCAGATTTACAGCAGAGAAGATCTTCAAGAGAAACGGCTGCTCAAGTCACGCACACACATGGAATATCAGGGACTGGTAACGGGAAAGCTAGGAAATGAGGTGAGCTCACCTGACTCCTGTGTTGAAATCAGCTTGATGGTGTTTAGGTGCTGGAATTTATTGGGCTGAGCACGATGCAGTAAATCAATCTAAAGGCACCAGGGATTAGCTTTGTCCAGCTTCTGTCTGGGCAGTGAGCAGCCGTAGGTAAGGCAGAGCAAGGATGGCCTCTTGTTCCCAACATGCCAACAGAGATGTTTGCAGAACCCCTCTGCCGAGGCATGGTATTCGCACGCAGCGAGAGACTTAACCACCTCTCTGCTTTCTTTAAGCGGCTGGTACAGACATCGGTTTCGACAGCACCCCTGCCCCTCCTCTGCAAACCCCAGTCATCGTTAACTCGTTTAAATTAAACGCAAGCACGGACAGGATCAGCAAGCAGCCGTCTGTTTTATTAGTGCTTCTACTTCAAATGTCAGTCTCAGTCCCTCCTCGCTGGGCTCTGATCTCTCATGACAATTTGATTAACTTTACATTTCCTTTTATTGTTGGAGCAACATTTGGAAAATCTTAACATATCTCACTGACTGGTTCTGAGACCAAGATGATGATTATGTCCATGCTTAGCATCATCCATCAAAATCAGGCATCTGACAGTCAGACCACCTGAAAAATGTGTCATTCCCAAGAAGTTCATGGGCCATAAAACATTTCCTACTTGTGAATAATCCCAGGACCCTCCTTTTTCTCCTTACAGCAACACTTTCATTAGGAACTGCTTACACACCTTTGTTAGAAGGGAACCGTCTCCACTTTGTACCAGCCTGCGCTGGTAAGAGTGCCTTCTCACCTCCCACCAGCTAGAAACTGGTATCGGGGCTTTCCCAAGAGCCCTGTTCCTGTGGTGACCCCCTGATGGGAACATACTATTGATGAGGGACTGCCAGGACATGGCAGATCCCAGGGGGAAGGATGCTCCGTTTCACTTTGACAGAACAACTCAGAACTTTTTCCCCTTTCCTCATGCTCAAGCTAATCTAATACAGTCTCAAACCTCTGGCACATACACATCACTGCATTTCTGCTGGCCTCTGAGCTTCTGGAGCTTGGCTCAGCCCCAGAGTGTCAAGGCATCTGTGGAAAAGGCTGGAAGTTAGCCTGGTTTTAACTTTGTTTCAAGACCAGGATCAGAAATAGAAGTGGTAAGAATCTCATGGAAAACAAGCCTGGTTTCCTGGAGGTTTGGACAGAGATCATTACCTGTAGATGTTTGGCATCATTTTCATTGGTTTGAAAGTGTAGATACTTGGTCCTTCTGAAAAGCCACACCACTTGCCACTGTTTGAGGGTGTATTCGGGATATACTCGGCTATCACAGCTCAGCAGCTGCCATTCAGCCATGATAACTCCATCCCATGCCTGAGCCACCCATCCGCCTGCTCAATAAAAGCTAAAATCCTTGCTAAGATGATCCTTCAAGAACATGGCTGAGAGACTTGATCTCCAGTCCTAGTCCATGACAGATTCTCCCAGGGTCTCAAGCAGTACCAAGCATGGAGGGGGCCATGACAGCTTTGGTGAACATATAAGCCTCGTGTTGACTTTTGGGACACATGGGTTGTACAGCACCCACTCCCATGGCTTCTTGGGGGATTTGCTGCTGAGCACCACCAGTAATTAATGGCAGTACCAGGAACCCCCTCATAAATACCTCTAATAATTTTCTTCTGTTTTGTCATGTTCAGATCCTAGTGCAGTCCTGCTGCAATTCTCAGGTATTTCTCATCTTTGTCTCCTGAGGAAAGCCCTGGAAATGAGGAGTGCTGCTCCCACCCTGCAGGAGAGTGGTCAGCACTTCAGAAAACAGAGTTTTTCCTAAATGAAATCTCATTTCAATCTACCAACCCCCCAAAACAACAACAATCCTATCTCCCATTCTCAGGCAAAGCACTGCTTAAATCTTCTGAGAAGTGTCTGGCTTTTCTAGGAAAGAAGGGAAAGTTGGGAAAAAGAAGAGGAGGCAGAGAATTATGAGTAGCTATAAAATAAGAGCTGCTGGAATTTATAATGAACAGACTGAGACTCTCTTTAGCACTTCTGCAACCCGAATCCCCACAGCAGAGATGTCAAGACCCTTAAGAAGTACTTAGGCTCCTTATACTTTCCAATATCTCCACTTTTACCTGCTACACGCGCTGTCCCGGGGAAGTGATAAAACCCCACGTGCTGGTTCATGCCCTGGCTCTTACAGGCCCATGCAGCAGGTGAGCAATTATCACTTGCCGCCTGGTTTAATGCTTTACAGGGCCCCAGAGCTGTTTCCAATTAGCCTCGGTCTGCCATGGAAATTAACTCATTTGTGTCACCTTAGCTTGCAAGTGGGCTGTGGGGAACTGGCGGAACAACTGGAACTGAGTACAGATGGCACCTCCCCTCTCCTCTCGCTCTTGGCACTCTGGGCACTGGATCCAGAGGGGCTGTACTTCATGGAAGAAAATATGAATGGAAAAACCAGTTGGATCCATAACCAGGACCTGAGGGAGGGTTGATCCATCCCAAGAGTCTCGTCTCCATGGCATTTTTCCAGGCTGGTTCTCTGTGTCCCAAGAAACAGGCTTCCAAGTACCTCCCTTTAGATTATCCAGTAATCTCATGAGGCTCCTCAGCATTTAGCCTATAAAAACATCTCTTTAGAATGAACTGTGTCATACGTGTGCTTTATCTGTGAGCCTCCTTTAATGAATGCTCTCAGACACCATGAGCCTGCTCGGAGCCCCTCGTAAAGCCAGCACCATTCCATCAAGCTCGCTGCAGTGTCATTGCTGCCAGGCATTTTGTCTTAAAAGGATGTTCTGAAAGTTGATGTCGGGGCTAAAATTAGGCTAAATACTTGCAGGGATCCTTCTGTGATTTCCTAATACAACCCCAGTGCCTGTGAACGGTGTGCATATCAAAGGAAGCATGATCTCATGGACAAAGACCAAGAGCATTGAGGAGCTCTCAACAGTTTTCTGAGCTTTGCTATAAAAAGTCCCGTGTCATATTGAGTACATCACCTCACCTCTCTGTGCTTCAGTTTTCTCCCTTCAGAGGGTGCAGCAATCACCTCTTGGTGAGTTTATGGGGATAAATATATTGTAATTGTATTTAACTTCAGATCTTTCAGAGATCTCTTGCTTTGATACCTTCCTTTTCAGCTTGGTAAGCTCTGTTTCTGTGAGCTCCTTCGAGCACCTCCCTCCTGAGGAAAGGAGATGAGCTGTAAGCTGAGTGTGATGCTGTATCCACCCAAAATTATCTGTAAACCCACTGATTAAACTTCAGGGATAGTGTGTCTGTGCGTTATATTTGAACCAGATACAAATTTAAAAGCCAGATTCAGCCCTTTTATGGAAGGATGCAGTTCTATTGATGATTCGCTCATAAAATGACTGAAGAAGAGACTTTGGGTTGTTTGAGAAAAAAAGCAGAATAGAATAAAATGGTAACCGAAAATGCATATCCAAAATGCACCCCACAACACACACGCAAGTGCTGAGTGTCAGCTTGTTGAGCCAGGGAGGGGCGCATCAGAAGCACAATGTTCTCCAGGGAAACACTTGGGTTCATCCAAACGTGAGCTGCAGCTCAGGTCATTATTTCCAGCAGCCAATGAAAGTTAATCACACTGAACTTAAGAACTTGTTGTGGCAGTGGAGATCAGGGCTGCACTGCAGTAACACAGCGGGAGGTGTTGCCTGCCCTGGAGACATGGCCGATACCTGGGAGATGCTGTAGTTCGGGGCATGGCTGTTGAGTAACATGCTTAAGGCCATGTACTAAATTTTCAATACAGGTGGGAGCTTTGAACTCCGGATCCTGCTTCTGTGTCCTGTACTCTGAACACAATGTTATCACTGCGTGTGAAGGTGATGGGTCTGAGTTGCAGGCTGATGGCCAGAGATTTAACCTGAATTCCCAAGAACTCTTCCCATTTGATTGTTTTTTTCCCCACACGAGGCACACAAAGCTGCAGAGAGCACAGTTCATCCAGGTTTTAACACTCGCAGGAACCAAAATGCCACAGCAGCATCATGGAAGGCGCGTGCCCGTCACTGCAGCAATTGAATTAGCTGCGGTAATGACAGGCGGGGGCTTCTGAAAAACCCGGAGCAGCGGGAGAGCTTTCGGCAGCGAAGGGCCAGACCCCAGGGGTGGTTTGCTCCAGGGAGGGGAGCTTCCCAGAACTGGAAATGTCAAACTGCCTCGTGAGGAGAGTCAGCCCTGGGCCCACACCCAAAATGTCAGGCCAATCTGAACTGCCCCAGATTTGGATCTGGATGTGAAATCTGTGGCTTGGGACCGTTTCTGGTCTATATTTAAGAAGCTAATTGTCTCTTGCCATGGGTAGCTCAGTATCACAAGGATGGACATGGAAGCAGCAGACTGAAATCTGTCAGGATTCCATTGTGCAGTGGTCGAAAAAACCTTCTTTCCTGGATGCAGGGAACAAGCTTTGCCACATCTGTGAGCCAGGGAAAATGGAAACTCTGGAGTGAATAATTATACACAAATGTTTATAAAAAAAAACTAAGCAGAATGTATGCATAAGTCAAGAATAACAAATGACATGTGGCCAAAACCCTGAATAGCTACCAATGCCCGGGACCAGCATATGCAATTTTCACATCATTTGCAGCCTTGGGCAGCTAGAAAGGGTGGTTGGGAGATATTAGTATACAACAGCCGCTTAGTTCCTGGTATTTATAGTAAATTTCCAGTGGCCCAGGAAACTGATCTGTGATCAGCCCAACCCAGGAGAGGATGGAAAAAGGCCAGGATAGCCAGTTTTGTGGGTGCTCCTGGCCAAGAGAGAGGACTTGGGCAAGGTTCATGCCTCCTTTGGGTCTTCACGCATTTGCTGCCAACATACCTCTGCATTGCTGCAGGGTGGGCTCTGTCCTTCAGAGCCTGCAGGACTTTTCCTTTAGTTTTGCAGAAAGCAGCTAAAGCCTGAGCTCTGGGTGCTGTTGGGCTTCTCAGGGTTCCCACCCACCTGCAGGATCACAGCTCTTCCCAGGGGTTTGCTTCTCTTGTGTAGACCCTTGGGCTTGCCTGATGCTCATTCCAAGCAAGAAAGGAGTACAAAAACTGCGCGTGAGCAGAAGAGATCTCCTTTCTCCCGCTCCCAAAAGGAGATGAAACAAGCAGAGAGGTCAGCTGCCTGGTGCCATCAGCACCACCTCGCTTTGGAAGTGGCCTGTTCATGGGAGAAGGAGTCCCTCGGTGGTTTGCTTTTCCCAAGGCTGAAGTCATGGGTTCCCGGCAGTGATCAGAGCAGGCTGGAAGCTCTTCCATCTCTCAAGGAATGTGTGAAAAGCCATTCTTGCTCATCAGTTTGAGTCACAGAGGGGTGGTGACTCTGCAGGGTTCATGGTCAGTAGCAGATAGCTGAGCTTCTGCAGTAGGACAATATTCCTAAGCACCTCTTCCAGTAGAGTACTGGGGACCAACTTACCATTTACTTGTCCTATGAAAAATATAAGAGAGAGCAAAAAGCAATTTGAGAACTATCAAAGCGAGTAGCTGTAGCTTTTACAGAGCTGGTTTTACGAGAGATTGTTTCCAGGTGACTCTTGGCTGGTGCAAGGACTGGCTGGAAGGGAAGCCACCCAGATGTCACGCCGTTATCTTTCTTCACGTCGCTCAAATCTCTTCTTCCTGTTTAGGGAAAGGCAGGAGGATGAGGTAGTTTTCAGAGCCAAAAAAGTGCAGAACTGACAGCCAGAAAAGAAAAAGCACAATATCCCTCCAAGCCCACACGTTGTGATTTCTCAGTTTTGTTCAAATAAACCCCAAAACAAAAGCCTGTTATTACTAGAAGTAATCCTTAGCTTTCCAATAAAAGAAGGCCCTAAACTACACCATTTTCACCAAAAAGAAAAAAACCCACCACAGACCAAAGAGGCCCTCGAGATGAAAGAGAGACCCTTTTTTAATGGAAAAAACCTCTACAAATTTTCCGCTGCTTCTAGGAATAATGGTTGAGCGCTGCTTTTATCTGGAACCTGGACCTGGTTTTGAGTTTGGCAGCTTTAGAGCAGACAGCAGAACAGACGGATCTGCAGCGCGGGGTGTGTGAGAGCTCAGCGGGCAGGATCCTCAGCCAGGCTGCCCAGTCCTGTGCTTAGAACTACCTGGATGATAACGAACCTGCTAACTGCTGACAGTGGCATCCTCTACCTGCTCCATCAGACCCTGAGGACATGTCTGATAGAAGCTGCCTGGTTTCTGTGAAAGGAAGACCCAAAGGACAGGAAAAGAGGATGAAGTACTTTGTCCAACCGAGGATGCTGAGGCTGGCTCAGGAGGAGCTCCTGTGTCACTCTCTGGGCTATCGTGCTGTCACACCATTACGGTTTGTTCCCCTCCATGGTCGCTATCTGGCGTTTCTTGACAAAACAAACCCATCCTGAGAAAAGCTCTTTTCACCATGTTCCTAAATTTAAGAGGTAAGATCCTGTCTTCTTGGAAATCAGGAACGTTACCACAAGCTTTCCTTGGATTCAGCACACAGCCCTGGACCTCAGTGTCTGGTGCTCCCTGGGGAAAGCTCTATTGTCCCCTGCAGGCACCTCTTGCTCCCACGGCGATCTCATCGGGTGAAACCCCCTCTCCTCTCACTGTTTGGGTTGTTTTCTGCTATTACATCATTTTGCAGGTTGTGCTGATACCAAGTGGCCCTTTTATTTCGAATCCCTCCAACACTCAGTCATTTATCTGAACTTTTGGTTTTTTTGTTTCCTGCTGACGCTTTTGGCTGAGGCTGACAGCACCATGCCAGGTTTTGCACTGCAGCAGCTCCAGGGACTTTATGTCATCGCCTGCAGACAAAGAGTTAACTCCCTCCCCACCTCTGCTGCAAGAGGAGGATTTGAGAGGGATTGCAGCATCATTCCTTAGGCATACCCAGATGCTCAGTATTAACGTAGGCAGCTCTCTGAAGATTGTTTCCTGCTCCTCATCGGACAGGAAGAGTATTTGGATGAAGTCGTGGTTTGGGTATCACTTTGCAGGTCTGGAGTATAACTCAAGTGGAAAGAGATTTAGCTCCAATTACTCGCTGTAATTCGGCCCACAGAAGAGCTCTCTGTTGCTCAGACAGTAGTCAGGGTTTGGTTAGCTTTTCCTGCACTGGCAAAAGCCGCAGCGAGCTGCACTCTCGTGCTGTTTTTGAGTGTGTGTATGAGGCCAACCCCCTCGATCTGAACATCCTGAGCAGCAGAGCAGGCACGGGGATATGAGTCAAAGGTGTGTATTCAGCCACGGTCTCTAAGGAAGGATAAAAACAAGACAAGACCAAACAAACAAAACTCATTCTGAGCCGAGGCCAATTAAAAAAAACCATCACCAAACCTCCATTCTTTCCAGGACTTTTCTATACCCTTATTTTGTTCCTTTTGCTCTGGCTGGGCTGTGAAACCAAACTCCTCTCCTGTCAGTTCAATGCAGGTCTCGTGCCATAGGCAGGTCTTGTTTTGTTTGGGTCTCCAACACTACTGAAGTTGTTTGGATCCAGCCCTGCTTTCATCTACGATGAGAACAGAAGCAACATCAACAAAATATGAAACAAAAAAAAGAAAAAAAGCTTGCTTTGGTGCTTCTGTTCTCCCTTTGATGATAAAGCTTCATTCTGAGCCTAAACTAAGCTGACAATATTCTCTGAAATTTGATTACAAACAGTCGAAAATCCCTTCATCGAAGCCGAGAGGGGGAACGGGTGACTTGTCTGACCTGGAAAGCCCCACCGACAAAATAGGGGATTTAGTTACCTCAGAACAAGAGGGGACCCAAACTACCCCCACCCTGAGAGTGCTCAGGGGCCAGAAGGAGAGGTTGATAGGGAACAAAATGCTGCAGAAACTTAGGAAGAATACAGTGCTCCCGAACAGCAGCTATCGCTGCGGACACATGTAAGAGGATCGCTAAAGCGGGGGTTTCTCACCAAAGCAAACTTTGCTCTCCCATTTGTTTAGAACCGAGTTTAATCCCAGCGCCGTGTTTGTTCCAGCAACTCACTTCAGTGCTGCAGCTTGAAGAAATCTGAAAGGCACCGGGGAAGACAGAAGAATAGGCGCTTGTTCAGCGCAAAAACCTGCAGCCCTTGATAAACAGCAGAGCATGATCCTGAGCCGTCTCCCAGATTGGCTGAGCAGAAGGTATTTCCCCACCAGCCTCCAAGGTTTGTTTTCTGTTTCCAATCACCGCGACTGCAGGCTCCTTGAGGCAGGGACTGCTCTTCGTCATCCTCAGCCCCTCGATGCGCCACAGTCTGGTTCTGCCCTCACCCAGACCAGCCATTTCTCTCCTGAAGTGACTCCTAATCCTCGCTGTTTCTCGGTTGCAGGATTGGCACCGATAGATGTCTGAAGGAGAGAAGTGGAGGCTGTGAGCAGAGGTGAGGCTCGCCTGTCACACCTGCACAGCCTCTGCCTGTTCTTTGCACCTCTGAGCTATTCTGGGCCCCAAGCTTTGGCTTCGTTCTGTTCCAGGTCCCCCCTTGTTCAGACCTGGGCAAGTTAAAAGAACCTGGGCCAGACTCGTCAATACCTTTCTGAAAACAAAACCAAAAAAAGCAAGACCGGAGGGTTGAGCTAAAGATGTTTGACAGGCTGCGCTTTCCCTGCTGCCCCTTGAAGTCCAGCCTATGCACAAAAATGAGATGGGTGGTTCTCCCGCACCCTCCCAACACGATTCAGGGTGAAAGAATCCCTGATTCCTAACCTGATGCGAACTCCAGAGAAGTGTGAGGCCGGTTTTGCTGTGTCACAAGCTGATCTTTCGCAGGCGCTGCGAAGCTAGGAAGTGCAATTACGGGAAAATTGCACTGAGGCAAACAAGTACATGCCAAGTTCTGCCATTCTCCATTACCCACCTGAGCCCCTTGATTGTGGCAGACAACGCACCATCTGCATGTGCTTTGTCAGAGGGGAAAAAAATAATCCCAAGAGCAGCATGGCCTGAACGGGGGAGCGGGAGAAGAGGGGTAGGCTCCCAGCAGGAACAGGCACCCAAGAGCCACTGCAAAGCTGTGGAGGTGTCCAAGAGCTGCACTAGCTCAGGAGTCGTGGTTGGCTGACACCTTTTCCAGGGTGACCCCAGATAGAGCAACCTCAGTGCTGCCACCTGGTAGTTCCCCCCGTGTTTGGCCATCAGGGGTTTCTCCACACCCCTGAACTCTATCCCTCCCGAGCGTGCGGTGTGAAGCTCAGTTCTCATGAGAACAAGCTTTCCGGGCACTCAGAGATGTCAGATACTTCCAGCTCCTGCTTGGGCCAGGAATAACTTACGATCTTTTCTCAGGGTATTATGGCAATGCTGTTTCCTAACCCGGCTGGATCCCACTATTCCTTAGGTACCAAAACATAAAAACAAGAAAAAAAGAAAGAGCAACTAACGCAGGAGGGCAGGGAAATGGAAGAGTTACCCACACTCACTGAACCTCAGAGATAGCTCGGGTTTGCTTTCAGCTGAACCCTGGGTCAAGACTCGGTCTTTTTTTGAATGTCAACGGTGCAGTAGTTCCCTGTGGGGAACCCCCCGTTTTGAGGCAGGATGGCTCCAGGTCAGATCGCTGCTCTGCTCCTTGCCCTGCCACACATGTCCTGGGGGATCATGCTCAGGCCGTCCATTACACCCTGTTGCAGGTCCCCATTTTAGGAAGGCATTGAATACATCTCCTCTCCCTTGACAGGCATGTTGTGGTAGAAACATCCTAAGATGCCCCAAGATGAGACAGAGAAGCACCTGTGCTGGCCCCTGAAGGCTCGTCTATACTGATGGGTTCCCAGGGCAGATTGTTTCCCTGGAAAAGCTCAGTGAAGCTGCAGTGGGGGTGGAAAGGCCACAGCCTCCACGAGGCTACGCTGAGGGGTGGCTGCAGGATTGCAAAGGGGTCATCTAGGACAAGTGGAACCGGCCTCCAGTTGTTCCAGGGAAGGTTGAGGTTGTCCCTGAGGAATAATTTCTCCCCCGTTGGGGTTGTGCAGGGCTGGCCCAGGCTGCCCAGGGCAGTGGTGGAGTCCCCATCCCTGGAGGGGTTTCCCAGCCGTGTGGAGGTGGTCCTGAGGGACGGGGGTCAGTGGGGACCTGGCGGTGCTGGGGGGACGGGGGGACTCGAGGAGCTGAAAGGGCTTTTCCAACACAAACGATTCTGTGATTCTCTGGTCTGCAGAAAAACCTGCTCTTCTTGAAGCTACTCCCACCCCACAGGACTAGCAGGACAGGTCGGCTTGTTTCCTCCCAAAGCACGTGTTCCTGAACGACCGTGACAGTACTTTGTTAGTGGTGTCGGTTTCCTCAGCACACTATCACTGCAGCGTTTTCCATTTATCAATGTCTGAGAGTCCCAGAGGGGAAAACTGAGGATGAGGGAACAGGCTTTTATCATTATTACTATTTTTCTTAGTGGTATTTGGAGTAATGATTGCAATAAAAATCTGAAGGGAAACACTGCAGATTTGGTGAAAATTTCCCTAAAACCAGGAGCAGGCAGCTCAAGCACCATCTTGGGCACCCTCCTGTTTGGGGCTGCCTCATTGGCCCCAATTGCCCATTTGGGTAAGCGAGATCCCTGCGGGCAAGATGGCAATAGGGGCTGAGAAAGCACAAGCTCTGCCTGAAAAACACAAGTGATTTCTCATTGGCTTTGTCTGCGTCCTTAAATTCTTGAATTGCATGTTTCTAGATCTCCTGCAACTCCTACTTGTTCACCAGCGGGTATCGGTGTTTGGGTGCTAGAATCAGGGACAAGACAAAAACTTTTATTGCCTTTGTCAAATTTCATTTAATGAATTTATGGATCACTGGACAAACTTTGGCTACTCAAACTGATTGAAATGTCTATTATCAGGTGTTTATCCCTTCGAGGAATGTCTGCAGAGTGAGTAAAAACTGCCAGATGTTTACCCAGACACCTGCTTCAGCCCCATGCTGAACTCTGAAGACATACACACTCTTTGTGAAGCCCGTGGTTATCGCTAGGCTGTCCTCTGAGGGATGCCTCTGCAAGGAGGGAAGGGAAGCTGGAAGTGTGTGGCTTTGGTGCAGCTGGAGCACGCGCAGCCCAGGGTGCCCGTGCTTGCCCAGGCAGACCAAAGCGCGGCATCGCAAGGCGTGATGCAGCCTCGATCATGCCAGAAGATCCAGCCTTGGTCATGCTGCAGACAGGAGGTGGGAGATCACACGCCCTGCTCTCCACTGCTCCCTCACGCTGGACAAGTGTGGGCAGTAAGAGCTCACGTGTTTTCGTGTGTTTTAGATAAAGAACTGCCTGTGGTCAAGCTTGAGAATGTTTGTCGAGCTGGTTTGCAAGCACCCCATAGACGCAGAAATTGAACCTCCTCTACCAAAAAGCATCTCTGCCTGAAACCTGACACTGACTGAAAGAGGAGAGAAAAAAGTGAGTGTGTCTGTGACTTCCTCCCTCTAGTCTAAAAACGGCACTGGCAAGCTTACAGTTGGCAGGAGACAGCAACGGATGCGACTATTTTTTCACATTCCCATAAATTTAGCGTGATGGGTCTAATTCAGGAGTTTACAAGCAGTTCCCTCGTTTGCATCAGATCTCGATATAGCACCTCATGTTTCTTTCCACTCCTGACTGTGCTCCTTCAGCACAGGGACTATCTTCCTTCTCTCACGCACTCCTCCAGCCATCCTGATGTTGTCACCCGGCAAGTCAGCATGAGGAAAAGGTTTACGCCTTCATAGCTGCTTTTTCATGCCAGCTATAGAGTGGAGAGATCTGGCCAAGGGAGTGACTGGCGAACCCTCCACAGAGCACCAGTAAATGCACCATGAGCCGCTGGCATCGCCAGTCCAGAATCCAGCCCTGGCCATTAGTGAATTTGGGAGTGTTAGGTACAAGGTGCTTTTGCACTTCCAGGGCTGTTCTGGTTTCCAGACAAATGGACATTTTCATACGGGTCATGTGGAAGTTTGGGCACTCCTGGCCAGATGATCACTGAGATTATGTCACTGATTTACCTCTCTCTCTGGAATGAAGATAAATTCTGGTTGCATCTTTTGTCAAGACGAACACAGCTTTCTGGTTTGGTTTGAGCTGTTGGTGGGATTCAGGGGGGTGGAATTTTCTAAAAATAGATTAGAATTCAGTCTTTACATAATAGGGGGTTTGGAAGAGCTCCTGCTGAGCACAATTCCCTTCTTCACTCTTTGTCCCATGAGCATCCCATTGACTGTGTCGAGAAATCAAGTCCAGATTTCCCAGTCTCATGCGGTTCAGTTCTGGAGCCATACCAGGCTCTTGCTAAGTGCTCTTGAAAGACCCACCAGTGCTGACCCAGCTGCGCTCACACATGGCCAGCCATGCTCAGGACTGGCACTGGGTCCTGAAGTGTGTGCGGTGATGAGCACCTGTGATGGTATTGACAAGCCTTCTGTCTTCTGCATGCACAGGGCTTGTTATTCCCTAGTTCTAACAAAACAAGCAGAAAATACTGCCCTTCCCTTCTTTCTGACACTGCTGGAGGCTTCAGAGCTAAGTTTCTGCTGCCTTCAGTCTTTCTTAAAAGAGGATGGCATTAGGAGGATGGGGTCAGAAGGAGATGCTGTGTACGGAAAACAGGAGGTAGGGACAGTTTCATCTTCTCCCAGGACTTGGGAAACTTTGGATTTGGGCCCACACCGGACATTGGAGTTTTCTCTGAAGTGCTGAGCATCACATTGGCGTAGCTGTAACTCTGGGGAAATCCCGCTTTGGAGCCAGCTCTGGGCCAGAGCGTGCAAGACACGGGCTCCTCTCAGCCCCAGATGGGCTCCTCTCAGCCCCAGATGGGCTCCTCTCAGCCCCAGCCAGGTACTGCCACAGTTTGCATCTCCCTGTGAGCAGCATGCAGGGAACCCCTGCTTTCCCCCTGCACTGCCTGCTCTGGCTATGGACTTCCATGCAAATCTGTCTCTCGTGAATCAGTTACGGGAGCTTGGGAAGGTTTTTGTAGCCGGATAATGTGGAGGAATTGGCACAGGCAACGGGGAGCAAAAGAAGCCAAGAAAACCTATAGAGGGGACTTCAAGTGGGATATTAAATCAAATGAGGGAATTTATTTATGAAGGCAAGTGTCACAGTCATCACGATATATAAACCAGGCTTGAATTCTGAAGTCCTTGTACAGGGAAGGGGTGTTTGCAGCCCTCGCTGCAGAACGGAAAGGGGCAGGAGCTCCATGTCATGGTCTGGATTTGAAGGCTCAGTCTAAATCTATTCTTAATTGATATAAACCTTCTGAGGTTGAAGCATCGTTGTATTTCTGGGAGATGACAAGCCACAGCTTCTCACTTTACTTTCCATGTGCTTCTCAGGGCTTCCCAGAACGTGTTTTGTTATCCCTTGAGCGTGCTCTTGCCCCGCATTTATCAATGTCATGGCAGCCTTGAAGCTGCTGCGGTCTTTGGCAGCAGATACGGACAGGACTCGGAACGGCAGTTTGCTCCTGCTAAGCCCAAAGACACGGCTGGTGGGTGCAGGGTGTCAGGGGCACAGGACCATGTGAGAATGAGCTGGCCCTGAAATTCAGCAGGGCTGAGATTGGAGTGGGGGGGGAACAGGGCACAGGCACCAAATTCCGCCGTCGCCGCCTGTTCCTGAGCTCACAGAACTGTGGTGGTGTCAGTCCTAATTAAGCTTTTTCAAGGCCAGTTTGCGCTTTGATTACCAGCTGACAGGTATGTACAATCCCCCTCCCAGGATCTGCAGCTCCCTGCAAATCATCAAACTGTCTTCAGTCAGCTTTGGACCAGAGGAGCTTTGCCAGAGGCGTCCTGCATCTGTTGCATCATATACAGCACATTAAAACCATCTTTATTGCTCTTTATAAAGAAACCACAGCCGTTAGAGAGTCCCGAATGCTCAGCCCTCCTGCACTTCCTCGCCTGTGCAGTTATTTGCCCGTGTTGCCCCCTGTTGCTTTGAGACATGGTAGTACATAACCGTCTGAAGCCCTGTTCCTCCTTCCTCTTGGAAAGCAGCAGCGGCAGATACCCACTGGATGGAGGGGGGTCGATTCGGGCCCATCTGTGATTTATCCAGTGGGAAATGCAGGGGGAATGTCTTTGTTCATTTGTCTTACTCAAACATGCCTATTGCAGCCTCTTGATGTCCGCGGACGATGGGGGAGAGGGGAGAGGAGGGAGAAGAAATTAGAGAGGAACAAATTGATGACAGCCATCGCGAAAGTGACGGGGTCCCCATCAGAGGGGAGCTGCTGAGTCGGGACACCTCGGAGGAGAGCCACAGAGCGAGGGCTCGCCGGGGACATGGGGGGCTCAGACCTCACAGCCATGAGCAAGGCAGCAGGGGGACCGTGCGGCACGTGCTGGGCAACACGGCTGCTCCACTGGTGCACTGGCTGGGACGTTTTAATTGAGTGTGAAGGGAAGGTTTCAAACCAGGTAGTCTATAAAACCCTGAGGTGGGGATCGGTAGGTGTTCCTGCAGATGTTCGTGTCAGCAGCCACTTTCTTAATTTAGGAGTTTTGAAACCCAAACCTAGCTATGCTGGTTGGGAGGATTTGCCCTTATCCAGGTAGTATTATGGGATTAATTAAACTTTGCAGCACCTTGAGACTCCCCCAGGAAGTGCGGCTGAGACATCCCCTCTTGTTCAGAGGAGCAATCCCGGCAAAGGGAGCTGGCGTTCAGGAAGGCCACAGAGTCAGCGTCCCATGTCACGAGGCTGGGCTGTTAGGGTACGCTGGTGTTCAGCAAGCAGCAAGATCTACCGCGGAGAGCAAGACCTCCCCTGGTCGGTGTTTGAAGCCCAATCAGGACATAGCTGGGCAATCCTTGTCCCGCAGGCCATCAGCCCAGGGCTGAGTGGCTGTGCCAAGCCCCAGAGTGGTGATTCCCACTCCCGTGGCTCCCCATCCCTTGCTTCACTTTCACAAGAATTTGCTTTCAAAGCCAATTAGCTTTGGCTCATTTCATTGTCATTCGTAAAGAATATGAAATATTCCTGGATATACCAGGAGTCACATTTAACACCAGCTCCAAGTTCTGATGCTGTAAACCCAGAGCAGCTCCACGCCAGTCGCAGATGACGCATTGACAGCTACAAATTGAAATGTTTCAGAGTTTTATTCCAAGGGAAATTCATGACAACTGTCTTTTCACTTTCACTCAGAATAATGTCTCAGTTTTAATAGTGAGAATTTCTCACCAAGTGGGTTTTTAGCTTTCTGGCATCCAGGGCAGCCAGGGGCAGTTTGCGAGCCCCTTTATCTCTACAAGTTATGAAAGCAGAAAGGTCACTTCTCCATGTGTTGCTCAAGCTTTAACAAAAAACAATAAGGTGCCCAGACACCACTGGAAGAACCCCACAACTTTGACAGGCAGGCAGGGATTCGCTATTAAGCCTGGTCTCAGGGCAAACCTTCACGTGAGTGCGTGAGGAAGGCAGAAGGAGTGGCATTATTCGGTGTTTCTGCACGGTCTGAAACCTCAGCATCTCCCCAACCTCCAAAGTGAGCAGACCGTTCTCATTGTCCCAGACAAATATAGTGTTGAAGGGAAACAAAAGATGGCATCTCGCAAGACAGATGGTTGAAATTCTTTCTGTTCTTAACTTTGTATTTTCAACATAGCAGGATCCTTAACTATTCTCTTATCTTGGCACTTCCAATTAAATGAAGATTTTAAGCAGAATCCATTTCTCTTATCTGAAATGGGAAAGGAACTAAGCTCAGATTTTAGCCACTTTGAAAGAGAAGAAAGCATATAACATTTTTCCTGACCATATCTAGTGGGTAGGCAGGACAAAAGACAAGACGTTGCTTCCCGGAGCTCCTGTAGTCCCACAGGTTTCAGAAACAGGCTGCCCTGACAGCACAAACATCCTCTGGATTTCCTTCCCAAACCTGGTCCGTACCCACCATGTAACTGATGCAGGTAGGAAGTGTATTGCAGCAGCTTGGTCAGGGATGAAAATAGGTTCATAAGTTTTTCTGCACAACTGGACTTCCTTATTTCTACTGGTTTGGCCTGAGCCTCCCTCAGAAAGAGAATTAAGTCTTATTATCTCCCTCTTCTACTGGTCAGTAAAATCATGTGAGGAGCCACTTTCCAAAGCCTGGACGCTGTATTCCAGCACACAGGATTTAGAGACACATCAGAGAACCTCTCAAGACCAGCAGCATTTGCATGCGGAGGGAGAAGGGACTCAGGGAGCGAGTTCATCTCCATTGCTGGTGGAGATCAGAGGCCCCGAGTCTCGTACATCAGTTTTCACGAGCTTAATTTTACTGACTTTCTTGCGGTTATTCCTGATTTACGGCAATAGGAGATTAAAACGAGGCTTGGGGAGGAGAGCTTCCTGCTGGAATCCCCGAAGAGAGCAGATCTTGCATCATTTCACATCAGAGCAAACGATTCCTTTGGACCAAAGAAACCCACGAAAGAGATAAATATCCATCCACAGGCCAAGACAGATGGGTTCCTCCGGAGCCTCCTTACTAATCAGATACATCAGTGCCCCCTTCAGCAACGTGACAGGCGATTCAACGTGCGATGTATTTCACGGGGATGAGGGGAGGGGGTCCAGGACCAGCCCCCACAGGTGGCGATGCCCATCGTGACGCCCTGGAAGGCTGCTCCATGCAGGTATTCGGTACCAAGAGTTCTCCTGCCTCCCCATCGCATCCTGCCACAGCCGTACAGACAGACCGGGAGGCTGCAAGCAGAAAGACCCAGTTACCAGGGGAGAAGCTGTCAGGAGTCAGACATTTGTGGTTAAGACACAGGGAGGGTGGAAAGCTGGTACGTGCCATTTACAGAGATGCTTTATTTCTGAGAACGAATAGGGGGGAAAAGGCATTCCAGGCCTTTGCAGAAAACGCCAGAACAAGTGAACAGAGCTTGGCAGAACAGCTCCCCCCCACCCCGAAACAAACAATGGAAAGTAAGGAAAGCCTCGGGGCATTATTAAGAGCAAACAGTAACAGTGAGCAGAGCCGAACCTGGCACCCTCCCGGCATTTGGCACACACAGCTCGGCGGCGAGCAGCCGGAGGTGCAGGGATGCCTGTAGACCTCCTCTCTCCAGGGTGGGTTAGAGCTTGTTCAAAGCTTTTCAGGGGAAAACAATGTGAACACAACTGACCGTTCAACAAGGTTTGGAGAGAGGTGGGGATTGCTTAGACCTGCTCTAAGCAAAGGCTTTGTGGCTGGGTTACCTAGACCCCCACGGAAGGCCTTAGCTCCTGGCTGTCCTCGAGGAGGGGCACCCACCTCAATTTTGACCTTCTGAGGCAGGAGAAACTCTTCCTAATTTAGCTTTTACCAAATCCTTCAGAAGGTTTAGGATATAGTAAACAAAATTTTCCAGGCAGAAGAGGGTTATCCAAGAAAATTCCTGCCTGGCTCTCATGTCCTGACGAACTGCCAGAGCTGTCTAGAGCTGGTGCTGCCTCTGAAGCTGCTCACCCACACTCCTCCCCAGTCGCACACCACTGCTGGGCTGCCAGGGTCTATTTGCCCCCTGACAAATCCGTCAGACACCAGTGAGATCTTCTGCACCTCTGTAGCATCTTCTGCACCTCCACAACATCTTCTGCATGTCCGTGCACTCTTTCAGCAGCTTTACCACGGTCCTTGTTGCCTTCAGGCCTGACAGTTTGGTAACTGTGCCCAAAGATGATGCCCTGCCTCATTCATCCACGGGCTCTCCTGCTGCCCGCTGCCCACTGCCATCCCCCAGCGCTGGGTGCTGCCTGCCACCCCCACGGGATGCCTGCGCCAGTCCCCAGACACCGAACAAAGGGTCCATCATGCGACAGGCACTGAGGTGCTGCAGCCAACAGACTGTCTGTCATCTGGATCTACTTTGTTCAGGAAAACCACTTAGTTTACAAATATTTGTATTTAAATGCTTCTCTGCCCACTTAATTTAAGCCTGTGCTGGGGAAAAAGAAAAAAGAATCCTTCCTTAGAGAAAGCCGAGGCGAAGGGAACTGCTCGCTTGCTAATGCCACATTTTCCACAATGGAAATTGTCTCTCTTCATGTTCGACAGTAATCTGCAGTCCCAAAATAAACAGGGCTCCTCTTTATTCCACTGCAGGGTGCTTCCCATCTGTTGAAGGGGAGCAGGAGATGGCAGCCAGCCGTGGCGGAGGTGCAGCACGCTCCACATCCTCGCATCCACCTCAGAGCATCCTGGTGGCAAAGGGTTAAAATCTTTCATTGGTTGTTGGAGCAGACACATTGTTCCTGCTGCTCCCTCATGAGCCAAGGGAAGGCCATAGGCTCATTAGAAGCAGTGTGATGGGTTACCTGCGTCTGGGTCTCCGGGCCAGAGCTGAGGCACGCTCGTGGCACCTCAGAGAACCAGGGTTCGAACACAAAATTGTCCAAAGTTCACCAATTCTATGCCTAGTTTTGTCTCCTTTACCGAGACATTTATTTTTAGAAACATTAAATTCATGCCAATATTTTGAGGGGGTTACTTTTGTGCGAGCTGAAATCAGAATTCCTTCTTTAATAAAATATCTGCACCTGGAAAACTCCAAATGAGACTAATGTTAGGAAAATCCCAAAGACATGCCGAGGGGCTCTGAGCAACAGGGTACTGAGCAGCTCCAGTACAACCCAGCAGTCCGCAGGGCTGGGATAACCCAGCCCTGCTCCTGCAGAACAGGCTGAGAGGAGCTCTGGGACCTGGCTGAAGAGAGCAGAACAGGGGATATCTTGCTCAGTAGCTGATTTTACTGAGCGGGTGCCCTCTTCCTCACGCTTGTCCAGATTTAAGTGTCGCAGGACTGTGGGCGCAAGGCAAAGGAAGGCAGAAGCAGCAGGAGATGGAGTATTGCTTTCTGGTCCCAGAGCTTCTTGCCTTCAGCAGAAAAACATGTTTGGGCATCCCGTAACCCCAAGAATCTCTCCAGGACACCAACTGCGACTCATCTCTCCCTTGAGTTGTTGTTGTGGATTAGAAAGCAGAAAAAGCTTCAGATAGAAGCAATCTCCTCTGGAAGAGCAATGCAGGCTGCAACGCAACATGATTTAAACACAGAAAGGGCTGCGTGGTCCTTCGGCACAGTAACTGAGCCACTCTGCCGCCCTCTGATACCTGCAAACCGACACCCAGGAAAGGGCGAACAAGGCGGGTTTTAAGCACATACTCCCAGACTTCCAGCAATTTCATATCCTTGTGTTTAACAGCTCTAGATGATTTTTTAATTTCCTCTGTTTACCCTTCTGGTTAGGACAATATTTACACCCCAACATCCCGTGACAAGTAGTCCCAGGCTGGATGAAGAAGTACCTTCTGGTGTGTCCACTCTGCTTCTAGGGCTCTTCCACTCTAGGAATAGATTTGGTGGCTAACCCAGGCCAACCATTACTGTGCAGCCCGTGTCCTGAGTGCCCTCTGGCTTCTCTCTGTGGCAATGGAGGGTAAGACATTTCATAGCTGGGTCTGTAGCTGACTCCGGTGGTAGGAGGCCAGAGGACCCTCATGCAGTACATACACACACCTCACTGGCCTACACTCCAGTGCTGATTTTCCTCATTGTCATTTTTTTCATTCCGAATTAAAAGGCATTTTGCACAGAAAGTAAATGACTGCACTTTCTATGAGGTGAAGAAGTTCAGAAGGTACGATCTCTTTCTCTGTTGATTTTTTTGTTGTTGTTGACAAGATCTGGTTGGTGAAAGGGCTGCAACCCCGTGTAGTGGTACCTCTCTGCCCAGGATGAACCAGTTCTAAGGCTGACTTGCCTCTGGCTATTTTCAGACGAGCTGTCAGGGGACACACATCAGGCACAAGGGAAAAATCGTGTGGTCCCAAGGGGATCCTTAACACATGGAGGCTCAGACAAGGAGATCGGGTTTGGGGAATGACTGGGAGAATGCTGGAAGGGAAGGAGATGCAGATGACTGCACCATGTGGCTGACAGACCATAGACAATTCAGGTCCAGGAAAGAGCAAAGAGCTCACTGTAAAGCTTAAAATAAAATCTGTGAAGGCAGGGAAAGGATTCCACTCTCTCCTCTCTGGGGATCTTTTCAAGTGAGCACTCAAGACCTTTCCAAATCCTGAGCTGCTCGTTGACACCTGGTGTAAAAGCGAAGCCTCCCACCTCTTTCAGACAGCATCAGGAAGAGCAGTCCAAAGAGCCGGCAGCTAGTCCCCACGTGCATCAGGACTGTGCCAACTGGAAGCAACCCTGCACCTCCTAAGAGGGGGAAACCTCCCCTGAGCGGCTGGGTTTGTGACAGTCTCACGCTGTTGGACTTGAACTCCTACGGAGAGGCAGGAGCAGCCAGCAGCTATCGGGGGGTCTTGTAGTCACAGGAAACGGTTAGAGCTTCCTCGCTTTTACAGAAAGAAGAAATCACCAAAGACAAAAGGCTTCTTCAGCTCCAACAAGGGAGACCTGCAGGTAAGCAGCACCCCAGAGAACTGCTGGAGGGTGCACGTTTCCAAACCCAGCCAGGAAACTGGTAATTTTGTGCCACTTTTAATTACCTCCTTCTCTGTGGGCTTCCAAGGTGCTGGGCTGTGCATGCTTCGGATGGGTATCACCACAGCGTGAGATGCTCGGCAGTGAGGGGGAAGCCCAGGGGAGCCTCGTGGCTTGGGTCACAATTCCTTCCTAGACAGTTTGGCTCAATTCAGAGTCAAAGTCAGGAAAAGGAGGCGGGCAAGAGGCAGCAGATGAATGAGATAAGGTTTCTGGATCACGATTTACCCACCCTTAGGGACTGCTGTCAGGTAACACTAGCGATAACCCTGGTGCTGTAATAAATCCTGGAGCAGCTTCCTGCAGGGGAACCTGCCGGCAGTTACGCCGGGAGGTTCACCAGTGCCACCACAGAGCTGTAATCACAGCTGAAAACATGGGGATTTATTACTAAAAATGTTAAAAAGTCATCCGAATTATTTTCAACATGGAAAACATCCGTCTCTCCGTGTTTTTTGTACACTCCATTGCCTTACTGATCGGGAGCTGCAGTGAGCGCTTCATGCCCACCCTCAGCTCCGCAGAGGAGAGGCTGGGGTAAGACGACAGATCCCATGATGCCCATACAGCAATATGTGACTGAGACATTGGCTCTTAGAAGTGAAGAGTGACCTCTGACTGCTGGCTAAACTTCCTATTGCCTTTTTTTCTTTCTTTTTTTTTTTTTTTTTTTTTGAGACAAACCAGCTTATTTTTGGCTGAAACTCCCAATCTCCATTTTTTTCAGGCATTTTCCTTTCTAAAGAAAATTCGAAAGTGTCTAGAGAAGTGCAGGCGAGATTTTTAAGGACAGCTAGTATCTGTGAGGAAATAACTCAATGCAAGGAAGAAAGAAATACTTACAAACACAGAAGCCCTTCTGCAGGCAAGCACACATTTTCCGCAGGCAAAAAAAATCCCTTTAGAAAATCTTTCCCAATCGGCTCGATGCTGTGTTTTGACAGTTGTAATTGCAATGGCCTGAAGCCTTTGACTTCCCCTTCATGCAGCCTTTGCTGCTAATGCAGAACTGATTTAGGGGCTGGGGTCCCTGGCAGCAGCTGACTCTTATTAGATCGTTTCCGGCAGCAGGAGAGCGACGTAAATGACCAGGTAGCCCAAGACAAGCTGGAGGAAGCCCCTCAACCCACAGCTAGAGCACAGAAGAGGACAGTAACTCAGGTCAGCTCAAAGGGAAACAAGAACACAGACACTGCCTCAGTTTTCCAGAGTCCAATGGGTGCCGATGACCTGGGTTTTCTAAGACAGGACTGAGGGATGTGGCTGGTGTCCCCCTGAATTTGGAGCTTTCTGAGATCAGTCTGATCCTTGATGCTGGGCAAGGCCACGGTCACGACAGTCCTGCCTTGATCACAAGGGTCCTGCCTCACCCATCATGCAGGAGCACACAGCAGTGGGGAGCGACAGTTGCCCCGTGGCTCCCGCGGCACTCTATTGAGCTTCCCCTCCTCTGCTTCTGCTTTGTCCCCCAGCACCGTGAGCCCCCGGTGGGTCCATGCTGGTGCCGCACAGCAGGAAGAGGGAGGAAGATGAGATAAGCATGGATGGTAGGTGGCTGCCCTCTTTGCACAAGTTTGACCTGAGCCGTTAGCACCGAGCTCTTCCACTGGCCGATGCTGGGAGCCTGGGAGCCCTCTGGCCTTGGGATCTGTCATGCTCATCCCTCTCAGATAACGTGGCTGCTGACATTTTCTCACTGGGGCTCAGGAAAAGGAGGTTTCCGTACCCTCCTGGGCTGAAGCATTTCAGACTTTAATGACTCAAGTCTGTGGAACAGAAGCAATAAAGATGTGGGAGAGAAGGAGGGGAAGCAAACTCTGTCTCAAAGGTACCAAAGTGTGTAACACCTCGTAAAGCAGTGGGAACTGGAGCTCGGAAAGTTATTGGAATCAAGACTTTCATCTCCTGTCAATAAAGCGTTATCAGCACCGAGCCCAATTTTCGGCTCTTAATTCCAGATGTGCACGTTGGAACTTCATGCCTCTTCTCATGCTGAAACCTGCAGCTAAGTTCAGGCCCCGGGGCAGATGGAAGGCAACCTAGAAAACAGACCAGTTCCTTCCACTTGTGTCCAAACATGGGAGTGTGAGAGTATGCACAAGATTCAATCCCCACTCTCCTGGGTCGCCGTCAGGAGGAACAGCTGTGACCTTGCAACATTCCCTGGGTGAGACCGGAGTATGAGGCTGAAATAATAGGAAAGGTCACGAGCTGTGGCTTCTCTGAGGTCTAGAAAAAGACGAATCATTCAATTTCTTGGATAATCTGAAGACTTTGACTTGGAAAAATTATTTGTACAGAGGCATCTGGCTGCATTTTATCTCCAAAGGGATCATAGTATGGACAGAGATCAAACCATACATTGACATAATATTGTGCCATGGTCCAGAAGAGTTGGGGACCACAGCTTGCAGCCTTTACTGCCTTATTCATGCCCCACTGCCTGTTGGTGGGAACGCAGCTGTGCCAGCTAGAAGCGTGTCCTGCTCTTCCCTGCCCATCTCAGCCTGCCTCTCAGTCCTGAGAAGCCACAGACCTTAACGAGTGAGTTGAAAGCTTTATACCAGGAGAAGGTGAACATTGCCACCATCGGAGTACAGGTGAGGACCGTGAGGCTGAGAATGGTCTGGTACTATTCAGCTGGGGTGCTGGAGGTGACATCTAATTCCCATGGCCTTTGAAAACAGGATATTTACTCAAGCGCCTGACTTTATTCACAAGTAGTTGACTGCTGTGGCATGAGGGTCAGCTGAGAGGTCCTCTCCCAGCAGCAAGAAGGCCACCTCACTGCTCTCACCCTGCCTTGCTTTAGAGGGAGGGTGTTGAGGGATGTGCAAGGTGGAGGTCACACGATGGTTGAGTTCACTGACAGTAACAGGAACGTGCAGCTGGCTCCCTTCACTGGACACTTACACGATGTCCCCGTGGCCTGTGCCTTAGGAGACCTTGGGGCACGCTTTGGCTCTCCAACGACTGCGCTTTGCGATCTGTGTTTGAAATCACAACAACAGCAGACAAAATCACAGCAGGCCAGGGATAGGAGCTGCACCAGGCACTTCTGGCAGCCACTTTACACAGTACAATAATTAAATCTAGTGGCTTTTGGGGTAGATGAAAGAGTCGTGCTTTTTTTTTTTTTTTTAATCTCAGCTATGTATTTGCCAAGAAGCAACCAGAGAACAGGCAGCTCCCTTCAGTGGCAGACAGCCGCGCTTTCTGGAACCAAGAACGCAGGAACTTGGAGATATTCCGGTACAAAATCCATGATAAATTCTCTGGGAATTGGGAATACAGAAGAAAACAGGCAAAGGGAGAAAGGATAAGGAAAAGGACAGAGAAATCCCTCTTGTGAGTTCTTCACATCCAAAGCGAAAGCGATAGAAACACTAAACATTTTATAGCTCAGCTTCGTTTGTTTAGGCTTCCCTATTGAGCATTAAATTTAACGGCGCTTTAAAGAGAGCGTGATGGTTTTGTGAAGCCCTGCATGAAACCTACACGTACATACACATGTGCATCCACGCACACACACACACACACACACACAGAGCTTTAACAGCCTCAGCATCTTGTAGTGGCCCAGTATGTTCTAATTTTACACTGTGAACTTAATGCGAAGCATCAGAGAACACCTTGCTGGGAGAGGAGTGTTTGATGTGGAAAAGGAGAGAGGAGCAGAGGGAGAGAGCTCAGGAGGAGGCACACAAGGGCGGACGGAGCCCGCTCCAGCTCTGCCCCAGGTGGTCTCATGACAGTCATGTCTCACCAGGGAAGCAGCCAGCCCTGTGCCCAGTGTCCACAGATGTTTGTCTTCTCCAGAGGAGTTGTGACCATGTGGGATGTGCCTCGTAGTCAGCTCTCCCCACCCGAACAGACCTTCTGCACCACACACCCTCCATACCTTCTGCCAAAGCCGTGATGGACTTTTCATGTGATGAGACAGAATAACGAGGTAGGTCTTAACTGGGTCTGAGACTCCAAAAGCTTCAAGGAAATGCTGGAGGCACTGAAGGACTGTGCTTCCTTGGAAACATCTAATCCCTTTCAGATGAGAATCTTTAACCTGTGCGGCCCCAGAGCCATGAATCACCCACCAAAGGCCTGACCCTCAGCGTGCTTCGCTGTCAGTTCAGCGGTGGAAGAAGGGCTTGCTTTACGGCTTTCACTCAGGCATACTCTGTCTGCTTAGGACTTCAGAGAGACACCATTTATCAACAGCTTTTTCCACCCCAATCTCTCTCCATGACACTCTGAGCTCCTCATGGTGACAAAAAGGTGAATGTCAAGCTGTGGGTACGGATGACACTGTGTTGCCAAACATGGGGTGTTTTTTGAACCCCTCTGGTTCGCCCAGCAAGCTCTGTCAGACGGAAAGCTGTTGGTCAAAGCAAGCATAGCTGCTCTTCCCACACCTATTGGGCTGCAGCATTATGCGAGGGCAGCAGCGGGGGGTGCTGGTGGACATGAGGGGCATCTCCATCAGCATCTCAGGAAGGGCCGCGTGGCAGGAGCGAGAGCTGAGGACACACAGGACTGTATGGCTTTGAACTGAGAAAGCAGTGCTGGACCACCAAATGGCTGTTTGACACCAAGCTCTCCCTCAGGGTGTTTGAGGGGGCATTTTGATGCCCCTGAGGTTGCAAGCACAGCCCTTGCTCAATGTCCCTCTTCTTGATCTTCTTGGGCTGCTGGCATAATCCTGCTTCCATCTGGTCTAGTTCTAAGTCCATGAAAACCCCTTGCTTGCTCCGTGCCACCTCTACTTGAGTAGCTGGGAAATACAGCCCCATATGAGACAAACTTGATGTGGGAAAGCCATTTCTGAGACTTATCTTGCAGTGATGAAAATAATTGAGAGAGTATAACTATGTTATTCCACCAGGACCTGGATCTTGGTTGCTTTTTTCTTTTCTTTTTTTTTTCCTTTTTGGGTTCTTTTAAAAGCAACTCTTTATTAAAATGAGTATCCACAGGCTGTTGTAGAGATTCCTGTTACATCCTGAGGGGCTTTGATCTTACAAACACAAGGAATCCAACAAAAGAAGACTTCATGAAAGTCTACCTAGCCAAGGTTTACCATCTAAACAAAGAAAAGACATGCTGCTCCTATCAGAAGGGGTTTTCATTTGTTGTTGGTGGTGGTGTGAAAACACTGAATGCCTTTGGGAACTGTTTGGGTTATCTGCTTTATCTACTGCTGTACTTGTTTTTAAGAAGAAAAAGAGCATGAAGACACAAGAGCTGGGTGGTTTTCCTGGCTCTAGCTGCAGGTTGGTGCTGCCTCTGAGTTGCAGCTTAAAAACTGGTGCTTCACGAGCTTTAAATTTGTGCCCCACAGTGGCTATGTTGCAATTCAAGGACCATCATGTCCATATACAGCTGTTGTCTCCAGTGTAGCTTCCCCAGCCCCACTGGCAGAGAATAATCGACAGGAGAACCTTGTACACCTGCCATGCAAGACCATGGAGGGCTCCAGTCACCCACCCAGCCAGGTGACAGCCCACCTTGAAGCCTAAGACCTGGGAGGTGACCACAGGTGTAGGAAGCTACACCAGAGCTGTAGCAGATACGCTGCAAAAGCACTCCATGTACTGCCGTACGGACATCTTAGCGAGAGGTGGGCAGAGAAGAATAGCACGAAGGTAAATTGGGAGTGGGCTTTTCTCTCTTGTTTTACTTCCCAAGTAATATAAGCACTTTGCTGAGGTCATGGGTTGGCCCTGTAGTATTGATCAATGCTCAGCTGCATTATAGCTTCTGGCTGCTTCATTCCTCAGTCACAACATCTACCTCCAAGCAGCTCGTCTGGCCAAGCCAAGCCAGGAGGCCAGGCTCTTTGTCCCTCATGGAGTCAAGGGACAGAGGCAGGCTCCTCCCAAGGGCAACCAGAGCTTTCTGGTGATGTTTCAACCAAGATACAAGTTGCTCTTCAAACCTGTCACCAGAAATCGCTTGGGTTTGTAACAAAACTGTCAACAGGACAGTGAATTTGCTAGAGTTTTTTTCTGTCCCAAACATGTCTTCAGGAGAAGAGCCCAAAGCCTCTGTGACGGTCAGGTCCCGCAGAAACCAGGTGTTTTAGGCAAGGACAATCAAGGAACTTGCAAATTAAGTCCCTTGGTTGTCCTCGCAATTGGAGAAGCTAAAGATGAGATTTAAATAGTGGAGAAGGCGAGTTATCTAGGTTTGGCACATTCGTGTGTGTAAGCACGTGCTGTATTTAGGGGAGGTTTCCAACAGCACAGTAACAGCGTTTAGTACCTACTCTCTTCCAGTGAGTCAGTTACCTCTGTTTTTAGTTGTGTAGCTTAAACACAAGTATGCCAGACTTTTTCACTAGAAGTTGTATTTTGAGCATCCTGAGAGACACAGATCTCATGTAGAGGCACAACGACTAAATCTGGTACTACCTATAGGGCTACAGCCTGATATCTCCTCACTAGACAAAGAGGCATTGCATAAGGTGTCCTGATGATGTCACGCAGTGCCTTGTCACCCTTCCCTCTTCCAGGAAGAGTTGGACCTGAACTGGCACCAATGTGCTGGTGGCTCCTAACCCTGGGCCAGCAGGTTTTGAAACCAGGACTAAGAAAGCCAGGGCCAAGACTTGGGATATGAGCAAGGAGGAATTGAGCTGAGCTAAGGCTTTAGCCCCGTGTGAGACATGGTGTGACCATACCCACAGACATGAACCAGTGCAGCCTCACCAAGCAAACGGCCCCAGTCCTTGTCCGAGGGAAAGCCGGGCTCAGTCCTGGCTCCCCTGAGAGCCAACAGCAAAACCAGGAGCAGAATCATGGTCTCAAGAATCCCACTTGGCCGCTCCCTTCCCAGACCAGTCCTTTGCTGTCTTGGAGAACCCACCAGCAGGCAGGCAGCAAATTACACAGTTAGGGAAGCTTTTAAATACACACTTCAAAATATTCAGGTGCCTGGTCAAAAGCCCCACACTTTTACCAGAGGTAAGAATGACTCGTCCTTTTCTTGGGGCCTTCTCCCTTCCTCTTTCCTCTATTTTCATTTCTCAGTCTTCCTGTCTCTCCTGAGAAGGAGAACTGGCTGTTTAAACATCATTAAAGCCAACAACTTTTCACAAAATACATGCTTGCAGGCACAGCCCCATTGCACTGGGGACAAACCCATCCTGGTCCCAGAGCCGTCATCCCAACCACATGTTTTGTGCCATGTCTCTGAACGGATTCCTCCCAAGGTGGATGCGGTCATGCTTTAAAGTTGTGTATTTGTTAAGTGTTCTGTCAGGAGAGTAAATCAGAGCAGGGCAGTGTCGTTGCTGCTGGGCAGGCAGGGACCCAGCAGGGTCCTAGAGCCTCGCCAATGGCACTTGTGGGGATCGAATGTCACTGGACCAGCTCATGGGAAGATGTTCCCAAACTAGCACCCACGAGCTCTGCCAGGGCCGTGATTCCAGAGGTCCAAGCAGAAGTAAGGGCCGCAATCCCACTAGTGAGGGCAGCCATGAAATATAGCCTGGGGATCACTAGCATCATATGCCTTCTAGTTAGGTCGCTCAGGGCAGCCTTTACTCATCCCTTGAAGGACACCGTTGACTTCTTGTGAGCTTGTGCTGCTTCTGGGAACCGTGACAGCACAGGCACCCAAATATTTCATGCCTGGCACAGCCAGCCTATGCCTAAACTCTGCCACATCACTTAAAGTTTGGGATGTGGCAGTTGGGCATGTACCAGAAAGAAGCAGCCACAAAGACTGAGCTCACCCCAAGTTTGGGAGCACTCAGATCCCAGCGTTCGCTTCAGTTTCCTCTCTGGCTTTGGCTGGGAGTGTTTGTGCCAGCAGCCCAGAGAAGAAAATGAAGTCCATTGCACACAGATGCTTGGCCAGCTCTCAGTAATGAAACACGTCTTTATCGTCCACAATTTTTGATTTAAGGAAAGGGGCAAAACTGCCCACAGTTTGCAGAGAAAATAAAATATATAAAAAAAGAAGCGAGCCTCAATGCTGAGGTTGTGAAACGCAGCTTCCTCGGGACAATAAAGACGTGTTTCATTATGGAAAGTGGCCGACCATCTGTGCGCGCTTGACTCGTATCCCTCAGATCTGGGAAGTAACAAGGCCAGTTTTACACTCACTTCACCGACTGTAACTGTGCTGACGTGTCTGACTTTGTAAACATTGCCAGTGTTCTCGGAGCGAAGCCCACATGCCTCCCGCTCCTCTGGGCACGCTCCTCCCATGGGGCACGGGGCAGCCTTCCCGCGTCCCGTCTGACGGGCAGAGGCCCTTGGCACAACGCCTCTCCCTTTTGTGTCCCTCTGAAGGGCTCTTTCCAGTGCCACTGGCAGCCTCTAGCACAGATGAAATTATCCCAGAGGAGCAACATGCATGCAGTTTAAAGAGTGCAGTGTGACACGCTACCTTGGGCTGAAGCAATACTAGGCAGATCCCGCTTTGCTGGTAAAATCCTGCCGCAACCTTGTGCTCTGCTGTTTGCTCTGCTCAGGCTGATTTTCAAGCAAGGGAGAGCTGCTGGATGGATGCACCCAGAGCTGGATGCTTCCTGTCTGTATTCAGTGTATGGTAACGGCTGTGAAGGTGCCCATACAGCCCCTGGTTCCCCGGCACTGCCCTGAAGCTGCCCCGTCATCGCCTGGCCCTGCTTGCAGTGAGGTTTTTTGAGTGTGGATGCTGCTGCCCACACCTCTGGGCAGCCTTGTGCAATGGAGACAAGGGGAGATCCACCACGGGCAAAGATGATGCTATGCTCTCAGAAGCTGCTTTGTCATATCAGCCACTGCGCCTGACTGGTGGGAACTTGCTGGAGAGGACATGGTAGGGAAGACGGGCCCCACCATGATCTCCAGCCAGTGCCATGGTGGCTGTGCTGCCATGTGCACTTTCCCCCCAGCTAACCTCTGGGAACCAGCCCTTGAGCTCGTGGTTGTTAACCAGGCAGATCTTGTGTGTGTGGTTGCAGAAAAGGGCAGGGCAGTGCTGGAGGAGGCCACGGTGGGAAGGGTGGAAAGGGTGCTTTGCATGTGAAGAGTGGGATGGAGTTGACAGTGAGATGTCCTGGGCTTGGCTCCATCTCGGGGGCAGGCTCTTAAGGACATGGAAGGTTTCACCTCTCATAACTCATTGGTTGGAGGTCAAACCTTCATGCAGATCTTTGGCTGCTACATTTTAAACATATCCTTTTGTGTTTCTGACTCACTGCGTGGCCCATCTGCCCATCTATCTCCGATGCTTCCTATGGCTATTCAAGTACCAAGGCTGCCACTGGTTAGGGCAAAAAAGCCCTCCAATTTCAGGAGAGACAGAGCTCTGGGGAGAGTAACAGCTGATACCTACAGAGCATGATTGAAGATGTACCAAAATCTAGTCAGGCTGCTCCAAAAGCCATCAAAGACAGCATAAAGACTCCAGCTGTGACCACCAGCCCTTGGATCAGCTCCTAAATGAAGCCATGTGAACTGTCTGTGGACAGAAGAAACACACAGCCCCAAGTGCACAATGTGGCAAAGATATGGCATTGCCCAAACATCAGGAAAACTGATTCAAATAAAAAAAAAAAAAAAAAAAAAGAGAGAGAAAAAAGAAAAGCCAGACGAGCAGAACAGAAGAGTGCAGGCTTCCTCCGTGTCTGCGCTGCACGGCTCAGGAAGGGTCACACAGTGCCAGGAGCCCTCATTCCTAAACATGACACAAGGAGCTGGAATTGGTGTTTACACAGTCGTTTTAGGGGAGGAAGAGAGTTTAATTTGCACGGCACCTCACCTACACATGTGCCTGGATATCATTATGGGCAGGTGCCTGTAAGCACAAAAAACACCAATCAAATACTAAAAAACATGAAGTTTCAGCTCAGGATCAAAAGAATAAACCAAAACCTGTACCCTGGCTCAGCCTGATGTGTCAGCCACATGCCTCAGGACCTATAGCCTCAGGACCTATAGCTTCAAGACCACCAGCTCCTCCAAGGCATATCTGTTCGCTCTCTGGGAAAGATCAGGAGCTTCTCTGCCTGAGACCCCACCTGTAAAACCAGCCAGCAGCAGCGTTCCTGGGAGCTGTGCGATGGAACCGAGCTCGGGGAAACGTCTGGATGGTGAGGGCTTGTACAGGGCTCCAGGGGAAAGCCTAAGGAGCAGCTCAGCTCGGTCACTGACACCGGTGAGCAGATGTCAAGCTGTGCCTGCAGAGGGTTCACATCACCCCTTTGGGGACAGGGGTGGCTGAGCAGGGACAGACGGGTGATGATGCAGCATTGTTAAAAGTGGTAGAGATGGTAGCATGGCACTGATTAAAAAGAAACCTCCTGCCAAGGCTGGGGTCACAGGCCCATCGTTGAGGTCGTTTTAAAACTAGATTAGATGAGGAGTTGAAGAAGACGCATCCTGGATCAGTCCTGCGCTGCGTTCCCAGGGGAAAGCTTGAGATGGGATTTAATGGCTTTCCCCCCCAGTTCTAGTTTCCACTAAGGGGAAGGCTTTGTGCCTGCCAAAACCAGAGCACGAGGGTGCTGTGAAGTGCTTGGCTAATCGCTCCTCTCACTTGCACCAGGAGAAGCATGGATTTAATTCCACAGCAATTGCTGGAGCTCACCCAGGGCCCTTGGTGCTGTTGGCAGGAGCCTGCCTGATGTTCCCGCGGGGTCCCTGCTCCAGCCTTCACCCAACTCACCTCCGTCCAGTGCACAGAGCAGCTGCCCTGTCACCCTGGGAAATCTGGTCCCCGACTCCGTCGGGCTACGGTGCAATGTGGATTTTTGAGGGGGGTTATTCTTTCTGAACTAACCAGCTGCTGGCCACTGAAACGGGCGTTTTTGAGTCACTAAATTGCAGCTGCTTGTCAGAGCGCGTCCAGACAAGCGAGGAGAAAGGAAAAGGAGAGAGAGATCTGTGCACAGAGTCCGGGTCAACGGTGGTTTATTAAGTCCCATTAACCATATGGTCACGATTATAATAAAAGTCTGAGTTATGGCCAGTGACATGTGTAAACCACCCCCTCCCTCCTCAAAACCCCGTATATATACAATGGATGTAGATTCAATGTGAGCACAGACCTCTATCACAGGGTTTTTTAACCCTTTCTGATCCCCAGGGGAAAGGCAAGAAGACATGAACACAACCTGGCCATGTCTGATAACTCTCCAGCTCTGCAAAGCCTCTCAGAAGATACAGCCTCTCCTGTTACTGTTCTCCTTTCACAGAATCATGGATTGGTTTGGGTTGGAAGGGGCCTTTAAAGGTCATCTAGGCCAACTCTTCAAGGGCTCACTGCAGCTGCTCGGGTTGGGAGACCATCCTCCCACCACCAGACCCCAGTAATGCAGATACTTTTCCATGGACCAGCAGTGGGCCCAGCTCCTGCTCCCTCTCCACCTGCGTTGTGAAGAACCTGCACTGCTCCCGCAGGCTCCCTCTGAGTGCGTGGCTGCAATTTAGAGCAGAATTTGGCCCCACATACTTCTGAGCGGCTCTGTATATGGGCTGGCTCTGGACTGAAACACCTGCAGGCTGACCCTTATGGGGGAGAAAATATTCCTGATGCCATGAAAGCACCACATTTCTGTAGTACCATGCCCAGAAAGTGCTCACAGTGCTCTGCTGGCACCTAACGACTTGACATGTGAGATGCGAAGGCTCTTCAGCTATTTCACGGGTCAAAGAGCTGAGGTAAAAAGAGGCACTGGCTGACATAACTGATGACATTGGTGACGGAGCTAGAAAGAAAGTTCAGAGAGCATGAGTAGGAAAAAAGCAGCAAAACTTTCTGAGATATTGTCCTGGCCAGGCCAGAGAAGGCAACAAACAGTGCAAAGGAAAACACCATTTTAAAAATTCTTTTCATTTTAACCATTGCAGGAGTTATTAACCCCTGGAAAGAAGTTTAAATGTGTGAATGTTTGCTTTGGCAAAGTTCCTTTGATGCAGAAAGACTGAACTGGTGGTGAAGGGCAGCAACTCCTCCCACGCTGCCTCCTCCACTGCATAAGCTGCAGAAGGCTGGGGGCAAGCTGGGCACGGAGGCCAGGAGTCCCACGCAGAGCCCACAGCCAGCTCAGAGCCCTGTCCCCCAGACCCGCTGCCTCACTGCTGGCTCTCCTGGGCTGCAAGGAAGCCCTCCAGACAGGCAGTGGTACCGGCAGCTCTGCTGCACTAACTCTGGCTGTTTGCCAGAGGTCTCAGACTCTGGGAGATAACTGCAATGCAATTCACACTCCATCCTGTCTTTCCAAGTGGTTAATTTACTGGAGAGGTTCTCTCCTCCCAGTGCTCCTTCCTTAGCCTCTGTGTTAGTGTTTCCTCCTCCTCCCGTGTGAACATGCACCAGGCAGATCTCCAGCTCTTGTGAACTGGGGCATGTCTGGTGACACCTTGCCCCAGGTGAGGTTTTGGCCCATTGGTCTTTGACCATGAACAATGATATTATAAAAGATATTTCCATTTTCTGGCTCTGAGGAGAATCAAAATCCAGCTTTTCTCAGTTTGTATGCATCACCACTAAGGCATGGAAGGACTCCCCCATTCCTCATTGCTGTTCCAGGGTTGACTGAAAAGCAGCAGAATTTGGGCCCTTGCTAGGAGCAAGGCTGGTGGCAGAGACCAGACGGGCACAGCTAGGCACGGAGCTGTGGCTGGGGTGACTGGTGAGTAAGACCTGGGGTTTGCATGCAGCAGCAGTCAACATGCCAAGCCCGCTGGGGACGGGCCTGACTCCCCTTGGGCATCTCAGCAGCCTCCAAAGCAAACACCATGGCCAAGCATTTCCCAATGTGCCTTCATTGTGCTTAAACCATGTACCCATCCATCCTCTCTCCCAATGTGGCCGCACGTCCGGGCTCAGCCCAAAGTCACGCAAAACTCAGCCGCGAGCACTTACCTGAGCAGCCCCTTCTGACACACAACTCACCCATCTCCTCCCTTCAGCAGCTCCCTAAATCTCTGATCTGAGGCGTGATTTGCCTCGGGGACCCCAGTTCTGCTGCAGAAAAGGCCCTAGTCAGGAACTCAACTCGCCTTTCTGTCACTGGGAGCTGGAGTTTCAGACAGCAAAGCCCAGGGCATAAATAAAAATTTGGTCTAGACAGCACTGGAAAGTGCCGGACGTGCAAAGAAATGACCTAAAAGGTAAAAGTCAAAGATAAATAAGAACAGTCCGTGTAAACTGTGTGCTCATCTTAACAATAAACAGAGCGGCTGCCGTGGAGGAACTTGAAAGGGCTCCACTCTGCAAAGATGAATGGTTTGCTGAGCCTGCTCCGGGCTCCGTTCGAGGGGCTTCGGCATGAGTAATTGGGTGTGAGAAGCGCTTGCTCACCAGGGCTGGAGCAGGCGAGCTCCAAGGAGGGGGAACACGTAATGATCACTGGAGTTATTTATTGTTTCGTTTGCTCATTAGCTTGGCATCACCTTAAGTCTCTAGCCGCAGCCCGTGACGGCTTTGAACCGGCGCCCCGGGTGTCGGGGACGCTGTGACAAGCAGTTTTGATGTGTGCCCCGCAGCTCCCGTAGGATTTCCGCTCTCCGCTCCGCTCAGCCCCGCCGTCCGGCGGGGGATAAATCACCCTCCCCTCCCCAGAACAGCTCCGGGGTTTATTGGTACTATCTATCATTGTAGAGTCCTCGCCTGGACGCGTGCGAGCTTACCGCCTCTCAACAGCGAGGGCAGGATTTCAGTGTGCTGGGAGAGCTGAAACGCGGGTTGCTAAAGCCTCGTGGGTTTCCCCAGGCTTGCTATCCATCACAGGCAGCATGCGAAACTGCAGACAGGCCATGGGGTCTAGCACGGCCAGCTCTTGCTGAAGGCTCTTGCCTGGAGCATGGCAAGATCTGTGGCATGGCTCTCCGAGAGCGGGGAGCACCATGAGGTCAGTGCTGCTCCCCGAGGCTCCCAGCTGCAGCCCAGATGGAACTCATGCTCCGTTTATCTCCTTGGGTTATCTCCTCTTCCTCACTGGCACTGCCTGGCCTCAGTGGCATTGGGGACGGCGCAATGTCAGGAAGACAAGCCCAAGGAGGCAAGAGGAACTTACAGAGAAACTACCAATCTGAAACTATCAGCACCAGTCCGAAACTGCACAAATTCCAGTCAACTGCTTGCCAGTGTAACCTATGACAGAGGACTTTGTCCAACAGGGCATCTGCACAAAGAGGGACTGTCAGTATCAGCATTTCGTGCCATCAGCCACCTTCATTCCTTTGATGTGGCACCAATAGTTCCCTAACCTCAAGAAATCCTGAGTTGCCAGTGACAGAAGAGACCACTGTCTTCCTTAAGCCACCCTGATGTCACTCATGATCAGGACATGTCACGCAACTGCCATTACAAAATACAAACTCAGCAAAACTCCAATGGCAGGAGGACATCAACTATCAGGTGGGTTTTCTGTGAGTGCCCACCCAGGAGGCATCACTCTGGCTTCTCTGGAGTCAGCCAGAACTACAGTGCTCCCAGACGCTGTTCTGAGCATCTGCCCTGGCACAGCCTTCCTGCAGGTGCCTCTGGGGTGTCTCCAGCAGTTTGCAAGCTCCAGATGATGCTGACATAGAGAATTTTCCCTGACCTCTCCCTGACTCCCTTCCCACCTTCCCATCCCAGCTCCGGGCAACAGGAGCAGCAGACCTCCCTTGTGTGCCTGCGGTTAGTTTCCACTGTTCTCAGTGGATGCCATCAAAGAAAAGTGACATGATTGGCTGGCGCTTGTTTTGGGGTTTGTTAACGAAAAAGAAATGACACTGGCTGTCACGTTGGTGCCTTCTTGATGGTTGCTGTGAACACACACAGTGGCTCTGAGACTGGGCTTCCTCTGCTGCTCCACCTGGAGCCATCCAGGCGAGCATGGATGGGGTGCCCAAGTAAAGAGACCCTGGGTGGGGTTGGAGAGGCCCTGGAAGCCTGCAGAAACAGAGCGCTCCAGCTGAACCACCCAAGTGCACCTCTGCGATGCAGGATGACAGACACATTAAAGGCATCTATTTCAGCTCCTTGGAGCCAGATGCCTCCTCCTTCCTCAGCCAGGCAGAGAGCCGGCTCAGCATGGAGTTTTTTCTCCCGTTTCCTAGGGATGTCAGTCAAAGCCAGGCTCTTGGAAGTTCAAGCGTGGCCAAAAGGAAGCAGATTTCAAAACACACCCCTCCCTCCATTCCCCCCTTCCTAGGCCTTTTGTTTCCAGTTCCCCCTCCTCCCATCAAAGACAGAAAGAAGAAAAGATTCTGGAGTCACCAAGCCATGATCTATCATTCTTTCAGGGGAGTTTTCTCTAATATTAATCAACACAAGCCTCTCTCACTGCCTCCCCCACCCCAAGGGAGCAGCAGGCTTGGAAAGCTCAAGCGGGTTTCGGATGGGTCTTGCGGCAAAATTCCTTAGTTCTCAGTTGGAGCGAGATGGTGTCAGGGCAGTTGCCAGGCTTTCGGAGATTCTTGGAAGATAAATGGATTCACTGAAGGCACAGGACACCCAGAAACTGCTGTTTTCTGCAAAGCAACTTGTGGCTTCCTCCTGCGAAGGAGGGCCAGCATCCCACTTCGCTGCCATCACCCCCAGTGCAGAAGGTACGGCTCCAGCCGGGAGCTGAGGACACCTTCTGGATTTTGCTTTTTGACCCCGGGTTGCAGAAGCATAAAGATCATCCTAAATATGTCAGCTGCTGACAGACCTCCGGGGATGGCCCCTCAGTGACACAGTCAGAGCACAATTTCTCAGGCCCCTTTCCCCCCTCCAGGTCCCTCTCCTTGGTCTCTCAGGGGGTGCCAGCAAAGCAGCACAGGAGGGAGCTCGTCCCTGTTCCCAGTGGTGACAGCTTTGCACTGGGACATGAGGCAAGTTCGGGCTGTTTGGAGGGTGCAAAGGGACTGAAGTTAGATGGAGGAGTTGCCTCGTCCTGCAGTGTCTCCCCTGGTGCGGCATGAACGTCTCTGGTGTTGAGCTCTGCAGACAAAGCAAAGAATGTCCTTGGTGGCTGCCAAGTGGGACACTCCTGTCCCTGTCCACACAGTTGATGATGCTGGTTGGCCTCTCCTCAGGCCAGGGCTCAGGTCTCTACATGGCAAAAGGCACACAAGCAGGTCCCAGTTCTTCCTTACCCAGAAGTGTCCAGTCAGTGTTTAATCTCCTGGGGAAGAAAGAAGGGCTCTTCCAGGTTTCCAAGGATACTTCCAGGTTTCCAAGTAGTATTAGAAGAGGCTCCTCTTCCCTCCTCCATATCTGGGTCCCACACCCCACTCCTGGCTGGGGATGAATTCACGTACTGCTGTGCCGATCACTGCTGATTCGGGTGCTTTGAAGAACGTCATTTGCATGACGTCGCACCCATGCTCTTGATATAATTCTGCCACTAGATTTACTCCAGTCCATTAAAACCATAGTGAAGGTGCTCCCATCTTTCACGAATCCTTGCAGGCTCTGCTGACTCTGCCATGATTGCCGCCCTCATCATCCCTTTGACTTTCCCCTTCATTATTTAGTTAAACATCCACAGCCATTCACACTCCCCACTTCTGATTCTCACTCCCATTGTTTTATTACTTAACCCTGCAAGACATACTTCCTTTTTTTTCTTTTTGCATGTATCGGACTAAAGAGTCATAAATACGATACGACATTGAGGACCAGGTTGGAACTGTGTGTGGCCCATTCTTCCAGAGATCAGGACTGCCCGGGAAAAAGCAGAATACTTACTGTGCTTTGAGAATTCCTTTTCAAACTCAGCATCAAGATGTGCTGGCTGTGGGTCAGGCTTCTGTCTCTGGCTTGACCCCATGGACATGGGGACCCCATGGGACAGCCTGGGAGGCCAGCACAGAGCCAGGGGGGCACAGCCCTCTGCAGGGCTGACCTGCTCCAATGCACCCACTCCAGAGCTTCGCCGGAGAAAACCTCACCACGTTGACTACGTGCAGTGAGAACACGGGTGTTTACTATCTGCCTCCTGGTCTCTCTCATGGCTTGAGGATAATCCCTGGCACAGCATTTAAAACACAGCCCCCATCCCGAGGACCTTACCGTCTGGCTGCACTAGACCCAAACGCCTTTCAAGGTAAGGTCCAACCCTGATCTAAAGCTCCATGAAGACTCTGCTGTTGAGGCTCATCTCAGGAGATTCCTGGTTGGATGTTTGAAAGACTTCCCAATAACTTTGGAGGAAAGTGCTGAAATCACACTGATTTTGGCGAAAACTCCCACGGATGAAGGCCTCATACTAGATTTTTTTTTCCAGCTATAGAAGTCGTGCTGGAGTTTCAAGAATACTCTTTGATTTGGTTTGGTTTATCTTATTGTACGTTCTGCCTGTTTCCACTATTTCATCACCTCAAGCACACTTGGAACTCGTGTCGAAAGGAGAGCAAATACAATGTCGAAAGGAAGGAAGACAAAATGGTGTTTTGAAATTTGACATGTTTCCAGAACGGGAAGCAGTATTTTTCTGAAACAAAAGCTTTTATTTTAAAATGTCTGAAACGATCTTAAAATTCTGCTTTGCTGAAAATTATGAACACATTACTTTTCATTTTTGGTTTAGACAGAAAGGAAACCCATCGGTGACGACGTCTCCTGCGCGAGCGGCATGGGGAGGCCGGTGTGGCCCTCGGTCTGTGTCTTTAAGAGGAGGGATGACAAGAGGCTGGCGTGCAGCAGCTGCTCGCCGCTCCAAGATGCTTCGTATTACGGCGGGACAGCAGAGCTGACAGTCTCTTCGCAGCTCTGTGGTTAGCTGGCTACAGGCACGCAGTCATTGCTTTGTATTAATGTGAGATGTGAACAGGGGTTTGCTGGTTGTAATTATTCTCTGAGTGGTACAACCTTAAAAATTACAGTCTGGGAGGATCTCTTTCTCTGTAGTTCTTCCTGGGAGTCCCTGCCTGGGCTGGTTCCCAATAACGAGATTTTCTAAGGGGGCTGGGAACGTATTGATTGATTTATTTGCTTTTGGATGCTAATTAACTTTGATGTTCTGCAGCCATGCTGCTGGCTGCCATACTGCATGCAGGGGAACCGCGGGGCTGGGCCTCCGCGTAGGAGAAGGACCACAGCGGGGGTCACATGGGACTGAGTGTCGCTGGTGTGTGTTGCACTTTGCTCCTAAGCCAGAAGTAGAAACCTTTCTGAAGAGCCCATCTTTCACAAGACACCCCGATGAGCAGGAGCAGGGATGTCCCCGTGCACCAGACCTTTCTAACATGGTCAAGGCAGACGGAGATGCCCTGGTGTGGGTCTGCCCTGCAGCAAACCAGGACTAGGAACTGCCCATGTCCCCACAGGGAATCGTATCTTCTGGCAAAGGCTGTCCTGCAGCCACCAAACCCCTAGCTTCCACCCCGATCAGAACAAAAGCGAGGCAGACATCTAAAACAATTGCTTAAGCAGTGATGAAAGGGATCAGCCTCCCTTTATCTCCACAGAAGACAATATGTCATCAGTCTTTGCATCATATTTCAGCACCATCCTCTCCACCAAGCCCACCAGCGAGGGGCCGTGCGGTTGTACAAGCAGATGTGGTGATGGGTTCAGCGCTGTTGAGGCTGAGGCTTGGATGAAAACCAAGCCGCTCCTCTCACACAGGCAAGAGCCATCAGCAGCGATGACCTCCGGTAACACTCAGGTCTCATCAGGATCTTCACCAGAGTCTTCCCCTCCATCACCAGAGCCCCTCAGCACACATTGAAACGAGGTGCTGGAAGGCCTAGAAGCACACCCAGGCCCTGCTTGGCTTTAGGTTCATGTTGCTGTGGGACTCCAATCCTCAATCCAGCAGAGGGGACCCTGGAAGGAATGTAGGTGGCTAACGCAATGCACTGACGTTCCCTCCTCAGCTCAACAGACCAGCAGCCATTTGCAAACACACCAAAAGTGGCTGGCCTTCAGCAATGGTCCAGAATGAGCTACGCTGTCCAAGGGAGGCTGCAATGTCCAAACTGTCTGAATGCTAGAAGTGCAAACCCATATTTTTCTTCTTTACTGCCTCTCTCTTCAGTGTTTTTTCATTTTTTCTTAGTGCACAGCAGGGTGAAGTGGAACAGGACTGGAGGAAAGTGCTCGTCTCTTCTGGTAATGGAGAAAAGAGATGGCTTCCTCTGCAGAGGAAACAACCCTGTGCTTACAGAATTCCATTTTAAGAGCGTTAATGTTTACATGATGCTGCATCTACTGGAGCAACACATGTGATACCCACATTTATGGTAGCAGCCTCCTCAGCCATCATTTTGCCACACACATCATAAGTCAGCAGGACCTCCTGCGTGTTGCTCATGGAGCTCTGGCTTTGTGCCTCCCCTCCAACCAATTCTGAGCATTTAGCAGCTCGCCACAGTGCAGAGCCAAGCCATAATCCCTTGTGGGGAGCCACATGCCCACTTGGACCTCTACACTGAAGCAGGCTGTCCCCTGAGGCCACCAGAAAGCAGCTCCTGGTCACAAAGTCACCCATAGAGCAGGAAGGACCAGGTGCCTTCTGCTGCTGCTCTTTGGACCCGATCTGTCTTGAGCATGGTGGTGTGATCCACCTTTCGGTTGTGTCCAAAACTCTGGGTGGTGGCCTCAGTTACTAATAGGTGAGGTAAGGGTTTGAGGTCTGGACACAGCTTGGTAGCTGCTTTTTGATCTCACATCTAAAAAGCCACTCTATAAATGATGCCACAGGAGAGGGGCATGGAGAGAGCCCCAGTTAATCTGGACAACTCACTCCTGAGCAGGATGCAGAGAACCTCACTGAACTTACAGTGAGACAACAGTGGCTCTGACCCACCAGGATGGATCTAGAATAGATAGGGGAGCCAAGTCAAACAGCTTTCATGTTGCAATGAGAGGTGGAAAGACGGGAAGGAGCAAGAAAAGTCATGGAGACACCCATTTTGCTCACGACACGGAGGCAGCAGAGACTGGTGCTGCTCATCAGTGAGGTGGATGGAGGTACCCCTCCACAGACAGGCAAGTAGTGCGGTGTAATTGTCCCTTCACAGGAAACGAATCTGGGGCTCCTGCTTCCTCTCTCTCTAATTCAGGCCCTGGTCCCCCAGATTATTTAGATATCCAGCTCCTCTTTAAGCTGCCGTGAACCACACTAGAAATCCCGCTGTTGGCCAACAGCCTGAGCTGCCTGTGACAGACGCGTGGGTGCTGTGGGATAGTTCTGCAAGCTCTCAGACAATGAAAGGATTGGGTTTTCCCCAAGCCTCCTCGCTGACTGTCACATTTAATGAAGACACATATGGGGACAGTCAGCACCTTAGGTGGTGAGACCATCAGTTGTCTTCTGCAATGAAAGGGGCTCTGTTTTCACCCTTCTACTCACTGAAGCTTATTGAGGGAGACTGCAAGAGATGAATGACGCCAGCTGAAATGTCCGGGCCTGCTCAGTCTCATGGGGTGGCTAGCTGGGCAGCACCATTGCAACACAGAGATGACTCAGCCCCACAGCATCTTTGTTGGCATCCCATTAGCTGCTGCGGAGACGATGATTTCGTTATTGCTAAACAGATCCTGTCAGTGGCTTCGGGCACTTCTGTGAAAAATGTAACAGAGGCGGAATAATAATTTGAAACACACAGAGCAGAAAGCCACGGCTCATCGTATCAGACTGCTTCTGCCTGAAAATCAGCCAGCCCAGATTGATCACAGTGGCTGAACCAATGTCACAGATGCTCGTGACTTTACCAGAAGCAGCGTGTCCTTCCAGGAAAGCAGGATCCCCTTCTTGTACAAATACAGGAGCAGAAAGGAGCAGAGAATTTCTCCGAGAGGAAGCTACATCAGCAGAACTGACTCAAGAGAAAGTTGCTTTTCAAAGTCTTCCATGAGGTGTCAGCTGCTCTTGGGTGAAGTGATGCTAGCAGGAAGCATCCCAGCTACTTTCCCACTGTGGGAACCGAGCCCTTTTAAAACTATTTTGACTGTAACCAAGGAGTTAGAGAGATGGATGAAGCCAGCCGAAAGTGTGACAATCTCCTAAAGGCACACAGATGGTGAGCAGACCCTGGAAACCAATTCACTTTGAGCGATCACTTTCCTGAAGCACATTCTGGACAGTTTTCAACCTCTCTGAGGACCTGAGGAAACCCGTAACTTCTCCAAGGCAAAACGAGGAGCAGGAGAGGAGAAGGGAAAAAAGCATGATTTTTGCCTTGAAACGCACATTCACACATAGTTATTTATTTACTTGCCCTCTGACACTGAGAGAAGCTCATCTCTCAGAGAACGATCACCCGTGGCTCAGCCCAGATGGAGGTGGGGTACAATTTCCACCGCCAGTGCTAACCATGAAAAGATCTCCCCATTTTACCAGAAACCACAGTCTCCCGTAGTTCCCAGACTGCTCCAGTGATGTATAGCTTGGTAATTGTCCTGAAAGATAAGGGCAAGCCTCCTCCGCGGTTGCATTTGATATCGGCCTGATGTATGGGATCGCTCAGTGCCAGCTCGGTGGAGTGTGTCTAGAGACAGCATGGAGCTTGCCTCGCTGCCTTCTTCTCGCTGGGAAAACTCTGCTGGTGGCAAGCAGGATCCTGAGGGTTGCAAATTGCTTTCCCACATCTAACATCCCTTTCATAGCAGTCTCAGTCAGTTTTTGGCATGAGGAGGAGAATTGGAGAGTTGTTTATAGCTGCTCTGGAGCCTCCTCAGCAGCGCTGGCATCCCTGCGCCAGGGGCTGGAGGGCAGTGTGAAACAGGAGAGGGAAATGGGGCCTAGGGGAAAGTCCTGCAAGTGGAAGAGGGCAAAAAGCTTCTGGAGAGGGAAACCTTCACCCACAGCAAGAGGCAGAAGTCCCTTTTCTTGGGTCAGTGCAAGTGACACTGGACAAACCCTCAGTCGATGACTATTAGAAACACTCGCGTGGCAAATCCTGCTAACCAGAGGGAGCCTGAGAAAGAGACCTTCCAGCCTGCTGCTGCACAGAAAAGACTCGGCAATGTTTAATTCTCCGCTTTCCAGAGAGAAATGAGAATATTTGGGATTAGATTGTCCAAGCAACCGGGACAAGCAGTTGCTAGACGGCACGGCCATCCTCGACCAGTCATGACGTCCAGGAGGTCCTGCTCGTCGCACACAAGCACAGCAGAAGGGTGAAATGTTATCTCAGCATCTGCGCTCGGATATTGCCGGCACACTCCGCAGTTATTCTGCGTTGGGGAGCTGCAATCTGATCAATGTTCCTCTGTGATTTTGAAAGGCTTTAAAAATAAGCTGAGCGCAGAGCTTGCAAACTCGCTCTCGCTGGTTTCGGTGGAGATGTACAAGTACTGCAAAGAGCATTTATGTGCAAAACAGCTCGTAAAAAGAAATATACAGCACTTTGTTCTCCCACAGGAGGGCTAGGGAGCTATTTGGGTAGAACCCACATGAAGTGAGGAGTTCTGGGTAGATACTCTTTCCAGCTCCTCAGCTGCTGCTCTGTGGCTGCTTCCCTCACTGGGGCTAGTCGCTAGGGCTCCAGAACAGAATTAAGCCAGCCACCAATAGGTCTTTGGAGAAAGGAGCTTTGCTTTGAGAGGACTGCCAAACTGCATTTGATTTGGAGCACTTTGTCTCTGATATTTAATCTCAGAGGAACTGGCAGAACAGAAAAGGCCCAGAAACTCAAGCAAATTGAGCATATTAGGGCATTTACGCTGCGAGCCACAGTGTTTTCCTGTGTACGAGCAAATTGGGTGACCCAAAGTCTTTCACAGCAGAGAGTTCCAGGGTAGCTTTTGTTGTTGACAAGCTGGCTGCACCATACAGAAATCAAAAAAGGAAGCCAAGCTCATGGATTTCCCTGTCCAGTCACTTATGTACCATAAACAGGTTGGGTTCTGGTGCAAAGAGCCTTAAATCACACACACACCCCCCGACCCCCCCCAAAAGAGTTTCCACTGCAAATATGAAGCAGCACTAGGAGCATTGCACAGGGGTTTTAAATTTCTCCCTTGTCTTCTGTTTGTGCACAGACTGTGCTTTTATTCGGCGTTGGTTTGAAATGCTCCCTTTGAAAAAGGCTGTTGTGTGGATGCAGTGACATGGCCCTGGGTGTTCCATGGTGGTGAACTTCCCCAGCACCTCTCAGAGGGTGAGTCCCACCAGCCCACGCTCTCTGCAACACGAACTGCATCAACTTGGACAACCAATATGTTACTTTCAGGGTTAAACAAAAAAAAAAGTAACTGAAAATAAATACTTGTCTTTCCTAATCGCATTGAGAGCTGCTGGGGAGCACAAAGCAAAGCTGAACGGCTGGGAACGGGAGTCTCACCCTTCGTGGGTTCTCCACAGCGCTAATCACTCGTGGTGCCCCACGGAAACTTTGGGATACTTCTGCCATGGAAGCAAGAACTCATCGTCCCCAGGAGAGCACTGCTGGAGATCCAGTCCCAGATTTGAGACTCAAGAGAGACACCAAGTGGAAGAGAGGCACAGGACCTGTCTCAAGTCAGCAGACCTCAAGGATTTAGTCCTGCAGCTTTGAGGAGGTGATGTTGGGGGGCATGGGGGTGCGGGCACTGGAACCTGCATCTGCAAGAGAAAGGGCAGGAAGGCACGGGTGGGCAAGGGCCTCTTTCCATCTGAGATTGAAAACTGGCTCTACGTAGCAAGGACGGATGCCTTCGTATATGAAACTGAAGGGTCTCAAGTCTCTAAATACTTCTGTGGATCTGAGCTTTTGTAAGAAGTGTCAGCGTCACAGGATGCTCCTGCAGGTATATCCTGCCAGTGGTGCCCACATTTCCCTGCGGAAACATCCAGCCCGTCTGTGCCAGCACCTGAGCGCTTCCATTTACTTTGGGTTCTTCTTCCTCGGGTTTTCTAAAGTGTTTGTGGTAACTGGACTGAATGGGATGACCTCGCCCCTGTCTCCAGAGCTGTGGAATTAACACTGCCTGAGCAACAGCATCTGTCCCAGCACATCCTCAGTGCAGATCAACGGGGAGGTTTTCCCCATGGCTGGGAACCGTTCATTCCTCTCAATTCAAGGTGACAGAGAGTTAAAAGAAATTTAAAAGACCTGAGGAGTGTTTCAACACATTTATTCAGCCTTGTATCCCAGACAGAGCTGGTCTGGGGCAGCATGGGTGCCCGGAGTGAATCATGTGAGAGCTGTGCCCAGATGTGCTCGTGTTTCTCTGGTGCCAATTCTGTTCTCCCTTTTTGAAAGACAAGGGCAGATCCATGCAACTTGGCATTCAAGTTATCATCTCAGGAGGAAAGTGGTCTTATTACCAGCACTCTGGCTCCTTCTTCCTACCATGCAGGACTCATGTACTCATCCGGGCAGAAACACTGTGATGGAGAGATAATATGCAAAACAGCTCAAATCTTGTGGGAGGGATCTCATGCTGCTTTGGCATTTCGTAACCTCCGAGGGCAAAGCTGAACAGAAAATCCAGACTATCACTTCAATCCATAAGTACTAGATCAAAGCAAAGTTGTAAGTGGAACCTCTTGTGCTCCAAACAAGACCCTACTCGGAAGAAGCATGTCCAGGGAAGGGCAATGAAGCTGGAGCAGGGTCTGGAGCACAAGTGCGCTGAGGAGTGGCTGAGGGACCAGGGGGGTGGGGGTGGTTCAGCCTGGAGAAGAGGAGGCTCAGGGGAGACCTTCTGGCTCTCAACAACTCCCTGACAGGAGGCTGGAGCGAGGGGGGTTCGGTCTCTTCTCTCCCGGAACAAGTGACAGGATGAGAGGAACCGGCCTCCAGTTGTTCCAGGGAAGGTTGAGGTTGTCCCTGAGGAACCATTTCTCCCCCGTTGGCGTTGTGCAGGGCTGGCCCAGGCTGCCCAGGGCAGTGGTGGAGTCCCTATCCCTGGAGGGGTTTCCCAGCCGTGTGGAGGTGGTGCTGAGGGACAGGGGTCAGTGGGGACCTGGCGGTGCTGGGGGAACATTGGACTTGATGAGCTCAAAGATCTTTTCCAACCCAAACAACCCTGTGATTCTACTCTAAGCAGAACACTTACGCATAAGAGGAAGAAGAAAGATTTTGGTGTCTCTTACGGAAGCCTTAAGAGTAAGGTCAAGTCCTTCAGGTCTTCGTCCATACCTACACGTGTTCAAAAGGACGGAGCCTGAATGCCACATCTTTGGAATTAGTTTCTGGTTGCCAAAGGCGACTGTAACAGGCACAAAGAGGATTGTAAAACTGCTGCTGGGAAATTTCTATTGCCTGCATTTCTGATTTCAGCCGGGGGAGGGCAACTGGTCCTCAGGAAAACTGATTCAGTTTCCTAAAGGAGACTTGGTCACTTTGAAGTTGTAAAACGTGGAATCAGTAAAAATAATTAGTCCTAGGGGGGAAAAAAAAACCAACCCCACAACAGAAAACCAACAGACTACTTTAAAGACGTGCCTTTTGATAAACATCTTTTTTCCCCACTGTAAGTGAAAATAGTCTGCCCTGCCTCCACAAGCCCCAGCAACCAGGGCACTGCCATTGCTGGTCACTTCAACCATTATTCCCAGTGTGTCATTATTCTGCCAGTAAATCATGGCTTTTGGCAAATAAAAGAGGATCCCACTGACAGTGCCATGAGAGGACTTCTGTCAAATTAGACTTGACAAAATCTGCAATTTTAAATCCCACTTTGCTTCTGTCTCTTTTATACTGTGGTATTAAACACCCACTGTGAGCTGTAAGTTGTTTGGTATTTTTTTTTTTTTAAATTTGGAATTTAGACAGAAGAACCACAGCAATTCTTTGTTCTGTATCTGACGTCTTTCCTCCTTACCAAAGCCATTTTGAAAGTCCATTTTTCCAGAGTTAGGCGGTTTTATTGGTATTTTGGCCCTGGGAAGGTCAGAGGGAAACCCTCCCCCTCTCAGAGGCACAGGAATGTGGCAAATTCACAGATGCTTTTAAGGGACAGAAATATGCAAACATTACAAACCCACGACTGCCTTCCTCTTTCTCTGCTCTCCCTAACGCCAGGAACTAATGGGCTTTACTTCAGCGAGTGAGGGGGCTGGAGCTCCCTTCACCCATCATGAGCTGGCTGCCCATGTGGTCCCTGGGTTTTCCATTGCAAAGCAGTGGGCTCTGAGGACGGGGCAGCTTCCCCTACCGCCAGCCAGGCTGCAGCGGGTGGTAAAGGCATGGCACAGCCAGCTCCGAGCAGGGCATTCGCATCTCCTGCGCCTGACGGGACAGACCTGGTGACAAATGGACTGGGACCTCTACGAGGAGGCTGCAGCCCAGGGGCTTGGACTCGCGTGCAGCCTTCCTGTGTTTATCCACAGAACAGGCCATGGCTTGGTTGGGTGAGGAGATAATTCCTTCGAAAAAGAAAGCATTCATTGGACAGGGAATGGGTGTTGTGTTTGAAATGAAGACGGCCCCGGGCAAAACCCGACAGCTTGGCTGAATGACCTATGGGCTGGTCTCTGGCTGCCTTTGGAATGGTGTTTGGTCTTTGGCCTCACATGCCACATAATGGTGGGGTTCTCCAGCCTGCGTGTTTTCCAACAAGCACTTCTGCCTACCCACTAGCTGAGAACCCGGCCTGTTGTGTGCATTGCAGAAGATGCTGCTTACACTTGGGCTTTCCGTTCACCATCTGAGCACGGCTCAGCTGCAGCATTTCTGCAGACCTGCTCCTCCTCTGTTGTCAAGTCCCTGTTGCAAGAGGAGCATGATTGATTTCAGACTTGCTAACAAAATCCCAGCTCTTTGGGCCCATCCCCTGCTCTCAGCAAACGCAGGGCTATAGACTTAATGCCTTCCTAGAGACTCGCTGATTCCCATCGGGGCAGCACTGAAGCGTGATACATGCAGGCAGTGATGCCTACACACCTCCTGCCCGCTGCCCTCACTAGTGCGTACCCCACTCTCAAAGCCGTTGACACAAATTTATTGAGGCATCAGAGCTGCTGGCACACACGCAATCCATTTGCACAGCACCTTGTAACCACTTTTCAATTTAAACCCATTTTCTTTAAAGCTGCCTTTGTGCTACTCCTCGGAGGGAATGCTTGGAGCTTGGGCTTCCTTCCTCAAAGTAGGACACTCTCTGTATGAGTCAGGAACGAGCTACATGCTCAGTACCTGTGGGCTCGGTACCCTGCCAGTGCTCAGAGGAGGAAAACTGAATGTAAGAACCATCAGACTCTGCTTCACCCACCCCTCAGAGCCTCGCATTGTGGCTTATGGAGTACGGGCATCAGCCTGACCAGAGGTTTAAAGACAAAGCCTATAGCAGGGAGAGAATGGGGAAAGCAAAAGTACTTCCAGTACTCTGTTTGAGGTCAGGAGTGTTTTTACTGAAGGTTGATTCTGCTTGAAAAGAGATGCTGGAGTGCGACCGATTTCAGAGAGACACGTAGTCTCCACGACTGTTGTAAATGAGTTTTCAGATACACAGAATTCTGACGTGACTAACAACTGACCTGGCAGCTGTTTCGGTAAGAGAGAGGAGGCCGAGCAGAGCTGGGCTCACGAGTCAGTCTGCAGGCCATGGTGTCGCTGAGGACAGCTGCAGAAACAGGGCTGGCGAGACCACGCCAGCCAAAGCCCCTGTGCAGAGCGACTCATTTCATTTCACCTTGTTCTGCTTCAGCACCTGCATTTCAACCAGCTCCCCCCCGGCCGAGAGGAGAGCATGGAAGAGAGGAAGAGCCATAAGGAAGAAGAAATTTTTTATGAGGGTGGTGAGAGCCTGGCCCAGGTTGCCCCGAGAGGTGGGAGAAGCCCCATGGCCGGCACCATGGCAGGTCAGGTTGGCCCTTGGGGCTCTGAGCACCCTGCTCTGGGTGCAGATGTCCCTGCTCCCTGCAGGGGGTTGGGCTGGGGGAGCTGTGAAGGTCCCTTCAACCCAAACCGGTTGGTGATTCTGTGAATGCTGCTCCTCAGAAGGGTGAGGGACCTCCTGACCTCCCCTCATTTGCCTGATTTGGTTTTAGTACCTTTGAAATGAGGATTTAAAGGGAATCACATTATCGTGACTATTAGATTGCCTCACCCCTGTTACTTTTATTTCTGTTCTGCCAGGTGAGAAGAGGCAGGATCCCATCGGGCTCATTATGCCACATGCCGAGAACTAAGAGCTGGAGCTGTGAGCTTGCTGCCTGCTGCGCACAGCGGATACGCTGCACAAAACGGGGAAACCCAGGGGAACAATGCAACGGCACCGGTCAGCAGAGCGAACGGCTGCCACAGCACGCCTGCAACTCAACGCCATCACACTGCTGTGATCACTGGGGCAAACAAGAGCTTAACAGCGTTTGAACGGGGAACAATGTGGCAGCCCTGCTGATGTTTAACAGGGTTCACCAGGGCAGCAAAATTGCCCATTGCAACAGTCTTTGAGGGCCATAAGGGTTGCTTTCACCTGGCAGAGGGCCACCATGAGCATCTCGCTGCGAGTGGCCTCCAGCAGGAAGGTGTGCGTGTACCTACTCGACAGGCCACAACGGGAGAGCCTCAGGTGAGGTGGGTGACCAGCAGGCAGGGCCAGGTCGGGGCCAAGGACCCCGGAGCAGGACCTGGGCTGCCTGTGGGAGTGAGGTGAGAACTGATCACAGCTGGAGAGGGGGAGTGGTGGCCAAGGTCGAACAGGTGAGAGCGGCCAGCAGGAGCATAGCTCTGACGGGGAGTGGAAAATCAGTCGTGGAATCACCGACTGGTTTGGGTTGAAGGGACCCTCAAAGCTCACCCAGTCCAACCCCTGCAGGGAGCAGGGACATCTGCACCCAGAGCAGGGTGCTCAGAGCCCCAAGGGCCAACCTGACCTGCCATGGTGCCAGCCATGGGGCTTCTCCCACCTCTCGGGGCAACCTGGGCCAGGGTCTCACCACCCTCAGCACCAACAATCTCTCCCTTCTCTCTGCTCTCAATCTCCCTCTGTCAGTTTAACCATCACCCCCTGTCCTGTCCCAGCAGCCCCTGATGAACAGCCCCTCCCCAGCTTTCGGACAGCCCCCTTGAAGCACTCCAAGGCCGCACTAAGGTCTCCCCGGAGCCTTCTCCTCTCCAGGCTGAACCCCCCCAGCTCTCTCGGCCCTTCTCCACAGGAAAACGCGTTGTGGGGGTTGAGGAGCGAGCACAAGGCGGACGCCGCTGGCCCCGAGGCAGGTCGGGGCCGGGGCACCACGAGCAGCCCCCGGCACAGCAGGGCCGAGCCGCCCACACTCTGCAGCCGCCCCAGCGGGACCGGGGGGCACCGGCCCGCCCCGGGGCTGGCTCCGCGCAGCCTCCGGCTCCGCCCCGAAACTGCGCTAAGGCCACATCGGCGGAGGGAGGGAGCGGAGAGCGAAGTCGAGTCGAGCAGGTAGGCAGGCAGGCGCGCTGCGGGGCCGCGGGACGGGACGGGACGGGACGGGACGGGATGGGGCTCCCACCGCGGGGCTGGCGGCCCCGCTCCCCTCGGCCCGGGGGTTGCGGCAGGGCCGAGGCGGGGAGCAGCAGCAGCCCCCCGGCACGGCGGGGCTGGAGCTCCTCCGGAGTGCGTGGCGCAGCCCCTTGCGGGGCGGCCGAGCTGGCAGGGGAGCCCCGGGGCGGACGGTCAGCGCGGGGTCCGGGGGGGGCCTGGCTGGGGGCGAGCCCCGCCGCTCGCAGCCCCTGTCCGTGTGTGCCCCTTGAGTTGGGGGGAGGTTTGAGCCTGTTGTGTAACTGCTGTAAGGCCTGAGCACCCCTCGCCAGGTGCAGGGCGCTGGGTCCCGCGGGACCGAGCCCCCGGGCCGGGCGCGTCGCCGCGAGGCGCTTTGGGCAGCGCCTCCCCGGGGCTCCCTCGGTGGTTCTCTGCCCTGGTGGGTTTCCAGGCGGTGGATTAGGCGTCTCTGTCGCAGTCTTACCCCGATGACAGCGACAGGAGCCTGCCGCTGGCCCAGTCCGCGGTGCCCCGGGGCTCTCGCCCTCCCCTGTCGGCCCCAGGGAGCAGCGGGGAGCGGAGCTGGCGCTCAGCAGCTGGTGGGTGCTGGCTCTGGGCTGTCCTGCCGCGGCTGCTAACAAGCCTGTTGATAGGGGTTGGTTACAAGCCAGGCATGTTGTCTCTGCCCTGCAGCACCAAAGCTCTGCTGCCTCTGTTTTGTCAGGAAATGGAGCTCTCAGTACAAAAAGAAAAAAATAAAAGGTGTGGGGAAAAATCCCTAGCCCTCCTGGAATCTAAACGCTGGCTTCAGTGAACTGAAAGCTAGCTCGGGATGAAGTGTTCCCAGCTCTTGGACCAGCTGTAGCGTTTCCATGAGACGAGAGCTTGCTGCTTTCCTGGCTGTGTGAGGGAGGGAGCGAGCATCCCGCTGCAGAGCTCTGGGGAGAAGAGCAGCTCCTGGAGACGTTTGTGCTGCTGCTGGCGCTGGAGCTTCGCAGGGACGTGACCCATCCCAGCGCTGGTGAGGCCTCGCGGTGTGTAGCTGCTGAAAACACCCGCGTGCTTCAGTGCAAGTGAGGAGAGTGCTGTCTGGAAATCTGTCAGTGATACTTCTTCTCCACAGAACAACTTTCTGGGGTTTTTTAACTTTCTCGGGCACCTCGGGCTTGAGAAAAATCCCCTTCAGCTCGCTGCATGAGAACCGCCAAGTAGATCCTCTTGGTGGACCACAGGCGTAGAAACACTGCTCTGGAAATCTGGAGGGAGGTGTCTGGTGAGAGGAGCAGTGCTGTGCTGATGTCACAAGATAAGCATATGACAAACAAGCTGTACAATTGACAAATTACTCAGATCTTACTCAACACTTCACGAACACTGAGTGGGAAGAAATTGCTAATGGGGGAGAAGGGCACTGGTGGTGCGGTCAGTGACGTGTTCTGCAGTGTCAGTGCATGGGCAGCGGCAGTTCCATTGTGGGACGTCTTCGTGGTTACTGCCATGGGGTGGCTTTTAACATCCATGCTTATTTCTGGTCCTTTGGCTGGAGGAACTCCCACGCCTACAGTTGTGCTTCTTTAAAAAAAAATAATCTCTGGGTGCTTGCTCGTGTTGGGCTGCCACGTGGGTGAGAAGGACCTTTGCCAACTGCTCTGCAAGCCAGTGTGTGGCTGTGGAGTGGCCCAGGGAGCCAGTAGCCTCTCCTCACTCCTAATGTAACGCCTCTTTCATAGAAGGATTTTGCTTCCACAACAGCTTCACTCAGAGGAGCCCCTCTTGGCCTGGGCTTCTCCATCCTTGCCAAGGGCTCTGGGGACTGCTGGGATGGCATCCTTGTCCCTGTGCTGTGGGGCAGAGGTGGCTGGGTGAAGTCTTGCAGTGGTCACTCAGCTTCTTACCTGCGTGCGACAGAAATAGAGCAAGATGCGAGCTCAGTGCCTGGAGAAAGCTCTCCCTGGGGGAGATCTCCATCCTGCTGCAGGGAAGCTCCTCCCTTAGGAGGATTTAGCGGCTTTAATGATGCAGCTCATCTGGAGTCGCTTCATTCCTGTTATTGTCTCCATTTTAGTTCTTGGGGGCAGGCAGGTGTAATGTGACCTACAACCATAAGCTGGTGCAGGAGATGCTCTAACAAGTCCTTCCAGAACTCCATGGAGGTTTCCTGCCTCTGCTACCCAAACCACTCTGCTTCAAACTCCATGAAGTGCAGGGAGGGGTTTGTATGAAATTCAGCATCTGACTGTAGCTGAGGAAAGGTTTTCTCCCTCTCCTGTCTCTCTAGGTCCTTGTGTGATAGCTGTAAGGCAGCAGGGACTGTCTAGGTCCCCAGGTGTTCACCCAGTAGATGTTTAAATGGGAGAGGTGCAGGCGGGAGTTTTGCAGACCTCTGGTAGCCACCAGCCCCAAGGTGCCTTCCAATTCAAACCATGGCTGTGGTTCTTGGTGCCTGCGCACTGTCACAGTGGGAAGCCCACGACAGAGGCAAAAGGTGCTGCTGCAAGGACCTTGGGAACTGATGGCACGGGGTCTGTGACGGGAAAGCCAGGGTGACGCTGGGAGGTGGACCTTGCTATCTGAAGTGGTAATTATTGCTCCGCTTTAATGGTGCCTGTGCTGTGGCAGCTGTGTTCTTCCTGGTCTTCTTTCTGTTCCTGGTCGCTGGTGAGCGGGAGGTGCTAGTATGGGTCTAACAGGACTGTGGTTCGGTGGCTCGGAGGCTGCAGAAGGTGGAGGTGCTGCTGGTGGGACTGTGCCACAACGCATGATTGGAGCCTCAGTTCTTGCTCTTCTTCCTCAGCTTCCTCTTTGGAAAAACTTGCGTGCATCAAAATCAACTTCTTGCTGCCAGGAACTCTGGCCCTCACCCCTTTAACTCCAGCCCTCTAAAACGGGAGCACCATGTCTGCATCCTCCTCCCCTGCCTTCATTTGTCTCTGAACATGGATTGTGAGGTCTTGGGATCTGGAGCCCTTTTGTAGAGCAAAGGGTGGGCTGGGCCCGTAGCCTTGCCCGCTGCCCTGTGGTCATCAGCTGTGGTGGACTGAGAGACGACCTGTGCTCTTGCACTCTTGGGGGAATGTGGGATCGGAGCTTTCCACGGGCAAATGATTAACAGCACAGGAGTGAGGGTACTGCTGCAGGAGCCACCTTCCCTCCAGGAGCTGTGGAGCGAGCCACAGGCGTTACCACCTCGGTCGCTTCCTGACTCATCTTAAAGAGGGAATGAAATGGAGGAAAGGCTAAAAATGCCAGTCTCTCTCTTGGCGAGGTGAAAGGAATAAGGCGGGAGGCACAGCCAGTGCCAGCAGTTCCTTGGCGGCTGGTGGGCTGTTTGCCGAAAGCTCTCTGGGCTACCAGGGGTCGGAAACACCGAAGCAGTTAATGGCTGACTTGGACCTAGACAGGGTGACAAGCACAAGGAGGTGCACGCTGGAGGTTGCTCAAATCGCCGCTTGCGTGCGCTGATAGATCCAGAGTGAGCTCGTGTTCTGGAGACAGGATGAGGCGCTGCTGTGGGCAGCTCTGCCTGGTAGAGGACAGCAGGAAAAGGGGATGAAGCAGCAGCCTGTTGGGGTGGGGATGGGATCAGAGGCAGCCGGCTCGGGTGGGGCCGGGACACTGAGTGGGTGGGGGCTCATGCAGAGTAAATACAGGGGAGAAGGGGAAGGGGTGTGAGCTGAAGGTGGGTGCTCTCCTGTGTGGAGAGGCACAGGCATGGGCTCTCTGGTGAGTGCTCTATTTCTTTGATCTCCTTGATGGAGCTTCAGAACTGGGACACCACCGTTTAAAAGCAAGTCAGATCAAAGTGTGCTTAATTTCTGAAACTTGCTGCTGAGGTCAGTGGTCTGTCTGTTGTTCAGGAGCAGGGAAGGACCAGCTCTCCTGTGCCATGAGGAACCTGGTGCGTGGCCACAGGACTGGTGGATTTGTTAAGGGTGCTGCTGGGCTACTGCTGCCGTAAGCAAACAGGTGCATCATGGAAGTGCTTTACCCTTCGCTGCAAAATTGTTGCTGGGCTCGAAGCAGATCGCTGATCTCTTCCTGTAGAATGATGATCCCCTGGCCGTGTGTACTGGAGAAAGGCTGACCTGGGATGAGCTGTATACGTTAGGATTTCCAGCAGCCCGGAGAGCTGAACTTATAGAATGGAAAGTTCCCCTCGCAGGGAAAAATAATACAGTGTCAGCCCAGAGGGAGGTGTCTGGCACGCAAGCGAGGGAAGGGCTGAGCAGTCAGAGCTGCAGCCATGCACCTTGGACCGAGCTGACCTGCCCGCAGCTGCAGCACGGGGCTGCCCATGGTCCCCTTGGCCGCTGCTCCCCACCTGTGGCCGTGGAGGCAGTCTGGGAAAGGGCAGGTCGAGGAATGACCTTGCAGGGGTTTTCATAGCGAGGCCAAGCTCGCTGTGGAGTAGTGGTACCTGCTGGGAACGAAGGAGGCTGTTTCCCAGAGCTGCCCTGGGGAAGGGATTATGGAGGAGGCTGTCTTTGTCGGGCTGCTGCGGGATCTCAGCCAGCACGGTGGTGCTGCAGGGCTTTGGGAGCGGCACATGAGGCAGGCGTGGAAGTGACACCTTGGCCAGGGCTGCTGCCTCAACCCAGAGGAGAAGAATAGGCACATCCTCAGTGCCCAGAGCCGGCATGGCTCCTGTGATGGACGATTAGCAGTTTGGTGGGGAATCAGCTGTGAAGGCTGAATTAACTAAGAGAAGTTCTGCTGCTGCAAAAAATGGCTTAGCGCTTAGTTGGGCCTTTCCGGGGGAGTTTCTGCACCTTTTGTGGCATTTCAGTTTCTAGTCTTAGAGGCAAAAATAGCTGTTTTGGAAGTGCCTTATTCCATTCCTGCCTGATTTTTGTCTGGTCCTGCGAAGGGACTCTCTCCATGGAAGGGTGCAGTTCTGGCTGGTGCGGTGATAGGACCCCATCTCTCATACTGCGGTTCTACCTGTCCCTGGTTTCATGCTGCTGCTGTGGCACAATCCAAGCGTCCTTTTGAGCGCGGTGGAGCCCGTCATGTGTCTGCTGTGGGTATCAGCAGGGACCGAAGCTGCTGGGGATGAGTCAGTCTTGAATGGCTTCACTTGGAACATCCTTAACTTTCCAGTGTGCTTTTACCGAGTAACCTCTGTCTCCAGTCCCCTCACTCCCATGCTTCTCTGGCTTGTGATGGTGGAGCTGGGGTCCCTGTTCATACAGAACATCCTGCTGGGCTTGGGCTGAGGAGGCTGCAGGTTAGTGAGACTGTTTCAGCCCTACTGTTGCCTTAATTTTTGCAGAGAAAGGAACTATTTTGCAGCATCTGTGCTGGATGCTTGAAGAAACTGGGGCTTAAAAGGCAGCAGTTCCAACTGGTCATCTCTGAAATTTCTACTGGGGGGAGAAAAAAAAAACCCGAGACAATACCCAGCTGCCTGGATGTACTTTCCCAACAGTTTAAGCAGCTGCGGGTCTCTTCTTTGCATTCAGGTCCCTTTTTAATGCAGGTTTGCAGAGATGCTGCACACAGAATAGCTAAAGAGCCCTACGAGCCGTGCAGTAAATCTGCCTGTTCCCCAAGGACACTCTTCTAATTAGAGGAGGCTTCGCTTGGCAGTGGCTCTGCAGGACGGTGTTAGACCACAGCTGTGGGGAGAAGCCCTGGGGAAATAAGCTGAAGGCACAACCCTTCCTTCTGCTCCCAGGGGATCTGCTGCACCTCCCCGGGGACACCCTGCAGGAGTTGGGGGGAGGCTGCGGGTGCAATGACGTCCCTGGAGGCTGGTGGTAAGGGGAAGAGGAGCCCCATGGGGCAGGTCAGCCTTGCAGGCGAGCCGCAGCCCCTCCGCAGGGCTTTCTGCAGGAGGTGGGTGCTCCCTGTACACAGGGCTCGGCAGGTCCCTGCTGCCTCTTCCCCCACTTGTCTGAGTGCAGGGAAGATGGGGGTGGCTGTGCTGGCTGCCGACAGGTGGGGGGTGATGCCTGACGTGAGGGGACCTGACAGTTCAGTTTCCTCTTGCCCCTGCTTCCGCAGGGAGCTGCTGTGACTCAAGGCTTCCTGGAACGAAACCGAGGTGACCAAAATGCTGTTGCCAAAACTGCGTGGGAATTTCTTAACGTGAAAAGCAGCATCGAACTGGCTGCTGCCTCGGTAGAAGCGGCTGTTTCAAGGGAGGGCTGTTTCGAAGAACAGCAAGCTGCTTCAGTGTCTAAGGCCTTTGAGGATCCTTTGGTTTGACGCTGCGGTCCTGCCGGCGGTCTCAGAGCCTGGGTGTTTCTGCATTCGTTCGCAATCCATCGTATTGCAGCTTTGGAGGTGGCAGTGGCTGTGGCTTAGACTTGATCCTGGAGTAAACCAGTAAGTTTCTGCTTTGTGTGGCTTCAGGCAGATGGGAAACCTCTTCTAGCCCAGCTGTCAGCTACGAGCAGGACCCACCGGCGTGTATGCAAGTAGTCGGCCGTGCACCCGGTGCTGTCCTGTGGGAACCCATACAGTTGCTCCTTGTTTGCCCAGAAGAGAGACAGCCCTTGCCGCAGGGTGTTTGCTGTCGGGAGCAACAGCCCATGTGTGAGCCAAGCCAGGTCAGCAGCCGTGTTCCTGCAGAGCTTTCCAATGGTTACCCCACACCCAGGGTCTCAGTGGAGAGCCCCGGTGTCCTGGGGTGGGTGTTGGGGCTGCTGGCAGCCTCCCATCGGAAGAGGAGCAGGCGATGGGGCTTTGCTGGGCTGCGTTGATTAAAATGTTTGACTCGAATAAAAATGGTAGAACTGATGTGAAGTACAAACAGGATGGGGGAAGGAGCACAGCATGGTGGGACAGAGGCGAGTAAGAAAAAAACCATGTCTGCAGCCCGGTGAAAGAGTAATCTTACAGCGTCAGTCGTGATTTAGTGATAACAACTCTGCATTGAGGCTTATCTGGTATTTGTAAATCAGTTATTCTGGAGAGAAGTTCGTTCTTATTGACGTAAATACCTCCGAACTACTCTTTTTCCATCTCATTCTTCTAGCATTGCTCCATCAAACAGTCTCCTGAAATATTTGTGCTCTAAATTTAGAAAAGAGGACCCTTTCAGGAGAGTGGAAGAGGCCACCCAGCCTCCCTTGGGTTGGGTTCAGTGGAGCCCGTGTTCCAGACTGCTGGGTGTAGGTCTGCAGGCTCCAAGGAGGCCCCTCCTTTCCCCTCCCAGACCCAGCGTTTCGAAGCCTCGCTGTCTGTTTTAACTGCCAGATTCCTGGGGAACTGATCCCATCTGTCTGTTCCTCTTGGCCTGAGGCAGCCCTGTCCATGACCTGTGTGTGTGGCGTATGGAAGGATGGATGGATGATTTTCCTTTTCCTGGATGGTGGGGGGTGAAGGGCGATCCTAACTGGAGGGAGTGGGAGGGCGATAACTGAGTCATGTTCTCACATAGTATCTCCAGTGGACTCTGCTGGGATTGCCTGCCTGGAGAGGTGGCAGGCAGCAGGGCAGCAGAACACCCACGCGTTCTGCCACCTGCCTTGGCCTCCAGGACTGTCTTCAGAAGGGAAACCAAGAGCTTTGGAGCGTCTCATCCAGCTGGCCCAAGTGTTTTCTAGAGGCCCCCTTTGATTTGCAGCTGTGCTGAGATTTCTTATTGTGGCATTTCACTTCCCAAAACACTTAGGCTGGGCACAAAGCGACTTTGCTGTAGCTTCTCCGACAGCTCTTGCTCACTCGTGAGAGCGCTGCCCGTTCCTGCTGTACAGTGCAGCTCTCTTCCCCACTTTCTTCCTGCTATGGGAAAAGCTTGGAGTGAGGAGTCTTCAGAGAAGGCTGCTCTGGGAAGGTGGAAGGACAAAGTGCCGGGCAGTGCTGCTGTGCATCTCAAGACCGAACAGCAGCCCCTGCCCAGACCGACTCCTCCAGGGTAAAGCATGAAACTGCTTCTGAGCTGCATCCTCAGAGAGACCAGACCATGGAATCGCTTAGGTTGGAGAAGACCTTTGAGATCATCGAGTCCAACTGTAAAGCCAGCACTGCCAAATCCAAGACCCATGAGGGATTTGGCTGTTGTGGCCAGTGGCTGCTGGTTACAAATGTGAAACTGTTTGCATTCTTCACGTTGATACTGGAGGGGGAACATGTGGTTGCAGGTGGATTTTTTTGAGTCAAAGGGATGATTCCGAACATCTGCACTCTAAACTCTTGTACTTCAGGTCTCGTTTTGCCGCCGTGGCCTCTCTAAATCATCGTTTTGGAAAGAGGGGTGGCTTGAGACAGAGTCCCTTCCTCTGAAGCTTTATATAGCTCTGGCTTTCCCTTTTCATTCATTCATGCCTGCGGGTAATGTTGGGTGTGTGAAACTCAGGATGTTGTGAAATGCTCGTCCTCAGACTGTCTGTGACAGTGCTCATCACACCGGCAGCCAGACCGGGCTCCAGTGGGGCACAGGGTCTCATGTCACCACGGGATGGTCTGATGGGATGTAAAGCTTGTCTGAGGGCAGAGGCTGGGTCTGGCAGTGAGCTTCCATGGCTGCAGCACTGCTGTTGTGAAATGGCTCTGAACCAATGAGCCTGCTGAGCCATCCTTGTCTCCATGTAGCAAATGAGTTTGTTGAGTTGCTTTCCTTGTCCTTCCTGATCTGTATGTCTGAGGGAGATGGTGAGATACTTCCTGTGAGAATATTGCAGGAATCCTGATGCTGGGCACGGGCAGCCCTACTGTGGAGTCCTTCAGATCGCAGAGCAGAGGGTCTGTGGTTGTGGTAGGGCAGACCTTGCTCAAGAGGGTTGATTGTTACAGCTGCTGGTCTATGGTCATCTGGAGTCACATGGGACAGTGCCAGCATGCTCGCAGGGGATGGGAGCAGTCCCGCAGCACAGGCGTACAGGTAGCTGGGAAGTGGTGAGGGTGCTGTCATCAGCAAGTGGTGTGTTTGGCAAAAACAGGATTCCTGAGACCGCGAACAGCAAAGGGACTGTGTCTGTGAACTGGCCAAAAGATGGGCTGGGGATCTTTTCCGTGCCGTAGGACTTCTGGGGCTTTCTGCTCTTGCTGGGTCTGCAGTGGTCTTCCAGCTCTGCTTGATCTGTGGGGCTGAAGGGTTAAAACCTCTGCTTCTCGAGATCAGTGCCTTGCTGTCAGCAGAGGATCCTGTACAAAGCATGTGATATGATTAAAGTAGACTAATAGCTTGTCTCTTCTCTTGTTCCAGCAAGCTGACTTAATTCTAAAGCTTCCCAACCATTTGGAATAACAACCCAGAGGGCTCTTCTCTGTTTGCTTTGTGCGGGTTTGGGGTTTTTTGTTGTTTTTCTTCCTTTCTGTCACTTAAGAGCATGTGGATGGACCCTACAGGGAGAGGTCTTGTGCCAGAAGGCACTTCCATTCTCCAGTGGGCTGGTCCACCAGCAGCTAGGGACGTGGCTGGGTGTCCAAGCTCCTCCAGAGGCTTGGTCTGAGGAGCATGCAGGAGTGCTTGTCCTCCTACGCTCTCCTGGGTATGTGATCTCTGGCACTTGGTTTCTAGCAGAGTCTGGCTCCAGCGCTGGAGTGACCTCCTGGAGAGCCAGCTGTTGCTGGGAATGGTGGTGAATAAGCCCAGCTGGGCTCAGCTTCCTTCCCATGCTGGATGCTGGTCCTCGGGCTCTGCTCAGCCCACTCCACATGTCTGTGGAGCAGAGGGGTGCAGTCCCTAGGCTCCACAGGTGAGGTGGGGAGAGAGGGTCTTTGTTTAAGGGCTGTTCAGCTAAGCTGGGGAAAAATTCCTGCCCTTGAAGTAAAACTACTCCCTCTGCATCTTTACTACATCCTCGCTAATTCCTGGAAAGAAGCAAAAAGAAGAGGCAGCCTCACTTCTCATTTCGGGCAGATGCTGTAACTTCTCAGAAACCTGTTGGCCTGGCTGTGCTGAGTGATAAGACCCACCGGTTATCTGTGCCAGCATCAGAGAAAATGGGTAACCACTGAATGACGTAACTGCTTTGTTTTGAAAGGGAACTTGACAGTGGAAAGTCTTCAAGCTTGACCTCTTGCATCTTACAGGAGGAGGAGGTGGAAAAGATAAAAAGATAAAAGTTATAGCACCTGGCTCCGTTCCTGTGTCAGTCCGGCAGCCTCTGGTGCTGCCTCCGAAGAGAGGAAGAAGTCTGGCATTCAAGGTTTCTTCCTATCCAGACTGTGGTTCCTTTGGGTGCTTTGACTGGGTCTCAGGAAGGTATCGCCACGCCACGAGGCATTGGGAGGGATATTGTGCAACTCCTTGGAGGAGACTTCTTGACCTCCAAGGCATTGCTGGCGCAAGGAGGGAGGCTGGCCAGTCTGTCCGGTGCGTGTACTCGCACCGGGGATTTCCAGGCTGAGCAGTCTGCTGGCAGATGCTCAGCAGCATCCTCTGCCTGCAGGGCCGTGCTGGGCAGAGCCTGGGCGAGCAGGGTGCTGCTCCGCCGTGCCGGCCACCCTGCTGCAGTTGAGGGTGTGGGTCCTGCTCATGGGTGCTGCTCCTCCGTGGGGAGATGTGGGGCACTGCCTGCAGCCCACACGTGGGGAAATCAGTTTCAGAGGTTGTTTTCAGCCCAACAGCTGCCAGAGCAGGAAACAAAGCTGAGCTGGTCGGGTTTGGAGCCGCTGAAGGGCGGATGTGGTCAAGTGACAGAGTGGCCCAACCAGTTTGGTGACAGCTGTGATTTTCCTGCCCCGTGTGCTGGCTGTAGCCAGCATGGAGACCTCTTTCCGGAGCCTGCCTGCAGCCTGGGTTGCACAAGTAACGCTCTAGTACGTGGTAAAAAGAAAAGCTCCACTGAACTGTACTTTTGGCTTTTTCTTCTGTCTGCTATTTCTGGTAAGCGTTGTTGGTTGGTCTGTTGAGGGGGAGAGGAGAGCCAAATGGCTGCTGGAACATGTTGTGGGTGTTGTGGGTTGGGCTTTTTTTTTTTTCCAGTTTTTTTGGCAGAGTTGTGTCTCTGGTCTTGCCGAGTGGAAAGATTTGCTCGAGTCGGAGAAATCCTGCCCTGCAAATACCGTCACACTGTGCAAGTGCAAGCAGGAGCATGTGGAATGAAAAGAGCAAAGGACTGTCCCCATTTGCAGAGACCAAAGCCCTACTCAAATGTTTTCAAACCAAGGTGTGAAGCCCAGATGTTGTTAGAATCTTTTAACAACGCGAGCGTGGGTTATAAATATCTAATCACTTCCTCTCGAAATACGTTTGTAAAATACATGTTTCCTTTTCACAAAACACACGACGTGTGTTTGCTGTGGCAAAACATGCTGGAAAACCTCTGTCAGCGCAGCGCTCTGATCCAGGCTCTGCTGCTCTCCGACTGTGCTGAGCCTCCAACCATCTCCCCTAGCTTGGAGGCAAGTGCTCTAAGATAAGATAATCAGCAGCTGTCTCTGGAGTAGCTGGAATAAGACAGTCTGCTCCGTGCACCTTCTTTGCTCCCCTATTCTTTCCAAAGTGTGTATTGTGCAGAACTACAGTTCTTTACATTTTCCTGACACTTCCCTTTGAGAAGGAGCTGTGGCTGAACCAGCGACACACACATACGAATCTCTGCATCCACGGTGAGGTCTGGTTGAGAGGGTTCCCTCATTAGCAGCCTTGATTTTTAGCTCCTCCCTTGGTGGCGCCTTTTGAAGAGGTGCTGTTTGGAAAACCTCCACCACAAACAGGAGCTTGTTGATGTTTTCAAGGTCATCACACAGCTGGTATTATCTCAGCGGAGCTTGAGGAAAAGTTCAGTGAATTCAGAGCCGAGTCTCTCATTGGCTCTGCAGGTGTTTGCTTGCCCGAGACAAGATGTGCTGCCCAGGTGTACCAAGTCCAAGGCCTCCTACTATTCCTGTCACCAAGATGAATTCCTCAGGGTATTCTTTGCCAGTGAAGTGGCTGTAACCTGCAGCCTGTGCCCCGAGGGCGGTGCTGTACCTGGTTAACAGAGACTCAGTAACCCTGTCATTACTCATTAACCCGTGCTGTTGTGTGAAGCTGGCCTGTCTCATCACCCATGATCAAGAGCCCTCCTGATTGCCAAGTGCTCGTTCTTTGTGCGCTTGGCTAGCGAAGCATTCCTGGCAGTGGAGTCTGTGGTGCAAGGGCTCAGAATCCTGCAGAAGGTGATCTGTTTCCTCCCCTGCTGCTAAAGATGGTGGCTTTCTGGGCTGCCCCTTCCCAGCCTCTCCTGGGGGCAGCTTCTGGTCCCCAGCTGGCTTTGTGGGCTTCTAGCCTGGTGTATGGCTGACCTGGGTCTGGTGTCTGGATTGGGATAATACTGAAAAAATATCTGCACTCGCCTTCAAAATGGCCTTAACCTCATGGAAATCGGTGTGCCCTCCTAGGCTGAAGTGCTGGTTGGCCAGAGGGAGCCAGTTCTCTACCCGAGTACATCAGTGGGAGCTCCTCCTTCTCCAGGGCTTCTTGCTCAATCTGTCAGGGAAAGATTTAGAGCTTTTCCCAGTCCAGTCTGGTAATACTATCTTGAGGGGAACAACCCGTTGTGATGTGCAAGGCTTGGGCAGGCCTGGGGATAGTGGTGTGCTGCTGTGTCAGGAAATTCTTGCAGTGCTCCTAATCAACTTGGGCTGCTTCAGCCGGACTTTTGTCTACAGATCCCACCTGCCACATCGGGGGCAAGATGGGGAGGACCAGGAGCCTCAGAGCACGCTGCAGACCCTTAGGTCACAACGCTGGCTGATGCATCTCGGTGTGTGTCAAGTTGGAGGCTTCTCCTTCAGGGGAACTGGAAAGCCAGTCCTGGTGCTGGTTTGACCTCGTCCTAGCCTGGTCAAAGCCAGCAGCAGCGCATCCTGTAGGGTATGCCCTTGTTTTTCATCCCTGGGATTAGAGCCTGAGGGGTGGGAGTGGGGAGCAACTGGCCAGAGTACCTAGAAACAACCTGTGGCTCCTTTGTAACGGCTCATTCCTTTTCCCTGAGGAAGAGGGTCAGGGGGAGAGGGGACAGCATCTCCCGGGCTGTGCAGATGCGTTCACAAGCAATCCCTCTCTTGTCTTGGAGCATCTGGGCTGACCTGCAGAGCTTGTTGCTCTCGGGAGTATGTGAGCTCACCTCAAGGGTTTGCGGGAACTTCGCACTTGCCTGTCAATGTCCTGAAACGGTGATTTCCACAACTGATCTACTCTGGTTTGTATTGAGGTCATTCCTGCTCGTCTCCTCCTCTTTCACCACCCTCATAAACAAGCTGATTTGTCCTGCGCAGTACCTTGGCAGCTGAGGTGCTGGAGCTGACAGAGCTCATCAGGAAGGAACCAGCACTGACAGAGCAAGGGCGGTGCTGCCCAGGAGGGACGGGCTCTTACCGGCAGAGCTGCGCGGCACCAGCATGTAGAGCATGAGCCAGAGCCAAGGATTGTAGGCTCCAGCCAGCACCAGCTGTGCAGCTCTTGCTGAGTGGAGGCAGTGCAGGGTCTGATTCTCGAGAGCAGGGTGGCAATTAAAAATTGACTCAGCCTTTCTGCCCCTTGGCTGTAACAGCCATGCAGGAACGTTCCCGGGGTGAGGCCGAGGTGTTCGGCTCTCCCCATGTCACCCGTCCTTTGCCGCAGTCACCTTTTGCGGGAGCGAGGTGGGAGTATCGCAGGCTCCTGTGACAAAAATAAGTTAATCTCGAGCTGTGATGGGACTCGTCTGCTGTCGCTAACAACACAGGGCTCTGCCTGCCTCTCCTCAGACACGTGTCCTGGATTTTGTGCTCCACATACCAGTTTTGCTGTCATTGCTGTTGCTGGGAGAACGGCAGGTCTGGGAGCTGGAGGGCGTGGAGGGTCAGGAATCCATACCATGATGCTGGTGTGGCCTGCGCAGACTTGTCCTGTCCCTTGTTCTCACGAGGACCTGGATTGATTGATGCCTTCATGGAGTTAGTTCTCCCTTCAGGTCCTGGGGCTGAAGCTGGGCTAAGAAAGATCCAGGATCAGCCCCACAGAAGCTGACGAGGCTGTGCTGGCAGCCAGGTTTTTATGGCGGTAGTGCTGCAAAGCAACAAACCGATAGATGTCCAGAAATAATCCTGCATGGCTTTACAGGGTGGGAAATGAGAGGCTGGGGAAAGGCCACTCTGCAAGCTGGCAGCGTGGTCACTTCTCAAATCCTCTGCAGAGCTGGAGTCAACCTGGGGAACGACAGGGGAAGTTAGGAGGCGTACGGGCAGGATTTTTGAAAGGCGCAGTTGTGGCTGCTTGGGGAGGACAATTCCAACGGTCAAAACAGTTGGGGTGGAGAGGAAAAGGAGGAAACAAACAATTGCGGGCAATTGGTGGAATTTAGAAGTTGCAAACTTCACGTATTAAACCTTTGAACGTGTTGCTGCAGGATGTTGAGGCTCAAAAGTTGACCAGCTTCCAAAGGCAAATGCCCCAGCCTGCAGGCAGCACTGGCTGACAGGGCTCGGTGCTTAGGCCAGCCCTTTGCTGCCGAGCAGCCCGTGGATGTGCCCCGTTGTCCAAGCTCGTCCGCTTCCAAACCCGGCCCATCTCAAGCGGTGCTGAGCTCCCACCTCTGCCCCATGGTGGTGTGGCTGGTTTTGTGACTCTCTGTGATTTCAGAAGGCAGGGTTTGAGGGGTCTTGTTACTGCAATGAACAAACCTCAGTTTAATTTCTTAATAGCAGAAGAATTGGAAAGTCTGTAGTGTTTCAGTGTGCAAAGCCTTAAAGTATCTTAAAAGCTCAAAGCAACCCTAAAAACCTGGTTCTCTTTCGGCTGGAAAACTGTGCTTTGAATGACTTCACAGCTAGGAGCCAGGGATGAGGTCCATCCCCCTGTGGCAGTGAATGGTGCACAATGCCATAACGCACCGTTGGGTTTGGGTTTTTTAATAAACATGGGCAATGGCTTTAAGAAATAGCTCGGAGAGCCCTGAAAGCAACCTTTTCCTCTTGTCACCTCAGGCGTGTCTTCTTCCACACCAGCTCTTCTCAACTTGTCGGACTACTTAATTACCGTAGATAACTATTAAAGGTCCTAACAGCTCTGTGAATCTCTGATCTAAGTGGTGTGGGCAGAGTTAGAGGCAGCACACGGCTGCTTAGTGCTGGGAAGCAAATCAGCGCGTACCGGGAGTTCCTCTCCCGCTTGACTCTAAGGAGGGTTGCACCAGGGATGGGACATGGTGGGGTAAGGGGTCCAGTGCCTTGTGCAGGAGGTTGTTGTCTAGCTTAGCTCTTGGCTAGGCTGATGAGTGGAAAAACACTTGTAGCTCCACGCCAGATGTTCCTTGTCGCCCAGGGACCTGGCTGCCTCAGCGTTCTGGTGAGACTGCCAGGCCAGTTTGTGGTACTGGTTAAGAGGTGATGTGCTAATGGAGAACCAGTAACCAAGCCAGCTGGATGGGAACACTTAACGTCGTAGTTATCCTCTCCAAGCACGGTCTTAGGTGGTGGTGCCTGCCAGGATTACTGGCCCAAGAGAACACGTCTCCTGCTGAGGAAGGGAGGGGAGACACAGTTTGAAGGAAGCGAGGTTTGTGCTCTCCCTGCTCCAGTACTGGCCCCTTTTCTGACATCCCAGTAAAGGGCATGGTAATCTGGGTTATGGCTGGTCTGACAGCAGGTACCAGAGCTGCTCTAAGGTCAGCAGGGCTTGTCAAATAAACTCGTTGTCGTATGCTGCATTTGATGTTTGGTGTGAGTGTGGATCAGAAGCTATTTCAGGAGCTGTAATTGGAAGGAGCTGCTTTTGAGTGCTGCTGGCTTTATGGATTCTAACCTGAGGAGTAGACTGAATAAAAAGTGACTGAGATGGTGTTGACCTGGCCGTGCAGCAAGAGCTCCCTAGGAGCAGTCACTGCTATAAAGATGATGTATAGCTGGTATATCGATACGGTGTTCCCTGAAGCTAGAGCAGCAGTGTTGTCTTCAGCCATGGAGTTCAGACTCATGCTCTCTCCTGGCAGTCAGAGGGTGACCATTGCCTGGTGGGGAGACGCGCCAGTTATAACAAGGGCCACGTACCAGTTTAACTCCAGAGTTAACCTAAATACTTAATAGGATTAAGCAAAAGCCTTTGATTGAAACAAAAGAACATACTGGGCTCCAGTGACCCCTGGTACACCCGGGCTGGCAGCAGGGAACCTGCTGACCTTGCTTCCTGTGGGGCTGGCTCTTCCCAGGCCGGACTGGTGACCCCAGTCTGGCATTGCTCTTCCTCCAGCTGTGGCTTCCAAAAGCAGTGTGGTCTGTTTTGAGCACAGATCTTGTTAGAGCAAGTTTTAAGGAACTTCAAAGTCCTGTGTTGCCTATGAAGGAAACATAACGGAGCATGGCGGAGGAAGGAGAAGCACAAAAGCTGACCCCTGAGATGTTCCCACGCCACTCCTCACGCCTTACTCAGCTGTGCCAGTTCCCCAGGAGCTGGCACGCTCCTGGTCTGCAGGACTTTTTTCCTGAGCCCCTTGCTGCCAGACAAGCAAGAATTGAAGTAGCTTGCAGTAATCCAGATCTATTTACTCCCTGGGTCGTGCAGCGCAAAGACCTGATGAGGCTCCATTGCTGATAAGCTGCTAATTTGCAGAGCTAAGAGCAACCTTGTCATCTCTTCTCAGGCTTTACATAGGCTTCAGCCGTGGTGATGGAGCAGAGTTAACTTCAGATGCAGTAGAACACCTTCTCTCTGTGGTGAAGACCGGCCCTGGGTTTCTCCTCGTGCCCTCTCTGTATTGCTTGCTGGCCACCCCATGGATGTGTGTCGTTTGTGTGGCTGGTACCAGCAAATTGAAACCAGCATTCCCTCTTACCAGTGCTCCCACATTGCCTTGAGCTTGCGAAGCTGGCTGTGGAAACTGGGACTTGCTGAAATCTTGCCTGGCTGCTCTTGCAGCAGATTGAGCAGTAGGTAACCATGGAGCAGACGCAGTGGTCCTCGGTCATTGTCAAAGCATCAGGTGCCGAACTGAGCACAGGAAGCTTCGTTTAATGCTGCCTTTTCAACTGACCCCGTGGCCTCGCTCTTTGGTGTTCCTTCAGCTGCTTAGGGGTCATGAGGAGAGGAGATTTCCTGGGCCAGGGAGCTGGCCTTGTGAGCTCCTTCTTTAGATAAGAGCATCCCTCCTCTCTGCCGGGAGCAGTGGCTGGAGTCAGTGTTTTCGTTGATGCTATTAATGCAAAGTCTGTATAAATAGTGATGGAATTAGAGTGTATTTGTGATTAAATCCCTCCCGTAGCTGCCGACAGCCTTTGGTCACTCTCCAGGATCTCGGCAGCAGCGGCTGTTTGTGTTTGAGTGATGGTGGTGTCTGGTTTTGCCGCCCTGAGGAGGCAGCTCAGGGGCTCTATGGAGCACTTGCTTTCTGTGCATGTGCTCCGGGACCCAGCAGATGGTCCCAAGCTCTGCACAGGCTCAGGGTGTTGCTCTGAAACTGCCCAGACGACCTGTCACTAACAAAACTGGTTGTCTGTCTGCTTTCCCTTAGGTCCTGTAAGTGAAAGAAGATGGGGTCTGGCTGCCTAAAAGTCACCAAGTACTTCCTCTTCCTCTTCAACCTCCTGTTCTTTGTAAGTACTGAGGGCAGCTGCAGAGCAGAGGAAGGCCTGGGCTAAAATTAGCTGGAGAGGTCTTTTTTTCTGGATGTTGGCCCAGTGTGTTCATTAAAGGAAATGGCCAGAGGTTTGGAAGGAGGGAGGGTGTCCCTAAAGCTGAGGGATGTTGGAGCTGCTGTGCAGTTCCCAGGTACATCGAGCAGCTCTGCTCCCAGTACCCACCTGCTGTCTCCAACACACACAGCTCCCTTCCTGCAGCAGGAGGGAAGACAGGAGTTACGGGTCCTTTCTGGAAGGAGAGTGCTGTAACTACCTTCTCTGCCACATCTGGAGCAGGAGCTGAGCTGCCCCTGAGCAGCAGAGCTACAAAACGTGCCAAGTAATGGCAGTGCCCTCCTAAATAGGCCAGACAGGCTTCAAAGAACGACTCTAATTTTGTTTGAGTCCCAGTGGCTGGCTCTGATTTTTATCAAGGTGAATTAGTTCAAGTCCCATGTTTGAAATGGAGTGGGAGGTGGGGGAGACTGGGGCAGGCCCACTGGGGAAATGAGGCGGCCCACTGGATGCAGGTATTTTCAAGCGGCAGGCTCAGCAGAAGATGAGCTCCCTTTGGATCAGAGCAGGTCTGGGAAGACCACGCACATCGCTGCCTGCACCCTTTTCTGAAGCTTGGATAGGGACGGTGCTGGTACTGTTGGAGCCTCCCTCCTGCCGTGGAATGGTGTGGTGGGGAATGTAAACTTCCAGCTTTCTACTTCTCAGGAACAAAACAGCCTGTCTGATGTTGTTACCCTTTGTGCAGCATGAGCCGGGAAGGAAGGGCTGGGCAGGGGGGGTGATAAGCAAGGCGTGTGATAAGGTGAGCGCTGCTTTCCGCTCTCTGTCCCTGCACACAGCTTTGCTCCCTTCCTGCACGGCTGCGCTGGGCTGCTGGCACATGGGCGGGAGCCCAAGGCACATCTGGATATGTTTTCCCTTGGCTTGCTCTGCTGGCTCTTTCCTCTTGGCGTTTTACTTCCATCCTGAGTCGTTAGCTCTGGTTGAAGGGACAAATTCAGGGGTGCTGGAAGCATCCATGGGGAAGGCTCTTGGGAGGGAGGGGAGGGGTTTTCCATGTGCTGCTAGATCTTTCAGAGTATGATTTGGTCCGCTTTTAAGGATAGGAGAAATCCAGCTGAGCAGAACTGCTCCATCAGGCTCACCCACAACTGCGCTGCAAAGCACTTTCCTGTATTTTGCCAGTCTGGGAGCACGGCAGGCGCTGACTCCCTCCCTCTGCAGGTCTTGGGGAGGCTTGAGCCCTCCTGTCTGTTTACAGGTGATGGGAACACCCTGTTCACACCCTGCTCCAAACCAGCTCCAGGCCCCCTCCCTCCTGGGGAAAGCTGGTCTGAGGCACTGAGCCAGACCTGGAGAGCAGGAGTTTCAGGGCGGGAGGCGAGATCTGTGCTGACCGAAGGGAGAAGCTGCTTTAATTAAGCCCACTGTCTGCTGTGGGCACTGTCTTCTCCTCGGGCTGCTCTATGGAATCGAGGTCTCTGAGGCCACTGTGTTCTGGAGGCGAGACTGATGCTTCTGTAGAGCCAAGATTTTGAGCGTGCTTCTGCCTGGCCTGATGGCAGGTCCTTTGCTTGCGCCAGATGCTGAGCAAGGTGATATCCATTACTCTCTCGCTGTCGAAGGAAGCAGTTGACATAAGAAGCTTTTTCCATTATGGGTGTTCGAGGTCTGGATGGGGGGGTGGATTCTTTAGTTTACCCAGTGTGGTAGATAGATATAAATCTAGCAGAGAAACTGCACCTGAGTTGCTGAGAGCTCCCAGCATGGACAGGTTTCATGTATCTCATGCTGGTTTCCCAGAGCTGCTGGATTGTGTTGAGGAGAGTGCACAAATGCGAACATTAATGCTGGTGATGGAGCCCGGTGTCTGCCCTGGACCTTGAGCTGAGCCTCGGTGGTCGCACCCTGTGCTGGCCAGGCTTCACTGCCTGACGTGTGCTCTTCTGCCTTGCCTGGAGCTGATGAATCAAGCCTTTAGAAACATGCTCATGACTCTTTTTTAGAAGCTAGTCATTGAAATAGCGCTTCTCTACAGCTCGAGGTCTCCAAGAAGGTCCCTTGCTATAGCTGAAGTAGTTCAGGGACTCGGCGGTGTTTGCAGTCTTGGATCCTTACTTCAGGGAAAGGTTTGACCTGCTTTGGTTCAAGGGAAGGAGGTTATTTAGACTGCTTTGCCTGCAAAAGGTACCGAAAACATAACCTTGAAGCGTAAGCTTAGTTTCTCTGATCAAAGCTGAACAAGTCTCTTGGGTAGCAGACACGGGCCACAGCAGATGCTCCTCCTTAAAGGGAGCACAGTTCTGTGGGACACTATCAGCAGTCTCTGGACACTTTGTTTAGAATATCTAAGTGTCTGTCCTGCTCCTAACTCTCCTGTAAATGGAGCAGAAGCTACTACCCAAACCAAAGCCTGGGGTTTAAGAGCCTTTCTGTCACCCCTGGGCCAGGCTCAGCGTCACGTCGCGCAGTCGCAGTGTGGAGGAGGGCAGGGAGGACCCCAGCTGCACTCTCCAGAAAGGTGAGCCAGCTCCTTCGCAGCGTAGTTCTTCCGAGCCCCCTGTCACTGGGCTCCGCTGTGGGAAACCGCTGGCCTCGCCTTGAGGGAGCTGCATCCTTCTGGCTTGGGTGTGGAAGGCGATCTTTGCTGAAAGCGGGGCTGAAATCTCCACCCCGGGGTGGAGGGGAGATGTCTGTCCCCCTCTTGAGGAGCTTAAAGCAGTGGGGCAGAGGAACTGAACTCTGTGGAAGGCAGCAGACTCCTGTGATTCCTTCTGTGGAGGGCCCGCAGCCCAGCCGGCGGCAGAAGCAGCCTCGCTGTGCTGGGTGAGCTCTGAAGGTGCTGAGCAGAGATGCTGTCCTGCGAGGAGGGCAGTTCGCTGCTGTTACAGGACCGTGTTTTCTCCCTTGTGGGTTATTTTCTCCCTGCCCTCCCCTTGTAGTGTTGTCCACAGCAGCTCCTGGCAAACACAGGAGCTGTGGACGAGAGCAGAGATGAGAGTGAAAACAGCCCTCGGACAGCCTGAGCACCTTGTAACAAATAACCTCCTGGGAAGCCGGCTCGGCAGCCTGCTGGCTTTTGTCAGCAACGGCAAAACAGAGGTGACGTTTCAGGGTCAGCAAGCCAAGGGAGATGTTGCATACAGCCCGGTTTGGTCTTTGTGAAGACAAGTATTTTACTGAGACCGCAGTTTAAATGCGAGACAGCCTCAAACTGTAAATTCAGCAGTTCTTGGCAATACCACGTGTGAGGGGAATTTTTTAGGTGCTGCATGTCCGAGGGGCCGTTCCAGCTCCATCAGCAGATTGAGTGCTGCGGTGCAGCACGTTGGGACAGAAGGCAAGGGGCGATTCCTGTTCCTGCCCTCATGTCTGTATATCTTTTTCTGGGATACAACAGCTACCTGCTGCTTTCTGCAGCCGGGGCAGTTGCCTTCATCCACCTCCGTAGACAGGTACTTGCTCGGTGACTCGCTAATCCTGTCCCCACAGCTGACTGCGTGTTGTGCCCTCCACCAAGCTAGGGAAGCTCGCAAGCAGCTTATTTCAGACAGTTGCTTTATCTTTGCTCAGAAAAGCTTCTTTGTATGAGGAATCTGAAGCATTTCAGAATGTGGAGCCGATGCCTGTCCATGCAACCCTCTCTGCCAGCTGGTGGTTTGGCATTTCCCCTGTCTCCCAAATGCCAGAACATCACTAAGGAAGCACAGGATGCCATCTCTCTTCAGCTATGCTGCTTTATTTACTATTTCACTTCATCCTAGCTTGGAATCCTGTTGGGGCAAGAGCTGCTGCTTGCAGTTCGTGTCCTCTGGAAGCATCTCACTTGCACTCCTTGTCCTTCCCTTGTTTCTGCAGAATCTAGTTTAGATCTTTGCACAAGTGGTTTCCAGCCTTTGCCACTCCTGGTTGGCCAAATGGTGCAAATTTCAGCTTCTTATTGAACCTGCAGACTTATGGGCTTCTCAGCAGAGTTACTTTGTTATGGGTGTAATGGTGCCACCAGCTTAATGTGGGGCCATCTACATGCAGACCCCTCACAGTGAAGTATAAACCATGGTGACATCTGGAAGCTAAGACAGCATGTGTGGGTTTGGGGTTTTTTCCCCCCCCTCCTTCAGAATGGAGATGGGAAAACTGTGTGTCTCTTGCCTTCTCAATTCTGGATTCAGCGGAGCCCTTGCAGGGATGTACTGCTCTGCTAATCCTTGCCCTAGATAAGAGCGTGTGGTGAGTGAGGCAGAGACCGTGGAGGATGTTTCGTAACGCTTGGCTTTGTCTTGGTGGTAGACATGTTGGCTTGAGCGGCTGGGGTATTCTGGCATAAAGGAGTGGCCAAGCCAAAGCGCCTGAACTTGGCCTTGGAAGGGGCAAAGCTCTTTGCTCAGGGGAACCTGCACGCACCAGGAACGGTCCTGGGCATTTGTGGGTTGAAGCCGTAACATTATAACAGAGCCTGACAAGCTGAAGATTTCCTTCCTGAGAAGGTTCCAGCTGCCAGATATCTAATCCTTTAGCAGCTGGCTCCCAGCCTGGTCCCACAGGGTCAGGGATTTCTCTGTTAAAATAAAAAAGTATCTTTGAAATCACGTGCTAGGTGTGTTTGTCCTTCCTTGGTTCTTCCCAGCAGCAGCACGCTTACCTTTTGCTTCCGACAATAGGGCTGTAGCAGCAAAGCGACTCTTCCTCAGGCTGTTCTGATCTGTCCTCCTAAACATGATGTACTCCTAGAATGCCGTGTGGAGGGCTGCTGGGTGGGACCGGGGGCTCCTGTGCCGCTGGCCGAGGCACTTTTCCTGGAGTCGTGCTGATCCTGTTTGCTCTGGGAGGAGAACCATGGGGAGGTGGGTGGGAACAGCAAGAGAACGGTTGTTTTGATGCTGGAAGGAAGGAGAATGTTGACTGCTGCCTCGTATTTGTCTAAACTAATAAGCCAGCAATGTGTGTTTTGTTCTTACTCTTTCAGATCCTGGGCGCTGTTATCCTGGGCTTTGGAATATGGATTCTGGCCGACAAAACCAGTTTCATTGCGGTTCTACGTAAGACTGTGTTTTTTCAACTTCGTTCTCGTTCTGAATAGACTCTAGTCCAAGGCTGTGCTTGACCACGGTGTAGTCTAGGGATGGCAATACTGTTACACGTGGTCTGTGACCCGAGCAGTGACCTGGTGTGTAGCGAGATGGGACCCTGTCAGGGACAGGATGGGAGGGGGACACAGCATTCCTTGTGGATTGCAACACCCGGGTCAGACAGAGTGAGACCGTTGCCTCTTCACCCAGCAATCCAAATACTTCATCTTAAACATAGGGACGAGTATTTCGTCCTATTTTCACTGCCTGCTCTGGGCTTCCACCACAGCTGCCTTATTACCGTCATATCCAAAGGCCCCCAGTGCCGCCTTGTGGTTTTGCTGTGCGAGTCCCCTGTGCTCCCGCTGCTTTCTGGAGTGATCTGCTTCAATAAATGCCAGAGAAAGAAAGTACCTGGTTTTATTGATGGTCCATGTACGTTGAAAGTAACCAGGATGTTTGTTCCTAAGCAGGAGAGGATGAAGATCTGAGAGGGGACAGAAGGTGTGGGGCTCTCAGGCCTTTAGAGCTCTGATTTCTGGAACATACTCAATTGTACCCACGTCACGAGACAGCCTGGCCATCCAAGGTGTTTCTTGTAGCTGTGTGTGCAAGGGGCTGGCTTCCTTCCCCAGAGGGTTCGCATTCTGCAACAACCCAAAACCCGAGCAGACTTTGGCAGAGCCTGGGCTTCGCAGGGCTGCAAGTGGACCCTCCCCGCAGGAGTGGCTCTGCTCCCTTTCACAAGCTGTGCTTCCTTGGTGCGTTTCCCTGGAGGGGGCTTCAAAGAACTTTTCTTCTTGTCAGGGCTGGTTACCCATTGCCCGTACCTCCAGACCTGCTGGCTCTGCCCCGGCGCCAGAGGCTGCAGGAGGGCAGCCCCAGGCAGCCAACAGGGATGGTGTTCATTGCCCTTTCCCCAGCGACTCTGGTCCTGCAAAGAGCTTTATCTCCCAGGTCGTGGCCTGGCTTTGGACAGTGCTGGGTGGACCCAACACTGATGCTATACACAGATACTGCTGCTTGCTCTGTTTGTTGGGCTGCAGCATCTGGTTTGCTGGTGCAGTGCTAGAAGGGTGAGAAGCACAGGAAACACACTTTTAATACCGGCGGACAGAAAGGCGCTTGTCAGACCTGGCTCCCTGCAGCGCCCTCATGGTCTGAGGCATGTCTAGTGCCAGTGACGGTTCCCCTGGGCCGATGGGGGTTACAGTGTCCCTGAGCTTGGCTCTGCTTCTTCCCATTTTACCCAGTATCTCTGCTAACAGAGCATCTAAGGAGTTAGCTTCCTTCCTGGCCATTTCCAGCATCAGCTGTTTCTCCCTGCCCCCTCCCTTCCTTTCCCATCCCTTGCCCCTCTTCCCCTCTGCTTTAGTAACCCCGGCTCTGGCTCCGGGGAGGGAGCTCGGCACAGCAGGGCACGCTGGCCACTGCCAAAGCAGCCTCTTATATGTGCTTGGCCGCCTGCCCAGCACCAGGGGAAACACAGAGCGACAGCAAACAGAGCGGGAGTTCTCTTGCCAGCAGAGCCTTCTCTTGCAGGGCAACGGCACGGCTCCTGTCCCCTGCCACTGTCACTTCTCTGAAGGACTCCTGAGTTGGAAATATCTTTTTCTTTCTTCTAAAGAGAAGTTGCCTGAGAAGCTGTTTCCCAGCGCTGTGGAGGTGCTGCAGCTGAGCACTGGCATGGTTGTGACAGCTGAGCGGATTTCAGGGAGGGAATAGTCCGGTGAAGGCCACCCTTGTAAGGCTGCTCCCACTGTAAATGCTCTGCCGTGTTATCACAGCAAAAGTCCAGGACTGGCAAGGAAGGAGCAGGATCCTGGTGTCTGTGGTGATTGTCCAGCCAGGGAGAGGCTGGCCTGGAAGTGAATCAAGGCTGGAGTGACCTGTGTGGCCAACAGCTCTGGCTCATTTTTTGATGACTTATCTTTTTCCTCTGTTTGGCGTGTGCTAGGGAAAAGGTTTGGAAGCTGGTTACATCACAAGAGGCGGGGTGGCATTTGCTAGCAGGCAGAGTCCTAGTCTGGCTTTGGCTACTCTCTCTTAACCTGTTTTAGGAGGAGGTCAGAGGACACTTGCCGCCTGGAGCTTCTCTCCAGGAAACTATTGCCGAGCTCTAGGAACGTTATTTCATGAATCACCGGACATCCATAATTCCTGATGCTGTGCAGCTCGCAGGTTTAAAAAAGCCTCTTAATGATAAATGAGGCTTCTGGTTACTGTTCCTAGACAGGGCATCTGTGCAACTCTTCTGCCGTAATGCTGGCTCCCTGCAGCCCTGTCCTGCAAGACCAACCCAAACGTAAGAGCTTGTTTCTTCTGTTGCTCACAGAACTAAATGTTCGGGGGAGAGGACCGGCAGCACCAGCACGTCTGAAATAATACTCCCTTAACCCCCCCAGTGACTTGTTGAGTAACCTGTCCTGTCATCTGTGCTCAATGCTTGTATCACGTGTCACTCCATGGAGTTTGTGTCTCGCTGTTGAATGCAAGTGGATAAGTAAAATCAGAATGGCTGGAACAAGGAATAGTGCAATAAAATGAAAATCCAAACCAAAAGGGTTTTTTGGGACTTGAAAAAAGCCTTCATGAAGATCACAAAGGGAATTGAAGCAAATAGGAGTCGTGGAGTAGAACATCCTTCACCTTCCCCTTAGTCAGAGAGCATTCGTGAGAGAGTTAAAACTCCAAACCAGGTTCTGTTGTTTGGTGGGACCTTGAGTCTACCAGGGTCTGAGATAATGGAGACCTGCATGTTTGCTTTGAAAGTCTTCCTTCACCAGAAGACACGCAGAAGCAGCCTTCTGTCTGCACGTTCACCACACCTCTGTGCAGTCCCATTGTAGAATACAACAGCCTGTTACAAGCAGTTCTCTAATGGCAGATGTAGTTTTTGTCAGCAGCTAATTTTGTTCTCTCCTGGCCCCTACAGAGATGTCCTCTCCCTCCCTGAAGACTGGTGCATACATCCTCATCGGTGTTGGAGCTCTCACCATGCTGATGGGGTTCCTGGGCTGTGTTGGAGCAGTCAATGAAATCCGCTGTCTCCTGGGTTTGGTGAGAGAATTCATGCTACGGTGTAGATCCAGCCTTTAATACCTCTGTACCTTGTGTCCCCCCCACCCCAACTTCCCCGCTGACGCTGTGCTCTCAGTGGTGCAAGGACAAGTGTCAGTGGGAGAGGAGAGCAAGAGTGACTGTGTCCTGCTGTGCTGCAAAGTTCAGTGCTTCTGTGAAAAGCATGAGAGTTGAGAGGGACCCTACTAGGAGTGTCCTGTGTGTCAGGACCTCTCTTCAGACAGGTCATCTGCAGGAAATGTTCTGTCTGTGATGGGTGACAGTAGCTTTGTACACCTCAGCCTGCTACTTGTCTCCTGTTTGTTGAGAGCACATCTGTACGGGAAACCAAGTATGGCCACATTGAGTGTCCTGGTGTGAGGAGCATCTCCTGATGTGATGGTAGTAGGTGCCACCACTTAAAAGTAGCCTCAGATGTCAAACTTCCCTTAAAAGCGGTCTGCTGGAGAATCTGCAGTTTAGATCCTCAAACAAATGAAATAGCACTTTTTAAAAAGGTTTAAAGTGACTTTTAAAATATTTTTTTTTTAAAATTGACTTCTGCTGTGGAGGCTTGGGGTGGGCAGAGTCCAACTGGTTGAGGTCAGAGTAGGCTGGGAATGGAGCTGGAGGTGGGAGAGGGAGTCCTGGTTGGAATGACATGTGCAGAGGGTGCCTGTGAACCCTCTCCCTCCTGAATTCTTCTTGCTAGCCCGATGGGAGAAATGCTAAGTGATTGGTCTGATGGAGACACTTGTACTCTCCCTTTTACTGGGGAGAACATGATTGACAGCAGAGCTTGGCTGCAGGGAAAGGTGTTGGCCCAACGTTGTGACTCCGCTTGTGTACGACACCTCGCTTAACCTTGTGCTGTTACGTACAGACCTTGCTAAAGGCTGACAGTGGTCACCCATTCTCTCTTGTTCCCAGTACTTCACCTGCCTGATGGTAATCCTCATCACTCAGGTTGCTGCTGGACTGGTCATCTACTTCCAGAAGGAAACGGTGAGTGTTTCTTACTGTGCGTGTTTTCCTTGGTCTTGGTTTGGGGGATCTGGAGACACCTGGAAGCTCTTTCTTCCAGACCAGGCTGTACCATTAGCAGGCGTAACCGGATTCCCCTTTCCTCTACCCTAGCCCAGCAGCTTTGCTGTACGGTTTTCTGACTCTGCGCCTGCCAGCCCCACTAGCACTGCTTCCTCAAGGGTTGTGAAGCTCTGATGGTGTGCAGGCTTTGGGTTTGGGTGGTGGGAACAGCCAGAAGAAATTCCCGAAAGGCTTTTGACCACATGTCCCCTTGATCCTGCTGCAGACTACTTGGGCATGTGGTGGCGGTGGTTACTGCTATGTTGCCATCACCGGTGCCTCGAGGCATTGCCAGCCTGAGTGACTGCTCATTTGACCGGCCTCCTCTGAGCTGCCCTCTTTCCCCAAGAGCCAACCCAAGCAGCCGACAGTTCCCCTACTACAGTCTGAGCTCAGAGCCGGGTGGTTGAACATTTTGAAGTGGATCTCTCTGTGGGGAATGCAGTTTCACAGCATCTGCTTCCAGAGCCCCAACAGGCTGCGTAGCCTCAAGGGAAGAACTTCCGAGCTGCTGAAATGCTTTGTGACAGCCTGTCCTGGCTATGGGCTTCCTGGCCAGGGCAGTGCCTAGTCAGGCCTCCAGCTAAACTGGGAGCCACATAATCGCAGTGGGAGCAAGTTGTAACTGTGGAGTCCCTGCTGGCTTCTGTCCTGGTCTGCAGGTTTCTGCTCCCAGTTGGGGGTAGCCCTGTGCTTTGCCACAGCACTGCGTATCCCCAGCGCTGCACGGCTGTGCCGGCTTCTCCCGAGCCAGCCCCTCTGCTCGGTGCTTCCAGAGAGCAGGTGGTTGTGAGGTTGGGAGCGTGGGGGAAGGTTCCTGCTCCCAGTGCAGGTGATCCCAGTTGGACAAGCGGCTGTGGTGACTGCGAGCAGCTCCTGGCTGGGTTCTTGCCAAACGTGGTATGAGTGCAGCTTGCTCTCTGGAGCCGAAGGAGAAACCGAAACGTTGGTGGCTGTTGTGCAAAGTGACAACTCTGAGCACCTGCTCGACACACAGCTCTGACTAATGCAGAGGAGGAGGTGTGGGGATGGGCATTCCCCTGCAACGGGGAAATGTGGCTTTTCAGACTGTGAAATTCCCTTCCTCCGCTGGTTATTTCTCCTCCAGCTGTGACTCGACTCCAGAAAACTCCAGCCTGTGAGCTGTAGCTCTTTGTTTGAACCTCAGTCAGAGCAGGGAGAGAATAGAAGTGCTGGGTTACTCTGCACAGCCCAGCCCTGCTGAGATCACCCCTTTCCCAGGTCCGGCAGAGTGGCAGGGGGAGCTGAGCTTTAAGCAGATGCTCGTCTTCAGTCCTCAGCAAACAAAACTTATGGAAAAGCTCTTCTAGAGCCCTTCGATTTCAGGGATCCTCCAAAGGACTTGCCTAGAGCACCAAGAAAGCCTGTTCTGGGAAGGTCTTGGCCGAAACCTCCCGCATGCTGGTTGGTGGCCGCGATTCAGTGACGCTGTGTGTGTCGCTCCGCTTTGCTTGGCGTAGGTCATCGCAGGGCACAGCGAAGCAAACCGAGGACTGCTCATGATCCAGTCCCCAGACCTCTGTTGTGTTCTTTATGTTTATTTTGTGCTGAGTTCAGGAACTCAGTTAGATATAAAACCGGGAGCGACAAGAGTGGAGGAAAGGAGCTTGGATCCAGAGTGCAGCAAGGGGATACTCGCCCCTCCGCTTCTTGTAACTGAAGTATTTATTTCTGCGCTGCAGACAGGGTCTTTGTGGTACTCCTCCACCTGCCCTTTTCTCGATTAGGAGCTACCGAACAGATTCACTTGATGGGTTTTTTGTTGGATTCTCTCTTCCTTTTTAGTGTCAGAATCCTTCCCCACCCCAACAAACAAAAGTACGCTGAAACAAGGGTAACCGTAGAAGGCTGGGAAGGCTGCTGCTCTGCCTCCCCCATGGGCATTGCTAGAGGAATGCCCCTTCACGCTGGAGTTGCCCAGTGCTACTGGGAGGATGATGACACAGCATCCAGTTCCCTCCATCTGTGGAAGACTGAAACTGTGTGGCGGGGCAGGGTTTTGTTTTTTTTTCTTACTCCCCTCACAGACGTTGCATTCTGCTTTGAGCTGAACATTGCTGCTCACCTACCTCTCGTGGATCACAAGCCCCTCGACATGCGAGAGCCTGGGCAGGGTCTCTCTCAGCCGCACTCTTCTCCACAGCTTGGCTCTGAGCCCCTTGAAAGAGAGTGGTAGTCTTTGGGGAACGGTCCCTGCTCTGGGCTGGCAGGGTGGTGCCCTCTAAGTCTGGGAAGCAGAGGAACCCAAGGGCAGCCGTTTCTTGGAGCGCTGAGTCCTGACAGGCCATAAGCGGGTGAAGGTGGCGAGGACGCTGAACCACGCCTGAGTGTTCAATACGTCGTTCTAGCTTGTTGCTCTTTCAGTTTCCCCTGCCAGATGCAGAAGGGTGATAAGGGTGGTGTGCTGCAGGTGCCCGTGTTCCTGCTCTGGGCTGTTGAACAGGCTGCCTGTGTGTGCTCTCCAGAGCCCTGCTGCTGTTTGCGTAATATTCCCCCTTTCTCCAATTACCTGCTGAACCGCCTGAGAATGCCTGCGTTTTTCTCTAACCGAAATGCTTCACCTTTTGAAACTGGAGCAGTTTGCAAGACTTCTTGCCTGCTCTTGTGTGAGGAAGAGCAGAGACAGAGCTGCTCTGTGCAGCTGTGACTGTGGTCACCTCGTTCAGGCCCTGCCACTGCTTGTTCTGGGCTGGAGAACAGGGGCCCTGCCTGGGATTCTCGCAGAAGTGACACCAGGCTCCATCCAGGCTAGTAGCTAAGGGGCTAGATGGGCCCAGGGGAGGACAAACCCAGCCCTCCTGGCCTCCCTCTGCATGTGGAGCAGCAGAGTGCGGGAGGGGCAAGGGTGGGACTCAGTGGTTCAGTGACTGATCAGGCTTATGGCAGCAGCCAAGGCCAATCTCATTAGTGAGAACCAGGTCAGGTTGCCTTGATTTGAAAGGAAGGAAAAGGGGAAGCAAAGTAATTAAAAGGGGAAGAGCTAGACAGCATGAGAAGAAAGATCATGCAGCTCCCATCTGTCTGGCCTGATGTAGCTGATCCCCGTGAGCTGAGCTGTGGTTTTCCGAGGAAGAAGAGTTGCTGATGCACAGAGGCCTCTCTCTAGCAGCAGGTACTGCTTCCTCTTGCCGGGGGTCCCTGGGTCTGCCATGGTCCTGGGCAAGGCTTAACTGCAGGAGGAGAGGGAGCTGCAGAAGGAGGAGTCCGCCAGGTGGTGGCTTGCACCTCTCCTCAGGCTGGAAGGTGCTGTAAATATCTCTGGAGAAGGGATGGTTTGATACACCTGAGCTCTGTCGTAAGCCTGTTAGCGAGCAGTTCAGATGGTTTAGTACTTCCTGTCTGAATATAGAAGCAGCAGTCAGAGGAGTTTGGGGAGAGCAGATCACTGCCTTGTGAGAAAGGGGAATTTCCACCAGCTGTTTGTCAGAAACGTAGCTGGGTACACCGCAGAGTGACTCAGACCTTCCCTGAGGGACTGAGATTCGGGACCAGGGTCTCACTTGCAGCGCAAGGTCAGAAATTCATTACCTGTGAGTACACAGGGCAGTACTGTCCCTCAGCGTGCACTTACCTCTCACCTCTGTCTCGCCTGGGGCAGGCAGCAGTTCTTCAGCCTGTGTCTTACAGGATAACCCTAGCCAGTGCTGTTCCCTTATTGCTCCTCGGGTCTGTAGCCCTCCTCTGTGCCTCCCAAGGACTTGCTGGGATGCGCTGGTGCTTTGGCTGTAGCGTTGCAGAGCAGAGCTGCTGTCTCGCCTTGCCTTCAAGACCGAGGTTGTTTATACCACCTGATGTGTACCAGTTTCTGTTGGCAGTCAGGCTTTCACAAGTGACCGAAGCGGCACACACGTACCCGAAACCCCAAAGAAAAGGAGTTGACCAGTCTAACTCTGCTGTGTTTTTTCCCTGCCAGCTGAAAGAAGAGCTGCACCGCATAGTTATAAATCTGATTGAGAAATACGACCGTTTGGATGACAATGAGAGGAACTTAAAGGATGCGTGGGACTATGTGCAGAAACAGGTGAGTCACGGGGGCAGCACGAGGCAGGCGATGCTGTTGGTCAGCGGCCTTTTAGATGAGGCTGAGGACGGCTTGGTGTGAGCTGCTTGCTTGTTGTGATGGCTCTTCTGCAAGTGTCAGTGCTCTTGGGAGCTGGCCAGCTGCCCATGGTTTCTGTTTTAGCATCAGGGTGAGCGTTGGAGCAGCTAGGTCAGCGTTCCGGCGCGCTGGAGTCATGATAGCTCTTTACTGCCAAACCACAAGCTCGAGAGCTGGCTGTTGTGGTTAAGGACATGCCCAGCAAGGGACCGATGTGTAGTAAGTGCCAATAACAGCGTTTTTCTTCTGTCTCTTCCTCGGTCTGCCAAGCACTGACCTGCAGGGTTTCTCCTCCTTGGAGGGAGAATGATTTGTTTATGTTTTAGCACTGTAGTTGCATCTCCTTCTAGTGGACTCGAGACCAGCCTGAGTCTGCTGTGGAGAGAGGATCCTGCCTGAGCCCTTCTTTTATGTGGGAACAGAAGGCGGCAGCTTCGCAGAGGGGGAGGAGCCGAGTGTTAGGAGTCAAGTCCTCTCCTACACCAGAGTTAGCATTTGAAAGGAGGAAGGTGTTCTGTAGACCAGTCTTGGAGTTCAAGTCCAAGTGTCTGTGAGGCAGAGGTGGTTCCTTCTGGAGGCTGGATCTTCAACAATTGTTTGGAAACCAAATGCTCATCCTGGTGGGGGTGTTGAGCTGTTTGTTCTTCCGCTCTCATGTCTGTTATATCAGACTGAAAAGGCTCTTTTCCTTTCTGAGCAGAGGGGGCTTTTCCCTAAAGTTCCCCCTCTGGTTTGATAGATTTCTCCTTGGTACGAGGATCTTGGCCCGCGCTGGGCTCCCCCATGTGCTTTCCCCTCCAGCAACTGCAGTTTTGTCACGGGACTCTGTAGGAATGTAAATGTTTCTTCGGATGGAAATTTTCCCTCATCCCGTCTTCCAGCCAGTCCCAACTGCAGCCAGGCGGGTGCAAACTGGTCACGGCTTACTGGGGCTCGGTGGCATGTCAACGCCATCATGCGGTGGCTGCTGGTGTCCCCAGGGGCCACAGCTGAGATCAGCAGTACCTTTCAATGGGAAAACAGTGAAGAGTTCCTGCTTCAGGTCTGATCAAAAAAGCGTGCTGCTCAAAGAGAAATAAAGCCTTAGTGTTTAAATCTGCGGAAGCGGCATTGCTGGTGGAAGACGTAGGTGGTGGTGGAAGACCTAGGCAGTAATCCGTTTGAGATGCCTGTGACTACACATGATGTCCACACATTAACCTCTTGCCTGCCTTGCTTCTCCCTCGCCAAATCAATCTGCTGGCGATGAACTGGAGGAACTGAAAGAATGTCACAGATGTGTCACACGGGACAGCTGCCCTCCTCCAGCTGACCCACCAGCCACATCTGTAGGCATTTTACCCTTGTTTAGCACTGTCACTGGGAAAGATGAGGTTTGCTAGTATGTAGTCTGCAAAAACTAATCAAAATGACACTCTGTAGAAGTGATGTCATGCTGTATGACCTGCTGAAGTCTGAGTGTCCAGGCCCTGTTCGGCGGGGCTAATGATGGAGTCATGTTCTAGCTTGACTGGTGTGCAGGAGCTCTGTGGATGATCTGTGCATTTTACAGTCTGCTGGGCCCAAAGCCTGCTAGAAGTGGCCCTTTGACTCCTGTCTTGCTTCAGAGTGATTCTTTGGTAGGAGGTAATGCCCATGTCTTCTGGATGGTGGTTTTCATGTGCGGTACATAACCAGTGCAACGTGTATGACCATGATGATCTCTCTCTGTTTGTTAGATCGCCTGCTGTGGCTGGACTGGAGCGAAGGACTGGGAAAATAATGAGTTTCTTATCAACCAAAGCATGACTCTGTATCCCTGCTCCTGCTCAAATAGTTCCAAGGACTCTCAGAAAGGGAGCGGTTTTTGTCCTCTGGATGACACCGTCAACGGCACTGTGACGTACGCAGACTGGCCTGTTCATGAGCAGGTGAGGGGGTTTGTCTGGCCCTGAGAAGCTTCCACGGACATCACCTTGTCTTTGTTCCTCTGGGAATTGTTTAGAGCACTTTTTTCATGTCAGTATTGCTTGAGGTACCCATGGAAATTGGGCAAGGGTGGGGCATGGGGAATCTGCCCTTTTCTGCTACAGCTACTGTGAAACTTGGTAAGGCATGTAACAGGGATAATCCCTGCATGCACAAGGAGATGTGCTGTGGAACTCCAGTCTTGAGATACTTGGATTCGGGCTTCTTTCCCTTGTGACCATGTTTTCTCCATAGGGATGCATGGATGGTGTAGAGAAGTGGTTGAAAGACAACCTTGGTGTCATTCTTGGGGTCTGCACCGGTGTTGCTGTTGTAGAGGTAAGTCACTCCCTGAGGTGAACCTCTTACTGTCTTCTAAAGGCAAAGCTGTTTTTCCATGTAACAGACACCCGGTTTACTGGCAGTGCAGTTCTAGCTCTTGGTCATGTCCACCTGGAGCTTCAAACTGCGGCTTTCATCAGTTGGAATAAAAATTAAACAAAGCCTTGTCTGCTTGTGGGTTCTGCTGCTGGGTCTGGCACGTGGTAATTCACCAAATGTGTAACCAGGAAGAGTGAGACACGCAACATCCCGCTAGTGAGATCCCACTTGTTGACTTAAAAAGCCCCTAACATAGATTCCAGGTGAAGGCACATCTTTTTGCATCAAAACATTTTTGTCATGCCTATTATTGCATTATCCTTGTGTTGGGACCCACCTATGTGGTGTCATTAAAAGGAGATCACTGTATTCTGCTCCCATCTCATCCTTTCGTCCCACCTTGTTACTGGTCTGGTTGCTGATTGTGTTCCCGTTCTTCATTGCTTGTTCCAGCTGCTGGGGATGATCCTGTCCATTTCCCTCTGCAAGAATATCCACAGCGAAGACTACACCAAAGTGCCCAAGTCTTGAGCTGGCTGACTCCAGAGCTGCGGCACCACAGAGAAAGGAGCAAACAGAACATTCCTGCCTCGTACCCAGACTGTCCAACCATTGACCATAATTCCTGTGACATCCCGTTTCTGATACCACTCTGCTAAGAACCATTAGAGCTCCAATACAGCCTGATCTTCTGGCAATAGGGCCCTTGGGCCACCTGCATCCTGCTCTGGATTATTTCTATTTCAAGAAGCAGAACTTCACTGTCTCGCATCATGTGAGACACCGATGAACCTGAGGGGACAATGCTTTTGCTGCCTGCTCCATGTTAAACAATACTATTCCTATCTCCATTCTACGACCCGCTGGACCTAATGTACAATAAGTCCTCTCCCTCGTCGTTCTCCTCCCACTCATCTGTCCCTCTGCCTCCAGAAGCCCCATCTCTTTGCCCCATGAGCCACGATTGCTGTTGAGATTCCAGTGCTTTGGTAGCTTCATCTACTTCACTGACCTGTGGTGGTAACTAGTCGTGCTTTATAGGCCTTCTCCTCCCTTGCAGTTAACCTGATTCGGCTGCTGTTGTGCGTCTTCCAGGCTAGGCTCTCATCCGACGCACCGACTGCTACCCTCACACTCGCTTCTCCTGCCTCTGGAGTCAGCTATGCCTTGCCTTCGCAGAGCTCTTCCCTTTGGGCAGGAGGAGAAGCCGCCGGGAGGGAGCCCAGCCTGCCTAACCCCAGCGTGGCCTGGCGGATTGTGGTGGTGGTGCTCAGCTGCTTCTGGAATGGGACCTTGGCTTCTGGATTTGGCACTTACGTGTTTCTCCCACTTGCCACTCCACCTTTTCCTCTCCTCCATCACTCCTTTGCTGGCTTCTGACAGCTTGGAGGCACTTCAGAGGCTGCTGCACAGGGTGGACTCAGCCCCCGGCCGGCTCTGCTGGTTCCAGTCTTGGGTTGCCAACTTTTATAGAGGTTACAGTTAACTTGATTCTTCCCCTGCCCGCTTTGTGAACATAACGTTGGTGAGCTGTGGGGTTTAACTGTGGTTGTGGAGGGATCTGACGGGATCACTGATGCTGTGTAGTGGAGGTATCACTGCTACCAGTGCCCAGTTTAGGTTCTGTAGGGTAAGTTGCTTTCATTTGAGTTGTCCGAATTTCTGACTCCACCACAGTCTGGAGCCACGGCTACATCCTGAGCTCTGTCTGGAGCGTAAGGACCGCAGCAGAGAAGGGGCTGGTTCTGCAGTGTGTAAAGCTGGGTGGCTGCTGTACAGAATGGCCGGGCTGCTCACGCTGTTCAGCCAGCAGCACGGGGCAGTGTAGAGCAGGAGAAAGAGGAAATGTCTGTGAGAAGGTGTCCCAACTCCTCAGACAAGGGAGCTGGGTGCAAATCCTGTCTCGGAGTGGCTCGGGCACAGCAGCTGCACGTGTGTGCAGCCACTCTGACAGCAGGGAGCTGCTTGAGAGGGGCGAGGGTGGTCCTTGCCTGAGACCTGATCCGGGGTGCTTGGTCAGAGAGCCTTTGCCTTACAGAGGTGGTGCCAGGACTGTCTCTTGTCAGGGGTGGGGTTGGTGGAAGCTTCACTACCTGCTCAGTTCTCCTTCTGGGAAGAAAGGCTCGTGCAGGGGACCGGGGCCCCAGCAGCGGGCCCCTGCTCTGTCCATGTCTCAGGACACCGCAGGGACTGGGGAGAGCAGCTATGAGTGGGCAGCTGGTTTGGAGGGAGGTCTGACAAGGCTTTGTGGTTGAGACACCTGCCCCGTCCTGCACAGACCTTCAAGCTGCCCCTGGCTGGAGCAGCAGACACCCTTCGCCGCAGTCCTGCTTGCCAGCTTTCTAGCACAGTCTGTCCTCTAGCACGTGTCCTTTTGTGAGATCCCCATTCAGTTACAGATGCCAATGCCGAGCAGCGAGGAGGAAGGAGCCCGTGCGGGGTTCCCTTTTTTGTCTGTTTTTAGCACCATCTTCCTACTGGAAGAAACGCGTGTACAGATACAAAAGTCTAGAGGGTGAATATTTCTGTAATAAAGACTTTGCTAAAAAAAGACCTCTCTGCCTACGACTTGTGCGTCGCGGTGGTTTCCCCTCGCTTCCTCTCCACCCCCTTCGGCTTTACATGCAAATCACTGACACCTCCTCTGCTCAAGGTAGCAAAGGGCCTGTCAGAAGCTGTTCTGAGGGCCGTGCTGGGAGATCTGTGGACTGTGAAGGTGCTGCCGAGCAGAGGATGGTGACAGTTCTCCTAGGCTATGTTCTAGAGTGAACCTGGCCTTGAAGCCTGTCTGTCCTGGGGTGAACTGAGTGGTGGTTCCTTTGAATTACCTGCTGTCTCCTAAGCAAAGTGATCTCTGCACTTGAGGATGTTGCTTCAGATCTACAGTCTGCGCTGTAGGAAGTCACATCCCTCAGGGACTAACTGACCAAATACAGGCTTGGTGCTGTGCCCGCAGTGCGTACAGCTCTTGCTAGCTCAGCCTTGTCATTTTTTCCTCTTCCTACTTGCCTCCGGGTTGCTATTTTAAACAATGATTTCTCGGCCCCTGCCACTGTGAGGCGGAAGAAAGCCGAGGTAGACATTTTTGTAGGCTATGCACCACATTCTGGGCTTGACTGTTTGAAAAGCTCTTGAGCAGTAGATGGAGCAACTGTATGAATCTTCTTGCTTCCCTTAGCAGTAGAGAAGTGGACGGGATCTCAAAACTCCTTCAGGTCCTGCTCCGCGGTGGTGTTTCTGGCCACGTGAAATGGCTGTCCTTAGAAGGACGTGCGTTAGTGTGCTGATGGAGCCTGGAGCTGGTTGTCGCTTCAGGAAGTAAAAAGCATGACCTAAGTCCTCATACAGGCTTGAAGAAACAGAGCGGAGTTTGCAGCTAAGAAAGTGTTGGGATGCTACCAGCAAACGCTATTGGCAACTGGTCTGAAGTCCAGACTGCAGTTACCCTGACCAGCCAAGTGTGGAGCTTGGTGCTTAGATGGACCCTGGAGCCACAGCAGGGTCTGTCCAAGCCGCGAGCACAAGCTGTTGCTTCGGGCTGTGCTGGAGCAGGTGGCTGTGCCTCTCCTCCAGCCTGGTGTGGAGCTGGAAGGAGAAAGGAGGGCAGGTGCGGTCTGCTGCCGGTCCCCCAGCTCTGCGGAAACCACTTGCCGTTGGCCGCTGGAGGGGGCTGTTCCACCAAGAAAGCTCAGCCCGGGTGTGCAGCACCAGCAGCCTCGGCTGCTCCCCGGGGCACGGCCCGATGACACTGCTCGCTGCCGTCTGCTCCTAGTTACTGCTGGCAGCGGGGTGGCTGAAATCACTTGTAATTACAAATGTGTGCTCCTCGTAAACGATTTGTGCTGCACGCTTGGCATTTTGAGGGATAATTTTCCCTTCCATCTCTTGGAGCAGCACACAGTTGGATGTCTTGTTGCGTGTCCTCCCCTACTGTATATGGGTTGTGCTTGCACCGCTGCTTTCTGCCCCAAGGAGCTTTGACAGTTGAAGAAGGTGTGAGGAGCTCCTCCCGCTGCTTCTTTCCTTGTCTCCAACTTTTTACTGTTTTCCTTCATCCTTAGTTTCTTCCTGTGGTTGGTCTGGGGGGAAGGAGGAGGCATTTGATGCTTATAAACCTGATGGAAAAAGAGATTCCAGGCAGAAAATCCTCAGACCTTCAGAGAGCACGAATCCTCTTGGTGTGGCTGGTCCCTGCTGGCTTTGCTCAGGAACAGAGGCTGCAGTCAGAAAAGATCTGGTTTCTGGCTGTGGAAGGACGGGCTGCAAGTGGTGGTGTCAGGCTTGTGATGTGGTTGGGGACAGTGAGGAACAGCAGCCATGGGTGCTCATGGCTGGACGGCCAAGGACCCCCGCTCCCACGAACGTGTTTTCCCAGCCGGTTGCTGCCACTCAGTGCCATAAATGGAGAATGCTCCCTCCGTTAGTCACGGGCTGGCTCCAACCCGTTAGCCCCTGAGACTCCTGGCTCCAGCCTTGGCCTTTCCCTGCGCAGAGTGAACCTGGGTGAGCAGCCAGCATTGCGGGACGGCGGAGTGAAATCCATTAACCTGGGAGCCTTCAGCTTCTCGCAGGCTGGCAAAAGGTCCTCAGCAAAACCCACGCTCTTAGAGAAGCAAAGCCGTTAGTAAAACGTTGTGGTAATGCTACTAACTGTGCTTGGGCAGTTTCCAGCAGGTGTGTGCTGGTGGAGCGCGTGCGATCCCCTGCCTTGTGGCAAGGATCTCTTCTGCCAGGCCTGGGGAACTGCCTTCTGCAACGCCAGCTGTGTAACCCCAGCCGAACGTTCTCACAGGTCATGAGTTGTCTGGTTCCTCCTGTCTGACAATTGTCTGTAACACCACAGTTAGCTGGGGGGTGTGTCTGCTGCTTGGTTTGTGTGGGGGGATTAGGGGAACAGTGGGTGCTCTGTATCTGGAGAAAAGGTACTCTCAGTTCTCCATTTAAAACAGGGGTTTAAGAGAAGGAGAAGGCTCTGAGTAGTATGTGAATGCTCTAAGAGATAGGGAATCTGGGAGGGAAAATCCAGCTTTAGCCCCCAAGGATGGTATTTGCACACCCAAGTTAAATCTGTCTCTGGTGGTGTCTTTTCTCTACCTCTCTCACTAAGGAACGGCATTGGGAGGTGACCTGTCTGCCCACAGCAATCCCGAGTTAAGCAGAAGCTTTAGTAACCTGCCTCTGTAACCACACCAGGGCCATCTCCAGGAAAGCAGAGAGCACCCCCCTCCCCTCCTGCAGGCTCCAGGCAGTAGCGACTCCCATTCCTCCACCACATTGCTTTGAGCGATGGCAGCAGTGTGGGGGTTATCTGGATATTGCTCTGTGGTCTGTGGGTGTTCACCAGGTTAGGAGCTACTGGGTTACACCCCTGCATCAGGCCATCGTGCTGCTGATCTGGACCTCCCCCAGGGCCCCAGGCCCCGTCACCGCAGGGGCAGACCTTGTCCATCGTGGGACTCTTACCAGCATCACTTGCTGTTCGTAATCTTAACCCTTCTCCGCGCTGCCTCTCCTTGCCCACGCGATTCCCCTGGCAGCCTTCGGTCTGCAGTTCTCTCTGCAGCTGGCTGCCCGGGCACCAGGTCACTAACTCCAAACCAGCAGTTGTGACTGTGCTGGAGGTCGGTCAGACGAACTGCTGCTCCCTGCCCTGCTTAGAGTTACAGACTGGACATATGGAAGTTCTCAGAGACAGGGAGAATCCCAGTGCACATGCTCATCCAAACCGCCTCCCCAGTGCGCTGCCTGGGTATCCTCCACACAGTTCTTCTGGAAGAGATTTAGGATTTACTAGGGTGGAAACGTGAGGTCCTGTCAAGACCATGTTATAGTCCCAGCATGTGCTTTGGGCGCTGAACTTGCAAAACGATGTCAGATGAGTGTAACTCAGGCGGTGGTGTCTGCAGACAGCCTGGGACAATAACCCGGCGGAGAGCAGCCCTTTCCTTTCGGCAGAGGTTGTTTCACGATGCTCTTTGAAAGAAGTTGTCCTTCTAACACTGTGTCGTAATCACTGTTAGCGCTGGTTGGCAATTCTTCTGGCAAAACAGTTCTGCCCAAGAGGGTGAAGGTTCCTGTAAAACAAAGTGTGTTTTGTTTATGCGGTTTTTTCTGCTTAAACAGGGCTGAAAATAGTCAGATGACTTCTGATGGAGGGGTTTCTTCTGCTTTCTTAGTGGTTGCCTCATAGTAAACTTTGTGTAAAAGACCTGGAATTAGACAAAATAGGGTTATAAACCCATATTCTAACTATGTGACCTGACACCACGGTGTATTGGTCTTCTGGCTGGGCTGGGCTGTGGAGATGGAGGCATTTTTTTTTTCCCATGTGAATAGTCAAGAGTCTTGGCTGCATCTGAGAGAAAGAAGTGATTTTTTTGCCTTTAAATCTGCATTTCTTAAGATTTGAGGGTTGAAGTAAAAAAGGAAAAAAAAAAGAGAAGATGGAGTTGCAAAACAACCCAAAAGAATAAACTACCCAAGGTAGCACTGGTGCCCCCAGGCTGGGATTAGGCGAGGGGCTGCTGCCACTTCCCCTTCAAGCAAGGGGGAAGGGGAAGCCCTGGTGGAATCACACCTGGAAGAGGGGATACTTCAATACTATGGTGGAAATTTAAATGCACAAATACCTGGTTTCCTGGTTTGTTTTGGTTTTTTAACACCCCGAGAAGTAACTTCTCCAAGCAGGCTGTAAATTGAGTAAAGGGTACAACTAGTGTAAGCCAACCACGTGACTGTGCTTCAGGGTCTCTGACCAGCAACGTCCCAGCAGCTTGTATGTCTGATGACAGGTTTTCATCGCTACAGGTTTAGAGGGCTTGGGGTTTTCTTGTCTGGGTGCAGTTTTTTGTGTTGTTTTGGTTTGGTTTGAAGTGGAAATGCACCAGTGCCAGGTCTGTGTGAAGCGAGGTGGTGTGGAAGCTGGGCTGGGACAGCATGGAAACTTCCAGAAGGTGTTGGAGGATGGCCTGGGGATCAGGGAGAGCCCTTGGGACGTGGCCTGGGAGCGAGGGAGGTGTCTGGGACAGACAGAGATGGCATGGGCTTTGCTGTGATGAGAGGGAGCTGGAGCAGATGGCAGTGAGCAGGGTGGGAAGGTGGTGGGGATCCATGTCCAGGCGTTCAGCCACAGCCGTTTGCCCTAGGAAATGTGAACGACTGTTTAGAAAGGGGCTGAGCTGTAATTTGTGTTCTATAAACCTAGTCTGTGCCCCAGGGCGGTGAGTGAGACCACCACCACAGGGCCGTGCCCGCTGGAAGCCAAGCAGGAGTCATCTGGCAGTGGAGTTGGTGCGTCCAGGAGCCGTGAAGGATGAGTGTGGCAGCACCAACGCCTCGCTTCCCTGTTCCACGAGGTGCCGTGGATGTGGTGGGAGCAGGGTGCAGGGGCAGGTCCCACCTGCGAGGGAGATGAGCCCAGAGGAGCCTCAGGAATGGACCCCAGGATTCAGCCGCTGCCCCGAGGAGCTGGCCAGCGTGGCCAGGGAGGTTGGTTTGCTGAGGAGATGCCAAGCTGGGGGTCTGGCCCTGGAGGGCAGCAGGATGAGCTGCGGTCAGCCCTGGAGGGGACGTGGGAGGCAGATGGCTTGGGAAACTGGGACCACGGGATGGCGGGCAGCTGTATTTCAGCTGTTGGGGTTTCCCGTGTTGGTTCTCCCCGGCAGTGAGACACACCGCCCGCACTCGGGCAGGAGCACGCCAGTGTGCGGCTGTGCTGGGCAGTCAGCAGGGAACGCGGGAACCCCAGCACCTTCATCCTTGGGCGATTCTGCTGCCTTTCCTGTTAATTTCGGGATGGGTTCGAAACCCGTTGCTTCTAAAGTAACCTGCTGGGCTGCCAGAGTTGCCTGGTGAGTAGTTCCAAGTACTGGCAGCCTGTCTATTGCCTTGTACCATCTCACCGAGATGTCATGAAAACAATCTTCTGCCTCCTGTAACACCCCAGGTTGGATGTTCTTTCTCACGCTTGCTGGCCCTTCCTGACATTCCCAGCAACTCCCACTTTGGCCAGTAGAGTACCAGAACTCAATGAGAAAGTCTGGCTGCCGAACGCGGTGGGTTGCAGGCTCTTGGCGGGGAAGAATCCCCTCACGCTGGTGCGCCACAGAGGGAAGAGGTCCTCATGGGAACTGAGGCTGCCGAGCGGAGGCGTGGCTGGGTTTGGGAACCCTCTCCTGTTTTCTCTTGGATTTCGCTCAGCATCCCAGCAGTCATCAGGGAGGAGTTTGTTTGTTAGAGAGGTGAAGCAGCTGGTTACACCAGCTTGCACGTGACAAGGAGAGGCAGAGAGCACGTAGCTGATCAGATGGCTATCCCCGAGCTGGCAGTTCCCCACCTGGCTGTAGTGGAAGGTCATGAGCTCAAGGCTGTAGTGGAAGGTCATGAGCTCAAGGCTGTAGTGGAAGGTCATGAGCTCAAGGCCGTAGTCTTGCCTGACACAGAATGAGGTGTCTGGCGATTCTCACAGTAAATATAAAACATTCTGGTGCCAGCTGGGAACATAGTCCTAGAACAGCCTTTGGCTGTGATCTCAGCAGCCAAAGTGGTAGAGCAACACTTCAGGACTGTGCCCAGAATAACCAGCAGTTGTGGTCAACCCGCTCCCAGGGACAACAGTTCAGTCCGACCCCTTCCCTGGCCAAGGCTTTGTCACAGCGTGGTGTCAGCGAGGTAACCGCAGCCACAAGCTGATCTGATCTTTGTGAGGAAGGTGCACCAGAACAGCATAGATGGGGTGCTGCGGAGTCATCAGCTGCTGGTCTTGCTGTCACCGTTGTCCTACAGCTGGGACCCAAAACCGATCTTTTATGAGTCACACAACCTATCAAAGCGCCGATTCTACTCCTGGCAATCAAGAGTTGTGCTAGGTAATAACTCACAGACGTGTTTGATCTCCTTCCCGTGATATCTTGGCATCAAGCAGTTCCCAGGTTTTTCAAATGCCTTTGCGTTGTCTTTAGCAGTTTTTCTCCTTTCAGAATTTTTCCTCCCTTCCTCACCTCCCCCTTCTCCAACTCGGGACTTGAAGAAAAAGGAGTGTGAAGGCAATGTTGTTGTATGGGATAAAATATCCTGGTTTATCCCATATGTAGTTTCAGAACGAGCAGCTTGAAATGTTCTGATCTCTTAAAAATCCAGGGAGTGGGATGCTTTGGCAGGAATCTCCTTCTCATCCCTTGAAGGTCTCCGACTTCATTAGGTCTTGGAAAGGAGACGGAATTTTGAAGGGCTTTGAGGAAGTTGCTTTGATAGGAAGGGGTCTCAAGTTCCTGTGATCTGCGTGTACGAGGATTTCTTTCTTGGAAGCAGTTCCTCAGGCCCATGTGTCAGACTGCCTCGTCGTCTCAGCGCACTGATGTTCCTTTCCAAAATGCTGCAAGGGGGGTTGTTTTGGTTTAAGGGAAAGAGGAGGAGGAGGAGGGAGTTTCCCTTGTGCTTGCCAAGCAAGGAGACAAGCCTCTTCTGAAGCTACTGCCAGCCCCTATTACCCTCGAGTGCTTCTTGTCGTCACCTGCTATTGCCAGAGTTTATGAACTTCCCCGATGGCTCATTTCAAACCAAAGTGTCCGAGTTCCTTCTAGAGCCTGCTGCTTGCCGGCTCCATCCCCAGCGCCAGGACCTGAGTCTCAGAGCTTCAACCTTTCCTTTAAGCTCTCAGCATTCTACATCAGAGGCTGCCACCAGCTTCAGTCGGGGAATGCAGGGTGCTTCCCAGCCAGAGAAGCTGGTTTAATTGGGACATCCAAAGACGTGGACTTAATTAGGCCATTCTGTTGGTCTCACCCGGGATGGGAGGAATCGCTGCAAATAGCCAATGGAAACTTTTATGAGAACAGTTAAGTATCTGCTGCCACTTCTTGTGCTTTCCCACACAGGCTGGAGCTCCTCAGGCTCCTTTCAAGCCATGCCAGGCTTTTCCGGTATCTACCAGTGCTGCTCCCACCAGCCCTGCAGCAGCCGTGAGCCACACACCGCTCTCCTCGGCTGTCTCGCCATGGGCACCGAGCATGTCCCACGTGTGATCCATCGTGGAGAGCGGCAAACAACCGTTCCGGCCTGACGCCTCATCTAAAGGCAAGGTGGCTCCCAAACTCTCCTCAGCCCAGAAAAACTCAAAGGCTGTATCATCTTCCAAACACTCTTGCTTTTGTTCGTCATTTCTTCTTTCTGGCAACGATCTACAATCACTTTTTTGTTTAAAAGAAAAATGCTTTTGTTTCTCATTGAAATGTCGACAACTTTTTTGTGAAAAGGACTAAAACCTGGAATTAAAAGAACGAAGGGGATGTGCACTGCACATTTTTTCTATTTTTCAGTAACCAAAGATCTTTGAAAAAAATCTGTCACATGTTGCCCTTCATCTCTAAACAGCCCCGTTTCTTGCCCGGCCCCGGTGCGTGTGTAAAAACATCTTCCCTTTCCCCTCTCCAGTGTGGAGATTTATAGGTCTCCTTCCTGGCTGCTGGCCGTGCCTCTATTGAAGACAAATAAAACCAGCAATAAATAGATTCGCGGTTCTAAGGCTATAAATTTCTAAATTCAGTTGCCAAAATCAATTCATCATTTGAACACAAACTCCGATAAGATATGGACCGGCAGCGTTCAGCCCGTTCCACATGGTTTTATGTAGTTACTGCACTTACTCCATCGGGAAGAAATTCTACTTAGGCCAAAAACTGGAGGGTCCTTTCCCAGCTGACGTGGGCACAGGGATACCGGAGGTGTTACCGACCAGCCCCATGGGCCAGCGCCGTTGTTCTGCTGCTCCGTGTGCCGTTCAGCGCTCAGCACTGGGTAGGTAAATTTTGAGAGTTTCTCCTCTCTTTCTGCTCCCTCTTCATTTACAGCTCTATAAAAATCCCAGGTCATGGTAAATATTTAGTGGTGCTTTAAATCTAGTACACAGAGACAAACAAACATATTTAGATAAACTATCTCATTCCCCTAATGAGAAATGAGACTTTAACTAAAGGAAATTACATTACCAGCGTAATGTGTTAGTACATATATTTCCATTCCTCCTTTTCTGTAATACCTTTTCAGGAATTTTAAAGAAATTAGAAGTTTCCGAGTCTATCCAACTTACAAAATCAGTTTTTCCAAAAGCTCTCCATTAAACATGCACATTTAAGTTCAGTTTTTAGCAGATCTGCATGAGATGCAGCATGGTCACTCTGTGGCCCCCGCAGTAAGCCTCTTACTGTATTTAATTTCTTTTTTTTAGCTTTTTTACTTCTAATTTGACCTGACCTGCTGTGGTAGTCACCATCTGTCCTGCCAGACTTTGGAGTCAGCTAAAAGAGGAGGCGTTTTCTGTGAAAATTGGTAAATGAAAATGGCTCCCTTGGGGTCGGATGTCTGTGGTGGTGGAGGTAGGGGCGAGAAAGGGAGGAGCCATGAAATTCAAAGAACCATTTAAGAACCTTCTTTCAAAAGCCAAGAGTTTCCCAAAGCTTTATCTCTCCAACTGTGGGAACACCCCTGAGGTGCCTGAATTGACAGCCTGGTCACGACTGACAAACCTCATCTAAACTGGGAGCTGAGCCCTTCAGGGCAGTTCGTATCTGCCCATTGCCTGTGGGATCTGCACATGGGCAGCTCTGTGACACTTAGCACACGCCGTCACCCTGCCCTTTGGTTAATCTCAAACTGAGCTGATTCCTTCCAGTTTTGACTCCTGAGTGAAATCTGGAAGGTCTCTTGAGCTACGCTCATTGCAGACATATGTTGGGGTGTAGACCACATCTGTGGTGGTGATGGGGGAGAAAAAATGTTGTGTGGAAACATCTCTCTCCACCCCACCCTCTTTGTCACCAATCCATCTCCATGGTTTAACGTTCGTGATCTGGAGAATCTGTTCCCCAGGCCCTATTTCTGGCTCACTCTGCAAGTTGTTCCGTTTAACAGGCCTTGCCAAAAGTGGTTGGTGTGAGCATGAAGGGAAAGTCGAACGGCTTTCAGCTAGGGTAATCCTGTTAAACCGCTGCTATGGAGCTGACATGAAGTGGAACAACTGCTGAACTGGAATGTTCTCATCTCGTTCAGTAGAACCTGCTCTTGCTGAGGCGTCACGTCCTTCCCACAGGGGCAACGCAGACTGTGAAGCTGTCGAAGATCTGCAGATCTTCCCTATTTATTACAGAATTATCTGGCAAATGTTTTTGCTTTGCTGACTATGCTAGAGATGTGCCGTTTCCCCTCCACTGGAACTAAGAGCTCCCAGGCTACTGGGGGGGGTGTGTTTTATTTGGCACTGTAGTTGGTTCTCGGAACCCCGGGTAAAACCATGCTGTCAGTGCCGCCTGGCACCGGGCTGGAAGGGCTGTTTCAAGCACTGTCAAGTAACGATGGTGAGGAGACTCCAGAACTCCTTGCTGACAGCAGGCTCGTGGCCATGCTGGTTAGAACGGGAGGAATCCGTTAGGAAGCCGGGAGAAGTTGTTGCTGGGAAGCAGAAAGACGGGGGTGGGGACCAGCTGATACCTCAGTTCCCAAATTCTTAAAGCTTGGGCACTCGCAGTGGAAAGCCAAGGGCAGCTTCAGCGGGAAAGGTGGGAGTGGTGCTGTAAGCTTACATGTGAGGTGGGAGTGGTGACCAAAGAGAGTGTTTCTGCTGCTCTGGAAGGGTCTAGATCTACCGTCCTAGCTGTTGGCCTGCGACAGGGCAGAAAAGCCGAGCTCTCCTCCCGAGACCCTTAGCAGACCCCAATGGGATCGGTTGTGGCTGGACGAGAATGCCGGGCTTCGTTAGAAATCTCCTCCTCCCGGCATTCCCCAGGAGCCAAGCGTGAACATCCACCAAACAGGGACAATAATCAACACGCAGAGTGAGGTACATCCTGGTGCCGCTCCCCAATATTCTCCAGTAACAGCCCGCAGGCATCCTGGGGAAGGAAATACAGCAGACCAAAGACCGGGGAACAGACAAAACAGGAAAGGGACAAGCGCTTAAGACCCCTTGCAAATGAATCTGATTTATGAGAACGCATCCCACCCTCCGCCAGAAGCTTCATCAAGTGCCCTCCTGGCCCTTTGTCCCTCTGTTTCATGGCTGTTTGCCCCATACGTGGCCCAGCCGCGAGTGCTGCCTCTGCCTTCGTAACCAGCCCGTTTTATCAAAACTGCTTGTGCTTTGACCAAGTCTTTTCTCACGCTGCTTCAGTTGAGCTGGCTGAATTTTCTTGGTCTCCTGTAGCTATTTCTTTTTCTCTGCTCTCCGTGCGTTAGGGAAGGGGGGAGTTTGCCTTCCTTTTGTCATTTCTCTAACTCCTTCCAAGCAGCTGGAATTTATTTTAATAACGTTCTTTTCAAAAGAGCCTGGAGCCATAATACATGAGGCTGTGATCTCAGAAGAGCCCATAAATTGTGTCGGGTCAGCTCTGGTCAATGCCTGCATTGGAGACCTCCAAGGACACCCTGGGTGCTGCTCAGCCTGAGCCAAGGCAGCCCCGCTGCCAGGCTCCGTCTGCCCCGTGGGCTGTGGCTTTCAGCGTGCTGCCTCTAGCCATGCCAAACGCTTCAGAGGAAGACACGTGATCCCTGCAAGTTATTCTAAACTGATCTTAATATCCTTCCAGACGTTTGTGGCACGAAGCTGCCTGTCTGCTGCCTCACGTGTGCAAGGGTGGCTAGGGGGCACGGGACCCCGGCTGCTTACCCAACACGCTCCACAGAGGAATCTCGACTTCACGAGGGAAGTAGCCGGCTTGAACACACTCCGTGCGATTTTTCCCTGTTTTAAGCTAGACAGCGTGTTTCTGGAAGATACACAGTCTTGTCATAAGGCCTCCACAAGACGGTGACCTCCACAGCTATGCTGCTGCAGCTCTGCCTGCCCAGAAATTGCATCTTACTTAAACAAGACAGAATTTGTCCTGTCGAGCTTCCAGCTGTTGGCTCACGTTGTGTCTCTGTCAGGAGGACTGAGATGCCTGCCTGCTTGCCTCCTCCTCCTATTAAACGCTCTTCTATGTGTAAATCCCTATATTCAGCAATTATGTCACCTCTCAGGCTTCCTGCCCGTAAGCTGCATTGACTGAATAGATTAAGCCTCACGTCCGAAGTCTTGTTTTCCAGCTCCCGTGGCCTCTGCTGCAGATCGCCCACTCTGCGGTAAAGCCTGTGTGCTTTGAAACCCAGCCGTGTGGTTTTAATTCAGATTACAATAAAATCCACTAAGCTAATCCTTCAGGCTATGTTTGACAGTAGTTTTTCTTCGTCAGTGAACCCAGTAATTTAACCTTTCCCTCCCAAGTCAAGGAAGCTTCTGAAAATACTGAGTGTTTTTTCCTACTAGATGTTAACCGCTTTCCTACTACCTTGACCTTGACTTGGTGGTTGGAGTCAGCCCCGAGGAGTGGTCTCTGCTGCAATAACATGGTGTGGAAAGAGTGTTCCTCAAAGAGTAGGAGAGCCTCCAGGTCAGCCACTGGCAAAAGCTGTCCTGTGACCTTCCGCTGCGGAGGGATGTGCCGAGCTCAGGAGAACCCTCTTCCCTCCTTTTACAGGCTCTGGCTGTGTTGAGTGAGATAGGACTGTTTGTTTTCCTTCTCTTGTTTTTCTGGTCCCTTTTCCTCTTGCCGTAACGTGTTGCTTCACCAGCCGTGGAATCAGGGGTCGCACGGAGCTATTATTCACCAGAGGATTAAATTCTTAGCACCGCTCTGCTTCCCGCTTCTTCTGGATGGCGTTTTTTTTTTTCCCCTGCATAGTTTCAGGATTATCTCAACGGTTCTAAAGCAGGAGCAGCAAGCGAGAGCCAAACGCCGTTAGCGCAGGCGTTAGGTGGGCTTTTTCTGCTGACAGAGCTGCCAACATTTCACACGTCTGACCAGGGCTGCTTTTGTGTGTCCCTCAGGGGTGTTCCTTCACCTCGGGTGAAAGACCTGCTCTCCGGCCAGACTGCCAGCTTTCAGTTCTTACTGTTTTGAATGTGAAAGACATCGACAACAGCTTCTAGGCAACAGGCAGCGGGTGCTGATCGCCGAGTCTTACTTGACTCTGAGGCTGTTGGGTCTCTAAAGGGGCTGTGACAAAACCCAGCGTCAACGGGTGCCACAGGTGACAGGGTTGAAGTGGCAGAGGCTGTCATGCTGCTCCACTGCTTGATGGAGGAGAAGGGTGCCCTTCGTGGAGTCAGACCAAACTGGGAGTGGGAGGAGACTCAATCCGAAGTTCTAAACATGTGCTAAGAAGGAACGAAACATTTTTGCCTTCTCTTGCAGAAACAAAGATAATTTTGTAATAACCTGTGGTGTGTCTTGCGGCTGTGGGTGTCTCTGTTTCAGAGTGTGTCTCCGTAACGTGCTGCAGATATTTTCTGTTTGCTTGTTTGCTCTGGACGTTTCATTCCATTTTCCTGCTGAGCCAGTAGATAGTGATCTGTGTATTGTTTTCCAGACCACGATGAAATAGCTCATCCTCCATCAGTGGGCTCTGCTCGATGGGGGTGCAGCATCCCCTGATTTGAGATTGACCACCTCTTGAGATTAGGAAGAGCTGGAAGAGGAAGAAAGAACATGGTGTCAGTACTGATCCACGCATGATAGCTTTGGGGTGGTACAGAAGAGTCATTGGCATGAACTAGGTCTAGTGCAACAACAGGCTCTGCAGCCTTTTCTCCGCCTCCCAGCGAGGGCTTCGGCTGCCTGTGCCCATGCCCGTGGCCAGCTCCGGTATGCGCAGCCGTAACGTGGGGTGAGGCTGGATGACATCTGTGTGGAGCCTTGTCAGGGCTCCCAGTGCTTGGGAGCCACTTTTAAAGTCAGGTCCTTTCTGTAAAGCCAGGATCTTTTGGTTCTATCAGTGCAGATGTTCGAGGTTCAAGGGGGAGGAAAAGCCTACATCATAGATGTGGGGAGACTTTTAAAAGACAAGATAGGCTTTTCATACATAATGTCACGGCTCTGGAGTCCACTAGCTAGCACATGATTTATTCCAAATCAGTTCCATGTGCTAACATACTTTGAGAGCTCGTCTGTGCCTTTTGTGGGGCAGTTTAAATACGTCAGGTTTATGGAAGGTTAGCCAGCAGCAGTCCCAGCCTCATTAACGAGCTGTGGAGTGCACTCACACAGACCTAAACCATGCAATAGGTGCAGCGTCTTGCATCGCTCTGGACACATACCACGGGGTTCTGCACACACAGGGTGCATTCAAACAGGACGTCTTTACGGTTTGTATTTCCAGTCTAACCAATGGCACTGACAGCGCTTCAGAGATCTCGCAGTTCATCCGACAGAAGCCCTTACCACACTTCCAGCAAGCAATCAGGATTATTCTGGTCACCTTCCATGTGTGCTGGGCTGAGCTTATTTTACCACAGTCTTTAGGAAAGTGTTTTCCAGCTGCTCCTTTGTTATCTGACCAAAGAGACTGAAACAGGAGCTGAATAAAAGCCTCTTAGAGGCCACTGGAGGAGATAGGTGGAGGCTGTGTGAGGAGGGATTTTCTGGCTGTGATTCCCTTTCTTCTTCCCAGGCCCTTGCCACGTTCTCCATTCCACCTGACACCCCAGATGCAGATGCCAGCACCACGAGGGCAGTCTGTGGATCCTTTTCCAGCCAGCAAAGGGAGCAGTTTGCTGGCTGGGAACGACCAACGACTCATTGCCCAGAGATTCTCTTGACTGCAAAGAGTTCCCACCACACTGACTGAGTGGACTTTGCGTATGGTAACAGGTCCGTAAGGAAGTAAGGAAGAAAGAGCACACCAGCCAAACCGACCCCAGGCTTCCCCACACAAAGGTGTCCTCAACGGTGGGAAAAACTCATCTGTGCTTCTTGAAGCCTCCACAATCCCTCTTTGTGTCCTCTTCCAGGGCAGAACAGACAGGAACTCAGTGAGACAGCAATCAGCCTGCGTACTTATTAGCGCAATTTCCCTCGAGTGGCCTGTTGCTTTTAGGACATAGATGCAATCTGCGGGGTGTGACATCCCCGTCGTAGGTATTAGAAATAAGAGGGGGAAAGGGTCTCCTCTTTCTGTACAGTATCTCCTCCCTTCCCCTTCGGTCATTGGGGGAGCGTCCCCTACAGTCCAAACAGGACTGGGGAAAAGAGCTGACGGGATCTCAAAGGCACTGCCCAACAAATAACTGCTTGGGGAAAGGCCCGGGCTCTCCTCTGTCCCTGTACCCCTCCGTGCAGCACAGACTGGGTGAGCCGTTCTGGAGAGGGCAGTTAGAAGGTCCACTGCTCCTCTTACCTGGTTCCTCTGTTCCAAGCCACGTTTCACAAAGGCGGTTTCTTCAGCTCTGCTCCCACCGCTCGATCGCTGCCGATTCTGTTGCAGGGAGCAGCCTGCGCTGTCACAAGGAGCTGCTGAAAACTCGGGGGGAAGCTTAAGCAAAATATGAGGAGGAGTTAACAATTTCAAGACAGTAAAGCCTGGGTTCTACGTGGGGCTGCAGCCCTTTCAGATGGAGAGGTATTTGGATGAGAGGGCTTAAGGAGGCTCCCAAGTAGCAGCTTGGAAGGGAGGTGTTAACTAGTGGTTACCAGTTTATTTCGGTGCTGGAGGGCAGTGCCCTGCTGAAGGGGTCTAAAATAGTATGACAGTTTTGGTTTGGAATCAGAATTCGATCTCAAAGTTAAACATGGATTTTCACTTTCTAAAATTCGTTTGGTTTTTTTTTTTTATTCTCACTTCCATGTTTTCTTACTAGAAAAAAGGAAGCTGGGAATTTTACCTGGTTTTAAAAAATATGTCTAGTATTAAATTTCCTACAACTATTTCTTTTCTCCTCAAAGTTCTGAAACCCATGTTTTCACTTAGAAATGCGTGACTTGACTAGTTCTCCTTTTGAACTTCCATGGGTGTTTATAGTGTACGTTCTTGCTGTATATACAAAACGTGAGGAGAAGTAAGTTATTGCTGTTTCTGGCTGATTCCATTCCCCGAAACATCAGTCCCAGACTGTGATATCATGACAGCCAGCGAGTCTCGAGTGATGCGCGGTCTGTGTTTTTACACGGCCCGGATTAGAAAGCCACATGGTTAACAGATCCGTGAAATCTGCTGTCTGGAAGATCTGTTGCAGTGGGAGAAGGTGCCCTGGGAAGGTGCTTTCTGGCAGCACCCAGGCTGCGGGTTGGGACTGGTGTCACTCCCCAAGCTCGGCGAAGGGACAGGACATGAGGTCAGGGAGACGGGGAGCTGTGAGGGTAGGTACAACAGAGCGAAGGCTGCTATGAAAAGAAGAGCAGATTTTATTGTGATTTTCTTTTTTCTTGCCCAGACTGCGGGAGTTAACTCTGGAGGAAGGTCCCATGGACACCAGATCTCGGTGGCCTTTCCTGCCCTACAGAACAGGGCTTCTCCCTCCTCCTTGCATAGCAAGTGCCACCCCGCACCCCCCCAGGCGCCTGTTCCCAGGGCAATCTCTGCTTGGCAGGGAGCTGCTGTTTGTCCTGCTTCCCCTCCCATCCCCCTGCTCACGTTCTGAGCAGCTCTGAGGTGGGCTGATCCTGCTCAGAAAAAAACCGAAGAGAAGAGCATCAGCTATGGCGCTGCTCTGCAGCCTGTGCTGCTCGCTTCTCTTGTCCCTCTCCCTTCTCAGTTCCATTTTCACCCCCCTGCTGCTGCCTTATCAACTATAATTCTCTCTCATTTTAATCTCCCCCCGCCCCAGCTTAACGGATTGAAGACATCAGAATCACGAAGCAAATTGTTCCAAGTCCTAAGGATTCTTTTGAGAAGCAGGAATTTGTGACATATTGGGGGTTTCTGGGGAGAGATGTTACAAGTGTGCTGGGTTTGATTAGAATGCAGCTCCTCTCAGGAAGGGGAGGAAGACTCCAGCACCGTCTGACAGTCACCTGGAAGGCAGAAAAGGAGCTTGAAGCTGGATTTACAGCATTTCAGGAAGATTCTTCCAGGTTGGACTCCAAAATATGAGAGATTTCAGAGATGTCCACATCGTAGCCGTGTTTTCCTTACTGGCTGTTGCACATCTGTGATTAGTTTAGAAGGGTTTAATTTTGATCTCAGCTCCTTATCCTACAGGACGCTAAGGATTTGAGTTCTTTTTCTTCCATTTTGTGGCACTGCCAGTGTCTAAAGTCTTTATGCACAAGATCTTTCTTGCAGGAGATCTCATCCTCCTGTACTGCAGTGGACGGCAAAGTCTTGGGTGCTACAAGATCTCACAAAGCTGCAGAACTGCCGGATAACGAAGTTTGCAGCTCCTAAGAAAGCCTCAGGTAACAGCGACTGCGGACGCTCCTCAGGACCGGGTCCATGCTCCTGCTCTTTGGGCTGGTCCAGCCCCTCCCAGCAGCACCGCTGGGTGCTCCCAGTGCCATTTCTGGTCTACGCTTCGCCCTCTTTTCAAACTGCAGATGGAGGATGGGATGGTGGCCAGCACACAGGGAAGCAGCGTCATGGCTGAAAGCGGGAAATAGCCAATTAATGGATCAAAGTCAGGGAAATTAAGCCTTGAGAGGAAAGGGAGCAAACAGGGTGGGGATGGGAAGAGCCAGATAATAGCAGCCCTCAGGGGAGACACCAGAGCAGGAAACAGGGCTGGAATCCAAGAGGCAGAGGGTGAAATGCAGCGGCCGCTCCTCACAGGGATGGTCTAAGGAGGGAGAGGAGCAGCACAGGAAGAAACGCAAAAACCATGTAATATACACTCTGATTTTGAACGTTTAGCTCCTGCGCTCTCGGGAGGCTACCGGCGAGCAGGGCTGGGCCAGCAGACCTTCCCGTACTGCTCGGCAGCAGAATTTGGGGCCAGTGAGTGGAGGCTTTCATGGGGCTTCCCAGCAGTCTCCTGGCATCACTGCACAGCCGCTCACTCTCCAGACTTGGTCCCTCCTTCCCCTGGCACCTCAAAAGCCCCTGACATCTGACCTCTGCTTTTGAAGTAACGCTTACTAATCATAGCATCATAGAATGGTTTGGGTGGGAAGGGACCTTTCATAGGTCATCTGCAGTGAGCAACCAGAGCAGGGTGCTCAGAGCCCCAAGGGCCAACCTGACCTGCCATGGTGCCAGCCATGGGGCTTCTCCCACCTCTCGGGGCAACCTGGGCCAGGGTCTCACCACCCTCAGCACCAACAATCTCTCCCTTCTCTCTGCTCTCAATCTCCCTCTGTCAGTTTAACCATCACCCCCTGTCCTGTCCCAGCAGCCCCTGATGAACAGCCCCTCCCCAGCTTTCGGACAGCCCCCTTGAAGCACTCCAAGGCCGCACTAAGGTCTCCCCGGAGCCTTCTCCTCTCCAGGCTGAACCCCCCCAGCTCTCTCCCCTCTCCGCCCAGCAGAGGGGTTCCACCCTTGGGTCATTGCTGGGGCTCCTCTGGCCCCGCTCCAGCAGCTCCCTGTCTCTGCTGGGCTGAGGAGCCCCGAGCTGGAGCCAGCGCTGCAGGGGGGGTCCTTACTAACCTGACCCTGCTTTTGCTGAGCTAAATCCTTGGTTCTAATGCCTCTGTGTAACTCCTCCAGGTATTTTGAACTCGGTGCAGCATGGTGGTGAGAATATCCATACTCTGGTAAGGGGAACCTGCACTTACTCTGCTTACCTCGACATGAGGTGACGGACAGCACTGAAACAGGACGTTCCCCAGAGCGAAGAAGAGTGTCCTTCCTGCTCGGGCTTTACTGAGCCTTTTGGGTTCTAGGGATGAGCTCACCCTGTGCATACACTAAAGCTGCCCAAGAAACACTCGTGCTGTAAAAGGTTTTTCATGGAAAATGAGATGTTTACAAAACAGGGAAGATACTGAAGTGTTTGTTTGGGTTGGGTTTTCCCCCTGAATCACTTTAAATGGCAACATGCAAAGCAAAGTAATTTTTCTTGTATGTCACACTGTTTCATTAAGGCACTAACAGGAGACACTTGATCTAGAAATTAAGATAAGTTGCTTCAATCAGTACTAAGTAGCAGGTGCCCTTAGTGATTAAATGTAATAGAGTATTTCCATTATTCTATTAAGCTTTATGTCAGCAGTTGTCATAGTCCCTCTCAAGGCCTGAGATACTGTGAAAACGCCTTCAGAACAACATTCCAGACCCTTGGAACGAAAGGGGGGATTTTCACTTCGTGGAGAATTTATGACGTTTGTATTTGGCCTATGGCAGATAAAAAGCCAGGAACGGAAATATTTTCTTTTCCTGCGCAGGAAGAAGTATTAGGTTGGATAGCCTGGTGTATTGCTGACACGGTGTAGGTGCTGTTCAGCCTCTTTATTTGCTGTGTTATTCGCAGAGAACACAAAAGCACCTTCCTGCTGAGTCGTGTCCTCTTCCCCTGCCCTTTGGTGCCTCTCACGTGGGTTGGGGGTGCTGGGGGAAAAACCCAGCACCCCAAACCCGCTACACAGCGAGCTCGTTCATCAGAGCAGCAGATGCAGAAAGGGAAAAGGAGTGGAAGAAATACTGGCATGATGGTGAGGTCAGTACCCTGGGCTTTCAGCTGCTGCTTACAGGTAAATGTGCACTGCAACAGGCCATGAGTCTGCAGAGACCCTGGGAAACACGGTCTGGGACACTCAGAGCAACGTCCCCGTGGAAATGACGGCAGCCTGGCTTCTTGGGGTCAGCTGCTGGAGAGAAACTACAGAACAGTGTGAACGCTGATAGACCTGCAACCCATCCCTGGAGGTGGTTTTAGAGGCAATGGCAAGGGGCTCACGCTCGGTGCTCTGAGCTCTCAGTCCCCGCATTCCCGTCACGTCTGCGTTTAGGGCTGACAGGATCTGTTCTGGGGGTATATTACATTACAGAACTTGACAACTGCAGAATTCCGAGTCTGACAATCTTGTAAGTTAATAATGGACTTTTTTTCTCAAAGTAACCAGGAGGGAGGCACAGACAATGACTTATCTCCTTAATTGAAATCTGAGGAGTTAAGTTCTGTTTTCATTTCTGTCAGCACAATCCCAGGGAAGTCAATCATATGGAACCAAGTGTGCAATTTAATTCTAAATTGTTTGTTATAGTCAAGACGCCTGTTTCCACACGGCGTGGGATCCTACCAATCCAAACCGAAATAATTTAATTTCTTTCTCAAACAAGCTTTCACTGATTTAAAAAAAAAAACCCAACACATCTTTTGCCTGACAACTGGTGCAAGACGGGTGAGGAAGCAAGTGTGGGAAACAGGGGTGGGTGCGTGCCCTCTCCCACAGCCTCCTGCAGAGTGGGAGAGAGCGGGGAAGGCTTGTGATAAGAGAGGGAACTCCCTTTGATTCCCTTGAGCAGTAATGTGATTCCGTTAATTTAGATAAATATCTGTGAGCCTGGTTCTACTTTGGCTCACATCAACTGCACCAAGCGTCCGCGTCCGTCTGCGGCACCGATTTTTGATTTCTGGTGAAAAAAACCCACAAGCAAACCAAAGGGACACGTGGCCTTGCCCAGCTGATGAAAGCCTTGTGGAGTCACGAACCTCTCGGGCAACAAAGCAGGGAAAGAACCCGAAGTGAGGTTTCCCATATTCTCAGGAGGTGGCTTTCCTGGGGGACCCTTAGGAGACGTTTCTGTACTCAAGGTAAACCAATATTCAGCACCGTCCTCTCATCTGCAAGCCGAGTGTACAATCTGCTAAGAAACGGTCACTTCATGATGAAATGCAGCCACCTGAGGGAGAGGCAGCGCTGAGCATGCTCTCAGTGTTCCCTGGCTTCTGCCTTCCCTCCAAAGGTCTTCCATGTATGAGATCTGTTCCAGCACATAACTTCACTCCTCCAGATCCCAAAGCCATGTGCTCGTTTCCCATGCAGAGCTCGGCTTCCACATGCTTTCCTGCTCATCTTAATAGGAAAGGAAAGACGCCAAGTACTTGGGAAAGCATGTCCCAAACCACAATCACACGCAGGAAGTCTCCTTTTGGCCTCACTTGATAGTGTTTTGTTTCCATCCAGTCTCTGCACAGAATGTGAAGCTGATAGCGTCCTTCGGTGGGGGAAGCAGGAATGCTCTGTGTCAGCCTGGTAATCTCAGCTGATCTTGCTCTTGCTATGAGATGTTTATCCCTCTGCCCACCTCCAGGCACCCTGGTAAGTCTCTCTCCCATTTGTCCCTGATGTACTAATCAGGGTGATCTTCAGAAAACACTTTCAATTGTCATTATTACCACGGTGTCTGGAGATGCTGATGAAGTTCATGATGCTGCTATAGCAAGTGGTATCAGAACACACCTATTTTTTAGCTAAATAAGACAAAGGAAAGGCACGATAAAAACAGAGCAGTGAAGCAGCTTGCACAATATTGTTCAAATCAGGAGCAGAACCAGGATCCAGCGATTTAAAATCTATTTTTTCTCCTGCTAGACCACAGTTTCTCTAAGTACAGTGTGGTTGTTGTCCGCATGCCTGGGTGCTAGTCCAGGCCATAGAATGCCTTTTATATTCCTTTAATCCCTTGTCAGTGCCCCAGCGTTACCCAGCTCTTCCCAACAGCTCCCAAACCTAAGGTCACGTAATTCAGCTCACAGGAGCACAGGAGCTGTGTAAATCAATCTGAATCCCTGCTCTCGCAGGCATTTCTGGACCCCAGGTCCTGTGCACACCAACCCTTATCTCTGAGTCCTTTCGGTTGCCTCTCCAGACTCCTGGGTTAGGATCCAATGCCGGGTGTCTCCAAGCTGTATGTACCATAACTGTCCACTGGTCTCAGGAGAAGCTGATTCTGAAAATGTGTGGAGTCTCTGGCCTTTGGCAGGTCAAATTTTCCTCCACTACTGTCAGAAGAATGACTTCTCTTGCTGGTCCTGCAAGTACATTTTTCTTCGCTTCCGGAATTTAAATGACTATATTCTGCCAAAATTTCCCTCAAGAAAAGATGAAAATATTCCTGTCAGGGCGTGGTTATTCCCAGGAGCTTTTGCTAAGGTGGGTCCTCAAAGTATCTTCCTATTTCTCCTGCAAAATCACCCTGGACATGGCAGTTCAGCCACTGAACTGGTGCCCGTGAAACTCAGGCTGAGGGGAGCTGGGGTGCTGGTGCTGCGTGTTTGCTCTCAGTTGTGGGCTTGGATTCTGCAGGACCTGGAGGTGGACCCTAGCTGGAGAAAAAACGCCCCAAGAACATGCTTCTGCTGCTGCCACAACCTTAAGGGGCAGGAAAACAAAAGCAGGAGCCCAGGCTGTCCTTGGAATACTGAGAGAGGCTTTGGGAAGGAGCGGAGAGGACGAGGGGAAGGGATTGTTTGAACAGCTGCGGTGGATCAGCAGCTCTTCCCCTGCTGCACAGCAGCCCCCACCGTGCCAAGGAAAACACAGGAATCCCAAAAAGAGCCATCGAACCACAGTCAGGACAGAACCAGCCCACAAACCCGAGAGAAAGGGAAGAGATGCTTCCAGATGAGACGTGACGCTGATGCGATGGTGGATTCCTTCCCAGGAACTGCAAAGGAGGTTTGTAGCAGCAGCAGAGGAGGAGAGTCAGAGGAGGAACCACAGGAGGGAAAGGGGCAGGCGCAGCTTTGCTGAGAGCGGAGCCAGCTGAGCTCATCCCAGCGCAAGTTCCCTTCGGATACAGCAGGATGAGCTGTGCTGCCGCTGCCATCCACAGCTCATGGCTCCTGCTTTAGCTGGCCAGCCCCGCCAGCCACCAGCTGCTGCGGGCGTGCGGCAGCTCCCCTGTCCTGAGCCAGCAGAGCTCTCGGGAGCTTACACCTCTGGAGCTGGAAAGTTCAGAAGCTCCTAAGAACCACAAAGATTAAAGAGGGAGCTTGGGGGCTGCTGTCCCGTGTGGATCCAAGCAGTGGTTTGAGGAACACCCCACAAACGAGGATCCATCACCTTCCCCCTGCCCCCTCCCAGCCCCTCGGCACTGCTTTTTGTCTGGCTGCAGTGCAGTCTGCGAGGCCGGTGCCCACTTACGGACAGTTACTGCGGGGAGCGCAGGCGGTAATTGCTCAGCTGATGGCGTGATGGGCTCTCCGAGGACCGAGCCCGACAGATACAGCTGGCCTGACTCGCCTGATGGCATCGTTTCCACTTTATTATAACTGTGATTTTCAGCTCAATAATTTCAGAGTATTTTTAGACCCTTTGAGATGAAATAGTATGCTGAATTTGCAATGTTGGCTTTTTTGTTTTGCTTTGGTTCCCTCTTAACTGGTGACCAGGAGGAAAATAATTTTCCGAACCAAGTCAGGCAGGGATCCCCCAGTTCAGCTTTCTTCCCGCAGCCTTTCCAGAAGAGAAGGGAACTCTCAGCAACTGCTGAAAGAGGTCAGTATGTTTGTGGGGATGAACTGGGAGCCCAGGCATGACATAAAGAGGAATTTCAGCTGAGACCACCATCCACCCTGTCATCTCATGGAAAAAGTCTCCCACCGAGAGGTGTGGGGTGAACGTCACTTGTTCTTCTAAAGCCAGACCGTAAGAATCTCTGACCAGAAACCTGTAGGAAACAACAAAGTCCTAACATCACGGCCAGCAGCCATCCTCCTCAACCTCCGATTCCAGAGTCGCCCCAATAGCCCTGTCCTTCCTCCGGGCCATTTGCCTCCCATGAGTCCCCAAAAGAAAAGGCAAACAGCTCCCAGAAGACACGTCCTCCTTCTTCTGGTACATGACAGAGCACCACGGCTCTAACATGTTTCTCTTGCACGTGTTCGACACAGGATAACGCCATGCTGTGCTACGTCCAGGGCAGGGGGATAGAGCTGTGAAGCTCCTTCTCTTTTGCCATGCATCGATCAGCGAGGGATGCCCTGTCACTTGTCATTGCTGTGCGTGGCTGCTTCCTGTCCTGGTGTTAAAGCCCAGAGCCTCAGGCATCTCCTGGATTTTGTTTAAATGCTTTATTGGATTTGATGAACCTCATATACACCAGACAGACCATGGGAGACATGTCCTGGTGGTATCCACAATAACCAATTAAAATCCCAGCCATGTTTTAGCTCCGTTTTCTATGAACTACAGAGACACAACCCTCTTCTCTATAGGACGAGCAGAGATCTCATTAACTACATTTAATTGAGAGTGGCAGCTAGTGGATTTTATACATTAGGGAGCACTTCTGTAGACATCACATCTTTCAAACGCATGCACTGAAAAATTATAATGAATCCCATGATCGATACAGAATCATCTTTCTGGTTTCAGTGTTGCTTCAGTTCCAAGGTTACTTGAATAGATGAGCTTCAGTTAATAAAATTCACATTTTCTTCACCCAACAGGATTTTTCCCAAACTGACTCTTATTCTTTCCTCTATCTTTTGTCATCATCTTTATCAACTGGCCCTTCAAATTAACCTAAAAATTTCTTTTTTTTTTTCCCCCCTGCTTCCCTTTGAGGATGTCAAGGCTCTCGGGAGCTGCAGACAATCCTCTTTCAAAGTGTATGGCATTGCTCCTGTTTTAGAGGAGGAAATCAAGGGTAAGCACAGTTTGGTGTTTCTCACCCCATGTGGCACACAGGAAGGCAGTGATGAAGCTGCCAACTGAGCTCTGAAGCCCCAGCACTAATAACAAACCATGTTTCCTCCGTAGTTCATTAGAGATTCCAGAGAAGGTGTGTGAGCTCCTTCATGTTATGGAGGGCAAGAGCCCACCATGGATGTCATGTGAGGTCAATAATCCACTGAATGACATGAGAAGGCAGTGGGAAGAGCAGCCATATGGCATGTACATACAGACCCCACACACACACCCAGACACGCTTTCCCATTCCTTGCTGGGACTCGGTCCCCGTGATTCCTTATGTCACCTTCCCTTGTTTGAATGGGGAAGAGTAGGAGAAGACAGTATATGAGAGACTATGTAAGGTGGTGACAGCCTTTCTTCGGTGAACTGCACTAACCCAGGTAACTCTGCGAGAGCCCATCATTGTGTTGGTCATTTGGTACGTAGAATCGTACACATGGTAGGGCAGCTTCACCCTGCCTGTCTGATGTGTGTTCAGAGCTCTGACAACATCTGCTTTCTGACTGAAATGCTTCAGGCTCGCTCTCGGTTTGAAGTTTAACACTTTTGGGAAGTTTGAAGAAACTATTTTCTTCTGGTCATGTTCTTTGGGTCAGAGCAAAATGAATGTCTGCCCGAGAGCCTCGCACTAGTCGTTATCGTGTCCCACGGGGGATGAGTAGGTAGCAGATCCCTCCGAGCAGGGGAAGGATTGGGAGCAGGGGGGGGCAAGCTGCCCCTCCTGCCTCTCTCCCTGCTCCGCTGTGTCCTCGCTGTCCCGCCACCTGGGAGCAGCGACAGAGGAGCTGGAGGCAGCGGGGCTCCCTGGCAGCAGGGAGGTGTGAGGCAGCTGCCAGGCTTCGTGCCACCCGCTCGGTGTTTGCATAGCTTTGCCTTTCCCAGCGATCTTCCCCCGTGTCCTGTGCTCCTCATGTGGTTCCCGTTAAGGTCAGCGGGGGGGAAGGGAGGCACGAGAATTATTGCAGGATTTACTCTGCCTGTCATGCCCCAGCCTGGAGCGCTCTGTGGTGCAGAGGCGCCAGGGAGGTGCCAGCACGGCCCAAAGGCGGTGTTCCAGCACCGTTAACTGCGCTGGGAGGCAGGCTTCTCCCGCTCCCAGCCCTCCACAGGACCCTGACCATCTCTGCCTGCAAGCTGCACAGCAAGGAACAAAAGCTGTCTCAAAAGTGCACGAGAACTAGATCCTCCATCCAGCTGAACAGAAGGTGCCAGTTTGAACAGTGCCAGTCCATGGAAGGGGCATAATCCTGGTGGGAGGGACTGGGACTGCCAGCAGAACCGGTGTGAGCTCATCCACAACAGGGCAAGGGGCTGACGTCCCGCTGTCTCCCCTTCTTCCTGTGTGCTCTGCGGCTGGCCCAGGGACCAGACTGCCCAGCGGAGCTCTTCCTGAGAGACTTCTCTGGCAGTTGGTTCCATTGACATCTGGCCCCTTCTTTTGCATCAAAGTGACAAAATCACATGCAAAATTACTCCCAGCAGCCCAAGTAGGGGTGATTTCCCCTCCCTCTTTCCTCCTTCCGGTGGGTGGGTGCTCCTCGCCTCTAACGCCAGTGCTCTGCGTACCTGGCAAAGCAGGTTGAAGCCTGGTGCTATGTCACTGCTGATTGCTCCCTGCCTTTTCTGGGAGATGCTGCAATTCCTGGAGTTGGGAGGACAGTCCTCTCTTAGGATGGGGTCCAACAATCCTTTTCTTACCTGCGGCTCCAAAGTGTGCACCTCCCCTGGGCTTTTGGATACTCCTCTGCTAAGCAGGTTCCAGATTAGAAAGGTGCTGGACAGGTCAGAGACCCAGAGCAGTGTGACACTGATAGATGTTAGGAATGCAGAAGCTTGCAAGGCAGATGGTTACAGCCTGACAGCTCCTGGCTGGGTTTCCTGAGACAAGCTCCCCATCCTCCCCATGCTTAGTCTGGCCTTTGGGGGATGAAAGGACAACACTACATGTATGAAGTAATTTTCTTTCTGTTAATGGAAGGTTTCTGCTGGGAATTCAACAACTTTCATGGAAGAAAAAGCTGCCCAGAGTAAAGATGATAACAAGAGGGAAAAAGCAGATCAAGTGAGAGCTCCCCCCTTTGACAGCGCCACCTGATGAAATGGTCCTACACAGTGTTTGTGTGTGTTACAAACCCCTGTGACAGGGGTTCTTCCTAAAGAGGAGCCTTTGTGCCTCCCTCCAGCTTCCTCAGGCGATGGTTTACAATGGGGTGGTTCATAAACTGGCCTATCTCCATGTGGGCCAAGAAGAAGAGAGAAGGAAAAGAAGGAGTGGAAGGCAGAAAAGTTCAACTTCTTTTGCCTTGTTTCCTGAGTACACCAGGCTAAAATCCACTTTGAATGAAAAATTCCAGCCAGCTCCAGTCACCCCTTGGCACACCATCCCTTGCTGCAAGGATCAGGGCTTCCCGGCTGGAAGCCTACACTGTTATGTAGATGATATTGTCTCAGGTTTCTGTTTGTCAGGGTCCCCAACAGCAGGATAAAAAGACAGTAGCTGGTAACGGGGTTTTCTGGGACTGTTTCGAAGTCTGTTAGTGAGCAGGGGTGGAAGCGGAGGGGATGAAGGGGGCAATTTTACTGATTTTAGTCTTCCTGGATACGTAGGAGAACACCAGCAATTTGTTGGCAAGTCAATCGAGGTGGACTGGCAGTTCTGACACTGCCGGGAAGGTTCGGAATGAACCCCAGAGCTAATCATGGTTTGTGGGGAGGACGTGGTGCTGGTGTGCCACGGGCTGGGCCTGTGCCGCTCGGTCTGAGATTCTGCAGCAGCTCCGGACTCCAGCAGCAAAGCCTGGCATCTGCCTCACACATGATACGTTCTTCCCGATGATTTGGTTGGTCAGGGAGAATCTCAACGATGAGACTTTCGCTTGCAGGTCCAGGCTTTTGTAGGAAAGCTCTCCCTGCCTGTCATTAGTCCGCAGTGAGCTGAGCGAGCTAACCCTGATGCTATCCCAGTCCTTCTCCAGTAACCACGCGATACATACATGGGGTCATTTTGCCATTCACCAAAGTTCCTTGTATGTTCTCTCGCACAGACTTACTCACATGATTTCAGTGCAGTGAGTAGCTTTTACTCCACTGAGGTTTTGGACTGGAACAGAAACAAGTTCAGGTGTGAGTCTCAAAGCAGATGAGACAGGACGGGCATAGCAGGAGGGTCCGTGCCAGGACAGGGTCAGTCTGTGCGACAGCTGAGCTGGGGCACTGGGCACAGCTGGTGGTGGGGCTCTGAACTACAGCAGTGAAAGTTGTGAGGACCTGAAATGCCTAAGCTGAGCTGCAGAACAGAACCAGGAGCGATCAGGCTCTGGTTCATCCTTCCTTTCATTCATGTGCAATAATACAAGGTTTAAAATGAGCCCCAGCTCCTGGGGGGACTTACAGCGGATGCTGGCTCAACTCTGCATCAGTTCTCAGTGCTCTGGCCCACCGAACAAAGCTGTTGTGCTGTTCAGATGCTAATCTGATGTCTTGGCCATCTAAGCCATTCTTGGGCAGTTGTCTGCAAGGCTCAGGGTCTCTGTTCAGCCACCGTCTTCTTCCCTTGGTGCAGCTCGCTGCTGCTGTGCCCGAGCCCCCCAGCAGTCCCGCTGTGGGTCCACAGGCCACCCCACTGCTCCCAACCTGCTTCACTGCAACTCCCACTGCAATAAATATTCTTCTAAAGGCTCTTCCTTCAGAGGAGTCTTCTCCTCTGCCGTTGCCCTCATCTCCCCTCCTCACAGGACTTCCTTCCCACTCATTTCCTTTATTTGGGGGAACAGCTGGACAACTCCAGCTGTTTCCCTCCATGAGCACTTTCGGAAATGAGGTGATAACCTCAGCCCTTCTTGAGCCTTGAGGTTGGCTGGGGGAGGGTTGCAGATTCAATTAACAGTCTGCGAAATATTTGAGGTTAAGGGCAGAGAGGTTGAGCTCCAGTGGAATTTTCCATCTCGCCTGGGCTGTTTCCCTTCCACCCGCGCTGCCTGTCAGGCCTCAGGGGTGCACAGCTTGCCTGCTTTTTTCCAATTATTTTAGTCCTTTGGCAGTGTTGAAATGGGAAGCCGCCTAATTAAATCTGGAGCCTTGCACATGAATGATCCCTCAAGGGCCAGCGGGATGCACCGGCAGAGGAGCAGCACATTGAGGGGTGGTGCTGGTTGCTGAGAGATGATTTTCCTCAAGCACAACCTCTTTGGACTCCTCTCGGAGCACTGGTGCTGAGGAAAGGAGTTGCATGGCGGGCTCCTTGCAGTGGAGGATGTGCAGGTTAAAAGATGTTTCTTTGTGTGTCCAAATGGGAAATACAACTCACAGCCAGGGAAATGGCCAACGTCCATCTGACCTGCACTTGGGAAAGACAAAGAGCAGTCAAGGGCCCACATTAGAGCCTTGGGCCTTCTGCTGTGACTCTCCTTTTGCATGCTAAGAGGCAGTGATTGGCAAAGTTCAAAGAAAACCATGATATGGAGGAAATATGGGTGAGGTCTGGAGGTTGTTTGCTACCATCCAATGCTCTGCCCCTCTTAAGGCCATGATCACCACAGTTGCTGTCAAGTGTCAGATGCTGCAGTGGTGTTTTATTATCCCGATGCCATGAGCAGTAGCCACCCCACCGGTCCAAGCTGTTGTGCTGACTGGAAGCCAGACTCCAGATGACCATCACCGGCAAGAGTCTGCCTGGAGCAACCTCAGCCAGGCTGGAAGCAGCCTGCTTTTCTCCATGACTGGGGATGGGTGTGGGAGGTCTACCCTGGTTACTTAGGTGTCAAAAAAAGGTCTAACAGGCAGCAGCATCAACTGTGCTTCATGAGGGCAGGGAATGGCTAGATGGGGGTTTTCTTGTCATCCACCCATCATTGGATTGTTCCTTTTAAGTGGTCAGCGAAAGGTAATGGAGAAAGGAAGCCATCTGTCCTCCCTTTGCTCTGTAGGGAAACTAGATAGCAGGCCAGAGACTAAAATATCCCTTTCTTTGGCTTTCTGGAATGTTCCTCAATGAAGACTTAGTGGAGACCAGGTCTGTCCATCACACCTTTGCTCCTACCCCCTTTTTTGAGAATATGGGGTAAGTGTTTGTGTTCGTGCAAGAGAAGAGCGCGGGGGTTAAGAGTGGTGCCCATCATGATCGTGTGCTCCTCTTGAACGCCCCAAAAGGGCTCTGGGACTGTTTATGGAGAGTATCGATTGTTAATGGCCCTGTGATTAGGACCCTGACTTTGAGCTCCAGCACCAGTTGTTCATTTGCAACTGGAAGTTCCCAAGGTGTTGGGAGAAGACAGACATGGGCTGTTGAGTCCAGGCCCACAAGGAAAGATGGCAGAGGGGGTTTTTCTTGCTGAATCACTGAGAAAAATCCGGCATTAATTGATGTCAGTGCTTCTTTCAGACCAGTACGATCATTAGATGAGTTCAGTCTGATTCACGTTTTTGCCACTGATAGAAGAATTCATTAATGAGGGTGATCAGCAGGAGGCAGGACAGCAGAGGAGATGGGGAAGGATTAGCTGTAACTTGCTGTTTCAAACCCAGTCCAGCTCAGCAGTGATTGGTAGTTATTAGCGTCTGATATTTCTTGGTACACCCTGCATGAAGTAAATTAGCAATTCTTCCATTCAGTTCCCCCTCAGAAGAACATCAGCCATAACTGACATATAGTTAATTAAATGCCTCATTGGCAGTCTTGCAGGGAGAGCAAAAAATGATGGAGACCGTGCTCTCGTTTTTCCCCAGAGTTATCAACATGTTCCAAGAAAGGGTCCTTGCAGGTCACGTTGGGTGTAAAATGGTGACCTGAGTAGTGGGCTGGAAAAGCTTATCCTGGTGTAGGTTGAAATGAGATTTTTATCATCAGGGAGATGCTCCAGGGAGCCTGGCATTACTTGTAATCCACCAAAGGTTTTGTTTGGCTGGAGAGCTGGCAAGATGTCCCACCACAGCCACCTACTAGTGGTGCCAGCGCTCTGGGAGCCTGAGCTGCCATTCCAAGAGTACCGATGTAGATGAGCACCTGGTCCTTCTCCAGGAACCCAGCTGCCTTCTAGAGTCTCAGCCAGACCAGGGGACCACTGAATGTTTCTTCCATGGACGACAGTCAGGCAGTTTACGAAGGGTTTTCTATCAGGGACCATGAGTACAGCCTCAGAGGCTGGTAAAAACGTTGTTGGGGTTTTGTTTTTGAAGTGGTTATTGGATGAAGTGTGGGGAAGTTCTTCACCTCATAACCCAAAAAGGTGGAATTAGGTACCAGCAAGTGAAGACCACTTTATTTTCCTTACAGACACATTCCTCCTCCCACGCGGTTTGGTTTTTGGATGGGTCCAGCACCTCCCGTGGTGGTTTGCTTATTGCTTTGGCACCTTTTTGGTGCAACTGTAGGACCCCTTGGGAAGACTCCCACTTACACACAGCTTTCCCCGGGGATACGAGTCCCTGGGGGAGGCTTGCCGCAGACTGTTTGCTCAGACACCTGCGCACTGTAATGTATGTCTAATTGAGATTGCATTAATGGGATGATTCCATTACAGGCGAGCAAGACGCTTGCTGCAAGAACACTCCCAGCGGGCCCTGAATCAGCTGCAGTAGATAATTTATAAAGTGCTGTGGATCTGCTCAGAGCTCCAGTGTTAAGTACAGGAGACACAGCGCTATTCATTATTAACAAGATATTATGCTTTTTGCTCAGCAAAAATGTGGGTCTGGGATGAGCTAAGCTCCATCAGAGGTGAGGTTTGAGACGGACGGTTTGGCTGGCTCCAAGTCTGTGCCAGCTTTTGAGCTGTCTTTGAAAGTTAAAGCTCGTGTCTCTGTTCTGACCTATTATTCCAAGAGTTCCGTAGGTTCTCTTTGCATTTTCTTGCTTTGTGTTGGAAGTGTTATGAGAAGAGGGCAGTGAAAAGGACTGACTGCTGCCTGTTGAGAAGCATCCCTGGGCCCAGCCTTCTGCCATCTCAAACCTGGTTTCTCTCCTCGCTCCCACATTTCTGCATGTATTTCCCAGTCTGCGTCTGCAACAAGCTTTCGCTCTCTCAGGCGTGGGCTACCGCTGTCCTGGCACGGAGAGAGGAGTGGTTTTCTGGTGCGGTGAAAGGGTGCTCATCTGGGAATGGAGAGCCCTAGTCCCGCACCGCAACAGTGCCCAAGCGGGAGGAGGTGAAAGAGAAGCTGTGGAAGAAAGAAGGTTCCACCTGCTTCTGCATCTTCAGCTCTGCCCGCCCCCCATCCGCCCCCCGGTTCCTCTTGCTGTCCTTCTTCCTTCCCAGGCCTGCCTGGGCAATGCCGCTCTCCTGGGCAGCTCCCCTCGCTGAAGCAAAGCCCCAGCTTCTACCCTTGCGGGGAGTTCAAGACCACACAACAGGCAGCTCGTACTGAAGGATCTGAAGTGTATAGAGGCTCTACTAGCAACCAGAGCTGCTTCGGTTTGGAGATGAAAGCAAAAATCAGTGAAAGCTGAAGACTTTCCAGAAAAGCTTTGCATGATTTTGTGGGGATGCTCCAAGTTATTTATCCTCCTCTCAACAGGCTGTAGGAAACAGTAGATATTTTAATCTTCTGGAGACAGAGAATATTCTCTGCACAATTCTTGCCCTCTTGGCCTCTTGCTCTACTAGCAATTGTTATTACAGCAAAATGTGAAGTCAGGGGTGGAGAATCAATACGACCTTCTGTCCTGGTTCTGCTGGGATGGAATCCCAGCCCAGCCATGGTGTGCCGGCCGCCAGCAGCTTCCAGTCAGGCAGGAGCTGAAGCTGGGAGGGGCACAGGGCAGGGCAGTGCCCCAGCCGGCTCTCAGGTGTATCGTATCGCATCAACATCACCCTCAGTATAAAGGGGGAGGTTTGCTGAGGAGGGGGCTTCTCCCCTTCCTTTTGCCTGTCCCTGGAGGGATTTGCTTATCCTCCTGCTCCTGAAGAACTGCCTTCCCGTTTACTGTGACTGCTGGACATCTGCTGGGCTGAGTATTGCTTTGTGTATGTTATATTGGTATTGATGTTAGTTTGGATGTTTTGCTAAATCTGTTTTCATTTCAACCTGGGGGTCTCCTTTTTCTGCTCCCCCTTCTCAGCTGGGGAGGGGTTGTTGGCTGTTAGATCAACTGCTATAGTTTAGCACTGGATATGGGCTAAACACAGACATCTCCTCATTCTTTTGGTCTTCTCCCTCCCCATGTGTAGTCAGCACTGCCACTGATGTTTTTAGTAGTATTTCAATTTTAATTGTGCTTTGGAGAGGGAAGAAGGGGAGGTTCTTCTGGCACTGAATCTTCCCTGTCTATGCAGAACTTTGGGTCTCTTGGCAGGAAGATGTGCATTTTTAAGGGGTCACACATTGAATTTGTCAGTAGAAAGTTTGCCCTTTAAAATAAGAAGCTTAGAGAAAGTTTTGGTTTGTTTCTTCTTTAAAAATAGAAGGAAAGTGCAGGATTCAGAGCTTGAGACCCGAGATCAGATGCACAAAGGAAGTGTGGCCTTTTCGGTTATTTGTTGGATTGCATTTCTCACTTGCAGAGCTTGGTGGTTGATCGTTATGAACTCCTTCCTTTCCTCCCATGGTCTCTTCTTGGTCTGTCCTTTACACAGCTTGAATAGTGGTGGAGGCAGCTGGATTACCAGCTCCAGAGACTTGCAGGGGTATGTGGGCACGTGTGTTTGGGTTTAGCAGCTGATGCAGACTCCACCAAAAGTCGTGGAAGAGGAGAAAGACTCAAAGTGGGGACGGAGGAGCTGCAGTTGTGACAGTGCCCATCAGATTGATGTGGACTTGCAGCCGCACATGCAGAAACCTGTCTGCTGGCCTCCTGACCCCCCAAAGAGGTCACTAGGATCTGTGGTTCTATTGCATTGGCTCTCTGATGTTGTACACTGCTTGGCTTGACAGTTTGCTGCTTATCACTTTGCATTTTTTATAAGTAATTGGTGGCTTTTGACCTTCTGCTTTGGTTCTTCACATAATCTATCAACACAGAGCAATCAAAATTTCTAATAAGGTCATTGTGGGCCTCCCGTACCACCTGTCCCTGAAAAAAGCCCAGATGGGCTGTTGTCAGCACAGACATTTTCAGAGGTGCTTTCTCTCCTCTGCTGAACTGTTCTTGCTTTCCCCCTCATCTCCAGGTATGAACATGAACCAACAGGGAAATCGAGACAGGAGGCTTGACTGTGGGTCTGCCTGTAGCCCCTGGGAAAAAGTCTAACAGCAAAACTGAGACCAAGAGCTGAGAGTTCTAGTGGTCTAATTTGAAAAGCAAAATCCAACTGCCTTTCTTTGAGGTTTTTAAATGAAGCAGACCTGTCCAAATGGCTCAATGTTGCTGTCACTCCTTAGAGGCTTCCCACACAGCTGGGATGCCAGCAGAACCGCCTGTCCTGGCTCAGACAGGGCTCCTTGGCTACCAGGAAAATCTGTAGAAGCCCAGCTGGAGCTGGGATTGCCAGGCTCTTGCTTCTTGTCAGTGACCAGGTACACAGGAGAACCTGTGTAGGTGCTGCCAGAAAAGTCAATTAAGCAAGTACGTTCCCATAAGATAGTTTGATTCTGTTAAACTGGCATTTTTCACATGGAAAGCTGCTCTGTCGGAAAGCTACGATGGGCTCCGCTCCTCAGTGCATCCATCCATGAACAAAAGGCAGGTTGTGCTGGGGACCAACAACTGAAATCCTAAACCCCTTCCATCGAGAGCAGAGTAACTCTTTGGTGACTGGTTCCACTTTAGCACTTCAATTTTTTCTGCAGGTATCAGGTGTTACAAGACCCCTGTTAGGTGGGGATTACTGTCCCCAGAGACAGGTGGGTGCAGGGCTGGGATAGGCAGGGAATAACTTGGTCCTGCAGTGAGCTCAGGACAAAAGCCGGCCCCACTGTACATTTGGTGTGGCTCTTTGAGGATGAAAATGCGTTTCGGTTAGTGTGAGGTTGATAATTTCCAATTAAGATTTATTGGCTGGTTACCAACCCACGGCTAGAAATCAAGGCATTTAGTTTGGCACAACTGCATTTTAATAGAGCCCTGTTGCATTTTTAAGTGGGCTTTAAGTGGTGTAGAAGCCTTGAGCGAGGTTCACTTCCTAAGTAGGATATATCAGCTCAAGGCTTCTTGGCAACAAAGCAAAGTGCCCGTTCAGGGTCCAGGGCTCTGCACGGTCACAGAGCTTTGTTACCCCGTCTGCAGGGAAGGGATCACCTTCCTTCCCACCCGCTGGTGCTCTTGTACCAAAGGTTCACCATTTTTTGCTGCCTCTTCCTGCCTCCCTTGTAGGGAAGGCGCTTTATAAATGCCAACAGAACAGGGCCAGGAGGCTCCTGCCCGCCGAGAAGCGGTCCCAGCGATGGCTGTCTCCTCGGTATGGCAGCATATGTTTCTGTGCATTTCCTGACAGAGCAGCCATCTCCCCGTGGCCTTCGGGCAGGGTATAATTAGCCGTGTACAGCAGCAGAGCGGTGATAACGCTCGGCTGGAAGCGCGCCATCGGGGCGGCTGCTCTCCGTACCAGTTGCCGTCAGTAACGCTGGCTGTAGAGAACAGCCACGGGGAATCTGGTGGCTGCTCTCGCACACCCTGAGCTCTTCTGGGATTTTATCAGCGGTGCCTAGAGTGTCCTTTGGTGGGTCTGAATGTTCAGCTCTATCTCCTCGGTTGCAGTCTGACAGGATTAAGCCCAGCTGCCGGCTGGCATCACGACTGGATGTGTAGATCACTTGCTGTCTGGATATGCTCCCTGTTTTCTCCCAGCTTCTGTTGTCAGTACAGAACTTGATTACAAAGAAGGAAAATCCAGGGATATTTCTCCTTACAAAGCTCAGTCCCTTGCAGGCTCTCCTCCCTGCCTTCCCTATCATCAAATCTCCCTGCTGTTCTACCATCCCTTGCAGACAGAATCCAGTGATTACAGTGGACCATGTCAGAACTACCCAGAGCGATATATGAAAGTACGGTGTACACATGTGAAAACAAGCCTGCTTCAGGGTGCCCCAAAGCAGAGCTGCAGAGAAGAGCGCAGAAAATGTAGGGTCACCCCTGAAGGGTAGGACAGGACAAGTTCCATCTTCCTGTAGGCAAGTGGAGATGGGTTTATAACTTTATCCATTTTACGGCTCTGCGATGGCTTCCCTGTTTCTGTGCGGACCAAGAGCCCTGAGTTTTGTGGCTGGGTTTTATGCTCAGTAGGTGTTTCTATGCCAGTTTAAAGCAACCTGTGTATTACACCAGAGCTTGAAAGCCCAAATATTCCAGACTGTGTGTGGAGAGGGGGAGTGGCAGGGAGCATATGCCTATTTCTCTAGTCTAATCTTTGGGCCACGTTTATTTTGTCACCTGGTTAGGTCTGAATTTGGTGAAGCTCAGGCCAAAGTCACGGGTGCTGCATTTTAAAAGTTTATCTTCTGTTGCTTAACACCTTCCAACTGGGCCAGCAAAGCTGACCTGATGTTTTGTCTGTCGCTGCAGGCGGACGCAGAGGAATTTGTCCTGACCTTTTGTGTTTCTGCAATATTAATAATGGCTGCTTCTCTGCTGCGTGTGCAGATCTGAGGTTGGCTGCCTGTGTGTTCTACGTGGTAGGTACATTTGCTGGTGGGGTGTGATAATCCTAGAGCTTGGGTAATTTTTTTCCGCTTTATTCCCCAGCTCTGTTGTAACTCGAAGCTGAGCAAATTAACTTTTGGAGAAAGTAGAGCTGCAATCTCAGTAACAACAGAACAAAAAAAAAGAGTTGGAAAGTATGAAATGCTTCATTTTTGCAGAGGTTGTCAGTTCCTCAAAAAAACCCAGAGGCACATAAAATTCTGCCTTTTCCTAGCAAAACCACCAAAGAGATGCCTGGGATTTGCAAAGCCAGAACAGAGAGAAACCAATGTTTTGGGGTTGTCTGCTGGGAAATCCACTGAAAGGCTCAGGAAAAGCAAGGTCAGGTCCTCCCTCTGTCGGGTGGCTGTGAAGCAGGGATGCTGCTTTGTCTGGAGTAACTGGAAAAGCCATGTGTACCCCAGCTCCCACCCTCCCCTGTGTTAGGCTGAACTGCCGGTGCTTTCCCACCCCAGATCGGAGTGCGGGGGCTGGCGGCCCCGTCCGAGGTGTGTTTCTTGGTCAGAATGTGGCAGTCACAAAGGTACAAAGAGATTTCCGGCTTTTCTGACCTGCAATCCTGACGGGAAATACAGTGGAGGGAAAGATAAAAACCAGAAGAGAGCAAATGAGGTTTTCTCAAGCCAGGGCTTCTCTGCCTTGAATTGGTGCCGATAGAAGAATGGGAGGAAGCAGCCTCTGAGGGCTGCTGGAGCGGCGGGCTTCTAATAATAACCTTGTTTATGTGAGCCCAAGGCATTGTTAGAGGAATTTCTGCAGAGGGCAAGTTTCTTCTCTTGTTGCTTGGGGTTTACCCACCTCAGTTCTTTATTTCACTTTAAACAGAATTTTTTAAGAACTCTCTTCTGGAGGAGACTGCCCCTCTACCACCTCTCTCACCCAACCTTTGGTGTCCTTTAAAGAGGCAGGAAAACCCTCACCTTGCCTCACACTTGGAGTTAAACGAGCACAGTCCCAGTGAAGACTCCTTCCTTTCTGCTGCGGAGCAAAGCATATTGGCTGGTCTTTGCAAAAGCCTTTCTGTGCCAGCTCGCCCCTCACCTGCGCTGTTCTCAACCCCTGCTTCCTTTAAGCTCTCCCTATTTGTTCCCACCACAGCGAACGTGCAGAGAGGAATTGTGGTTGTTTGTTCCACATCCTCGTGAGCTGCCATTGTTGGAAGCAGCAGTGGACAAAGGCTCGGGGAGTTAAATAAAGAACACTCACAGTCATCTGTGGTAGAGCTGGACTGTGTTCTTCGGCAGCGATGGGTGCTGTTTATTGGGCTGTATTGTAGAGCGATGAGTTAGGGCTTTCTGTAGCCTTCTCAGAACCAGGCAGCGGTGATCAACTGTCCTGCTATCCCTGTGTTTCCCCTTTCCTGCTCTTCCCAGAACAGCGCTAGCTTCAGGTATTTTCTGGGGATGATTATCTGGAAAAAACCCCACCTGTTGGTGATACAGCGAGGGGATGTTCTAAGCAAGTAACAGGGTGTCTCCAGATCACAGTTCCTCAGCAGAGTCCTTTGTATCTGCTGCAATCAGACCAATGCTTCCATCCCAGAACAAAAGGACTGTTAACCCTTCCCAGGGAGAGCCTGGGGCGATGCAGGGGTGCACAGCAGCTCCTGAAACTGAGCATCTGAGTGTGGTAATAGGGCTGCAAGGTTCAAGCTGGTGCTGATGGACCTTGAACACAGCTGGAGCAGATGGAAAAGATGTTTACCTTGGTGCTGTTGGGGCGGGAGCGTTTTTCTGCAAGGTTTGGGGTTTTTTAATCTTTGCTTTATATTTTATTGAGATACTTTCTGTATTAAATGGGCAGCTACATTAATTCAGGCAGGCAGCTTCCAGCAGCAGTCCCATAGTCACAGGGGTTTCTCTCTGCATTCACATATCTGTGTTTAAAGCTAGGCCATCTCAGCAACTTAGAGCTGTGTGCTGTATAATTTAACAGAGACCAGAAATGGCATGAAACAAAGAACATGAGAGAAGGGAGGGAAAGCATATCAAGAAGAGCCTGTAAAATACTACCTTTTCCTCAGGAAAACCTGCAGGCCCTACGCTCTGCTCATAGCCCCCAACACCCAGCAACCCCGTGAATGTGTGTCACTTGGAGCTCTACGGGCAGCAGCTTCTCCTCAGTTGTAAAAAATGCAGAAATCCCAAGGCTGGTAGAGCTGTCTGAGAATGGAGGCAGGAGCACGCTTGAAGGACGAACGTGCTACAGCAAGTACCTCTGTGTGGTCTGGTGACCAGGCTTGTTGTCTGGGGTTTGGTGTAGTGCGAAAGGCTGAAGTCCATTGGATGTGAACTGCAGCCAGACCTACCAAGTTAAAATCATCTGGTAAAGCAATTTTTTTTTGTTGCCAGGTGCAGCCAGTACAAAAGATTTCCAGAGGAAGACAAGTACGTCTGAATGCTGCTCTTGACAGGGTGCAGTGGTGGGGGGGAGATAATGCAGGAATTCTTCCATGGGGACGCTTAAGATTATTTTAGAGTGTGCCTGTAAAGGTCTGGGATATCAGAAGCCTCAGGTGTGTCTTCCAGGGAACCCCCCGATCCTAAAGGAATTGGCTGGCTGAAAGATTGAGAGAAGACCCTGTTCCATCTGGTCTCTGATGTCCTCAGCCAGCGCAGCCGTTCGGCAGGTCCTCGCTGTGCCTGAGCCCACCGGGGCTCTAGGGAAAGCCCTGCCTCTGCCCAGCCCGTAAGGGCAAGGGCTGGCGGCGCTTTCCTGTGGGTATTGTCGCCAAGTCTTTTGAAGCTGAGGTTCCCACAGTGCCTGAAGGCCGTATCTCTCCCTTTGATGCCAAATGAAGGCTGGGGTCACTGTATTTGACCTTGGGGACTCAAGATTTGAAATGGAACAAAAAAGAGTCAGTAAGCACTTGAAGTGCCCCGTGAGGGTTGGTCTGGTGTAACACAATACTCCTCGAGAAGAGCTTCCACTGCTGCCAGAGCAAAAAAAGCGTGACATTCAGCATGGGCGCTCTCCGTTCCTCACAACGGAGTGTTGGGCCAAACATGTCTGTAAAGACACTGCAAAATTCAAATGAGTGTGATTTGCCTCTTTTTTGTGAAGAAAATGTCTGTCCATGGTGTTTCTAAACTATTTTTAGGCCTGTAAAGGGTCCCTTCTCCGGCTCCTGGTGTAGTAACCAGCAGTGCTGACTTCCCGTTCTTGAATCAATCGCTCTCCTCTGGGCGATGATGCTTGCCTGGGCTGTGGCATTATGCCATCCCATTTTCCATAAGCCAGTGTGCAGACAGAAAGGGTCTGGATTGCTGGCCAAGTGTCGAACAAGGAGAAAATCAGCAGGTCTGATGTGGGAATTATTGATATTGTTTTAAAGTGGTCTAGTAAATACAGTGGAATCAGCCCTGTCATCTCAGCCGGAGCAATCAAAACAGTCATTAAAGCTTAATAAAGTTGAGTGATTCATCTTTCGCTGTAATACTTTCAAATAATTATCCCACTTAAGATTAAGCTCCTTGAGAGTGTAAAGTCTAGGCGGAAGTGAGAAGGGCTGAGCCTGAATCCAGCGCTACCTCCAGCTCCTGTGTCTCCTAAACTTTGTACCTTTTATTCCTGCTTTGCAGAACTGAGAGTTTCAAGCTCATCCCTGGTGAACGCTGTAGATGTTCAAGCAGCTGCAAAACCCAGATGGATGCTTGGCATAGTGCAGGATCTCCTCTCCAACCCCCCCCCCCCCCCCCCCCCCCCGATCCACGCACCCCTGTACCCAGGGTGGGTGCCACCTGCAGTGTGGCCTAATGCAGATCTCCTCATTTATTGTCTGGCAAGTGTTTCCTTCCAAATGAGGATTGACACTTGGGCCAGCTTTCCGCCCAGAAGGGGACATTGCTGCGCACCTCGGTACAGCAGATGGTCCCAGCAGCTGTTGTGGGGTGTTCAATGGTCAGATGTTTCCAGCGCCTCAGGTTGCTGCGTTGCTTGGCTGAATCCCTCTCCGTGCATACTCACTTCTGAGAGGGACTTCTTTAGAAAATATGGCACAGAAAACTGTAGTCACCAGAAGAAAGGAGCTGAAAGGCAGGTCCTTGCTTCTAGCTGCAAGGGCAGCAATAAAAGGACTCAGCAGTGAGCAGGTATATCTGTGTGTTAAATAAAAGGCACTCACTGTGAGCAGCGAGTGTGCAGTTACTCAGTTCTGCTGATACACACTTATTAAGCTGTAGTAACTAAATTACGTGCAATTGTTTCTCCAAGCCCCAAATCGGAGCCTTTCTGGCTGTGGAGGTGCCATACCTTCCTTTCCCTGGCCGAGGAGGAAGGGCTGAGACACTCACTTATCAAAGGCAGGAAAAGCAATCTCAGCTAAACCCTAAATGGTTAAAAGGACACCTTAGGTCCCAGCTAGGCTTAGATTCAGCTTTTTCTCAGCCCAAACAGGAACTGAGTTTATAAGCAGGGTTTTTTTGTGGGGTCAAAATATACTTTCCAAGTTTTTCTCGCTGTGTTCTGTGTTATCCTTGGTGGTGGATCACTGGGCTGTGTCCCTGTATCTGTCTTGCTCTCACGGAGACTTCCACCAGCAGGAATCGTACGGGCTTTCTCTGTACCCAGGCTGAAACTGTATTTCTTGTGAGGAATCCATTGGTAAGATGAGCTTTTTCTCAGTGAGGGTCTGCTCCGTGTTTACCAAGCAGTGGGACCAGGCGTCTTGATAAAGACCAGCCAGCTTATCTGCTCCACGGCCTCCCAGAGTGGGCAAGAGTCAGGCCTGTGTCCAGACCCTGGAGTATGAATCAGCATCATAGTGATGAGTCCAGCCGCTTCGGTAACACTCGTAAGATACAAGGGCTGAGGAGTGACTGAAGAGCACGTGGAGCAGCTCCTTCAGCCCCCAGCTCAGTCCTTCTGCTGGGTGTTATTAACTGCTCAAAGCTCCTTCCTCGCGCTGATGGAAGTGACTCAGAACCGCGTTGCTCTCCTCTGAGCAAAGCAGAGAAAGTATGTGGAGAACACAGGCACCGCCTTGTCTTACTTCCTGGTGGCTCCACAAAAACTGAACTGCCTGTGAAACATGTTCAGCCAACAATGAGAGAGGATTTGGCTTTAAATCACCCTGGAAAGGTGCCTTAAATCCCAAACTAGGCGGTCAGATGCACCTCTCTCACCCGCAGCAATCGGAGACCCGAACAGGAGGTGTCTGTCCTGGGGAGCTGTGCATCCAGTTTGCTGTTCCACGGTTACCTCCTCTTCGTGGTGTTGGACTGATAATGCAGGAAAACACGGTTCTCTCCTGGGGAGCACCTCCTCCTTGACCCTTAGCCAGAGAACCCTGCTTTTCACTGGGAAAACCCAAGAAAATCCCCTTCTAGGGAGTTGTTTTCTCAGGAAAAAAAAAAATCCCAGAAATTCCCTTTCTAGGGAGAACTGGAGCCTGAAGTTTCAGACCTTTGTGTTACAACAGAACTAAAATACGTGTGCTTAGTTCATACTGGAAATGAAGCAGCTGTTCAGTGGATTGAAGTCACCCAGCAGTCCAGAGATGGGTTATGTTCATTTTCACCGTGTTCACAGTGCGAGTCTCCTAAGGCAGCCTCTGGATTTGTGCATTTCTGTATTTTCAGTTCCTAAATATTTGCCGTTTCCCACCCGGGGATGCTGACATGGCATTAACTTTCTGCAGACGTTCCCCGAAATGGCAGTCTGGGGACACCCAGCAAGTGGCTTACTCTGGGCTGTGGAACTGAGCACGCCTGTGCGCTGGTGCTTGAATCAGCAAGAGAAAGGCTTAGGTCCATTGTCCCCACACAATTATTTCTTTTTACTTTGCATGGCGTGTGATTCTGCCAACTTATTGCAGGGTAAAAGCTGTTCTAGAGTGGTTTTAGGGTTTGCTCTTCATTTTCAGATGTAGGAAAATGCAGCAAAAACCAGCTGAAGGTGGTAGTGTAAGAGTGGAGCTTAGGATCAGCTGCCCAGCTCACACTCAGTGAGGAGATTTGCTGTGTAGTGTCATTTTAGTGCGACGGGAGACACACCCAGCAGCTTTCATAGTCCCAGCACCTTCTGCTTTCTTTTCTCTCCCCAGGAGACTGACCATCTTGGCACATGGAGGTAGCTATTCGGGCGAGTTTCCCTCCACTGGGAAGTGGGTAGAAGATGCAGAGCTGGGAGATTTGGCAGGAAGAGCAGACACCAACCCCCTTCCTCCCTGATAACTGTGGTGGAAGGGCAGTAATCGTGAGCCCATAGGTGACGTGGTGGAAGGGCAGTAATCGTGAGCCCATAGGTGACGTGGTGGAAGGGCAGTAATCGTGAGCCCATAGGTGACGTGGTGGAAGGGCAGTAATCCTGAGTTCGCCTGTTTCTCCCAAGAAGCTGAGACAGCTCTGTGTGATACCAGAGATTTTACCCAGACAATTCCCCAGGAACAATCATATTGGCAATTGCACGCCCAATATTTATGTTCCAGGAAGCAGCTAGAGACCTCAGCAGTGCTCCCCATCCCTGCCTTTTCCTGCATCCTGAGCTTCCATATAGCAGTGTCTGTGTATTTGACACAATCCAGAAAATGTAAACAGTTAGTTCAAAATTAGATAGAAAACCCCTGGGGAGATGAGGAAATAGGAACACTGTAGATGGCTGCGCTTATGATGTGTGTTCACTTAGTAAAGGAGGCACAAAGATGAACGCAGGGGCTTGTTTATCACTCGCTAAGTGTGTGTGAGCGACCCGATGAAGTGACAGGAGCCTGATGTGCCTCTTGCCACCAGTCTGCAGAGACGGCATGCACTGGTATGCCAGGAAACCAGCTGTGTTCATCTAAGCGGCGTGTTGCCCCCTGGATGGTGTGGTCTACAAAAGCTGTGTTTTTGTGTCGTGGTGGCTTGGCCTCAGCAACAGCCAAATTCCCACCCGGCTGCTTGCTTGCTCCCGGCAGGACAAGGGCTGCAAAGGCACTACTAAACAAAATCAGTCCTCCCTAGCACGGCCTGTCCCCAAAGGCTTCCTCCCTGCGATCACCCAGGGCAGATGAGCCAAGTCTCTGGGGGCAATGCCCACCGAGGCCGGTCTCTCCTGCCGCAGCGGGCAGTGGCTTCTCACCTTGGTGGCAATCATCTCAGAGTCAAAGCCAGTGAATCTCCTCCCTCTGTACAGCCTTTATACGTGGTTTCAGTGTATAACGCATCTTAGGTGAGTTTAACAACTGTGAAAAGAGAAATCCTGTGAGGCTGGACCAGAGATCTTAGCAGAACCTATTTGAAGAAACTGCTGAAAAACATCGACTAGAAGTTACCGTGTTTTCTGTTTCAGGCTGCCTGAAATATAAGGCAGGACATACGTACCCCTGAGTGGGGGATGTGAATTATCCCACTGGAACCAGTAGCCAGCACTCCAGGCTTCTGAGATGAGCCATTCTTTTGAGCTACTTCCTTTGTCCCTAAAGCCCTTGAGAGGATTTCCATATTCTCTAAAATACCGGACATGATGTCATTTATTGCTTTTACTGTCAAAAAACCCCCCAAGAAGATAAAAGGTAAAAGCCAAAGAGGAATTTCTGCTGCACTACCCGATGACGTTCCAAGTCAAGAGCCATTGGCAGTGGCTGCAAAGCCAGAGCCTGCCCCCGTGGCAGGGTGCTCCTGAGGAGCACCCGTGGGCAGAGCCTTGCACCCACTGCTGCTGCTTTTTCCCTGCAGAGCACCCACGCAACAAGGCAGCTGCCTCGCTGCGAACAAGAACGTGTATCTGAGGAGGCTTCTGGGAAGGCCTTCTGAGGGAGCTGGGGGGGAAGCAGGACGAGCGCACCGAGCACAACAGAACTCACGGGGAAAACGTGTTGATCTGGCTCTGCAGATTTCGAGATTTGGAAAACTCGCAAGAATCCATGAGGTTGCTCATTTACATTTGGCTACCCAGAATGCACTTCCAACTCATCTACTTCCCACAGGCACCAACATCAAAGCTGTGGAAACACGCTATCTTTGCGTGAAGGTTTTTCTTTTTAATTAAACGTTATAAACTGAGGCCAGAAATTCCTCCTTCTTTCACAGCTGGAGAAAGCATAAAGGGAGGAGTGCGGGTGGAGGAACAGAGTCCATCCGTCGCTGTACGGAGAGAGATTGCTGGGCTCCGGGTGCTTGCAATTGCTTCTGCCGGCTCGGCTCATTGGTGTGACATCTGGTGAAGCATGGAAAGCCCACCTAGAGCCCAAAGGTCACTCTGCCACCTGCAGACCCCAGACAACATGCAGCCCTGCACAAATACACATGGAAGTAATTAGGGTGGGAAGGGAGCTGGGATTTGAAGCAGAATCCCCTCAAGTCTGCCGCATTAATCCTTCCAGCTGAGCTGGAGAAGTCTGAATTCCCAGGAGTCTGATTGCCACAGCTTCTAGCTCAGGATGGAAAAAAAGTGATTTACTGTTTCCTCGCCACTAAGGTGCTGTTGGGTTTGCAGGGTGTGGGTTGAGAGAAGAGCACAAGGGAGTTCCAGAGGGGTCAAGCTCCCCGCCTCATCACCCGCCCAGCCATGACCTGGCAGGCTGCTCCTCCTGCCAGTGTTGCTCTTCCATGTGCGCCGAGTTTAGAAATTGCTCCTATGAATTTGCTGTTGAAGATGACAAGGTCTTTGGGACCAGTGCCTGCTGGTTAAGAGAAGATGGGGCGTGGAAGATGTGTCTGGATAGAAGTCAGGAGTGTCCAGCAATGTCTGACAACCTCGACCAGCTGCCTGGCGCACAGTGCTAGAGGACAGTTCCCACACGAGGCCGTGCTGACCGTGATGGCAGTCATGGGTGCAGCGTCTGTGGTGTGCAGATGTGCTGGCAAGATGCCTCCCTTCTCCTCATTGTAGCTGCTTTTGGGCACCCCAGGTAGGGAATTCCCCTTTGAGGCGAGATTCCTTCCCGTGGGCATTCCTCCTAGGTCAGATGTAGCTGGTCAGGGGGCCCCGTGAACGGGAGCGCTGGCGACTTTCCTGTGGTGTAAGGGAAGGATCTTCACGTATGGAGTGGCTGAAGCAATTCAGAGCCCTCCAGGCGAGATGCTGTGGTTTCTGCTGTGGGGGCTTACAGATGTGCCTTAGCTAGTGAGGTTTGTCCCAACTGCACGTGATGGTGCTGTGCATCGCTGCGCAGGGGGGAAAATGGTACAAGTTGGAGTCATGGAAGCTTTCTTCCATAGGCCTCCAGCTGAGGCACTCTGCCAGTTTCCCTAAGGGCTCAGCAGTGGGGAAAGTCAAAAAATGGCCCCAAAAGCACTGTGGAGGCCCTGCGATGGTCCAGTGGATACAGCCCCAGACCCTGGTACTCTCTGTTCTGCAGGGTGCCGGGCTCCCCTCTCCTCTTGCAGAGCAGACGGGATCCGGATGACTCCCTGATTGTATTTGTGGGGAGCTGAATCGGAGGGGACATCCGCAGAGGACAGTGTCTGAGTAGATTAGGGCCGTCTCCATCCATTTGTTTTCAAATGCACCGTGTTTGGTTTGGGCCATGTGGGGCTTGTTTGATAAAGGAAGGGCCACGCTAATTGAATTCACTGGGTCAATGGCAGTTCACCCGGGGGGAGGGCGAGGACTCTGCCGAGGGATCCGCTATCAGGCAGGAAACTGTGAGGGCTTGGCTCTTCATGCCGGTAAAACTCAGGGGTCCCGATCCCCCACCAACCTCGCAGTGGGAACCCCACTAGGGAACTCCTGCATCGTGGAGGCTTTTGCCTGATGCCAGAGGATAAACTGAGCTCAGGCAGTGTCTGAGCTGCTGGTCCAGTGTGGTGGTGGTGAGGGAAGGACCAAAGGTAGCTGAGGAAAACTGTTTAACCATTTCAGAGCCAGTCCCTTCTCCTTGCGAACCTTGTCATGAGCCTTGTGAGCAGCAGCAGCAGCAGCAGCATTTCTCCTCCCAGCCTCCCTTAGCACAACGGCTCTGTATCCCTGCACGGGGTGTGAAAAGGGTGAGCCAGTGACTGGAAAAAATCAGGTGAATAGGGAAGATAAAAAATGAGTTAGTGTCTCTACCATGGACTGGAGACATGATCACTATGACTAGAAGCAAGAGGTGATGCAAATAATTATTTAAAAAAAATCAATGAGAATAGCAGCTTTCGTTTATCTGCTGGAAATTGCTCCAGGCTACATTCAAGGGCAAAATCCATAGCTCAGTGCGTACGTTCTAGTGGGGAATATTGCATCTGCCCCAGTAACCTCTCTTAATAGTTCCCGCTGGCTTCAGGGGAGGCTGCCAGGGTTGGCTGTGCGTGGCTCCAGTTGGATGTGATTGCCCTACAAATGGGAGGCGAGCAGAGAGCCACGGGGAGTCCCTAATTACTTCCACAGAATATAAACCCGTGACGGCTTTGACAGCCTGCGGAGCCGAGAGCAGCGTCCCTGTGCCTGGCACACCTCGAATCAGAGGACAGCTGGCTGTAGTCCCACCTCCATCACCACCACCGCTCTGGGGGCAAGGGGAAAGAGGAACTTGGGGACGGTGTGGCACTTGGTGGAGAAATCGCCTGTTAGCTACAGCAGGGCTGGCCTTGCAGCTCCCGAGGCTCTGGCACTGCCTGCGTTTCAGTGACTAGCTATGCCTTTCCTCCCTGCCCTGTGATTTGTGCCTGGCACCCTACGCTCCTGCCACAGACGTGGCCTTACCCGTGTAGAGAGGATGTCTTGTTACTGTAAAGTCACACTAGAAGGTGAAGACGTTGGTCACCCGTTCAGTGGGGGCTCAGCCTCACTGAAGTGGTGGATTCAATTAATCTTCAGGACAAATCCTGGAAGATGGCAAATCATAAGCATCTACTCCTTTTCCTCCTCCATAACGGCCCTTTACAGTGATCCTCTAAAGGAAATAAGCTTTAATGAACATGCCTGGTTGATGAGGAAACCCATTGTGACCAGAAAAACAGCAGTTCCTCCTGCCTGCTTTGGGAGCTGCTCCTCCTTCCTCCAGGACGCTGGCATATCCGAGGGTAGGGGTGAATTGCTCTGGTGTACTTTTATCTTGGGTTCAAGTGATGTATAATGACAAAGCCTTTGTGTCACCCAAGGGTGCCCGCAAGGCTTTGTTGAGGCACAGCTGTGATATGTGGCCCAGCAGCTGCCACGATGAGAGACGGTGGAATCGGGCTGGCGCCTGCTGTTTGGAGAGCTCTTCAGCGCAGCCTCTGGGACCCGCGGCTGCTTCCAGGTGATGGGGTTCCTGGCTGCTGGAATGCTATAGGAAGGGCTATAGGAAGAGGCTCTTGCTATTGTTCTGAAGAAATGATTTTAGTAACATCTACTCTCCGGATACAGGCAGGAATGCTCACGTCAGCCGTGTATTCCACCAGTTTGTTGGTTTTTCCTACAATGAAGGATTAGTGCTAATTTCACTGACCGAAATTAAACTGAACCACAGAATTCAGGCAGCCTCTTGAACGTGTATGTAAATCCCATTGTGAGTCTCCCAGTTTGGAGCCATCTCTAACGCAGTGGAGTTCCTTTAGTCGTTACTGAACCGCAGCTTCCCTCAGTGGCTCATGGTAGGCTGGCGAAGCGCTGTTAAATGACACCCGGGCAGGAAGTGAAGAGGGTAATATTTCACCAAAGGAAAATTGCAGGAAGTCAGGAGAATGTCTGTTATCTTAGCTGCAGCTGGCATTTGGCCTGCTTGCTAAAGATAACACCTTTTTTTTCCCTCCAAGACTTGTCACTAGCTGCTTTATGACGGCGGAGCTTGATTTACATCTCACTCAGAACACCTCCAGCTGCAGAGCATCGCCGGGGCCTGGGGGGACGCCGGGCTTCTCGACAGCACCAAGTTGGATTTTTCAGCCCCCGGGATGAGGCACTGGTGTGGGACCGCTTTTTCCGCAGGCAAGAGACGGTAGTGGGAAGGGGTGCAGGCGTGCTTGCAGGCTGAAGAGCAGAGCCCTGGGGAACGGGGATTGCTGCAGCTGCTGGTGCCGGGCACCGGAGGCAGATCAGGTAAGTGACTGCTGCATCTGCGCCGAATAACCCGGGGTTGCGGCAGCCACCGCCAGCCCTTCCAGAGCTCCCGTGGAGAAGAAGGGGGCAGCTCTCTGTCCCTGAGATCTGGCTCTATTTTCCAAGGCCTCGTGAGTGCTAGAAGATGTTTAATTTCCACGACCTAAGGGGACTGCTGCCCCAAGGAAGATAAGCACAAAATGTGCAGGACGATGAGCGGAAGTTCCTGGTGATTCTTACCAGGCGTGGGAAGTAGTTGATTTTAGCGGTTGTTGATGAGGGGTGGAGGTGTACTTTGCGAGTTGCGCACTGCCTGACATGTTCAGCGCTGAGGAGACACCCCTCTTGCTTCATCAGTGGGTGGCAGGGTTACCAGGGCCACTTACTTGTCAAGGGACACGCATTTACCGTACAGCTTGGCAAGTCACGGGGTCTGCCTCCAGCGGATACCCTTGTAAATCAATTCCCGACTTGGTCAGGCTGTGGTGGGAGCTTACAGCTTCTCTCGGTGGCCGCGGGAAGCTGCCGTGTTTCTAATGCAGAGTTCTCTCGTGACCTCGATAGCCACCTGTCGTGGGTGACTGCTCGCAGAGTTTAGAACTCCGTGTTTATCTGCTGCGGTATTTTTGTTCACGCTCCTCTTCTGAACTCTTTTCCTCGTGGCCTTGAACCTCTCCCTCTCCCCGCTGCCAAAACGTCATGTGTGCGTCCGGGAGGCACTCCAGCTTCCCGCTGCAGAAGTGGGTCACTCCTCACACGCACATTTACCCCTTCGCAGATGCCCGGGCTCTAGGCACAGCCCTGGGAGAACCTAGGGAGCGCTGTCACAGCCTGTTGCTTTCGCAGACTCGCAGCGTTGCCAGCCGGCAGGAGCTCTCAGGTTCATTCTCTCTGACTGTCTGTCTACTAAAACAGATCTTCTACTGATCTCCCAGCTGCGGATGAATTATTAACCCGAGATGCTGAAGGAGATTTGTGTCAGAGCCCAGCTTCGGGTGGGTGACTTCCTCTGAGCTTAAAAGCATCTCTCGTTCCTCGTTCTGCATTCTGTGCCATTGCTCTCCGGCCTCAGGGCAGAATGTTTCAGAAAGTTGGAGTGGGAATATTTTTATTCATCCTGTTACATGAAGTTAATCTCGTGTAGCAAAGCAGCTGTGAAACATTTCGAATTAAAGCTCGTGTCTTCCCTTGGGTGTGATTAAAATTCAAGTGAAGGGTTTTTCAAATTTTATTTTATTTCTCCATTCCCGATGCTCTCGAGGGTCCATTAGGCTTCGTTCTTAATCGCTCGCCACCCCCTCGCCTCCGCTGGTCCTGCTGCACATGCGACTGCACTTCTCTGACTGCTGAAGGGTGAAGGCTCTGTGGTGGCTCGGGCATGTGCTGCACGTTAGTGAAGCGATTTCCAGCGCAGGTGAAGGGACGGCCTCTCCCTGGCACATGGAATAAAGCCTTGCTTGGCAAATTCTCCATTTGCCTGATTACAGCCCTGGAATGCAGCAAATCCCAGTTGGAAGGAGACCAGCTGCTCTGTCAGTACCCCGGGCTTCCCAAAATGATTGCTTCATTGCAGTGGCTGTTCCCAAGAAGCCCAAGTTTCCATCCCCATCCTTTCACTGGGATGCATTGGGGAAAGTGAAGAATTAGAGTGAAAGTCCTACGGAGAACACACAGGACTGGAGACCCTGAGAGAAAACGAGCCTAGAGGAAGGGAGAGGAGATGAAAGCAGGAGAGAGGCTGTGTGACGTGTACTGAGGAGGAGGATGACGGAAATGTACAGGCTGGGTCGCAGACTGCACTGAGGAGCTCACCCGAGGGCTTGCACTGCTTCTTCCCCTCTGAAGCTCTACTAGAGCAACCGGAGCTGTCGTAAAAGTCACTGTCTGCTCCCCTCTAAGCTCTCCAGCCTTGACTTTTCACGATGTCAGAAAAGTCCGGTTAACACTTTCTTCTCAATGTCTGACTTTTGCGGCCACTTCTGCACTTCCTTATCACAACCAAGATCACAAGTGCATGAAAGGCCGTGCAAAGGGGCTGGGTACAACAAGGGGAAGGAGCAGGAACCTTCAGAGCCTTTGCCAGGCTTTCCATGCTTCTCAGCTTTCAAGGGTTTGCTGGATCCAACCTTCTAGTAGACTGGAAGAGCATCTTGGGGATCTTTCAAACAGAATCTAAATTCTGGATCCTTCTCTGAGGGTAGCTTAGAGAAACAGGAAGCAAGGAGATGCTTCTCTTCTCTTGCTTTGTCAGCTTTTGTGAGGTAGGTACAGTCAGCTAATCTCAGTAGGTGGCTGAGGGCTAAGAGAATGTGTCCTTGGCAGTATTCCATTGAAACCAGTCTAGTAAAACCAGCGGCTTCAACCTTTAATAAATCCAGTTTATCTCTTCCTGATAGGAAACAGCAGCGAGTAACTCACAATGCTGTTTAAACCCTTCGCAGTCAGATAAGGGACTCGCATAGTTCCAACTGCGTTCCACAGTGGCCTACAAGAATCCCCATTTTTAAGCTGTAAAATAACCATATTTGTCCAACAACCATTCCAGCTAAGGAGTGTCCAGCCAGTGAAAGGGTTTTCATCTTCAGGGAAAGAAACCTCAGGTCTGAAGTAGCTTGTTGGACTTGTAGCTTCATGGCCTTGTTGGGATATGACATGTCCATCTGTCCCTGGAGATCAGTCCGGATCTTAAAAGCTACACCCCACTTTGGGCACTGAATTTGATGATGAAAAGTTCTGGGATGATGTGTGATGTCCACCACGCAGATTGAGCGTCAGTCGTAATGCTCCACGTCATCGACACCATGACCACATTTTACAGCCTTCCTATGGCCATGAGGGTTTACACGGTGTTCAGACAGCAGATAGGTGTAACTGTAATTTGTGCTTAATTCTATTAAACCTCCTGGGTGTGATACAATTCTGGTTTATGTGACACCAGGAAAAACATTAGGTCCTTCCATGCCGAAGGTCACCATCGCAGCAATCTCCCTGCTCACCTGGTAGTGTCCAGGTAAACCAGCTCCTGCAGAGCAGTTTTGCCGTGGGGCACTGCGCCACCTCCTTTCACCTGCAGGCCCAGTGGGATGATTCCTGGTGCTGCTTTGTTTTTCTCCATGTGCTTCAGAAGAATTTGCTCGGATAGGACCTTCTCCCAGGTTCCAGGGGAGCTATCACCACTTTTCTGTCTTGGGAGGTAGCCGCTAGAATCCTTCCCTTCCGCTGGCGCTCTGGAGGGACTCCTCTGGGGAGAAGGGAAGCAGTGAAATACTTTGATGAATGGCATCAACTTACATTTCCCCGGAGGATTCCATATGGTTTTAGCAGATGTTTAACAAGTTGTGGCAACACAACTGGCGGTGTTGAAGCAAATTGCAGGGTGACCATCTAACTGCTGTCAGAAGTGAGGTTTTCACCACTTCCATCTGCTCCCTGGCTGTTGCTGCTTTTCTCTGTAGGTACCTGTGAACTACCAACCGTATCTTTGTCAGGAAAATCACAAAGGACTCCAACTGTCCCGTAAAGTGTTATTTAATTGGAACATCTCAAGGAACAATAAACCCTGGAGCAATGTTTGTTAGCTTTCTGCTTTTTAACAGGAGAAAGGTTCTTTGTAAAACCTTCCGAGAATAAAAATAGCTTCAGGATTTTAGTGTCAGCTGGAGTTTTAAAAGCGCCTTTGAGCCTCCTCCCTTTGTGTTCTAAGAGAAATGCAAATGCCAAGAAGCATCCAAACCTTTGAGGATAGAAGTTTGGGTAAGGCACTTGTCTGGGATCCAGGATCTCCTAGCTCATGTCTTGGAGCTGCCAAGGACCTCTAGTACTCCAGCATCCGTTCTTCGTGCCTCAATTTCCCGTTTCTCAGCAGGGATAACTGCTCCTCTGTACTTGTCGCTCTTGTCATGTTTAGACGCGCGGGGGACAGGGACTGCAGGGTTTGTGGCGCAATTCTGCTGGTCCTTAGTGAAAATGACTAAAAATATTGTGGGAAACAGAGATTGTTTCCATGTAGGGTTCAAGAAGTGCAGAAACCATGACTGTGGAGAACGTTCTCAACAGACATGCAGCTGGAAATCCTGGGGGTTCGGCAGAAGCTCCATTTTAGGAAACTTGAGGAAAAACAGCGAAGCGTGGGCAGAATATTATCTGGGGTTTTCCAGCTCAGTAACACACAGCTTGACCTGTTGGTCACCAGCAGTGGAGCTGGCTATCATCTTAAACACGTTCATTGGGATTTAAAAGTATTCCTGCAATGCTGAATATTAAAATTATTACAAAGAATTCTCTTACTTGAGATTTTTCTGGGCAGAGTCCAAGGGTTCATTCCGTCATTGCTTCTGCGGGTTTGGCTTTAGGCACCGCTGCCGGTTCTTCTGTATAATCTTGCAGCTTCAAAGACAAGGAAGGAGGGAGGTGGGCAGGAAAGTGCTTAGGAAAATTACATCTCCCTGTTTGAGTCTCTTAATGAGTCTGAAGTGTTGTTCACAGGCCGGGTGATCCTGAGAAGAGCGTGTCTTTTGCCCTAGCAGCCTGCTTCCCATCTTGTGGGCTGCGGGGTAGAGAGGCAGAGGGTCCTGTGTGAAATGATGACAAAACGCTTTTTCACTTCAGAAAAACATACATGTCTGTTACCATGTGACGAGTTAATATGAAAACAAAGTTGGGAAAAATAAACCTGTAAAGGAATATTCAAAACGCAGCTTAGTTCTTGATTAAAATGAAATGACCAGGGCAAAGCTGCATGAGGGCCTGTGATATTCTTTTCTGCAAACCGTTAGCTCTTGCTTGGATGGAAACGGTTGGGAAATGCTCACACTGACAAAGAAACCGACCGACTCGTAAACAAGTCAGCTTCAGTTTTCCCAGCTGAGCCTGGGAAAGCAAAACCGGGTTGGCAAATACACTGGCAAGGTCTCAATCACAGTTTTAATGATGAAGCTTGAACAAACCTCTCACTACCAGCACATCACCCGCCCCTCATGTGGTGAGACCAGGGTAACTTCAGCCAGCGCCGCGAGGGCCTGGCGTTTTGGACAACCAAGATCACTCGCTTTGCCACCTGTACCCGGGAGCAGCTGATAGGGTCCAGACAGTCCGTTTGTCATCTCCAGCTCTTTGTGCCTAAGACCTTGTTTGTTCTGCCATTCACTCTCGCGGCAGAGTTAACAGCACCGTGTGATTTTGACTGAGCACAGATTGCTCCTGGAACGTGCCTCAGATATGTGGGAATGGGCTGCTGCTCGGCATCCAGGTGCAGATGCCAGAGAGTTTCCTTCTGCCCATCTGCCCAGGCAATGAGCTGGGCTGGCTGTCAGTCCGGCTCCAGGAACCACAGCCAAGCTGCAGCGGGGCTGGAGTCCTGCTTCATCCGCCCTCACAGCAAACTGGGAAGGACGTTGGTAGAACTGCTGGGGGAAAATAATAGGAGAAGAAAGGGAGCAGCCCGAAGGCAAAGGAAGTGGGAGGAAAGGCGGGGAGGGCAGGGAAGGAAACAACAGGGGAACTGTGGTTGAGAACCAAGACGAGAAGCACCAACAGGAAAGGGTTCATGGGTTGGCGGTGTGGAGTGAAGTGCAGTGCTCTCAGAATCGACGGTCACACAGGGAGGAACCTGCCCCCGCTTGTTCATGGCTTCCCAGCACGGCAATCTCTGCTTCTGAAAGCGCGAGTCCATCAGGAGCGTGACGGAGAGTATATTCGCGTTGTGACACGTCTGATGTAATATCTAAGGGACAGCCCCTTCAGAGAGCGGGAGGGCTGCAGCCCTGGGCACTCCAGAGGCAGGAGAAAGGCGCTTTTTTAGTGTTTTGAGCTAAACCCCAGACCTGTTTCCTTGTTCTGATTTCAATTCCGTGATGTATTTATCAGAAAACAAGTACAACAGCCCTCCCACCAGCTTACCTACCACAAAACTGGCTTTATCCAAGGTTGCTCCCATGCTTTAAGCTCACAGAGGATGCACAATATCCTTTACACATAGCACGGAGTGTAAACCCCAGCTTTAAATGCAAAACTCCCTTCAGCGCTGCTGGGGCTCACAAAGCAGCTCCTTCAGGACGATAAACTTGGGAAGCGGGTTTTCAATAGCGGCCCCTCCAACTGCAGGGCTGAGCATGTGAGAGCACCATTGTGTCTAGGCGAGCGTGTGGAAGGCTGGAGCGCTGGGGTCACGTCCAGCTGACTTCTGCTCCCTTACAAAGCAGTGCCATAGAATCAGGATAGAAAACAGAAAACCCATACGACTCTTAGGGTGCACTGCCCTGTGCTTTTGTCCAAAATATCAGAATAATGATGTCACTGGGGGGGGGTGGGGGGTGGTGGAAAAAGCACCAAGAGTGTTGCTGATGAAGAAGGAATCTTGTCTATAGAATGTGGAGCTGGTTAAAACTGGTGTTTGAGGCAGGACTAAGCCCACTTAGTTTCCTAGAAACCCTCCGCATGAGATCTGTGGCCACCAAACAGGGTTAGGAGTCGGGCGGCTGGCCAGGTACACCCTCATTTTCGTGGTTTCTTCACAGGTACGCAGCAAAATCACCTGGCACGTGGGGTCCTGAAACGGTCCTGTGACTGTGCAGGGGAAAATGTGTGAGATTGTTGATGGGGGAATGTGGGGGGACACCGAGGGAGCCTGGTTTGCCAGGTCTGCAGAGCACAAACGTGACCTGTGCCCGAAGGAGCCACGATGCGCTGCGGAGGGGTGTGAGCAGGCGGCTCCCGGAATACAGCACCCCGCGTCCTTTCAAAGGAATGGGGTGAGAACAAGGCTCCTGCCTTGTGTCACTTGGTGTCGAATAAAGAAGTGGAAGTCCCTGGCTCTGCCACAAAGACTAAGGAGAGGCAGGATCATGCTGCCACACAAATAAACGAATCGTGAAGCGGCAATGTGAAAAACATGGGCCTAAAGAGGACGAGAAAATACCAGAGCTGCAAAGGATCGCCCCTGCTAGCCATGGGCTGGAACGAACCGGGCGTTACAAACACCTCTGGGCTGCGTAAGCTGCTTTGGCTATTACACAGGAGTGGATTCGGGACCATAACTGTTCAATTTGATGTGTATCTCCCTATTTCTATATCACATTAGGAAAAGCAGGAAAGCCAGTGCCTGCAAAGCTCTGCACCTGGGGAGCCCTGTCCCTGGTCATCACTGGGGAGATGAGGCATTAGCAGAGATATGTACACTGAGATGCTGGCGCACCTTTTCCCTTTTCACTGCGCTGTTAGACATTCCTCTTGTCTCTTCCCATAAGCCTTGAGGGGCCAGATCCACATCCTCACATCACAAAATAAACAGGACTTCAGCGCAGCACAAGGACGCGCCTGCCCAGGACTGCTGGCAGGCCCTGGCCCTTGCAAGGTTGCTCGCTCTGCTGCCACTCGTGAGCCCAGCATCCCATTTACGACCGCCCTCGCTCCTGCGCTGTGTTACTGAGGGTAACGGCGTTGCTTCGGCACAGTTTTTCCTCCCTCAGTTTCTTTCCCCCCTCCCAGCAAGGACTGGTGAACCTCAGGACCAGTGAGGTGGTTGAGTCAACCCCCCGCTGTGGACTCCCTGGTGTCTGCTGGCCGCTGTTAGACCCAGGATGCAGACATCCTGCGTGCGAGAGCAGTAAAGGGGATGACCTCTTCTACAGAGTTACCTATTTTTCCGGAATTTGGAGCTGTTACACTTAACCAGGTTGTTTCCCTGACTCAGGAGTTACTGGCACGCACACAGAGCACAGCCACACAACCTTTGGAAACCCGGCTCGCAGGGTGGGCTCCTGCCGTGCCCACGCGTGGGCTCTCCGTGCGGTTTGGTCCGCAAGTCTGAATTTCCACCCTTTGTTTGAAGTTCCCTGGCAGATTTTGCAGCGCTTTCAGGCAGCTCCCCCCAGGACACCGCTCAGCCAGTGACCCCCACCTTCCTGCTCGCTTTCTTCTGCACCCCGGGTGCACCACAAGCCTGTTCCTGGGCCCGGTGGGGAGTTGCTGGAGACGGGGGCCGGGCAGCTCGGCTCTCTCCTTCCTCCGCTGCTCCCGCATCCTGCATCCCCCCGCCGGGGCCACCCACCCGCGGCTGCCGCGCCCGCACCCCCGGCGCCGCCAGGGCGAGTCCCCGGGCTGCTGCCCCGGGAAGTTTTCCGTCGAGGGGCGGTGGCGGGGCCGGGGGCGGAGCGGGGAGCACGGCCGGGAGGAGGAGCCGCTTGCGCCGGCGGCTCCGGAGCTCGGCGGCTGGCGGGCTCGGCAGTGGGAGCGCAGCGCTGCCGGGAGCCGCCCGCCCGCTCCGCCCGCGCCGAGCAGCCGCCCGAAGGTAACCGGGACGGGGGTCGCTTCTCGGGGTCCAGCCCTGCCCAGGGTCCCGTCCGCCTGCCGGGGGTTCCGGGGGGTGGGGTGTGCTCGCCGCCCCCCGTGGGTCCCCGGGGTGCTGCTGGGCGTGCGAGTTTCCCGGGGGTGAAATGCCAGCTCGCCTGCCGGGAACGCCGGCAAAGGAGCTGGCGAGGAGGCTCCCCGGCTGCCCGAGCCAGCCCCACTCGCCCCGCCGGTAACAGCCGGCCCCGCGGAGCCTCTCGGGGCCGGTGCCCCGGAGCCGCGGCGCCTGCCCGCAGCATTCCGGGCTTGGTTCCCCCCTCACCCCGGGAGCCCGCTCCGGGGCGCCTCCGCCCCGCGTTTGTCGCCTTCTGGGGTGTGCCACCCCCCGGGTCTGGGGGGAGGGTGGGGCGGCCGCCCAGTCCCGCAGGGATTTTCCCTTTCACACTTTGCTAGCCACCGAACCCGCCGCCCTGCTCCGTCCCCGCGTTCCGATGGCGATTTGCAGCCCCGACAGCGTGTCGGGGAGGTTCTACCGCCCCCCGCCCCGAGGTGTGGGGGGTCATAAACCGCCGGGCACGGGGAGTTCTGTCCGAACTTTGGCATTTCCATTCCGCAGCGAGCGAGTCGGCAGCGTTCTCGGATGCTTTGTGCCTGGGTGGTTTTCTGTGAAGTCTGTTTGATAATTGTAATGTCTTTTTTTTTTTTTCCTCCAGCACTTCTCAGCAATTAGTAAGCCCAGGCTGATTACTGCTTGTATTTCTATAATAAGAGAAAATTTGAGCATGATTAATAGACTGCAGGCACGCATTTCACTGAATAGCCAGTGGCTACCAAAGCTCCTGGGCAGGAGCGTGCTGGGATGGCTCGGTGCCTGGCTGGGTGTGCGCGAACCGCCAGCGCGGGCTTCACCGGCGGGTAAAAAGTGTGTGGAGCTACTCAAGAGTTGTCTTAGTTCAACGGGATGAATCCAAGCGATGCATTCTACCAGGGAAATGCTTATTCTGGTGTTCGGTGCTTTCATAAGGAGCGGCAGTTGTGCTGTCTCAGAGTGCACAACCAAGAGCAGATGAGAGCAGTGTCAGGGGAGAGCTAGGGGCGTTCTTCATCTTCCTCAGATTTGGTGGGAATCTTTCAAATTCGACCGTGTAGCGTAACGCACAGATGTGCTTCTTCATCATCCGCTCTCACTGCGGTATTTGTGCAGTATGTTACAGCGATACGAGTGCCGGACCCTCCCTGGAAGGCCGGGGATGGTTCTGTGTTTGTTGTGGCCGAGGTACAGCTTTTGTTGGCGTAAGCGAGAACACCGTGCAATACGGTTTCCATGATTTTAAGTGCGGTGGGGTGAGAAGAGGGAAGGCAGAGCTTTAACTTGCCTCAGCTCTTGCAGTCTGCCAGCAAAATCAAGATAAAATTTCTACTGATTGTCCCACCCTTTCTGCAGAGCACAAATTGCCCGGTTGCCCCAGCTGTGGGTTTAAACCGGTGAGAGGTGCAGGTGAGCGGGTAGCTTTGGGAGAGGGAGGGGGGCCAACGGTCCACAGCCCAGAGGGTAGCTGGGCCGTGGTGGGAGCTGGGGCGAGTGGAAGCTCTGCCTGGGGTGAGTATTTCAGATTTCCTTTGTACATTATGGGGAAATCCCTTTATTCCCTCTGGGGAGTGAGGATGAAGCATCCTGGGAAGAGCACCAGCCTTCCGTTTCCAGGCTCACTTAAAACTTAGAATGGATCCCAGCAACTTAATTTCCCTGCGGCGGTAACGGGGAAGAGGCCGAGTGTGTTTTTCACCACGGGGAGTGGGGTCTGAGCATTCCCCTCCTCGCTGATGGCAACGAATGGCTCTGTCCCGGCGTGATCTCATTTTTGGCTGCTCTAACGTGTATTATACTTCTCGGGGTGGGGCTGGGCGAAAGGGGAACAAGAATCGTGTGTGTATGAAAATGCTGAGCTGTCCTTAACTCCTTTGCCAAGCTGCCTGTGCGTTGTTTAATTCGAACGATTTCATACCCGCAGTGTGGCAGGTCTGCTTCAGAACGGCAGAAACTGTATCCGTAACCAGGAATAATATTGCAGTCCATAAAACAGGAGAAACATCTGTTCCCGTGACTTCAGCGGGTTTCTCTCTCTGTGGAGGATCCAAGCTGACAGCTCAGACAGTCAGGTTTAATGTCCTGTGCTAAACCTTTGGTCCGGTGTCCCGCGGCCGGTCGTGACTCACAGAACCAATAAACCCAGCTCCTGCTCCGCAGCAGCGGCTCAGCGGGGAGCGGGACGGGCTTCCAGCCTCCTCGCCGCGTGGAGCCGGTCCCCGGCGCTGGACGGAGCCGGGGTTCTGTCAGACCAGCTCTGTGGGCACGGCTGGGATCTCGGCGGTGGGGCCGAGCGGTGGGCGAGAGGGTCACCGCTGCTGTGGATGGTGTTTTCCCTCCTGGCACCTTTTATCGCGCCTCGATCTATCCCAGGGGACTCCCTCAGGCAGCTGAAGCGGAGCCATCTCACGCTTTGATGTGCGTTTATTGGCTCGAGCTCTCATTCTCTTGCCTTTTTCTTTCCTTTTCAAGTTAGGTTTCTCTCTTCCCACCCCACCTCCCCAAACACAAAGAGTTAGAGCAGAGGAGGCAGAAAGTGCGTTAAGTGACGTTGTATTTTTGTGAATGGGTTTTCCCGCTTTGCCCCTGCCTTCCTCGCTGCCTCCTGTAAGATCCCGTCATAATTCAAATCTTCTGACTATCCTTATGGTAGCCCTTCACTTGTGGCAAGGGTCCTAATTTGACGTCGATGTAAAAATACTCATTTCTGGCATAAGGGCGGATGACATTTCACTAGCTAGTGCATGCCCAGTTTTTTTAAACCCAAGTGCTAAGGCCATATGGGCAGATAATGAGCTTAAGCTGATAAACAGCTTACAGATTTGCCCAAATAAAGGGCTTTCTTCCTAGAAAACACGTTTTCCTTTAAAATAAATAATGCAGTTCCTGTGTTTTTATTTAATTATCTGGAGTCCTGGCTGTTCTCACCAGGCTGCAGGAAAACAGACGCAACTGCTCTGGGAACAGAAGCTGCTGGATTTATGGGGCCGTGGGTCTTGGATGAGGGGGGGCTTGAGAAGAGAAGCGGAGGTGCTACGGAATGGAGGCTTCAGGTATCTCAGTGGTCCAAGGGGTGTTCGGAGAGTCTGGCGAGGCAGAGGTAGTTCTTGGCTTCGGGAAGATGGGTCATTGCACGGGGTGGTAGCAGGTCTGGGGGCTGTTTGGGAGCTGTAGTTAACCCAGGTGAATGTCTGTTCTGCGAGGCTGCTGGGGCAGCCCTCCTCTGGGGGACTTGCTGCAAGGTACTCTGGCTTTTTCAAGTGTCCTTGGCTAATGTTGGTATGGTTTTTTTGTTTGTTTGTTAGCTTAAATTGACTTATCAATAAAGTGTGAGGAAAAGATTTTTGGATCCATTTTTCTTGGTTTTTTGAGAAAAATCCCAGGAGTAGTACAGTGAGGGTTGGAAAGTAACTTGCTTTGGGAAGTGATGGACTTTAGATTTCACTTTAAAATAGTGACCCCAAACCAAGCGGTGTGTTGGCATGAGAGGGCAAAGCCTGGGTATTTCTCCCCCAGGATGCACAGGAATGAGCTGTTTGAAACTGCTCTTTCCCCTTTAAGCTGTTTCTTAGGAGTTCTCTTTTTTAAATTTATTTTTATCTTGGAAGTGACTGTTCATTGGAAGTACTTCTACAGAAAAATCAGCCCAGACAACTCCATTCTTTCTTGTGATGCTTATTCCTTCTGAAACCCCCTTCAGGATGCAATGTTGTCCATTGCCTCCATTCCCACCACGGGGAAGGCTGCTGCACTTCCATTGTACTGCACGTGAGGACGTGCTCCAGATGTCGGGAGCTTTGCTTTCTGATGGCCGCTGCTATCTCCACGGTAGTTGATGTGACAGCCGCGTTGCCTTTGGTCCTGCCCTGCCCGGGACTGCACGGTTCAACTTTACTGTGGCCGCTCCTTCCCCTACACCAACGTTCCTTATTTTCTTTCCACTGCTCTTGCAGTCTTGCATTTCCACAGTCATCAGTGAGTTACCCTGTCCCTTAGTCCAGGAGGATTCAGGTGGATTTGGTGCCCAGAAAATAGTTGATGGGACTTTACCCCACTGCCCCCCACCCCCAGCTTCTTGCCCTGGGGCGTTCAGCAGCCACGTTGCTGTTCCTCATCTCTGCATTGGTAAAGACCTGTCCTGGGCCCATTCGGTGTAAGTTCAGCCTGAGACTGACAGAAGTGGCTGTAGGAAGGCAGAGCACGGGTTGTTTTTGTGAGCTGCAGCAGCTGCTAAACCAGTTTGTCAGCGCGTTGTTGTTTATTTTTGCACAGATAAGGTTTAAAGAAACAAACAATGAAGATGTTTTACTCTTGTAAATTGACCCCAAATGGGATTTGCTTCTGGACCTCTGCCACCTTCTCTTCTCTAGCAATGGGCCTGAAGGGTTTCCATCTTCCCAGAGTTCCCAGGGAGCAGCACACGCTCTTCCAGGGCAGTGGAGCTGTGCTGGAGGTGCTGTCCTGCGGAGGTCCTCCTCTGAGCTAGCGGCAGGGAGGCTCAGTGTCCTGCTGAGTTGTAGCTGTGTGGTTGGTTTGGATCTGGATTGCCTCTGCGGGTGTCTTGTACAGCAACCTTTGGGTCATCACACACCAGTGTGAACGCTTCATGTTGGGTGGACTAACAGGCAGCAGATGCTACGTGGCAATCGAGAGTACCCATGTGGTGTCAATGGACCCGCACCAAATTCGGTTCATAGAAACCCCAGCCCCACGTCTCACCGCTGTCCTCAGGGATGATGGAAGTGGGGCTTTGACTGTCACCGGTTTTTAGTGTGGGTCTTGTTTCGGCACAGGACCCCTCCTGGCTGTGTAGTCCCTCCAACAAGGATTCCCACGATTGATAAGTCTCTGGGGATTCTTGTCCTTTGGGGCTTTTTTTTTGCCCAACAGGATGTTCTCTTTGTTCTGTCTTTACCAAATAAGCCTGGTCTAAAATGGAAGTTTCCAGCTACTTGAGAAATAAATTGAAAAGTCGCTCTAGAAGAGTCACTTCCTAAACCGAAATGCGGTTCAGAGTTTTTAGACCGCTGTATCACTTCAGGAAGAAACAGAGGGTGCTTTTGATGAAAGAAACAGTGCTGGAGCTGAGTCTTGTCCATGTGCGTCATGTTACTTGGTTCTGTGATGATGAAAGAGGCTGCATGATTTTGGGAATGGGGCTTAGGTGGCAGTTTGCTCAGCTGCTGATTTGGCGGGGTTTAGCTCATCTCTGTTCCTGCCCTTCCGTCTCCCTCATTTAGTAGGCGCAAAGCTGCGTTACAGAGGGGCTTTCCTGGGGTGTCCGTGGTGTGACCTGCCCAAGTTAGTCTTCTGGAAGCAGCGTAACCAGTATCCTCTTTACTCTTCGTGTCTGTGATGTTCATGTCAGGACAAAGTCTGACAGTGGTTGTTGATCCTGGGGAAGTGGAACTGAACCTCGCTGCTAATGGGAAAAGTTGTGTGGTGTGGCAGAGATAAAAATAGCTCTTACATTCTTTCAGACTTCTCACTCGAGTCGTGAACAGCTTCACGTACATTTTATGCCACCCCAGCTGTCTGGAAAGCCAACAAGGCAGGTGAGCGGAATGGCGCGTGGGACCGCATAGTGGCCTGTGGGTCAGTGGCACAGCCTGGCAGGGGCTCCGGAGCCCCGCAGCCCCGGCTGCAGCTCGGCTCGTACGTACTGTGCACGGATACAGCACCGGCTGTTTCGGTGGCTCCGAGCTGCTCCTGCGGCTCAGCACTGGAATCGTAGCGCTAGCAGCTTTTCTTCGTGGCCCGGTGCCCAGTTTGAAGAAGGGTGATTTTGGTCATGTTGCTAGACATACGTATTTATGGCCCTGTTTCATCTGGTGAATTTAATCTGTTGGGGTATTTTTAACGTTATTATGGAAACAGTTACTATATTTACTCCGTACGAGAAGCACAGCGTTTGACAGTCTGCGAGGAGGGAGTTTTGGGGGAGTAAAGACCGCGCTAGATGACGGCATGCACACTTCTTCAGGAGAAGTGGTCTAAATGAACTGACTGGCAGTTTGCCTGGGCTCCAGACACGGACCTTGCAGGGCACTGAACTGGAACACGCTACGGCAGGGCTTGTTCTTGGCTCACTTGATGGCACATCTCATTTTCTTGAGGAGCGAAGAGAACCAGATCTGATACAGAGAGAGCTTATGCCCATACTGGGCTGGTTTCTCAGACCCACTGAGAACCTGTTTCTCATGGAAGCGTCTGGGGCCTGTGGGTACCTTTCCTCAAACCCCGCTGCCAGGGTGAATGGGTTTTAGAAGGGGAGTCACTGCAGTTGATGTACTTTTGTAATGGTTTGAAAACAGAACGCTTTTTGATGTCAGTCTTGTTGATAATAACGTGGTGGGTCTGCAGGGGACACGTATGAGAAATAACTGAGAACGAAGGATTGCATGTATGGAAGTGTTGTGAAGAGGGGAGGACTTTGGCTCTGATGTGGTTTTGAGCTGCTGACTGCCCTTTGGTCCTGGTAGCGTCAGAGGGGTTCTCGGAGCTGCTTAGAATGAGGTGCTTACGCTGTGTGGATAACCAAGCTTTTGCTCCTGGTGGGGATGTGGCTGAGGTTCTTCTAGAGTTGCACTAAGCTGTTTTTCAGAATAAAATACAGGACGAGCTGAGAGCTAGTTCTGGAAATGCTCGAGGCGTGAGCCTGGAAGCACCAGTAGACATCTTTGACCTATGTATTGCTTTGGCAGCCTGAGAACTGGCCATGTAATGCCATGGTGACGGGGTGAACGACTTCAGTCCGCAGTCTTGGAAGAAGTCCTTCCAGACCGATAAGGGTTTCAGCTTACAGTGATGCTTTGCTAGTTAAAAACTGATTCTCTTCTTGTCAGCGTTAAGGGCAACATCACTCAGGAACACCAGTCTGATGAGATGAAGAAAGAATAGGGCTTCCCAGAGGCCAGCTGGGTTCAGGTGTGTGCAGGGGAGGGGTGTGTTTGTGGGTTGGTTTTTTTGTGTCTTTTGTGTCTTTCCCCCCCCACCTCTCACTGTGCTGACAGGAGCAGAAGGCTTCATGTTTTGCATTTTGTGTGTTCATACTTGGATGCTGCCCTGGAGAGGGCTCGGGAGAAGAACAGAGTCTCGTTTAAAACCATTCCCTTTCTGTGTCATCGCTGCTGCAGATGGCGCCAGGTTTCAGCTGGCAGTGGATTTCTTGCAGGGGGTCTGTAACGCGATGCTCTTTGGGAACAGCTTTGAAGCTCGGCGCTAGCCTTGGGGAGCAGAGGGCACCGGGAGGGGACTCTCACTCCCATGTCCCGTAGCTGAATTTACTGCTCAGCTTTTACGGAGAGGTGCAAGTGCCAGCATCACTAACACGGGCCCTCTGTCGAGCCTCTGGAAAGCTGGCATGGATTTACTGGGAGCGTCGCAAAGTGTCTGTCCAGGGCTGGGCTTTGCCCTCACTCCACAGGGTGATGCAGTTGCTCTTCCTTTTGTTGTTTTTCCAGGCCCCCCTTCCCCACACTCGCGTTTTGTGATCAAAGCCCCATTCTTTATGCCAGTGCCTTGTAACGCTGCTCAGAAGATCCCCCCCAGGGAGCAGTTCTGATTAGACACTGAGGTATTCTTTAGCTCCCTTCCTACTTCTTAACCATTAGGAACATCTCGTTGATAAAAGGTGGGGCTTTTGTCCCTCGCTGTTACCGCTCCTTCCGCTGCTCCCTCCTCCCCAGGCTCCACACTCATTCTTTATGTTCTCCCGTTGTCTCATCTTATATAAACTTGATTCCTTGGTCCTTGCTTTCAGTTCATTCTTTTATCTTCTACGGCACTCAGCGAATGCTTAAAAAATAATAAATATTAATAATAGGGCTCTTTGAACCAGCAGGTTCTTTGCTGCTTAAACTCACCTTTTCCTGCTGCTTTTCCCCTATTAAAAGTTGCTGTAATCTGCAGATTGGAGCCCTAATAACTCCTGCGGCGGTGGCTGGGTGTGTGACAAGCGTAGGATTATGGCTCCGGGTGGGGAAGTGGCAGCAGGAGCAGAGATCCTCAAAGGCACAAAGATGTTGTTTCAATTGAAACATTCTCAGCAATCAAGGAAGAGAAGCCGAAGAATTTAGAGTGGGAATAGAGCTATTTATCTAAATAGCCCTTCTTGCACGGGTTTCCACGGAGTGTCTGTGACCTATATAGAATAATCCTGTATTGTACAGAAAATCCTGTGTTGAGAAGGGGAAGGCATTCTTTCTGGAGGACATGGTGTAAGGAGGCTGTACTTTTGGAGAGCCAGTTCATAGGAAGTGTCTTAAATCAGCAAGACAAATTGTGATGTTCCTGTGTGCTTTCTTCTAATTCCCCGGGCAGACAGCTTTACCTCTCCTTAGAGCTACAGGAGGAAAAGGCGCTGCCTGCCCGTGGGTGAAGTTGTCTGCACAGCAGGCTCCAAAGCTTTCACCACACATGTACGTACACACATGCGCTCCTTTGGACATCGGCAACAGTTTTTACTGCCTCAAAATCACACAGTCTAAGGAACAAAGGAATTAACCGGGAATGGAGCGTGTGAGGTTTTCCCACCACAGCGCCTGTCCTCCGTTTAACAGCACGAGCTGCTGATGTAGGAGAAGAGAGAACCCTGAGGTGTCAGGGCAAACTTCAGGAGGTTTCATTTGTTTCTTCTATGCCGTGTTGGCTTGGCCCTACTGAGGGGAGACGGGCTGTTCCAGAGCAGAACCTCGGCTGGGTGGGTTGCTTCCAGGCTTACGTCTTCAGCTGAAACCACACGCGTTACTGCTGGAGGCTAGGACTGGCTGGGAGTTTTGCAAGGAAACAATTTGCCTGCAGAAAATGCTGATATATTGAAACCAGCACTGCTGTGTGGGAAAGGGCTGGTCTCCACTCCGTTCTCCTTGGGTGAATTTCTTGTGTTTGGGATAGAATTTCTTAGTCAAAACAGAGATGCTGGTCTGGAGCCCAGTGGTTTGGGTTTTCACCTACTCCGTCACAAATCCAAAGCAGGGTCCTGCAAGCAGGTTTCTTACATGCCAGCCATGTCCTGACCACAGGACTGCTCTTCTAGAGCACAGGGCTTTTTGCACGAAGGATTCCAAGGTGGATTCCAAACCTTCATCCCCGTGTGAAATGAAAAGTTATTTCAAGTCTCAAAAAATGTGGTGGGATGAGAAACTACCTTCCCATCCAGCTGTCTTGTGATCCCTCAGTGGCCTTGCTGTCTTTCCTCACTGGTTCTGCAGGTTTGTGTCTCCCCTGGATGTGCGAGAAATGTGTGAGGAATCTCTGGAGACCTTGGCAAAATAACTGGTGTGCCGGTCACTGGGGGGAGCGACCGACCCTGAAGCACTGCCAGGGTATTTTGGCAGGGTCAAGGCTCTGCGAGGCTATCTAGCCCCTGCTTTCTCTGAGGAGTGTTATTAGAAAAGCACCTTATGCAGCCAAGGAAAATATAGCTGAACGCTGCTGATACGTTTGTGCCTGGGCAGGGTAGGAAAAATAATGCTTAGGGCAAGAGAGGAGCTTCTTGGAACAGGATGAAAGAGTCTCCTGCCGGTTCGATTGCAGCGAGCTCAGCGAAGGCAGGAGGAACACGACAGTTCAGTAATACACATCTTTCTTCCAGTTGCTTCTCTCCCCTTGTTTTATGGAGAGGAAAGCGGATCTCTCTTCATCCTTTCTGAACTCTCCTTGGAGAACGAGGAGATAGCAAGAAGAAAGCAGGAGGAGGTCTCAGGTAAGCTAGGTGTGTACTTAGCCTTAAACAGGGGCGAAAAGGCTGGGGTTTGGAGCTACTTCGTTGCGTAGGCAAGTCAAAACACTCCTCTTAAAGGGAAAACATTCCGGGCCCTCGCTGTGTGTTCGGGATTTGAATAACGGGAGTTTCCTGTTTCCACGAAGCCAAGTGCATCCTCAGATGGTCTCTGCTAACCTGTTTGAAGAAGACTTTTGTTCCTCTTGTGGTAGAGGAGCAGTCTGAGCTTGCCTTTTCGGTTTTGTTTCCCCTTCAAGTTTAAGCAGGAGGCACAAGGTGTGTTGTAGCACGTGGGGCAGCGGAAGGCCTGACCTAGTGGAAACCAGGGCCAGGAGCTCCATACAGCTCCGCTGGGTGCGGCACAGAGGAATGCCCCTCACAGAGCCACTGCTGGAAATCGTGTAATGTCAAAGCACTCCTGGGTGAGGGGTGAGCTCCAGGGTGTCGTCTGCAGGGATGCAGACCCCGGTACGGAGTGTTTGAAAGAACAAATGAGAACACCTCAGCCTTGCTTTTATGGTTTTTGGGTGATAAAAAGGCAATACTTACTTTCAAATATGAGATGACAATAATCTCTCCAAATGTTTTCACAAGAAAATTGATCTAGCAAAAGAAAATATCTTAAATTAAGCCAGTCTGAGTCTTCTGTCTTTGATGGAAACATCAGCAGATGTCTGCCTCTCGCTTCTTCTGGTTACAGTCATCGAAAGAACCTCTCAGAGGCTGCTTGCGAAGGTCCCTTAGGTCTCCAGGAGGATGAAGGTGAGCTGCTGCTCTTCTTCAGAGGCTTGGACTGTGCTGGTAATGAGAGCTGGCATTTAGGACTTACTGGAGACCTTTTTAAGGACTAGACTGCCCACAACAGTCAGTTTGCACCTTCTATTCAGTGAGCGGCCAGACTTCTCTGACGCCGGTCCATGTCCATACTCTGCACGTTCGTTAAGGATAATTAACCTATTGAGAAGAGCAAGATACCGACTTCACTCTTTTCTTCTTCTTCTGAATCAGAGATGAGCACTGAAGAAAAATGAGGTTGGTGTGAACGTATTTCCCCTAAGTTGAGAAGTTCGATGAGCTGTACTCAAATGCACCCTGTTGCAGTAAGGGCAGACTGCACTAGGAGAGCGTGGCGGAGGGTTTGCCATAACCCAGATCAGGGCTGCGCACCCGAGGTCCTGCAGAATCATCCTGTGGTTGGAGCTGCCTTCCTGGGGGCTTCTGTGTGGCAGTCTAGGACTGGTCATTGACACCTGCAGGAGCCCAGAAGCAGCTGTGGAGTGGATCTGTTTCCCTTAGTGCCCTACAAGGTTGTACCTGTAGACTGTCCTTACACACCAAGCTGCGCTCTTCGGCTGTAATCTCTGATTCTCTGTGGAGTGCAGCAGCGTGGAGTGGGAGCAAACACTGCTTTGTACGTGGAATATGACTAAATGTAGGAGCGCCGTGGTCGGGCTGTCCTCCGGCTTTGGACAAGGTTTGTCACTTCCTTCCCCTTTCCTGTCCTGCTGTCCCTGGGCTTTTTCCCCCATGAAGCGAGGGTTTGCCAGATGCACTATTGTTTAGCGAGGAGGCGGTGAAGCAGTTGCAGCTGTTGGAACGGATGGTAAGGTAATTTTCTCACCCTTCCAATACCTGTAAATGCATTCGGAAGAGGATGTGCGTTGCTAACAGCATTTGTTAGTGTGCGCAGACACGAACCAGAGATCGACTGGTGGGTGATGGGACAGAGCCTGGGTGGACAGACTGGGCAGGAGGCTGTATGAGCCCAGCAGGATGGGTCTGCTGCGTAGGGGTTCCCAGGCGGATGGAGCCTCTCTATTTGGTGTCACGGGGATAATTTGCCACTGCTGGAGTTTCTGTGTGGTCCACCTTACCTGGGCATCTCACAGCTGCAAACAGATGGTATCTTCGTAGTACCTTTTTGAGGCAGAGAATCCTGTTTACCAATTCCCACTTTACTGATGGAAGTGAAATCTAATTGACTTGCCGAGGGCGTCACGGGAAACTTGTAACTGACTGGAAAATAAGAGATCTTGCTTTTAAGGAAGACCCAGAGTCACTCTTTCTTCCTTCATAGCACCTACCCAAAGTTTGCTCCTAGGAAAGCTATCTCAGGTTTATAAAAACAGGGAGGGAACGTTTCCTGTATGACAGGAAGATTTTTCCCAGCTAAATGATTGGCTTGATGTGCTGTGCTCTTGGAGTCTAGTGTCCCATAAGCTCAGAGATGTGCTGTTCAGACCTCCTCTTCTCTTGGCTGTGCTAATTGTGCATTCACTGAGTTTGGATAGAACGCCTTTTCTGCTGCGAATGAAGCTCTGTCTGTGGGTTGGGGTGGTTGGTTTGGTTTTTTTTTGGGGGGGGAAGGGTTGTTTCTCATAGAGAACAAAGATCTGAGGTTTTGAAAGGATTGGGCGGGGGGGATTCCTACCTCAGCCTGAACAGTCAATATTTCATGGTTTGGGATACACACTGGAGCGGGGGAGAGGACAGGTCATGGCCCTGGGATCTGACCGTCCCTCTGGCGCGTCGTTCTGCTGTGCACTTGCTGCCACTCTTGCCATCCTTGAGTGCCAACTTCTGACCCGTTAATCTTCCTTACAAGTGTGTGCAGAAGTATTTTCCTTTGAACAGTCTGGCTTTTTCAGGCTGTTTACCCCCAAAAAGAGTTTGAAGAGAGGCCTAATAGTCCTGCAGGAGTTAGTGACTCCGAGTCCTGCCTTTCCATGGTCCCTGAGGAGCGACGTGGTCCGGAGGCGGTTGCAGTTTGCACTGCAGCAATCCTAATTGAAGCTGCGGAGTGGGATGGCTGCTGCTCTCTCCACCCTGAGGCACTCCTGGGTGCTTCCTTGAGGAAGAGATTTGCTTTGGAGCTCTTCAAAAGGCTCAGGCTATTAAAGAACCAAACCAAACCCCTTCCCAGGCCCAGGGTGGCGCTGCCCAGGATTAATGCCAGTCGTGCGGTTTGAAATCACAGCTTTCTTCCCGAGATTAGAGTAGTGATCAAAAATTCAGCCTTGATCTTGCTGAGGGCTCAAGTCCCTGAGCTTGTGTTGAGTCAGGGACAAAGTTGTCAATGTGTTCGTTCCTCAGAGGTGCTGGGTACCTTCTGCGGCAGCTGAAATTCGTGGGGGCGGCGTGTGCTCAGCATTTTGGAAGGAAAACAGTGTGTGTGCGTTGTGAGCTGTGGTGTACAGAAGCCAGGATCCCCAGGGGCGTTGCACTATCAAAGATGATGCTCCTGTAGTTGTTTCTTAATGAAACCCCAGACGCTTTATAGGGCTTCTCTTGAACTTCAGGACTCTGCTTTTCTTGACCATATTTGAGACTCCTTGGAGCTTTCCGTTACGGTATTGAGGGGAGGAAAACCAATTGGTTGCCTCAAGCTGGTGAGGAAATGCTAGACTTGAAGGGTTATCTCAGTGCAATGAATTTTAAAGACATTTTGCTATACATGTATGGAAAGCTATCAAAATGCTAATGGTTCTGCTGTCTTTTTTAACCCTTTCAACATATGGGGCTGATGGAGGGGAGATGAGAGTGATGTTGTTCAACTGCAAAAGGACAGTCCAGACAGAAATTAAGTTTTTAGTAGCTTTTCATCTGTTAGCCACAGCTTTTCCCAGTGATAAGGAAGAACGATGTACCCATTGTTTGGACAGACCAATTCGGTATGCTCAGTCGACCCAGCTGCAGGTGTGGTGTAGGTCAGGTCCTCCTTGCAACCAGCAGCCTCCGGGAAAGGCTGAGGAGCTCCCTCCCCGCAACAAAGCAAAGTCAGAACCAGGTTGCTGTGGCTGGATGACTCCCGCAGCCTCTTCCCAGGGTGACTTGGGGAGCAGTCTGGAGGCTTTGTGCTTCCCCACCCAGACTCCGGTTCTCCTGGCTCTCTCGCCTCACCATGCAAACCGAGGGAGGACGTGGGTGCAGGTGGACACGCAGCCCAGAGCGTTGTGTGCGTTTGCTGCATGACCCAGGCAGCAGGGCTGCTCTCGGATGCTCAGCAGGTACTGTGTGTGCAGTAGCTCCGTGCTGCTGAGGCAGCCCGAAGCGGCTGGGCTGGTTAAGTCTGCACAGGAGGCAAGAAGCCGTCTTCATCCTCTAGGAATACTGTCTGTATCGGTGAGGAACTGCTGTTCCGTTTATGTAGGTATTTGGCTGAGATTTTTGATGTGTTGGGAGTATCTCATTCAACTCCACAGTGGTTCTGTTAATGTTCTGCTTTGGAGACAGGTAAATACATGGATAACTGGCGATATAAATAACTGAAATGGTGAGTGTTATTAAACCCATGAGACTCAGTCAATTCCTTTAGCTGTCCCTGAAATATCTTAGAGCAACGGCTCTGTCTGTGCTTATCTTTTTAATCAGGACTAGCCAGGCAATTTCAGCCCCCAGGAGAGCCCGAACCACTGAGCTACAGGGTTATCTTGGCCATAAAAGTTGTGGCTTTCAGGTTTCAGTGAACTTCCAATGCTTTGTTCTGGTTTCTGGTTTTTTTGTTAAGGCATATTTGCTGTTAAATATTAGCTGCCGGCTTATTTCATATCTTCAGAGCATCGGTGTTTTCCATTTTGCAGCTGATGAGGATGGTCAGAAGCATCCTTGGGGCAGGAGCAAGGGCAGGCAGAACGGATTGCTGCAGGGATCTCTTCGGGTTGGGACCAGGACACCTGGTGAAGCTGGGTAAAGGGACTGGAGAGCAGGGAGAGGCTGTGGAACAGGCTTGTCCTTCCTCATTCAGCAGGAGTAGGATGAGGCATTGCTTTGCTTGGGGCGTCCTAAGCTAGATCAGATAGGACACTGGGGAAATCAGCTTCAGGGACAACTGTTCTGACCTGGATTGTTCTAAATCAGTTGGACTCAATGATCTTAAAGGTCTTTTTCGCACTAAATGATTCTGGTTCTAAATGATAGGAGGATATGGCTGCTGCATGCTGCACTGAGCACTGGGGCACTTATGATGTCTAGTACGTGTGTTGACTGTGATTTACTGTGTGGCTTTTAGGAAATTTATTATTTTGAGACAGTGTGTGTGTATTTATATATTTGGGAGAAGGAGGTGTTGATATTCTCCTTCCTCCCTCTGCTTGTATTTTCCCAGCCTGGACAGTTACAATCCACTTAGCAATCTCGTGGATGCTTAAAGGCTGCCTGAATGGATGGCTCTTAGTGGGTCCATAGCTATTTTGCACACAAAAATCTTAAACTGTGCAGCTGCTTTGCAGTTTCCATGCATTTTTTTTCTGTGTGTGAAGAGAAGGGAGCCTGAGCTGCATTATTCCACCACCCCCCCTTCTTCCATGCTAGGTGATGAAGGTATTGGCAGTGGGAAAAGTAGGATTTAGAGAGGAATGTACGTATGAGCCGTATCGACCTCACTTCTGTGATTATGCAGTTAATCTCTGCAGATTAAACACTAAACACAAATGCAAACCCAAATCCTCTGCTGTTGCTGAAGAAACACGCCATTCAGAGCTGGGGTTTGGGTGGGCCTGGAAGCAGGTTGCTGGGCTGGCCCAGGGGGCAGCGGGATGTGCAGGCATGGTCTGTGGCGGGGTTACTGGAACGGGGTGGGTCACCCTCTTTGGCAGAAAGCAGTGCAGGTGTTTGTTTTATTTAGGGGTACCTTGGGAGGGTAATTCTAGTGCAGAATAGATCAGGAATCTCTGGCTTCTTCCTTTTATTCTTTTAATTACCTGCATAATTTAAAAGCCCTAGTTCCCCTGTCTCTTGACTGAAGTGCTGAGTGTCGGAATCCACAGTCTAAAACCTGCAAGTTGCCGTCCCACAGCTGTTGGCCTCCTTCGCATGTACTAGTTTATGTTTCTGAGGTGAGGAGGGCCGTAGGAGGTCCAGCCCCTGAGAGAAAACAGGGACGGCTCCCCGTTTGCTCAGACTGATATATCTGTGCTCTCCTATCAGAGAAGCAGAGGTTTGGCACATTGGAGCTGTGCTCCGAGACATTTCTCTCTCCGTTGTAGCAGTAATTATTTGCGCCACGGAGCTTTGTATCTCCAGATTCCCCAGACTGAAGATACCTCGCCCCAGGGTATGCACCAGCAGGATGGGTAGGACAGCTTCTGGGAAATGGAAGGGGCTTGGTGCAAATATTGGCTTGAAGTTAGGCAGAAAGGGCGTATGAGCCAGCCTGCAGTATTCCAGGAGCCAGGCACTCAGTCAGGCTCCCAGCTGTTGGATGAGCTGTGGCTGCTGTCCGTGCGTGTGGTCTTAGCCCATGGCAAAAGAAAGGTAATGCAATTTAGCTGAACTCTTCATTGCTAAATTCAATTACCTCACATCAGCTGCAGGGGATGAGTGGGCACAGGGAGAGCTGCCATAGCTCAGCTGAGGTGCAGCCCGCTGGTACTCCAGGAACTTCACTGGGGCCCCCACTTGAATGTCCTGCTGTCCAAGCAATAGGTAAAAGCCAGTTGCAAGGAGAAGAAAGATGTAGTTTTACCTCCAATTAGACAATATTATCCCTAAATCTCATAACATTTTTAGTTTGGGGAGTTCAGGCTGCTGAGTTTGGGGTTGATGGAAGGAGGCGTTGTCAGCTATTATTGTACCTACTTGGAAAAAAAACAAGTTTGCCTTTTCCAGCAGATGGTGAGTCCGTTACCAGTAGGGAGGTCCTTGTGCCTGCAAGAGCCGATGGTGCCAAACACATTTTTGTTCTCTTGGGAATGTGTTTCCTGAAATGTTCCTTTTATCTGCAGTGAAGCTTGTGCTTTAGACACAGGAAACATCGCTGGGCTTTTTCCAAATATCTGTGAGAACTTTTTTTTAGCTGAATTAATTGTTCCGTTTGACAGCAGAGCAGGCAGCAGGTCTCATCTTCTGTCCGCATCTTCACTTGCTTTGTCTCTAGGATCAGCACCTTGCCTAGGAATGCCAGGAGGTACTGAATGACCTGAGCTTGCCCCTGGACGATTCAGCAAGCCCGGGCAACTTGGAGCCATGCCCAGCTTGGCTGCCATAATGGGTTTTGGGAGGGAATCGGTATAACGTGATGTTGGAAAGGGCACAGCATGACAGAGTGTCTCCCTCGCATTTACAGTAGGTGGTGGGCTGTGCTTTCTGCAGTCCCAGTGCTGGCCAGCTGGCTGGTTCGGTACTGGGGACGTGGCACTAGCTGCACCACTGCAGCATTATGGGGTCAGGGTCGCAGATGCTTCTGCGTCCTTGTGATTTGGCTACACATCCTGTTTTCTTCCAAGCCGGGGATGAAATCTCCTGTTATTGGCTGCTTAAAGCTTTCAGGCTGGAAATCGTCCCATTCCCATCATCTCCCAGAAACCGTTCCAGCTTGGCCCACTTTGTTCCCCAGCTCCAGTCTTTCTCCTTGATTCGGGATTTTCTGGAAGGCAGGGTCAGAATGTATTTCTTAAACACCCATGAGGTTTAGCGTCTCCTGTTTGCCACGCAGATCATTGCACGTGGACGGCTTCATGTGCAGGTTCAGGCGCAGCCAGCTTTGACTGCGCAGTGAAGATGTGGTTCAAGGGGAATTAGGATGAATGCGGGATTTAAGGTTCTCCTGGTTGGCTGGCAATAACCTAATCTCCTCAAAGGCTGCAGGCAGGCTGGCAGCACTCGGCTCAAGGCCGTTGTCGTTTGCAAAACCTGAAAGAAATTGAATTTTGATACTAAGAGCGCTTTAATCGGAGCCTTTCAAGATAGGGATGGGAAGAGCATATACTATCTCAAATGCAGCCTTTTAATTTCTTTAATGTATGGCAGTCACCTTCGCTTCCAGGACTGATGGGTGTTTGACAGGAATATTTTTTTATTTCCTTTTGCGAGAGCTTAGGGATTCTGATTGATTTTAGGAACATATAAATTGCATTCTGAGGGTGGATATACCCAAGTCTCTGTACAGGCAGCGGGTAGGGCAGCCCCCCCCGGTTTAACGTATTTAGAGTCCTAATGTCCTTCAGGGGAGGAGGCTCGAGAGGCCGCAGAAGTGTGGAGCTCCTTGGTGTGATGTGGTCTGTTCAGTCCCGGCTGGTTCCATTGCTGCTGAGGTGGAGATGAGCGGTGAGAAATGCGTTGGTGAGCCTGTGCAGGTGGCAGATGAACCACCGCGCTTGGCACTAAGGGCCGTGCTGGAAAACAGCACGTTTTAAGGTAAATTGTTCTTGCTTCTCCTGTCTGCTGTGGCTGCAATGCAATCTTCCATGCCCCTGGTCACCGCTGAAAGTCAGATGTGTAGTTACCCAAGTAACTTGTGCCTTCAATTAAATCTTGATTAAGGCAGAGTTTGTGCAGGCTTAGCCCCGCATTCTCAAATGAGACAGAGGTGTAAGGTTCACCTATACCTCTACTGCCGATTCCTTGCTTCCAGCCTTCTCTAGGAGAGCAGGTCTGAGAGCCGTGCAAAGCCCTTTTCCATCTGCATCGCGGCTGGCCGTAGCCTGGCAAAGCGACGTGCTCGCTCTGGCTGCTTTCCCTCTGAACTCCCATCCTGTGGCTGGGTCTCCTCTGCAGAGGGTATTGCAGGTCTCAGTAGGATGATGCCACTGCCAGTCAGTCTCTACCTGAGCCGCTGAGGCTGGAAGGAGCAGAGACCTATCGACTAGATTGGAGTGGAAAGCTTGTCCTGCTGCTGCTGTTACAATTCAATATCCACGTCGCCAAAAAGCAAATGACTTGTCTGCAGAGGTGATGATGAAATGCATTTATCTAGACCTGAATTCGCTCTATCAATTTGTGTTTTCGCAAGCCTACTTATTCAGCCCTTGCCTCAATGGATCTGTTTTGATTGCTTTGCTGCTGCTGTCATGTTGGTCCTCCTTGCTAAGGTTGCCTTTCCTCCCCCTGACCACTTGGTGAAGATTTGAGAGTGATTTTATTTAATTTACTATTGCAAATGTCTCTCTGCCATTGTTCTCAGAGAATGAGAGAGCATCAGAAGCATGAGGTCAGTGGGAATTCAGATCTCTGCAGGGCTCACAAGTCTCTTAAAGCACAAGTTTGTTGAAGGCAGGGTAGTAGGAAAGTTTCTGGTTTAGTTTGTGTTCTGTGTTTAAAAGCCATAAGCCAGGCAAATCTTCGGTCCTTCGGCTCCATTTCTTCTTCTCTCCCACAGAGATGAACGGTAAGGAAAAGTGGATAGAGGAGGAACCCAGACAGGTCCAGCACCCTGCCACAAATGCTAGCAGAGTATCTGTGTAACTTCGGTTTGCATCCGTGGTATAAATAACGTAGAGAAGAACAAGCCCAGTGGTAGTGTTAAACGAATCAAACAACACCCAAAGAAAGAAAAACCACCAAAGCAACACCAGCAAACCCCTCTCACGCATCAGCTGGATGTGTCTACCCCAACCGCAAGACTTCAGGAGGACTCAGCTTTGTGCTGGCTGGTTGGAGCAGTGCAACTATTTATTAGGGGGGGAAAAAGGTGGTGTGGTATCCTGGGCGTTAGCCATAGGTGCATCCTGCCACTTAGGTTAATCATTCCTTGAAATCCGGGAATTTTTGATGGCTGGTTTGGCCAAAGGCTTAGTATTGCAGAAGAAGTTGTCCTGCGTCTGTTGTACTAGCGGGTGGGGGTGTACGGGTGTGAGTAAACTGCTGTCCTCCTCATGGTACCTTAGAGAGCCCAGAGTGATGGAGGATGGGTCTCAGGAATGCTCAGTGGCAGTTCCTTGGTCTTTCTTCAACTGACTCAGCTCTGTCTCAGCAGCAAGACTGACAGAGGCCCTTCACCAGCTCTCGAAGCGGCACCTCGGAGCTCCTTCTGCTCGGAGCAGACCTAACAGACGATGCAGTGCTTTTCAAAGCACGTGCAGCCTTGCCCGTGGAAGGCCAGCCAACATCACCACCACTAGGACAGCTCACCAACACTTTTTCTTTCACGCTTTCCCAACTGCAGCTGGGAAGGCGCAGCTCCGTGCCCTGGCCAGTGCCATGTGTTGACGCGGAGGAACGTGGTGGGTTGATCTGTAAACACTGCTGTGTGTGCTGATGGTGAACGTATGCAAGCTGCTCGCACAGCATTCCTGACGTATCCCCCCATCCCCATGCTGCTTGCCAGCTCAGCTGCTGCGTTATCGCTGCCGATGCGAGGCAGAGCCCTCGGCCAGAGCTGGAGGCAGGCGGGAGCCCCGCGTGCGTGGTTGGAGGGCAGCTCGGTTTCTCTGCCGATAAGCCGGTGCCTCTCGTGGCGGTTCCGTGCACGCTCCTTCTAAACCGCAATCTTAATCCTCTTTGCAGGCAGCGCTGCTATCCCCCCAGGAAGCATTAGCGATATCACCAAGTGCAGAGACTTCATTGTTTTCCCCTAATCTGCAAAGGGAGCTGAGACAAGACAGAGGAAACTTTAACCTATTCCGTGCCTCAGTGGTAAATAATTAGTTTTTTACTGAGTGGGAGAGCGGGGGAAGCCTCTTGGTTAAGATAAAGTAAGCGCAAGGCTCACAGGCTTATCTTGCTCTGTGGAATTCAGGAAAGGACGTGTCCTTGAGTCCGCCTCTCTGGTTCTGTGTTTGGGAGGAACGAGTCCATGGGAGCTGCCCACAGGGACTGCTGGTGTAAGGCACATCTCGCCACGAAACGCGGTCGCTGTGCTTTTGTTTAAAGGCTTGAACAAGAGGCTCTGGTTGCTCAGTAGTGTGCAAATTTGGGTGGGTGGGATATGACAAAGGTTACAGGGCAGACTGACAGAGGAGGAGCTGAGCTTGGAGGAGGAGGAGGGAACACCAAGGACATGGCAGCAGACAGAGGGATGTGAAAGGGGAAGAGCAGCCCCCTTTTGCCATGCTAAAGTGAACTTAGTCCCCACTGACAGTGCTGGGGTAAGAGCAAGTGGTGTCTGCTGAAACACCGGTGTTTCCAGCCCCAGTGCGACTCCGTGGGGTGTTGGGCTGTGAGGCTGCAGGAAGTTGAGGTGGTGTCTAGATCGTGACCCATCACTAGCGGGACTTGCTCTGGGTGGCGGTTTGCTTTGGGTCAACGCTTTGCGTGCCCGCAGCTTCTCTGTGCAAGCTGCCTGCCAGGAAACCTTTCCTGTCGCGCTGGGTTCCGCAGCTGCCCTTGTGCTGGGTGCTCCCTGGAAAGGAAGAGCTGAAGCGGGTCTGAAGCCGGGGGATTGCCCTGGCCTGGCACGGGGGGCACAGATGTGGGACGGTGGGCGGTGTGCCATGTCTCTGGAAGTCCTGTCATCCAAAACGTGACAAGGGCAAAGGAACAGAACAAAAGTTCTCAAAAATAGCATGAGATAAGGATCTGGAGAATTTGCTTTTCATTTCTCTCAAGACTCCTGGGAGACTTCTTCTTTTAAGGCAAGAAATGAAGCTTTCAAGGCCAAGCCCCCCCCTCCCTTTTTCTTTCTCTCCCACCCTTTTTTCTTCAGACTCCAAAGACAGTCACTGAGAGCTTCTTAGGAACCGTACATCTGTCCAGAGCGGGCGTGGGGCAGGCACTTCTTCCCCTTCCAGCGTGTCTGAAATTTGTACACAGACTTTCTCGGGAGGCGGTAAACGCACCCCGAGCTCGGTGGGGCTGGTCGGCGCCGAGCGGGAGCAGCTTTCTGCAGAGGCTTGAGTCGAAACACCAGTTCTGCTTTCTTGGTGCCTTAACAGAAAATATTTTAATGTCTGTGCCTTTAAATAAAATGAATTTGGAAGTGGGCACAAATGGCCTCAATGGGAACTCCTGGTGCCGGCCGGCTCCCGCTCGGGCTCTTGGCTCCCGCTCGGGCTCTTGGCTCCCGCTAGCTCTGCGCCAGCACACGTCGTCTGCTCCTGTTCAAGAGCTCGTCCTTGTGCCTTCCACCCTCATCTGCGGGTATCCAACAGAGAAATCAAGCATGTTGCTTTCTGACTAACGCTTAATGCTGCTCCTTCACCAACCGGTCCAAAGCCCGTTGGCAATAGGGGGCTTCTGGTCCGGCCCTGGACACGCCACAGAAAGCCGGCCCTGCAGCAGCCTGGGCGTGCAGCCGGAGGGCTCGGCAGCTGGACCGTGGTTTAGCACCGCTCGGCCCGGAATGGGTGGGAGTTCCTTTATTGCTGGCCGTGACAAGAGCTGGTGCATGGCATCGCTTGGAAATCCCCTCCACAGCAGGACCTAGGGACACGATGGGGGCTCGCGGGGGCTTGTGCATAACTGCCTCTTCACATCTCACCGGTGTGGCTGAACCGCAAATGGTTTTCACACCAATTATTTCCCTCTTGCTGTTGAATAGAGCCGGGAGGGGAGTTGTTTATCCCATCTCCCTGCTGCAGCTTGTGCTGGAGCTGTTGTTTCCTCCGCGCGGTTCCCGTAAGGAGGCCACGGCGTGTGAGATCTGAGACTCAGTGTGTGCCTTTGTCACCTGCCCACCCCGGCTGGCAGAAATCGCAGGGCTCTCTCACTTCGGGCTGGTAAGTGTGTTCCGTTTGGTACTTTTGTGGGCTTCTCTTCTAAACTGGGCTGCTTAAATCAAGCAGAGCAATATTTAAGCTTCTGAGTAAATAGGCAGAGAACCCTGGCTTCATCCTGACTAATCTGTTTAACCTTCATCAGCCCAAATATTTACCTCGGGCATTGAATATCCAGGCAGTGTAATTCTGATGCTAAAATTCGTGCTCTGAGAATGCCGTGGATTGACTAATCCCGCAGCATTCCAGAAATCCTCGTGTGCATAAATAAACTTCCTATACGAAGGATTATAACCAAATAAATGCTGTGCATTCAGATCAGCAAGGCAGAAGTGGAGCAGTCGGCCCCTTCCCGTGCTCTTACTCATGTATTTTTATAAGGATATTCATCTTAGCCTGAACAGATCTGTAAAGAAAGCTGTGGATACTGAAGCACGATGCTGTCGTGTACTGCAAGAAGTTCACCACTCTGCCTTCTTGTTAGCAACTTCTATCGGTTTTCAAACTGCCATGGGCTGGATTTACCCAGGCTGTTGAAATTGTTATCCTTTTGGGGTGCAGCACTTCTGCTTAATGCATGTTTTGTAGGTCTTTGTCCCCTTCCTGCAACCAGGCAATGTAAAGGGTTCATCAAGCTGCAAAGCCTGCAGCACCCGGGGGTACCAGCAGCAAGGCTGGCATCTCAAGGCTGGTCTGCTGGGGCTGTGGCAGGGAATTCTGATGAGCCCCCAGTGTAAACCTGTTGGTCTAGGTGTGGTTTGGCTCCTGTCCTGTTGCTATATTCATTATCCTGTCTTTGTGAGATTTGAGTGCAGGCTTATCTGGATCCTTATCTCGGAGCAGTTCTGTTAATAGCCCTTGACAGTTGCCTGGTCTGCTACTGGACATCATTCCAGAGATGGGAGGGCTGGGACGCCCAGGGGAAAGGGGTCAGTTTGGCTGTTTTAAAGGGGGTGACTAAAAAGAAGGGAATCAGGTTAGAGAAGTAAAATCAGACCTGTTTGAGGGGATCCCCTGCAGCATTGTTCTTGGGAGGCTGGTGTGTGCTCCCACACCCGAGCGTTTCGAGAGCAGGCTGCCAAGATGAGATCGTGGGAAGGACAGCGGGATGGAGTTGTTCCCCATCAGCAGAGAAGGGTCCCAGCCCATCTTACTCACTGCTTTTGCTTACAAGATGCTGTGTAACGCTAGAAAACTAGAAGGAAGAAATTACTCAGCTATCGGGAAGACGTCTGGCCCGGAACCTGAGCTGTTCATGGCCACTGGGCCCTCACAGATAATTCTCCCTGCTGGAAAGGGACTCTAGGGGGAGGATTGCACCGCACTTGACTTACCACCACACTCAGGAAGGGAAATTCCTTCTCTGGCCCGTGCTGGGTTAGTCAGTCCTGTGAACGCTCTACCAGGAGGATGGCTGCAGCTCGGCTGCTAATCTCGTTTCTGTCCTCAGATAAGATTGTTATCAGAGTAATCTTCTGTTCGCTCCCCTTGTGGGTCTAATCAGGGTGGATTGTGCCAGCACCTCCTGGGGCAGAGGAACTCGGGTGTTGATTGCCCTCGAAAGAAAGAGAAAATCCTCAGCGTGTATTTAACGTAAACTTCAGTTCTGTTAGATGTTCCTGGGAAAATTGGCTCGAAATAACTTGCTCACACACGTTTTGGGTGTTTCACAGTAACGTATTTATTCTGGTTTAAAACCTGAGTTCAGGCAGGCACGTTCACGCAGCACATGCTGCGGTGCGGCTGTCGACAGATAGTGCCGTGCACCAGTGGTGGAACTGGTACTTTCCCAAGCCCTGGGATGGAGCAAGCTCCTGTCTGCAGAGAGTGCAACTCCTAGATGTTGGTGTCCCAGCCAGTGAATAACTCGGAACAATTAGCGCTTTTTCCCTTATTTCAAAGCAAATTACGGGGGTGGGTGGATTTTGCTGATGGGTATAAAGGAGGCTCAAAGATATGAATTTTTCATGTATCTTCAAGTTGGGGCTAGAGCTTGTCTCTTGATGTGTCTACCTGAGGAAATGTGCTGTTGGGTCTCTTTCTAGTGGTGAGCAAACCACAGGTAACGCGACACTGCAGTGTGCTCCCCCTCTTACCGGGCTGAGAACGCTGAGGCACAGAGGTACCACGGGAGCTGCAAAGATAAGCATCGCTAGTGCCTGCTCTGGGTTACTATCTCCCAGCTCCGGCACCTATCCCAGCATGAAAAGCAAAGCGTGATCCTGCCCTTAGTGGTGGTGCTCCTGTAGAGATGCTGTCTGGCTCCATCAGAGGCGCGTCCCTGGGCAGCTTAGTGAAGCAGTATAGCGTTTGAGTGCAACACCTCCAGCAGGCTGAAAGGGCAAGGGTGTGCCACTGGCGAGAGAGCTGGTAGCTGCTGCACTGGCGTGGCTCCTACGTGAGAACTGCTGAGAGTGTCTGGTTCAATCAGGCTTACACGGTGTTGAATGGAGCGGGCTCTTTCAGACACGTGTAAAAGTTGTCTTGGGGACCTTGAAATTGGTGTGGCCACAGCTGCTTCTAGCCTCATGTGCGCTTGGGGTGCTTTCTGTGGATGGTCTCTACAACTTTTATTGCATAGTTTGCTGCTTCCTGCTCCATGAGACGTCAAATCGCTAATTGCAGTGAACGCCTCATGGATGTAGGAAGGAACCAGAACCACTTTACATTTGCTGGGGGACTTAACTGATGTTGGTCCCCTCTTCACAAGGAGAGAGACAGCACTGCAGTCAGAGGGGAGGAGAAATACAGAGGTGTAAAAGCTCTTTTTAGCCTTGACAATTTGGCACTGAAGAGATGCCAGAGACAGTGTTTAGAAAAGTGCCTCTGGAACTGGACGTAATGCAGCTACCTCAGTGCGATGAGTGAACAGAGCCTTGGAAAGGCAGGACGCCGTGTCCACAGGGCGCTGGGACCTGAGCTTGCATCTCCACACAGGCGATTCCCTGCGATATCGCCTCACTTCGACTGAGCTGGGCGGTGTCTGATTTGGCCCTGCTGCACGTGCCACTGATGTGAGTGTCCAGCAGTGGAGCTTGTGCTCCTGGAGGCCTCTTTGTGTGGCGTGTGGCCTCATGCACAGGAATGTTTTTTTTTTTCCCTTCTCCATTGCATGTGTGGTTTCATGTGGGTTTTGTTGTGGTTATGTTTCATTTCTTCACTTGATATTTTTGGCAGCCTTTGGCCTTTAATGGGCTCTCGTGCTATCAGGCACCACAGCTATTCATACGTTAAGTGTGTTGGTTATCTGGATTACAGCATGGTGTGTGCTTTCTTTGGGAGCAATTCCTATTCCAGAATCTTCTCCCAGCTGTTCTTTCTCTGTAATGGCACCGAGGACAGTGTTGGGATTTATTTCTGCTGGCGTAGCACTTTGGAGCATCCCTGACTTGATGCATCCCCCCCTATGTCGCAGTGTTGATGGTGAGGTTGTACATTAAGGAGTGATCTCTGGTGAGGGGGGTCTGCCTTGAAAACAGGCAAAGAAAGAGTAGCATGAACATATCTGAAGTCACCATATTGCTTCTGCCAGCTACCATAGAAAAGCTTTTCTAGACTCTGTCAGCAAGTGAACAGAAGGAATGTCACAGAGCTGTCAGCCTTGTCTTGCCACGCTCAGGAGTACATGACACGACCGAGGCGTTCCTCTATCAGAGTTGATCTAAGGACAGGTCTCTCCTTTGCCATCTCCGACTGCAATGGCTTCTTTCAGAAGCAGTTGGAGATGTCGGGACAATAGAATATTTTCCACAAAGGTGTTCTACTCAGCCACAAGAATGGCCATGCATAGTGTGAACAGAGGTGACCAGTCTTACTAAATAACAGGTTTCAGATAGACTGTATAGAGAAGTTTATAGCTGATGCCAACAACCAATCCGTGTGGGAAGCACAGTGTCAAACAGCAGCAACTAAAAGAACAAGAAATATCTCATTTGTAACCTTGTAGGCATGTTGCAAGGAGATTTGCCTCATTTTTATGGGTCCTTAATTATCTATGACAAAGATCTTTATTTGGTTGGGTTAATCCACAGCCGTTCTTTGCAAACTGTGAACAAACTTTACAGGTATACGCCAGTTCAGTTGAGATGGCTCCGGCTTGGAACCTTGTAGAAGAAATCCAACTGATCTCAGTGAGAGCTGAGCAAGACATCAGCCTAATTCTGGAAGGCAACTTAAACAGAAATGGTTTTGGGTAGTCAAGCACTTGAGTCCTGCAAGACACTTCCACCACAGAAATTGCCTCTTACCTATAAGGCGTGAAAGTCAGGAGGAAGGAAATAATTTTCTAACTGACTGCGAGGAGGCATCAGCAGCCCATGGGAAAGCCCAGGGATCTGAGGAGTCGGGATCTCTTTGAAGTGAAGCCGAATGTGATCGGTGTGAACTTTCGGGTTACAACATGCCATGGCCTTTCTAGGGCAGAGGGCTTGGTTCTAGCCTTGTTGAGCACATCATATGGTGTATATTTAAGGCTGGCTTGTGCCTTTGGGTGTTTCTCAGGTGGTAGATCCCAAAGAACCCTCCTTTCTTCTGTTGAATTCCGGGAAGGGCCCCAGTATCTCTTGTTTTTCCAGGTTTATTTCTCTTCCCTTGCTTCCAGTCAGGTCTGTCAGTAGTACTGCACTGGCAGTGAACCACAGCAGTAAGGACCACAGCTCACAGCTTGTCCATAGTGAAAGTCCTGTCCCCTTGCACTCTGTTCCAAGAGACTTGTGGCACAGGAAGCCTGGAGAGGGGCCTGTCCCCTGCCTAGATCCTTTTGCAAGTGGGAGCATGATGGCTACCGGCATCTCCGTGGGTTAAACCACCAGTCTCTGTCTCAAGTAGTTCAGCTCTGGCTGGGGCTGGGACAGTCCCAAAGATGGTCGCACATTGCTGAAAGTGCTGTCCCATCACTGGGGGTGTCACAGGGGATGGGCAGTGTCCTTGTCTCATGAGCTGGGGAGAGCTGCTTGTGCTGTGGTTCTGCACCATCCCGGAGGGAGCAGTACCAGATAAATGTGGCTGTGGCTCCCAAGAGCTTCTAGGAGCTTTTAGGAGAATTCTTTGATAGATTTTGATTTCAGGGAGAATTCTTCTCCCTTCGATCAATGTTCTCTCAGCCTTGCTGGACTTTGGTCATTGCATTCAATAATAAAAATTGAAAGCTAGTTTCCTGATGGCTTTTTGCTTCATATTTGCTGCTGCTTCCCATCATTAACAGCAGTAAAGTGGCATGGGGTGAAAATCAGCACTAATTTGGGAGCTTGATTGCCTGTGTAATAAGCTCCTCTGTTATTCTTTGTCAGGAGCAACAGCTAATATAATTTTTTTTTGCTGCCACTTCTGCATGGGCCATATACCAGCGTCAAAGTTAATCCCTCAAAATTATGTTCCATTATAAATCTCTCTTCTCAGATGAAGTGGGTGCAATTAGGCAGAGAGGTCCAGAGCTGCTACAAAAGAAAAAAAAAAAAAAAGAGCTCTGAAGGACAAAAGCATCCTGCCTGTGCATCACGGAGTGGGGCAGCATCTTGCCAGTTGCCTCCAGAGAACAGAAGCTCCTTGGCCACAGTGTTCTTGGCACCTGTTTGGCAGTGACAGTATGTTCAGAGGTGACCAAGCTGAAGTTCCACCTTTTTGTAAGTACAAGGTGTAGGATCTTAGGAGTAATTTGAAGCTTTTTATGTCAGCTTTCCCTCATTTTTTTCCTTCCAAGTACACACAGAATATTTAATGTTGTTATTGCTGCCTGAGCCCTGGGAAATCAGAAAAGATCATCAAGACCCTGGTAATAGGCTGACAAAATCCCCAGCATATTTAATTAGAGATTATTCCTTTGATGTTTGGGTTGATTTTGATGCTTGTTTTTTATCAGGTTACTCTTGGGTAACCTTCTGTGTACTGAGCAGCTTCCCTGCTTTCATGAACGTCGAAGACCCTTGAGGTTTAAACGTACTAGTGTGGCGAAATTTTTAAGTTTAGCATTAAATTCATTTTGGCTCGGGAAAATGGAAATCCTGCTTCTGCTGTCATAGCCTGACTATTCTGGGCAGGGCTGTGCCACGACCAACTTCTGCCTTAATTATGTGAGACTAAGGGGCATTTCTGCTCCCGGGGAACACGAGCTCTCTTTTCATGCCAGCCCTTTTCCTGGGGACGCTGAGCAGGTGCTGCCAAGTCCACGCTGAGAACAGCACAGGCTGTGGGGCAAAGTGGAACGTCCATTCCACCCCAACGACCAGCCGGGAGGTTCTCCTGTTACAAGTCCCATTAAAGACATGAGGCGTGTGGCTGCACACACTGAGTTTATTTACCTGTTCCTGAGCATAAAGCTTCAGAGACATTGGAAATCCATTCTGAAGTCATTGGGCAGCTCCCCTGTACCCAGGTCAGACTTGGGGGATCAAAGATGGTGGTAAGATTTTGCTTTACTTTCTGTTCACCGCCTGCAGACGTCCTGACAGGTTTCACTTCCAGAAATATTTCGTGTTCAGTATTTCAGTTGGAATTTGATAGAATTCATTTCAGGAAATCTGAATTTCACCAAGTTCCACATTAAATGTCTCCTTGCTTGTGTGGCAGTCAAACATGAGTCACGATGACGAGGGCAGGGGTGGGGTGAACATAACATGCTACCTCCAGTTTTTGCCATATAAAGCTCGGCACAGCAATATGCTTTGCCGTGGAAGGCCGCTTGATTTTGTTCAGATCTGCCTGTGAGCAAAGGGGGAAAATAAATTTATAGATGAGAGCTGCCTGCACACGACGTACTGCTGTTCTGCACGTCAGCCATTTGTCGCCTTGCTAAATACTACTGTGTAAAGGGAACTGCCTGGCGTGCCATCTGTCCCTCCTCTTCCATGGCGAGAGGAGAGGTGTCTTCTCCTCCAGCCTGGGTCTCCTTCAGGCCGCGGTGTCTCTGAACTGTGCGGGCAAGCGTCACTTATTGCTGGTAGACCCAACATATCTGATTCTGCTTGAGAATTCAGTGGCTGCTGACTCCAGAGGAGCCTCCCAGACTCCTCTTGAATCAAGAGTTTTGCCAAGGACCGGGGGAGCTACAGCGCTCGATTCCAGGCAGCATGTGGTGTTCTTCTCCAGCCTGCCTTTGTGTTTTCTCAAAGCGTATTCTGGAAGCGTGGTAAAAAGCCTAAGAAAAGGGTCAGAGTGCTTTATATGTGAGAGCCAAACAGGGCTGAGGTCACCCCCCAGTTCTTACCGTTGCCAATAACCAGTTATTGCATCGTTTGTCAGCTGCATGGGAGAAAAGCGCAGGGAGGCAAGCTGAGGTTTTTGTGGATGATAGGATCTCCAACTGTGGCGCTGAACCACGGGGTGAAACACAGACTAACAATGTGCTGACGTCAGGCTGTCTTGATGTGACCGAGAGAGTTTCTGTCTGTGAATACAAATACTGGAATAAATCACTGCGTTTTAACGACCATGGTCGCGGTGCTTTTGGCCTGGTTTCTGGACGTGGAGACAGACAAAGAATGCAACACAGAGTTTGTTCTCAGATGTGTGACCAACCAGCAGCACAGTCCTCCTGCACGTGCTGATGTCTACCAGGCTAGAGGTCTTGACAAGCTCCACAACGATGAATTACAGGTGCATGCTGGTGCTGGAACACGGGCCATGTTAGCCACGGGGATGGTCTCCTCCTTCAGCAGCTCCAGGCTGCTGTCTGGGGTGGCAGAGAGAACCCGGCAGCTTTGTGCAGCTTGAAGCTATCGTACGCAGAATCCATGTTCTCTCCTGAGGGCTGTGACTGTGAAGTAGCTGACTTCTGAAAACAAGCTTTCTGCAGATACTTTTTCCCACCCAACAACAAAGGTCTTGTTTGGGGATGCTTTTGGCTGCGGTCCTCGTGCCCCCCCGGGACACGCACTGTGCGTTTGACTCGCTCTCACCAAAGGGAAAAGCAAAAGTAACGCAGCCGGGGTGATTTACGACTGAGTTTTGAGGCTAATTGCCTCGTATGTTTAATTAATAACTGACACATTCTGTCCCGCAGGGAGCTTGGAGAACTTCCATCTGGCCCCCAGCGATTGCAGCCTGGAAGCCATCCCTGTAATGCAGGAGCAGGCTGGAGGAGGCCTGTTCCCGTTACGGGCAAGGACTGTGCTCCCTGCTTGCCCCCTCCTTTCTTAGGCCAGGCCTGAGAAGACAGGGCTCAGCGAGGGGTCTGGCACAGCCCCCTGGCTGAGGAGGTGCTTTGTGCTGCCCCGCGGTAGCAGGATGGGGTCGGGTTGTGGTGCCAGCGCTCGCCCTTTCAGCGGGCTCTCGGGAGGCGGATTCTCCAAACAGCAAAACGTGTCTTACACCGAGGGGAAGCATTTGTGAGTCAATATTCGTTGCCAAAGCAAGGAGCAGAGATTTTTTTTTTTTTTTTTTTTCCCCCAAAGAACTGGGCGACGGAGTATTCCTGCTGGCCGTGGCGCCCTGGCAGCAGAGCGGGCTGTGTCTTTAAGCCTTCTGTACAGTGCTGAAATGTTATGACAGAGCATCTCACAGGGGGATGCGGTTCCCATGGCAACCCCACACTGTAAGATAAGCAAACTGGGTTGTTTTTTTTTTTTTTTCCTGAGAGGTTCAAGAGCAAGGAAGGAATGAGGCGGTCTGTCAGCGGGCGGGTGAGGCTTGGAAAGAGGAAGCGGTGTCCATTAATCCCGCAGCCCTGGCTGCTTTGTGTTTTAATTAGCGAGTGTTCCGAGGGCAGGGAGCATGGTGCCTCACCCTGTTGGGGGGTTTGGAGGGCTCCTGGGCTTGTTTCCCTTTTTCTATTTCCAAGTTAAAAAAAAATTAAATGAAGAGGGACAGGGGGAGGAAGCTTTACTAGAGCATTAAGTGAAGGTCTGAAATGAAGAGCCTCAGGCTCTCTGTTGCAGAGCGTGTCTCCCAAGCTGGGGATGGGAGGTGTAGCCTGTCTGGTGGGAATGGATCTGCTGTTCTCAAACTGAGAGCATGTCTTAAATATGTTTTGTCTGTCTTGCCGCCGCTGTTAGCAGACTTGAAGCCCCCAGACCCTCGCGTCCTGCTGCTGTACCCGTGGCAAGCCGCTGTTTTGGTGCTTGTTTGGTTGGTGCCTTTGGGATCAGTAGTTACCACAGGGCACTGTGCGTGCTAAGAGAGTGGGAACGTAGCGACAAGGAGGGGGAATGCTTCAGCCGAGCTCCCGTCCAAGCTGCGATGGCATCTTCGTGCTCAGAGCATCTCTTGGTAGCAGCTCGTGCACCAGCTGGGTGGGAAACCGCGCTGGCCTCCTCAGTGCGCTGTGTGTAGGAGTTTATTATGGGAAATATTTTGACAACCGTTATTATTTTCAAACACTTCTCCATGTCACCAGAAAATTGGAGTTAAAGTAAAAGCAGTCTTGTCTGCGTGGTTTCCATGTCCATCCTGCATGGAGCACTGCCTGCTCCTGTGCAGGGAGATAAAGCCCACAGTAAATCTTTGAGTGGAATTGAAAGAAAATTTTTCTAATCCTTCAAGAACGGAGTACGCCAAAGGCATTCCTCACGCTTTCCCATAAACAGCAATATCTCAGCCTGTTTTTCAGGGGCTGGTGCTTAGAAGGAGTTTTCGAAAATGTAGTTCCTCTTGCTTTCCTGCCAATGTCATCTTCAGTGCCCTTCCTCCATGACTTGTCTCTTTTGTGGGTTGGTTGGTTGGTTTGTTTACTGGTTGGTTTTTGCATTTTTTCCTCCCAATTAGGATCCAAAGTTGAAATGCAGTAGTGGGGGTGTGCTCCTCTGCCAGTTTGAATTTTCCCCGCAGAGCGTGGGATGGAGAATGAACTTTCTGTTCCTGTACAAGGGTTTTTTAAGGGGGAAGGGAGATATCCGTGTCCACTTGACCCCTCTCAACCACTACACTCGTTTGGTCTTATCTCTTTGTTGGCTCATGCCCTGCTCTACCATTAGCTGGTCTGGGGATTGCACCGTTCATGAGCCCAGCGGGTAGCATGGAGTTGCTGTTCTTTATCAGGTCCAGAGGAAGCTTTGGGGATTTCCTTCTCCCTGCAGCTTTTGCCCCTGACGTTCTCTCCCGTTTCTCTCCCCTTCTGCCCAGGACAAAGCAGGTGTAGTTGCCTCTGCACTGACATCAACATCGTGTGCTACTGCAGGTCAGCGAGAACTGATGTTGCAGGAAAGGGGAACCCTCCAGTATTGAGGTGCTGCAAATTGACTCTTGCAGAGCTGAGATATCTCCCTTTCTGTCTGAGCAAAGTGTGAAGTCAGGAGCCAAACAAGCGCTGTACCTGACGTGGGAATTTGGGGCTAGGGCAGCGTGGATTTAGCCCTTTAAGCCAGCCATTGAATGCTCTAATTGACAATAAGCGGGGTTAGAGGCAGCTTAATTTCTTTGGAGACTGTTCTCTTTATTCCGTCTTCTGGCTGCACGGACAAATTCCACACTTTGGTGGAGATCAGCTTTATTTAATGTTTTGAGTTAAGCTGCCTCCATGCCCAAAGGTGGTTTTTGCCTGTATTAATAAAGAAACTGCTTTTGTCAGCTTAGGTCAGTTGTACTTCACTGCCAGCCAGTGCTGGCAGGAACCGTGGCGGGCAGGGTTTGTGGTCCTGATGGCTGGGGCAGAGCTGCCCAGCACAGCTTTTGCTGCCCCTCGCCCCCGAGCAGGACCCACTGCTGCATCCTTGGCCCTGGCAGGAGAGCCCTTCACACCTCTGCTTCCTAACAGGGATTTCTCAATTCATGCCATTCATGGCATCACAGAATGGTTTGGGCTGGAAGGGACCTTAAAGATCATCTAGTTCAACTCCCTGCCATGGGCAGGGACACCGTACACTAGACCAGGCTGCTCAAAGCACCATCCAGCCTGGCCTTCAACACTTCCAGGAATGGGGCATCCACAGCTGCTCTGGGCAACCTCTGCCAGTGTCTCACCACCCTCAGCGTAGAAAATTTCTTTCTAACATCCCCTCTTTCACTTTGAAACCATCACCACTTGTTCTGTCACTCCACATTTCCCTCGAGTTCAGTGTCATTAAACCCTTGCCCATTGCCTGGCTGTGTTGTCCCTCGAGGTGCTGCCAGCTCCCAATCCTTGCCAAGAAAATTAGTCCACCTGCTTCTCGGCTGGGAGCATGTAGTCACCTCAGCCCAGCAGAGCTGTGCTTAAAGAGCAGAAGTCTTTGTGGTCCTGCACTGATTCCCAGCAAGCGTGAGCTGGGTGGCAGGGTGAGCCAGGGAGTGAAGGAGAGCCCAGGAGCAGCTGCCTGCCTCATTTGGCCAGCTTTCACGAGCGTCCGCCCCGGCCCCTGGTTCGGGTTAGTGCCCCTGAGCCTGGCGGGGAAGGAGCAGCTGGAGGGTCTTAGGCTCTGCTCCAGCGCCGCTTTCCAGAGGGCCGGTGCCCCACAGCCACGGGGAGAGGTTTGGACTGCTCACTTGCTGACTCAACACTTCACATGCTTTCTTTCCCACACCATTTCTACCCCCCACCCCTCTTCCCAGAGGTAATGAATTACTTGTGCATCTGAGCATTTCATGGCTAGAGAATTCTTCCAGCCGTTGCTGTTTCACGCTTACTTCTTCTCCTGGTCTGTCACTTGTCCCCCAGGCGGCGGGTGAATTTCTGACCATGAAGCCGCTGAAGTACAAAGACTTCTAAATGAACTGATGTCCAAAACTCTCCTTCCCTCACCCACTTGCCAGCCAAACTCCCTTAAACAAACCCTTTAGGGTAAAATGGAGTGCATTAGGTTCTCAAGCTCTCCTCACCTTTGCACTGCAGGGAGAAAAAGCACGTAGGACACCGTGATGCTGGGGTTGTAAGGGAGTTCACAGTCTTGAGGGAAAATTCTCTCTCATTTGCCTTTGTATTGAATTTGCTGGTTCAGCACAGACCACGCTGGTGCATCCTGTTTACAGCCAGCTCTGTTTCAGACATCCAGCATAATTCAAGAACACTGTAACTGCGAGTGCTTGCAATGAAGAGTATTTTCATACTCTCATCTACAAAACAACCCTTGGGTCTGGAGTTTGCCAGTCTGCAGTAACTTCAAGGCTTTTTCTAGTGTATAGAATTTTTTTGAAAAGAAAGCCGTGGCTGGGAGCTGTATTTGTGTTCGACAAATCGTAATAATAAAATAGCATTAATTTCTTTTAAACCTCTCCAAGCAATTTCCCCCAAAACTTCCCGGTCCCGAATAGTTTGCAGAAGCTCGTGTGAATGTGTGTATGCTCTTCAACAAAAGGCTGAAGAAGTGTTTTGGTGCTGTGACAAGCCAGGACCACAGATTAAATTAGATGAAAAAACCCTGGGTTGATAAGTTTCATGACGTAAATGAAAGATGCTTTGGAAAAAGCAGAAAGAGGAGCCGGTGTTCCTTCTGGATAAGGGCTCAGCATGAAAACACAAACCGAGATGAGTTTATTATTGGAGCCACATACATCAAAGCCAAGCTGACGGAGAAGCTCTCTGGCCTAACCTGCAGTTGTTGTCTTTGCTGTTATTAAATGTCATGGGTGGTGTGCAGACGGGAGACCGGGATCTTTTTCCTGTCTAGAGTTTTATAAATCTGATTAAAATGGTCTCGGCTTCACAAACCCCTTGATCTTTGCGTTAAGCCCCGTGTGACTTAGGTGAGCCTCAGCCCTCGGGCTGGCCTCTGGCTGGTGGGACTTCTACTCGTTCAGAGCCACACAGAGTGGGGAGGCACCAGCTTGAGCAGAAAACGACCTCAGGGTCTTTGGTGTGTTGGTTAGAGGAAAAGGAACGGAGCGTTTCTCTAAGGCAAATGTTTTCTTTTGACTCTTCTGGTTGGTGGTATTTGTAGGGGGAAAAGGCTTTCTCCAGAAAGAGCAGAGACCAAGCACGAGTCTCCATTGTCTTCTAACTTGCGTAAGACCGTGGAAGTCTTTGGGGAAAGCTAATCTTCTGGAATAGAAAAAACTGAAGGAGTTTTGGGAACTGATCTTGACTTCCCTGCTGCTGAGAGCTGGGTAGAGCAGGATGAAGTTTTAAATTCAGAAAAATTCAGACCTTTCTTTTCCCGAGATCTGTTCATCTTGGGTTTCTGTTTCTTCAGGAGGTGGGGAAAGGAAGGGAGCCTGCCCAGCTTCATGGATCACAGCACTGTGGTGCTCAGCTCTTCCCAGACCTCTGAAATCGTTGTCAGTAATTGGGTTAAAGTCAGCACTTATCATCCTTAGTTAGCCTAGGTCTAATCGCTCTTTCCAGAATTGTTTGCTGAATCTCTTGGCATGTCTAACCTCATCGCCCTGTTAACTTCTGATCCCCGTTTGACAAATCCAACCTCTGTCTTTCCTTCTGTGAGCGGAGACAGGCATCCTCAGAAGCTGCTGCTGCTTGCTGTGCCACGAGCCACCAGTTGTCCCAGAACCCCTCGAGAGGATGTTTGCAGCTGCTGGAGAAGATCTGCACGGGTTTCAGGGTTAACGGCCGGGGAAAGCAGGGTTTCTTGTCAGGCTGGGTTCTCATTCACTCGTTTTTTATCTGTGGTGAGGACCTGAATTTTGCGGGTTTGGAAACAGGATTAGAAACTCTGCTGAAGTTAACAGCTGTCACTCGGAGATTGCGACAACAAGCCTGGAGCGAAGAGGTGCTGAGGGACATGGTTGAGGGACCCTGGCAGCGTGGGGTGGACGGTTGGACTCGATGGTCTGAAAGGTCTCTGCCAACCAGATGATTCTGTGATTCTGTGAAATGGTGTTTAGTGCCTTTCACAACCCACCCCGCAGTGTCTTGCTTGAGACGCTGTCCTCGCTGCAAGCTTGTAAAGTCACTCCTGGCTCTAATTATTTTCTGGGAGTCTGACTGCACCACTTTACAGGAAAACACTTACAGTGCTCCGCCAGAGCTACACACTGGGGACCTGCATTTTCCCTCCCTCGTAAACCAGGAGTGACACCAGCAGAGCAAACAGAGGCACAGCGCTGTGGAAGTGAAGTCAGCAAGCAGAAAATCCAGCCGGTGTTCTGTGCCGTGCGCTCATTTCAGGCTGTCTTTGCTGTGAGAAGGTGGGGGGCAGATATTCCCTTTGGGGACTTCAGGTAGTTTGCAGGCACATGCTGAAGGGCTGATGTCTGCCACAACAGGGAGAAGTTGGAAACCCCCTCCCCCCCGCCGTGTGTATGTATAATTTTATGTAATTCATGTTCTGGTGCATCGTTCTGCCATTTGCCACCCTGACTTTCTGTGGGCTTGGCACGGCGTGGTGGGATGGTGGTGGGATGGAAAGGAGGCTCCTCTGCACCCACTTGGAGCAGGGACCTTTAGAGGTGCCTTCCCTTTCCGCGGGCACGGTGGTCAATGAGTGATTAATCTGCTATGCGGGCACTGGGGGCTGTAACTTTTTGTGTGCTTCAGAAAGGCCAGGGCTCGTTTATTTATTGATTTGATTTTCAGAAGGGATGTTTGCTTGGATGTGAGCGTTCCCCTCGAGATCCCTTGTTCACAGTGGGACTCTGTGTCAGAGCTGGGGCTTGAGGAGGCCCCAGGGACGGAGCCCGGCCAGCACTCAGCCCCTCCCTCCCCTCCCCTCGCCTCCAGCTCTCCCAGGAGAACTTGGCAGGCCAGGGACCGCATGTGTCCAGATGCATGTATGCAAACAGAAACCTTATATCACAGTTTGCATGTACGCATCACATGTGAGACCTTTAAAGATCCTTTCCAGCCCAAAGCGCTCTGATGCTGTGATTCTCTGTTGGTATAGCTGCCCAGAGGGTCTGGAGGGCAGGCTCCTCCTCCAGAAGATGTGATGGGGATGGCAGCCCCTCTCCCCAGCCTCCCTAAAGTGCCTGACAGCACCCACAACACTTGGGCTGGGAGGGGAAGGCACCAAACTCCGCTCAGTTCTGCTGAAGCTGGCTGGGGCGAAGCGGCACAGAACACCAGGAGGGTTCAAACCCAGCGGCAACATACGGGATGAGAGAGGTGAGAGAAAGGAGGAACTGCCCATGGAGTAAATCCAGTGTTCTGCCGGAGAGCAAGAACTCCAGACTCTCCAGAGGGCTTTGTCCAGACTGTGTCTCTCTCTGTTCTTCGATCAGGACTCTCCTTCGTATGAGGTATCTGAGCAAAGACCCGAGAGTGATAGAAGCCCCCTTGCGCTGCAGGGTGCTCTCCTCTTGGTGACCCCGCCATCCCTGTCCGCTCTCGAGGGAATGAAGGCGTTACAAGTCATGCCTGAGGAATTCAAACGCGTGGGGTTTGCAGCCGTGTGGATTTAGGGTAGTTGTTAGCTGCACCGGAATGATTCCCGGAGGATGGGACAAGGGCTGGAGAAAAGAGGCTTTGTGTTCTGGGGCAGCAGGAGGTTGGCTGCGTTCTGCCAGCACCGGCGTTGATGGATGTTTGTAGCCGTGGCCTGGGCATCCCAAAGGTAACAGCACAAAGGGCAGATCTGGCTGTTAGACCCCAGGAGGCTTTGGAGAAAAGTGTAGTAACGCAGTTAGCTGCTGTGGCTGCAGGGTGGATGGATCTCTGCTTCCTCAGCTCCCCTCAGTGGGAACTGAGGCAGGTTTCCTTCCAGTAACGCTTAGAGCAGCGGGGAGTCACCCCGCTTTCATTCTGGTGTGCAGCAGCACATGGTTACAGATCTAACAGCCTGGGAAAAACCCCAGACCCATTCACTCCTCTCTGCTGTATTAGTCAAAGGCTTCAGCTCATCATAATCTAGCAAATCAAGGTGCGTTTGCAGCACCATCTCCCAAGTGTGGAGTGCCTGGTGGCGGCCCTGCAGAAGGGCTCCTGTCTCCAATTTGGGGCAATCACGTTAAACCCAGCACCTCCTTCCCCAGGGAGAATCAGAACGCTGCAGTCTCTGCTGGTTCCTGGTAAGCTGCGCTCTGTCAGCTCCAGATACTCTTTGAACACTATCTTCTTCAAAGCTGCTTTTCAAGTAGAGTGATTTGGAAACCAGGAGGGATTACCATGGAAGGGGTTTTCTTTTTCATCTCTCTCGTTTTGGCTGAGAAAGTTTGAATTCAAAATATTTTTGACCTGATTTGTTTTCAGAAGAGAGTCCCCAGACAGCCGTGTTCTCCCCAGTGCGAGAAAGAAACGAGGGATGCAGTGGTTTGACGGTGCTCCAGCTGCTGATGGCCACACGTCCTGGGTGTCAGGGTGAAACCGATGAGTATCACTCCACTGAGGCAGGCGGAGTGCCTGCCTTGGCTGTTTCCCAGGGAAGGTGTGTGTGTTGTCCGTGCCGAGTCCCTGCTGCACGATCTTGAGTGGCTACAGCGCGCGTCCGCGCTGGGGGAAGGCAGGTCTCGCCGGCAGCGGGGGCTGAGGAGCACTCGCCAGTGTTCGGCTCAGCTGGAGCCAGCGATTTTGCCTAAAGGCCTTAGTCTTTTCTTCCCCCTGATTTTGAGGCCCAGGAAGATTCAGTCTTGCCTGTGGGATTTCTGTGAAGTGGATATTTTGAAATCTAAAACCTGTAAGATTTGAGCTTTAATGTTTTTGCTCGCTCTGAGAAGAACTTTTGGCTAGAAGATACCAGTTAGGCTTGTGTTTGGGGAAAAAATTGTCACTAAGACAAGCAAAGAAGCCCTCCTCCTTCCACCGTGCTTTGTTTTGGAGAGGATGAAGGGTGACAGAACCTGACTCTGTTGCACACCTGAAAAGCGGAAAATGAAGGGGTTTCACAAAGCCCTGTTCCCTGCCTAAGAACAGCTGGGTTCCTCCCAGCCCGTCCGAGCCCTGCCGTTGTGCCGGGACCAGACGCGCTGTTGTCTGACCCATCTCAGGGTTGGCGGTGGGTGTGCAGCCTGTCACCCGAGGAGGTGAGCAGGGCAAGGGAGTTCCAATTCCACCTCTCAGATCTCGTTTTAGACTTCCTTGAAAAGGTGACTGCGGCAGGCCAGCACCTGCCTGGAGCGGATGGAGGAAGAGGATGAGGGATGCTGCCTGATGCAGCTCAAAACTCTCGACGGCACCCAACAGCAAGGACCCCCTGGCTGCCTTTGCAGCCCGTGCCCTGCTCAGAGCGAGAGTCTGTCCTTGGTGGCCGCTATCAGGCGGAGAGCTGGAAGCCTTGACCTTGCACCGCTGACCAGCGCTGTGGCTCGTGGGTGCGGGGGTTGTTTATTATCAGCTGTGGCTCACGAGGCTCGAATCCCTGAAGCAGAAGGCTCCTCTTTCCTTTGGGGAGGAGGGTTTGTCACCGTGCCTGTGCTGGCAGGCGGTTTCTGGCAGCACGTTTTCCTTTCGCATGTTGATGATCTTGCCCAGGTTGGTAGCTGCTCTTTGTAAAACCCTCTTCTCTGAGGCTGCAGCACTTTGACTTTCAGGACCTGCTGCATTTTGCTGTTTGTGTCCCTGCCCAGCCACCTCCCGTTGTCTCCACGCAGTGCCGGATGAGGCCACTTGCTCTTGGTTGGTTCTTGCACAAAAGCCTGAGGAGAACAAGCTTCAGCAAGGAGCTGATGGGGATGGTGTGCAGGGTGACCGGGCTGGGTGGCCGAGCCTTGCTTGGAGGAGCAGCGTGGTGGGTTCTGCTCCCTGCCCTGCTGACACCTAAAGAGAATTTTGGCTGCTTTGGTCCATGGGGCAGGCTGCTGCTCTGAGGCTCTCCTGGCTTGGGCAGAACAAGCTGGGCTTGCAGATCTGTCAGTGCTGTGTCAGGAAGGAAACGCAGGAGAGAGAAAACACCTCCCTTTTGTTCAGAATGTAAAGTCAGATTTAGAGCTTGCTCTTTTTGTGCTGAGGATTTTAGGAGTTTAGAGGGGTTGGGGTGCCTGTTAAAGTTTGGAAATACAGTATTTTGTTCTGAAAATATGGTATTTTGGTCTAAAGGCAGCGTGGATAAAATGCAGTACTTGGAAATAAATTTTTGAGAGCTTTATTTCTTAAGAGAAATTAATTATTCTCTCTCACTTGCTACTGTTCCTGCTGGACTAGGAAGACAAATGAAAGTGAGCCCATCCCACCGGAGCTGCAGTGTGAGGAAACCAGAAGAGCCTCTTTGATCCCAAATGCTCAGCCAAGAAGCATTTGCCAGCAGTGCCAAGCGGGATTTATTTGTCACGCCCTAGAGAGAGGCCAGCAGGGCCTGGGACCAAACAAAGCGGGGAGGTGCCGTGCTGTAAACTTGGAGTCAACATGCTCACTGTTAATCTTCTTTTACCCACGTAGTATGAAGGCTATTAACCTGACTGCCGAAGGACCTGCTGGGGAGTTAAGTGTCATGTGGAGGGGATTATTCATTTGGAAAAGAATGTGTGCTGGTGTCTGTAACATAATAAATGTATTAGGTGCCTCTTTAGATCTTCTCTAAGTGGTAAAGAAGCAGCGATCACCCGGTGTGATGGGGCTTGGGGAGCTTGGGTTTGATGTTTTAATACCGAGTCAGAAATGAGGGCTCAGAGCGGTTAATGAAGGGAGCACATACATTTATTATTATTATTCATTTTTCTGTCTTAAAGAGACCAAGAGGGAGTTGGTGCAGAGGGGCGAGAAATAAATCGTTAGCATCTTCTCGTTTGCACCGCAGATTAATCTGGGGAGATGAAGCTGGTAGTTTTTAAGCCTCTTGTATATTTGCCAGGTGAACGTTTTAACTTGATCCCTCCTTTTCCTTTTTTTCTAACCAAAAAGCTTTCACTTATGGGTTTAAAAGGTCACAAGGTTAAGCAGAAACCAGAAGCTGGTTTATTGTGTAAGTACCCTTCGCAGGCATTTCGGCCAGTGCTGTATGAAAGTTATTTTAAAGTTGTTCTGTTTTCTGCCTTCCACTGAGCCTCCGAAGAGATGTGATTTATATTTTTTATATGCCCACCCCAGTTGCCTCGTGCTTGCTTTGCTGAATCTCCCGAGGTTCTCGGTACAAGAGCAATTTTCTGGTTCTTTCCAAGTAAATGTCCAGTTCGGGGATTGGGGGTGGCAATTCTGCTACTATTTTAGGCTGACCTCAATATTCACGTGTTTTTTTCCCGCTGCTCAGTACAGAACAGAGAGATGTTGGGGCTATCAGGAGCTGCTGGCAGCTCTGAGCAAGGACCTTGGGGTTCTCGAGAGGGGGGTGCCAGGGCAGGGGAAGCGGTGGCTGTTGCAGCCCCGCGGAGCGAGGCTCTGGCTGCGGGAGCTGCGTTAGGTGTTCAGAAACGCCTCTTTACAGAGACACGCAGCAGAGATCCTGGCTGCCTGTGAGCACTAGCGATCCCCCAACACGTGTCGAACAGCACGCGCCTTAGCCACGGTAGCTGAGGTAATTAGTCAGGCTGCCCGCATTCCTCCTGCAGCCTCAATTAATTACGAGGCTCTCTTTAACTTCTGGTCTGGATCATTCTGCCATGGTGTTCCAGGATGTTAACCAGCTGCCACCCGCTGCTGCCGTCGACACCGGGTAAATACCGTACACGGGACCTGCGGCTTGTGGTCACGAGCTCTGCTCCTGGGGTCCCTCCCTCCCTCCCTCAGCAGCTGGTCTAGGAAAGGACCTCACAATCCTGCCCGTACCGGCGGCAAACACAAATGCTACAGCAAGCCAACGCTTCCAGGAGAGAGCTGTTGCTTTGGTATTTTGTCCTTTATCTGCCGAAATACGGACACAGGCTGGCAAAGAGACATAAGCAGGTTCAGCGGGCAGAGCTGACGTACATCTAGTGGTGGCGGTTCCGGGGGCAAGGCTAGGGGGGCAGGTGGGTTGTGCCTTTGATTAGGGCTATTCATAGTGCTGGGGGAGGTCACCTCTGAAAGGGGCAGATGTGAGTTCTCAGGTCTGAAATAGAAGCCTCAGCCTTTGAAACTAAATAAACACATGTTGAGAACAGTTTTCCCTGAGTTTAGCAAAGCTGTGTTAATCGCCTGGACCATCTGTTGGAGAAGATGTCGTCGTGAAGCTGGGGTGAGTTTGGGGTATGGCAGTCAGAGACGAGGGAATAGAGATGTTTGTCTCTTCAGGACAGAGTCAAGTGTCCAGTGAGAAACTCTGTGGGAACTGGGTTTTATTTGCTTGTGTTTCCCGGTGATGTTACAGCTCCTTTTCAAAAGTAAGTAGGATTTTTTAATTCTTTTTTTTTAAAGATACATTTTCAGTGAGGCCCAAAAACTGTGATGTGTTGGCTCAGTGTCCTCCAGACAGCAAAGTTCCTCAGTGTATCAGGAGGATGAGGCTGGGAGGTTCCTCGCCTGCCCCCCTGGGCTGGGAGAGCTCCGAGGCGTCCTGGGCAAACCCTGCCCGGCCTCCACGGCTGAGGGATGTGAGACAGTTACACTGCAACTCCATGCTGAGAGGAAGGTGGGCAAGAAGTGCAAAGAAGGAGTTAAAGACAGTCCCCCGAAGAAGTGTGGCTGTTCCTCATGGGCAGCTGGCTCAGCTTTCCAAGCTGACAGCATCTCTCCTCCTTGACTACACTGTGAGATGTTGAAAAGCGTCTGGGATGTCATTATGACACAGGCATTTCTGCAGGAGGAGCTGTCTGTCTGTTTAAATAAAGCCCCAAGGGAGGTGCTTGTGGTCCTAGGATTTCCTTTGGCTGGTGACCCAGGCAGGAGAAGAGTGTCCAGGGAAGGGACATCGTGGCTGAGTGAAAGGCCCTGGATTTAACTCAAGCGTGGTTGAGTGCTGGTGGAAATGTGATTAATCTTGACTGGACCGTGCTAGAGCCAACTCCACGTGGTTGGACTCCACACTCCACATGCGGTATATTTGTGACTGTTCTGCTCTCTTTTTCAATGACCTTCTTGCTCAATTCCAAAGACATCAGTCTCATTTGAAGGCTTCGTGATACCACACTGACCTGCTAATGCAAGTTGTGATCTACCCTTGTTGCAGCATTTACTGCCTGTGAACCCCGTGCAGACCTGGAGAGGTACAATTACAGAGAAAATCAGTGTTTAGCAAAAAGTAACTGTCCACTTCGGGTGCCCTGCTGCTCTTTGGGTCATATCGAGTCACACCTGAGAGCAAGTTCTTCACCTGGTTGTCTACCTGGTCTGAAGGAAACAGTGCGAGTGTTTGAGACCACTTGTAAATTACACAGGAGGTGTGTTAAGTCTCATGGCTGGTTAACGTTTGCCCAAGTGTGTCATTTGGGGAAGGCTGCAGAGATGAGGTGCTGCACTGCTGAGGTGCAGCGAGCAGGGAGCTGTAAACCTTTTAGGAGGGGCAGGTGGTAGAACCCCAAGTGAATGAAGATGTGTGACCCAGTGAAGAGTAACAAAACTCAGACTGTTTGGGAGGGAGGTTGTTCCTGCCTTCTGCTGCTCTGGTTTCTGTGATTTAACAAACTTGCTTGTCCCTGTGATTAGTGCCTCCTGGACCATCTACTGCAGTGCTCTAACTTGAGGGCAAGAGGAAGGGGGTAAAGGCTTCTATGAGAAACAAAGGATGACACCTAGTCATCTCCATGTTACGCCAATAGAACTGGTGAAGCAAACGAAACTCAGAATTGATGAGAGAAGTAGAGCCATTAAATTGTTCTTAAATGTTGCAAAACCTCGGCAGCACCGTTGGCTCCTGCCACTTTATTACTGAGGTCAAGGAAACCTGATGCTTTTACAAGATCAGTGGCTCTGGGAGTTCTCTCGTTCAGAATAAGACCCTCCTAACAATGTGTTTCCTGTTGCTCCTGGAGCAGGTATCACCACAGTTGAACAGGGCCAGCTTTCCGTGTGTCCCATAACCTGCTGTTTTCCTCGTGAACTGGAAGGCTCCTGACATTTCCATCAGGAGCTGCTGCTGTGAACCTGGGGGACTGAGGCTCCTTGGCGGCTGCCTCTTGCCTCTCCATGCAGTGCTGTGGTAAAGCCAGCAAATAATTGACTTACCAGTGTAGATAGATCACCAGACTTCTTTTTCCAACTGTCATGTCCAGCTTGGGATCCCCGTCCTGCAGCTCTTTAGGGATCGCTGGAAAATCCAGCTCTAGGAAGGTTTGGTTTGGGGTTTTTTTCAATTAGACAATAGTAGCAAATCTCTAAATTTTTAAAGGATTAAAGAGCGCGTGCTGCTTGGAATTGAAGGTGCCACTGCCCCTCTGCAACTCAAGGGAATGAAATTATTATCTGGTATGACTGTCTGTGAGAATGAGATTGAATAATGACGTTAGTACCTTCGAGTATGGGTTCATTGACGTCAGATTTTGCTCACAAGTGGTGAGGGCGAATCAGCCTCCTTAGCCGTCAAGTCTCATCAGCTTGCCTCCATCGCTCACTAACGGCTTATGCCTTGGGGATCAGCAGAATTATACCTAAAGAAATTATCCTAATACACCTGATCAGCTGCAGAATGTAGTACAAGAGAGAAAAGGCCCTTCCAACCCCTGGTGCAATTACTTGTGTCTCTTCGTGCTGAGTCAGCAATGCCCTTGTGACGGCGACGTGCTCATCTGTAGCAATTGTAAAACACAGCTTTCTGTGTGAGTCCTCCTATGGGCAAATTGTCTACAAATAGCTGACTGACTTCTCGCTTGTAAGAGTTATTTGAAATTATTCATGGATTGTTTCGGGGTTTGCTGGTTGGTTACGAGCAATTCCTTGTCAGGATTCGGTGGCTGGTGTTCAAGAGTGCCGCTTCCAGCTGCGCTGTTCCGTTGGTACTTTGACATCTAGGTCACGCAGCAGTATTTCTGCTCCTTGACTAAATGCGTGTAATTCATAGGCTCTCGCTCCCTGCACGAATGCTTGCACTGAATTACAAGATTCTTATTCTGCAGCCGTTCTTGAGCATTTGTTTGTAAAGGACTGTTTCGGTTTCCGCTGGCAATCTTGTTTACAGGAGCGTTCCTGGGAATGCCAATAAACGGAGTTGCCATGAATGAACGAATTTGCTGCAAAGCTTCAGCTGTGCTCTCAGCTGCATTCTTACTGCTCTAACTGGGTTTGCCCATCTCCTTTCTATGCCATTAAAATATTAACCTTTATAATACTTCTTTCTTCCGCTCTGTGAAGGTAAGCAGTTACATGGAAAAGGTCCACATACGTATTGTTAAAGTTATCAGTGTTTCCTGCGGACACGGCGTGTAGTGACCTCCCGCCCCTGTCCTATGCGTGTCCTTCCATCTGATTTTAAGAGATTTTTCTTGTTCTATGTTCCTAGAGCCCCACAGTTCCATTTAAAACCGCAGGAGCATGAATGTATAATCAAGGGATAAATAAAATCCAGGCTCTAGCTGGACAAGCCAAAGCCATTAAATGGGCAGCAGCGGCTGCTCTCCCAAGTCCAGTCTCTCTTCGGTGGTCTCCCAGATCCCCTTCTCCCTGGGCCTCCCCAACTGCCCCCCTGCTCCTGAGAGAGAAGATAAGAAGATTCCAAGTGTGGAGACATTTCAGGCAGAGCGTGTTTGCCACTCTGTTAGACATTTCTAAAATACCAGTGAGAAGCTGGTATTTGCTGTTCAGAGATAAGGGAAACTGCCCTTGCAGAACTGAAGTGTCCGCGTATGACATTTCCTTTCTGTCTCTTCGCACATGGACCATTTTGAAAACACTTCTATTTTTTTCCTTCACATATTCAGATAACCACAGCGCGAGGCGATGTGAGTCTGGCCTCCCTGGGTTCTGTCTGCAGCGTCTCCCTGCACCTCTCGCTGCTCCCCGGGGCTTGGGAGGGTGTTTATTACAAGTGAATGTTTAATGTCTGCCTTGAAGAGCTACTTGTCTGCCTTGGGTTTTCGGGCTGCAGTGCTCTGGAAACAGCCGCACGCAGAGAAGGGCCCCGTTGAGCGTTATCTCGGCACAGAGAGATGCTCCCGCATCTTGCGGCTGCTCCTGGTGAGGGTTTCTTGTCTCACTGGCTGGCAGTTCATTTGGCAGAGGAGAGCTTGGCGAGGAGACAATACTGATGATTTTGTTTGATCTTCTTCATTGCCAGTGAACTGCTGGTACAGGAGTCTGCTGGCTGGCTGTGAGCTGTAGGGACAGGACGGTTGGAGGAGATCCCTGGCTAAGAGCAGGACAGCTGAGGTGCTGAGGAAGAAGAGCTCATGGTGAGTCAGATGCTTCCTCCACCTGTCCTACTCCTGAGGCGAGGTCCGGGTCCAAGGGGGAAGGAGACCTCTGGCTCTAGAAACTCCCGCTGTCACCTTGCTCTGAGCACTTTCATCGGGGGTGGCAGCTGGTGCCTGAAGCTTTGCTGTCCTTCTCGGTTTATGTTGGAGCCAGGAGGTAGGGTGGGCTGAACGCTTTAGCAATGTGTTTCCACCCATGAGCGGCCCTACTGCGCACTGACGATGTCATTTCCACCCAAGGCTGGTGTCTTTGCTCGCTTGCATGTTCCAGTAGAGTGTTCTCACTGACAGTCTTTAAAGCTGATCTGGTTTGACTGACTCGGGCGGCAGTTGTATTTGCACCGAACCCTTCTGCGTAGCCTTTATTCAGAGGCTGCGTTCGGCAATTTGCAAAAGCCAAAGCCCTACTGTGGTTTATTTGCACTTCTGCACAGCCAGAGCCACCTCCAATTCTGAGAGGAAGGCAGTGAAGAACAGCAGGAGGTCGGACACTGAGTGGCAGAGTTTACGGTGAGGTAGCGTGTGGGCAAGGAGACCTGACCTGCTCAGTGGGGAAAATAACGAAGGGTATGAGGGGGGAGCGTGGTTTCCTCTTTGTCTGGGAGAATCCTCTTACTCTTCTCTTTGCGCTTAGCAATCTGATTTCATGTGCCGATCACAAGATTCGTTAGTCTGAAGGGCTGAAACCTTTGAGCCATGTGCTAGATGTTTGGAACATGGTGAAAATGCCAAGATGTGTGGTATGTGGTAGCTTTGTTCCTGTGGTCAGGAGGATTTAGGCGGAGTTGCAGGCACTGGAATGGAATTTTGCAAGCTTTTAGTCTTCATTTCAGGATAATGGAACAGCATTGCGTGTCCTTTTCCATAACTGGCTGTGGCTTTCTCCTTGGCCTTTACCGTTTGATTATTGGTTTTGTGTGCTTTTCCCTCTCGAAATACTGCTGCTAAGTCCTTTAAAATTATTGTGTCTCTCAAGAAAAACAATCAGGTCTTAAGAGGCATTTGTTGGGTGGTGGGAGGAATCCGGAGTTTGTTTAAAGAAAGGGGATCTGAGGAAGATAAAGCAGAGATATCGGCTGTGCAGAACTCGTGGTGCATTCCAAAAGAGAACTGAAGAGCTGTACAACTCCATGAAGTGCTCCCTTCTCTATTAGCTTTTCACTGAGAAATCTTTTGAAGGACCAGAATCACACACACATGTATTATACATGAAACCGTAGTGCGTAAGAGTATATTTGGATCTAACACTGCGTGCGGAAGCCCACGGCACTCTCGTGGAGCAAGGAATTGCATGGAATTCCCTAGGGGGGAATCAAAGCCTTTCCGAACAAGCCTCACTGGATGTTTGAACTGCTCGTAGTAGACCAACACCCTCGCTGCAACAGCAAACCTCAATTCCCAGATCAGGCTGACAGAAAGCATTATTTCGGAGTCAAACAAGAGAGAATGACTGGAGAAAGCTGGACTCAGAGTTGCACCACAGCTATTTCAAACCCTTGAGGAGCCGAGGATGTGGTGGTGCTTGTTAAAAGATGGTGTAAAACGGTTTGAAGTAGCTATTAATAATGCAAATGCTTCTGTTGGGCAGCCTGCGTCCTCGGGTAGGTAATTTAATCCTATTGCTCAGGAAGTGCCACTGGTTTCTTTTTCCAATAGGTTTAGGGCACGGAGGGCATTTGGATTAATGAGAGGCAGAGATGGTGAGAAAATGCTCCATTATCTTTGGCCTTTGGTAAGGCTGGGTAATTAGTGAAACCTTTGCGAGAAGCATCTTTCATTTCAATGTAATTGCAAAATAATGGTCTCATCTGGTGGGGATATCATCTGTGCTGATTGATAACACCCAGGTAATACACGAAATACCTGCTCAGAAGTACAAGCACTAGCGTGGTTCTACCCGAGTCGGCCAGCTGAAGGCCCTGTGGTCGGGTGTATTAAAAACCAGCACACACCAGCATTTGCCCTTCATTTAAAGGGGCAAACTGGCCTCTTTGGGGCAGATTTTGGGTCCCAGGTGAGAATTCCTTGTGCTCGCTTACATGAGAATCCCCAAGCCTCCTCCCCTTGCAAACAAAGCACAGCAGCAGACTTTTGAGGATGAGCTGTATGAGCTGTAAGAGAAACAACTTCCAAGGAAAGTCAGGAGAAGCAGAAAGGAAGAAACGATGACCTCCATGCTGGAGTAAAAAGCTTGAGACTGACGATGTTCCCTTCCCAGTTCTGTCCCTGCCTTCCTGCCAGATCTTTACCACCCGTACCTCTCTGGATTTCTACTTCCCATCTGTAACAAGGGAAATATCAGTATTTCCTTTTTTTCCTGCTTTTTGTCTGTTCAGGCAGCAAGATCTTAGGGCAGGGAGCCCTTTCATGCTGCGCACAGTGAAACCGTGGGGCCTCCCGGGACTCCTGTGATAGGAACAGCAAGAGAGGCCGGCAGATGTCCAAAGCAGTGCTTTTGGAAAGGTGGCCAGCAGTTCGCGTCTTTTTTCTTTGGTTTGTTTGGGAGTGGGGGGCAGCAAATTCCTTTGCCTTAGGAACCAGGGAGGTTAGCGCAGTTCTGGAATGTAGCGTTGAGTAGCTTGGCACAGCTCAGGGGGGTGCTCAGCAGATTCCGTGGCTTCTGCACGGTAGCAATCCCCTGTTGGGGTAGTTAACCATGCTTGCATCACTGCTTGTCGCCATGCTCATCAGAGAGCCCGGTTCGGGCAGTTTTTCCATTGCAGGGAACAGGGAATGGTCTATGTGATTTTGTTGGACTTGAGTAGTTGACTCTGTCTTCTCTCAGATATCTAAACAGAGGTGTGCGAGATCAACCAGGGCATTGCATGTGGTGACCTACGGTCTCCCTGGGCATAATTTCTGTGGGAAGAAGTTATTCTGCTGGACAGGGATGTGCCTTTCGTTTTGGGGTGTCGTGGTGATACTGTTTTCAGCAGGGGATTGCCCAGTCAGGCCTGTAACTGGAGCTGCACTGCTGCTCCTGGGAATGCCAAGCCTGGTGTCTGATCCGGCATGCCAGTGAGCCCATATAAAGCTGTTAAAGTCTGTGTGAGGTTTTTCAGTCCTCATTACCAACCTGATAGAAAGATAAATCCTCAGCTGCTGTTGCAACCTGTGGGATTTTACCCACTTAATTAACTTTCTTTCTTGTTAAAGGAGGTCTCTTTTCATGTACCAGAAGCCGTGCTTGACTCGCTTGCGAGAGCCTCTTCTCGTGTCTGTATCAAAGGAGCTGGAGGGTGTGCCCCAGGGGCTGTGTGTGCCTGTGGAGGCTGACCTGGGGAGCACTGCCTTGGAGGGCACCCCGCCTCCCTTCCCTGCTTCCTTGTTCTGCCACTGCTCAGCAACGAAGTGGAGCCTTGCGACACGGCCAGAGGGTGACAGTGCATGCTGGGTGCCTGCTGCGAGTCGGACACGCCAGCCTCAGCACCCCTGCCAGCCTTTCACGAGCTGTCTGTGTAAATAGATGCACGTCTCCAACAATAAGCAGATGCCTCTTGAACGTGCGCTGTTCCAGGCTGAGAGACTCCTTTCTGGCGCAGCTCATCTCAGCATCTGTCAGGCTAATGCCAGCTCCACAGCTCCCTTTCTGCTGGATTTAACGCACAAAGATTTGTGTGGTGGTCAGTGTAAAATATGATGAGGAATTGGCCTGGTTTACGTCTGGTTTGGTGTGACTTGTGAAGTATGAAATGTTAAATGGGAACCCTTTGCATTCCTCCTGACCTCGGTGTCAGTACGTAGTGCAAACTCTTGTTCCTCATGCTAGATTTAGTGGCTTTCTACAAGCACGTGTATGATTGTAGGAGTATACAAGGAGGACAACAGACATCGTTTACGAAATACGCCACCGTCGGGACCCCAAAGCAAACAACCATTGAGTGGGGAGGAAGCCCTGGTGAGGTATGGATTTAAAATTAAAAAAAGAGCTTAATTCCAGGAGAGTCTCTCGTACCCCTTCAGTCAAAGCAAACTCGGGAGCCGCAGAGCCTCAAGCCCCAAGGGCGTATCTCAGTGCAGTGCGGTGGAAGGGGCACCCAGAGCTGCTCGGCTGGGTCACATCTGCTCCAATGCAGGCAGCCAGCAGTGCTCAGAGAGAACGTCAGACCAGGGCAGCCAACAGCAGAAATTCCATGTGAGGCTTTGGTTTATTTTTGTTTTCATGTTAACCGTGAGCCCCGACGACCCGCCGTCTGTGGGCTGTGCTCCTCTCCTGAAAATTCACTGGAGGCGTGTTGGATCTCTGTGGTGTGGCCGTCCCTCTGCCTCAGCCTCGCAAGAGCTGCCTGGGGTTTGTTGTCCTTATTCCCTGCTGCTTTTGCTCTCGTTAGCTGCAAAGGAACTGGGGTTTTAAACCAATCAGGCTGTTCACGCAGGCAGCGGGTCTTGCAGACAGCTCCGTCGGTCCTCGCCGAGGTGTGTGGAGAGAAAGGAGAATATTCCACTGCTGGAGACACTCTCAGTTGCATTCGATATAAACAAGATGGGAGGAGGGGAGAGGCATGAGCCTCCGCTGGAGACCTGGGTTGAGATGACCTTACTGTTCCTGGAAGAGAGATGACTGAAATCTCTCATCTGAGCAAGCGCACACGGAAGACAAAATACACTATTAGTGACCCTGAATATATGAGAGCTCTCTGCTCCTGGTCACGGTGGTGCATCAGCTGGGTTAGTGCTGGGGAACGAATGGGTTTGGTCTACATGGACAGCACCGTTCTTCCATGATGGAAAGGGACGATCAGCACTAAAAATGCCATTGAATCAGGTTGTGATGACTCTTGGTACGCTTGCCTGTGACACTTTCCATCTTGGGGTTTCAGAGCACTTTACAAACCCGAATAAATTAATCTTTTTTACCCCTCGCTGTCCCCAAAGGCTGGGAGTCACTATCCAATGCCGCAGGTCTGAAAGGACCAGGACCGCGTTTGATAGGAGAGGTTTCTTCTAGGCAGCAGACGCTTGACCCTGTGCAGAGGTATATGGACGTATGCATTTTCTACACGCCAGCACCTGCCCTTCCCCTTCAAAGCACCCAGAACATGGTCGGTATGTGGGCGTTTGGGATGCCAGGTTGTGCAGAGCAGACACGAGGCTCCTAAATAAACACCCAGAACAGGATGAAACTCAGATGAAATTGTGTGAGCCCACTGGAGACATGGGCAGGAGAACCTGTGTGGTGGACCCTGCTCTGCTGATTAGACCATGCTGCTCCTCTAGTGCAGGTATGATGAGTGCCCAGGGTCCAGAGCACTCCTCAGCAGATGTCTCAGGCTGGACACAGCTCCTGTGTCCCACGAGCCTCTCCCTTGTGCTGGAGAGTGACAGAGCACCTCTGTGGAGGGAAGCAGGAGGCTGATACCCGCGAGCACATCAGGAATTCCTGTTCATGTGGTCTGGTGTGATGTTAGCACTTCCCAGCTGGCTTGTTAGTGGCTTTGTCATCTACTGGATCAACAGATAAATGCTTGTTCAGCTCAGTATGGCTGTTTCCTCCAGAGAGTATGACAGAGAAGGGGAGGGTGAGATGTCCGGCTGCAGCCCCGTCTCGGTGTTTTACAGGCTGCTGGATGGAGGTGCTGTGACAAGACCTTCTCTCCCAGCTTTGCAGCCTGACCCTGGAGCAGTTCCTAAGTGCCGCGATGCCGCGGGGCACTGGTGCTCCCCGATGCTGCAGTGGACAGCTGGCTTTGGCTTCGGGATGCTGGAGGGACTGGGCAGGGCGGAGAGGTTCGGTTTCAAAAGAGAGTGAAGCAGCAAGGTAGACTGGGGAGGGGAGGAGTAGTGCTGTGAGATGGGTTTGCGTGGCACCAGCTTCCTATCTGAATTGGAGCTGTCAGGGAGAATGTGATCCAGGCTGGGTGCTGTTCTCCAGAGAGGAGCCGTTACGGAGCGATTGCTCTGTTAAGTGCTGGCTCCACCACTGTGCCCTGGGTCTGGTTGACTTCTGCAAGGAGAAAACAAACAAGATCTGACACGATCATCTCTCCTTCTTTGCCACTGGCCTTTCCTGCCTTTCTCCACACTCTGATTTACCTTCTTGCGCTCACTTACTGCTTTCACCAGCTAAGCATCTCCCATGGAACTCTCCTCCTCCTGGCTCTCCTGGTATCTTCATCCCACCTGTACCTGCCTCTCGGCTGCATCACCTCTTTTTCATCCTCAGTCCTCTCTGGCTCCCTCCATGCAGCATCCCGTTGCACTCTGACACCTACCCAGTGAGTGAACATGCGTGTGCGTGTTTGGGGTGTGTGTGTCTCTTTAACATTTAACTGCCTTTGTTCTTTCCTGCACTTCTCCATGCTCTGCTCTGGGACTTGCCTTTTGGGCACTCACAGCATCTCTTCGGGGTGTTCCTGTCCTCTCCTCATTCCCTGGTGACTGTCTCCTGCTGCACAAGGGAGCAGGAGGGAAAGCTGCTGAGCAGCTCTGCTGCTCCTTTCATATTCTGCTGGAAATGGTCCTGTCCTCCTCCTGCCTTCTGGTCAAAGCCCTTTTCTGGCCAGTCCAGGCCTTGCCAGGGTCTTCAGGGTCATTTCCAGATGCTTCCCTCACCTCCTTTATGTGTGCAAGAGAGAGTTGATCTTTACCTAAGCGGAAGAAGTGAGTAAAGCAAGGTCATAGAATCACAGAATGGCTTGGGTTGGAAAGGACTTTAAAGATCATCTAGTTTCAACCCAGCCCATGGCAGGCACATCTTCCACTAGACCAGGTCACTCAAAGCCCTGTCCAACCTGGTCTTGAACACTTCAAGGTCATGGTCTTCTCCTCAGGCCCTCCATGGAGGTATGTGTCTTATGTCCTTTTCATTGCTGTTTCTGGCAGGTTGACCAGCCTGGACCCTGGCGCTAGGGACCTGAAGCAAGGTCCTGACTGATGCATCTTTAGGACGACCTGACTTCTGAAGGAGAGCAGTCTTGCTCTGCAGGCCTGTCCCCTCGAAGCAGCAGGCAGGTAAGGCAGCGCTCGGCTGCTGCTGGGCTCCGGGCATGCTGCGGTGGGCTGAGCAGAGGGCTTTTTCCATTCGTTTGGCTCGACTGGGGCTTTGTCACCTGCCATATCTGTAGGGGTGAAACCTTAGATTGTATTTATGTTGCTGAATGTTTTTCAGCACAAATGGATTTTTGGAGGATCAAGACTGCTCATGTGGTTGAGATAAACATGGCCTGAAGGGTGTGGGAGGAGTATGCAGGAAAAAGAGAAATGTTACCTGTGAGGTGTTAATACCCAGTTCTTAGAGCTCTTGTTCTAAAACGATTTTATATTGAAAATTACCTTAATCCAAGCAAGAAGCTTTTTAAGAAGAAGAATAAAGAAGTGTGTGTTGGGGGAAAGGGGTCAAGTAAGAAATTAATTTAATCATTCAGTTTTCAATGGGGCAAGATGTTTCAGGTCATCCAAAAGTGGGAAAAAAAACAATCAGAAAAGCCTTCTAAAGCAGTTCTAGTCGCTACGACTCATGGAAACCCGGTCTAGAAGAGATGAGACCCTGTAGTCCCAACCCTTAACCCCCTACTAGCATGTGAGGTTGCTCGCAGCAGCATCGCCCAGTCCTGGTTTAAATGACGGCATTTTCCCTCGTCCCCCGGGACACTCCTGTGCCGTCCGCCAGCGTCTATCTGCTCGCTGCACTGTCAGCCCTGGCACTGCAGACACGGTTAGTGGGAGGCGACGGGAGGATTTGGTTTCCTCCGCTGTGTTTGGAGGGCTCAGGGCTGTGCTGTGTTAAACCAGACATCAGTCGCGAGCGCCTGTGCAGGACTGTGGCTTATCTGTCTGTGCTCGTAACAGCCCTGTAAACGTCTCTGAGCTGCGAGTCCTCGGGCTCCGGCAGCTTTTCTGCAATCCTGCTTCGGGATCTGATAAGGCGCAGACCGATGTATTTGAATGTCTGTGAGAGGCTGAAACCAAAGTGAAATGCCAAGTCATCTGCTGCTTGGGCTTCTCCTCTCTTTCTGGAGCGTTCCCTGGCCTCGGTTTTGACTCCTCTCTCGGACGGTTTGGTTGGAGCTGTATGAAAGAGCTTTCTGCTGTGGGTGGTGCTGCTGGAGGTGCCCCCACCTTTCTAGCTGTGAATTTCAGGTTTGTCTTAGGTGACTACTGTGGCTTCTGCTGATGTTTACTGACAGGCTCCAGTCGGATAACCAGATGAATAAAGTCAGATGAATTGGAGCTGGGAAACCATAGCTGGTCTTGTTTAGTCTGTCTCCACTTAACGCAAAGCGGAGCTGCCTTCCGTGACACTGTTTTGCTCCACAAATCCGGACAAGTTTTAGTAGAGGGAATTGTTAGACAGTTTCTAAAGCACATGGATGGAGTTTTGACCCATTTACACCTGGAGACCCCAGCAGCAGCTAAGCTGAACAACCTCTGTGTGTGCACACTGGATTTACTTCCACGGGCAGTTACAAGTCACATGCTCATACGATATGATCATGTTGGGTGTTTGAGGGAGGCTGCAACATGGAGCGGGGCCAGGGCTCCTGACACGTGCCAGCCTTCCACTGGCACCGTCCTGTGCCTCCTCCCTCCTGACACATCCCTGGCGCTAGCGTGCCATAGCTTTTCCGGAGGAGTTCCTCAAAGAGAAAGCTAAACATGAACTTAGCCGCTGGCCCAGTGTTTCATTATCAAGAGAAGTTAATTAAGCCTATTAAAATTTGACTAAATTGCCCGTGTTTGTCAGATCAGGGTTCCCTAAGCCCCAACGAGCCTGCTGCCAAGCTCTGGTGTGCTCAGTGAGGCCAGTGCTAATTTGCCCGTTGTTCACAGTCCGTTGAGATTCTTTCCCAGCTCGGTGCTTGGCTGCTCCGCATGGTTCTCTAGCGTGGGTTGGGGAGGTGGTGACCGCGGCGAGGTGTGGTGATCCATCGGGCTTTAGATCTCCTGCAGCTGGTGTCCCCTGTCCCTGCCTCGCCAGTCGGGCTGTATTCCAGTGGCGGTGCCGGTGAACCTGAGGCAGACAGGTACCGTTTCTCCTCTGTCGCCTTTCCCTGAAAGTCTGCCTTGCTGCTGCCTTTTTAAAAGCTCTGCGCTAGCTGGGGGCTGCGAAGTAAATGGCAGCTTTAAATACAGGTGCTGGCGCTAGCCCTTTCAGAAGCTGCGTTTCTCAAGCTGGGAGCTATGGACCCCCTCCAGCGCAGGCACAAAGAAATCCCAGGGGAAGGGGAGGGTGAGGGCCAGCAGCCAATACAGAGATATAATTTTTTTTCCCCCAAATCGTTGTCTTACTCCACCCCCTGCCAGGCTGGCTGTTGTTTGAGCCTCCGCATGGGATGCCAGTTGACATATAAGGAAAATGGCATCACGCAACATTCTGTCTAAAAATTGATTTTTTACATTTGCCTTTTTTTTTCGTTCTGAAAGTTGTTCTGCTCTTGCGGAAGATCTGGGCTGCAGGAAAGCGGCAGGCTGCAGTCCGGCTGTCTACAGCCTCGGTCCGCGCAAACGGTTTCGCTTTGGTTCTGTTGTCACAGTTCAGGTGACGAGGCAGAGCAGTGACAGCAGGTGAGGTTCAGCCTGTGACAGGAGCAGAGGACGTGGCTGCGCCTCTCCCTGCATCCTGACCCCAGTGGTAATCCTCCTGATTTTTCTCACTGACGAGGACGTTCAGGCAGTGGGTCAAGGCTCAGAGTGCCCCTCTGGGTCCCTCTTCATGCACAATCTGCCATTTAGTGGGTCTGTGTTTCCAGTCCTGATGAAAGCACGCCCCGACTCCTCTAAGGGGTCCTGCCTCCTGCTCCCAGGGTGCTCCCTACCATGGTGTCCCTAGTTCAGGGGTTGACATTTTCAGGAGCGAACAATCTCTTTCCACCAGAACTTTACGATTTGTGATCGAGAGCTGGGGCAAAACCAGTGCTGCTGAACTGGGGCTTCCGGTCCTCCCCACTGCCTGAAAAGGTGTTGTATGAAACGGTGCTGAGCCTCGTTGCACATCATTAGGTGAGGACATGGGACTGCAGAGACCTGAACCTCCTGCTCCCGGGCCTGCTGATGTGCCGAGTGAGGCATGTGCACCAGTTTGGGCCACCTCTGGGCTTCCTCCGCTCTGCCCAGCGACCGAGTCCACCGCTGGGGACGGCTGTAGTCCGGTTGTCCCCAGGGACAGCTGAAACATCTGAGCCCTCAGGAAGCGAGGCTGCTCGCAGCAAGATTGGAGAGGCTGAGGTGTTTCTGCAGGCTGCAGGGGTGGCTCCATGCATGTGCTGGCTCAGGACAAGGATGGAAAATACTCCCGAGGTTTGGAGTTTGTTTTCTGGTGCAACCGTCACTTGTCGATGCCCAGAAACCGCCTTCTTTTGGGAAGTGAGTCTGAGCTCCAGACAAATCCACCTCGCGAGTCGTGGGACAGAGCAGCTGGAGCAACAGGGGCGTGAATAAGGCTGAATCCGCTGACCCCAGAAAGCAGAGGCAGAGCCCAGGGTGGGGGAAGCACATGGCTGGGGCTGGACGTCTGAGTTAACATCGCGCAGGGAAATGGGACGCTCCTCACCCCACAGCAATCGCTTCACGCTCCCTGCCCGCTCCCTGCCCTCGGGTGTTGGGTACAGCCTGCTCACCCTTACAGCCATGGTGGCCAGTGGTGCTATGTTTGTTGTGTGCTGCGTGGAGGGTGAGTGTCGCCCCGGCGATGCATCCACAGATTACACAGGGGATGCAGGGATCAGGCAGAGCATACGGGGACTGTTTGGGCCACGTGTGTTTTCCTGCAGACCCGGGAGCTTGTGTGACGTGTGGTGATGAAGAAGGAAGAAATGGATTGTCATTAGAAATACATCTCCATCAGTGCCCGTCACTTGGTTCCGGTGCCACAGTGGTAGTTTAAAGCTTTTTCTTTTCCTGACTGTGTCACGGGTAAATCGCTTTGTTGGGGAGGATGGGGTTTACCTGCTGTGCCAGGGCAGGGAAGCAAAGCTGCTGTAGCGCCCGGGCTGCAGCAGCTGAGGCACGGCGTCACTCACAAGGGCAGCGAGGGCTTTGCACGGCCGAGCACGAGACCTGCCAGAGTGCGTTTGCTTTCGATTCGTGAATTTAGAGAAATACTGAGCAAAGCCAGGGACTGACTTTAGGAGCTGCTGGAGTTGCTCTCTCGCTGTAGAGATTCTCTGGGGAGCAGATCTGTAAGAGGGGTGGATGTGCGTCTGTCTGAAGCTTTTGTTTCTTGGGCTTATGCGTAAGAGCTGGGATCAGTGGCAGGTGATCCCGACTGATGTCAGTGATAAGGGTGGTGTTCCCCTGAAGTACTGCAGTGGGCTTGGAGGGGTTTGCATCCAGCGCTGCGCCTGACCGGGGGCACGTTGCTGGATTCCTCTTCCCCGGCTGTACACAGTGGTGACACAGCTGGGAGTGTCCTCTTGGAGAAGAAGGTGACAGAAGTAGTTTATTTGGCGCAGAAACTGGCTTTGTGAAACTTTGCATCCCTTTCCAGGGACACCTGAAGGTGAAGAAGTTTTCATTCTGGAGGGTCTGCCTTTTTTTGTTAGCCTGTTGCTCCTCCGTTCTGTGTCAAAGCGGGAATGGAGAAGGGAAGAAATAAAGAGGTGATCTAGCAATTGGCCATCAGAAGATGTCTATACCTCCTACATGAAAAAAATAATCGAAAACCAGTTGATTTTTAAACTTGCTGAATAGGAGAAAGGTTGTTCTTGCTCTGGAATGCCTGTTCAAAGCGGAGCTTTCTCGCCTGCATCGCTATGTCTGTCCAGTGCAAACCCCTGAGAGCTCCTTTGTGAGGAGCCCGCCCGCAGGTCAGCTGCTGGCCAGGCTTCGCCCAGGGGCACTGCTGGCAGTCTGACAGCTGACCTGTCCTTTGCGCAACAACTCCTTTGGTTGGCTTCTGATGGCTGAGCCGTGTCCTCGGCAGACGGTACATCTCTTGACGGTGCTGGCAGATAAGACACCCAGGGCCAAACAGCCTTGGACATGCTGCGCTTGGCTGTTCAGGGCTGCTCTCAGGGCCAGGTGACATAGGAGGGGGTGTATAATTTTATATTTTTTAAATTTAATTTTAATTTGCCTGCATTTTGGTTTCATTGCCCGGCACGGTGAGGTCTTGAGCTGCTCAGGGGACTGTCTGCAGCTGCTCCTTTCCTGAGAGACTGGAGCAGAGCACGTGTATGAGTGGACCAGCACCCCCAGCAGCATGTGCAAAAATAAATAAATTCCAAAGAAGTATGTTTAAGCCACAGAAACTTCCTTCTTTAATCGTTTGAGGGAGGTTTCTATTCAAGTTCCCCCACACTCAGCAGGTGCTACTTTTCAGATGGGCTGTAGCACTGGCTTGAGCTTTTAAAGTCTGTAGGAGCTTTAGTGCGGTTGGACCCTCCCCACGGCAGGGCACGAGCCAGCCCTGAGCCCCGGAGGGTTCGGGGTAGCTGTTCCTGGGAACGCGCTGTTCTGCAGTTGCCATCTCGAGTTGTTTCTGGCACCTTTCCCTGGTGACTGCTGGAGACAGCATTGGAGTTTATGGTGCCCGACCCACTGATTCCCCCACCTTCTGTCCCAAGGGCGGTTGCCAGGCGTGGGCATTCCTCCTGCTGTCTGGGCAGCCCTCGTTGATGCAAAGAGAGACAGACGGACCCTCTGTGCGATGCCCGTGACGTGTGTGTCGAGGCAGAGTTCGCCACTGACCCCTCAAACTGACCTGGACCATTTATAACCTTTGTGGCTGCCAAGTACGTCCAAAAGTACGTTTCAAGGAGGCTAAAAATAGCATGTTCGATTTTATTTCTCCCACAAGTATTCAGTCACCGAGAGGGAAAGGGACCCGTTTATCCTTTTTTTTTCCATGCTTACATGTTCCGCTCTCGGAATGGAGCTCTAAGTGGGTCACAAGTTGCTGGCCTGGCTCAGCGTATGGCTCGCGTCACTGGAACGCCCAGGCACTCGCCAGAGCTGCCGTGGCTTTTCCATTTCCCTTCCCATCTCCCAGTTTTGTCTGTGGTCTGGTAGCAGCGCTGAAGGCCAAACTCTCCCTGAACTGCCTGGGACCAGGAGCTGGCGTTCTGCTGTCCCACCGCCTGCTGCCAGTGTTCCCAGGAGAGGCTGCGCGTGCGGGCTGCTGGTGGGAAGGGAACCGGTGCTCCTGTACCCTAGCTGAGAGCAGCACAGCAGAGCGCTGCTTCTGCTCGAGGCTTCGCGTGACCGTGGCGTGGGTAAAGCTGGCAGTAATCGTCAGGTCTTCTCCCCAGGAGAAGGGGATAAGTGATGGTGGTTTTTAAAAAGCAGCAGTGACATGGGTTTTGGTTGTTCTTTTTAAGACGTAGTTGGAGGTGACTCGTTTGGAACACTTGAAGCCCGGGAGATGTAAGTGCAAAGCTGAGCCCAGATGTTTCGGACGAGCACTGTAAAACCCAGGGGGTTCTCAGTAGTCCTGAGTATGAAGTGGGCAGAGCTACAAGTGCTGCCTCAGCTGCTTGGTCTTCTGCTGTGAGCTTTTTCTGTTGCTGGAGGGTGATGGTGCTGGAGGAGAAGTGCAGCGATCTGATGTTTCTCCACTGAACAGCCACCCCGCGGGGAGGAGCCGGGCTGGGAATCGCAGCTCTGTACTGCATCGCTTTTATGAAAGGCCCAACTTCCACAAACCTTTTTTCTGAAAGCTTCACAGAGACTCTTTGTAAAATCCAGGTGAAATTAAGCAAGAAGTTTCGGTCAACAAAAGGGTTACCTAAGTATTTGTAAACATCAAAATATTTACTTCCTGATTTTTTAATGCAACTTATTTTTTGTTTTAGAAATGCCAAAGCTGATCCTTTAACATTTAAAAATGAAACCCACATTTTCCAATGAAAACGTGATCCAAACTTGTTGTAAGAGGAGGTTCGGGGTTGTTCAGTGTGGTGTCTTAGGGAGGGGGCACATGCCTTATTTTGGTTTTTAGGTTAGGAAATGTATAAAGTTTCATCTTAGACTGAACAAAACTTGGGGAGCTGATGTGAAGAAATCCCTTTGTGTTGTTATGTTTCAGAAGGAAAATATTCCTGTTCATCCTGAAGCAATTCTTCCCCTCTGGGTTTTTGTTTTGCTTTGTCACCCAAACAACAAAATCTGTGGATCACCTTGCTATGACCTTTCTGACCATACTGATGCAGCGAAATTTGGTTTTGTAGTATAAAGTCTGTCTGTGCTGCATGGCTGGAAGGGTTGGGGTCTGGCTGGCAGGAGAACGCCCGTGACGAGGTTGCTTTGGCTTCTGCCAGGGAGCTGCTTCTGTCGCTCGTTGTTGCAGGTTGCCTGTTTGCTCTGGCTTTTCTGGTTCCTATTTCCCGTCCGCCTCTGAGTGACTGAATACTCTCAGCTGCAAGCTGGGGAATAAAGCATGAGTGCTCATGGTCATCATTAGATGTTTTCTTTGCTCATTCTCTTTGACGGAGTCCCAGTGCCTTGCAGCACTCCGTTTGGAACCTCCAAAGGACACGGTTTATATTTTGCCTCCCTTGCCTGTATCCCTCAGAGGATGCTTTCCCAGCCAGCAGCTCTCTCCTCTCCAGCCCCAGTGATGTTATTACTGAGGAATGTTGGACAGATACCATTATACACATACTGAAGGTGCCCCCAGAGCTGGGGTTGAGCTTGGTTTGGAGGGGAGGAGACGTGGGAAGGAATTGGTTTTAGTAGGGACCCAGGCTGTAGTGCTTTGCAGAGCTGTTTTAAAAATGCCCATTGGGCAGGGAGGTCTGTGGGTGCAGAGGAGGGCTCAGCGGGCTTCTCAGATGTTTCCATGCGCTGCTCAGGGCTGCCGTCCCAGGCACGAAATTCATGCCCTGGGAAGGGCATTCTGGGAGTAATCAGTCAGCATCGCTCTGGGTTTCCTCTCCATCGGAGCTGCTCTGTCCTGTCTTTTGCTGCTGTTCATTTTGAAATCAACCCCTCGCTTCTGAACGAGGGGTTGATTTGGACAGACTAGCACCAGGCAGAAGAGTTTGGTCGTGTGTCCTGGTTTGCCCGTGGTTTCCTACATCAAGATTAAGTTGTCCCCTTGGATCTTTGCTGTCACCTCTGATCTGGAGCTGCACTTCAGCTTTGCAGGGCTGCTGTATCGCTGATCTGCCCCTTTCCCCATGTTTTTCTGTCTTTTCTCACCCCTCTGCCTCCAGACTGTTTGATGCAACTCTGTCATAGTCAACTGCTTGTTATCATCTTGCTTTTGCTGAGGCAATGATGCAAAGGGCACACGACGGAGGGGAGGGCTGTAAAGAAGATTTACATGATTCAAGACAGCCTTTATATGCATAAGAATTTGGGGGGGAAAGCTGGCTTGGTGTAAAAGATAGAGAACTTTGCCTTCCCTCTGAGTGAATCAGTGGGTGACCTGGGATTAAAATCCAGAAGCACCCAGTGCCCAGGCCTCAGCTCACACTTCTGACTTGAGCAAATTGTTGTAGAATTGGTGTAGCTGGCTGGGAGGACACAGCCTGTATCACAAAGGGTCTGGTGGCAGAGCTGCCAGAGGTGGGAATGGCATGTCACGAGTTAATCACCTCGAGGACACCCGTGTAATGCCCACTGTGGTCTGTCCCTTCTGCTGTTCCATGTCATTGCTCACAAAGGGACAAAGAAGGACGGGGCTTGTTCCACTGAGTTCAGCTGGAGGTGACGCTGTACTCCAGGGAGGAGGTCCCTTACCTCTCTCAATGGTAACTTCATGCTGTGCTGCCTCCTGCAATAGCAGCTGTTGCTGCTGGAATGGAGAGAAGCTGTTTGCCCAGGCAGCGAGGCTGTGTCAATTGTTAAGAGAGAAGGGAAGGCACGGCCAGAGAGCTGAGGTTACAGCAGGAGCCAGGAGAACTCCCAGGCTCTGAAGAGTGCTCCTGATCTTTAGCATTTCCTGCACCCCTAAGCAGTGTTTGTTTAATGCTTCTAGTCGCGGTGAATGGAAGCAGAAGTCCCGACTGGATAGTTACCAGCACCGTGAGGAGGAGGAAGGTTAGACTATCTGTTGTGTTTGCCATACAGGTTGTGTCACGAACAGTGTTTATGGCTCAGATCCTCAAACACCGACAAGTAAGGTGGGAAGGAGCCATTCTGACCTCTTCTTCATACTACACACAGGGTTTATTTGGATTAATCTGGTTTGAATCAGAGCATCTTAATGCAGCCATTCGTCATCCATTTCTTCCTTCTCCTCGTGATCCCGCTTCCCTGTATATCTGCAGTTAGATCATGTCCATATGGCAGCGCCAGCAATGTCTGGGAGGCAGCTGAACGCTACAGAAGGCCTAGGAGTATCCTTCAGTTCTCTGTCAAATAACTTCAACCTCGGCACTTTGTGTTCTGAGTGCCAGTGGCCTGTGGATCATCTGTGAATTGAAGATGCTCAGGGACCAGGTTTGTGTCATTTTAGCTCTTGTCCATAACTTCCTTAGTTGATGGTGTTCTTTGGTCTTTCCTCAAATACTGATCTTCCACCAAGGTAAGGCCACCCCAATCTCCATCAGCTGTACAGGGGAGGAGAGTGGGAGCAACTGACGAAGAACTTTTTCCCGTTGTGAACGTAAGGATTGATGGATCGTTTGTTCTGACCTTTTCTCCCACAGACCAGCTCTGAAGCCTGTTGATGTGTGTGCATGGCCATTACTCATGACATTGGTAGATGTTGCCTGGCCAAAACACAGCTCCAGGAATTGAGACTGCTACCTATAGCTGGCTGGTAAATTTGGAAAGTTCCTGCAGAAGGAGGAGGTGGACCCACGTGAGAACACACACAGCACTGAGAAACAACAGAAAACACCACTGTAAGCTTTGCAGCCTGTTCCTGGCACCTTCCCAGCAAGCAGTGCTGGGAAAGCAGGTGGCCCCAGCAGGACCTGGGGACGTGTTTTCCTTGTCAGAAGGTGGATAGAGGTCTCACTTTACTCTCTGCCGTTATTCTTTAAAATTGGAAAAGCTCCTTCTCTCCCATGCTCGGTGAAGTCTGGGGGGGCAGGTCGTTAGCAGCAGCTCAGCGATGCTCGTTGCCTGGATACAGGGCAGCATCTCACACCCCCAGCCAGCCCTGTGAAAGTGGGGGTCTACGGGGCAAGAGGTGGGGAACGAAGCCTTGGGTGCTTGGAGGGCAGGAGCATTAAGTCCGTCTGATGCAGCTTGTAAGCACAGAGTTCCCTTTTACTTTGCTGTTGTTGTTATTATTTATCATTATTATTGATAGGAGGGAAGTGCAGCCCAGCTGCTCAGCACCGAGATCTGAGGGCTCCCGCAGGGTGAGGCGCATCATGCCACTTAGATAACCAGCCATTGTGCTGTCTCTTCAACGAGCAGTTTATTTCCCCTGCTTGTTCCGAGCCTCCTGCTGCTGCTCACACCCCAACTGCCGGCACGGAGCCTTCCTCACAGCACAGCATTAGAGCCCGTGAGCTGCCGTCCCTCTGGCCAAGACCCTGGGGCAACCATCTGAAGACAACAGTGGCTGTCGAATATTTAAAGAAAAGCATCTCCTCTTAAGCATTGAAGATGCTCTTTGCGCTTTGTGCACATCGTTGCTTGGTGACAGCGCATCGTTCCCGTGCTCAGACAGGACTGGGCTAACTGGGCGGCAAAGACCTGCTCCTCTGCCCTTGGCTGAGCATGTGGAAGCTCATCGTCAGCAGGAGAGGTATAGCACGTGTGGAAATGGCTGTGAACATCACCAACCAGGGTCAGTCCAAGATCGTTGTTAAGCTCGGTTACTCCAGGTCTGGGCTAGTTGACACTGCGATGCCGGGGTTTGCCGGCTCTGGCTGTAGAGCACGGTGCTGTTTCAAGCAGTGCTTGGGAACAGCATCAGTGAGCGTTAGTAACGTAACGGTAATAACCGTTCGACGGGCTGTGAACCTGCACTGCGGAAATCCCCTCTGACCTACACGTGCTTTCAATTTAACGTAAGATGGGAAAGCAAAGGAGCGTAAGGCAGCGAGGGGGAAGTGAACACCTGAGCAAGGCCATGTCCAGGCCAGTGACCTTTCTGCTGACCGTGGTGCTGGGATTGGTCTGAAATAGGCTTCGTGCTGGGCTTCTGAAAACAGTATCATAATCGCTGTGGCATGGAGCTCAGCAGAGGACAGTTTATTCTGTGTGAAGATTGGCTCATCTTCATCGCATCTAACTTTGAGCTAATATTAGAAACAAAACTGTTGGAAGGCTGAAAACCTGGAGGGTTTCAGGACGGATAGTGGGAGGTCAAGCAATTGGGAGCAATTTTTCCTCAGTCTTCAGAAAATATTATTTATGCAAGTATTTTCCTCTCTGCAAAATGAGTGCAAAGCAACCGATGACACGAGCGTAATGTTCTGATGTTGCAGCTCATGCTTTGTATTTCTATTTGCACACGTATGAAGAATGACAGAGGATGAAAGATGCGGCTCCTTGTGAGGCGAATGAAAGTCTGGGCTGAAGGTTAGAGTCTGCTTTGTCTTGGCTCTGCGTGTGTATAAATATACATGTATATGTAAACGTGCACACAACGCCTCTGACTGTCAGCAGGGAACACCATGCGCAGAGGCTTAGTACCTGCTGGAAGCAGAGAGGACAAGCCCTTCCCTCTGCTACGGAGGGTGAAGTTAGACATAAAACTGCTGCAGGCTGGAACAGGGCTTCTGTCATGTAAAGGGTTTATTCCGCTCTGGAGTGCTCTGTGGAAGATGCTCAGATCTAGTTAGTTAGAGGGAGATGCTCAGATCTAGCTAGTTAGTTATTCTATATACTATTCACCCCAGTATTTTCAGCCTAAGTTCCCAAACCACTTCCTAAATGTACACAGTGGAACTGCAAGTGGCTTTTTTGCATAGGGACATAAGTGAAACCTTGATGCCCTTCACATTGCTTCCCAGGCTCGACAGATCGGGAGCCCGAAGCTGTGTAAACACCACATCATCTTTAGTTAGGGACGAGCAGGAAAGGTGTGTTCTGTCACCTACCTCACGGAACAGATGGCAGGTTTGGAAATTTTAGGGAGGTTCTATTCTCTTCTGGAGTGGTCCAAAACTACAAACCCTGCTATAGTTTTAAGAAACAAATAAAACCTGTATGGATCCGTATCACTACACGTTGCCTTCTCCAAGAACCACCTTGGTTTGGCTGCTGACACTTTTATGTCGATAGCCTCGCAGGCAGGTTGCTTGTGTTCCCTGGTGAGAACTGGGAAGACCAGAAATATCCACCTAAATCTTCTTGTGTCCCAGGTCAGTGCCCCATCGACCACTTCGCCCTTGTTTTGAGTAAAAGTTCCATCCTGGATTCACAGAAATATCACAAAAATGCCTGTTTTCGAGCCTTAATGAAGCAACAATTCTCTCTCCCCAAACTGAAAGAAATTCCTAGCTGTCAAATTCGGGGTTCATCTGGAAGATGCAACACGCGCTCAGGAAGCCCATGGTGTTCCACGCTGCAGGGTGATAGGAGCTGGGTGAGCAGTTTCCCCCAAACCCAGCACCTCTAGAGACGCTGTCCAGCTGGTTGCGTTTGCGGAAGGGTAGAGTTCTGTCCTGTGTGGTATCAGATACGAAGCAGCTATTCATGTGTCAGTAGTTCATGTATGAACAGCCCTAGAGATGGGTTATGATTTCACTGTGCGAAATCCCACTTGCACCCAGTTTGTGCTGGAAGGTCATCTCTCTTCTTCGCTAAATGGAAGAGTAAAGCTGCACGGGTGAGTTGGGCAGCAGAATACAAAAAGACGTGACAAAATTCTTCTTGGAGCTCATGTTTTCAGCTTCTGCCTGAGCTGTCTTGCAAAACTGCACTTCAAACCTTTTCCATCACTTCTGTTTGTGCTGAGGAAAAAGGCAAAAAGCCAGTGAAAGCCAATTCCATCAGGGAAGATCATCTCTTTACACCACCTGCGTTGCCAGTACAGGGTTGTGTCTTGCACGGCCCTGAGTAAATCCAGCGTGACCAGAGACACCCTCACCTTGACTAATTGACTAATAATGAAGAAAAGATGAGCTATTCTCCTGTAAACTGTCTGTTCGCTGCTCTTGGCCCACCCCCTCCTGCTCTCCGCTCTAACATCCTCTCAGCCTGTTGGCAAGATACTGCAGCAGCACCAGCCATCCAGATAAAACACAGAGGAGCCAGAAGTTTCCATCAACTCAGATTTCCTCGAACACTCACTGGATGTTCATTCCAATTCCTATAAAACCACCCCGGCAACTCGCTGCTTAGTGTTTCACCTCGTTGTAGCTGCTACTTTACAGCACTCTGGTTTTAAAATGCAGATTTACAAGTGTTACTTTTACTATATTTTCTTTTTCATTGTGCATTTTTAAATGCCAAGAGTCTGAGCAGGGTGGAGAGGGGACCAGTGCCCTAACAGGTGGTGTGGGGGCAAAATGGTTTATTGAAAATCTTATCCTGAGTGGAGCTGCAGTAATAAGCCTGCATGCCTGAAAAAAACCCACACTTGACGTGATGAAAAATAAATCCCCCTGAGCCTGCAGCATCCTGCCTGAGTCACTAATTCCCCAAGGCAGAAAACAAAGCAACTAAAAAAAGGTTGTTTTCACATAGCAAAGCCAAAACACATCCAGTTCTGCTTTAGGAGCCGTCCTGGGAGACGTGTCTTCTTTAATGCAACTTGGGGCCAGTACAGGTGAGTTGACAAATACAGAAGTTGAATTTTTTTCTCAGCCTTCAGAGAAAGCACCCTGTAATTTCAGTGGGACTCACGCCCACGTGTGTTTTGTGACTGGGGCTGCCCCAAAGCGCATGAGGACCAGCGATGGCCAGCACCAGGGCACGGGGAGGGTTTCGATGTGCGGGTGGGGTTTTCCTTCCGCACAGCTCCTCGCCTGGCCCCAGTGGCTGGCCGCAGCGGGCTGTGTCCTGCTCCTTCCTCCCTGCCTGGCTGCCCACACGGGCTCCCCATCACTCCTCTTCTTTTTGCCCCTTCGTGAAGTCCCTGGTGAAGGTCTCAGCATCACCGAGTTTCTACAGATCATATCACGAGTACTCCTCTGGTTCCTGGAGCCTGTATAAATACTTGCCCAACTCAAGGCAGTTTATAAATCTACTCAGCTCCAGAACCGCACCAGTCTGATAGAAATTCTCCACTTGGGATGGGAGCAGAGAGCAGAGAGCAGGACTGGGTGCTGGCGGATGACCCCGAGCTGGGAGCAATCTGTGAATGCTTCTGAATGAACTGCTGCGGCAGAGCTCAGGCGCACAATGGAAGGTGCATTAGCACCACGGTTGTGATTACGGCAGATAATTTTGTCATTCTCATTTCCAAGTGTAATGGTTTGTTAATAATGCCTGGTTTGGGAATACAGTACAGTCTGTCAGCTCGGGGTGGCACAATGGCATTAATAAGGGTAATTGAGGTGGTTGCAGTAATCTCTTTTGGTTTGGTAATTGGAAATGACTTTTTTTGCTATAGGACAGGAATAGCATTGTTCCCTGCGAAGTCGGGGCGCCACGCAGGGCAGGGGGACGGGTGGGTCTGCGCTGCTCCCAGGGGGTTGTGCTCACTGTGCTGCAAAGGAACCGCTCGAAGATGGGTTGGGATCGTGTGTCTGTGTTTATGCTGTGTCACTAACAGCACGTGCTGTTGCTTGTGGCTGCGAGTGTCTGTGTCGGACAGGCTGCCATACGTGTGGTGGGGAGGGGCGATGGAACCAGGAGCCCGACAGGCTGCGTAACCCCGCAGAGGAGACTGGCATCAGCATTTGCCCAGGACCACTGCTACCGTTAATTAGGGAGGTACTGATGTGAGCACCCTGTTAGCCCTGATTACAGTTAATGGAAGAGATGTGTGGATGGTAACGGGACGAGAGACAACCAGGCTGCCATTTCCAAGGTTGAATATTCAGCAGCTCCCTCTTAGACATCTCCAACATCCTATAATCATGCAGTCAGACTTATGCAAAAGCAGAACAGTTTCTCCTGCCTTTTTTTTTCTTTTCCTCCTCCCTCCCCCCCAGTTATGGCTGCCTTACAGTATTTTTGCTTAAATTAAAGAGCAATCAACAATGTGGCAGTGACGCCAGTTACCTTTTCCGATGTAATTGCGCTACCTCTCCTCTCTTCATAGTGCACCTCAGATTCAGGCTTTATGAGCAAACCATTTGCTGTCCCTTTTACTGTCCCTTTAGTGAGCACTGGTGCAGTCCCTGAAGAGGAGCTGGAAGGACTCGGCTTTGTTCTGAGCAGAGACCCTGCGATAGAGAGCTCAGGGCCTGGGCTCTTGAGTGGCTCAGGAATATCTGAGGTATCGCTGTGCTATTGCTTGAGGTGTGAAGACAAAAGAGACCTTCCTCTTGCACTCGTTTCCCGTGTTCCATTTTCTAAAACCAGAGGCGCTGGCGAGGTGAAACCGCAGAATTCACAGGTTGTCCCGTTACCCTGCTGCTGTGTACCATAGCACGGCCCTGCTGCAAGCCTCTGCCCAGCAGGTCAGCCTCCTCGTGGGAAGGGTCTTTCAGGATGGCGTACTGGGCAAAAAGTGCATTTTTTACTTCCCAGATGATGTGTTACACAGCTATGGGCCTTCCTGTTCACCCAGTCACCTCCTGCTACCGCGCAGGTACAGCCCCTTCGGAGTCTGCTGAGCTGCAGCCTGCCGCTCCCGACGGCGTTTGCTCTGGGACTCGAAGTGAGCTGTGCTGGCTGGAGAGCTCCTGCCGGACAGGGTTTAAAGTGGACAGATGCTAACAACCCGGGTTCTGGGCTTGCTAATTTAGCTCTTACCTGCATAGCTGAAGTGGCAAAATCCCCTCTGCAATACGGCTTACTCCAGTTTATGGGAAAGAGTGGTTTTTTCTGGTGCACCTGCATTTAGATCTGGTAACAAAAAGGATGGATACATCATCTTTAAAAATGAAAGAGCCCCCCGCGTAATAGAGTTTCTATTAAATTGCTCACTAAGCCTTCGGGAACGGTAGGAAAGAAACTGATGCTGTAAAGGGAACGTAGTTTTAGAATCACAGAATCATCTGGTTGGAAGAGACCTTTCAGATCATGGAGTCCGTATCAGTGATCCATATCATATTGATATTGAGTCCATAGGCGTGACCTATCATTTCATTTCAGCTAGAAGAACGTGGCCTCGCTTGGAGCAGAAGCTGCCCCTCCGAGGAGGACATGGTCTGGGTGTGTGCTGGGGAAAATGAAGCTCAGTCCGAGCGAAGATGCTGTCAGAGCCCCAAGGTCAGGCACCCTCGGCCCCAGGCGAGTTCCCCTGGTTCTGTCAGCTGAGGGAAGGCTGTGCAGTAGAGGTCTGCAGGCAGAGCTCAGGCAGTACCCACAGGGGGGAACTTCAAGCTGCCTGCATGAGCTGAATCCTGCACTTTCTGTCCTTAAAATAAACCAACAATGTGTGAAGTAAATTCCTCCCCGTCTTGCTTATGCCTCGTCTAAACGTATCATACTTCTGGAAGCAGATACTCAAAGTCTTCAGCCAAACCCTTGCACACTGACGCCTTCATTAAAATCAGTGTGTGTTGTAGTTTAATTGATGATGCCGTATCCACCAGCGCAGTCGTTTTTTCCTGTTAAAGGGCTGAACGAGATCTAACACTAAAGAAGTACCCTGTCCTAAGGTGGATTTTTATGTTTTTTTAACCTCTAGACCAAACAAGAGTCCCGTTGAAGGGACTAATTTCAAGATCAGTGAGTCAATAGTAAAATTCTAAGGAGCGAGGAGGTCATTATTCTGAGTGTTTGGTATAGGCTTAGCTGAATCACACCGACTGGGGGAGATGAATCCCCCCGGCTGGTACTGGTAGGTTCTCTGGTTATCTGGTCACCTCTGACTTGCTGTCTTTACCAGAAGGATATCCTGGCTACCACCCCAAAATACTCTGGTGTCACCTCATTCATTTGTGATCTTCCCAGCACAGCAGGGAAAGCAGCAGGTAAGTGTTAGCTGAGAAACCCGAGCGGTTTCGCCTTGGGATAAGGGGAGGATAATGTATTACGTGAGAAGATGTCACCTCACCAAAAAATGGGCTCCCAGAGCTGGTAGTTCCTACAGGGTGTGTCAGGTGCTTAAATGGGGGCTCGCTTGGCACTTGCTTTTATCCTTTCATTCATTCTTTTTGACTCGCAGATTTGTTTGGATGCTTCTGAGCAAAACGGGGTTTGTTAAATGATGACTCATACCCAAAGGTCAGAGGACAAAGGTGATGAAGATGGTATGGGATATAGGCGGCTCTTGTTGGTGAGGCGTGCTCAGGGTCAACGAGAAGCAGCATTTAAATAGCAATGGGGAAGGGCAAACCGAGTCAAAGCTATTCCGTGGGGTTTTCCAGGGTCATCGCCTGCCTTCCTCTTGGCCCACAGGGTGTGTGCAGCTCAGGAGCGCAGCCTCACCAAACGGCAGGTCCCTGAGCACATCTCCTGCCACTCAGAGTTCTCTGGGCATCTCCTGTACCACATCTTCCCCCTCATCAGCCTGTGACTGGTTCTAGCACTACGTGCGGTGGTCCTCCCTGAAGGGTTTGCGTAGGCGTTGTAAAACCAGGGCTTGCCAGTTTGGGTCGGACCGTGTCCGTGCTCTGTTTGGGTGCAGAGAGCCAGGCGCTCAGCAGCCCAGCCGCAGGCGGGGGTCGGCACTGTCTGAAGGCCATGGGAGCTGCCCGTGCCTTCATCATTCGCCAATACGTCTGGAATCACTCCAGCCCCCCTGATTTGAATTAGAGGAGGGTTTAAGTCTTCAGATTCTAACTCCTGACTTCTAGCAGGTAAAATATGAGTGAAGAATGAGTAGAAGAAAATCTGTCAGCATCCGGAGTATTTCCGTGGTTAAATTTGCTGTCTCAGTTTGAAAGGGTCCCTATGACACCCCGTCAGCGCAGACCAGTTTTTACGTGTGGGTATGATTGATGGTGCTGCAGGTTTGCCCCAGGCTATAACCAGTCTGCTTGCAAGCGGTGCTGGTGGAGAAGTTTTCACTGCTGGTGACTGATGTTACGTGTTATTTAGATTAGACTAGAGCTAGAAACATGAAGCACTTCACAACGAGAGGTCCAATCCTTTCCCCCCAAAGCTCACACACCTTAAAACAAAGCCTGCCTGAGGGGAGACTCTTCAGCACTCTATTAAATATCCTTGCTGAGAAATGCTTTCTTACAATTGCAGCCTTCCTAACCAGCACCGCAGGTAATATCAACACAAAGCTGTCTGTGTGACGTGGTCTGACCGGCTTTAACCCCAGCCAGTCTCCTGGAGATGTAGAAAATACCTGTTCGCACAGAGGTCTTGCCTTTCGGGTGCAGTGGCAGGGTTTGTTTGGAGTGATGGCTTGCTGAGGGGAGACGTGGTGCTTTGGGGGGGGAACGTCGCCCCAACGAGGCTCTCCGAAAGCCTGACCTGAGCATCCCTGTCATCAGCAGGTGAGCTGCTGCCTTTGTGCACAAAACTGTGTTGCCCCCCACGTCTCTCCGCGTAGGGCTGCTGCAGATGGGCTGTGCTGAGGGAATAAGGGTATTTTGGGAAAGCTGGGATATTGTTCATGACGATCCTTTCAGTAAGGGCAAAAAATGTGAGCTCTTGTATCTGTTAGCTAGCCTGAAATACTCAACCAAGATTCAAGCCTTTAATGCAGGCTCGATCCCCGATTTTGCTAGGGCTTTACCTCCTTACAAGTTCTTTTTTTTTCTTTCTTTCTTTCTTTTTTTCTCCCCTGAAGAAGTTTTAAGTCTGTCAGCAACATAGGTGGGATTTGGATCAACCTCTGAGCATTGAAGTGGGAAAGAGATTTCCATAAGGTTACTTGGTTCCCCTCCCATATGTGGAAGGATGAGCTTATTGTGGGGGCAGTGTTAGAGCTGGCGATGGAAGCAACTTCCCCCGTATTCCCACCTCAGCAAGTAAAGCTGTCACCTCCGTGAGAGTCTCTGACGTACGGACCCCTTATTGCCTCGTTATCCTAGAGCATGAAGCGGATGCCTCCAACCCCAAGAGTCCGTGTCACTTCACAAACATGGTTGAGGCATCAGCAGAGGAAGTTTAATTCGGCACCTTTTATTTCTTAATTCCTGGAAGTGCTGAAGCGTTGGGCTCGGTGGCAGCTGGGCTCCCAGTGCCTGATGCTGGGAGCCGTGGATGTGTTGCTATGGCACTGGGAGGTGCCTCCAAGCCCCACCAGTCCGGCAGCTGAGCCGGCTCCCAGCAGCGTGTCCTAATTGCGGCTGTGCAGCAACAAAACAAATACTTGGAGATTTCCATAAAGACTGTAATCAAAGGAGCATCCCGTGCTTTTTAATATGTGCTGAATGGGTTCATTTGTAAGCACATTATGGCTTCAGAGAGAGGAGCTATTAGGGTGATCATCAGCTGCCTCTGCGAACGGCGAGGAAAACGGTGGCATGTTCCAGAACAACCCCCTTTTACCGTCTGCGCTCTCAGATACGCTGACAATAACCAGCCACGCTGTCCTTCATGGTCCCCTGCCAGCAGCGAGGACAAAAGAGAGAGGAGAAGGGGGACAGCAAACCGCATGCTTTCAGGAGCAGTTCAGGTAGGGAGAAGAGCGAGGTGCTGAGAGAGCAGCAAACTCACTCGCGTGACTTGGTGTGTCCGAACGCAGTGTCTGTTGCCCACTGGGGAGGGAAGGCAGCTGGGAGGCAGCCTGGGGGCTCGGCTCGGCTCTCGCTTAGTCCCCCTGCTCCTGTCACCTACAGATGGATTGTGCTGAGGGTCTTTTGTCTGCCTGGAACCCGAGCATTGCTGGAGCGCTTAGATTATACATCTGCTGAGGGACGAGAGGCCGTTCAGAAACCCCTATGCCAAGATTATGTATTAACTCTCGCTGACTTCCCTGCAGAACGTCGGAAGCTCCGCTGTGGGCTCACTCCCCTCCTTCTCACTCTTCAGACGTACCAGAGGAAGTTAAAGGTGCTGAACGCGGTGAATCCCAGCTGAGACTGGCACATGGGATGTCTGTGAGCTGGGTATCGGTTCAGCTGTGAGCAGGGTACCTTAGACCTTGTGTCTGCCTCTGCCCTCGGTCATTTCTCAGGCATCCAAGTTTTCCTGGACATACCACACCTATAGCTCGTGAAATGTGCTTATTTTCTAAATAAATCGGTCACTCTGAACTGGGAGCTCTCTGGGATGAAGAATTTCCTGTTGTGTTTAGAATCCGCGGCACTTTGGGACACGTCACTATTCTTATTGTGCTTCATTTAAAAGATGAGCAGGACCAGGTAAATAATGCCACTCCTCAGATATCCAGCAGTGTTATTTTCTGGCTTATTTAGTATTACTGAGATTCCTCATTTAAGATCTGCTTTTCTTAAACCTTTCTTTTCTAGACTGACTAACCCTGACTAAACTGTCTGGATTGGTTTGGCATCTGTGTCGGCAGTTACCTTGAACAAAGAGAGTTTCTTTCTTTTTTTTTTTGAAAAATAGTTAATTTATTCGATGTTCTCTGTGGGATTTCTTTCTCAGGATTATTAGTCCCCCAATTAGATGGTGTTAAAGAGTGGGGGTGTTTCCCCACCCCCCGCCCTTACGAAAAAGCACTGAGAGCAAGAGAAACCCCGGCAGTTCAAGCTGCTGGTCAGGAGCTCTGTTCTGCACCAACGCAGAGGACAACAGCAGGGCTTTCAAAGCCCCTTGCCCGCGCCTCTGCCCAGCCAGTCTGGGGCTGCATTTCCCTGCTAAGGAGAGATCTTCGACATCTTTTTGATAGGACCAGGCCTGGGGCTCACCGTAATCCATATTGATTGTTCCTTACTTCAAAATCAATCACTTTTCTCAGGAAACTTCTTAAAATACCAGAAATCGTGGTCTGAGGAGGACCAGGTTGCCACAGCAACTGCCCGGTGATCCTGAGGTGTTTTCCTGCATCTTTCAAAACAACCACGAGTGCCACAAGCAGGGCAAGGCCACAGAAAAAGCGAACCCAGGAGAGCACCGAGGAGTTGGTAGCTGTGAAGGTGAGACGTGTCGGGCCCCGGGAAAACGTGGCAGGCGTTCACACTTCACGGTACGTGCCCTCGGCGTCTGGAGTGCCGAGCGAGCGTATGGAGCGTTTCAGCGCTTGACAGCATCTGACACGACAGTGGGGAACGACACTTGGCTTGTGCCGCGGCTCCGCGATCCGCTCGGGAGGGCGACATTTATTCCATCCTCCAGGGGAGCATTTTCAGACGCAGGAGGCTAAAGTCACCCACCTCCCTCTGGGTCTGCTAAAGAGGCTTCTCCTGGGGTGGAAGACGCCTGGCAAAGAGTGGAACTTGTCAGCTTTTCCATGGGTTTGGGACTGGTCTTGGTCTGGACCGGTGAACACTGCAGCTCAGGAGATCTCCACTTCCATTCCCCTTTTAGCTTTGGTTTCCTTGTCTGTGGAACAGAATTAATGCTGTTTTATTATCAGTGCCTATAATCCGGGGTCCCCTCTTGAGAAGGACAGACAAGCAGCACTGTATGGTTCCATCGCACTGTGGTTAGCCCGGGGGAAACCCACTGGGAGCTACCTGAGGGCTTCTGTGAGGAACGGAACCTGACGGCTCTGCCGGCCATCGGGTGTGCGGGTTCTGCGTGCAGGAGCCTCTCTCCTGCGCCGGCTGGTGTCTGGAAAGCTGTGTGGAGGAGCCAGCCATGATGAGCTGTTGAACTTTGCGTGGGAAGGGGCCAAAGCGAGCGGCTCGTGTTTGGAACGGGCCTGTACGCACGTTGCGCTGGTTGAAGTGGAGGGGTTTGTGGCCTGCCGCTGGCTCTTCAAACACGAACCCGAGCGCTTTTCCAAACCGTACAGCATGTGGGAGAAGAGGTTCTGCTCCGTGACTTCTGAATTTCCCTTTTGAAGGTCTGTGTACGCGTGGGAGTCGTTCCTCCACAGAACCTGGCGTGTTCTTCCCGCACGTCGTGCAAAGGGGCAATACCAAGCCTCGGTGGTGAGTCTGGTATTACTGGTGGTGTTGCAAAGCTGGTGTTATTTATAGGAAACCTGCAGGGGTTCTGTCCAGCCCTCTTTGTCCTCCCTGTGTGACTGACGTGCTCTTACAGCCTTTTAGTGGCCCAAATGACAGACAGATCCAGGAGGGGATGTGGCGTGGTGGTCCCCAGTGCTCTGCCGGGGCAGGAAACGGGGGCTGTTTTTAGCAGCAGCTCAGATTCATTTACACGCCATCCCAAGCCCACATGAGTTTAGTGTTATAAAAGCCGATCAGGTTATTGGTTTAAGGTATAAGACGCCCCTGAGGGCTTTGCTCACTCGGCTGTATGAGGAATTAAATGCTCTCAGGCAGCGCCACAGCCTCATTCGCTGCAGCGCGAGGCAGGCTGCTGGGTACGTTACAGTGACATTAGCATTTTAATGCAACCAGAGAGGAGGTAGATTGACTCTAATTTAGTATCTCGTTGCCTGGCCTCGTGCAGGTCCCCTCCTCGCTGCTCCGCAGGGGCCGATTACCGTTACGCAGCGCGCTTTGGGGTCTAATTGGATTTACACGCAGTAATGTAGTTGTGTCACAGCAACAGCTCTGCTAAGCGCGGACTATGACAAGCGAGGACTATGGCGTTCCAGAGCAGGCAGGCAGTGATGTAGGAGCAGCACTCACAGGGTAATGCTCGGGGCTGGCAGCTTGTGCCAAGCTCCAGCTCAGGAGCAGCAAATGTTTCCCTTTTCTCTGCAGCCATTGTGAGGGAATACTGATGTGATCCTGCTTCTGCAGAGATGTTTCTCCTCACCCTTCACCATAACAGCACTGACATCCAGCAGGACATGGCTGCTGTCTTCAGCCCCTCCTGTGGCCAAACAGATGGGCTGGCCAATGTTTGGCTTTCGCTAGATCCTGCAAATGTGGTGAGCAAAGGGTAGTGGCTGGGTCACTTGTGAAGCAGGACACCTGTAAGCCATGCATCTGGTGGCCTTCATGCTCCAGCTTCCACTGTGCTGCCCCAGAGACTGGCATTAGAGGTGCGGGAGTGCTCCAGTCACCATTAGGCACAGCAGTTTTGAGCTTTGCAATTCTCCCTACTGACAAAATCATCACTATTAACCAGAGAGAGTTGGTCTGGCAGCGACTTCCCCTGCTTTAGGGCCCTGGAGTAAGATGGAGTATTGCTCTCCTTTGGCACCAGACACGCTCTTTCATCCTTTCTGACACAGCACCTGCTGGTACCTACTGAAGCATCTAAGCTCTTCCTCTCTGTGGTGCCATAATTTCTTTAAAATATTGTGACTTAAAAGGATTAAAAAAAATCAAATTCCTCTCCCACGCAGACCTGTGAGGGCTGGTAGGGGTGTAATTATATGCACACGCAGCAGGAGCAGGAATCCTGCCATTCTGGTTATCTTCCTAACAATAGGTTTATGTAGCACACTGTCATCTCTGCTGTAGCGTTGGAGCCATCTTCTCCTGGCAGCATCATTCCCAGGATAGTGGCATCCCAGGACAGGACAAATGAAGACACTGTCTCTTGGTTTGCATGTGCAAAACACAGGATGAAGTGTTCCCACACACAAAAGAAAAGGATAAAAAGGTATGGGTGAGCTCTGACTGTCAAAAAGGGGCTCTCCACTGCGAGGCAGCGACACCGTCTCCTGTCCCAGCTGGAGTCTCTCCAAGCCCCTCTCCGGAGGTCCCTGAGCCTGCTGCAACCATCACCCAGCCGGTCACACGGCACCCTCTGACCTTCCACACTGGTGGTAAAGGTGTGCTGGCCTGGCACAGCCTTCGTACACGGCCCCGTAACGTGGGGCAGTTCAGCTGCAGCTCGGCAGATGCTAGGGACGGCTCGTCTGGCTGCAGGGGTTTGTGCCCTCCAGGTTCCCACAGGGAGCCATCCCTGCTCACCACTCCGAGATGTAGGTCCACAGTGACAGAGGAAGGACGTTAAATGTGAGGGATTAATGCAAAACAAAAGGTCTATGAATATTCATGGTATGTTTTATATTGTAATAGTTTCAGCCACCTTGAAAGTCTTTGTTCGCTTCCTGCCGACAACAAACGATAGACTTGTACTCACAGAAGTCTTAATGGGAGGCAATTTTCAAAGGCGCATTCACAAACGTTTGTGGGGAACAGATGCTAAATGCAGCCCCTCCAGAGGTGACAGATGAAGTGCTGGCAGCGAGGGAGCAGCGACCGAGCCAAGCGACTTCTCTGATCCCTCGCAGGGAAGCGGTGGCTTCAGTATTCCCAAGCGATTTGTGAAGGATGAGGTGCTGGAGGAAGGAGGGACAGCGCCCGCGTCTCAGGCCGCTGCCTCTGCCTAATGGCTGCGCTGGGCTTCCCGAAGATGCGTTCCATCTCCCTTCCTCTGCCTTTTCCATTTTCCTGGTAAATGGGCTGTGAAGTCACAGCAGATTAAAGTTTGTCTAAACCTCTTATGAAATACTGAAGGTGCAGCTGGTATTAATCCAGTGCTGCTGTGGTATGAGGTGCGTGTGTCATGGGACTATAGATTCACATGTGGTCTGCGGGCATTTAAAACACCCCAAAGGTTGTTAAAGACATTCCGAGGAACTGGATCCCTCACTGGGTATTAAAAGCTCTTCATTAGAGCTAATGTACACTAAATTAAGGTGGCAATTAGACTGAGCATATTCATCAGGACAGTGTGTTCCAATAAATTGTGTATTTAACATGATTGCCTTTTACTGACTTCTGCAGTAATTGCATATTTTTTCTCTTACAGGACGAGCTTGGCTAGACAGAGGTACATGGGACACACAGACAGTTGAAGACTAGAATAGACACTGTGCTTCACATCCCAGGGTCTGTGAAGGTGAGTCTTGGTCATGGCTCTGTCCTTCCACATGCCAGATGCTTTCTCTGTATCTCGATCAGGGCTGATGAGGTGTAGCTGTGGTGTGTGGGAGCAGGTGGGAAATACACAGCTCCTCTGCCATCAAGGTGCCCTGCAGAAGTCATCCCCCTTTGGTCTCCTGATTAAACTGCCCCTCTCTCTGTTCCATCTGAAGGAACATGTGTGGAAATAATACTCTGAGAGGGTTTTGTGAAAGGCAGCACCTGTTAGATACGTTCCCTTAGCAGAGCCCCCCACTGTGGATCAGAGGAGTTGGGTACTGCTTGCAGAGAGTGAACACAAATCCTCGTGGGAGACGGGTCCTCCATGAAGGGAAGCACTCATGTTGAGCCAGGTCTTCATCCCTGCAAGCCATGTTGCTGGGGAGAGGATGCAATGGAGAGATGCCAGGTTGGGGTGGTCTTTCACCACTGGTGCAGCTTAGAGCTTCAGGGACATTCCTAGTGACATCTCAGCTGGGACAGCCTCTAGAAATTGATGCATTTACTTGGAATAGAATCTGGTCCACATTTTCTAATTCCTTTAAAGGCTGCCTGGCATGGTTCTGGAGAGCTTCAGGCATGTCTTCTGCCTGTACTTGGTTGCATTGTGCATGAATATGAAAGTAGGTGTGAGTTGGCACCGTTTGCTCCTCAAGCCGTTGGCTGATAATTTGTAGGAGGAACTGCAGAACTGGTTCTTAGGTTTTAAAGGAAGCAATGGATCAGTTCAGTGGACAAAGGTCTTCATGCATGTTGGTGACAAAGAGATATTTATGTGAAAAAGAAGCCATATAGACAGTGTGATAGAAGTGGTTTGCATGAAGGTTGGACAAGGTGACCTCTAGGCGTCCCTTCCAATCTTGGTTATTCTGTGTTTTCTATCAAGTATTTGAGACAGGGCGACTGTAATGAGCCTTCAGGCAAGTGCACAAGGTCTGACTTTTATGAATAGTCTGCAGAGGTGCGTTAGGGGTGGGGATGATATGGTTGGAAAGGTAGGCAAGCAAAATGGTTCACACGCTTGTTTTCAGCAGAGGGTAGGAGTGGTGTGATATGGAAGGTGCAAGAGTTGAGGCTGGTGAAGGTAAGGTGCTTCTGACAGTTCTGATAGCCTGACGGATGCTCTTGTTCCTTTCACCACAAGGTAACTTGGGCACCCTTGGAGGGCTATTTTGAAAAGTCTTTTCACAAGGAGGGTGGTCAAACATGGTGCCCAGAGAGACTGGGGAACCTCAGGCCTTGGAGGTACTCAAAACGTAACTAATGTGACCCTGAGCAACCTGCTGTAACTTTGAAGTTGGATCAAACTTTGCAAATGGCCCAGGTTGAAGGCAGTGGGTGTTTGTACTCATGACATCCAGAGGTCCTGTCCAGCCTGAGTTTTTCAGGGATTCCATCTCCAAGGCAAACGTAGAGGAGCGATGTCAAGCCAGCGTGAAAGGGCTATGGGAGGAGAGGAAAATGTCTGTGGTGGCCAAGAGAAATTTGGAAGCGGTTTTTGGGAGTGTGGTTGAGCAGCTGCCTTCAGAGAAGTGAAGTTTGAGGTAGCTGCAAGGCGTGCAAAAGCAAATCTCAGAAGGGAGGAAATTAATGGTGGCTGGAGAACAAAAAAATGCATTGCCTTGGAAAAGCAGACTGTGCTCTGAGCCGACTGCGGCAGCTGGGCTCTGTTTCCTGGCTACGCTGCTGGGGATTTTTAGCCTCCCCATCGCTTTGCAAGATACAGTTTGTACTGGGGGGGGGCGGGGGGAGATGAGAAACGTAGAATAATCTGCCTAAGGAAAAGCTGAACATTTATAACTACATTTCAGACAAAACCAAACGCATCCCGTATGTCTCACCGGTCTGAGATGGGACATGCCAGGGAAAGCATCTGTCAGCCGCTGTCTTCTGCAGTTCTGACTGTTAATGTTTGCTTAGTATTAAATGTCTCCTGCAGAGGAGAACTTCATCTGTCACAAATTTGGGGCCTGGAGGAGGGGAGAGAAGTTATTTTTTAAAAGTAGATGAGGACATATGCGTTCCCTTTTTATTGCCCGCACATCAGCGTGTAGTAACTTACAAAATCTGCCGTGTGTGTGCATGGCTTGAAAAGAAAAGGGGAAGGAAAAAGCAGCTCTGTGGGTCAGGACGGTCCTTTCATGTGGGTTATTTTCTCCATGCAGCTTGTCATCAGGTACCTGCAGCTAATTAGTAAGGCAGCAGTTGGCACAAATGGTTTCATAATTACATTACTTGTCGGTAACATTATTTATTCGCATTTTGCTTGCGATGTTTGTAAGTAGCATTAGTTATACGCTCGTCAAAGTTGAGAGCACTACTGCGGATGTGAACTCCATGGCAATATATTTCGTATGCACTGGAGTGCTTGAGCTCTGACATGAAGCAGTTTTAAGTGCTGCGTAAGAGATCAGGTCGTGCCCATAGACCTGGAGGAACGCAAGGGGACCTGGAGCGATCGTTCTCTCTTACCAGCCTGGGCTGTGTGGCCGTGATCGGGTGAGACATGAGCTCTTCTGTGTCACGAACTCCACAGGATCTCGGGGCAAATACACAGGGAGATGGGTTGTGCCACTCCAATAAAAAATGAGTGTGCTAAGGACGCACTGGTGTTTTGCAGGAACAATTGGATCAAGGAGCCTGAAGACCATGGAGGGAGACTGTCTGAGCTGCATGAAGTACCTGATGTTCCTTTTCAATTTTCTTATATTTGTAAGTATTCAGAATTCTCTTTCTCCCCTGAACCCTCCTGTTCCCAGCAGCCCATTGCTCCCCAGCAGGACAGGCTGTAGCCACGGCACAGAATATCCCCTCAGCTTTGTGTCTAGCAGTCACCGAGGGGTTTGCAGCGTCCAAGGATGCTCAGACATTCAGCAAGCCAGCACAGCGGGCACTGAGCTATGCCTGTCCTTGGCCAGGGGGACCAGCGGGAAAGCTCTAACTAGTGGTGCGTGGGGTCTGTCCTTGAACGGCAGAAGAAATTGTCATCTAGTCCTGGGTGTTCACTGGGAAACACAGTCATTTTCCTACCGCGTGTTCTCGGTGACCCTGCTGCTCTTGTCTTTGGCAGGAAGGGTGGGAGCACCCGGCCACTCTGTGGTGGGATGGCGCACGTGTACCTGTCACTGGGCTGTGCCCTGCAGACATGGCAGCAGCTCGACACTTGGTCTGCCTGCATGAGGGAGGGGGTGAACAGCTGGCAGAGTGACACGTCAAGGAAGAATGGTGCTTTTCCTGCAAAGGGCTCATTCCGTGAGGAAGAGATAATAAGATATCATGTCAGCAGTCACCAGCTCAGCAGGCAGCGTGTGCCACGGGGAAACATGAGTTCTGCCAGGGAACACCTTTGATCAAAAGATAGCAACGACTCCATCTTCGCTGCAGCGGTTGTTTTGTTCTGACCTGTCTCCCTCTCTCTCCGCTCCTTGTGCCCTGACAGCTGGGAGGAGCGTGCCTGCTGGGAGTCGGGATCTGGGTCGTTGTGGATCCCACGGGCTTTCGAGAGATAGTGGCTGCCAACCCGCTGCTCTTCACGGGCGCATACATCATGCTGGCGATGGGAGCCATGCTCTTCCTGCTGGGTTTCCTCGGCTGCTGCGGTGCCATCCGTGAGAACAAATGCCTCCTGCTATTTGTAAGTGTCCTTGTCTTTTCAGTTGGCCTTTTGGTGCTTCCCAAGAATGGGGGTGCCTGAATAGAAGGTGCTGTGGTAAGGGCATGATCGGGTATCTGTTACTGTAGAGGGGTGGTAGTTGGGGAGAAGCTGCTAGACCAAATCAAGCCCACTCACAAAGTCATTAAAGAATTGATGAGCCAGGGCACTGCGTGAGTGCGATTTCACAGTGATGCATAATGTATATCTGAAGCTTTTAGTCCCAATGTAAACAGGAGATAGAAGGGACAAGGCAGATGCACAAATGCATGTTCTCTAGGTTCTGGCTTCTGTGTTTGTTAGGACTGGTGTTTTTCATTAAACTGCTTGTCTTCTGTAAAGACCCTTCACTGTGGAACCTCACGCGTTGCGTTAAGCACCAAGACAGGAAGTGTTTCTATGTTTCCCAGCATTTGGACTTGGCTCACAAAAAGCTACAAACATTGGTGCAGGCCATCAGACATTGAATAGCTTCTGGATTGTCCCAAAGACCCTCTGACTGCAAAAGAACGCCATAAAGATCAGAACCCAGAGTGCTGTTGAGCCTACGAGACCGCACCACCAGCCTGAGTGCAGCTTTGCAGCAAGAGCAGTCCCTGTCAGCTTCATCTGGCGCAGTTTTAAGTGCAGACATCCTGTTTTGCACTCCTGTAAAAACTTCTTAGCCTGAAAATGTGGATCCTGTGAGTTAAAGGCAGTTGCTGCTCTTTTGGGAACAGCATTGCTGAAACTGGAACGGTAGATGAGTTGTGAAAAAGGACCATGATGCCTTGATTTGTGGACACTTCGGATAAACCTGTAACCAGGAGCTGAGGCAGGGGTTTGGACCAGCCTGCGAGACCCCACTCCTCAGGATGTTCACCTTGGGTGCGGGACGTACCCGCGTTCAGTCCTTGGGCCTCAAGCACCAGTTTGGACGTGGGGCCGCTGTGTCCCACGCATTGACCAGTTGGTTGTTTAGTGCTCTCGTATATCAATAATCGGTTTAATTTGGGGAGGCAGAACATAAGAAGCATATTTTGACTCTCCTTAAAATGCAGAATGAGAGCACATTCTGGAACACTGATGATCCATCCTCTTTCTCTCCTCAGCCCTAACGGCCGCCGGTGGGTTTTTTACAGCAACTGTTAGAAATCTGTAATGCACAATGTAAGTGTAAATCCGTTTGGGAACGACAATGAAGCTTATCAGAGAGAATCGGGGAATGGCCGCTTCCACTTCTGCACAGACCCGCGCTGGTGCTTTGGTGAACCTGTGTCTCCCAGTAATCAGTAAATGAAATGCAATTAGCAGGGTGATGGGATTAATCACTTGATCACCACCTTAGACCTCTTACTGCCTGTGCCGAGATCCCTTGATGGATGATGATGTGAATTTGCAAAGCATCGTTCATTCTCATCACTTGTTCTTTGCCCTCCTGTGGTGAAATTAAAAACAAAACATTCTCTGAGCAGGAGGAAGAGAAGCCGCACAGAAAACTCCAGCAGGAAGAATAAATTAGAGAGTTAACCGGTTCAGCAAAATCAAGCAACAGCGTTCTGTGAGCAGCTGAAGTCCCTGCTCATCCGACTCGCCTTGTTCTGCCACTGGAGCCCAGGCTCCGTTTCTTTTGTTTCCACTGCAGAAGCAGGAAGGGACAGGAGCGGGACAGGGTGGTGCGTGCACCTCACCAGAGCTGTAGGTAGTTTTTCCCCTCTGGTAACTGACAACACAACAACATTTTGCCCGCTGGCAGCAGGTAGTTGGAATTCTCTCTCCGTTGCTGGAATGCACTTTCAAGGCATTTCAAAGACTGTTTATAAATCATGGCTCCAGGATCACAATAGTTCTTCTGGCCCCATCTGCCTGCCTTCTGTTTCAGAAAGACCTTCAGTAACCTTCTCGCACAAAACCCCTTCCAGACTCCTCTTGTGTTTGTTTCCACTTGTTGATTCACCCACCTTCGCTGGTATCGTGGAGCACATGTTGTTTACCCGCCACGTGATGCCATTGTGCTGGGGTCTCTGTTCACTCCAGCTTTTCTCACGTGGTGCTGAAATCTGAGTTCATTGCTAAACATTCACGGAGTTTGGTAAAGTCGTCTTTGAGTCTGTAGGCTAGTTCTTCAGATCCTTGAATTCTGGAAGGGCTGACTCTCAATGGTGATTTCTCTTCATAAGAACATGAAACATCCCTGCCAGGTCCTTTCACTGTTTGTTATGGACGGAAGCAGCATCAAACCAGCATGAGGCATCACTGTAACTAAGAACCGGTCCCACTGTCCTCGCGTGACTCAGCCTTGGTAACAGCACAGGAACCTTTAGGTTCCTGTGCCTTGGTAACATCACAGATGCCGTTAGGGAGACTGAAGACTGGACTCTCAGACCGAAGCAGCAGAAGGCTGCAGGGGCAACAGGACAAAAACACAGTTCCAGCTTACATTGAACAGCCCCATGCCGCTCTGTTTGCTGTCATTTCTCTTCCCTAGAGCTATGGTGACACAAGGGTCATGGTTTTACCTCAAACTGGATGCCTGTTTCTGTTTTGTTTGTGCTCGATCTGCTGGCTGTTGCTGCCAAGTCTGCAGCGTGCCCTTCATCTAAGGATGCGAATGTGCACGCTGTGGACGCTGTACAGGACATGCATGGTACTTGCACAGTCAAATTAAAATGATGTTGGTGTGCTCTTAACTTTCTGTAGAGCTTTCTGCATGGTTCATACTTAACTCAGAGCAACCCCATTGCGTGGAGGGGGATGTTAGCCAGGGCTAATCTTGTCCTGAAATGCAGCATACTCTGAAGAGAGACCATTTTTGGTCATGGGTGTAAGCAGAGGGGCTGTGTCTGCTCCAGGTTACTGCCTCAAAGGTCTTTTTTTAATTGTCAGGGGGAAAAGGTTTCCTCGGTTATGTTTTGGCAACTAACTGTGTTCCTACTGCCTGCTGCACACACCTAATGGTATGTCTGTTGGTTTACTTTTGCATCTTCTCTCTTCCAGTTCTTCATGTTTATCTTGCTAATCTTCCTGGCGGAGCTTTCAGCTGCAATCCTGGCTTTTATCTTCAGAGAAAACGTAAGTATCCCATGTGGGCAGGCTCTGAAGCCTCAGAAGGCTTTTTTTTTTCCCCTTTATAAGCTGGTGGTCTTTTGTCTTTACCTCAGCTGTGAAGGCGGTGGGGAAGGGAGCAGGTGCTCCATTCCAGCTCGGGTTTGGAGACCCTGCCCTCATGGGGGCAGCTCCCGCTCCCTCAAGGGGTTGCTGCGTGGGGAGGCTGCTGTGGTCTGTGGCACGGCTCTGCTGCTGGGAGTTCTCAGAGAATCCCTTTGGTTGCGCACCAGCAGCAGAACACACACACCCACACCCCTAGAAACTGCCCTGCAGACCCAGGAACGGCCTCACGACAGAGAGAGAACACGGTCCCCGCCGAGCAGCCGGCAGCTGCCTGCTCCCTCTTCCCACCCTCCCTGGGGGAAGCTGGGAAAAGGTACAAGAAACAGTCAGGCTCGCTGCGAATCCTCCCACTCCCACGGAACCGTGGGACACGGGACTTCTCTCTTACCAGAGAAGGTCGCAGTGGTTATTCTAGACTTCTGTGGCATCTGGCAGTGTTTTGTGAGGTAAAACTTGAAGGGGGAGCACACTTCTGCCTTTCCCGAGCTTGTCTGCTTGTTTGTATCAGCAGCTTCTCACTCTGTCAGAGTGACTGACAGGACAGGATTTTGTGCTAGTGGGAAGGGATGAAGAACGTCAGATCCTGACGTAGCTGCAGACGGCTCTGTGCAGAAGTTAAACTCCGTCTGCAGATTCTTGTGGTTTGTTCTCTCCTGAAGTTTCTTCTGAAAAAGAAACACCCAAACTTGGTTTGCTCTTGCTGTATATTTTGGTGGCAGCTCCTCTGGCTCGTGGCTAATTTTGCTGTCATCTTTGGGTTAGGGTGAGGCTAGAGGGCTGGACAGGGTGTCTGTGGGGACAGAGGCGGTCCTTCAGTGACCCCATGTTGGGAACTGTTCTTCACAGTAGCAATTTAAGGTCGGGTTCAGATGTGCCTTTCTCTGCCCTGTGACATGAGCTACTTTCAAGGCATGTGGTGGTAAATGCACGTTTAGGCAACCTAAATTTCTTGGAAGCTTACCAAGTGGGTTCCTGTGGTTGTTGCACCAGCCCATGTGGCGTGGCCTCACTGGGCACATAAAATGAGACAGAAGAGAAAGATACACTCCATCCGCTCGCTTTCCAGATACTGTTAGTGCAGCGTTCTCTTGTGTGGTGTTTTGCATCCAAACTAGGTCCCAAACACTCAGCAGAGTTAAATTATTAATAGCTGAGGGAGTGAAAGAAATTAAGAGTCAAAAATAAGAGAGAAAAGAGATGTTTTCTGCTGAGGTTTGACATGAGAGGGAGAGCCAGTGAAGCCGAGCGTGGTGATGGGGTGGGTGAAAGTGGTGTTCGCCGTGGGGAGCTACTGTGGTCTGCAAGGCCAGCTGCACTCCCAGAGAGCTGTGTAAAAGCAGTCTCTGAGGAGGAGGGTGGTGTTAATCGGCTATGGGAGCACCAGAGTTTCTCTTCCTTTGTAAAGGAGATTTTGGAGGGTGGAGAACCCTTTTTCATCGAGAAGACCCTCTGTAAAATAACGTCTTCCATGAGCAATAGAGAGAGGCTGTGAAATGGTTGGACTTGATGATCTTAAAGATCTTTTCCAACCTGAACAATTCTATGATTTTATGAAAGAGTGATTTCACTTATGTACAGGAATTGCTCTTTATTTGCCCTTCAGAGGTCTGAATGGGAGAAACCTGGAGGGATGTTTGACTCTTTCTTAGTGAATTGTCTTAGCAAGCAAGAAGGTGGGATGGCAGGAACAGGTGAGTCCAGTGACGGGGCTCTGGACGGAGTCAGGGGCTTGGATTTGTAGCCCCGGTTCTGGCGCTTGATAGACAGGTCACGTTGGTTCTTGATACCCCTTTTCTCAGACATAAGGCAAAAACTAACGAACACGAACTGTCCACCCCTCAGCTGAGCAGCCGGAGGTCTCTCGGGTGGAGTGTGCTGTGGAAGAGAGAAGTGCAGCACTGGTGGCTGTACCTGCAGGACAAGCACTGTACAGTGTCAGAAATGTTGGGATGCTCCAGGAAGATGCAGGTGGGCAGGAGCATGTCCTGTTTTCCAGGCAGGCACCATGGAGCCAGCTTCCTGCACAGCATTCAGGATTCTTGAACTCAGTGCTGCGTGGGGAGGCTGGGACCTCCTCACCGGTGCCAGCACACCTGCATGGCGCAGAAATGTCCTCGCTTTCATAAATCCCCTTCATCTGGCTGCAGGAATCCCAGCCAAGCTATTTCGTGATCCACCTCATTCCCTGGCATGTAAACATACACATACGTGTGCGGCTTCTGTGTTGGAGACGTTCCCCCCAGCACAGCTAGAGAAAACCTTCAGCGCTCAGGGCTGCGGCAGATGCACGTGTGGTGTCAGAAGCGTGTGAGAAGGTCTGGGTTTATGGATGGGTCCTCTGCTCCCTCCTGAAGAGCGCTTGCCATGGTTCTCCAATGCACACAGACCCCGTGGGTGCCGTTTACTGGCTTCAGCGGGGCTGGCCGTGGCGGTGGGACCGTCCTACTGACTTTTATCCTCCTGCATCAGCAGTTTTTTAAAAGAACAAAGATGCCTCTGCTGATTGATTTATTTTATTTTATTTTTACAATTTTCTGAACTTCAAATGCTCAGGACAAACAGTTTAAGAGCAACAAAACAGAATCAGTTACTTTCCTGGCAAACTTATTCTTCCAGCACTAGGCTTTGTTTTAGGCCAAGTCTCGTAAAAACCCCAAACAACGTCCTCTGGGGCTGCTGCTGTCAAAATCAAGGTTTCACTTTATATTTAAATGACTCTTTTGTTTTAGACCCCGCCAAAGGCAGTCGTCTGGGATTATTGCTAATGGTAGTATCAGTTTCAAAGTCCGTGCTGCAGAAACAGAGAAGCATCAAGAAATGAGGTGCTGCTGTCTGCGGGGTAGAGGATGCTGCGTGGAGAAAGCACGCAGAGAAGAGGAAGGAAAGGAGAACGCTGAGGACATACCTCAGCATCTTCTAACCCGGCCCACCCTCAGCGCACCAAATTCCCAAAGGAAAATGCTGTGTCTTGCCGTATTTTAATATTTGGAAGCAAAAACTGAGTTGACATCCATCCCGTAAAAGTGGTTTAGGAATTTAGCGGCATGTCTGACTAAAAGGGAGTGCCGTTGAGCTACCTGCGTCGTTCAAGCCTGTGTGACAAAGTTGTACCCAGTGCTGATTTAGTATTACATCAACACTTGGTTGGTGTTTGTAAGAGCTGTCAATATTCAGGGGTATTCAGAGCGTCTTTTAAAGAGACGCCACAGCCTTCTCTTTTTTCCTTAGATTCTGTGATAGAGTTACGCAGCAAACAAAGAACCGTGTGCTTGCGCTTTGCTGCCCACCCCTACATCTCATACACACGCATGCCACTGTGGTGTCTCCCGTCGCGTATCAAGCACCTGGAGCCACGTGTAGCCATGTGTGGTGCTGCATCTGCGGGGCTGTGTGAACAACAGGAATTAGGGAAAAAACAAAGGGTCTTTTTCAGGGAGCCTCGTTCCTGACCCTGCAAACAGGCAACGCTAGAGCAGTGCTGGGTCCAGCCGCTCCAACCCCCTTCGCAGCGGCAGAGAGGTTCCGCCTGTGGGGGTCACAGATCACAAGGGGCTTGGGAGAAGGGACCACACAGCTCAAGACCCATTGGGAACCCAAAAAGGGAATTTCTTGACGTTTTCGTCCTGAAGTGACAGAAAAGCAACGAGATCGAGTTGGGTGTTCAATTTAACGAAGACTGTAGGTTTGTGTGTTGACTTGTTGTCCAGACAGTGAGCCTGAGTAAATGTAACTTCAAGGTGCTGAACTTTTTGAGAAGACTCTGAGCCCAAATGTTCATTTAGTCTTTCTATTTTTCTGGAAACCTAAACAGGAGTACATGAAATTCCGTCGGTTCAGATTGTTGTCCTTAGGAAGAACGTTTGAAGAATCTGAACAATGGTAATACAAAAAGGATTGTTTTCTTCCTATCTGTGGGTTAGTAGAGATGACCTAAAGCACTGTCAGGGAAATGGTCTTTTTTTTTGATTCATGAGGTGTCTTGAACATTTCGTATTCATGACGTGTTTTTTACATCCCTTGCGTTCCCAGAAAGCTCCATATTAGGGCTTCATGCTGCTCTCTTACACACAGAAGTAAATTCAGAGCGGTTCCCCAGTTGTTAGCAGGCAGCTGGCTGGTTTAAAATGAAGAGTGATGGGAAAACCGTGCTTTGATTGCAGACCTGACGAAGCATGGAAGTTAAACTACTATTTGGCTGTGGATTTGAAGGTCTTTCGAAAACCTGGTTTGCTCCTGTTTCAACTTACAAAACACTTTCAAATAGCACTGAGACTTTAACCAACCAACCAGGTGTAAACGTTCTCTTCCAAGAGTAGCTATAATTCAGTCCCTGATTTTTAATGAGCGACAGCTTTATTCAATGGGTACCATTCACCCCAGTTATAGTTATGGTTCAGCAGTGGCTTTTCCCATGTTTCTCCTCTGAGGTTTGCAAAGAAAAGAACAAAACCAGAACAACCAAACACATTCACCGGAGGGAGCTTTGGGCAGGGCTGGGGAAGGGTGTTGGCAGCAGCCTTCACATTTCCACCTGTCTGTGCCTTTCAGCTGACCAGAGAGTTTTTCACCAAGGAGCTGAAGAAGCATTACCTGAGGAACAACGACACGGACGTCTTCTCTTCCACCTGGAACTCTGTTATGATCACAGTAAGCGACCTGACTGGGGACCCCCAGCTCTCCAACGGCTGGTGCAGAAAGCCGTGGAGCTGCCTGCAAACTGAATATCACTGCATGCACCCTGGAGCTTTCACCTGGCAGACTGCTTCAGAGCTGTTCCCAGCCCCAAACTGGTGCTAACTCATGGCTTTTTGTTAGGTCTTCTGAAATGAGCTGGTGGGTGGCAGATGAGGTAGGAGTGTGCCAAATGGTGTAGAAATATTAGCCATCAAAATTGACTTTGTTCTTCCAGCCCTAATCGGGCAGGTTACAGATCGACTGTCGTTGGAATTGGGGTTGTTTTTATCTGCTATGAGAAGTTCTCTGTGTGTGTGTGTGTGTGTGTGTGTGTGTGTGTGTGTGCGCACACGCGTGCTTGGTGTAGCCCACGGCGTATCTCCTCAGGAGGGAAGAGTGGGGTGTCAGGCTCTGCAGATGAAAAGTCGATTTCCATCTTAAAAGAACAAGATGATTGCTGCCCTGCATGCTGATTCAGGGCTTTAATAAAGACATTTCCTTTTGCTGACTGAAAGGAGACAGAGTCAGAGTATGACTTGAATCCTTAAAAAGGACCTGACTTGAATCCCGAGAAGGGACCTGACATGGGTCACCCAGCAGCGCCTGCGAGCAGCAGCGATCCTGGCCGTTAGCTGTGGGGAGAAGGGGCAGGCGGGAGCCTGGCTTGTGCTGCTGGCTCCTGGACAGCCGTGCTGGGTGATCTCGAGCGAGTCGTTCTGGATGCGCTCCGAAGCCCTGTGCAGTTCGTGGCAATACTCCCAGTGGTACCACAGAGCCTACAGTACGACATGGGTACGTAAAGGAAGGCTTTGATGAAACAGAAGCTCCAAGGTACAAGCACAACCCCCTTCTTTGGGAACAAGAGTTGTTTTGTCTCTGCTTGACTACAGCTTTGATCCCTACAAGAATAGGTCTTTGGTGGATTTCTTGTATCTGCTTTTGGGGCACAGAGTCAGCTCTGCCTTCCTTTCTTCTCCCTGCCTCTCCCCAGTTTGCCTGCTGCGGAGTGAACGGACCCGAGGACTTTGAAGCGGTCCCTCATTTTCCGTACCCCTCTGTGGAAAAGGCGACGACACCGGAGGCTTGCTGCCAGCGAGAGCTCCAGAGCCGGGAAGGGATGTTCGTCGACAGGGAAGCCTGTCTCAGAGGCGTCGAGAGGTTCCAGAACCGACAGGTAAGGGAAGACAAACGGTGGGAAAAGGAGTTTCACAGGGGCAGAAGGTGGCTGCCGTGGTCATGGGTAGCTGGGGAGGCTGGCAGGTCGTGCCGTTCTGGCTGTAGCTCACATCCGAATCAGCAGAAATAGGCAGATTTTCCCAAGGACTGAGAGATGGGGTGGAAGTTTGCATCAAATTTTACTGCGTTTCCGAAGGTTAGTTCTGTCTCTGAGAAGGTCAGCAAGGGTGGAATGGCCTCGGCTCTTACTGGCTGCGGTAGTGGCTCCAGTTTGGTTCACAGACTCCTCATCAACAGTGGACGCAACCAGGAGATCAAGGGTTAAACAGCCACCGAAAATGGTGTCTGTTTTCTGAGGAGAAGTGTGGCAGAGCTGCCTTTCTCTGCTCTTGAACTCCTTACAGTAGAAAAAAGGCATTACTTTTGCCAGGCCTCTCGACTTGGCAATTTTTCTAGTCTGGAACAAGACAGTTCAGCATAACGTCATGGTTGCTGACAGTGTAGTCCCATCACCTTACGATGTCACCAGGAAACCTCCTAGCCGAGCTCCTGGCTGTGTTCACCGCAGCATTAAGAAGCCAGCCGAGCTCTGTGCTGACCGTGTGTCCAGCATCCTCCTCTCTCCAGACTGAGCAGTGGTCCCTCTCTCAGCACTGGGTAGCAGGTAGTGAAAGAGAGCGGAGGGGCTTGGAAGCAGCGTGCGAGCTGTTCCCTGCCTGGCAGCTGGAGGAGGTTGGCAAAGGCACCCTGGGTGAGAGATCACAGCAGCCAGCACCGAGCTGCTTCTGCCAGGTCTGATGGCTGTGAGCAGAGCAGGAGGAGAGGGATGACAACCAGCAGGGAGGGGAAGAGATAGGCGTTTGGAGGAAGAGGGTGAGAGCAGGTGACAGATATAGCTTTCCTGAAGTGGTGTCTTTATGAGCAACCTATTTGCGGAGATTTGCTGGTGGGTTGGAATTTTAGGCTGGGAGAACTGAGGCCAGGATAAGCTGGTGATTTCCAGAAACGTCCTGAAACCTTGGCAGAAAACCTACCTGCTGTTAATATAAGAGCAGTAATAAAGGATGTTGAACATGATGGTGGCTACGCTGCTTAAGTCGGAGGATTGCTGCAGCGCGTGGCCCTGAGTTCTTAAAATTCTCCTGTAGCCAGAAGGTCAGGAGGTGTTCATCTGTGTCCCTTTGGAGGAAGGCACAAGAGAAAAGGTCCCAGGTGTGAAAGAGCTGCTGGCTGTGAGGGAGGATTCAAGAATCTCCTGCTTGGCTTTAAACAAACAGTCCTTTTCCCTGCCTGTCATCTCTGTGCTGCTCCTCTCTGCGCTGCAGGAGGTCACCATTCCTGGTGGTCGGGGCAGGGTTGTGGGTGTGAACCGCTCCCATCGCACCACAGCAAAATCCTCCCCGCTCCGGCACTGAGTGTGGGGCTGGGAGAGGGGTGAGAGGGAGCGTGCTTGTGGTGCCTGGCTCCAAGGGCACCTCTTGTCGGGCGGGCTGTGCTGTGGGAACACCACCACGTGCTGCTCCAGTGAGTCTCACTGCGGTTTGTCCTTCCTAGGGCTGCTACACTGTGATCCTGAACTCCTTTGAGACCTACGTGTACCTCGCAGGAGCCCTCGCCATCGGAGTGTTGGCTATTGAGGTACTTACTGTTGTGTGAGCAGGAGAAAAGCAGATGGTCGATGTCTGGCAGCAATGTCCAAGCGCTCCCTCTCGCCCAGGGAAGCTGCTCCTGCACCCTGCGAGCACATTGTCAGTTTGTGGTTCTGATTGCCTGCGAAGAGCCGGGTGCATGGCCCTTTGCCACGAAAGGCAGGGAAATAACCAGTGCTGCATGCCTGCAGTGCCACCTCCCACCCTGCCATGGGGGCTTCAGGGACCTGCCGCCTGCCCCAGGGCCCCCCACCCTCAACTGGTTAATGTGTTCAAACTCCGCCTTTGCTTTAAAAACTTCTCTTTGGAGCTCCTGAGCTGCTCCATCACCCTGCGCTAGTCCCTGGCTCTTTGGTGATGTTTCTGAGGAACAGGCTGCCTCCAGACGTGGAACTAGCCCAGAAGTGATGTCCCTGCGGCACTGGTGGGGCAAGGCTGGGCGCTTTCCCCAGCCCCCTGCCCTGGGCAAAGCAGAGGGCTCCGGGCAGAGAAGCCCAGCAGCTCCCACAGCAGCCGCTCCATGCCCGTTGCAGGCAGTGGCAATGCTGTGCAGAGCAGGGACCGTGGAGCCCGCTCCCCTGTGACACCAGGGCGGTTTGGGAACAACGCCAGGCTGCTGCTGTAGCCACAAACAGTGCAGGGGTGGGGGGGTAAGGGAAGGAGGGAAGGGATTGCTTTCAGGAAAACAAAAAAGTTTTGCCACAGCCTCCCCTGGGTGGTGGAAGGGTCCCCTCACTGTACCACTGGCTGCTGGGCAGAGGGAGTGACAGGAGAGGTCCCGGGGACAGGGAGGGCTTTGCTGATCTGCTGGAAGATGCGGCTGACTCTTGTGCTTCTCTGTTTTGGTTTTGCCCCTTTCTCTCCCCCACCCTTCCCAGCTGTTCGCCATGATCTTTGCTATGTGTCTCTTTCGAGGGATCCAGTAAGAGATGGCCCGTGAACCACCACGTTCCCACCATGCTCAGAAGAAAGAAGGAAAATCAGAAGAAACAGAACCTGAAAACACCCGAAAAACTTAATTTTTTTTAACAAAAAAGGGGTAGGGGTTAAAATAAAGAGGGTTGTAATATATGAATGACCAAAAGGATTGTACTTCAGGGGCTGGAACTTTGAGGTGATGTGCACTACACTGTACACCGGACCCTTGCCCAGAGCCACCCGCAGCAGCCATGGAGCAGGAGCCCAGCGCAGCCGATTGCACTAGAGACTGGCAGAGCCGGCGTCGGGGAGCGGGAGGACGAGCACAGCTGCCTCTCCCTGCTTGCCCTTCTTTGTGACTTGATCGTGCTTCAGTCAGCAGAGGACTGAAGATCAGACACGCAGGGGCTGGGTGAGACTGTTGGTCGAAGTCTGTGACTATCCAGGGGGGTGTGAAACAAGCGGTGGTGGCTCATCTAAGAAGTACATAGCCATGGTTTGCGCAGTTCTGGCTGTAGTTCCCAGCCACAGAACGAGAACACCTATTCTTCGGAGGAAGCTTTGCCCCTGTCCCCCAGGAAGAAGTCCCCAGTCAGAGAATCGCACGCGTCGCCGAGGCTGGCCTTCCTCTGGAGCCCCAAGCTGGGCAGCGTGGTCTCACGTAGCCATGAGACTCGGCTAAGGCTGGCTGATGGTCAAGAGCTCGGTGCCTGCCTTCCTGGTTTTACCAAGATTTACTGTCCGCTGTGAGAAAGAGACCAAATGGTTCCCCGCTGTGTTCCCATCTCCCGGGAAAAATAATGGCTCTGGTCAAGCATCATCCATCCTGCTGCCTTCCTGGGAAGTAGCGTTTAAATCGTGCCAGCCCTCGCCTTTCCCGTCATACTTGCGAAGGTCGGTTTGTGGTGCTCTCAGCGTCAGGCCTTGCGGTGGGTCCCGGGGGTTCCCAGCCCGCAGGCAGGTGCTGGCTGGAGGAGGCTCAGGTGTGGCGCCGCTCCCACGCTGTCTGCCTGAAGCGGTCGTGTGGCGCGGCTCTGCTCAGAGGATTCCCCCCGAGATTCTCCCCGGGGCTCGTGACAAAAGCAGCGAGTCAGGAGTCAGGCGTGGTTTATTCTGCCTGTCGGCTGAGAGGGTTTCCTCCCTCGGGACAGGCTGACACTGAACTAGCCTGGCATCTGCTGGATCACTGGAAGTGAACTCGAGGAGGACGCCTGGGACCGGACCTCGCTCAGAGGTGAGACGAACTGGGGAGGCCCCAGGCTGCTCGGAGAGCACCCAGCGGGCACCCAGCCGCTGCTCCAGTGGCCGTGGCTCTCCACCTGGACAGGTCACTGGTTTCTCTCCTCTGGAAGCATCAACCTGTTGCCTTAATTATTCACGTGGTCTCTCTCTGATCCCACGCTCATTTTCCTGGGGCGGGGTGTGTGGACAGAAGGGGCTGTGGTTTCTTGTTTAGTTTAGGTTTTTTTCACAGATTTTATAGGCTCAGATTATGGAGCACTTTTATAAGGCTTAAACCAGCCCCTCTGAGAGCTGTAACCACGGGCAAGGAAGGCGATGGGGCAGAGGCAGCAGCGAGGAGCTGAGCAGTAACCTCGCCCCTGGCTTGGCAGCAGCAGGTACAGTGGGGGCTGCTCCCTTGTACTGGGGGGGCCATGTCCCTTGGGAGGGAGGAAAGCAGCAGAAAGCCTGGTCCAGAATAGAGAGAGATCGTGGCTGGACACCCAGGCTGGGGACTCACAGCTTTTCAAGCTTCGTTTGAGAGAAACAATTTGCTCATCAGCAGGAGAGGCCCCCAGGCAGGTAGAGCTGCAGCCCCCCCCATGCCACAGTCAGCATCCTGCAGCAGCGCAGCGGGTGGCGAGGGCCACTGAGCAGCCTCAGATGTTGCATAAAACCTTGTGGAAAGCTTTTCCGAGCTGTTTCCCTCTGGACCTTCTTTTAATGAGGCATTTTAGCATTAGAGTCTGGTCTGCTGTTTGATGAAGGCAAACAGCTCTGCTAGCCAAAACCCAGCCGCACTTGTGCCCGACAGCAGGTGCTGCGCTTCAGAGGGGGAAAATCTGTTGCATCTCCTGGTCTAGCAGGGACTGGGCTGAGCAGAAGGCAGCGCACTGGTTCTGCTGCTGCCTCAGGCGCTGGTGGCAGTGGCTGTTCTGGGAGCGCAGTTCCCAGGGGAGGACTGCAACCCCCAGCAGCGATGGCAGTTTGGCTGGAGGTGAGTGAGAGCAGCAGAACTGCCTCCCTCAGGCTCCAGGTTTTTTTCCCTTTCCCCTCAGTTTCTTTATACAAAGGCCTGGCTGGCGAATACCCTGATTTGTGCACGGGGTGGGGTGGCTGAAGGGGAAAAAAAAGCCTTAAAGCTGCCTTCTGCCTCCAGTGCCATGGAGGAGCAGCTGTCAGCGCTGGGGGAACCCGACCAGAGCAGCCAGAGCACGAAGGGATGGATGCACCCTTCTGAAGTGGCACCTCTGCTGGCTTGTTCCTCTTTGGCTCTCTTAGTTCTGCACTCATGGCTCTGGCCTGTTTTAGCTTCCCCTCTCCGTAACAGCAGTGCCAGTACGTTCAAAAGGAGCTCCTATGCATCCGTTACTCCCCTCGTACCTGCTCTGAGCCCCCATTTCTGGATGAAGGCTTTAAATCCTCATGGCAGCTGGGTAAGGTGGCACTAGGGGCACAGCCTGAATCCCCAGCAAAGGCCAGGCAGCACCTTCCGAACCAGAGCTGAAGGGAGCTGTAAAGACACAGGCAGGTCCAAGAAGCCCATGCAAGTCGGTAACAGGCAGCAGGAAGTTCCCCGGTGGGTATTTAATGAACAAGGCAGCCCAGAAGACAGCTCCTGCCAAAGAGCAAAACATGTCTGTGTCGTGGGCTTGTCCCCCGGTTCCGTGGCTGCCCCGCTGTTGTACAGTAGTTGTCAGGAGAAGCAACTGTATTTTTATATTTAACAGCTCTGGTGAGTATCTTGGGGTCAGGGGCTCAAGCTGGGGGCCAGAGGGAGCTGCCCCCTCCCTCGCTGTGCCCCCAGCCCAGGATGGACATGGAGAGCAGCCCGAGCCCACAGCCCACCTCGTGCCCCTGCCTCCCCCCGGTATTTAATGCTCCAGTGACTGTCACAAATCCCTGGGAAAAGGGCTGCGTGTGAAATAATCTATTTTAAAAAAACCTGTAAATGTTCTTTTTATTAGATAGTGGAGTTAATTTATCCTGTATTCCCTACTGTAATGCTTTTTTATATTGAAAGGAATTTTTTTTTTGGTAATATAAACCTGAACACAAGCCCAAAGCACTCGCAGCACGGTTTTTGTGTGCATTTCTTAAAAAAATAAAAAAATAAAAGAAAGATGTTGTGACGGTGAAGTGAAACGGCTTTAATTTTCACTGTTTGCTTGGTGTTAAGTACAGTCACTTTCTTACCAGAGGAGAAAGAATAAATTCAGGTACAGCAGCTAAAATGAGGTATAAACGGAAGTGTCCCATTCCCAGCCCAAGTAAGAACCCTTGATCAGGAAGGAGAGGCCACCTTAGGGCAGGCCCAGCCCCTCCTCTGCCCCCAGCTCCAGTTTGCTGCACGGCGATGCAGGGAGTTACGTGAACAATGAGCTTTCTTCACCCTCAGGAGCGAGGGCTTTGAGAACACAGATGCTCTGCCTGAGCCCCATCCTCAGACCACCCTGAGAAACTCCCTTCTGGACCTCACCTGCTACAGCTTCACCTCCTCAGGTGGGTTCTCCTGCAGCACCTTGCTGAGGAGCAGGGACCATGACAGGGACCACAGCCTTTTTGTGGCCATTGCCAAGCAGGGGCAGCTGTTTGCTAGAAGAGGTGCAGAGCCACTTGTGTACTTTCTACATCATCTTTTTATAGCAAGATAGAGCAAGAAGCATGAAAATAAACCAACTTCCTCTCTCCCCTCTCAGGTCTGGGTACCAAGCAGCATGAAATCTCCTGCGTAGTCACTGCCCTAGGCTTTGCTCCGTGTTGGAGCAGAAGCCACTGACTGGCCAACCTAGAAGTGTTTCCCTGTTTTAAGTTTTGCAGAGGCAGCTGCTAAGCAGGAGAGCAGAGGAATCTGACCTCACCTGATAGAAAACTCCCTTGGAAAGCTGTGACTGCTTCCCCTACCCTCCCAGCTGATGTAACCGTCCAGAAGCCGTCAGAGAACTGCTCTCACATGGTGCAGTAACTCTTTTCTCCAAGTTTCTAAGACCTGTGGCCATCACAGGTGGGAGGACAGCATTGCCAAGACCCTCCATTTCCTTCTGCAAGATTGCTTTTGCTTGTCTTTCCTAGAAACGTGATGTGTGTGTCCCCCCCCAAAACCAACAATCAGTCTGTGTATACATTCATGTGACCCCCCCAAACACAAAGAATCAAGCTTCACGTACCTACACCAACAACTACCACCACAGTGAAGCCAGCGCAGCTGCCCGTGTAGGTGGTACGCAGGGTGAAAGCGGCAGCCCCGGTGTGCCATGCTCCAGCTCCCACACACAGCACCGCTCCGTCTCACGTGTGATACTCTCCAGGCTGCACTCCACCATTTTCCTGCCTCGCAAGGAAGAGGTTTCCCTCTTAGAGCCCAACTCCGACACCTGAACAGGAATGTTCCTCTTAAATACAAGCTGAGTTGCTCACTATCATGTTTTGGACACATTGAAAGCAGCTTGGCAGGCAGGTGCTGTTAGGAGGCTCCGGAATTTATCCTGCTGTGGGATGGAGCCTCTCCATTTGATTTACTTTTCTTAGGAAAAAAATATGTCAAGTGACAGTTGTGATGTTTCTTGGCTCAACTACTCCCACGGTTCCTCTCTGACAGACATGCTGCATGGGCGCCAGGTACAATGCACACAGTGTCCCAGGGTTATGCAGCTGCTCCTAAAGGCCAAAAGCACTAACACAACATTCAGGAACTACCACTACCACCTTCTAATGCTACTAAGGTAATAAACAGCTACAGCCGTAGATCCCAGTCTCACCAGTGGCTGTTCTGTTTGTGTAGGCATCCTTCTACTGGGATTGTGGGACATCAGCGCTATTCCAGGGCTCTCTTTGATCCAGTCAACAGTAGCGCCTGAGTAAGAAGCCAATGTCCTGCACACAGACCTTCTGGCTGTAGTCCTGCAGAGAACAGAAGGTGCCGGCTCCAGCTGTGGACAGGGATAATCCGCATGGAAAGCGGGGCAGCCCATGCTGCTAAGCCCAGGAGGTGTCAGAGAAACAGGCCAGCGAGTACAAAAGCACATTTAGTCTGTCCTTGGCTGAGCTAGAGAAGGCAATGATGCCTTCATCTGCCCTGCTCCTTGCTGGTCTTCATCCCAGTTAAGTATCTTAATGCTACAAGCTTTGGTCCTCTCCAAGTCGGAAGAACTGTGATGCCGGCGTGTTAGCAGAGCTGAACACCATGTCCCACAGATCCAGGGCTGCTCCCTGACCCAAGCAGCTGCACCGATGCTCTCAACAGCACTGCAGCCCCAGCTTCACTAGAGCATCAGCTGCCACCTCACACCCACCACTGCCACCAGTAACTGTAGGAAGTGTCCCAGGGTGAAGGGGGCAGAACCCCAGCCTAGAAGCTTCATGGACACCCCAAGCAAAGGGATGTCTTTGTGCTTAGTGGGCTATTCCCGACAGCTTCCCTCACTTCAGAGTCAAGCTGCTCCGCTGTCCCCAATGCTGTCTCTGTGAAGGGAACGAGTAAAGGGTCTCCCTCTTCTTCTGCTCCACCTCCTGCCACACTGCGCAGCACCCGGTGCAAAGCTACGAGCGGGGCAGCACCCCCAGCAGTGAGCAAAAAGCTGTTGGCAAAGCACTGGGCTGAACCTAGCCCCGTTCAGTGCCCGGCTGCCTGGGCAGCTGCAATTGCTGCTACAAGGGGAAGGGGCTGTACACGAGGGCAGGCCCCAGCAGGCAGGTGCAAACCTTACCGAGGGGAGCAGCCGCATCCGTTGTTGCTCATCTCACCGCCCCATCTCCTCAGGGATTTGGTTTCAATATGCTGGTCTGGTTTTGTGCTTTGTTCCAGCGGGTTCAGAGCCTGTGATCCCATCAGCCAGTTCCCCCCCCAGGGAAACTGGCTTTTTTCCCTGAGCCTGCCAGGCCCACAGACCTCCCTGAGCCTTCCTCCCGCTGCTCCTCGCCTCCTGCAGAGCGGCTGGGAGGTCCCACCGGACGCTGCTCCCTCCCTGCCCCATTTCACCTGGCAATGCCACCAGCACCGGATTACAGACCGATTCATGCCGGTAAGTGGAAAAGAAGGAAACCACTTTAGATCCAAAAGGGACTAACAAAAAAAGAAAAAGTTATAATGCAAAATTACCGACACAAACCCCCCCTCCCACCCTTCCCATGACAAAAAGCCCAGGAGTTAGACTTTCTTGGGACGGCGTCCAACTTGGTAATAGTAATAAATGCTGATGAGGATGAAGAGGGCTCGGCTGACCAGGAGGAGCACAGCACCCGTGGCTATCCGGCCGCTCTCGACCAGGGAGACAGTGGTAACTGGAGGAGAAGGAGGAAGACAAGGCAGAGGGTGGTGGTGAAAAGCCGAAGGGAGACAAAGAGCCCAAGGCTGTTCGCTGCTGCCCTCTAACGCAGCAGCTCGGCTGGAGCCGCCCAGCCGGGCACAGGTAGCGGCTGCCACGCACAGAACCCACGGCAGAGCTCTGCACTGGCTGGATTTCACGGTGCCCGGAGCTCTCGCCCCTGGAACCCCCCTTTAAAGGCACCCCGCATTCAGGTAGCTCGAGCAGCTGCGAGTTTCCGCAGTGCTGAGATGTTCGCAGTGGAAGCGACACGTCCCTGGGTCTATGGCTTGACCAGCGCTGATTGATGAGCATTTTTCAACTCCAGAAACACCTACACGATATGCACAGTCCACACCTTCCACCTCTTCCCAGAGCTTTGCTCTTGGCTGCCAACAGAGAGCCCACAGCTAAACCAGCTGCCTTCCAACTCAGGTGGTGAGCTACCAACCCGCCTACAAGAACCCCTTCGCTCTCAGACCCAGCCCCGCTCCCTAGAAACCAGCTCAGACGTTATTCCCTGGTTTGATACCACTGAGCCCCCCCTTGCAGCGCAGGCTGCCACAGTCTTGTCTCGTCAGCCCCAGCATCCAGACAGCCCACGCCAGGAGGTGACCTGTGCTGGCTGCGAAGGCCAGGCTGGTTTTAGGGAGAACAATAAATAAACCGTCAGAGGAAGGTGTTTCCTCTGCAGCCTTCAGCGAGCAGCCCAAGGCAGAGGCTGCTACGCGGGGAAGGAAAAGGGAGCGCAGCTGTAGGGAGGATGCTGCTGGGGCCAGGTTCTCTTTGCCAGTTCTGCTGGAGCCATCTCCAGTACTAACCCAAGCACAGCGCAGGGACAGCCAGGGCTCGGGTGTCCCTGGGGCTGTGCCAGGCAGGCGGCAGGGACAGCACCTCAAGCCCTCTGCGACTCCCAGGGCCTCAGCGCACCACTCCTTCAGCCTGGAGTTTTCTCAAAAGACTCTGCTCCAGCTCTGCGCTGGGTCCCACCACTCACACAGGTGGTCCTGCCCACCTCCACTTCTCCCTCCTCTCTGCCCCGTGGGGGTCCACAGTGCACACCCCCAGCCTCTCCCTCCTCCTCCTCCCCCCAGGCGGCTGCAGCCACTCACCCAGGAACTGCACAGCAAAGTAGCACGCCTCCGTCAGCAGGCTCCAGCGGATGATGACTTTTTCGGCCGTGTAGAGAGCATTCCACATGATGAGCGAGATACCTGCGGAGGGAGGGACGGCTGAGCACAGCTGCCCGAGAGCAGGGAGGGACCACCAGGAGCGGGCAGCCCACCCGCCTGCTCCCAGGTGGACCAGTTCAGCAGCCCAGAGGAGGATGGAGGGATGGCTGCACCACCCGCCATCCCCACGAGGTGCTGCTGCAGGCTGCGGGAAGGCACCTGAGCCAGCATCTCACCCACTGCCTGCCCTCAGCTCCAGTCACCCCCCCAAAAACACCCCCGCCTTGCCAGTGCCTGCCTGCCCTTCAGTGCTGGGCACCAGCCTTTGCCCCGGGGCAGCCCGGGAGGAACCGCGCTGGGGCACCCAGAAGGTGCAGAGCTACACAAACCCACGTGTTTCATTCCCCCACCGATTTTCTTTCCCAGACGGTTGCTCCAGACTCCCCTCACCTTCTCGTCCCTTGCCCCTGCCTCCTGTGCCCCTCTCGGGACACATCATCTGCCCCTTTTCTCGCCCCACTCCCATGAGGAGGGTCTGGCCCCAGTTGCCTCCCAGCATCCCAGAGAATCACAGAATCGTTTGGGTTGGAAAAGCCCTTTCAGCTCCTCGAGTGCCCCCGTCCCCCCAGCACCGCCAGGTCCCCACTGACCCCTGTCCCGCAGCACCACCTCCACACGGCTGGGAAACCCCTCCAGGGATGGGGACTCCACCACTGCCCTGGGCAGCCTGGGACAGGCCTGGACAACCCCAACGGGGGAGAAATGGTTCCTCAGGGACAACTTCAACCTCCCCTGGAACAACTGGAGGCCGGTTCCTCTCATTGTGTCACTTGTTCCAGGGGAGAAGAGACCGAACCCCCCTCGCTCCAACCTCCTGTCAGGGAGTTGTCAGAGCCAGAAGGTCTCCCCTGAGCCTCCTTTTCTCCAGGCTGAACCCCCCAGGTCCCTCAGCCGCTCCTCATCACCCAGCCCTTCTGCTATCTCCCTTTCCTGGGGCACTTGGGGTCCTCCCCCAGTACTTAGAGCACACACAGCTCTTCTCGCCCTACCTGCAGTGAGCCCAAGCCCTGCTAGGACAAAGCAGCAGCAGCTGAGATTTTTCAAACTACCTGTGAATAACCTCTCTGCTAATGGCAGATGTTCTGCTCTCCAGCTGCAGCTGTCCAGCTGGGCACAGGCTTTGCCCCCTCCTGCCATTCCGGCCCCCTGTCCCCCTGCTCCATGGGGCAGCGGTGTGCCCCGCGTCCAGCAGCACAGCACTCACTGAGGAGGGCTCCTCCGTAGAGCCGGATAGGGGTCTTGCTGCTCACCAGCTCCTCGTTGAAGACAGCATCGAAGAGCTGCTCAGGGAAAGCGAGGGCCTGGCAGAGGCAAGGAAGAGACTCAGCAGCCTGCGCCAGGCAGGGCCGTCAAAACGCGCCCCGTCAGGCAGCAGCGCTGACATCCAGCCTTGATGGCATCGGAGCTGCTGGCCAGGAAACGGGAAATTATGGAGGTGCAAGAAATATCAGCGTGTCAGCTACTGGCTTCACGGCTGGTTTCTATGGCCGTGTGGCATTTCTGACCCTGCTAATGCGGACAGGCTCCGGTGGTGGGGGCAAACGGCCAAGGATGCGGCACTGAGCCACGGCGAGGGCAAAGGCCTCCCTCGCCAGAGAGAGCAGCCAGAGGAGGCAGCGGAGGGGTGTAAGTGCCAGGGGCCGAGGAGCCACGCTGGGGCCCCTCTTTGGCAACGGTGCCCAGGACCATGTCCGTCACTTACCATGATGGCAACCCCGGAAAACATGACGGCGGAAACCAGCTGCCAGACCCTGTGTGAGAAGGAAGACAGAGGACCCGGCGTGAGCACAGGGACAACCCCATCACTCGTCCTTCGTGCACCATTCCTGGATGCCTGCTTGGTCACCAGCCTTCATCCTCCCCTCAGGCACAACCAGAGCAGCCAGGAGCCTCCTGGCTCCCCACACCGCCAGCTCCAGCCTCGGTGGGCAGACCGGCCTCGCTGGATGGACAGAGCCGAAATCCCCCTCACCTGAGCAGGGGAGGGAAGTGACACTGCCAAGAGGGCAGAGCGGGGTCCCCACCCTGTCACACTGGAGACCAGGAGCTCCTCCAGGAGCCCCTGTGCTTCCCAGCACCTGCTGTGGAACAAGAGCTTGAGGGCCCCACGCTGATTTATGGGGGAGGAAAGCAGAGCTGGTCTGGTCCTCTGCAAGGAGCAGTAATGCTGGCATGGCCAGAGCTGTCAGGGATGCTGCAGCCAAGGGGTCTTGGACAGCCCAGCTCCAAGGTGACACAACACAATATCTTACCTGAGCCCCAGCGGCTCCCGGACAGCAAACTTGATTTCATTTCCCAGTACCTGGCTAATCTGAAATTAAAAATGACACAAGGTGACTGAGCAGACCCCTCCCCAGCCTGTAGACAGCACTTGCCAGCCAAAATACCATACCTAACCCCATGTGGGGGTTCACTTCTAAGAGGACCAGGACAAGGGATCATCTGTGACCCTCTGGACCCGACACCAGCTGAAGGCTTGCCTTACCATCGGGAGCTGCAGCCTCTACCGCTCCCTTACTGGGACCAGCCACCTCGGGGTGTCACAGCATCCATCCTGCTGCCGTGTTGGTGCTGCCCAGAGCAATGGCCAGCCCTGACTACCCCAAAGCACACGGATGGGGAGGCTACACAGACCAGCAACAGGGAAACGTACTGGGGGAGCTTTTGGTTGCAGAGAGCAATGTGCTGCTCCCGGGCAATGCCCTGGCAGCAAGTTCTCCAGAGAGCATCCAGGACAGGGGTCCTGTGGGACCCCACCCTTGTCCTCCAGCTCTGGTATTTCATTGGAACAGGTTGATTAGTTGTAATTCAGGCCTGTCCCAAGAGGTACTGCTTAAATTGTGGCTCCAGTATTCAGGCCATTGGTGGTGGCATGGTCCTATGGCACCAGCTCTGAGCTGACTCATCGGTGTCTCCACAATACAATTGCGGATTGGATTATGGAGGCTGGTTCCTCTCATCCTGTCACTTGTTCCCGGGAAGAAGAGATTGGCCCCCCACTTCACACCAACCTTCTGTCAAGGTATTGTAGAGAGCCAGAAGGTCTCCCCTTGCCCTCCTTTTCTCCAGGATGAAGCCCCCCCGGTCCCTCAGCCACTCCTCAGCATTCTTCTGCTCTAGACCTTCCCTTTACAGAAGCCCCGTGGAGCTGGGAGCCCTCTTTTCACCAAAGAGGCTGCAGAAGGTAGATGCTAAAAACCCCCACACCACCTCAGTTAGCCCAAGCAGAAAGTCTCTTCTCCATCATCACTGCACATGCACTTCCCTCTTCCCTGCCCTCACCTTTGAGCGATGAACCTCGCCGTCATCATCCTCCCCACCGACCCCCAGGATCTTGCGTGTCTTCAGCCTGCTGACCAGGTCAGTCTGGCTGTGCTTCTTCATCAGCGGCGGGGGCTGCTTGGCCGCCATGGTGGTGGCCTCCACCACCGAGCCCTGGGCTTCAAGGTGGCACAAGGTGAGGTGCGGGATGTGGCTCTGCTGTCACATGAAATTTCAAGAGGTTCAGGAAAGGAAAAAAAAAAAAAGCAACTACTGCCACAAAATCTTCCTATTAGGCCGGCAGACAGGTCCTCATCGTCCCAGCACAGGGAGCCCTGGCAGCAGGGCTTGCCTCAGCTGTGGGAAGCTCATCTCAGGGTGATCCTGCTGTCACCAGATCTGCAGAGGGGGGAAGAAAACAAATCAGAGCAGTGTGGCTTTAGCTATAAATGTTTTTGACCTACAAACCACAGCCTGGCTTATCCCAGCATGAGGCAATGCCCCTCTTTGCTGGTTCCCAGATCAGGGGAACTAAATGCTTCCCAGGCTGGGGGAATTAAAGTCATTAAGTGATGCTTTGCCTTTTGTTTTTCCCTGTGCCATACATCTTACCCCTCAGCTGCCATTTCAGGCCAAATACCACACAAGTCTCAGGTATTTATTTGTGTCATTCCCCCCCCAAGATGCTGCAGCCCCCACGTTGAGCCAGAACACTGCAGCCCTTGACAAGAAACCAGAAGCAAGACTTTCCTTCAGGGTACGTTGCTTCCTGGAAAACAGGAGATGAGAGCAACTACAAATAAAATCTGGGAAGAACAAGACAAAACAACTGTGAGAAGCTATGGTGGAAGAGACAACCTCTGCCTTGGCATGGTGGTATTAAGGTAGAGGTGTCAAGAGTCCCATGAAATTAGTCTGCAATCATAAAAACCTGGAAACCCTCAGTTCAGAAAGTCTTTTCTTCCAATTTGCCTTTATTTCATCTCGGCTCAGCTAAACACAATCACATTTTTCCATTTGTCACTTCACCCTCCCAGAGACCTGCAGAGGAATCCCCGCAGGCACAAGGTGCAGGTATCCCGGCCCAAGGAAGTGCAGGGCTCCAGCACCAGCAGCCCCGCACCCCTGCCCAGCCTTCCCATGGCTGCCCCAGGAGGAGAGAACTGACACTTGTGTCTAAAGAGTTCATGAGTCTTTGGGCAGTCAGGAAACGAGGTGACACTTATTTTGGCATCATGCCCTTGAGTGTGGTCCCACTGCCTCGCAAGGGATTTCCCTGCTGCAGGAAAACCCTGCTCTGTGGCTGCCCAGACAAGAGCAGATGGTCACATCTGCAAGAGCCCAGCATAACTCCTCCTGCCAGGCAAAGCTAAGGGGTCTTGCTGGGGCACTGCAGAGATGCATCCCATGGTCAAGGGTTTAACAAGACCCTTCCAGCAGACCACAGGCAAAATGCTTTTCAGCAAGGCGGTTCAGCCGCCCTGGGCTTTGCAGGATTTGGCTCTTTTGGATTGCAGGGCTTTGGCTCGGTTGCAGATTTTTGCTCTTATTCCACTGAATAATTAAGGTTCCTGGAAAGGCAGCTCAGAGCCAGACGCAGCAGCCAGAGTCCAGAAATACTTCAGAAGTGGGACAACAGAAAACAACCTCTCCAGAGGAAGGTGGAAGCTGTATCTCATGCTACACTCGAGCACGAGGTGAGAAGCTCAAAAGGCCTGGTATAAAAGTTTAGAAGATTTATCATGTCTGGAGTTTGCTGACCCAAATTGTCATCACCGTAACTTGTGGGTACTCAAACCTAGATGATCTGCAAACAAAATCTGCCCCAAAGCCAGAGTGATGTGTCAAACCGAAGAGCCTGACCTCTTTTTAACATCTTTTACCACAGTTCCCGCAGTCCTGCTGCTGCGGGCAGACACACGCTCACTGTGTCGGATGCCAAGCAGTTTCCCATCAGAACTGCACTGCTGCTGAGACCAGAGAAGACCTGTTGCTGTGACATTTCTAGCCTGGCATCTTCTGATCACAGCTATTCAGCCCGGTTCCTCTGCTGAATGCTCCTCTCCACACTGAGCCTCAGGACCGCTCTGAGGCCATCCCACACCCCTCATCTGTCCCAGTGCAGCTCCTGGGACACAGGGAGAAGAGCCCCAAGCCAAGGGCTGATGTATGGCATCCAAAGTATGCCAGGCTGTCAGCAGGACCCTCACACCCACCCCTGTAAAGGCACTGGGTACCTATTTGGCCACTCTCATTCCCCTGGGAGCAAAGCAAAGTCATTCCATGAAGACTTGCTGGCTGAGCGAAAAGTCTGGAGAGGGACAGAGCAGCAGCATCCTACTGGTCCTGGGTCCCCGGAGTGCTTCCTAGGGACAAGAGAGCTGAAGCTTGCTGCTCTTGATAGAACTTGAGGTGCTGAGTGTGCTGGCCACACCAGCCTGGCACCTCTGGATCCCTCTTGGGGGATGAAAGTCTGCTGCCCACACCTCCTGCTCTGCCCTCTTCACCGTCAGAGTGGCAGAGGAAGGGAAGATGGGATAAAAAAAAAAAAAGAGGAGGGGAAAAAAAAAAAAAGAGAGAGAAAAGAAGGGGGAAAAAAATAGACTTCTTCACATTGAGATAATCTCTCCCGAGGGCAAGAAGGAAGGGAAGGTGATGGGGGTTGAAGGGGTCACTCCATGACTCACTGATGAAGACGCCAATGAACGGCTCTGTGATTACAGAGGCAGTTTTGCAACTCTGACCACAGGCTAGAAGATCAACATTTGCCTTCATCAGTTGTCCCGGCAGTTGCTTTCAGGGCAGGAGTTGGTGATGTGGATAAATTTCCACCATTAGCTCTGCTCTCCCATTAAGAATTTCCACTAATCTGTGGTAAACCACTGGCCAAGAGCCAGGACAACGCACGCCTGACCCAAGTGCCAATAGAGTCACCGAAGGCCATTCTGGAGCACAAACCCCCACTAAACACACCCCCGGCACAGCCCCGCAGCCAGTCCCCCCCGTCTCATTATCCCCAACCTCCAGAGGAAGAGCCAGCCTAACGAATACTGAATGTTAATGAGTAACGAGCTAACGAACACATTAGTGCTAATTCGGTGACATTCAGAGAGGAGACACCGAGGATTTGGAAACGTTATACTTACATTAAAGTATCCTGACACACTGACAATGCAGATGATGTTTTTTATTAGCCCGTGCGTTTCCAACCGGGAACCTCCACCTCCTCCTCCCGCGATTCTTTTCTCCTTAATCCATTTTCTGAGCATCCCAGGGGCTGCACAGATCAATCACCACAAACAGGCAATCCCTACTCCCCGATACAGCCCTCGGTGTCTACGTGCAGTTGACAGAGTGGTTTTTTCCTCCAAAATGCTTTTTCTTTGCAGGCTGCTCTCAGCATCCATTCCCTCGCTCAGCTGTTCAGCATACTGCACTCAGTTCTGATAGCTACTGCTTCATGGTGCCAAGAAACCTCACTGGAGCCACGCTAATGATAGCTCCATCTCTCCCCACCTCCACAGCATCTCGCCCTGCACCTCCGCTCTCCTCCCAGCTTCTGGAGAGAAGATATGCTCTGCAGCACAGGCAAGGGGAGACTCGACCGCACACGCGACGATGCTGCAGCAGCCAGAGCTGCGCACCCATCGAGGGAGGCGTGAGAGGGAACCCAGACCCCAGTCCCACAGGCACCTGAAGTTGGGTGCCTCCAGCTTTGGCAAGCCGCTGCCGGGCAGCGAGCCGGGGTCCCTGATGGGGCTGCTGCCTATTCTTAGCTGGACATTGTTTTGGTGGCACTGCCATCCACCATGCAGCCTTTTACCTGACAAAGCAGCACTGCTGCTGGAATTAAAGGGGTGGCACTGCAGCACCTCTCACTCCACGGGTTTGAGGGCCCTTCCAGTCTGCAAGCAGTGCACAAGAAAATGAACCAGAGCCAAGCCAGGAGAGTGAGTGAAAGGTCTATACATTTAAGCTGGTCACTCACAAGTTTGTTCAGCTCGACCATGTTCAGGCCACGGAGAGGACTCTTGCTGTCCTGTCAGGCTCTGATTTTACATTTCCCAGCCAATTCGCCTGAGACAACGCAACATCTTGAGCCCTCTGTTAGGCCAAGAGTTAACAAAGGTCCAGCGCATGCATGTGCGTCCTTTCTAACAGCCTAACTGCACATCGGCCATGCCTAAGCATCTTTCATGGACCACAGCTTGAGAACCACTAGTAAATATGAAGCAGCAGCAGCAGCGTCCCCTCTATCCCCTCCTCTAGAGGATCAGGGCCTCTCTGCAGCAGTCCACCACTGTCCCCAGCTCCCAGTGGATTCTCTCCACGCCAGCTGCAGCACACAGCTTTGCACGCTCTGTGCTAGCTATGCATCTTAAAACAACAACAGAAGAATTTGCATTTTTTTGCTGGGAGGGATTTACTGCAACCCACACCCTGAATGAGGGGTGTAAATTCTTCACCCTAGAAAAAAGAAATGCTCCCAAAGCAGTTTCTGCAGGTGAGGAAGATCTAGAGAAAATGAAACTTGATCAAACCAAAAATAACCTGATGATCAGGCAGTAAAAACAATTAGCACCCAGCCAGCTGGGCAGCAAGATATGGCTGCTGCTCCCGCTCGGTCTGGCACAGTCTGTACCACTAAGCACCAGGGAGACTTCAGATTTCAACAGCCAGGGACATGGGACTCCCTTCCCACATGAACACCAGCCCTCTCAGAACAGAAGGCTCGTTGCACCACCAGTAGGAAACATCTCTTGCCAGAGGTTCATTCCCAACTCTGCCCCAGCCCTGCTGCTTCCTTCAGCCACTCCAGCAGGCACAGGGACACTGTGTCCTCCATACAGAAAACCCACCAGTAGATCTCCTGCCCCTGCACATAATGAAAATGCAAAGCAAAATTCCTAGGTCAAAAGGCATCTTCACAGGGTCCTCCAGATCGTCCCCAGACAATCCAGAGGAAACCTCAAAGCCCAAATCACCCGTGATGCACACGTGTCCAAAGCTCACCGTGGGTTAGACCTGCCCCATGGCCAGACTCATCCACGTGCAAGGGACAACCTCCTGGGGAGGTAAAAGTTGTGTTACTTACCCTGGTACCACTCTGGTGGGGAAGGGCACCCAAAGCCTGCTCAGCTTTTCCCACACTTCCTCAGCTCTCCCCTCCACCTGCTTTAGGGCTGCATCCCTGGGCAGCCCCTGCACCCTCCTCGATGGGCTCTTCTCCTGCAGCTCCTGCCCACAAGATCCCAGAAAAACATCCTGCTCCAAGGAGCACCGTGATGGGGGGCCAGGCCCCACCGCCTGGGAGGTACAGCCCAGACCAAGGACTTTATCGCCCATAGGCTTCAAATTTCCTTTCGCGGGGAGCACAGGAAAGTTTCTTTCTGTGTCACAGGACGTGTCACAGCTTTCTCAAGTAGCCCATCCCTCGCTGCTGAGGAGTGTTTTGGCTGCAAACACAAAGGATGCATGGTACAATCTGCTGCTTCAGCGGCTCCCATCTCTATTACTGACATGTGTCCATCCCCTCCATCCTCCTCCTCCTCTCTGCCACAGCAATCCATCACCCCCCAACCAAAGCTGTCCTCGCTCTCCCCAACAGCTCGGGCAGCCATATCCCAGCCCCAGCCAGCACCCAGCCTCCCCCCAGGACGGCCAGCACCGAGCATCTGAGTTCCCCAGGGAGGTTGGGGAGAGAAGGACATGCTGGGATCGGGTGCTGTTTTTCTTGAAGGGCATTAGAAGAGAAGAGTTCCTCTTTGATTTCCCAGCTGCCTTGGACAGGTGTTGGTGGGAAACGTCCCAGAAGCTTAGCGGGCCATCTGTCCCACACATGATTTCTACAGGGAAACATTGGAAGGAAAAATAGAACCCATATGCGCACACACACACCGATTAGAAAAGCACCAAGAAACGAGCAAACCAACCCTGGCCACTGGAAAAGAGCAGCTTTAACAAGCCAGGAGAGCCCTGCAGTCAGGCAGCGTTACAGAAAACCGGACGTAACTCAGTATTTCACCTCCTCTGCCTCACACCTGAGGAACGACCCAGGCTCAAAGAAACTCTGTGGGAAATCCCCCTGGGACTGGGGTGAAGCCCCCACACAGGCTGCGTACCCACGGCCCCACTGAACCCTGGATCACCACAGCGAAACAGGGCTCCTCAGCACTGCGCCGCAGATTCCGCCCACTGTGCCCCACACACTTGACAATTTCCACTCACAAACCCCTCAGGAAGCCGATGCCCTTTATTACCAACAAGCCTCCAGCTCTGTACCCTTCCAGAACTCAAACGGCTGTTGTAAGAAGTTACAATTTGGGGGATTCGGTCCCCTCAGCCACACACGAGGACAACATCCCTCTGTACACCGTCACCAAGACAGTGATTTCAGAGCCATTCTTGATGGATTCTCCCTCAAAAGATGAGCTATGTCTGCAGCAACATTATTTCTCCATCTGCAGTCCAGTAACTGACCCAGCACAACTCCACTAACACAGTTGTATAAACTACCAGCCTCTACAAACACGAAATGGAAGATGAAACGAATCAGGCTGTGCCACTCCGGCACTCCAAAAGCAGGTTCCTGACCTGTTCCACCGGTGGACTTGCAGCCCCAGCCGGGGAACAGCTGCTGCAGGATGCCCCGGCACCATCAGATTTTTTTTCTTCCATTTTTTCAGAAAACAAAGGGTTCCTCTTCTCCCATTGTGGGGGTGATATGGCCAGATGTGCAGTCTAGGCATGCACGAAGCGGAGGGAAAAGGGCAGACAAATAAATTTGCATTAAGCAGGGAGACTGCCTCTTGGTCTAGCCAGGACAGTTCGAGTCTAGGCACAGGACTTGCGCCTCTCGTGGTGCAAGCAACAAAATTTGCTTCTGTAACAGAAGTCCTGTAAAACCGGCCTGATACAAAACAGCCCAAGCGGTCAGCAGCCAAGTTGTCACCAACCCTATGTTACAGAGCAGTTCCCATGTTACATGGTCACATCCACATCCTGTAAGAGCATATTATTTATATAAATATATGTCATTTATAACTAATAATAAATTATGCATAATAGACCGTTTATTTATTAATTCTTCTATAAATATACAAATAAAAGCTGAGGTTTGATTTGTGAGGACTCGCTTTGGGTCTCTCTGCATGGTGACAATCCCTTGAGACTGCTGAGTGCAGACAATTCAGGCTGCCAGACCAGAGGAGTGTGTTGGCACTCACCCATATAGTTTAATCTCAGGAGGAGGAGGAGCCCCAGACCGATCCCAGCGGTCATCTCCTGGCCCTGGGCCACCACCCTGCACACCGCTCACAGCCACCACCACAGCTTGGGAACACGTGCTCACGTCCTCCCTAAACAATTTGCCAATATTAAGCCCTGCTTATTTGCACGCAATTACAGCTCTGGGTTCATCACTCCCTGGCGGCTCCTTAGGCTGGAAACAAGCACAGACACGCAGACGGGCTCGGGGAGTTGCTTAGCAGAAGGCCTCCCCACCAAACACAGACTTCGACTACCCAGCAGCTTATCCCCAAGTGGCAAAAACCTCCCTCTGACACCTTAGTGGTTTCTATAGCAACAGGTTAATGCTAAAAATGTTAGATGCAACATTCCCCATGTTGGGCAAACAGGAGCTCAGGGGACAGATATAGAGGAGCGAAACTTCTAAAGAGCGGCTGACAGGGCTTTGCTAACTCACAAGTCAGTGGTGAAACCAGCTTAAAAGGAATTCCTGGCTCATGGGGCAGTGGGGGGGTACACAGGGGACCTGCCTGTGGAGCACCAGCCTGCAGCACCCCCCAGAGCCCCAGAATGAGCCACCACAGCATCGCTCGCTCCTGCAACGAAGAGCCTGTTCCTGACCCCTGCTGCTTTCAGGAACAGAGTGACCCTCCAGCACACGGAACAGAAGCCTGGAAGCCAAACCACCAGACGATGGGTCTGGCAGTGCTGCTGCCCCACTCCACACAATGTGGACAGGGTTATTTGACTTCTCACCCCCCGCCCCGTTTCCCCAGTGGAACATGAAAAGCCAGCCCACCGCCCGCGCTGCTATGGCTTGCACTCAGCAGGTACAGCGTTTCAAAGGGGGCTGCCCAGGCACTGTCCCCCACCAGTGCTGCCCCAACCGCCTGCTTGTGACACCCCGCGCTGCCCAGGCAGGCTACGGGCTCCCGAGCAGCACTAGGCTCAGGGCACACAACGTGTCAAGAGGCAGAAATGCTCTTCCCAACCTGAGCAACAACCAGATCAGGATCACATCCATTTCTTCTGTCCGTCTTCGTCGCTTGGTGGCAGGAGGAAGCACTGTGGCAACCTTGGGGTGAACTCCACACCAATACGGCCGTCGCACACACCAGCAGCAGTCGGAAGGCCGTCCTGGCCAGATTAAACCAAAGCAGCCACAGCTCAGCGTGGTGCCGCACCGGGAGGAAGGCACAGGGGGGCCTCCGTGGTGGTGTGGTTCTTGGCTCAAAGAGGCTCCCAGCACACCCCCCAGGAGCTGACACAAACCTGACTTTGCTTTTATTTGCTGCTAAGTCAGGGAAAGGACTCTGTGCACGCTGGCGATTTTGTGGACACGCACGTTTATGCATGAGCTGTCAACCCTGAATTATGTGCAGATCAACAGGGCTCTGTGAATTCCCCGACTGTGAAGTGCATGACATTTAATCTCAACCTTCCTTTCGGATTTCATAATGTGCATTATCAGCCAGGGGCGTTCAGCACACAAGCACCCTTCAGAAAGCTTTCATCAGAAAAAAGGAAATAATGTAAAGGAGACTGAAAAAGACAACGCCTCTGCTGGGCGAGGGGTTCTCCGGCTGCCACACAAGGCCAGGGGATGTGCAGGGCGAGGGTCTCACGCTGACATGGACTGTCCCCAGCGCAGAATAAAAGCTTTCACAGCTGGAGAGAGAGAGGGGCTGCAAGTGTCAGATGTAACAAACATACAGCTCTCTTCACCCCCCTTTTTGGCTCCCAGTGATGTAGGCAGGGTGCGCCACACCCCAGAGGAGCCCGTTGTAGGTCAGGGTGCGCCATCTCCTGCAATGGTTTACCTCTTCCCACAGACCACAGGAGGAGCCTAGAAGATGAGTGACACCAGGTTTTTGGTTGCTGTTATAGGATGGGCAAGCCAAATTCTTGATCCTTGCAGTTTTATCATTTTTCTACCCAGTCCTAGGCAAACACTGAACCACTTCTGCCCATCTTACAGCACCAAGTCACACTTTGGGATTACAGACAAGAAAGACCCCAACCTGCAGGGAAAGGGGTTCCCTTAACTTCTGGGCACAGAGGAGCGATGTCCTACAGACCTGCTTTTAGTCACAGCCACAGAGGAATGCAAGGAACCCATCCTCAGCCTAAGGAACTAAAGCAAGATTCCTCTTCTTATAGCAGAGAGGAGACAAAGGGGTGGACACTAGCACATGGCATCAGCAGCCTTTGATCAGGCAGGGGATATCTGAGAAAAAACTGAGAGGTCCCACAATCAAGGAGGTCTCTCCCCATCTCACCTGGCCCACGTGACAGAAGCCTTAGCAGAGAGGATAAAGGTACCACCGGCTAGTCCTTCCCCTTCCCAAACTGCACACTCACTCCTGCCTTGGCTTGACTCCGGCACCCAGGGAGGAAGAGGCAACAGGGATGTCTGGGGAGCCATGCGCAGGTGGCACCAGCACTGACAAATCAGAGTTAGAGGTAGCCAGGGAAAATGCCGAGTTGCCAGATGTCCCACCTCTCCTATTGAGGGTTCTTCAAGGACCTCCCTTTGCTTCTACAATCTCAAGTGTCAGGCACTTGAACGCAATGAGCTCCAGCAATACCAGCACCATACACCAGCAGTACATGATTTTATTCTCACTTACCATGAGAACAACCTGGGAACGTGCAGACAGATGGTCTAAATTCTTCGATCCTGTTCAGCGGAGCCTTTGACTCTTGGCAGACTTCCACTAGTGCTTGCTGCGAAGCAAAGTTTGGGCGCTTTTTATTGCTATTAAGCAGCTTCTATGGTAAATTTTTTTCTTAGGCCACAAAGAAAACTTTGGTGAAAAGCCAACACACCATCCAGCTGGACTCAGCATTGCGGTTTTTGAGTGTCCCACTCCTCCCTGTGAAGAGGCAGCTCACATTTCTACCTCCTTGGAACACACCGAGCTTTTACCCGGAACGATGGGCCAGGCAGCTGAAGTTAAGTGTCCACCAACAGGATACAGCAGGACCGAAAATCACAGACCTTTAAAATGCTTCGGCTTCTCAGCAAACAGCCTGCTGACTGGAACTCCTTTGCTGCTGGCAACATGGACCCTCATTTCTCTAACACGCTCCTTCCTCAAGGCCCCACACGTGCACCCAGGCTGTGCCCAAGCCTCCTCCACGATCTCCTGCAGCTTTGCGGCCGCACCGTGCAGGGGAGCAGCGAGGCTGTGGGACGGGTGGATGGGCACAGCAAGGCAGGGCAAGGCAGCCAGGACGGCTGAGCGAAAGGTTCCTTCTGGGCCTAGGGAGATGGGTTCGGAAGCACAGGCTGACCTCCCGTCTGCACCGATGGCTGTGAGCCCAGAGCCTGCAGTGCCCAACAAGGGCTGCAGAGATTTTAGGGCTCAGCAGTGGGACTCCTGAAATAACGGTCAGCTGGAAAAGCTTCTCCAGTCTGTCCATGACCACAAACGACCGGAGACCAGTGGTTTGTGTTCCACTCACACGATGGCACCACCACAGAGGAGCATTTCTGCTGCCGTCGTGGGCTACTGAAGGAACGCATGCGCAGACATGAACGGCAGCTCAGTCACCCACGGCTTCCTGAAGGCTCGGGGGTTTTCCCTGCAGGGCTCTCGTTCAGCTGCTGCCTCAGACTGTTTACTTTCTCAGCCCAGGCAGGATATGGTAAAAACACTAAAAACGAGGGCTGCCAGGCGTTGGGTGCTGCTCTGCTGCACCTGCCTTCCCCTGCCCCAGCATGCTGCCTGATTTTCATCAGAGGAGGGATTTCTGTCCTGCAGGCAGCAGCAGGCAGCTGCAAAGGGGACAACGCGCTAATCTCCTCCGAAAACACAGAATCCCTTCAAACAAAGAATGAGGCTGCCGGTGGCCAGTATTGTCTGACACCCCTGTGCGCATCTGCCGTGACATCAACTCGCACTGCTGATACCACTCCCCAGGAGATCGGGCTGGGCGTCACTGATTTATTTCTAACTGGTTTTCTCCTCAGCATCTTTGACTTCAACGATCTTAATCCAAATCCCTAACAAAAACTTCTAGGAAGCCCTGCAGCAATGGAGCCAGCGACCTGGCCCTGTGCTCAGCCTTCCGATTTTGGCCCTGTACATTCAGAGGGTGAGCGTGGGGGTTTGTGCCCACCAGCATCAGCAGAAGCCTCTCACCATCAGGGTTTTAGCAGAGCCCTGAGAGCCAGGGCTGCGGGTCATCCAGCGCAGACCCTGCACATCTCCGAGCCTCCTTTTCTCCATCTGTCACCCGGGGGAAGGCATGCTAACCAGTAGCACAGATGGGCCCCGAACACCCTGAAAGCCATTAACCCTTGCAGATGGCAAAGAGCTTCACAAACAGAAGAAAGTCGAGAAGACCAGAGAGTCATTTATCACTTCCCTTCGGCTGAGCCATCAGGCTGCCTTCGGTTACGGCTGGAGCTGCCTTTGTGAACATCCTGTAGCATCTTGAGCAAGAACTCTTCAGACATGGAGCGACCTCATGACAGCCTGCAATCTCCAGGATCCATTTCCCATCTTTTCCACGGGCAGGCAGGATGCAACGTGAGCAGGGAACCCCTGCTCACCTCTGAAGTGGTGTTTTCCTGGTCTGTAGAAAGTCCCAATGTATTTGGGGGCCAGCACCGGGTCTTTTCCTCCCATGGGCTGTTTTCACATTCCTACGTCAAAAATGCAAAGCCCAGAAGATCTCCTTTCTATAACTAATGTCCCAACAGTGCCAAGGTCACCAAGCCGTTCCCCTGGCACCGGGCCAGAGGCAGAACATAAACAATCTCCACATCTTTCTGGTGCACGTGTGCTTGTTTTTCCTGTGCCAGGGGAAGGCTTGAAACCACAAAATGTTGCGCTAGGAAGACAGACATCCCCACTTCATACTCCCGCTGGTCTCCTCACACTTCTGCCAGCTCAAAAGAGCCCCTGGCTCCCCCCAGGTCCACGTGCAGCCTCCTGGGCAGCCCATCCTGCCCGCAGTGGAGGGAGATGCTCCTTGGGTCGGAACAGCATTTAGCAGTTTTCATGAGAAATTTGGGGAGTTGCTGGGCATTACCAAACACACAGCAAGGAACGGATCATGAGCAGAACAACTCAAAGGGACACTTCTACCAGCACGTGGAACGACCCCTCCCAGTCCCATCCACAACTGCGAAACCCTTTGACCTTCAGAGCTGCAGGACCAGCGAACACCAGCTGCAGATGGGCTCTGGGCATTGTGCACACTCCAGCACCTGATGCTCATTGAGAACAAGAGAAACACATCAGGCCCCAGTCTCCTAAAGGACAGAGTATCTCAGGGCTGAGCATTTCTGTGGTTTATGCTCCCACAGATCACCGGCTGCCCCAACCACCCCACCCCCCGCCGATGCAAGCCTCTGGAGAGGCTCTTCTGCCCGTACCTCTCTCCAATAAATCCTCGCTAACAGGCCCGCAAGCAGAAGGGATGAATTTCCCTGGAGACTATAGGGCAGACATCATCTCCTCAGCTTCCCGGCTGGGACAAACACCTACCTGGAGAAGAGCTCCCTTGACCTTGCTCCGCACAGCAGACAAAGAGCAAAACCACACAGACACATTCAAAAGCAACTGAGTCCCACTCTTCCCATCCGCCATCAGTACCTGTCCCCTCTCTGCTGAGGGCACCCAGACACCGCAGGTCCCTCGCAAACCCCTGGGCATACGTCAGGTGCATTTACAGAACCCAGCTGAGATATGGTTAGGGCTAGTTGAGCCCACGGAACTCTACTTGCAGTCTTAGGATCTCATTTATTTTTGGTTTTCACAAAACCTTTCTAAGAAAACTTCCTCCCAGAGGGGACTCCCCTGCCTGAAGCATAACTACTATTTGTTTGCTTAAAAAACCCCACTTTCCTCATGCACAGGCCCTGAACGTCATTATTCAGCTGACCCTGCTCTAGCGCAGACAGTTACTGAGCAAGTTATTTATGCCAAGTCTGGAATAGCCAGTGCTCTTGCGTAGTCTGTAGTTTCTCATGGCTCAGCTGTACTGGTGGTAGACCTAATGTCAACAAGGCTTTGGTTGCTGCTGGCATTTCTAACTCCCAGCCTCTGCAGACAGAGGAAGTGGACTAAATGGTTCCCATTTAATCACTTGCAGCTCGTGCTTTGCTGGCCCTGTCTCTTGGCCAGCTGCAAGGGGGACAGGGACATTGCTAAGGTGAGGGAAAGGCTCGATGTACGTACTCCAGCACCAGGCAGGGCAAGGAGCAGGCACTGGGTAAGGTACTGCTGCTTCTTCAGCCCAGTTTGCTCAGTCAGAGCTGCACCCACCTGGAAAGCCTAAGAGCTGCTGCTGCTCTAGACAGAGCAGTGCCCTGGTCAGCTGGGACAGCCAGGCCCTGCAAGCAGCACAGTGGGCATCTCAGGGACACGCAAGTGCCCAGGCAGGGATGCAGAGTCCGCCGAGAGCTGGCTCACCACGCCATCCCTCTCCCTGATGGCAGGGGCTCTGACCTGTCTCCTCTTCCCAGCTCCCTCCTGCATTGCAGTTCTCTCACCCCATCCCTCTCCCTCCATCCCCAGCACCACCCAGTCCCCCACGGACATCCCTCCCTGCAGCCAGGGCTCCCCAGCACATCTCCAGGGAACGTGTTTTTGCCAGCCTCCCTCACCCCAAACCCAGGCACAGCTCAGCCATCGGGCTGACCTCCCAGCCCACACAGTGGTCAGGACAACAGCCCCCCCACCCTTGCAGGCACCTGAGGCATCCACTTGGGGACCAGGGTCCTTCTGGGACTCTTTCCAAGCAAGCAGAAGAAGGATGGGCACTTCAGGGAATAAGCGACATGGGACCCCAATCTTTGAGTGGAGTGTCAGCCAGGAGAAAGTCATAGAAGCACAGAATTGTTTGGGTTGGACGAGACCTTTGAGCTCCTCGAGTCCTCCCGTCCCCCCAGCACCGCCAGGTCCCCACTGACCCCTGTCCTCCAGCACCACCTCCACACGGCTGGGAAACCCCTCCAGGGATGGGGACTCCACCACTGCCCTGGGCAGCCTGGGACAGGCCTGCACAACCCCAACGGGGGAGAAATGGTTCCTCAGGGACAACCTCAACCTCCCCTGGAACAACTGGAGGCCGGTTCCTCTCGTCCTGTCGTTTTGCTACTTGCTCTTCTCCCAAGTCCTCTCCACAAAGGGACCCACCTGCGCATCTCCTCGCAGGGCAGCAGGGCTCCTGCCCCGCCTCCTGCCCCGGGTGCCCTGCAGCTCTCCCGCCCGGGTGCAAGAGCTCCACCACCTCCTTCTCCTGCCATCCCACCCGGACCATGCAGCATAAGGGCGGCTCGCTCTCCTGTCCGTCCATCCGTCCCTCCATCCCCGCATCCCTCGGGGACTCCCGGGAGCGGAGGCCGGCCGGCGGCTGCCCGCAGAGGGTTCCTGCGGGAGCTCACGGCCCCGGCCACCCCCCAGATGCCGCCGACCACGTTCCCCGAGACACGCCCCCCCCCAATCCCCGGGACATCCCGCAGCGCGGCGGGAGGCGCCCGGTACTCACCGCCCTAACGCAGGTCCCGGCGGCGGCGCGTCCCGAGGGCTTGTCTCGGGGCTGCCCCATGGGCAAAGAAACCCGGGGGCGGCGGATGGAGGAGCAGAGCCGCCGCCTCGCAGCCCGCAGGCGGCCGGACTGAGCCCGGCCCCCGCCCGGCGCCGCCTTTACCGGGCCCGCCCGCCCCGCCCGGGCCGGCCCACGGCGGGCGGGACCCGCCGCTACCGCCCGCCCGGCGAGGCGGCCGCGTCCCCGCAGCATCCCCCACCCCCCGGGGCACCCTCCTCCTCCCCCGGGGCGGTGCGTGGGTTACCTGTGGGTTACGCGTGGGTTTCGCGTACGTTACGCGCAGGTTACGCTCGGGACGTGGGAACAAAGAGCATCGTCCGGGAGGGCTGGAGAGCGGCTGGGAAGGAGGGGCGGGGGGAGCGTGAAAATAAACCAGGATCTGGGAGCAGCAAAAGGGGTCCTCGCCCCACCCAGTCCCGCCCAGTGCCGCCCCTGGAGGGGTTTCCCAGCCGTGTGGAGGTAGTGCTGAGGGACGGGGGTCAGTGGGGACCTGGCAGTGCTGGGGGAACGGGGGGACTCCATGAGCTTAAAGGGCTTTTCCAACCCGAACGATTCTGTGATTCCACGATGGCAGGTGGAAGGTGCCAGGGGGGTGGTTCATCTCGGCATATTCAGAGGGTCGGGGTGACGGGGGCAAGACTGTCCCAGTCCTCCCTGCACTGCCAATGGCCCTTGCGGTCACGGCAACGTGGTTTCGAGGGCTGTTACACAATTCCCTGTCAAAGGAGAATAAACGTGCGTGCAGGGAACACACGTATTTTTTCCAAGCGAGTTCGTGCATGGGAAGAGCCCGGCTCTGCCCTGCGCAGGGCGCGGCGGGGGCCAGCTTCAGCCCCAGCCTGGACCAGAGTCTGGCCTGGAGAGAGGCTCCATCACTGGCTCCCTCAGGAGGGGCGCTCAGAGAGCAGAGCAGGTGCACAGGGTTAGGTCAGACCAGACGAGATCGTAGGGAAGGAGAATGACAACGCGGTGAACAGCAAACGTCAGGGGCAATTGGGACATGGAGGGGTGGCAGCAGAGCCTGAGGCAGCTCTGTCTCAGTCCTGAGGTAGCTCCTTGGGTTCTCAAATGAGGCTTCTGGTGTGCCTGTTCAACCCAGCTCATTGCACTGCTCCGGTCTAAAGGTTTAGAGGAGGACCATGCAAACAGGAGAAGGGCAACGCGCCAGGCAGAGGGACAGGGAGAGGGAAGCAAACAGAGGCGGGATGGGGTGGGAACCTTTGAACTCGCTTTGACCCCATGGGCAAACCCTCATGGGGAACCACATCCTGGAACGTCCAGCGTGATGAGGTCATTGCCAACACAAGGGTGTCCTTTGAGAAACCAAAGGCTCATCCACTGGGAACTGAGGTGAAACCTCTCACTTCACAGCCGCCAAGAAATGAATCTTTGGGAAACAGAACATTTCTTCAGAGGGACTATCTGACATTTCACTCGCTGGTCTTGCTGCATAACAGGGAAAAAAAAATAAAGCTGAAGATTTTATGTTTTTAAAAAATGTTCAAAATTCCAAACCAAAATCCAGTCCTGACTTGGAGCGAGTGAAATACTTTACTGTGATAAAGTTCAGCCTTTTCAGTGTGATTATGCCAGAGCATGTTCAAGAGATGAAATATTCCCCGTGCTCCATCTGGGCTTTGTGGCACTGAAATATGAGAATGTAATACAAACGCACACGGCACAAAATGAGACGGCAAAGCTGAAACAATCATGTTTCACATTATTGAGATGAAATAACTGTGATATTGTCAAACTAGGGAAGTAAAAATATGTCACGCTGGCTTTTTTAAAGAGAAATTTGCATTCAAGGAGATCTCTAGCAATGGTTCCCGAGAAGTGCCGAGCAGCCGGTTTTCCGAGGATGGCTCCGGCGCCTGCATCGGGGAGGGGTTCAGGAGCAGGAAACGTCATTTTCCAGCAGTGATTCGAACCTTCGTGTCATCCGATGTCACGAGGAGCTCCAGGGTTATTTCTGGCATGTACAAACATGCTTTTCAGAGTACTACCCTCGGACAAGATTTGATTCTGCAGCAGCTGCTTTACTGGAGACCACCCGGATCTCCCACCCACCCGCCCCTTCCTCAGCGAGAGGCCTGGGAAGAGCCTTTGTGCTCCCTGCAAGTGTTTCCCCGGCAGGACAACTGCCCCGAAATGGCTCTGCCCCTCTGCCCTCTCTCTTCAGTATCGTCGGGGCAGACCATCCCCGGGGGACGGGGGCGCTCTGAGGTCCCCTGGCAGCAGCGGGGAAGGGAGGCGGTGGCCCAGGGTGCCTCCCGTGAGCATCTGGCAGAGGAACATCTGCAGAGGAGGAGGGTCTCACTGCCGCCCGGCGCGGGGGCAAAGCCTGCGGGGCAGCGAGCGGAGCCCCGGACGGCAGGCACAGCAGGGCTGTCTGTGCGGCCGGGGCTGGAGGGGCGCCGGGCCCCCGCACCTCCAACCAGCACAGCGCGTCCAGCACGGTGCTGCCAGGCGGGCTGCGGCAGACGGGCAGCAGGGCCTGTCACCGCAGCGTGGAACCCAGAGAACACGTGCTGCAGGGCAGCGGCGAGGGAGCGCGGGCGCGGCGGCGCGGTGCGTGGGGCAAGCCGCCGCGGTGCTGGCGGGAAGGGGCTGGCCGCCTCCCCAGGGAGCCCTCATTCCTCTCCAAGGGCAGCTGGAAGCATGGAGGGGGCAGGTGGAGCCCGCAGGTGTCCCTGCGCCCGCTCCGCCCTGGGGGGCTGGCCCCCGTGTCACCTCCTCGCCTGCAGGGCGGGAAGGGGCTCTCTGGCCCAGGGGCCGGAGGCTGCGGCCCTCCTCAGGCCAGCCCTCTGCCTGCAGAGCACCCCGTGGGTGCAGAGCTGCCTCGGCTGGCGACGTTAGCGAGGCGCCGGTGGAAGGATCAAACGGGCCGGGGCAAGGCCTTGGGCAGGGCAGCGCGTCCCTCTGAGCCCGAGGAACGAGGCAGGGTGCAGCAGGAGCTGCCCGCGGCAGCGAAGCGGCAGGAGTCATCAGTACCGTGCAGAGGAGTCGGGTTTGTTACCAGCACCTCTCACAGCTCTGGCCACCCGTCCCCTCGTGTCCCCCGGGTGTGAGCCCAGCCTCGCAGGTCCTGCGAGACAACGTTGGGGCCAGGATGGCTTCTCATGGTGGGACCTCATTCCACTCCCCGAGGCGGGGCTGGAGGTGACGGCGGTGACAGGGACACTGTCTTCCCTGGGAACCAGCCCCAAGCTGCTTTAACAGCCAGGTGGCCTTTCTGTAGGGGAAGGGGAGCACAAGGATCTGGCACGGGGTTTGTGTCCCTCCTCCGAGGATGCTGCATCGGCACAGGGACAGACACTGCAGGGAAAAAAGCTGTTGAGAAAATCACCTTTTCTGATCTGTGAATGAGGCCTAGAAAGAGGAAGAAGTAGGTTCCAGATTGGCACCAACTTTTTCTTCTTCTTTCAAGGAAATCTCAGAAACTGTTGTTTCAGGCCAAGGCATTTTGATTCAGGGCACGCAAAGCGCTGCCTTTGAATCTCTGTCTTTTAAATTTCATGTGTACCCGATTAAGCAGAAACTTAAGCACCATTGGAATAAAAATTTTAAAAGCAATCTCTTCAGATTTTACTGGAAGCAGCATAAGACATCCTCAATGGTTTTGCTGAAATGGCATTTTCAGGAGGAAAAAAAAAAAAAGGCAAAACACAGAAAATGAAAGTCAGCAAGCTCTTCCCAGAGTGTCGTGGGAAGGCGTCTGTGTGCACCTGGGCGTCGCTGAAAGGGGCTCCAGCACCTGCACGAGGCTCCCGCATGAGCTGTGTGGTCTCGGCAGGACGGGCTCAATTCCCACCCGCTGGACCAGCAGGTCACACCGGGACAGAGCGGTGAGTTTGTTCCCCGTTCCTGGTCCCTCCCACGCCCTTCCGCATCGTCACCCTGGTTTTCACTAGTCTGCAGCACTTTCTTGCTGTCACCCTACAGCTGCTTTTCCCTCTGCCAACTCACCCCATCTGCTCGGAGCCTCTCCGAGCACCCGCGAGTGTCCTCTTTCCAGTCTGTGCGTGCTCTGTATCTGAGATGTCTTGTTGTCCCTGCACCATGTTGAGATAGTTGCTGGCTTCAATTTTCACCCTTTAGATCGTCATTTGCTCACTCTAGGAAATATTTCCCAGTGTTGCCTTTGAAAGACGCTGCAGAAAATGGGCTGAGTGGTGCATCCACAAGATCAGAGGAGATGATGAGACCACTCCAAACTCCTTCCATCACAGCTTCTCGAATTTCACCTAGTTAGCACCATGTGGAGTGTGACAGACAGGCTGAGCTTCCCCTCGGCTGGAGCGTGCTTTCCAGGAAGGCCATCGGGACAAGCTTTGACCATAAAGCTGCTTTGCAGAAGTTACCTTCCTGAATGCTGAGGGCCTCCAGCCAACACATGGTGACAACCAACTGCTTTGACGCTCTGTCTCAACCTGCAGGTCACCTCGCCTTCCCCTCCATGGCCTTCCACAGGGCACATGGGTGGCGAGGGAAAAAGCCATCCTGCTGTGCACATCCCATGGGCAGCGGCTGGAAACGAACAGCAAGTCCACAGGGTGGGCACAGCCTCTCTCCGGATACAAAAACCTGGTGGGATGGACAATCGAGTGCCTCTCCCGTTCCGGAAATATGCGAGGGGATCTCCCAGCCACAACCAGGAGGGACGGAGTCCTGGGACGGGGAAAAGGGCTGTGGAGACCAGTGCTGCAAAGGTGTCAAAGCTCATGGGGCAAGGCGGGACTTCCCCCAAGCCCAGGCACCACGCTGGGCTCTGATAATGCTCTCGCCCATCTGGAAGGCTCTGAATGATGCTTGCAACAATAGGAGCTATAGAAGCAAATGAATAACGTATAGAAACAGGGACAGAGCTCCCTCCCAGCCCCGTCCTCTTTGATTTGAGATGGAAAATTAATGAATAAGCCTCGCTCGGAGCCCTCGCTTCCAAGAACAGCTGTGCTGGGCACTGTGGTCGTGGCCGCTCTCACAGAAAGTCAGCTGCTTCTCTTTGTGTTCATTGATTTCCTCTGCCCACGTTTCGGGTCGGAAGGATGGGAGGAAAGGGGAGAAAGAAAGGAGATGACTTCTCCCTTCTGGAAAGAGCACTGTCCATCTCTTCTTGTGAAGCAGGGAGGTGAGCCGCCGTCGCTGCTGCCCAGGAGAGAGGTTTTGGGGCTGGCGCGTACCTGGTGCGTAAGCATGGCACCACTGGAACGTCTGTCTCCCGACACCTGCAAAGCAGCAACTTAATGTTTGAGCTGTGAGGTAAAAACTTCAGCGCTTGTTGGTTCAACGAGGGAGAAACCTGTGTGCGCAGGAGGGGGATGTGCTCGACCTGCAGCTCACCAGTCAGAGAAGCCCTGATCTCCAGGATGGGCTCCCAAAGAGGAGGGAGGCAAACCAGAGCCTCGTGCCAGGATTCCCCCCTGCAACCTTAAATGACTGTGTGCAGCGCTGGTGGTGATGCCCGCTGCTCTCTGCATGCATGACGAGGTTGTGGTAATTAATTTATACGAGATGCACAGCCAGCCGTACTTGCACAGCACACTACAGACGAAATTCAACATCAAAGAGCAATTGTGAATGTTTCTTGGCATATATAGGCCACCTAGTTTAACATTTCAGCTATCTCTGGCGTTAACTGCTTCAACCCCTGGACGAAGCCAGGTAGCTGCCAACAGCTGGATGGCTCCAGCAGGGCGGGAAGAGCATCCACAGCAGAGCTCTTTGCCTGCGTGACACTTCCAGAGCCACGACCGTGCAGGCCAGCTCCCAGCAACCTTCAAAGCACGACCGTGAAGGTGGATATTCAAAGCCGGACCCTCGCTAGAGCTGGGGCTGGTGGTTTGCTGCAGGTTCAGCTTCTCCGCTGAGCAGCTGGGCCCTTCCCAGAGGCCTCCAGCGCAGTCGCTTCCCCATCCCCGCTGCTGCAGCAGCATCTCAGAGGAGCAGCTGCTGCCAGAGGTGGGGGTCCCTGCCTCAGCCAGCACCGCCAGTGTGCACGCCCAGCAGAAACGCAGCCCATGAGCAAAGCGCTCCTGGCCCACAGCCGTTTGCTGCAGGCTGCCCAGCGCCCCCCTTGCCACCACCCCCACGAGCAACCAGCCGCGCTCCAGATGAAAGTGAGATGCGCACATACAGATTTCCTCCTAAGGGGAATGGTTTGTTTGACAGAAACATAGAAAAAAATCATAAACAGTGAACCAAACCCTGGGCTTCTTCAGCAACTGCACAGTGGGAAAGGGACCAGTTTTTCTCAGTGGGAGCCAAGATTTACATCAAAAAATAAATCACCCTTCAGTGTCGCTCGGTGGCTGGGGTGCCCTGGAACACCTCCCTGCAAGCCAATGGGGCTCATGAGGTACAGGCTGTCCTGCAGCTGCCTGTGGTACCAGCAGGGAAGATGCTTTCAAGGAAACCACACCAAGTTATCAGGAAACACCCCGGCCCTGCTCTGCTGCCTCTGCCCTGCAACCCCTAGTTCCCTGCTGGGTCCCTGAGAGTGGAGCCCTGAGGAGGCACAGGCACCCGCAGGACCCTGCCCAGGAGGAGCCTCTAACGCTGGAGGAACCAAAAGAGGGGAAAAGAACTTGATAAGGAAACCAGGAGTTCACAGGTGGCTGTTCAGGGTCCGCAGGAACCTGGGCTGGTCTGTGCAGCACTAACCTGACAGCCTGCAGCCAAATTCCTCAACCCTTGCTTGGTGGGGTTGGCATTGAAGAGAGGTCGGGTCTGACCTCCACACAAAGGGGTGCTCAGTCACTTGCTCCTTCTTAGCCACTTCTACCTCCTTCACTGCCAGCCGGGATGACCACTGGTTTTGTCTGTCACCGGAGGGTAGCTGCTGGCCTGCCATCTGCCCTGGCCATGGGCCATCCTGCCTGACCTCTTGGACATGGACGCATTTAGCCAAGGGCACTCAGCAGCTGATGGCTGGATGCTGAGGAACCCTTTCCCTTGCAGAACAGGGCCTTGGTGAGCATCTAGTGTGATGGAGATGCTCGGCTGCCTGCTAGCCGTACAAATACAGCGCTCAGCACCATTACGTCTGGGCTTTTAATGCCACGAATGCCTTTGGCAACTCCTGTATTTTCCAGCGAGCTGAGTTCTGTTCTCAGTATGTTTTGCCAATCCTCTAAACATGTTTTCAGTCCCGTTAGGGTAAACAGAAAGCTTCCTGCATCTGGCCTCTTCGTGTCTCTGGGCACTCAGACAGCCGCCCTTGTGCCAAAAGTGGGGCCAGTTCCCGGAGCAGCTTCTCCTGCAGAAGTTAGACCCCATATCAGATCCTTTTCAGACCTGTGGGCCATCCCCTGGTCCAGGCACAGCATGGACAAAGCCGTGGGGTGGTGGGATCTGCAGGGGTCTGGGCAGAGCGAGGCCCCGGCTTTGCACGCTTTTCCAGTGTCCCTGTGGTTGACTCTTCTCCAATGTCCACCTTGCTGAGAGCCAGACTGACCTCTGCCCACGCTCTCTAGTAAAATTACAATGATGTTTTTCCAAAGAAGGGTAAAATACAATTTCTCTGGGGCACTGGGAGGTGGGCAGGGCCAGGTAGCCAAGGAGACAAATGACATAAAATTTCAAACCAAGCACTATCAGGGAGATGAGAGCCTGCTTTGTGAGAAATACGGGGAGCTGTTTGGAGGGAATGCAATCAGCAGCCGGGAGCTCTCCCTTTGAGGGAAGGACATATGGGGAGGAATGAGATGTTCGTCATTTCAACCCAGACTTGCTTATCACAAGCACGAGTCCCAGCTTGTGTTTGGGAGTGGGTCTACAAAGGCTGTGCGCTCCCAAGTTACTCCGAAAGTAGAAGCCAATTAACACTTAGCAGCTTTCCTAGGGTCACATCTGACAAATCTCACTCATTTCACTAAGAACAATCTTCACGGCGAAATAGAAAAACCCCACAATGTTCACACTCTTTAATCCTAAAGCCCAAAGTTGTTTGCCCCAGTAACTTCAGCACAGGATGGTGGAAGCACATTAGCTTGGTGTCCAGGGACAAGGTTCACTCTTACCTTTTTAACCCTTATAACCTGTCTGCATTGTTCTTTCTAATCAATAGAGATTTCCATCGCCCTTTTTGGGCAGCAGCATGTCAACACACAGTCATCTGCCTGGTGAATCAGCGCAAGAAGGTAGAGATTCAGAGGAACCCAGTAACACCACTGACATCGAGACTGCTGCTCAGGGCAACTCCTGCAAGACGTTCTTGCTCTCGCTGAAGGCTGCTTGGAGGGGAGTCTGAGTGTACGCAGAGGGTGTAGAAAGACACGTGCCACTCCCAGGACTCTATATTCAGTTTTGCCATTTTGTTTTCCCCTCCTCTTTTAGTAGGTTTTGATAACACCTGCCAATGTGTCATTAGGTGGACCTAGACCAGCAAAATGACCCCTCTGATTGAAAAAGTTCTTTGTTTAATTGGCCAAAAAAGCCTCTAGGCACTGAAGAGAGCCTGGCTTATAACAAACAACAGCCACCATAGCATTTTAAGGCATTGTCTAAGGCATTGTGCACCTGAAGGTGAAAGATGAGTGCTTTGAACTGAGCAGTTGTAAGCATTTGTTCAGTCTCACCCAGCGTGCCCAGCATAAACAGTGGATTCGTTCTGGGCAGACCTGCAAGCTCATTAGGGCTGACCTAAAGCTGCTGGTGCAAATGACTGCCAGGTTCCCAAGGGGACAGCCAGGAGATGACAGCGAATTCGTTAAAGCCTTCCTGCTTTAATCCTGGAAAAAGACTTTGGGGTAGTGTAATGACATCTAAGCTCACTCGTGTTGTTTTCCATGGTGCATTGCTTTTGGCGGCGCAGCACCCCAGGTTTGTCAACCCTGCAGGACAGGCCCCCTCTCATTGGACAGGCTGTGGGGTTGTCCCCTAGGCCAGACCACCAAGAAGAGCCTTTTGCTCAGGCTAACCCGAGGATAAAGTGCCATCGGATGGGCTGAAGGGATCCAGCGCCCCAGCAGGTGGGGGTCAAACCAAGCAAGGAGGTGGGCATGGCCATGTCTCTGGGGCTTGGGTAGAAGGAGGGGAACAGGGACACAGCAGGGCAGTGAGGGGACTTTCTTCTCAGGGTGGCCAACAGCTGGATTAGCTCCATCACACCTGAAACTGCCTCCTGAAGAAACCAGCGCTTGTGGCCAAGCCCAGCAAATGGCAGCGTAGCTGGGCTTGGGCAGGCTCCAGGATGTTTGCTCTGTGGGAAAAGAAGACGATGACTGGTTTTGCCCAAAAAAACAGAGAGTAGGAGACAGGAAGAACAATAAAACCCAGCGTGAATTCCAAAGGGTCTTTGACTTTTAGAAATAACGAAGGTTGCATCTGGTTTTTTTCCCATAATACAAGAGAAACCAATTTAATTCCACTTGTGGTGAAGCATAAGATTAGATGGGACTAAATATGCGTGTAGGCTGTTTATTAGCAAATGGAAGCGAGCAGCGAGGGAAAACAAACAAGCTTGTTTCAGGGAGACTTTGTCACTGTACCACCGGTCAGAGGCTCCCCAAGGAAAAGCAGGCAAGCTTCTAATTGGACTTACGCCGCAATGAGCAGCTGGCAAAGATCCCTGCTCGAGTGGGAGAACTGTGAAATAAATTTGGTTTTTGCCTCATGATGCCAACATTTGTACGGTTTGCAAGCAGTAGTTGTTTTGAGGACTGGTTACCCAGTGGTCGGTGGGACTGCTGGCATGGCTGGCTGGGTGGCTGGGTAGGGAGGGTTCAGAGAGCTGGGCTGGCCAAAATACTACCCCCGTAAAGTGAAAAAAGGGCGGGTTCATTCCCAGCCGGTTCAGCTGCTGGAGAGAGACTGCAAAGGAAAGAAACGCTTATTTTTGCAGGGCTGGTACTTTGGCTGGCCCACCGTAAGGGACAAGGGGCTGCACCATGTCCAAAGGGGTGAAGGATGGAGGAAGGCAGCCCTGGCTTTGCTCAGTTGAGGGAGGTTTACCTCGGGGATGTTTTCAGGCCTTCAGCAGTTGGTTAAAGTGCTCTGACTGGGAGAATCGCTGCCCTCAACGATCTCCCCCTCCTCTCTTGGCAGACCTCTCTGGTGCCAGGGCCGCCTGGGTGGCTCCTGAGCCAGCTGCACGCAGCAGTGCCTTGCTCCAGCAAATAGACTCCCTTAATTTGCCTTACAAATTACATTCCTACATCGCAATATGGGTTTGATTTTTTCCATCAAAACATACCTATGGTCTAAAGTCTGCATATGTGATGCTTTATAAGCCCTTTTCTTCCAGCGGACCCACTACCCATCCTGCCATCTCCATCTTCTGTTTGAGAATTGGATTATTCCTTCCTAAGTGCACTACTTTGTACTTGTCTTTATCAAAGTCCCTCCTGTTATTTTCAGACTGCTTCTTTAAACTTATCAAGACCATTTGGAATTCTAATCTTACCCAATGTGCCTGCAGTCTCTCCCAGACTAATGCCACCTGCAAATTTAATAAGTGTGCTCTCATTCCATCGTCTGAGCCATTAATGAAAACATTGAATAACATCTGCTACAGGAATGATCACTGCAAAATCTCGGCTGATGAATCATTCCAACTTGACAATTAAATGAGAGCAGTTTTAAGCTGCCCTTATGCTCCGCCTGTAGATGCTGCCTTTGGGCCGTGCCTCCCCAACTTGTTTATGAGTATGTCACATAAGACTGCTGTCATAAACCTCACCGGAGTGAAGACACATGGCACTGACTGTTCCTGCCTTGTCCAACAGACCCTATTACCCTGTCAAGAAGGGAATTGGATTGTGTTGACACGATTTATTCTTGACATATTCTTATTAACTTCAACTTTTCTCAGCCTCATCATCTAGGTGCTTGCAAGGAATTTGTCTGATAATTTGTTTTAGGATTTTTTCCAGAAATAGAAGTTCAGCTCATGGCTCTGTAATTTTCTGACTCCCACCACTCCCTCCCTGTACTCAAATGAAAGGCTCTTTCTCTGCCTGGGGGCAGGTTTTGCAAAAGCTCTCCATGGTGGCTAGAATCTTCAGAGAGCAGCCTTAGGTCAATGTTTCCTCTGGACTTTTGAAAAATCTCTTCTCCATCTGCACAAAAGGCTATGGAAACCAGGGAAGGTGCTGTTCCTGCACTGCCCGTCTTCAACGCTGCTCATTTTTGAGGTATGCAGAACAGGAGGGCTTTCCTTCTCCACCCCGAGCACCAGGTAATGCCTGGTGACTGCTGTGACAGCAACAGAGATGCTCTGCTGCAGACACGCGGAGCCCACTCGCTCACCCACCGCTGTGTCACCACTGTGTGCTGAGTCGCAGCTCGCCAGCTGAGCTCGGGTTCGGCAGAAGCCCATCAGCCTGGTTTTAGAATGACTTGCTGATCCATTAGCTTCTTCTGAAGAGAACTCTCGCCTGGAGAATTAAGGATGGGGGAGGCCCTCCGCATCTTTCAGGAGGACAATGAGAATTAACAGCACCGAGACACCGCTGACTATTATGATGTTAATTTTTCCTATAAAGGGTCAGAGAGCTCCAGGAGGTTGTGAAAGGGAGTTTCTCCGTTCTCCCTCCCGCTCCCCACTCCATTTTAATTGGCAGTGGAAGCAGAGTACATGTTGGTGCTGGGAGCACTACAAAGAAGCCACAGTCCCTTCACAGCCCCTCCTTGCTTTCTCTGCAGGTTCTGGTCACAAGATTTACAGTGTGGCCACCAAACCATACTCACACCTATTCGCTTTGGTGGCGCCAGATATGGTTAGAGCATCACGGTGGTGCCTGCGTGCCCAGAAGCATCCTCAGAAGAGCAGAGCACTGAGCCTGGCCCCGCTCCTCCCTGGGACAGCTGTCCACAGCCACCACAACCTTCTGGAGCAAACTTCAGTGCAATGCTATAACCCTACGATAACGGTCTAACCTTCAGTGGTGGCTGCTGGTAGCTGATAGCCTTCAAACACAGCCTGATGGGAGCAAGTTACCATGGCAGTGGGACAGAGAGAAGCCGTATCTCAACGAGTCAGGCATGGCATGCATCGGGCTTCTACAATAACTGTGTTATGGGAAGAGAGGAGCAGTGGGGGAGGCAGGTGTACACAGCAGAGAGGTCAGCCTGCTGCCTGCAGGCGTCCATCCGAAACCCTTTCACGCTAGATGTGCCTTGAGGAAACCCCTTTGGGTGGGGAGCTTCAGCAGGCACCGTCAATGGGCAATGAACACTGGCGCAGGCGCCTGGCTGGAATGACAGCCCTTATCGGTCAGCACTGCTAGGACACGCGCAGCTGAGCAGCGACGGTTACACGCTGAAAAGCTCCCGGCAGATGGGGACGCAGCCTCTTCTTTAACCCCTTCCCAGCCTGACAGATCACGGCATGAAAAGGAACTGCCAGCTGGAGCAGGCGGTGGCTGCACACAGCGTGGTGAGGGATAATCCCCCAGGAATTCTCCCTCGAGGAGACTTTGCTCCCTGTTCCTGGGGCTGGCGGCATGGTGGCTGTGGTGCGGCAGGATGAAGGTGCCAGTGTGGGCTTCCTGCTGAGTGTCCCTGCCGCTGCGTCCACCCATATGGCCTGGGAAGCATGGCCAGCAGCCACAGAAAAGGAAGGGGCTGTCAAAGCCGTGCAGAAAAAACACAGGGACAGGCACTTCACCACTTCTCCAGATAGGCCCCTTTGCCTTGGCATAAATGATTTGCAAGTAGATAAGAGAAGGAACCACCTTGTTCAAAAGCACTTGGTAGCACAGCTCTCCCCTCTTCCTCCGCAGTGCTGGGAGGCAGCAAGGACCGCAGTGGGCACAGGGGTGCAGTGCCTGGGGGCATCTACTGAGCGTTTTAGAGCTTGAAGAGCAGCTTCAGCGGGTAGCAAGGGTACCTCCCCCTCACCACTGGGATACGTGGAACTGGTACTGTCTGGGAGGGCTGGACACAGGATGGGAAAGGGCTATGCTGGCAGTGAAGCTGGAAAGGAAGCCTGGTTTTGGAGGGCAAGATGGGTGCAGGGACAGGTCGGGCAAGGTGCAAGAGTGGGTAAGGCTGGGGGAGTCAGTCTGGTGCCAAGAAGCAGGAGCTGGAGAAGAAGCCGTGGGTGAGAGGCTAGCAGCATGTGGGGAGTGGGGAAAGGTGGGGGAGAGGTGCCATGCCATGTGGAATTAAACCTTTGGGATACCTTTGAGTTATCCCTTCCAGTGATGCCCATGAAAGCCTCACCCTCAGCGTCGCCGAGTCCCATCAGCGAGTGTGCAGGAGAGGATCCCCCATAACCACGCTTGCAGTTACTGCTGGTGAGAGATGGATTTTCTGCACTCAACCAAAGCCCTGCCAAGCTGATTTGAATCAGATCCAAGAAATGATTCCAAATTAAGTTGGGCAACAGGCTCTGATGAAAAGGCCAGTTAATGGGAGAGCGTCGTGTCCAGAGGGTGAGGGGGGCGGAGGAGGGGACTGTGCCATGCACAATGGTCTCTCAGTGTCATATTCTGCACAGAGGCGGATTTTTATTTATTTTTCTCCTTTTTCATTCTGAGATGACACAAAGGAGGAGAAAATAACTCCTTTTCTACCCTGAAGTGGAAATGAATGTTGCAGCTGTGCAAGCAGCACCCGCCCTGGTCCGCTGGAGAGAAAGGCCCCGGTTCAATGAGGGGAGGCTCCCATCAGCCAGCAAATTATATTACTGGGGAAGGAAGATTCAAGCCTCCCTTGTGTGATGCTGGTTCGCTTATATTAACCCTTCTGCCTGCTGCTTTGTTCGCTGGCTTGCAGATGTCCCCGGAGGGGCTGGTGGGGTGAGCTGGCAGTGACCTCTCCCTGGGGCTGCCCAGGTCGGAGGAGCACCCGTAAGGCCCCAATAACCCCGGCACTGCCGCACTGCCTCCCGAGGGGACGGGAGCGGGTGCTGCGTGGCCAGCTCCGGTGTGCCCTACATCGGTCATTAGCTTTGCAAGGGAAGGACTGGAACCAGCTGAAAGGGAGAGAAGCTTCATCACCGGCAGTGGGGAGGGAGGGGGTTTCTCTCCATTGCCAACCAGGCTGCTTCCCGGAGCATCTGCCTGTAACATCTTCCTTTTGATTTTCTTTCGCTGATCCACAGAGATGATTTGTCTGCTGATGCTATCAGCTCCGTCTTTGCCGTACGGTGGGGTATGAGATGGGATGCTCAAGGGTTCATCGGATGAATCAGTGGACCCTGATATTTCTGCAGGGGAAAGTGTGAGCGAGGTGAATGTTTCTGGCAGGCAGAGAGCAGCTCCAAGCTGAGGATGCAGGGAGACGTGGGATCCTGGGCGGGAGAATAACCTTCCACATCACAGAAGAAAACAAGATCTGGACAAGAAGAAAAGAAAAAGAGTTATAAACCAAAGTAAAAATAGAAATGACATAAGTGATTACAGATTAAAATAAATGAGGCTATTCTGTGGTTTACTAGAGCCAGTGCGGATATTGAGGAGTAAACTGTGGTGAGGTTATGCGTTACGGAATAAACAGAGTGAGTCAGGGTGGGAAATAGGTAAATATTGAGAGCACAGAGTATTCAACATTTACTAATTATAAGAGCAGGAAGGGATTCAGACCCAAGCAGCAATGAAAAAATAGCACTTTAGGGAACAGCAACCCTCCCTCCCCACTCCCCTGATGAAGCAGCTTGAGCTGCTGAATGAGACAGTCAACGACTGGGAAATGTGCAAGGAAGAGGAAGGGGAAGCGACCAAATGAGGTGAAGGATCAGATGGACTTGGACTTGGACTTAATCGTTACTTGAATTAATAAGATTCATCCAACTTTTAGATCAGACCCTACTGCTTTTGTTTTCCATTTAATTCTCCTTGGGGAGCAGTTGCACAAGTCAGTGTAAGGGCGAAGGCTCACAAGTCTGAAGTCCACAGTCCTGCGGCATCTGAGATGCTGGGTCCCTCCTGCCTTCCCCCAGCCTGTGTCCGATCTCATTATTACCCAAGAGGTTCTTCTGCACTATGAGTTGTTCAGGGCTCTTCCTATCTGTCTGTGCAGACCCCAAGCTGCAACTGAAACAGCAAATCGCAGGAATTACTGGTTTGAGACAGCAAACTTGTCCTCTGTGAGAGTAAAGGTGTCCTCCTGGATTTGGGGAATGCAGTGACATGGCTGTGTACAATGAGGAGGTTTGATGCTTATGCTGGAAATAGGGAAAACCACAAGAACAGAATGGAATTCAAGAAAATTGCCCTGATTTTTGATTTATGAAAGGGAGAATAGCGTTCCTCATCTGTCACTCACTTCAGGGATCCTGAGCCTTGTACCCTATTCTGTACTGTGTGTGAGGGATTAAAGAGCTTTTCACTATATCAAAGATTATTCTCCTTCTTCTTTAAAGAGACTTGAAAGAGAAATAAACTCCAGCTGCATTTTCTCACACAAGAATTGAGTGGAACACGTTGAGACAGTCTGTGCTGTGATTTATATGCACCAATCACATCTGAGGGGGAGTATGAATAACGCTGGCCACAAAGAGACTGTGGCACATCCGCCTCTCTCCTCGTTATTGATCCTGTGGGCAGAGAGGTTTTGTCATTAGCCTCTTTATCTTCATAGCCTCTGGCGCCGGGCCTGGCATCAGGCAGGGACAGCGCAAGGCAGAGGTATGGTCCCCCTAGGAGGGACCTCCACGGTGACTCCAGGCCGCTCATCCAACCCTCCAGACCAATGCCTTCCCCACAAAACTAGATGTTCGGGCAAGGCCCCTGTTAGTTTCCCCCATCCTTCAGCACCGGAGCAGAACACATTTTATTTAAAGAGCTCTCTGTTATTCTGATGTGACAAGAGACTCTTGGAGGAGCATTGGGGAAGGTCAGACCTTTTTTAGGCTCCACATCATGAGAATCGTCATGGAGGTTCTCAGTAGTTCTCCAGCACAAGATGAGATGGATTATCTGACAGGAATAATGTAGGAGTTTTCTTAGAGTGACAGAAGAAGCCTCATTTTTAACTCATTTAGTCAGAGCTTATCAAATATTTTCACCTGAGTCCAGGCCATGGTGTCAGGCCAGGCGTCAACTGTCCTCACTGCATCCACCAAGATGATTACTATGTCCTGAGCTGCCTAGTCCTGCTCATGGTAAGAAGCCCCCAGTTGTATGGAATACCTTGATGGGTACAACCTTCAAGGCCAATTTGTCCTTCTAAACTATCTTAAAAAGGTCCAAATCCTGCAAATCTCATGGTGCGTTTCCCTCCCCAAGAAACTTTTTATGGCACAAAGGCATCATTCTCATTGCAGGTGATGTCATTGATCTCTTTTAATACTAAGGGAATTTACATGGCAAAGTACCCATGGTCTCATCCCATGTTTGCATCATCACAGCTGGAAGCCGTAGGGATGGCTGTTTTGTCACAAACCAGAGAAGTGTAGCACCAAGGTGGAGAGTGAGCGACAAGAGGAGCCGAATGCTGCAGAAACGTGGGTCCTGTTTTGAGATAAATGCTGCCATACACAAAAGCAATGCACCATGGGCTGTACGGAGGTGGCATGTTCTCCACTAATTGCTGTCCTGCTATGACTTGGGCTTTTGGGGTCATTCAGGAAACTCTGCAGGACACAACAACCCAAAAGGCCCAAAGGAGAAAAAAAGGTTAGGCAAGACCATGTTTCACCATTAAGATGTGTGGTTCCCCTCTTCCCAAACTCTAGATCTCACACAGTGTGAGAAAACAGCTTGTCCCCAGGCCTCCAGAGAATATGGGGTTGGAAGGGAAACAAAGTGTGAGGGTGCCTTTGCATGGGCTGGTTAGGATTCAAAAGCTGAAGTCAATGTTTGTCTTGAGTTTGGCTCCATCTCCAAGACTGCCAGTGAGCCATCCTGCACAGTTTCTGCCTCAGCTGTTAGAGCGGAGAGTGTTTAGAGGGAAGGAGATGATGTGTTATTTTCCACAGCGATATGATCTGGGCCGCCTGGCTCAGCCACTCCGAGGCTCTTTTGCATCCAGTATAAAACATGCAGAGACCATCTCAGGTCAAGCACACATCTCCACAATTCAGCCCCAGCACTGCGACTGCAAACCCTGCTGGGCTGACAACCCTGGGGCTGCAGCCCCATGGTGCCTCAGGAGAGTGAGTGAACATCGTGCCCTTCTCGGGGCTGCTACCGCTCTGTCAACCAGGCAGTGCCAGTCTGAAACCAGAGCTTCTGTTAGGAGATTGAATAGATAAAACACGGTGAGATACTTGGGTGAGGCAGAGGACACAGACCCAGTAGATTTGGGTTCCCATCTCACCTTAGCCAAAAATTTGCAAGGCAACAGGTCGCCATTTGTGTGATTTGTAGGCAGGAGGTTCAAAGAGTGTCATTGCTGTTTCCCATCTTGGCAAAAGGCCCTCACCATCCCCATCCCCCAGGTGACCACCTCTTTCGGGGCTGCCATCACAGCGTGACGTGCTTTGGGCCCTTTGCATGTTCTTCCCTCCCGAGCAGAGGGATGCCCCATGCAGCTGGCTTGAGTCAGTTCAGCAGCTCAGCTCCCTTCCTCACCATAATACCCTGTTGTTGCTGTGCCTTTATATTTGTGTCTGTTCTCCTGGAGCCGCTGCCTTCAGCGCCTCTTTCTGTTGGCTACACAAACCTGCTCAGTTGGCTGCTGGATCCTGTTTTGGACCTACACAAACAGCTCCATGCAGCACATATCCATGTGGATTCACCTGGCGCCCCCAGAGACATGGACACACGTGGCAATGAATGCAGCCACCCAGCCCCTGCTCGGGCATCTCCTGTTGGGAAACCCTGCTCCAGGTCCCTTCATCCATCAACACCCGCCCAAGAGCTTACAAACCAGCCAGAGTCAGAGCCAGAGATAAAGATGAGTCAGACATGTAAAACGTGAAATCAGGATGATTTTATATCATACGTGAAGCAATGAGCAAGAGCGTTTGTGGAGGGAGAGGTAGTACCTGTCATGGGCATCAGTTCTACAGCAGGGAAAAACCAGAAGCCTTTTCGGGGAGTTGTCAATGTCGGATCCAGAGCTAAAAGGCCTGTTCACATGTATCTATTTCTATCATTAATGAAGATGTCAGGGGGTGCCAGTCCATTCCAGTGGGTTGGGCTTTCTTCGTGGGGGAGGTAAAGCCTGTGAAGTTATTATAACCCACCCTCTCTGGTGCCATCCCATGTGCCAAACCACAGTACGTCTGGGTAGCTCCACACAAACACCGCTGAGTCAACCCAGAGAGTATATTTGGGCTCTAACAAGTCTGTCTCATTTTCCAGTTTTGTGACATGAGCTACACTGGTGCATAAGTGGGAAGCAAATGTGATGAGTATATAAACAGAAGAGAGAATATGAGTCAGACCCAGCAATCGAGTCACTGGAAACAAGCCACGCACTCTCCGGATTGTGAACGTGGGGATTGGCAGGTTTTGGAGGACTTGTGCTGGGGATCTCACTAGTGGAGAAGAAGACCTGGAGCCAGCACACTGGTCAAAAGAGCAGAAGTCTCGGGCCAGTGTGATCACTAGAGGAAGGGTTTGCCCTGCACCAGTTTGTGCTGACCGCATGGAAGGACGGACAAGAAATCTGTCACCTTTTCAAAACCTAACACTGGGGTTTTTTTCTCCTCCCACAACATGTGCTTTGTGGAAGATGCAGTCACGAGCCTCGCTAATTGGCTTCATCTTGAGGATAAAGATTTCCTTTCTGGAATCAGTCAGCAAATACACTCCTGGATTTGCCTCTCTGATCTGGACAAGCAGCCCCTCCCGTTCCCCCAGTTACTGGGGATGTAAGTTCTCCTACTTAGCCTTGAGGTTTAGCAGCTTTAGAGGCTCTTGCTTCTGAAGAAGTGATGTTATAGGGCATTTTAATTAAGAGGAGAAAATAACCCTAAGTTATTTAGTAAGAACTAAAGCCGGATCCCACTCTCGTCATCAGCCCAGCTAATGACCAATCAACCCCCTCAGTCATGCCCGCAGGAAGGAAGTCCCAGTGTCTGGAAACTGGCAGACCCTGAGTCCACAGTGGTGAGAGCATCTTTGGCAAACTAATCTCATTTTCTTGGCTTCCCACTGAAAATTACAGTCAAAACTTTTGAGTGTTGTTACCACTTGGCCGGTTCTTCTTCCTGACGCTTTCTTGTCCTTTTGGTTTTTTTAGCAGCCTTCGGTTTTCTGCAGGGAAAAATCGTCTCTCGGCAGCTCTTCCTATTGCAAGAAGGACCGAGTAACCATTTTTTGTCTAGAGAACTGATCAGGGCAGGTTAATTGGTGCTATTTCTGTAGGCCTGCACACAAAACGTTTGCTGTGCCTTCGCCCTTTTGAACAAATACAGCTAGAGGTGCGTAGGTTTTCCTCTAACAACTGCAGATGAATGCATGTTAGATTAGATAAAGCTGATTTCAGGCTTTTTTTCCCTAGTTCACGCATTGGTGTCTCTCCGGTGATTTGTTCCTGAGCATTATTTCAGGCATCTCTTCAATAAATGTGATTATCTTCTATGAAGTCATTTGTTCTTAATGGTACAAAGCCCCAGTCTGCTGTCAGACGCAGAGCAGGCTGAGCGGGTCAAAAGCTGGCTGATTGTGCAGGGCAACAGCCCATTTAAAGGGCTGTAGGTGAGTACGTAGAATATCTGAACCGCAGTGCAGCTACCAGACATGACCCTGTAATACAGGAGCAGTTTGTCCCCTCTTCGGCTCGAGGAATGTGATAAACGGTAAAAAGGCTTTTGAACGAGACTCCGGCCCATCCCAAGCCAAGAGCTGTCTCTGGTGCCCTGGGGTCAGGACAGCAAACCCCAATCAGTGCCCGGAGGGGAGGAAGCAAGGCTGAATATTGTCTGTCATCTCCTCGCCTTGGTGCTTTGTGGCCTGAAACCCACAAAGCCCATTTCAAGGAGCACATTGGCATCTCTTGCCCTTCACTGTCACCCTTGAGACGTCGAGCTTTATTGCAGCCGAGTCTAAGCAGACATTGGGTGCACCAGCTCTTCCCCTGGCTCCGAGCACAGTCCTGTCATACTGATGCTTTATTAGTTTGTGGCTGATCCCATCTCTCCAGTGAACGGTGGTATGAAACTGATATCAGCAGTGACAGGCAGGATTACCGTCCTCGCTTCTTTTGAATATTTATATTACTTCACTATTTATTCATGGCTTGCTGATAGAGTATTCACCTCTGCTTTGGGTCAAGTCTGCCCGTCCTCAGTCTTCTCCACCATCATCACAATCTATCTTCAGCCAGGCTTGATATGTGTAGTGGAAGTTGAAATACCTCTTTGAAATAATTTTTGTGGTGTGTTGGTCTGATTCTACAGAATATATTAGAGGACAACCAAAACCAACCCAAAGGCCAGAGCTAAAAAAATGTGCAAAAAATTAGATAAGAAATGCTAAGAAAGGCAAAAAGAAAACCACCGAGGCAGCAGGGAACGGAGAGAAAAATGAGAAGAGGAAGGTAGACCTGCAAAATCTGACCTGTGTGTGGGTCATCGAGTGCCCAGGGTGAGGAGAGAGACTTGATGGGAGATTATAAACACCTCACAACAGCAGCGGTGAGGGAGGGAATCAGTCACACCACAGAAGACAGTAAGACAACAAGAACGGGTGCTGAGGAAGGGTTGGTTTCACAGCTCTCTGCCACCAGACATGGTCTCCCTGGGAGCAGGACAGCATGAAGGAGCTCTCCTCACCAGCCTGTCAGAGGAGCAAAGTGTGACTGGCCGCATAGCCCAGCGATGCTCCTGGCAGCCCTCCTCGCTGGAGCAGCACTGGCAGCATGTGTGGCTCAGTTTCTGACCAGGAGCCACGGGAGGCACAGGGACAGTCTGGCTGTAATTGCATTCTGCGTTGCAGGGAAGGCAGCTTCCCTCCCAACAAACCTGTGCGCAACTGAGTGCAACCAGAGATAAAGGAGATTAGCTGCCTCCAGTGTGGGGAATACAGAGCTAATGGACTTCCCGCACGTACCCCGCAGGTAGGTTTATCCGCTTGTTATTTACTGCTACACCATTTAAGCCAGTGCAGTGGTGCTCCCCAGGACGTGCCTGACTCTCTGCCTGGAGCAGAGCGATCCATCCATCATTTATCTGTAGCACTACACGGGGATTTTGCCTTGCCCTGACCAGGACTACCAGCCATAAACAAATCCAGCAGTAGCCTGAGCAATTCTTCTCTTTCGCTTTGTCAAATGAATATGCTGCAACGTCCACGTTGCAAATAAACTCCAAAATCTGAAGGTTGTATCAGCCCCATCTTCTGGGCCAGAGAGCAGCCTCATCTGTAACTCCACCTGGCAATTCTATTAGAACTCTTCTCTGCAGCCAGAGGTTTCCTAGAAAAGCATGGCAGCATATCTAACCAACCTACCCTGCTAACTCGCTGGGCGACCCGATCCTAGTGGGGGTGGACCTCAGAGGTGATAAAAGCAGAGCACAAGCAGCGGTTGATGCTTGCCGTGGTGAGCAGGGGGGAGGCAAGGGGCAAAGACCCCTGAACTTCTCCAGTGCAGAGCTCCTGGTACCACCCTGTGTCTGCCAGCTCTAAACCCCGGGAAAGTGCTTTAATAATGTCTTCGCATCTTCTGCAAATAAGTCAGTGCCAATACCTGAGGAAGGCACTCCCAAACCACCCCCCACCCCCCACCCCACCCCCCCCCCAGCATGGTTTTATTAACATTTATTGCATACATAAAAAGATGCAGTTGAATTCAGCTGAGAAAGAAGGATGATTTAGCTGCGACGTGTTTATGATTGGAATTAGTCAGCTACTTACTTGTGGGCAACAAATGGTTTAGTGTTGGCATGAATATTAGTGCTTTGGGCTTGATTTTGTTCAGAGGGGAGGAAAAAGTCACTCTCTGTTTTCCAATGAGCACCAAAATCACTAATTACTTCTGAAAATGGATCCCTCTCTCTACACCTCTGCCATTTAAAAGTGTTTACCGCATCCTGTACGTCAGCTGTTGCCCACATCTGTACCACTGAACGGGGTACCTTTCCCCCTGGAAAATGTGGGAGCCTTCCCCTTCAACCCCTGGGGAGCGGCTCAGCCCTGCAGGCGAGACTGCGGCCCCGACTGTTCCAGCATGCCCAGTAATGGCATCGCAGAGCTGCTCTTGGTAGCAACAAAGATTTCTGAAACTTCAGAGCGAAGGTTTTTATCGTATGATAAGTCCCAAGTGGCCTTCAGCAGTGGTTTGGAGACATTTTTCAAGCATTTCCTTGCTCGCTCTTTGTGATTCCTAAGTGCTAAGTGGGAATGTGCCCTCAAGCTGTATTTAATGAGACTGGTCTTTGCATCGTCTTGTTCCACCAAAGGTCCCGTCGCCACCTGCAAAGCTCGAGGTGCGAGAGGTAACCACCGTCTGCTGTCCCGCTGCTAAAGGTGCATTGATTTCCACTAGACAGCCCTGTTCATACTTCCGGTAGTACGGGGCTTTTCTCCTTTGAGTTAGAGTCTGGCCTGAAGCCACACGACAATAAGCAATGGAAAATGTTCCCAGAATAGATCTCTTGCTGTTTCCCCTTTGTCAAACATTGCCACATGGGGAATGGAGAAGTTGAAAGTAGCAGCAGATTATGCAAAGTGCTTGGACACGAATTACAAGATGTGCCCAGATAATGATATATTTTTTGTTTGCAGTCTTGTTCAACTATCGAGCATTAAAATGAGCCTTCTGTGGTGCTTTCCAGCCTAGGATGGGAGCTCTTTCAGCATGCTGATGAGCCCAGCCCTGCCGTGCTCCACCACAGGGGCCAGGATCATCCATCCCTGATCTAACTGTCTCAGCTCTGGCAAGGCCACGGAGCGTAGCGAGAGAGGCTGGGGGCTATTTTGGCGGGACCAAAGACAGTGTGCAGTATCATCATCATCATGATGATCGTCATCATCATTATTTAGTGGTATTATTATAGTTGTTGCTATTATTATTATTGTTATTTTCAGTCATCTGTTAGGGACCCGACAGCCAAATGGGATGTTATCTAGTCTGCACAAAGCAGGTTTCTTTTCTATCCTGGTATGAATGAATTTTAATCCCTGAGGGATTTTGGAATTGGCTCTACTGACATAAAAAAATAGGAGCATTCTTGGGACAGGTGCCATTACAATTATGTAGATGAATCTTCAGAGGGATGGAAGAAGACTTTCCACTGCTACCGATAGGAAATGGGACAAGGAGACTTTCCTACACATTTACGGCAGATAAGGAAAGTGAGTTCTTAATCCCATACCGTTGCTTTAAATATAGACTCAGCCTGATCCTTCTCTGTAAATGTACAGTATAAAATGGAATTCATGCAAAAAGAAATGTGCATGTGTATGTGTGTGTGTGCACAGAGCCCGAGAAGTGTTTCAGCTCCATTCTCCTCCAGATCAGACCCTTGATGCCTAAAGCGTATCCTCTCCCGGTACTTCAAGAGCACCTTGAAAGGACGGTGATAAATCATGAAGAGCCTCACAAGTGCTCAGGGCTCATTTCTCTGGCGCTGAAGTGTTCATCTCCCAATGAACCAGGTGTCAACACACTGGAGTCGAGTGCACTAACATGCCAAAAAAGAGACCACCAGCTTGCATGACCACCTGTACTGAGAAGGCAGCGAGCTTGCTGGGTTTCCCAGGACAGGAAAGGTGGAGCTTGGGGTGCCCCTTGTCTCCAGGAGCTCTTTCACCCCAAGGGAGCAGTTGTAGCCCTCTCCATCTTCTGCAGCACATTTTGATGGCTATTCTGAGCAGAGACCACACTCCTCAGCTCTCTGAAGACAGCAGTACTGGTCCTCACAGGTAACAGTGATGTCATTGTTTGTTTTCTTGCCTCTTAACAACTCGTGAGTCTGCTGGCTGTTCCCTCACTGTGCATTGCGGCACTCAGGACCAGGCTCTGAATAGTGAACTGTCTCCAAAGCAGCCTTCCTTCTCGCACCAAATCCTGCTCGTCCCTGAGCTGATGGTGCTTTCTGCCTGCGTGTTGGTCAGGAACCAGAGTAGTTATTCTGTGCAGGACGCTAGTGCCAGCTCAGGGGTTCTGTATACCTCCATTGTTTTATGAGCTCTCAATTTCTGAGCTGTATCTCCCAAGGCTGGGATTTCAATACAAATACAAAGCTAAAAGAATCTGCTGTCACAGTTAGACCTACTGCACCAGTTCATCTAGTACAGGCACCACCCTCCCTTACAGTCCTTGCCTTGTTCAACTGATGACCCTCCTTTTTGTGGGTGACGGGGGAAATGAGCGTACAAATGGTGCCAAACAGAGCAACCATTTTGTATTTTACATATATCACACAGCTTTATTTTTCTCTCACTTTTCAGCTGTTATCACAGCATTTATGGAGGAAAGGAAATGTGTGGATGATTTGTGGAGGAACAGAATGTGCCTTGAATAGATATGTGGATTTCCAACACCTTGGGAGCTGTCAAGGAGAGTATTAAATGCTGCCCGTGAAGTTGTGGAGGTCAGTCAGGAGGGCTTTGTACACTGCCAGGGTGTGTTGGGTTTGCATGGCCAGGTTGGGTAGCAGGGGGCTACAGGGGTGGCTTCTGTGAGAAGCTGCCAGATTTCTCCAGACTTTGTCCGATGGAGCCAATGCCAGTCAGCTCCAAGATGGACCCAGCACTGGCCAAGGCCAGGCCCATCAGCCAGTGGTGGAAAACATATTTAAAAAGTGGAAAACTGAAAACTGCAGATGGAGAGAGAGGTGAAAATTGTGAGAGCAACAACTCTGTGAACACCGAGGTCAGTGATGAAGGAGAGGGAGGAGGTGCTCCACGTGTCGGAGCAGAGATTCCCCTGTGGCCCATGGAGAAGCCCCTGGTGAGACAGGCTCTGTCCCTGCAGCCATGGAGGTCCACGGTGGAGCAGATGCCCACCTATGGTGGGCATCTGGCATCCAGACAGGGTCAACCCACCACAGAAGGCTCTCTGAGACTTGCCTTTCAAGAAAAGATACGTGTGGGGCCTTATGACTCTAGTTTATTTGGAACGAAGCAGCCTGACACCATAGGCAGAATGGTGTAGGGAAGGAAAACTGTCGAGACTGAGCAGTTACAGCAGAGGGTTTCCAATGCCATGCAGTCAATCCGCATGTCTCAGCTCTGGGGACGTATCCCTCCAGGTCAGACAGCATTTCTGACCCACATGAGACAAGTTGTGGACTTTCTGCAGGGATATTCAAGAAGATGATGGAGAAGTGGATGCATGAGCTTGAGAAGCGTGAGACACCACATTTTGGCCACCACACAGCCTCTTGCTTTCCAAAAATATTGATGGATTATGAGAAAGGCACAGTTCAACCCGGTGGGGGAAAAAGTGCACAAATGGTTTGTAATGAACGAGGAGTGACTCAAGTTGTTTAGTGTCTTCTCCCCTGACTGTATATTTCCATGTATTCTTTCCTCTTGTTTGGTTTTAGCCTTCAAATATTGTTCACAGCTTGCTTTTTTAAAACCCTTTTGGGCCACTAACAGCTCCCTGCAAGCCAAGTTATCTTACCGAGACAGTTCAAAAGAGCCCCCACTGCACCAGAGCTTCTGACAAAAACTCTGCGGGAAAAAATCCAGAGCTTCTCACTCAGAAACAGCCGGGCACACAGCTCCGACAGCCCCATTCACGTTCCTCCAGCCAGAGGAACTATCCTGCCCGTGTGCTCAGAGGCAACAAATCCCAGCGAGACAAAACCAGGCCAAGGCAAGTTAATTTAAATGAATATTCAAGAGGCGTTTTTTGGCAGTAGCAGTCCATCTTTAATCAAAGGTGAAAGGCTAATTGAAGACAATTAGCTACAAAAAGCATTGCCTCACTCTGGTCTTGCTGCTGCCTTGCTTCCCCCCTCCACCCCCACGTGCACCATCCGCTTTCTGCCGTCAGATCTGCCGCGAGAGCAGCTACAGTAGTCAGAGTAAAAGCGGAAAGGAGGGCCACCTTGGACCGGCGTGCTGGGGCTGGCTGGGTCCTGACAAGCTGTCAATGGCTCCCGGGGTGGGGATGACATCCAGGAGTCCCCGCAGGTGGGTGAGGCAGAGGTGACTCTGCGAAAACCACGGTAGTTCCTCCCTTCTGGACCGTTCGTATCTAACGGCATGGGCGGCAGAAATGCTGCTGTGGGGTTTCTCAGATCAGTCCCCGAGGTCTGGTTCGGAAGATGGTGCCATGGTTCCCAGGCTCAGTTTGGATGGCATCAAGACCAGGTTAAGCAGCAGGTAATATCCCCAAACCAGTAGTTCAACAGTATCATATTTACAGTCCTCTGAAAGTGTGGGAGAAGGTCCTGGTGCTCTGTTACTGTTCACTGCATTAATTTGTTCCAAGAGTTCCTTGTGTTTGAATCTGAGAGGGTTTGACTCAGCCCCAGTACAAAATAACTCTGCTGCAGAACGCCCCCCCCCAGCTCCTGAATGATGCCGATCACTCTCTTTGTTTTCTTCGATTATGTCTCCCCTGAAGAGCCGCTTTGACACCCACACCACGGGTGGGACAGCAGCTCTCCCACAGGCTGCAGCTCCGGCAGACAGAGTCCGTGAGGGCTTTGGAGACAGCACTGATTTTCACTATGGAGCTGATCGGTATCGAGCATAAGGGATGATTTAGCCAGGAGCTACTGTCTGCATCCAGGTTTTGGAGTCTATAACCCACCGTGAACATCCCAGCTCTGGTCTCCCGCAGATGCCATACCCGCACGCAGCGGGACAGCCTGCGCCTGGGGACCGTGTACCTGCAAAACATGCAACTGCCGCAGGGAAATGGCAGTGGCTTGTCCCAGACAGGTATCATGTTCTTCTGTCTGAAAACAACTGGAAGTAGTAGATCTGCAAACACAAGGAGCATTTTGCATACCTCTCCGAGCAGCACATGCCTTAGAGGAATGTGATGACAATAAACTTGTTATTATCTGCCTACACAGCCCCAGCCCTGCCCTCCCGCAGCAGAGCTCAAATCCGAGACTCTGGCAGAAATAACAACCAAGCCGCAGATATGGAGCCAGATCCAGCCACGGCATGGGCTGACTCAGGCCAAACAGACCGTGCCTGGCACACGGTGTGGTGCTGGTGGTGCTGGGAGGAGCTGCACGTGCTGCAGAAAGGGGCTGAGGTCACTGCCTCAGCTGTACCTGTCAAAACATGGCCACAGACTGCCCTGAAGTGACACCATCCTGTTCACAACCTCAGAGGCAAGCTAATAAATGAGCGGAGGGTGTTACTACACAGTTACTACACACACTTGCGAAGAGAGATCTTCTGGTAGTCCACCCGTGAGCACACTGGTCAGAGCACCAGAGCGGTCCTTCGAGAACAGAAACCGCTGCCTCCTTCACCTAATAAACAACGAACACCCAACAGTTCAGTGTCACGATTTTAAACTTTTCAGAATGAAGTTGTATTTGACAGCTTGAGAGCTGATCCGACCTTGGGCACAACCACCTAGCAAGGGAGGTTGAAAAGAGGCAGAAAATACGCGATACCATAGGCCAGGGAATTCTGAGATCTCATAGATTTTGCAAGAGCGCAGAGGGCTCAAAGCAATAATTCTTCATTAATTCGACAGGAGAATAAACAGCCTTTTTTTTTTCACATTGTGACAAGAAAGTAAATATACAATTTATGAGATAAAATGTTTGGAAAAGCAGATCTAGACCTCTGTCACACCACAATCAAGGTGTTTATCACAGTATTAAAGCCTACCTACGCAGTAAACTCATTATCGTTAGGTTACACTGGGTAAAGCGGTGTGTTCATCCACAGCATAAGGAATAAGCACAGGCACTGCCAGGTTTCCAGGCAGTGAATTCCACGTGGTGCCACCAGCAGACCTCCATCAACATCAGATGTATTCTAGAGATACACATCAGCACCATAGAACTGGGAAAGAATCAGAGAATGGGGATAATTGCTGCCTTTTTTGTGAGGCAGATTGCCTTTCAGAAAGAGTAAAGAGAGAAAGGAGACCTCTTTAGATAAGGCTAACAACCTGGGCTTTGGGCAGGCGGACAAGTATGCACCGTGTCCCACCATCTCAACCATTCCTGTTATTAATAATGCATTCCAAAATGTTGTGTAAGGACTTGGCTGAGCATGTGTCTACATAAAAGACTAACTAGATACCAGGAATAGATTGTCCTGGGGATGACAGGTCCAGCTGTGCACAAATGATTAGTCTAGGGCATGGAACCTGGCTTCTGTCAGCCTGGTGGACGTTACATGACCAGGGCATTGGAGCTGCTCCACACTATTCATCAGTGCTGGGCAGCATTCTTACATTTCGGCTTTGGGATTATTTCCTCGAGTGAAGTGACAGCGGGGGAGTACAGAGATACCCGCCTGCGTTACCCGCTAACTGCGCTAACACCAGAGGAGATGAAATGTGCTGTACTGGAACGGCATCCTCAGAGAGCACTGTTAGCTGGATGCGCCTTCAAAAGCTCATCATCGCTGCATGGCTTTCTTCTTCATAAGGACTCTCTAATTTCAGCACAGGTCTTGGATGATCATCCCCAAGTGCTGGAGAGAAACCTATCTCACATTTTCATGCATGAAATGTACTTTGGCAGGGCAGAAAAAATCAGCAGAAATATTAATTTCTCTGCCTCCAAAGGCAGAGACTGAGCTATGTGGGAAGCTGAGATCATTGCTACAGGCAACAACAGGCAAGGCAACCTGCCACAGCTGATGGCCATCTCCAGCCCTCTCCTTCCAACCCGTGCAGTGCCTGCCCTTCCTTCCCCCTCTTCCACGTCACCAGCGCTTTGGATCATGGTCCAGAAGTGACAGGTTGGTAACACAGAGGCAGGTGTGGACGCTCTGAAAGTTGTCGCTGCAAAACTGTGCTGAGATGGCTCAGGGCCCAGAGCTGTTTTCTCCTGAGCTGAAGTGCAGAGAGATCTGACAGCCCTCCCAGTGACTGAGAACGTCAGTATGAGAGAGGATTTGGAAACGCTGCCCTAAACAAGTCTGTTTCATCTTTCCCAGAGCTGAGAGGACCCTCACGTAAACAGGGTGAGTCAAACTTTACAGCCAGGTATAGCGTTAGCACCCCGCAGAACAGCGGCTCATTCCGTAGGGGTGTGACGAGTGTCCTCCTTGCTGAGGAGTTAACCTCAGTGGGTCACCAGCGCTGCTGGTCTCACCACGGCTGGGGTGCACCGGGGCTCTACAAAGCCATTGGTGCTCCTGGCAGGCCTTGGGGGAAGCTGGGGGACTTGCAGTGAAACTCGAGGTAGCTCAGGAGGCCACAGCTGTATCAGCTCCACCTCAGGCTTGTGACTGCAGCGTTGCAGTGACCACATTCAGGGATTCATTTTTTTTCCTCCTACGTGTTTCAGAGAAATTACAAAAATTGTATGAGAGTACGAGGTATCGGGTGCAGAGAGCTGCAAATAAGCACGGTGCCCAGCAGAGCAGTGGTCGGGCAGAGAGGGGCCACCCGACCTGGGTAAGTCTGGTCTGAGATTACCCATGTTAACTAGTGACAGCTCTTGCAGAGACCTGCCTGACAAAGTCCAACCCCCAAAACACCACATTTCCACTGTCCCACTGGGGCCTGTTGCAAAACTGATGAATGACAAAGTATGACGATCTGCTTGCATTAAAAATTATTCCTACCTACCCCTGAAAGACAAGAAAAATCAGCCGCAAGGCCAGCCTGGTTCCCCTGGTGCTGTGCAAGTGAGAACATCCATCACCGTGGCTGGACTTCGTACTGGGAGTCACCACTAACATTAACATGGAGAAGGAATTGCTGGTTGTCATCACTGGCACAGATAAACGACCGCTAAAGCTATTACTTGTATCAAATTCCATCAGCACTTAATATTGATGATGGTTTTTTTTCTGTCTGAGATGATGATTAGCAGAGTGCAATATTTAACTTGGGTTCAGCTAATTGAATGTCACATGTTGTGCATAGCCTGGATGAAGCTTAAAAGCTTTCAGACACAAAAATGAAATTATATTGGCGTCTAAAATTGGATTAATTACCTTATCATTAGTTAATATTAGCCACGGTGCTTCTCAGACATAAAATCCTGTATTAGTACCAAGAAATAGCATCACGCCGTGACTGAGCCCCCTCTGCACTCTGCGCGTGGTTTTCACTGAGGCGCAGGGTAGGTGCTGGACCAGATTTATTGCTGGCATCAGGATATATTAATGGGAGTTTTGTTCACTTACAGCAAAGAGTGTTCTGGCTCATAGCACAGAAACACACACACCAGAAACAACGCGGGCAATTAACGGTGAGCAGACAGCCAGGGAGAAAGGGGGTTTGATTCAGTTATCCAGGAGAGGGCTGGGTGCTTTCGTAAAAACCATCCTTCACTGAAGCAGGAGTTGTTCCACCTACCACTGCCATAAGTGAACACTGGCCCGTGACCTCTTATGGCTTGAGAAGTCAAACTTGGCCATGGCGTAAGGTTAGAGCCCCTCAGACCAGCCTCAATTACATCCCGCTGGAGCAGAGGTCACGGCTGTGATTTTGCAGTCTCTTGGTTTTGCTCATTCCACTCATCTCCCACCTGCCCGAGAGGATGGGGCTGTTGGGGGCTGCTGAAATCCAGCTGGTCTCTTCGCTTTCGGGCAGGGCTGGAGCAGCGCTTGGACCCCACAGCAATGGGACAGGAGCCACAACTGTCCCTCCCTCTACCAAAAGTTCAGCCCCCCATGCTGGTGGCTCCTCTGGTTTAGTGCTGCCTGTGTGGGATGATGCTCCACAGAGCCGTTCCCATGGCCAGCAATGAGCGTATGGGGTCCATAAACCCCGGTGACTTCGCCAGCTGGCTGTGTGCTGTGTGAAAACCCCATTTTTCTCCCAGGTTTTGCACTTACGGGCTATCAGCTTCGCTGAACGCCGCCTGATATTCCTGCGAAGAGAAAGCATTACGGATTTACTGTTTCCAGCCTGTTCATATTTCACACGGCTGCAGCATGTCCCTCTTACTCATTTTCTTGGTAAACGAGACCATTTCTGTCTTCTCAATCTCTTCTCAATCTGTCTTCCTAGGAAAGTTTTCCCATGCCTCTAAGCGATTTTTTCATCCCACTCTTCTATTACTCCTCACAGCGGCCGAAAACAGCTTCATCCTAATTAAGGCTGAAAGTGCTTTTCTGTTTTGCAGCTGATTTTTTTCAAGGGCTCAGAAATACCTTTACTTAACAAATTTGCGGTGAGACACAGGGTGCTGCTGGAGCTCCAGATGGACGGTCGTTAGAGACGGGGGTCATAAGATCTAGCCTCTCTATGAAAAAATTCTTTGGTTTCTGCTTTCCTAGTTAGAGAGCCTTACCTCTTGTCCTCCACCACCGTCAGGAATTCAACATATCCTCTAAGATTTTCAGACAGTGGCAACCGTGCAGCTCAGTGAAGCAGCTTGTGAAAAGGATTTGGGGATCATTGGACTGAGGAACTTGATTTCAAAAATATCATCTCTGCTTTGGCGGGAGGATCTGCTTGCCTCAGCCCCGGCAGCTCAGCAGGGACCTTGTCAAGCATGATGCTTGTTTGTTGTTCCCACCAGCACAGACCTGCTATCAGGTGTAGCAAAGCCAGTGGGAGCAGGTTGGGGTGGGGGCTGCATCCACCTCCCCCCGCCCTCACACACAGCAGAGGAGGCTACGCTGGCACAGCCTCTGAGATGCCAGCCTGCCTTTGTAGACTTCTCAAGGCTTTTTCCCCCTCTGCCAACCAAACCATGGCAAAACCCATTTTTCACTAGCGCTGCTGGAAGTGCAGAACTGGAAATTAGAGCTGCCTTCAGCAGATGCTGGTGTGAAAATGCGGAGTTTACGAGATGTCAGAGTGGGAGTGCGGGGATGCTGGGAATATCTGTGGTTTATACCGATCTCCATAAAAATGAAGTCAGTCTGGTAAATCAGAAAAGAAGACGTCTAAGTCCTTGCCTCTCTTTCTTTGTTAGAACACAGATTTCCCGTCACTCCAGTTTGAGACTATTTATTTTCTGCAGTGTGAGCTTTCTGCTCAAGTTTTAACAAGGGACACTCCTTCTGGTTTACAATACATGCCACTTGCAGAGGAACTGTTAATTGATTTATTTTTCTTTTCCAATCAGCAGGAGGAAGAACGGTGAAGTCTCCCTCTCTCTTCCTCTCTCTGCTTTCAGCCATAGTAATGACAAACCCTGAGATATTAGAAGACTCATCAAGACCAACCCTGGGTGGTTTTTTGACAACCTTGCCTAACCTGGTGTTTTTGAGGACAAGAACATGTTCTGTGTCACGGTTGTCACTGTCAGTACAGGAGCTGTACTTCAGAAAGCCCAAAGTAGGGTGACCTATTTTGGGGTGTATGGATTTGCACTACGACTCCGGAGATCTGGCCACCGTGCTGCCTCCCTACGTGATGTTCAACAAATTATTTCATCTCCTGTCCTCTCTTTGATGCTGTTAGACTGCAAGCCATTGAGGTCAAGACCTGCCATTTCCTGCACTTGCACAGAGTATCTTCAATGCCTGCAGGAAAAATTATAAAGACGACAACCAAAGTAGAGGGAGAATTCCACCCCAGGCACACAGAAGTCAGGTGGTGATCCTGTCAGAAGAGGTCCTGGATAAAGTCAGTTCTCTCGTATTGGGTAGGTGGCTTCACTTCAGTGTTCATCTCTTTTGTCCCTGGGGCTTAGAAATTAATTTTCTCTTCCTGCAAAAGCTACTTGTAACCTGGCCCACTTTGGATGAAAAGCTGATGTGGCTCCCGGCTCAGCCAGAAAGGCTGTGGACCATTGGTCCTTTCCAGCTGTGCCTGCCATGACAGGCAGTTCCCCCCCACCCTTTGCTCCAGATGACAAACTTTCCCATTCTTCTCCAGCATCTGCTGCCTATTTTGATCAAGCCAAACCTGCCTCTTCCTTTTCCTTTAATTGTGCTGAAGAAGTGAACAGCATTTGGCTGGGAAATGTTTCCTCAGCAAGGCAAAAATATGTTCTGTAAGCAATACTGAGTTCTCAGCTTCCTGCATGAAGCAGGACAAGATCCCCTTCTCTTCTCCTGCCTGTCCCTTTAGAGGTGATCTGTGGGTGAGGCACTGCAAACGATTAATCAAAAAGAGAACCCCTCCACTATTCCTCCCCTATAGACCAATTTGCACAAGAACTTGAGGAAGGATCATTTCATGCAGCATATGTGTCTAGTGCCATGGGTCATCACCAGATCTGACAAATTCTCCTCTCCTCCACGCTGCATACCCTCAGACAAACGTCATTTTCAGATTTTCCATAAAGAGCAGACTGATGACTAGGAGGGTAATTCAAGTTGACTCTTCTGGACATTTTCAGTTTTCTTCATGATCACTGGAACTGCGAGCACATGAAGATCAAGAAAGAATGTCTTGATGCCTCGTGTTAGTGTCTCCTGAGGGTTTGCTGGTGAACTTCAATTACAATATTGCTATGGTAGGTCTGGGTGGGTAATTATCCTGGAATTAGAAGATGGAGTTTTTGCCATCAAGGTCATTGGCTTCACTCCAGTCAAGACTCTACCTTGCCTTTGTCCCAACGGATCTCACAGGATGATTTTTGTTGGTGGGGACCTTGGGAGGTCATCTGAGCTGACCTCCTTGTGAAGGTACAGCTGTCTTCACAGTTAGATCAGACCACCCAGGGCTGTGTCCAGCTGAGCTTTGAGTATCTCCAAGGGCGGAGATACCGCAGCCTCCCTGGGCACCTCTTCCAGTGCGTGACCACTTTTCGAGGGAAGAATGTTTGTCCTTACCTGCAGCCAAAATTTCCCTTTTTGCAACTTGTCCTTGTTGCCTCTTGTCCTCTCCCTGCCCTGAGAGGAGCCTGCCTCTGTCTTGACCCACGAAGTCAGCAGCGAGAAACCCCCTAAGCCTTCTCATCCCGAGATGCATCTTGCAGGGCAGCCTGCCAGTGCCCCTCCGATGGATCTGCTTCAGCTCAGCCACATGCTGTCTTCTGTGATTTGGAAAGAGCTCTTCACGCATCACCTGATGTGAAAGTTCAGCTGGCAAAACACGGCAGGAGAAGGATGCAGGATGCAACCCTGCCCCTCCGGGCCTGTTTTCCTAACTCGCAATTGTAAGGGATTACCTTGACTCATGAATAGCTCTGCCCTGTTTGACAACTGTTGTCCAGAGCATCTGAGATGTGCTCAAAGACCTGTGTTTACCCTCTGCTCTTTACCTGAAAGCCTCCCCCTGGAACTGTGGTGTCAGGACATGACAAGTCTGCCCTGTTCCAGGGGTGACACTAGGCTACATTATTTTTGACAGTGCTACAAGGTGGAGAACAGCTGGATGTGAGTAAAATCTGCAGAGAAAATGTGCGAGAAGAAACGTGCAATACTTTTCCCTGACCTTCATGCTCCTGGACATCTTTGCCTGAAGAGCTGTTCCTCAGTGCTTGGATTACTGTCCAGACAATGCCTCCATCATGTGCTGTCGGTGTAGCATGGGCACGTCTGAGGAGAGGCAAACTCTCTGATGTGACCCATGGCAATTGATAGCCATGCTAGGTGAGGTGTGCCTTCCCCAGGACTGTGATGGGGAAAAGGAGAAAAGCAGCAGAGCTTCGCTATGGCTTATGAAACAGGCAAAGGGAGAATCAAGCCCATAGTTCTCTCTGTGCTCTCCCATCTCTCTGGCAGTGCTCGTGAAAAGGGTCTTCCTCACCTCTCCCTGCCCTACGTACCCTTTGGGTCGCATTTTGCCTCAGATCCAGCGGTGTAACGTACGAGTCGTCTCGGAGCACAGCCCGCTTCCCTCGATGCATCCGAGGATTTCCTGCTGGCTGCCGCGGCGTTTCCCGGTTTTGTTTGTTCTATATATACACGTGGGCTGTCACAGCAGAGGGTTATTTCAGGCAGAGCGGGACATGTCCTCTGTAGGACGGCTCTCGTAGCTGCCCTCTGGGAAGGCCATTGCGAGGGCTGATAAAGCACTCTAAGGCTACACAGCACTAAACGCAGCTCAGGATGCTCCTGCGCACAGGGGTCCTGCATAGGCTGTATCTCCACCTGCGTGGTGTTGTGGACAGGTATCAGCCCCCCTGTCCCGTGCTGAGCTGCAGCAGCTGTCCACGGAGCCCACACCCTCATCCCACCTCCTTGTTCTCCATAAGCTGGACAAGTAAAAGAGGGGTTTGATTCACTGTCACTCCCACAAATATTTTTAAATTTTGCACGGCCAACCCCTGAGATTCCCAAATATCTTCAGCAAATCCAAAAGGTCCCTCCACAAATATTGCTCCTCATACACAGAAATATTATGACAACATCAAATGTGAATACATCTGATACTTCCCAGAACAGGAAATTGAGTGATGGCCAATTCAGCTTCTCTCTTTCCTCTGCAATCTGCAGGCACAGGAGACAGCGGGACGGAGGGCCTGGAGGTGCTGTTTGCTCTCTGTGAGATGTGTTTACTCGCCGTTAGTTGATAGCTAATTACGTTAGCGCTGTTCTCCACTTCTTCCCCCGGAGCTGCCCTGGGAGGTGCTGAGAACGCTCATGTGTTCCAGCCATCCAGACAGCGCTGCTAGCAAGAAATTCATCTCCCAGCAAGACTGTTCAAGTCAAACAAAAATTACCATGCAAACCGGACAAACTCCAGATTTGCACTGAGTGATGGATCGACAAACCATTAGAACCAGAGCAGCGTGCTGTGGGAGAGCAGCCCCAAGCCCCGGTCCTGCAGAGGGGGAGCAAAGGGCTCCCTCGGGGCCCTGAGTCCCTTCTGCTGGCAGAGGATGCACCCCACTGCCTCCCTGGCAGCCAGGAGCTGACCTGGTAGCACAGCAGCCCTTCCCAGTACGTCCCCCTGGCTTCCAGCGTGCACTGGTGTGTATTAGCTCAGCGGCAGCTCAGTGCCTTCCTGAGAGTCCCCTTCCCTGCTGCTGCGGTGTGAAGGCTGGCAGGGTGACATAGCCCCTTGCCTTCTCTCCCACAAAGATGCTTTATTTAAAGTATCTCCCACAGACCTGTTTACTTTAACAATTCAGCCGTCACTTGCGCTGCACTCCAGTTCTGCTGGGGCTGGGAGAAATGCTAACCATGGCTCCTACCCCTGGGCTGTGGAGGGGACACAGGTTTAAGACAGGGGCTTAAAGCTTTTCTTGCCCTTGAAAAGCACCACATAGCTCTCCCCGCCTGCCCTGGGCTCTTGCACGGAAACCAGGTCCAGGCCCGCTGACCAGAAGTGTGAGAAATCTCAGCACACAGCGGTGCTGAGAGCAGACCCCGCACCAACAGGAACCAAACGCTGTGCCTAACCGCTGCCATGGCAGAGGAGGAGAGCGGCAGGGAAGCGGAGCCGTGCCTCCCTCCGACAGTTCATCCAGGGCAGTATCACCTTGCAAACCAGACCCATGGAAAGCACGGTGCTGGAGGCAGGGTATCAGTTGTGGATATGCACATTATGGGTTGACCATATGTGGTGTGAAACCACCTGCCATTTCTTGTGCTGGGAATGAAATAATTTTAAAAAGGGGTGGAGGGAGAGAAAAACTGTATTTCCTGGAAGAATAGCCTGGCCTCTGCACAGAGCAGCTGCACATGTCCTGCCAAGAGCCCACACCAGACACCCAGCTGAGCCTCCTGACAGGAGGTAAGAGCACAAACCACGGCTTCCCCCATTTTCAGACTTGAAGAGGCAGGGCTGGGGGTGGGTTTCACTGCTCACTTCTAAATAGCCTCAAATCCTGATGTCCTTGGGAGAGCAAAAGTCAGCGAAGAAAGATGCTGAGGGAAAACGAGGGACGTGGTCATCACTGAGGTTATCAGCTACCGCCACAGCCTATTCCCCATCCCCTGCCTGTCTCATCCCTCTCTCTGCTCTGGGCTGTGTGGACACTGAGAGCATATCTAACAGCAGACGCTTTTGAGAAGAAAACCAGCAGCTTTCCTCTATTTAGGGACTTCCTTCCCAGTTCCCAAACAGGTGTCATCTGGGAGCTGGCATCTAGCCGTGCTTGGCTGGCCCCGTAGACACAAGTACTGGTCTCTGCTCAGCTTCCAAGGCATCACACAAGCGATGAGTCTGCTCTGGCCTTTTAATTCACCCGTGGCAGCGAGAGCGTACGCACTGCCTTCTCCTAAGTCCGCTGCGCTGCTGCAATCCCAGCCTGGGGCAAGCTGGGGGAGCTGGGGGCTGTGCTGGCTCCTTGGGGAAATGGCTGGTGAGAAAGGACGGTGACCAAAGTGGGTTTTTCCATGGCCAACCTGTGTGGGAAATGTCTAGGATACGAACAAAGAAAACGCCAAACCGCGAGGCAGACTGAAAGGAAACAACATGGGCAACAGGGTGGGTTGTTGGGGTGGTTTTAAAAATCAAAATCTGCACAAATTCAAGAAGTCTGTGCTCTAACACACAGACATTTTTCCTGCGGACTACGTTAGCTGACAAGTCCCTGTATGTGACTTGTCGTATTTCCCTGCCTTTTCCTTTATGCCAGGCAATGCCGCTTCCAGTTGCTGATGCCACGTGTCAGCCGTGTGAAGAAAAATGGTATTCTTTTATTTCAGTAGGTTTTCAGTAGGTCTTGTGTACTTCATAGCTCCCAGTTCCTTTCCTCTTTTAGGGAAAAATGTTTCGTTTAAACTTCAGCAGTATGAAAAGCTCTTAAGTTACGCAGTAGAGGAGATTGTCTCCTAGACGCCATTAGGAACAGGGTGGTTCTGTAACGTGGAGGCAAAAGCCTCATCCCTTCTTTCGGATCCCGAAATCAACATGAAATGTAAATACCCAGAGGAGAATGGGGATGCAGGATGCAGAGCAGTTTTCCCCAGCAGTGGGGGGGTGACCAGGGGATCACTGGGGACTGGTTTGACAGGAGAGCAAGCAGGAAGCCACCCTGCTCCAGGCTGGGCTGGACACCTTCCCTCCTGCCCAGGAGGACCTGCCTGGGGCTCTGCCCACACGCCACTTCCCCCGGTTTGGCCATCGCCATCTCCTGCGGGATGCTGCGGGTGGCTGCACCAGCCCCAGCGGTGCCTGCCAGCCTTGCAGAGGAGCCAGCAGTGCTGGGAGCTCCGAGCAGGGCTGATCGCACCCGCATTTATTCAGATGAGTGGAACGCAGCCTTGCAGCAGGTGACTGGCTTTTTCTTTCTCCGGGGCAGGAACGGCTGCTGCCTACTGCGCAGGCAGCGTCTCTCAACACTGATTGAAGGGAAGCCCTGAAGGGATGAATATATTTCCTTGGCCTAACTCTTCCTCCAAGAACAAGTGGACTGTGATTTGGCCATGATGTTTGCGCACAGGACCTGGGTACGGCTCCCAATAAAGGGAACTCACTTATTGCCATTGTGACATTAGGATTTTGCTTACCAGTTCCTGCACGATTACAGTTTTTGACCTATTACTGGTAGAAAACACCATGTATGGAAGTGGGGGTGTTTTAACAGATTGCTTGTCTAAATTAGACCCAAACGATGTCATAGCTATAGCAGCAGCAATCCCAGACGTGGCTTCGGACCTGAAATGCTAAAGCCTTTTGATGCTCATGGTTCAGCAGTGTCATGGTTTGACCCCAGGTAGCAACTAACCCGCCCCCAGCTGCTCACTGACTCCCCCCTGATGGGATGGGGGACACAATCAGAAGGGTAAAAGTGAGAGAGCTCATGGGCTGAGCTGAGGACCGTTTAATAGGTAAAGCAAAAGCTGCACAGACAAGCAAACCAAACCAAGAAATTCATATGCCCCTTCCCATCGGCAGATCTTCATGGAAAAGGATGAAGGTGACCTTGCTGGTGGGAAGGACAAAGTGTCCTGGCTGCCATTCTGGAGTCTGCTCATTTGCTACTTCAGCTTAGTCTGAAGCGCAGGACAGTGGAAAGCTGGCGAGAACGTTCTCACGTGGCATTTCCCAGAGCCAGCTGCAGACTGAGAAGTGAAATGGAGACGGTGAGATCTACTGTCCTCACTGTCGAGGATCAAACTCTAACCGTGTTCCAACACGCTTCTCTAATTGTCACAGATCTGTGGTATCAGAGATGCTTTCCTAAACCCAACTTCTGAACTGCACAGGGTGTCAGAGAGGTGGGCAAAAAGGGAGGCGATAAATGCACACTGCATCGAGTGCCGTTTGTAACTAACGTGACATTTTACGGGGAGTGAAACTAGTTTTCTGCAAAGATACCAGATATGGGAAACATAGCTGACAATTAATGCAGCAGGAAAACAGACTCGGCGTGTTAGGGGCAGGCTGGAGAGGTTTCAATGAACTGATGTCCTCATCCAGTATGGCACCAGTTGGGGTGCGTAACCACACAAACCACCGCCCTGTTCTCCTGGGCAGGTGATCCCTTCTGAGGTGGTTTAGAGATACAGTTTACCACTGTCGCGAGATGATGTTCAGCAGCCAGACAGAGATGGTACCTGCCATGGATTTCAGCAGGATGTTACACTGCCTAGAGCAAGGTGTGGGGGCTTTTGCCCTTTCCCACCTGCTTCTCAAACAGCTTGCAGGTACAGTCACCCCTTAACCTGAACTGAGAGGCTTTCCCTCTGCATCAGTGCAGCTTCCTCCTGCTCTAAAGCATCACTGCTGCAGGGGTGAAGGGGCTGCAATGGTGAGTCTGTGCCCCAGGAACGATTCCTTCTGCTACAGCAAGCAACAGTGGCAAGTTGTTTGAGATCCATCAGCCACACTATATTTAGTATATTTTTTTGATTGAGATTTGTCATGGAAGAACAAATTGCATCGTTCGCAAGAATAATCCCTCCCCCACAGAAGCGCTTTGAACAATGGAGATGCGAGGAGTGCTATAATTATCTAAACTGCAAACAATCAAATCACATCACCCCATTAGCTAAAACAATCAGGGCTAAATGACAAAGCGGTAGGTACGTACCTCAGCACCTCCACAGCGCAGCTTTTCCAGTGCTGCTGGAGGTGTTTGCCTACTGCCTCACACACCTTGCACCAAACAGCGGGTGACACCGACCCCAGGGCTTGCCCTCAGTCAGCCTCAGCAAGGGCTGTCCAGGATAGAGGCCACCAGGAGATAATCACACAGACATTCACCTGGCTTCTTGGGGGGATTTTACCGCCTGCCGGCGACTCGGACTGGACACAGGGCTGCTGCTGTTTGGACCCAATTATATCATTGCCGTTAAATTATAATTTCAAGCCAGAGTAGATGCATCCATGCACATCATCTCGACAGCTTGACTGGGTGTTTTAGGGTTAGCCCCAACTCTGGCATGTTCTTTTTAGGAACTTCCTACTCCTGACAGCCCCAGACGAGTGTCACCTTGTCCCTGCCAGGCACTGGCTTTAAAGGTAGGGTTGTTTCCCAAGCAGACTGATAAATCATAAGAATTAAGGAGCAGAAGCTCCGGTCCGCTCAGGAATTCTGAACTGGATGGTGCCCGTCTGTTTGCCAGGAAGAAGCAGGTTTCACGGGCGATTTACAGCCGGTGAGGAGGTAAGACTTGCTGAGATCTGCCCGCCCGGGACAGGCAGTGTTTTCACCTGGAAATGGCAGAACTGTGTCAGGTGGAGTTCCAGAGCAGAGCAGAAGGGCTGAGCGGCTCCGTTACCAGGACCAGGGCTTGCAGGAGGCCCCAGGGGTAGGAATAAACTCAGCAGAAAGCCTGCTGGAAAATGTTCCGGGGATATTTCACGGTGCACAACCGGCACTTTAGGAGAGGGCAAGTAGAAAAAGCTTGGCACAGGAATAGGACTGAGCTTTGGGAAGCCATTAGAAGAAAACACTTTACTCTGAAGCTTTTTGAGTTGGAGTGAGGAGCAGAAGTGCCTTGCAGTGAGACCACAGCCAGAGGAGTCTGTCCCTAGATGCAGTAATTACCTCATTAGGCCTTGCACTGCAGTAAGGTCAGCGTGCATTTTTTTCTACTCCATGCCTGTCTATTGCTAACAGTGATTTGGGGGATTGGCAGACTCCCCTCTTGCCTTTCTGCTGGGAGCAATGGGCTGGATCAGTGCAGGACCAGGGCTCCCCAGGAGCAGCCAGACCACTTTTGAGGCTTAAACCCCATGGCAAGGTCATTGTAAAGCATCTCTAGATTGTAAACTGACCAGCTGCCAATACAGAGGATGAACAAGGGGTTTCGTGTTTAGGGGCTGCCCCATAGGACCTCGGGGTGCCCCTGGAGAACATCTCTGGGCTTTGAATGCACTCTTCGTTCATATGTGCAAGGATAACAGCTGCTTTTCCCAGGCTTTCTTCCTCTCTTTTGTCCGTGTAAAATTATCTTTCTTCCTGAAGAATCGCAACAAGGAAGAAAATGGCAAATTTAGGCTCCTTTCATTTTTTTTAACCCCAGCATAAAAATCGCTTCCCCCAGCACCTGCCAGGCAGTCGTGTTTCTCCTTAGTGTGCATCCTCTGAGACATGCTGGGTGTTTTGAGAGGGAGAGAGGAGAATACAGAAATCATACCAACGTGGCCAGGAGACAGGAGAATAATCCCGTTCATCCCTTTTTCTCTGCTCTCCCCAACAGGGAATGCTGCCCTTTACACCGCACGCGGAGGTCCGTGGGGTGGGAACGCTGTTCGGAGACAGAGACGGGCAGAGAGAAGGGCAGTGAGAGGAAAGGCGGCCCAGCAGGGCCTCCAGGAGGAGATTTATTTGCAGCATAAGCCTAACACCGTGGGGAAGATGACTTTCTCTGCAGTTCTCACAACTACTCACCTCCTGCCTCGAAGAGAACGCTTCTGCCTCCTCCCACCAGACCCCCGAAACAACTGTTCTGGTTTGACAAGACAGCCCGTGTGCAGGCACTGCGAGCAGATCCATTAAGGGTCGAACCGCTGGCCACCCAGCCATCCTTACGTGGGCCAACACAGGGGTCTCTGATGCCCTGATTTACCGCTGTTATTTATGCTGTGCCGATTTTGAAGGAACCGTCTTCACACAACAGAGCTTTGTGCTTGGCCTCTCACAGTGTCTTTAACAGGGCACCAGCCACGGCAGCGAAGTGAGCAGAGCTCAGCCGTGCTTTCACCTGGTACAAAGCAACAGCTCTCAAGGGCCAGGGCTGCGGCAGACCCATGGTCTCCCAATAGCCACCTCCTGCCATCTGGAAGACTTTTTAGCTTTTCTCCTGGTTAGATATCCCACAGATCTGGGTTCTGGCTCCAAGCAAACCATCCCCTTCTCCCAGCTCCTGTGGTGGGCGAAGGCTTCCTGAGCGGCAGCCGGCACAAGAGCCTGCTCTATACCCTGACAGTAACTCCAGCAGGCACAGTGCTGCACGAGAAGGAGAAAGCTCTTCAATCCACCTGCCTTCTGGCTTTACCCCTTCCACTCCTGGTCTCTGTGCTTTGCTTTCTCTCTGTTTGTATTCCTGTCCCCAGACCAAGACACTTTTTCTCATCAATCTGTGTGGTTTGGGTTTAATTCCACGTTAGGCATGCTCTGTTTGTCACTGGCGAAGCCTTTGCAGGGCGAGCTCCTTCATTTAGAGAAGTCTCCTGGGAGATAGAGATGAGGTTTATTTCTGGCCCTGCCCAAGCTAGTACCACTTGTACGTTCATCATGAGAAAGCAAACTGGTGCTGATGGATCCTGTGCTGACAGATCGCCTTGATAGGGGACAGAAAGCTGCAAACAACTCCTTGAAAAGGGCCTATCCCTGCTTCTCCTCAGCAGATCACCCGGCCACATCCCCACAGGCTGCTGTCAGCTGGGGACCTTCAGCTGGAGGCTGCTGAAGACCCGTAATCATTCCTGCCCCAGTTCACATCTTGGGTCTTTCTCCCTCTCAGTGACACAAGAAAGACGGTGATGATATAAACAATGAATGAGAAATAATAGGTGTCCCCAAAACATCCCAAATAATTCTTTAAGAATGTGCTGGATGGGGATGGGGACAACAACTAGTGAAGGATATAAATATTGTTCCTCTGGGATGGCCCAGCCTGGACAAGGTTGGCATCCAGGATGTCTGCAAAGGGGCCTGTGCTACCCCCATTGCTAAGCCAAAGCCAGCATGGGCTGGCAGCTGGCATCCACCAGCCCGACCCACAATCCCCACATCATCATGGGGTGGTCATCCCCCTTCTCTGAGAAGTATCAGGGACCCTTTTCAGTTCCTCCAGCACCTGGGTTATAGTTTTGTAGCTGCATTTTGCCTCCTGAATGGGCTAGTTTGGAGCAAAGCTTGGTTTGGAAATATCCCAGAGACTGCAAGTGGCTACAGGGGGCAGTTCACTGCTGCCTGGTCCCCTCGCAGCGATGCCCACGGGCACACTGGCAATGCTTCATAGACCAGTGGCTGCAGAAACCATCATACTGCCTGATGACACCGCCCGGTGCTGCCGCAGCAGGAAATCATAGACCCTGCCACTTACTCAGATTTTTTCTGTATGGATGGGATTTGCATGTGAAATGATACCCATGAGGAAATAACGATGAGATAAGGCCATCATTGTGCTTCAAGGCAGGGCCAAACACATTGGCTCCAAACACATTGTCCCTGCTCAGTGACAAACAGAACGAGGCCAGGCAAAACCAGCATCCCTCTGAGTGAGAGGAGAGGGCTTGGGGGAGCACTGCCCAGGGCCTTATTAGCTTGCAGCACTGGGAACAAGGTGCCATGCGTGAATTCTTCAGATATTTGAGACTTTGCTGTCAATGGAAACCTGCCAACGAGCAGTCTGAGACAAAATAAAATGGCCAGGATGTCTCTAAGAGACAAGCAGATCACAGCTTGGCGTGAAGCTACTTCTGTTGGCAGCGCATAATTGATGTGAAATAAATTACAAGCCCAAACCCGGAGAAATCAGCCTGTTCTGCAGGGCACTGCCTCTAATGGGGGCTGAACACTTCCTATTTCTGGCTGAATTATTCTAGTGTGTGAAGCATGACAGATTGAATTGCTGCCCAGCGTCTTATTAGGGTTATTTACTAAAAGGCAAAAGGTTTGGGAAGACAAGATAATGACACCCGAAGTCTGCCCGCTCCTCCCCACCATCCCCTCACCTGGCAGCGCAGCGACGCGTTGATCAGTGTGAGCGACCCGTGAGAAGCGGGCAGTGGGGACCCGCAGCAGGGCCACCACCGGGCTGTGTCACCGCGGCACGGCGGCAGGTTCCCCGTGCGGAGGCTCCGCACCCCACAGCGTGGTTTGGGAGGCACAGCCGGGATGGGGATGCTCAGCCCTGCTCAGGGCTGGGGCTCGCACCCTCTAGGGCAGCGCTGGCTGAAGCACGTGCAGTCACCTTTGGGGGACGCAGGGAATGGGGAGGCAGCCAGCAGACGGACAGCTTTTCCACTCTTTCTCATCTTTGAGAGAGAATTCAGACTAAATCCCTTCTAATGGGAGGCTGTTCCTCCACATAGCCAGCCCCCCACCTCTAGAGAGTCCCCAGGCGTTTCAGATGCATCCTCAAAGCCACATTCTGCATATGAAATTACAGCCGCACGCAAGTCCAGAGCTCCCAAAATGAGGAAATATGCTTATTAAAAACATATTTATTACCCTAAAGGCGTCCTCAAGAGGCATTGTTATTAGCCTGTAATACTGCTGTTTGCTCCCCATTGCCCATCGGGCTCTTTCGGAAGTTTGAAAAGAACATTTCTTTCCCTGCCAATTTTCTCTTTTGGCTTCACTAACCATTTCAGGGTTGGTGATGGCTCAGTTCATGACTGCATTAATTGTGAAGAGTTCAGCACTGTGACAGGAACGGCACTCGTGCAAGCTCTCGGGTGATGCTCTCGCAGGCGGTACCAACAGCAGCTCCTTGGCCTGCAAAGAAGGGACGGTGCTTTTCCTGCCCCATTTATAACAGCAAGGCCCCAGGAGCGACTCCTGGCAGGGCAGGTCACCCAGCCTGTGCTTTAACCCACAGAACTGCCACAGGACCTGCTGTGAGCGTCCTGTGGGCAGCACAACAGCCCCAGCCCCTGCCTCACCTCCCCAGCGGAGATGGGTCAGACAACAGCACTGAGCATCCCCAAACCCGTGGCAGAGAAGGAAAAGAGCAGGCTAAACTCTGACCCGAAGGAAGAACGTAGGACCCCTCCTTGAAAATGTAAAAAAATGACTGAGACGTTCCGTCTCCACTCCAGACCTGCCCCCTCCCGCTGTTCTGAACAGCATCCCCGTGTCAGGCAGCCAGCGGAGTTCCGCGGGTCAGCGTCTGTGCTGGTCACAGGGAGAGCAACGCTTACAGCGGAGTGGGGCTTTCTCCAGCGCTCGGGTTTGTGGGCTCACATCCGTCCTGTCATTCCAGCTGTGCCTGGTAAAGGGTTCAGGTGGGAGTGCTTTCGGATGGAGGCTGGAGGACAACGCTGGCTTTTTCCTCAGACCCCGCTCCCCCAGCAGACATCAGGTCTCAGGGTGCGCTCAGCCTATCCGATACCAAAACAAATGCAATTAAAAACATTGGCTGTATAGCGAACCAGAAGGAGTAAAAGGGCTTAACTCTGGCTTGCCCGTCCCCGAGCTAATGCTGTAAGCACTGGGCTGTTTGGGTACTGATGTGGGGTTCATAGTTCCTGGCTGTGGGTTCCATGTTTGGGGGAAGGAGAGCTGTTATGGTTTTTATTTCCCTGGGGTTTTGTTTGGTTGGGGGTTTTTTTAATCTTTAAACAGCTCTACATTCAATCTTTGTAAAAAGTCTTTTTTCTGGTCAGCTTTAGTGGATAAATTGGATTTCTTCACTAAGTTACAAGAAAAAACCAGGAGAACGAATCAAGGGCAAGGCTAAGGTGAGCAGTGAGAAGCAGCAATGTTTATAATGCCCTCAGGAGCTGATGGGGATGATTCAGGGTCCCGCTGGCAGTGGGGCTCCATGCTTGGCAGCCAGAGAGGGACGTTTGCCTACAGCCAGTTCCACCAGCAGGTTGGTGGTTGGTTGGAATTCCCTGTGTGTAGATCACCCTCCTCTCCACAGAGGCTGGAGAGCAGCTGATGGGCACTGTGGCAGATGAAGCAGCAGGAAAGCGGGCTGCTGTAGGGGTCAGGGGTAGCCTGCCTCGGTCGCACCACCAGGCAGTCCAGCCCGGCTCCCAGGAAAATGCCACAGAATTCAGCTGCAGGCTGGAGCCAGTGCCCACCACTGCGGCATGTCTGGCACAATCCAGGCATCCAGCACAAGCCAAAATTAAACGAGCGTTGTTTAAAATACTGTGCTATCCTGGGTGGTCTTCAGCTGCCACCAAGAAAATGCCCAGTGAGTTCAGTGTGGTTTGCATTGTTCGCTATTTATAGTGAAATACAGGGTCTGAGGGAGGAAATTCTCCAGAGACAAGCAGCGGCTGCAAGGAGTTCAGCAGCCAGCCCCCCTCCTGCCTCATGCCAGTGCTGTCACGAGCCAAGGCGGCCAACAGCAAGCCAACATCTCAGGGCTGTGAGAGCTCTTGAAGGGCACCTACCAGCATTTAGGAAGCCCACACAGCTCGTGGTGGGGAGGTGGTGCTTTGTGCCTCTGGAGCATGGGACAGCCCCTTCCTTCCCTGCTAGCCGAACCGCTGAGAGACCTTCAAAGGCTGAAGCTGGGCACAACGTACTTGTATTGCACCCCAGCAGCTGACCCCTAGGTCAGCCTCGCTGCTCAGGGGGAGGCAATGGGTTTGGGAACACAAAGGGACCCTTGAGGGTCACCTTCCCTGCTCTGAGTCTCCGCTGGTTTCTAAGCTCAGCAGACCTGACGTACTGTCTAGAGCATCCCAGGGCACTCTGTTTATGAAGAGAGAAATTAAACTGAATGTGTAGTTACTGCCACAGAGCCTGGCCTGCAAGAGTTGGAGAGGCAAATCTGGCAAAATTTGAACAGGTCTTTGCCTTAAACTTACATGTCTGTTACACGTTGGTTTACCCAGACAGAGGGTGGCAAGGCAGTGTTGATAACGCATTTCAGACCTGCCATCTCTCTCATGTTTATGCCCTCCCCCCAGATCAAATCCAGCCATGTACCTATGGAGCTAAAATCCCACAGGAAAAAAAGTCCACAAAATTATTCTCGACGCTGCTGCAGATTCTGGATTAGATCCGAGTGAAACTGTCGTGCTCCCAAGTGTTTTCCGTCAGGAGTTCAGTGGGTTGCAGATGCAGCATGGTGGGGCAGCGAGAGGGAGAAGAGGGCTGTGATATCTAGTTTGAAAGACAAGATGTCTGTGGTTACTGGTCTAGATGACTTCTGCATGGACAAAGCGAGGCCAGGACTCAAACCCGACTCCTCTTACATTCGCACGCCATCACATGGGGAGCCAGCGCCTGGGGGACCGCTGTGCACCCCCAAAGGCCAGGGTCCAAGCCCCGGATTCAGGATCTGAGGCTTTTTTGCACGAAGGCTGAGGATTACTTCCCAGCCCCGAGAGCTCCCTGCGGGGCTGAGCAGAGACAGCCGGTGGTATTTCTCCAGGGAGGACCTACGCTGCATTTTCACCCGCTTTTTGTGAGCCTGGGGAATTATCCTCTTCCCAGAACAGCTGCCACTTCCCACACCATAATAATTTAACTCAGTTAATGCAGCTTGTATAATAATTGAATGCTATGGCATAGACATCCACCTAAAAATTATATTCACCGTTGTCAACCCTTGCGTAGGGCAATTCCTCGTTACGGAAAGGAGCCGAAGAAAGGCAGCGCCAGCGGTTGGTGGCTGTGAGCAATCAGCGCTCAGCGTAAAGAGCAGTGTTTGTATTACGGTGCCAGCCTGCGCGGCTAGGGACAGATTCCGGCCACCCAGACAAACAGTGTTAGCAATACCTCATTGCACAACCAGTGGTGAAGGCTGCTGGTGTGGAGAGGCAAATATAATTACAGCATACGCTAACCCCGCCCTTTACGATCTACCACCTTACACTGCTTTGGTGCTCAATACCTGCGCTGGGTTCAGTGATCATCCCACTGTCCTTGCGGCAGAGCCACATTTACCACTGACACTAACAGTGGTGTTCCTTGCTTGAGCCACTGAAACCATGGAGCAGGTTGCCCGTTTTCAGAGGACACCAAGATTTCACCTGGTGTCTCTGAATTCCTGCTGGCTGGCTGGCTGGCTGGCTGGGTGGATGGGTGGGTGGATGGGTGGATGGATGGGTGGATGGATGGATGGATGGATGGATGGATGGATGGATGGATGGATGGGTGGATGGATGGATGGATGGATGGATGTGCTTATTACCATCGTGGATCAGCCTGTCAGAAACTTGAGTGATTCAGTTCTTCCAGTTCTCCTGCAAGACCACAGTGTCTCATCCTCTTTGGACAGGGAGGTGGGAAGGGAAGGTCTGTACTCAGCTTAGTGGCAGAGAGTGGAAGGCACCTGTGCCATCACCACCACCACCTCCAGCCTCCACCCAAAAGTGGTGCCTGACCAAGACCATGAGGGTCATATCATTACTCACATGTTGAAGCACTCTTAACAGAAAAACACCCCACAATAACAATATTGTTTGCTGGGCAGTTTGTTACTGCAATCCTGAGCGTGTTTATGACAAGTCCTTGGCTGGGATGACAGTGACATTCAGAAGTGTTGGGACCCAGCAGCCACCGGTCAGGGAAACCCTGGGAGAGTGTTAAACCCACGAAGGCTCACCGTCGGTTGACAGCTGGAATATGCTCTAATCTGCACCTGAGTGTTGGGACAGTCCTTGCAATGGACTCTGAGGAGAAGGGAAAAGAGAGCAATTAGAAGCAGTGCATCTCAAACAGATGTTGCTGGTCTGAAACTACAGTTGCTGGTAAGACAGCCTGGCCAGCTGCTTAAGCAGGGGTCAGGCTGAATTATGCCGTGCCTTCTGGCTTTAAAAGCTTGGAGTCTGTAACTATAGAGGAGAAAACAGTGTATAATCATTTCAAAATCATATGATAAAATTAATTATCCTTGTGGCAGAGCAATACTTTGCATATCTTCTCTAATCACATTACTGGACAGTTAAATGGCATAGGCAAGCAGGACCCAGCATCTTGCAGGAAAGGATGCGTTTAAGTGGGCATTACATTAGGGCTGGAGCTAAGCACTGCAGTTGTTAATGCTGTCATAACTTCTGCCGAGCCTGAGAACAGCTCCAGCTCTGAGAAAACCAGCCACATCAGGGTTTGTTTGCACTGAGATAAGAAACTGCCTTGACCTCCACCGGTCCATTTTCTGAAGCAAGTGACAGCCAAATTCTCTTTGCCTGGGCTTGGATCTGTCCTGTTCGGTGCTGTCCCTGCCCTGCGAGACCTCACCCTGGGAGGCATTTCTTGCTTTGTCACCTAAATCGGCTCCTGTTGCTATGGTTCTCCCACCGTGTGCTCCCCCTCCTCGTTCCTTAAGCCCTAGGAACTTGCTATGGCACATTTTTCCCTCCACCCTCCTTGAGGTCAATGTTATATTAACTTCTTCCATCTTTCTTTCAATTTATCCGGCGCACCGGTCTTTGTCACTGCTCTTCTCCAAGGAGCATGAGAAATAATCTGTTCTCTGTCAGTGCCATTATGAGCTACTGTAAAATGTATTCTCTTTTTAAAACCAAGAAATAATTTTAACGATAAAAATTCTTTGATCGAAGAGACTCCCAAACCAAGCTGTTGCAGTCCCCTTGTCCATAATCGCAGCAACCCGAACAGGGAGGAATTGCCAAGGCTGAGCGAACAGTGCCAAATTTTATGGCTGTCTCTTTGCAGCCCCAGCCCAGCTCCCCAGCCGTGTCCCTGCCCGCTCCCTGGCAGTGTTCAGCACAGCCAGGCTCCCGCCCAGCTGCTGCGTCCTCCTGGGCGTAAGGAGCTGCTTCAGCACATCCGGTCTGCCCAGGTTTAAGGATGATGTAGAATACATCTTCATGCCCCTCCTCTGCCCCTACAGGCACTTACTCCCTGCTCTGTGGAATCAGCTTTGCTGCTGGACGTTGTTAGGATTCACAGGGCAGCCGCCTTCTTGGTATGCTGGGAGAGTTGCACAGCTCTGGAAAAAACAATGAAAATTGCTTGTTGTTGTGGGAGCTCTTTTGCAAAAGCCCCTGAAATTGTTGCTCTGGCTGCCAGGGGGGTGAGCAGATGGGTCTGGCCCTGGAGCGCTGCTGAGGGCCAGCACAGGATTTGTTTCAGGTCCTTCCCTGCTCCTCTCCTGCCATTGCTAGCCCTAAAAAGCTCTCATGCTCCAGGGCAAGAAAAAGCGTTTTAAGAAAAACCTGCTCCGTAGCGGTAACGTACACCAAAGGAGGAGCAGGCTTTTTCCTTTCTACCTGCAGTGAGTGCCGTCCCTGTAACTGTTCTATTCACACTAAATATCGTGTCTGCTGAGCACAGAGGCTGTGCCAAGGCTGCAGTGAGGGTCCAGTGCTGGGGCCCAGCTGAGCTCTCCAGCTGAAGCAGGGCCAGCATCGCGCTCCTCCAGGTCCATCGGCTTACGGCCAGTACCGCGTCGTGCCAGGCTGCCGGGCAGCAGTCCCTGCTGGGCTGCCAGGATTGTGCCCAGAGCCGGCCCCGCTGTGATGCTGTGCTCCACGGGGCCGGGGGGAGCAGTGCGGGGCAGCAGCAGAGGGTGTGGGGCTCCTCTGGCTTCAGGGGAGCCAGACTGGAGAAGAGCTGTGTGAGGAGGTGAGGCTGGTATCCGGATGAACCCCGCTCTGCACAGCACAGCAGAACTCAGGCAGCCTCGTGGAAATAAACATCCAAAAAAATAAGCTCATGCTGGAAAGGGGATGAACCAGCAGCAGCCTCTGTCAGTGTTCTCTGAAGGGAGTGGGAGGACTGGTCCCCACGGTGGGCTGGAGCTGCCTTTCTCCAGGGAGATGTTTTGCTGTCCTCCACAGCAGCCAGAGCCAGCCTGCTGCCCACCTACTCATGGCTTACATGCCCTCCACGTGGGTGGAGAAATTCCTCCGTGTATTCTTAACCCTCGTGGGGCCGAGTAGGAGGCAGGCTGTGTCGAGGAGCTCTGCCATTAGCTGGAGATTTCATTAAGGAAGCCCTCCTGGGACAGGCACTAACGGGCTGGGCACACAGGAGAAGCCTTGGCTGCCACGGGCTGTGTGTGGGAAGGGATGCCAGCCCCGCAGAGACGAGATGATCTTCTGACCGGAAGCAGACAAAAGGGAACAGAAATTCATGATAATTCCTAGAGATTTTCTTCCTCAAAACAAACTGCACGCACGAGGCTCTCCTGCCTCTGACAGAGGCAGAAGCGGGGCTGAGTGTTGTCCCCCGGAGGCAGCAGCATGGCCACCCCAGGCGGCCCAGCCACGCTGGCTCCACGTCCCCCTGTGCAGTGACACCCAGGGGGGACACGGTCCTCTGGGAGGAAAAAAGACTGGACGCTGCAAGGATGGGCCACAGGAGGCCAAAGGAAATAACCTGCATTGCTAGGAAGGCGAGAAAAAACTGGAAGAGACAAAAAGAGCAGTTCCAAGCTAAGCTGCCGAGTTTCTCCTGGGAGGATGCACCTCCCCAGGAGAGGTGGGCCATAAAAAACGTTTTGGTTTTTCTCTTCCAGAAGGTCCTGGCTAACATTGCCAGCAGGAAGGCAGCCTCCCAGATAATACCACAGCCCAGATTTGCACAGAGAGTGGAAGCCCAGCTGGGCGGTTTCCCTTTTCAGCAGATTTCTTTAGCACAAGGGTGTTTTTTCACCACTATCATCACTGTTTAGCAAATGACAGATCTGCTGGAGTGCCTCACAGACAGCTTGGATTCACTCAGGGCCCAGCTCTGTTTCCCAGAGCCGTAGCTGCTGGGGACAGAAAGCTCTGTTTTCTCCATCTGTTGGGCACAGAAGGACTTCTTTTGCACCAAGGATATAGTTTTCCAACATCTAACTGCTTTGTTTTATAAGCCTGACGTGACGAGGCCGTCGCTGTTCCCCTATGATCTGCTGTCAACGCCTCAGACACATCTGGCTTTGTCTAGACCTAAAACTTCCGACTCTGGAGAAGTTCCTCAGCCACACATTGGAGCCTCATCAGCGGGTGCTGCTCCCAGCCGGTGCAGTGCTGATACCTTTGAGCTACATCCCTAATTCTTTTGCACCCACTAAGATTTCTAAGTACTTACCGGACTCTCATATATGAGATATTCATTGACATAACTTTTCTCCTGTATGTCCCACCTCCCCTTCAAAGATGAGGGTGCCAGCCCTGTTTGGTAGGTGGTGAAGCTGATGTGTAAAGATACCGAAATTATTTTCCTGAAACCACGCTGTCAGGTCCAAAAGCAGAGCCTGGCCCTTCGAACGCTTTGGCCACGCTCTGTCCACCTGACCCACCCCAGGCCCTGGGGACCTGCTTGTCACCTGTGCTTGGCTCCAATACCCCTCTGTCCCCTCGCTCCATGACAAATGGTGCTCATCGCCAGCGCCACCTTTGCCCGTGTCACACAGAAATTTGTCCCAGTACCAAACTTGCTGTTTGCCCAGGCCATTCATTAGGGATAAGTAGAGCAGGGAGCAATGAATGTTGCTAATTGCATATAATTATAGATCCCAATTCCCTTCTTATGCTGTATGTGTGTGTCTGTTTATAGGGCAATTACACAGTAAATAGGATGCAATTAGAGTGATCTATGCTGGAGGGCTGCACTTGTCAGGAGTGCTGAAGTGGACGGATTCCAAATCGGGATGCCATCTCCTTCACTGGGGTTCCCTAAGAATCAAGATCTTGCTGGGTTCTTCAGCTTCAGCCCTGACCATCGAGGGTAATTTTCACAAGCTTGTCGTGTTCCGCTGCTCCTGTGGCGCACAGATGTCGCAGTAATTCTCCGTCCCTACTCGCCATCCCCTTCTCTTAGTTTTTCTTTTCCTGCCATTCCTGTTCTCTTGGCTTACGCGTATGTACTGCTCAGAAACTCGCGTCAGAGCTTTAGCCGGGACTTTGAGGGCAGCTCAAGCAGGCAGTGAGTGACCAGCGGAAGCCAAATGTTCACGCTGTTCCCTGCATGACATGAGTTTGCAGGTCTTGGTCTTGGACAGAAAAAATCCACCGTGTGTAGCTGCAGCTACCTTGGGAGTGTCAGGGGAGCGGAAGGTGCTCTCCCCTCCTGGTGCTGCTTGCTGGGATGGAATAGGTTGTCTATTTTGACAGGGCTCAGCAGAGGGAGGGTAAACTGGTTGGAGCTCCTAAATGGTGTTGCAGGACGAATAAGAATGAAGTTGGCAGGGAGTGCTGAGGAGGGAGCATTCCCCACTGCTGTCTTTTGTCTCGGTTCAGTGAATAAACATACTCGAGTCCCCATTGTTGTCAGTCTGGCACTTTTTACCAGAAGTGGCACCTTAAGCAGTGCAGATGATGTTGGGTCAATAAAGTCTCTGCTAAGAATAGCTGTACCAACATCGCTTTGGGCTTTCTGTAACATTTACTGGCGAGTTCTCACATCCTCTCTGCAGAGGTTACTCAAACAGGCACATGGTTTAGTACAACCAGTGTTTTGCCTATCCACAAAGGCAACACCTGAACTCAAGTTGGACTGTGGATGCATCAGAAAAATGTGTCAGATGAACTTTGACCAAAGTTTTTCCGGCTGTTCCTCAGGTTGGAGAAAACCCCGACGCACTTTGATGGGGTTCTGTTGATGTGGGCACCACGCTTGCCTGGGAGGAACACCCACAGAACTCCCACGTTCCCACAGTGACCTATTTGAAAGTCATTAATCAGCACAGTTAGAGCCTGTCCGTGATGAAAGCACCCACGCTGACGTGTCTGCACGACTCCTTGGTCAGGTGTTTCAAACCAGGGGGAAAAAAAGCATTTAATTTTTTGGTGTTTCACAAATCCAAATGGAAACTAAATCCTGCCAATAAATTATCTCAGGCTGCTCAAAGCCCATTCAGCTTTCTGAGTTTATTATGCCAGGGGGATCGAGTTATCATGTCCTGTGTCTCAGCTGTTGTCTCTTTGTTTGATTTTAACTCTTTCATTAGGCCTAAAACCAGTCGACTGTAGCCCTGTATTAGAGAGGAAAATGGTTATAATCACTATGAGTAGCACGTTAGATGAATATGAGTAGAGCGTACCATGAATGAGTAACAGTAACCGGCAGCTTACGTCATCCTTGCTTTAGTTAAGCTAAGTGGAATTTAGGTGGCGGGCAAATACTGGAGGTGAGAGACAGAGATGAGTCAGGACTTTCCGTCAGACATACTCTTCTCCTTATTTAGACTAAGGTAAGATGGCAGAAATATACTTAACTGCCTCATCTGGAGTCCAATACTTTGTGTTATCAATCAGAACTGTAAAAAGGGGTCTCACATTGAGGCTGAGTTCCTCTGACCCGTCTCCCTGCAGAGGTTCTCATCTGCAGCAGCTCACCCCTTCCTAAACCCTAAGCCCCGAGTTTAACTGGGGTAAGACTTTCTTCCTTAGCAAGGATTCCCTTTTACATCTCCCAGTTAATCCTTGCTGTGATCACTTTTACATCTCTCTCCTATTTTCATTGTATAGCCACATCGTCTCCATTTGCATCGATCCCCAACAGACCAGCGCATGATCTCGCTGTGTCACATCAGCGCCGCGTTGCCCCTTGCTCCGCAGCGTGCTGCGTGCTCGGACCCCTGGCTCATCTCCCGCTCCCCTGCTATGTCTCCACAAAAGCCAGTTCACTTTGGCTTACTGAACTGCTGTGTCTCTCCAGCCAACGCCTGGGGGTTAACACACCTCTCCTCTCGAATGCCAGCTTCCTTGAGGCAGGAGACAGTTTTCCAACGCCGGTGCCCGCGACGAGCCCGCAGCTGCCTGTTCCCATTGGCACCGCCACGCTGTCTGTCAGATACAGATAATTGGATACGTATCTGTACATTTGCATGACGAACCAGAGGAACTGTCTGCAGAAGCAGAGACCCTGCACTTCAGGGGCTATCTCGCATCCCTTCTCCCTTTGAAATGTCACCCTCCAGTAGCTTCCCAGAGGGTGCCTCTACCCAGAGCACTTACGGCTGCAGATTTGAGCGAAAAGTTAATTATGAATAATAAAGAGAATGGAGGAAAGGACTCTGTGCTCTGTCCTTTTGGCATTAGGCAATTACTGCCTAGCTTGTTTCAGAGGTTTATGCTTTTCCTCAAGCAGGGCTTGGCTGGTGCTCCTCGTGTAGAACTAGAGAGCGTCACATACCACCAGCATTCACCTCTTAGCTCAGCAGCTCTCTTTTAAACCTGGTGCTTTGTGGCTGCCTCTGGTACCTATGTTTAATAAATATTTAAATTCTGGAATAGCTTTATACTCTGTGCACTTAATCTCTTAAAACCATGTTGCCGTCAGAGTGCCCCTCCCATGAAGCGCTGGTGGCAAAGTGCCTCATCTCCACTGAAAGCTTTTCTGACTCCCAGCTGTACTCGCTCTTATTTTTCAGCCAGGCTTTCAAAATGACATACACAAACAACCAGCTGCTAGATATTTATGTGGAACATTAGCCTTGCAATTAAAGGGAGAGAAAAAGAAGCTCTGCTTTGGGTCCTTCAGCATTTCATTACTGCCCGTTCTGCTCCATCTCTGCGTTCCTTTGAGAAGAGAACCGCATTCAGGGGCCCAGCTGCAGGCAGGTCCCATTGAACATCAGCTGCCTCACGAATTATCCGTGCTAAGCCAAACCAGTGCTGAAGGTTATGAGTGACTTCCCAGCCCTATCGGCAGCTTCTTCCTTTGGGTCAAATGAGCGTGGTGAAAAAAAGGTCCCTGTCTGGAGGTGGAGCCCATCTACAGACACAGAGGCTGTGGAAAAAAGTAACAATTGTAAGGATTAGGATAGTTTCCAAGAATCCTGTGGTAACCGTACCTGCTGCGAGGCTGTGTCGGAGGAATCAGAGTGAACTCATCTCCAAGCAGTGCCGCTCCCCAGCTCTGGTTGCTCACCAGCTGGAGACAGTGAGCAACCAGAGCTGGGGAGGAAAGGGATCCCCAGCTCAGCAGAAGAGCCCAGCCCGCTGTTGTGCACCTGGCAGGCAGGATGGAGTCTCCTGTCTCCCACCCAAAGGATGCCCGAGAGGCTCATTAGGGGTAGCCCCATGGCTGGCAGGAGTTTGTGGCACCCAGTAAGTGTCAGAAATGCAAATGTCACATTTTCTTAAGACAAGAGAATTGAGGGTCACTGTGTCAGCAGTGAAGGGGAGCTGAGCGTGGGGAAGGAAAAGGCACTTCATCCCCCCAAACTCACAATGCTCCCATGGTAATATTATTATTATTTCCATTTCACATATGAGGAGAACAAATGACACCGTGGCACACCGACTGAGAGATAAGTTTCCTGGTTTCTACTTCTAGCTCTGCATCTGGCTCTTTGTCCAGTCTCCAGACCAGATACTCACCCTGATCAACAACACTTCATTTTATCTCTCTGCAGAAGAGGAGTAAGAAAGAGCTGTCGGGGACTGCGGATATCCCCTTCGCTGCTTTTAAAGCAGTTCTACATCAGTTTTAAACAACGATGTGTATTTGAAAATAATTTAACTACTATTAATTTATACTTCATAAAGACAGCACTCACATGGCAAGTAAATGCAGCCAGGAACAACCCCTCCCCGCACTCGCGATCTCACACCCTTTGACGGGCTGCTCTCAGCCCGGACGGAGAAGCAGTTGGCGTGTGGACTCCATGCATTTTGCCATCTGACAGGACTTAATTAAAATTTGCTTCTGCACATCAGGGTGTCTGTCCCCCACCGCCGGTATCAGCCCAGGCTGCAGTGCTGGGGGAGAGCTCGCGGCGCAGGGCCATGCTGGGGCCAGCTCTTTGGCTTCCCTTTCTCCCCTGGTCCAGGGCCAAGACGTCTCCCAGAAAGCCTGGCAAGCGCTGCGGAGGTTCCTCGCTTGCAGCTCGTCGGGCTTTCCCCCAGCTGTGGACAGACAAACGGTGCTGGCAGCGCAGCACCAGAAAACACTGCTTCAGGAGCACCGGCATACCTTGAGGGAACACTTTGTGTCGGGTTTAAGGAAACTGTTGGCCGAAAGAGTTTCATAAGCAACTCAAGTGTCATTTTGTTCTGATTTTTGTGAACTACTTGGCTGTCTTTTCAAAAAGTTTTAGCTATTAATTGAAATTAATTGTGTGCACATATAAGAACACATAAGAAGGTTTATAAGGAATGATGTGTTATGTTTTTATCTACACTATGATTTGTGTTTTCGTTATGGAAACAGAGTATTTTAAAATTTCAAAATGTCACTGTCAATTAAAGGTATTTCTGTGGTTAGGAAATGGAGCAGCTGGGTTTTGCCTTTCCACAACACATTTGGAAAATACATTTTGCTCCACCTCCAAAGTCCAGAGCTCCAACTCAAGACGCCTGCACTGTTCCAGCAGCTCCGCCTTCAACCCTTTGTCACCAGCAGGTGGGACTTTCAGAAGTGGTCTGTGACCATGAGCATGTGACAAACACAAAGCTGGCACCCAAACTCCCATGGGCTTTACTCCTACCTGCCTGAGCTACCTTCTTGGCTATAAAACCTTCAGTAACCCCTGGTGATGCTGCCACATCCCCATCCCACGAGTCATTTGGCTGCGGCACACTCTTCAGATGAGGCTTCGTTGAAAAGCAAATGAGTTTCAGGACAGAAATTGTTCTCTTTGGATTCCCTTCACTTTCTTTCAGAGGCATTATCTCCAATCTGTGTGTGGAAGGCAAAGCTTCTAATTATACACTGCAACGAGTGCATCTTTTATAAATAGCAGCAATTGTTCTGCTGGGACATTCTCATCCGAATCAGCTCCTATTCAGCTTCGCAGTCTCTGTCTTCCATGTGTAAGGAGAATATTCTTCACCAACAAAACCCAAGGGGGTGGCATGTGACACAAAGGCTGAGGCACTAGGATGGGGTTTGGGAAATCTGGATTCTGCTACCAGCCCATAACGGCTTCACCTGCTGTGCCACCCCAAAGTCACCTCACATCTCTGTAACTCTGCCCCTTTGTCTCTCCTGAGTCCCCGGTACAAACCCTCTGGACTGGGGCTGTTGTACCAAGGCCAGTCTCACTGCATGTGGAAGCGTTACTGTGAAAAGTAAGCACTGCAGAGCACTCCTTGGTGCGCTCCCAGCTGCGTCCCTCCCCTCCCCTTCCCCTTCTCCAACTGCTTCAGGTTTTCTCTCTCAGGATTACAGTTAAGGCTTGAATGCCCGAGCAGAGAGAAGCCCTGGCTGTGCTGCAGTGAATATCGGCTCCTCTCTCCCCAGCAGCCCAGCAGCCTCGCAGCAGCCACGAGGCCCAAACCCCACTGCCAGGGGCTGAGCCCGTCGCACCCCGGCAGGTCCCCGGAGCGGCTCTGGAGAGCCCGGACTCTGCTGCAGCCCCGCGCCGGAGGCTGTGGTGACGTGGCAGTGAGCGTGTCACGGAGATGAGGTCTCAAGCACGCTTGGGGCGAGTGATTCACTGCAGCTCAGTCTGTGAACACAGCTCAGCCAGGAGCCTCTCTTTACCTGCTCAATGTACTGTAGCAGCTGTCGCTTCCCTCATTATCCGCTTGCCCCAGCACTAGAGCCGCCACCTTCTCAATACAGTCATTTCATGAAGTGAATTGCCTCCCTGCCATTATCTTTTTATGAAATTAATATTTTCTCAGCAAATCACAGATCACTCAGCCTCCTCGACACCTAAAGTGACTCTGCAGCCCCGGCTGCCAGCCATGGCTGAATGAGTGACTGCTGGAGAACAAGGTACCACCGCCCGTGCCCTCCCTCGTGCTCTCCCCCGCCGCATGATGTGTTGGGCTGAGGGTGCTTGTCTGTCCCCCCCATGACAGGACCTGCCAGGTCAGGAGGCTGCGTGTTCGGAGGACTCGGATCTCTAACAGTGGGTTTCTTCTGTTGCCATTACCCGTCCAACTCTACACAAAGTTGCCTGGAGTCCCCTTCACCTCCACCGACAGAAGGGACAGCTTTGTCACCAGCGTGTTGTTTGGTCTCTCCGTGCACTGACCATCTTTCCAAACAGCGAGAAATGCAATTTGTAGGGTCACATCTGAGGGAGACAAGGGCTCCTGGCGTGGCTCAGGAAGGCAGTTGTGTTTCTCTCAAGAGAGCTGGAAACCTCTGCACATCAGCGAGAAGCAAAGTGTCTAGGCCAGCGCCAGCAGCGGGCAGGACAGACAGCCCCACGTGTTATGGGAAGCTTTGGTTTCAGTCACGAGAACGCTCCAGGTCTGCCAAATTGGTTTTGCTTTTAGTCTGAACGGTCAGCAGTCATTTTAGGCAGTAAGCGAAGAAATCCCCTTGGATCGTTAGCTTTTGCAGATGGGATTAGCGGTGGCTGAGGCCAGCTCTATTACAGTTTCATCCACCCAGAAGCTCTTCTACAGACCATCGCCCTGCCCCAAAAAAAGAGGGCTCAGGAGGCCTTGTGATGCCCTTCCCTGGATGCCTTTATTGCTGCATATCAAGCCAAAGACACGTGTAAGAAAGACACAGACCACGCATTAGCCTCCTCCCTTCCCCAGCGCTGCGCACAATCCAGCAGAACAATGCAGACTTTGACTTTCCACATGGCCCTTCCGGCTCATGTTCCTTTCTGGAGGGGAGAAAAATCAGCCCACCATTATTATTTATTAACATCTACTTCACACCAGATCTGAATTTCTGACCTACATTGTGCTTGAGGAAAGAGCTCAATGAAGGAGAATTTTGCCTAGAGTAAGGACTTCAAGTTTAGGTCTGTTAATTATTAATTGCTCTATTTATTTATTCAAAAGCCCTGGTGAAATGAGAATATTAACTGTTTTCCTTCCTCATGAACTCATTTTCTCGCCTGGTCTCATCTGGCTTTGAACATGTTCTTCCCTAAAGAAACAAGTCAAAAAGTGTGTGTGTGTTTGTGGAGGGAGAGGGTCATATTTTTTTCTCAGGCAGGTCAGGGTATAGTCACATTTATTCTTCTCACATGCTGCTTTGTAGAACAACAAGCTGGCAGATAGAATGAAATATTAGATTCATTTCCTGCAGATCTGAATTTAAAAAAAAAAAAGCCAAGGATGGAAGAGACTGGATTTAGAACAACAAACACCAAAGCTACAGAGACTCTGCCAAAGAAAATCTTTCACTGTAGTGATTTACTAATTTGAAGATGCTGTAGAAGATGCTTTTCCAGCAAGACTGTTCTCCCATAAGCCCGTTTGGTTGTTCAAGGTTTGAGGATGTATCTGCACCAACCAGTGACACTCCTATGTCTTCCCAGCATATCCTGCCTCCACTGTGTTTTCAGTTTCGTGATAACCCAAAAGAGTCCATATCCTTCCCTTCTGTGCTCTCCTTCACATCACCTGTGAAAAGACCCCATAGGGACCGAACTCCCTGGGTGCTTTCAGGGCAGAGGGGCAAACCCACACTCCTTGGCAGAGCTGTGGTCAGCCCTGCTGGGCACTCAGCTGGGAGTGTTCAGCTGGAACATAGCGATGGTGCTGATCTAGACCCTTGATATCCGCAGATAATTCTGGGACATGGGAACATTGTGTTCTTGTACTGCTCAGCATCACCTACAAGTTCAGGAAGAGTAAAGAAACCTTCTTGTGTCTCTGCTTGAGCATAACAGAATTTATTTCCAAGGCAGACAGCCTCGCTGCAGGCTGCTGGCCTCTGACACTTGGGATGGTGCAGGCACCAACGTCAATAATCCTCATCTCTCTCCTCCAAATGGCTCCTGAAACAGCATCCAGCATTTCAGTCCAGCTGCTTTATTTTGTGCTCAGGAGTGAACAATCGAGGGCTTTTATTTGAGTCTAGATATTGCTGCTGCATAAATACTGCCCCAAGGGCTCTCTCTAGCAGCTCCTGGGATAAAGTTATTTTCTTCCTCACAGGGGTTCCCATACTGGGGAAAGAAACACGAGGTTTCTATCCAGAGTCCTTTGCTTTTCTTTTCGGGTGTTTGGGCAGCTCAGATGAGAGGAGGTAAGGAAGTGGTCCTCTCCTCCCTGTGCTGCTGACAGCCTGAACTTCCCTGCCTGGGACCCCTCCCTGAGGTTTAGAGGACTAACATCCATTACATTTTATGTGTTGGCTGGAAATGGAAAAACCTCCATCTAGCTTCCCCAGAGGAAACCTACTGCATCAGCATACAACCTCCCTTTGTCAGGGAGTGAAAATGAAACAGCCCTAGTAGGTCCCTTCTGGGCCATTTCCCTGAGAAAAGCCAGGGGGGAGATTACCTCTTCCAGATCATTTTCTCTGATGCTTTTTCAGTCTTACTTGAAATTTGGCTTCCCACCTTATTATCCCTGTTGTACTGTCTCACAACACACATCCAGCATCCATATGCTCCTTCCTAAATCTCCCCTGGACCTCTCCCTTCGGTGCTGTCATTTCTAGACGGAGGTTCCCGCTCTCCCTCCTCCCGGTTGTCCTGTCGGCTGACCGATGCTGTACCAGGGCTTACACAAACCTTCTGACTTGGCCTCTCTTCATCTCACCTCACATGTCCATCCCTGACATGCTTTTGCAGCTGCTTTCTGGACTCAGCCCAGGTTGCCAGCGTCCTTCTGGTGCCACATGTCTTGGCATTGAAGGCAGCAGCCCTCGTCCTCCCTTCCCTCACACCAGTGTGGCCTCTGCCCAGAGGACTTCATCTGGGCGAGTCCGAGGAGGAGGCTCTGAACAGGGGCCCGTCAGTCCTTCCCACTCCGGCAGCGATGCAACGTGACTGCTGCTGGCTGCCGGATGGATATGGCACATAACCGATAAACCCAGTGACTGAGGAGATGATGAGCAAAGGGGGTTAGCTGGGAAAGAAACCCTTTGTGGAGCAGAAGCTGCTCTGTTTGCCTGTGTGCGATCCGTTCAATACCATGAGATCCTGCAGGTACAGAACTCCTTTGCCACCGGCTAACCCTCACAACAGCACAAGCAGCTGCTGCTCAGGGCCAAAGGGGCACAGAGCCTCGCTGCAGCGGGAGGAAGGGATGTGCTGCTCCCCATGGGGCACTGCCTCTTCATTACCTTCATTTTAAGAGAATGACTTAAATGAACCTGCGGCTTGCAGAGTCAAGCGGCTCCTGAGGATGCTGTGATGCAGATGTGGTGAGGGAAATACTTAGACAGCAGCAAGGACAGCTGGCCCATCCCCACCTGGAAGGGAGACAGGAGAAGAAAGAATAGGAGCTCCCAGAGGCAGCTGAGATGAGGCCACCAGCCATGGGCACACATGCCCCTCTTACCCAGCGACAGGGTCCGTCACCTTCCCTCCCGACATCCCGGCAGGAACAAGGCAGAGGCACTGGCAGCGTTGGCTGCAGATGCTACCAGGCACAGAGCCCATCACGTCTCACTGGCGCAGCGCAGGGAGGCCAAACTGGTGTTTTGATGAGCTGTCCCCATTTTTTTCCCTCCCACAGCACCCCCTCACTGTGGGCTGCCTAAACTGGGAGTTTTGTTTTCTGGATGAATTAAGGCCTGAAATTTCCAAAGCAACCTGGGAAGGCAGTCGTGGCTCACACAGCAGTTTTCATGGTAGCTGTGTGGATAAATCCTCTGGATTGCTTTCAATGTCACCAGAAAGATCCGGAACAGCGAGTCATCAAAGGGCTCGTTATATTTCCCACAAGAGTTAATTGTCTGCTGAGAATTCCAGATCAAGAAACCACATTTTGCTTCCACATCTCCTGCGAGCTGCATGTGAGTTGCCACTCCTGCTCAGCTCTGAACCTGTGCTGGGTATCGTTAGCTGGTCTGTGATGTCCTCCAGATGCAGAGGATGGAATCATGCCAGGATGTCTCTCACTCTCCCTTCGGGATGCCAAGGCTGTGTTCCGGCAGCCTTCCCCCTGCTGAAGCCAGTCCTGCCGCCCGACTGGAGCAGCGAAGCGCTGGCGGCTCAGCCCCACTCAGCAAATCACTCCGAGCTTCTTGGGGATGAAAACTGCTCAGAAGGGGGTGAGGTACATTGCTGCTGCTGCTGCTGATGATGATGACGATGATGATGATGATGTGGTTTTAGGAGTTGCTTCCTGCCTGAGCCCCATCCCCCCTATTAGTCTCCAGGCCACTGGTAGCAATAAACGCCTTCCCTTTCTTCCACCTTCCCCACGAGTTTCACTCAGTAGAAGCATGGCAAAACTGCTTCTAAATCCCTTTACTGCTCATAAAAGTGGAACACATCAAAGCCAACCTTCCCTTTTGCTCCTGAGAAGGGAATGGTACCACCCTGCAGGCTGGCTCCTCCTCACAGTTCTTTGACTCTTCAAAGAAAGGACCATTTTCCGGTGCTCTCCACACAGTGTTTTCCACTTTTCCACCAGTCCTGATCTGTGGCCTCTTCAGGTGCCAGGGCACAGAGCTGCGCAGGGTGTAGGCACTGCCTCAGCTTAGCTTTGCTCTGCTTCTTTTCACAGGTCCACAGGAGCAGACCGTGGATTTCCACGTGCCTGCAGACCACGGGCAGAAAGCTAAACTGTCCATGAGCATAACAAATGTGACTTTGGGTCACTTGTTAGCAGGCTCCTTCACACAGCCTGTCCAAGCCTCTGTTTCTCAAAGAACAGGGGACCGTAGAGGCCAAAATTTATTTCCATTTTAATCCCATCATGATTCCAGTAGCTGACTGTGAAGCAGAAAAGAATGGGTCTCGTGCCATTATAGAAAGCTGAATAATTCAGATGCGTTCTTTAGGCTTCCTCCTCTCTTCCCAAGATAATAATCATCCTACATTTTAGTGCTGCAACAAAACCAGCCACCCAGGACTTCACCATATTCACTAGGCTCTGTACTGACAGGAGGAGCAAGCACAGACCCTCTGGCTGTTGGAGTGAAAAGAGAATTTTATTTAATCGCTGGAACATGGAGCTTGTGCTGTAGCTGCACATTTCTGGCTCCCCCGGAGGATGGGCAGCAGCGGGTACCCACATATATGGATATCTGCTCACTCGATGGGGAGGATGTTTATGCAGCCCAAGACTGGGGACTCAGCTCAAATGGGAAAAGATCTTGCCGCAGATTTCCTCTGTGATTTTGGCCACATCACTTTGGCTGTGACTCATTGCCCACCTGCGGAGAGCAGCAAAGCACTGCCTGCCTGCGGAGCTGCACATGCAACGAGCATCAAGGGCTTGACCACTGCAGTGACAGTGAGCGCTGGAGTTGTTCCTCACGCTGCGTAGCGTGTGCCCAAACCTCCCAGCAGGATCAGTGCCATGGTGCCGAGGGCCTGGCCAAGCCCTGGATTGGGCTAGACAGGCTCTGCCACAGCTCCCTTACTCCTAAGGGACATGGTTTGAGGGACACAGTTTAGGGACCCTGGCACTGCAGGTGTAACAGTTGGACTTGATGATCTTAAAGGTCTCTTCCAACCAGGTGATTCTGTGATTCTGTGATTCCTACATCAGGCTTTATACCTGCACAGCTGGAGGCGAACACGGCTCCACACCCCGCGATCTCTGTATCCCGGGCGTGGGAAGCCTTCTTCTGGAAAAGTACAGATTAGTTTACCCAAGGAGATGAAAATCGAGGGGCCGTCAAACTCTATGGGATGAGAAGCAGGTTAAACTCATCACAGACGTACAGAGTGCAGTCCTCACCCAGGAGTTGAAAAGCAGGTGATGCCTCCAAGAGAAAGCTGTTACGAGGAACACATGATGAACAAGGGAAAGTGGCAGTTTAAGAAAAGGCCACTCCTTCCCGTGGCATGACAAAAGTGCCCATAGTTTTACAGTAACTGAAAACTATCTGTTCCTTTAAAAAAATCCTGGCTGCAGACAGACAGGTTCAGTAACACCTGTACAGGGAGTCTGCAAGTACCTCTGCAAATGCATCAAAAAGGGATGAAAGGGCTCTAAGGGGAGCTGGAAGAAGCGATGAAAAATCTATGACTCAACACTATCAGGACAGATAATGTGGATAAAAATGTTCTGAGAACAAAAGAAATCCTAAAATTATTGCAGATCTTTTATGAGTTGAAGATAACGATCTATCGAATGTTCCTGCACACACTCACAAACTCCAGTATCCAATAAATATTTATCTTCTGTATTCTGAAGGAAACCAGGTGCCATATTAATATCCTACGAGATTAATGCATTATTCTACCCTTTTATATGTTAACAACAAAAGTTACTGAATATCCTTTACTAGAGATAAATATTTTTAAATCAGAACACCTAGATAACGCTCAAAGCTTTCTAAAAGCTCTCTGAAGAGCTCTCTGCAGAGTTAACGGCAATCTTTAATACAGCTTTGGAAAACTGAGGGTTGCCTGCAGACTGTAATGGAGGCGTTTAAAGTATAGATGGGACAGCAAGAGGAGAGGGACAGCAAGAGGGACAGGGTGAGGACAGGGAGGCTGTCTCCGGCGCGTGGTCGCACAGGGTGCGCGCAGAGCAGCACGGGGAAAACCTCCTGTTTCCCAGGCACGGGGAGGGCTGCGAGGAAACCACCCATGGGTGTGCGGCTCTGCCCGAGAAGCTGCGCTGCTCTTCCATGTATGCGTACACTTCCTGGTCCTTTTGATACTTGCTCTTGTCAAGCTCCAACCCAGATCTTTCCCCTTGAAAGCAGATTCTTGCTCCCGCCTGGGTGTGAAGGCTGTCCCACCTCCCCGACACATCAGCTTCTCCAGGCCGAGAGATAAGCACAGGCCCAGGGAAAAAGCTTTGTCAGCTTTTGATGGGAAGATGAAATGCAGGCAGTCACTGAACCTAAGGCAGAGCCAGCGCTCAGTGCGCAGATCTCAGTAAACAACACAAACGCCTCTGTTCCAGAGGCTCCAGTAGAGTGAGAAATGCGTCCCTCTTAGCTGTGGCAATCGGTCTGGCCCTGGGGAGCCGAAGCTCAGTCAGCCACAACGCTCCGTATTCTCCTGCCATAAGTATTGTTTGCACCGTCTCTGCTCTCTCTGCAGGTGCTCCAGGAAGGTGCCTGTGGGGCTACAGAAGAGCAGCCAGTTGGTCCAACCCACCTCACCGGGTGGCTGTGATGGGAGAGAGGAGAGTCAAAGTCAGAGGGGATGCAGGCATTGCAAAGGGCAGGTTCATCTCCATCCAGTGAGCGGTTTGAATAGGATAAATGAACAAGCATCATATCACGGAATCTGCCCCCGTCCTGCAAAAGAGCTGCCACCCAGCCCCGTGCTGGTAACTGTGCCATGGAGAGGTCCACGGCCCTTCTGCCGTCCCCCCCATCATCACCAATCGCCTCCACAACATCATCCAGGCTTGAGCTGTACACGCCGACCGAAGACTCCATTGATGGTGAGTGTGAAGGCAACCAGCAAGCAGGTCACACATGCCCGTGTCCTTGGATTTGGTGATGAGGTTTTCCAGCACAAGGGCATTACTCACATCTACTCCAAATTCGTCAGGCTTTCATCCAAACTGGTGCAAATGACAAAAAGAGACCAGCCTGCCCACGTGCCGCGATCAGCCACTGAATTCAGCCCTCCCGGGTGGCGCAGAGACCACCGAAGTGTGCCCTCTCTGGACCTGAGACACAGCTTTGCCAAGGACCCAGCAAGCTGCGCTGAAGTGGCTTCCGGCTCCAGCTGAAGATCTGCGCTGCCCCTTGCTGGAGAATCCCCGCAATGACAGAGCTCCGGAGAGCTCAAACCGGAGAACAGGGAGGTGGCGGAGCACGGGTGGCAAAGGAAAGCCAAGTTCCTCCTGGCCGTGTGTGCCCGCGGATAACGGGGCTGCCCAGAGCTCCTCGGTAGTGAACTCTCACAAAGACCACCACACGACCGACAGTGCACGAAAGCCGGGGCTGCCGTGTTCCGGCGCCGGGAAATACGGGGCATGTGCTCCTGACCTGAAAACCAGAAGGAGCACTTCCGAGCCCGTGGTATGCGGGAAATCATGCTAGATAAGGAAGATGACATAGAAACGACTGTGCTGTGGTATGAAGGTACTGAAATTAGCTCAACACGGCAGCCCTGGCCGCCGTTGAGCTGTCAGGGATGATGCTGGCCCGTGCTGGGCTCTGCACTGCCACAGGCTGCCTCCACGGCAAGCTCTGGGCCAGCTCAGGAGTCTCTGCCTGGCACCATCCGTGAGCACGCTGCTGTGGCTGCAGCAGGGACACAGCCAAGCCTTCGGAGCAGCTCTTGCACCAAGCCGGCTCACGGCAGAAGAAGGGTGGAGACCTTGAGAAGAGATTTTGATTTGCTGCCATTAAGTGGGAAAAGTTAATGCTGTGCTACCACGACCCAGCCGCCCACGTGGGCAGTGGCAGCTCTGCCACTGCCATCTGGAAGGTGGCTGCGGCTGGGTGGTGGCTGAGGGATCAGCAGTGCTGGGCTGAAAGGGGCTTTGCAGGGTTCAGCATCACCACACCCGTGTTTCCACACCCGGCCCTCTCCCGTCAGTGGGGTTCTCCCCTCTCCTCCGCTCCACACGGTCCTCTCTCTGGTACAGGCTCTCCCAGTCCCAAATACCTTCCTGAAATCTCCCTCTCACACTGGCTTGGTTTCCACCTTCCTCAGAAATGAGCTTGAGTAGGAAAAATAGGGACCACCCCATATTTAGGCAGTGCACAAACAGGTTTCCACCTGCTGACCCACGGAAGGCAGGAGAGACCACGCTGGCTTCACGGGAGGAGCGCTGCGCTTCCCTGTGGTGCTGCAGGCAAAGGACCAGCTCCAGGGAAAGCCTCGCACGGTCCCGCTCTAAAGCCGTTCTCCCTCCACAGTCTTCAGGAAGCCCAATTTTGTTTATAATACCTTTTTTTATTTAATTATTTGACAATCAAGATGGTCACTGTTTGCCATTGAATGTGTTCCTAATGGAGCATAAAGTGAGTGGACTCGTTTTTCAGCATTTCATTTCCTCCTTTACGCTTTGTCTGTGGGTAGTGATGGAAACACAGTGGCCCACACGGAGCTGGAAATGAAATTTCTGCAGCGGCCCCAACCAAAATTATTTTTAATTTAGGTCCTGCCTAAACAAATGGCGAATTTTCTGACATCCTTTGTTTTCATTCTTGATTTTCCAAAGTTAAAGCAGCAGCAGCCACACATTTCTGACAACTGCAAGGGCGAAAAAAAAGATTTTTACTCTCAAAAGAAACTCCTGCGTTCCATGGGAAATTAACAAATTTTCTCCCTTGTCGAAATAACAAAAAATTTAAATAACGAAATAAATAACAAAACATTTGGCACTAGCCAGTTTGAAAAAATTATTTGAAGCCAATAGAGGCTTATTCCTGCAAGGTTTGTGGCTGGCCTTGGGATTTTCTCCACTCTTTAAGGAGTGAAAGACTCACACAAAGAGGGGAAGTCACCTAAGAGCCCACTGGGGGAACAATGGCAGGGGATATACACAATGTACTGACAGAGCCACAAAACAACCCGGGAAAAAACCCTCTGACTTATTTTTAACACCTACTGGAAGGGCAAGTTATGAAAACAGGAGAGAAGCGACTTTCAGACAAGTCTGGATGAAACCGATAGCAGAAATTTAGAATAAAATAAGATCCTTCGCAGGAAGATCCACTGGATCCCCCTGATGCTTTGAAGGCATTTCTTTGCCCACATGTTCTCATACCTGATCACAACAAGAAAATCCATTCAGGTGAAGTTTTGTAAAGTGTTGAATCTATTTTAATGTCAAAACAATTAAAAAAAAAAAAATCCAAAGCTTTTACTGATTTCCTCTTCAGCCTGTCTCAGTTTTTATTGACAGAGCTATCGACACTTTCTGATAGCCAGACGGCTGTTTCAGGGATCAGCAGGTCGGGAACAGGGGTACTGCCTGCACGAAAAGAGCTTCAGTCCTAGGGGGGAACTAGAGCTTTCCTGGGGCAAAGCCACCACATTTCAGCCCTGCCTGAAAATGAAGCTCAAGTGCTGAAACAGAGAAGGTAAAGAAAAGTGGCTGCCTTTTATTTCCTTCTAGTTGAGGAATGCTTAACTAGTCTGTCCATCAGCTGAGGCTTTCGGCATGCTCCCAGCCGGGGGGCAGAAAGCACTATTTTTAAAATGAAAGCTGAGAAAGCCGTGTAATCAGAGGCTTTAAGGGAAACACCAAGTGCCCTCAGAGCTGGCAGCACTGCGGTTCCCTACCACTGCCTCTCTTCAGGTCCCGTTAATGAAAAATTAACGGCTGTTTGCCCCTCATTCTTCAATACTATAGTTAAGTGCAATGTGTTGCCCGTTCACTGAATGTGCTTTTTACGAAGCAATTTGATTATCTTCAACTGCGCCATTACCAACAGCAGAGGTTAGTAAAAAACTCCAGGGTTTATAATTACATCCAATATTCTTCTCATTACAGACAAGGTCTGGACGCTCATTTTGCTTTTTGTTTATTATTAGCTTCCAGTCACAACCGTTTTCAGGCTCTGCTGCATTAGAACAACATTAAATGGTTTGGTCTACACAAAAACAGGCGACAAATTGCTTGCTATAAAAATCTGTTTTTCTCTAGGACTTCAAAACCACTCGGAAGTATTTATTTGACGTAGACGAATTTGGTTACCTTAAATAAAAGTTGAATTCAGAGCTAAATTTGATCTACACACCTCTAGTTTGGAAGAGAGAACGCTGAGGTTTACAGCTCCTGTTCTGCTGTAGTGCCCGAACAGAATACGCCGGTGCAGCAGTGAATGGGGGAGGCTCTGCCTGCCAAAACCTGCTGGAACTATTTACTTTGGAGCTCTCTGCACTGGCTGTGCAGTTGAATTCACTTGTTTTAATAAAATAACCCGTTCAGGATAGCATCAGCTGGCCGATGAGTGCAGCACGGGCTGTCTGTACCATGCTGGTTCGCAGCTCCAGGAGGACACCGATCCTGTCCCCCCAGTAAAATGAAATGCTGGTAGATGATGACTCTGCCTGACAAGGGTCATCCATTCAACGATGAAGGAAGGCACACAGGGAGTCCCCCAGCCCTCCCAAAAGCAGCAGGGAGCATCCACAACTAACTCCCTGGGCATAAGAGTGGGTAGGGGGTACAGCAAAGGTGGGTGCAGAACAAAACTACAACGCGTACTGCAAGGCTTGGGCTGGAGCAAGGACAACCTCTCTCAGCCTGCGTGCCCCGCTCAGGAGCTCATCCTCAAAGGAGCTGCAATAGAGAAACAACCAATAATGAACTGACAGAGAGCCGCGGGAGAGGAAATGCAGCCGGGGAAAGGAGGCAGCAGCATCTGCAGACCCTCCTGTGCCACAGGGGTCGGTCAGTGGCTGTCGAATGGCACCTGATGAGCCGAACCTGCTGCATCTGGGTAGTCCTCAGCCGAGCGGGTGAGGCAGGACCTGGGGTACACGCTCCAGTTTGGTGTATCCTGGACAGACGAAACCCACGTAGCTGGGCGTAAGAGGAGAGTTGTCTTCTCTCCAGCTTAGAAGCCAATGCAAGGAGTTTGTACCCCCGGGGTAGGAATAAACAGCGTATTATCAGCATGACAGAAACTGGGTAATGTAGCCCTGATGGCATTTTAACCAACCCAGAACAGCATGGTTGATACAAAGAACACACCTGTCAACTAGATTAACAACCGGTCTCTTTCAGAACTCAGACAGACATTGTGGTGGAGAATCCCCAGCCAACAAAGATGGTGTCATGGCAGGACTTTCTAAGAAGGAGTAGTTACAGGTCACCTACTGGATATTTTAATCAGGGACCAGGAAGTTAAATATCAAATTACTGCTGATCAAATCCACAGGTGGCATCAAGATGAGCAGAGCAGGGATGAGGAGCTGTTACGCTGCCTGACCTGGGAGCACGTGATGTCAGAAGCACGGGCCCATACCCAGAACAGGGTCTGGCGGGCAGTGCCCTGCATGGTGGGACGGGCACAGGCCATCCCCATGGAGCGATGGAACATCCTCTGGGTGACAGCAGCTCTGGAAAGTGAAAGGACAAACAGCTTGTGGGGACCTTGCAGTGTCAAGGCAAGACAATACTGGGGTGATCCTGAAAGCACAGCTGTAAAGAACTGGGTGTGTACACATGGGTGTGGTTTGGGTGAGGTGGACCCAGGGGCCAGGGGCAGCTCCGGGAACCACATTTTAAAGGGGATGTTGGAAAACTGAGCAGGGGTCACAGGAAAACCAGGAAACCAACATAAGGGCTGGAAAAATGTCTTCTGTTGTGAGCTTTGAAGAGATCAGTTTGTTAACTTATCTAGAAAGAAAAATTTAGAGTTGGCTAGACTACAGCATAGCTAATGTCCTCCCGAGAGGAAAATATCCAGAGTGTATCAAAGTGGAAAAAAAAAAGCATAAAAGGAAGCGGTGGTGAGAAGGTAGACACAGCCAAATTCATAGCATGGACCCGGGCCCACGCTGATAATGATGAGGGTGAGGACAAAGGAAAAGACACGCTCTTTATCTCTTGATTTCTGCAGGTCGGAATTCAGTGTCTTTCCTAAAGACAGCTTTATAGTTAAACACGCGTTATTTGGCTCAGGCCAGGGAAGCTGCTGGTGATATCCAGAAGCGCGCATTCCTGTGGACTGCCAACACATGTGGCGGGTGCCTAGAAACCAACCACCGAGTGCTGAAGTGCCTGTGAGCAGAGACATTCCTCGCTCTCCAGTCTTTGGGCCAGCTACAGAGAGACCATTTCATATGGAAAAGCAGTTCTGATTATTCATTAGAAGCGCAGCGGCGCAAATCCTCAAACCCCGGTGCCTGGGAAAGGCTCGCCTAGCCCAAAAGCTCTCAGTACTGGTCTTGGGCAGGTGACCTAATGCCTGGGTTTCTGGCCACAGTTTGAGTGCTCGTTCCCACTGCTATCCCCGCAGCCCACGACACAGGGGCCGACGTGGGTAAAAGGCAGTCCACATGCGTGCACCAATACTACTGTAACTAAGCAGCTTTCTTTTCGGGCTGGAACGCAGCTCAGCTCACTGCTCCCGCTCTTGCCTGCAGCCGAGGCAGCTCCCACATACCCCAGAGCAGGGCATGCTAAAGCCTGTGCTGCCTTGGGTGCCAAGGCTGACCCTGTGGCTCGTCATTGCGCTGGGAGAGGTCTGGCTTTCTTCCTCTCTCCCAAGAGCACGGTCCCACCACCTTCTTTTGCTGGTGTCGGAACTGCCAGGCTAATTCTCCGCAGAGTCAGCCAGCCAGCTCGGAGCGGGCAGCAGTACCAGCCTGAGGGACCATGCCTGCTGGAGTGGCTCTCCCTACCTGCTGCAGCACGGCATCTTTACCATCAAACTCGACTCATGGAAATTAGCTTAATTTATCACCAATCAAATCAGAGTAGGATCATGAGAAATAAAAGTTAAATCTTAAAACACATTCCCCCACTCCTCCCCTCTTCCTGGCTTCAGCTCTGCTCCCCATTCTCTGCTCCGTCTCTGCTCTCCGTTGTCTCTGCTCCGTCTTCCTCAGGGGGAGGACTCCTCACACTCCTCCCTGCTCTGGCATGGGCTCGTCTCTCCACAGGGCCACAGGTCCTGCCAGGAGCTTGCTCCAGCGTGGATTCTCCATGGGGTCAGAGCCTCCTTTGAGCACATCCACCTGCTCCAGCCTGAGGACCTCCATGGGCTGCAGTGGGCATCTGCTCCACCGTGGACCTCCATGGCTGCAAGGGCAGAGCTTGCCTCACCAGGAGCTTCTCCATGGGCCACAGGGGAATCTCTGCTCCGACATGTGGAGCACCTCCTCCCTCTCCTTCGTCACTGACCTCGGTGTTCACAGAGTTGTTGCTCTCACAATTCTCACCTCTCTCTCCATCTGCAGTTGCACAGTTTTTGTTTTTCCCCATTTTATATACATTTTCCCACCACCGTGGCTGATAGGCCTGGCCTTGGCCAGCAGCAGGTCCATCTTGGAGCTGACTGGCATTGGCTCCATTGGACGTGGGGGCAGCGTCTGGCAGCTTCTCACAGAAGCCACCCCTGTAGCCCCCCGCTACCCAACCTGGCCATGCAAACCCAACACCTTGACTATTAAACGTACAGAGACAACGGGCACACATTATGACAAGTCAAGTCATTCCCCAGGAATGAGGGTGCCCACGTTTGCAAGGAGGCAGAATAGTTGTTATTTACATTGCACTGACACATTCAATTTTCTTTATTCATCAAAGGTTTATGCCTCCCTTTGAGCCCGCTCTTACAGCCCAAGACCACAACAGCTACGACAAAACTATCACTGCAAATTTGCGTGGCACTCAGAGTGCATTCGTATTGCTTCCATGATTCTTATTGTTTTTTAATTATTATTTTTTCTCTCGGTTCATTCATCAATCATATTTACAGGGCCACTGTCGCCCTTGCTGCCAGTTCAGTGTTCTCTCGCACGTTTCAGCACAGACAGAAACTGCGAACGAGGGTAGCTCTGTGAGGATCTCCAATATTTCTGAGGAGTCCGAAGGTGCTGACAGCTTATGGTGTGCCTTTCCCAGGCAAGCACAAATGCCTCGAAGTCCATCTATCTGCCATTACTGGAAGGGGTAAAATTACACATCACACTCACCCTCCAAGCAGGAATCCTCTCCCCAGAGCTTAGAAATGGGGAACAAAAAGCATAACACAGCCGGAGAGCTGATGAATGACACTCAGGCGAACTCCCAACAACCCCCTGTGCCACACCGGCTGCCTTTGCACAGTGAGCTTGGTTTGAAGTCGAGCCCATCACCTCCCGTCGTTTCGCCAGGCTAATTATCTTTTGCCAACTCAAGTGATACATTAAGACTTGATCCTGAAGTCCTGCCACCCCCCAACGAGCCACGACGGCCACGGCAGCAGCTCCAGGATGGCAGAAGTGGGCCTCTGGTTTGCTCCATCTACGTCGATCTTTCCTTTGCGCCCTTGCTGGTTTTTCCCCACTTCACGCCATCCTTCTAGAGCAGGCAGTGGAGGATGTTAGTAAAGAATTGTATTTCTTGGGACTGAAGAAGAAGGGAAGTAGTTCCAAGTGTCCAAGCACACACATTGTCACCACAGCCCTGTTCGCCTACAAGCCCGTTGTCAACTGAAAGAACTGGAAAATTATGGCTCTTTACGCACCCCTCTCCTCACCTCCCGCTCTTGGCACAGCAGCTCAGCCGTTTGCATTGTCTCAAACTTCGTGCTTGCAGATGGTTTCATTTAGAATTTGGTTTATTGGTGAGACATGCTTCCTCTGTTTATTAAATTATGCTGCCCGCCACTTCTGCACAGCGCTGGAGGGTAGGGCTGGGTGGTGGTGTTGCTGTTGGGTTGCTTTTTCTGGGGGGGTAACTTGAAACACGATCGGGCCAGGGAAAGTCCGCGCCTTCCCGTGCACTGTTTGCTCGCAGAAGGGCATGAGGCTCCCCAGGGGCGAGAACCGGCGGGTCCGGCCGGTGGGAGAAGGGCTCGCCCCGGGTACGCGCAGAGCCTTCCCCGGGCCGCCGGAGGAGCCCCGGGGCACGTCCCCGGGCGGGGGGCACGTCTGACCGCAGTGCCCCGGCTCCCGCCGCCGGGCGGCGGCAGGTGGTGGCCAGGGGCAGCGCCGCGCCGGGCCGGGGCCCTTGGCCGGGGCTCCCCCCGCGCCCTGCCCCGGCCGGTTTTGTCCCCAGGAGCCCCCCCGAGCCCCCGGTCAGATCGCCGCCGGCTCGGCGCGGAACTCGCGGGCTCCGGAGCAGGAGGTGCGAACCGGGGGAGGTTTGGGTTTGCTCGGCTTTCCCTGGGTGGTTTCCCCCGCTCCCGGGCTTTGTGCGGCTTTTTGGGTTTGTTTTGTATTATTTATTTTTTCCCCTCCTCGGGTGTTGGAGGGAAGGCGGGAGCGCCGCGGCCCCGGGAAAGCGCTGGCGGGCCGGGCCGGGCCGGGCCGGGCGGGCCGGCGGCGCCTCCCCCCCGGTTCGGGGGGTCCCCGGGCTCGGCCCCCGAACGCCCCTCTCTTCCGTTCTCCATGTCATTTCCTGTGCTAATAAGATGGTGGTCACGGCCGGGAGGGAGGGAGCCGCCGCCGCCTCCTCCGCCGAGCCCGGCCCGGCCCCGGGACCCGTCCTCGCCTGGGACTAGCCAGCGGGGCCGGCGGGGAGGGAGGGCGCAGCCAGCCGGGCTCTCCCCCCGCCTCCCTCCCCTCCCCGCTCTCCCCGGGGCGGACTGGGCCCCCCGACGCCGAGGCGGGCCCCCCGCGCCCGCAGCGCCGAGGTGAGTCAGCCCCGCTGGTAGCCAAGGTGGCCACGAAAATGGCTGCGGAGCAAGGAGGAGGGGTGGTGGGGGTGGGGGGAACCTAGCCCGGGGCGGGGGGAGAGGATCCGGCTGAGGGGTCCCCGGTGCCCACTGCGGGCGGGGCGGCGGCGGCGACCGGCGGGCACAGGTAGAGACCCCCCCCTCCCCGGGCTTTCCCCTACGGCCCGTTCCCGCCCTTCCCCGCATCGTCGTTGTCGCCCCCCCCCGCCTCCGCGCCCGCGGCCGTTAGCGGGGCCGGTGAGTGACGCGTCCGGCGGCCAATGAGCGGTGGGCGCGCGCCACGCTGGAACGCGGGTGGGCGGGGCCGAGCGGGGCGCTCCCGGGGGCGGTGGCGACGGGGACGCCGACGCGAAGCTGCAGCCGGGGGCCGGGACCGGGTCACCCCGGTTGCGGGGTTCCCGCCGCGACCGGGCTTCGCCGCGACCCACTTCGCCGCCGTAGCTGCTCCGGGTTTGCAGAAAACCTCGAGGATCAGCTGGTCCAGCCTTGTATCTTTGTAAGAATCGTTCAGGTTGGAAAAGCCCTTTCAGCTCCTCGAGTCCCCCCCGTCCCCCCAGCACCGCCAGGTCCCCACTGACCCCTGTCCCGCAGCACCACCTCCACACGGCTGGGAAACCCCTCCAGGGATGGGGACTCCACCACTGCCCTGGGCAGCCTGGGCCAGCCCTGCACAACCCCAACGGGGGAGAAATGGTTCCTCAGGGACAACCTCAACCTCCCCTGGAACAACTGGAGGCCGGTTCCTCTCATCCTGTCTCTTGTTCCTGGGGAGAAGAGACCGAACCCCCCTCGCTCCAACCTCCTGTCAGGGAGTTGTCAGAGCCAGAAGGTCTCCCCTGAGCCTCCTTTTCTCCAGGCTGAACTCCCCCAGGTCCCTCAGCTGCTGCTCACTTGTGGTCCAAACCCCTCACCCAACTCCTGTACTCCTTGACTTATTCCAAAGGGAAAAGCCTCCAGTGTCCCTTTTCGGATCCCTGGAAAATAGAAAAAAAAAATGCTGCCCTGTGGGCAAAAGCGTTGGCTCGGTGTTGCTTCCTCTTTTTCCAGTGATTAACGCTGCTCATTAACGGGAGGAGAACTGGCAGAACCAGCTAATAAGAACGGCCCAACTGCCCGGTGCGGTCAGAAGGGGCTGTTTCCCAGCACTGCAGGTGTGTGCCGCCGCCTTGTGCTGAACAGCAGAGGAGCGCCAGCCCCAGTATCCAGCACCCCCCTGGGTCCGGTGCTGCCGGCAAGGCTCAAGTCCCCCGGGACGCGTGAGCACGCTGCCTGGGCTGGGCTCCGTGCCCCTAAACTTGCAGTTGCTGGGATTATAAGCAGTGAAAGTGGAAAGGGAAATGACTCTCCACTTTCTAACGTGTTGTGTGTACACCCCACAGCAGCCGCGCGTCCCTGATGAGGCGGTGCGGGTTTTGTTCTCGAGTTCAAACTGCAATCAAAAACTAAAGCGTTCGGCTGATGCGCGTTAGCCTCTGGCAAGGGGTGCTTCCCCAAAGGCGCTCCTGCTCTGAACGCAGCAGTTGACGCGAGGCTGGGCGATGCAGAGCTCTCACATCATGTGTGGCCTGCGGAGGGTTCAAGCGTTGGGGCGGTCGGTGCGGCCAGCGGAAGGGCTTGGTGGTGGGGTAGCTGGAGCCGCTCCCAGGAAGGGTTTGAGATGGCTGCGGGAGGTGCTGAAGGTTGCCGTGGCTGAGCTGACTGTTCCTGCTGCAGTGTGGAGCAGCAGGACTGGGGGAAGCCGCTGTTCCCTCCCCACTGGAGTCCCGTTAAAGCCGCTCTCCGTGGGGCAAGAGGAAGCACCTGCTGCTGGCAGCGCAGCGCTGGCTTTGGTGCGGGGCTTGCTGGTTTTGGGGGAGGCCTGTTGCTCCTCTAGCACAGAGACCCTGGACCATACATGAAGCACAGTGCTTTCTGGGCCAGCTTAGGGGGGACTCTCGTTGCGAGGCTTACTGGTCACTGGCAGCAGTTGCGAAGACTGGTCTGAAACCCAATTTTTGATGTACTGAGGCAAGGTTGGTCTCACGGGGATGGGACGGGAGCAGGTTGTTGCTCATATTCCTTGCTGGAAAGCGATGGTCCTGCCTGAACTGGGCAGCAGGAGGTAAGGCTGTGTCCGCAGCGCTGCGGAGGGACTCGAAGCGGGAGGCTGCTCTGCTGCAGCACGCTGGTGTGGTGACCAGGCGGCTGCCAGTGTCGTGGTGAGTGGAAGGTGCCACCCCAAGTAGAGTGTGTGTATGGAGGAGAAGGACGACAAGCCCAGGCAGGAGAGGCCTTTGGTGGTTTGTGAAGAGGACCCTGTACGCTTTACCCTTCTGGTCAGGTTTTGTTAATAGTCTTCTTTCCCTTTATAACTTCCGGCTCATGCTGGTTAATTCCCGAGCAAAGCTGTGGGATTTTGAGGGTTTCTCCCCCATGTCCCTTTACGCAAGAGAAGTACATGCTTTTACCTACCTCTGTGCTCTTACAGCTGCCGGTAGCAGAGCCTCGCTCTTGCTGGTTTGGCTATAAGTGCCACTAACCATTTCCGGAGCTCTTAAAATAGTGCCTCATATTTGTGACGTTCTGGAGTAGAGCAGTTAAAGTTGTAATTGCCAGTCCGGTGGTGTCGTATGGTGCGAGGGTTTGCGTGGAGAAACTAAATGTAGTCCTGAAGACAAAATGGGTTTGGTTATTTGTGTTTGACAATCAAATAGTAATGCTGTAGATTAACTGGGTGACCTCCTGAAGGGAGAAACAAGCTGCTAAAACGTGATCTGAAGATCTGAGGCCAGGGAGCTGTAAGGAGCAATGGCTCTCATTCCCAGTGGTGTGAGCGCAGGTGGGAACATTCGATGCTTGCTCGGCCGCTCGGAGCAGACATATCCCAGACCTGCGAACCACTGCTGTTCCTGAGAAAGCCCAGACTAGCAGCATCGCTTCCATTCCTCACATTGGATTGCAACTGCCTGGCATTTGAAGATATCTGGAGACAGTTGGGCTGCTGGTTAAATTTGCCCATGCCAGTGGATCCCAGTAGCAAACCCAAGCTCACAGGGAACAAGCAGAGGGAACAAGGTGAGAGACAGGTTCATGTCGCCTTGCGTGTCATCTCACAAAGAAAGTGAGGGGAAAGTGCTCCGGAAAGGGAGGGAGTTGCAGGTGAAAGAGGCCAAAGAGTGATGGAAAACAGAGAACAGTCCTGTGGCTTCCATGGAAGGTGGGAGCAGCCGAGGTGGTGGGGAAAAACCCTGGTGAGGAGGGTGACACAGGCATCCCACCTCAGAGAAGCTTTCCTTTAAAATGCCCACCGCACAGTGGGCACTATGTCACTGATGATAGAAAAGACTGGGACAATTGAGAGCGAGGAAGGGAAAAGCAGAGGTGAAGGGGGTGAATTTTGACTTGGCATCTGGAATCACATTTACAGTGTGGGTTTTTAGAGGTCCAGTCTCCGTCCTCACCATGGAGGCTTCAGACTTCAGCCAGAGTCAGTGAAGGTGCTTCTGGCACTGCCATTTTTCCTCCTTCCGTCCCAAACTCTGAATGTGGTTTGCAAGAGCCCATGTCTCAGCTGAGAGACAGTCAAGCACTTAGAGATCCTCACACAGCTCTGTTGTGCTTCCTGGTCGCTGGGCCGTTTATGCAAGCAGGACGCTGGGATCCTTGAGGGCCATTGCTCCGAGGCCTCCTCTCCTCTCTCTGCGCAGCAGGGAGGCAGCAGTCCAGCGTTTCAGACTCTGAACGGTTTCTCTGCAGTCAGAAGGTAAAAACATTAAACGTATAATTTAAGGTTTAAGCTGCAGAAGCTGGCAGCCTCTGGAGAGAGATCAGTACTGCCTGCTGCAGAGGAGCATTCTGGAGCCATCCCTCGGTCACGGACAGCCATCAATAAGGGGCCCATCAGAAGGGTGGTGCAAGCAAAGTCGTCCAATTTGAGCACGCTCTGATGAATGGCTTCATTTCTCTGCCCCCTTTCTTCTCCTCCTTAGGCTTTGGCTTTTCAGCAAGGCTGGTTTTCCCTCGGCTCCAGTGACTTGACCCAGAGCAGGGGCTGGCATCCTTTGCAGTCCCTGGGCCAGCTCACCCTGCGTGTTGGGGGGTGCTGGCTCCGGGCTCCTGCGTGCAGATCAGGGTGCCGTGGCACACAGCTCCTGTGGCCCGTGCGAACGCCCTCTCAGGGTGTTTTGGAGTGTTGAAGGCCAGTAAGCGGAGCTGTTGGTCGGGGAGATCGGCTGCTTCCAGGCTGATAACCGACCTGGAGTGTTGGAACGGACTTGTTCCTTCCCAGTGCGATGAAGCTGTATTTTGATGTGTCGTATGAGCTGGGTGGTAGTACACTGAGCAGAGGTCAGTGTGGTCCTTCAGCTGCAGGCTCACCCAGCTGAGCCGTCTGCGTGAACACAGCATCTGGAAAGGCGTCCTGGGTTTGGTCAGGATTACCTTCTCGCTCCGAGCATGTTCCTCCTCACACCTTCCATTTGGAGCAGCCTGGACTTCCTCCTGGCTGCGTATATTGGCGGGTTTTGCTGTGGTGGCTTTTATTTAACTTCTTCTGTCCTAAGGGTGCTGGAAGACTTTGTGTGGGCTGCCGCACTCTTTAAATTGGAGACCTTTTGCTTGGAAAGGCTAATGGGAATGTTAAATATCCCACAGCCTGCAGAGTCCTTTTATCCCTTCGGAGGAATTCAGTGAAACCCTTGGAAGCTGACCGAAGGAGACATCGGTGCTGATGACACCTGAAGGCACCTTTGTGAGCACTCGGATACCTTTTGCAGTTGTCACGTGCACACACCTTGGCATGTAGATGACCTTTGTTGAGCTCAAATGAGATCAGTCAGCTTTGGAAGAACAGAAGCTTTTTAATTACTGCATTTCTTTTTGTGATGGGGAAAAGAACTTCATTATGGATGGTCTGTGTGTAAATTACTTCGCTCCTTGAGGAATTTTTCCCAGATGATGAGGTGCAGGACTGCGGGATGGGCACAGCGGTACCTGGCCCCCAATGCAGAACCCCACCAGCTAACACTGTGTTGCTGCTGCAGAGGCTGTACCTCCAGAAAGGTGGACCCACTTCCTGCATCTCCTGGACATGTTGAGGGGTAGCACCAACTCAATCAGATACTAACATGTCATTTGGAGATCTGATGGGCTTAACTGGTGGTTGGTTGGTTCTTTTTAATGAGGAACAGTCAGGAATTGAAATGTTGCTTTTGAATTCTCTTGGGGTATTCTCAGTGACTTGCGTGTGTGAAGTCGCTGTGACGTGCTCCCTCTTCTCTCTGGACTGGAATCGAGCGAGTTCTTGGGCTCTTTCCATGCTTCTGCTAATCAGCGTTTTAAAAATGTGCGTAGAGTGGCGGAGCAGGTATTTCTGTGCAACCCGATCCCTTTCTGTAGGAGATGCACTTGAGGAATGGGGGTTGAAGGAATGGGCCAGAAGCGCTTGGCCCCAGCCAGCAATGTTTGTGCAGTTAGCTGCGTGAGGGTGTGCAGGGCCCGGACACCCCTCTCTGTATGGAAGGGAATGTGCAGCTTGGATGGTGGCGGTGGTGAATTCAGCACACGGATATCTGATTTCTTGGCAGATGTGACACCAGGAGTATCTGGACTGCTGCCTGCCCCCAGGAAAAGAGGGTCGGTGTGACCCACGTTCAGCCAGTGCTCACCCAGGCGGGGTAACATGAGCCCCCAACCTGTGGACAGATTTACCAGCCTGAATAATGTCTGTTGTACTGCGAGATCTTATCTCCCTAATGGCCTGCAAGAGGGTACAAACGAGGAGAAATAAATATGGCTCTAGCTTTTGCTTCCTCGGCATTTTCTGGAACAGTTGATTTGTTCTTGTTCTGCCTGGTGTGTTTGTTAGTGCTTTTAAAGGACTGAGCGAGTTTGTGAGAATCTTAGGAACAAATGAAAATTTAATTTGCTCCTACTTTCTTGTTTTCCCCCCAAATAATTCTTTCCCTTTTTGCTGAACAATTGAAAAGAAGGGAGCCGCTTGCTGTGTCCTGAAGCTCAGGTAGAGTGAAACCACTGTAACAAACACAGATGAACCATCATGTAACGGCCTTCAACAGAAATGGACAGGCACCAACTGGGCAAATGGTAACAAAGCAGGATTTCGTCTTCATTTTGCTTCTGTACCCCCATTCCCGATTGAATGGGGATCCCCCCACAGCTGAGACTACCTGCAAGAGCTGTGGGTGCTGCAGAGGCTTTACGGTTCGACGTTTGATTCCTAAAGCTTTTCAGCTGGGCGGTGGGAAGGGGCATTGCTCAATAAGCAGGCACCTACTGGAGGTCCAGAGGTCTCTTGGAGGGGTGGGGGTTCCTCAGCTGCCTTTGGGATAAAGCACTTTGGGCTGCGATTTGTAATACCGGCTGCTCAGGAAGCGCTGTGGTGTGGCTGTATCAAGGGTGAAACTGTGTTTTGTGCTTGTTCTGTGACAGAGTTAAGGGCATCTTACAAGACCCTACCGGGGTGTGTAAAGGCTGAGCAGCGCTTGAGTGCGCTGTTGGCTTTATGCAGGAGAAGGGTGCTCTGGTGAAAGGCACCAAGCGTTCTGGCTCACGGGACTGTTTGGCTTTCATCCGTGGCATGGCCATGCCTTGCAGACATGTGCAAGCCTGTCCGGGAGCCCTGTCAGTCTGTCCTGTCCTGTTAACACCACTAAACATTCGCCAGTGGAAGACAAAGACAGAGTACTGCAGGTACTCTTTTTTTTTTTTTAAAAAAAAAAAAAAAAGAGAAAGAAAAAAGCTGGACCTTGTAGAAAAGTGTTGAGTGAAAGTCTGTCTTGTTAGAAGATGGATGTGTTCTCCAGAGGGGCTCATTTAGGCACTAAGGAAATATGTGTGGAGCTGATTGCTGGCTGGGTGCCAGGCACTGAAGGGCACTGGTGGCTGAAATGCCAGGCAGCACTGGTAGCGCTGGCACTTCAGCCCATGATGGTTGGGTTGCATGAATTATCTCCCTGCCTCTCAGCTAATTTTATCCTGTTGATTTTTCATGAATCATTTCCCATCTCTGTGGGTTAGAAATTGAAGTGGAAGTTTACTAGCCAGAATAGCCACATTTGCTATTTAGAAAGTGGTGTCTGGGGCTTGCTTCCTGCCCACCCCCACGCCTTCCCTTTCCCTTTTTACCTCCGTCAGCATTCAAATACGCGAATCAGCGGTGTCGGTCACCCATGGGAGTTTTTAGGCTGCACAAGCACAGGGCTCCTCCGGATGCACACGAGCTCGCCCTGGGCGGCTGTGCGACGTGGGTGCTGGGTGCTCTGTGGCAGGGTCCCAGGCACGCGGCGAGGCTGGCAGGACCCGAACAGGGTGTCTTGAATTTCCTGCGCGTGCCTTATAAAACATTAAAGGTGCTCTGGTGCCTCCTCCCCCTCCCAGCACAGCAGAAGAGCGGGAGTGCTGCGGTGGCCCAGCTTTACCAAGCGCTTCCTCGCTCCAGCCTTTGTGTCTCTCCCCAGATGAGAGTAAAAAGTCATTTGGGCAGTAAGTTCACACCTATGTTTTCTATAAAAGCATCTCTGTGATGGCAGACCTAACTATTCCAGACCCAAAGATAGCTTCCTTTCCTTGAGCTGTGCGTGCTTGATTGCCACCAAGGCCGCTGTCGGGGCCAGCAGCAAGGAAGGGATAAGCTGGTGATCCAGAAGTCGAGCCCCGTGAGTAGTGATCCAGGGACCTGCCTAGGAGTTGCATAGCACGGGTTCTGCTGGCGGTCACACTTAGGAGAAAGCACACTCCCTCGAAACAAAGCGAGCACTCAGTAGAGGAGAAGAGGTCTCTAGCATGCTGTTTTTCCTTTTTAATCAGTCTTGGTGGATCACAGCAGATCCTGGAGACTGGAAGAGTGACAATGTTGGGACAGTTCTGAAGATCAGCAAGTTCTGATCGATCAGCAAGATTGATTCTGAAGACTGGCCTAGGAAACCATAGGTTGGGTAGCATGACACCAATCCTGCGTAAACACAAAGTAATTCATGCTTGACACCTGATGTGATGGAACGTGTCTTGTACTTCTCAAACAGGTCTGGCTTTGTTCTGTGAGAAGCTTACGTTGGGTTAAAGAAGGATCCGTTGCTGTGATATATTGAGATGTAGAAGGCAGTTAACTTGGGGCAGGAGAACCCAATTAACAGCTAATGCCAAAGAATATCAATAAAATACGAGTGGCTTAGGAAGTGAAGGCAGTGATTGATAGAGAGTCAGCATCCAATAAATAAACTGAAGTGCCAGGGTAAACAGTGAGGAGGGTGGAGGATGCTCCAAGCTAAAGGACAGTATTAGCGCACTAATAAATCAACTGTTTGTGGATTAACTTCAAGGTGAATGTAGAAAATGTTTTCGGCGTCAAAAGATCCAGGCTCTGGCATTGCTGCCTTGGACGAGGGGAGCACATAATCCAGCTATTTTAAGCTTGATCATTTTACACAAGTCTCTGCAACACGATACCCGAAGACTGTGTTTTCAAAGTAGACTCGATGGCCTTCCCTTCAAATGAGGGGACGGGAGAAGCCAGTTCCCCCTCACACTTACACAGTGGTGCAGAAGAATGCGTGACTCAGCACTGGCAAACGTGTAGGTGAAACAAGTTTGGAGAATTGTAGCTGTTGATGGGGCCAGGTTGGAGTAACACAGTTTGTTTGGGAAATGGAGCAATTGGGACAAAACCATTTTCATATGAACAAGTGGAGAGTTATGAACCTGGAAAGGCATGTGCCAGACGGGATCTGCGAAGAGGGGCTGTGTCCCAAGCAGTCCTGTGTGAGAATGTGGGGGTCGGAGTGGGCTCCAGGGAGCTATCCATGCCAGGTCCAAGCTGGAACAGATGGCCTTGGTTTTGGACACCCAGCCGGGAAGGTGATGAATCAGGGCAAGGAGGCAGTGTGACCCTCAGTCTTACCTCAGCGTGGTTTTCTGGTGCCAGCATCTTGAAGTAATGTAGAGAGAGTTGGATGAGTTACACAGAAGAATGATGAAAGTTGTTGGAAAGCCAAGGAGATACTGCACGGGTACATATCCTTGCGTTTTTATTCGGTTCTCATTGCTGCTGAGGTCCAAGCACCTTTCAGTAGGAAAGGAACAAGGCTTACGTCCATCCCTTGGTTGTACTCTTATTCTGTCCTTGGGAGAAGAACGATGGTGGAGGAGCATCTCGTTTTAGCCCCGGGGTTTTGTGTCTGTTTGTTTTAACTTTATAAACGTAGGTATATATTTACGTTGAAGAAGCCAAAGGCCAAGAAGCGCAGCTCGCGGTCCTGACCAAAGATGGTGAGGTTTGTTCCAGCCATGAACCTGGGAAGTGATTCTTTCCGTTCACTCACAGCAGCATCCCGATATGCTGGGTGTTTCAGCCTTTCCTTCTAGGTCGAAAGAACTGCTCGCTGGTGCCCAGAGCTAGACTGATTCACGTCTGGCTTGTCCTTCGTGGGCATTAACAACCGAAACAAGCTTCTGGTGAAGTGTTGTCCACACTCAGATGGAGATTTTATCCTGTTTGTAGGCTAAAGGTAAGGGCATGTGACGTGCAGGGGATCAGGTTGACCTACTTCTCCTTTCTACCCAAAACTGAACCTGTGAGATCAATGCAGGGAGCTGAATACAGCAAAACCAAGAAGTCGCCAGTTTAAGGGAACTGCTTTTCATATATTTTAAAATCACAAGTCACTTGTGTATTCTTTCAGCCGCAGTGAGTAGCTCCGTGGCGTACCGCACTGGTTCAGAGGCTTTTAGGCTGCGTGGGAGCTTTACACCGCCAGCATCCCGCTGTGGTGAGAGCCTGCTCCACACTTGGCATCAAGGAGGTGCACCAAATAGTACCCATTTTGCAGATGCTTGTGCCAATCCATGACAGTTGCTTCCTACTCTGAGATCAGCAGAGGGAAATGCTCCCAACTGACCATAATACAGATTCTTCTGTCAAATCCTGTGAAGTCAGCAGCATTTTCCACCTTCAATAGCAAGACAAGCTTAAAACTAGTTCAGGGATTATTTCAGAGGTTCTCTTCCTCTTCCTCTTCTGCCTCTGAAATGGGTCTTTTGTGAGGTAGATGACAGCTGGTTTTGGTGGCATGTTTTGTCAATGAACCATGTAAGAGCGACAGTGTGAACGCATCTCGCATCCACTCGGAGTGACGGGAGGAGTTCCAGGCTGGCAAATGGGAATTTCCCTGTCACCAGCCTGTCCAATGGCACCAGGAACTTGGTGTCATGGCACCCCAGTGATGTTTGTCGTGTCAGCTGTTGATCTTGAACAAGTCATTGAGAGCCCTGGGAGCTCTCAGCCCTCCCTGCTGTAAAATGGGTTTAAGTCTTGTGGTTTTGAAGCTTGCTCTCCAAGCTTCTTCAGAAAGCTGCAGCAAAACCGGTGCTGCTTCCAGGTGTCTTTATTGTAGTCCTGACCCTCTTCAGGGTTTTCAGAATTGGAAACTCAAAGAAAATGTTCCATAATCTTTTCTGGTGGGTTTATGGCTACCGACTATAGTGGAGCGATTGGCAATGATTTAAACAAGTCCTCGTCACAGCCCATGCTGCTCACATCCTGCACCATCCATGCCCTATCATTTTCCACTAATTAAGTTTGGATTTGTGACCACCCCAGCTTGTCTCCACCTGCACAGGCTGTGTTCAGCCCTGCTCTGCAGCTCTCAGCGAAGAGCCCTGGCCTCGCATCCAGCCAGGAGGCAGGTCATTGGGTCTTGCCCTGCCACCAGCCTCCACTGCGCTGGGACACTGCTCTGCAGCACCAATGGGTGTGGAACGGCTGTGCCCGCAGGAACGTCATACCTCGGTGGGGAGCATGGGCTTGGTGTCTGCCTATGGACAGTGGTCCTCCTCCGAGCACATTCTGTGTGTCCCACGTTCTGTGGGATCTCTCGGTGTTTGCATTGGCTGCGAGCGTGAGCTGTGTGACCAGCTGGGGCTTCATGAAGTGACCTGAAATAGTTGGCATGGCCGAGGACCTTGGTAAGTGAATTCACCTCGGGGAAAACAGCCAGCCTGGGTCTTTCGTGGCTGTTGGGGGGAGCGCGGAGCCTTGAATGCTGCGCTTTATTCCCCTTGACTGGCCGATCAGTAGCCAACTGTTCTGGATTCCTATTTCTGGCAATAATATGCAACCATAGAAAAAGCGTATGAATTCAAGTCCATTTTCACCATGGGCCTGCGCTTTACAACGTGGTATGAGCTACGTTGGTAAAAGAGGAGGGGGTGACCTCCCGAAGGCCGGCAGTGAGGAGCTGAGTAGAGGAGCTGTGTGCTGAGGAGGGGATGGATTCCTACATGGCTTTTTCACATGCAAGAATGTCCCAATCTGGGAAATGTGCCAGCAAAATGTAAAATTAAAGCTCTGTTTTGGAGGCTGATCCCTGCAGATAAGAGTCTGTGGCTGTTAACTAATAACTACAAGAGGGGCAGTGATGCAGGCGGCATACTTGAGGACAGGAATTCACAGGTTCTATCATGCTTCAACCCATTTGGACGTTTTTTCCCTGCACTAGAGATTAACAGCTCAGATGTTCTTGTGTTTTGTACTTCCCTGAGCGTGAGCAACATGGTGAAGCCACTGGTTATCTTAACATGAGTCGTGCAGAAACGTGACAGGTCCTTGCCTGCGTCGTACAGAAAGCAGGGGAGGTTCTGTGGCACTGCCCGTGACCCCGGGGATGCCTCTCGGGACCTATAGCAGTTGCACTGATGTCCCAGGCACGAGCCTCACACCACGACTGCCTTTGCCATCCAAGGACCTGATGCTGTGTGCAAAGAGCACCTGATCTTCACGGCAGCCCTCTCACCGAGGGATCGTCCTCTCTGCCATGCTGCTGGGACTTTGCAGTAGGCTGTGCGCACATGGACATTGGCAGGTCCGACTGTCCTCATGGGCACAGGGACACATGCATGAGAGGCTGAGTACCCCGGGAGTGCCTTCAGCAGTGACCAAGGAGCCTGTTCTGCTTATGCTTGCATGGTACTTCTCCACATCATGTGAAATCTTCAGAGGAGCTTCATATTTAGAACATATTTAGAACAAACGCAACTCTAAATATTGCTGAAAACTCCCAAAAACAAAGAAGTGGAGGGAGTGAAAAGTGCAGAACGTGAAGTAGACTCTTGTGGTTGTAGAAAACTAAAAGGGGAGGAGAAAGGGCAGGCAGGAGAAACCAATGGGCAATGAAATCAGGAAAAACTAAAATCAGCTTTAAATACATCAGGAGCTAAAACAGTCCTAAATGCACAGTCACGTGCCGATGCCTGGGGCTGGAGAAGCGTCCAGTGTTTCTTTCCTTCCAGGAGTGGTGTGAGTGTCTCAGAATCAGGCACCCAGTCGCAGAGGAGGGGGTGCAGTGGCCTGGGAGCTGTGGCCGGAGCGGAGGCTCTTATGGCGATTCCCTGAACCCCAAACCCTGGCTGGGCACAGTGGCCAGACAGTGAACATGGTGCTTGGACACAAGCGTGGAAATCCTGAGCAGGGCGTTATCTGGGTGCAAGGTGCTGCTCCCGTCAGCGCGGGAGAGCCACGGCCGGTGCAGGAATGTTGCTGATAAGTTGGAGGGAGTTCAGGGAGGACCGTGAGAGGGGAGCACTGCAAAATGTGCTGTTCAGTAAAACGAGGAGCTCTGCTGTGAAATAAACATTGGATTTCTTTTTTTGTGGGTTTTTTTTTCTTGTTGGAGTTGTGGTGTAGTTTAAGCAGGAGCTCACTGAGGTCAGGCTGTGCCATCCCAGGGACCTCCTCTCTGTAACAGAGGAGCCTCCAGAGGGAAGATTGGGGAAGGAAAAGCCATTGTCTCTTCAGACACTGATGTCTGCTCCTCTTCCTGCCGAGGCCTTGGGGGTGGTGGGTGTTGTAGCTCCAGCTGCCCCGTCCAGCAGGCTTCCAGCACGGGTGGGTGATCTGACCGAGAGCATCACCAGTGCGGGCCCCACGCTCACCAGCTCTGGGCCAGCACCCGTCCCTTCTTGGTTTTTAACAGGTTCCCTCCTGAGCTGCTTTACCGCAGCCTTTTCAGGAGACACTTTTCCTTCTCCTCTGGGAAGGGCGGGCAGCCCCTGCCTGCAGCACCAGCTGGTGCACGGGGACAGGACTGGAGAGCTTCCCTCCCACTCCAGCGAGTGCAGGCCCGGGGCTCAGACTGCCAAAATCAGGAGCCTCTCTTGCCTTGGCTATTGCTTTCCTTCTGACTGGCTGGAGGAGAAGGTGTCTTGGTTTGGACATCTCGTAAAGGCTGAAAAGCGCATGTGTTTGCCTCTATCTGGTTGTACGTACACGGAGGCTTTGCTTTCGGAGCACTATATGAATACTAACTAGCGCTTCCTTGATACAGGCTTGATAAAGGTCTTCCAGGCTCCACACTGGCATGTGAGAAGTTGGGCTGGAAAAATTAATCATTTGTCCCATGGCACAAAGAGGAGCCGCAGCGGCTGGGAGCAGCATTCCTTCCTGCTGCAAACAGGGCGCCGGTCAGACCAGACTGCCGCTGCACGCAGTCCCCTACGAGCACGTGTGGAATAAGAAAATTCCCGTCTTCAGGGGTTGTGAACATGAATTTTGGGATGCCCAGAGCCAAGTCGCAAAGGGGACAGGCTCTTCCCCCAGCTCCCCTGACTGAAGGGGTCTGATCAGCCATGGAGGCCCCTTTCCATGTCTGTGCCATTGGGCAGCAGACATGGAAAATGGGATTGCAGGGGGCTTTGGGGGGAGCAGCTGTGAAGTCTGTCACATCTGGTATGGTGCTGAGAGCAGCCAGTTTGTGACGTGAAGAGACGAGCAGTGCTCTGTGTCACCTCTTGTCTCCAGCTGGGATGTCTGAAGCTTAGTGGCACTTCCAAAAATCTTAATACTCATTAAACCAGTTCTGAATTCTCATCACTTGCCTTATCAATATTTCCTCTTCAGCACCATCCCATGATGGGCGGAGGAGGGCAGCGTTACCGCTTTGGAGCTTGCTGTCCTTAGACATTGTTAAGTGGTTCCTGGCTCTTGCGGTGAGCTGAGGGAGAAGTGTTTTCGCTCCAGCAGTTTGCATGCCAGGAGGGTGGTGGTAGCTCAACCTGGTCCTCGCAAGGGACAGGAGGATCGAGAGGATGACTTGTGCAGTTTTGGTGGAGTCTGGCAGAGTGCTGTAGGCACTTACCTGTTTGTCACCAGAGGTGTCCGGAGCACGTGGAAGGCTCCATCTGCCGGGGGGTTGAACACCGTGCGCAGTTCCCTGGTAGAGGCTGGTATATGTTACATTCACAGACAGATCCTGGTTCACGCCACGACCTGTACTGCTCTTTCTTGTCCTTCTGTCCCCAAAGACCTGCTCTGAGGTAGCAGTGCTCCCATAAGACATCCTGCCCATCGGTCTTCAGTTCCATGCGCAGCATTCATAATAGGCGCTGCGGAGCATTCTTCAGATTCCCCGTGCCTCCGGCTGCTCCGTGGTGTCTCACGCTGTTCACCTGACCTGGCACGGAGCTGCTCTGCCCTCCCTCACCCACATGCACATGTAGGTGGCCCGTGATGGCGGCTCATGGTGCCAGGAGGAGCCTGCTCTGCTGCAGGAGGAAGGTTATGATTTCCCAGATGCTCATTTTTCTCCTCCCCTTCCCTCAATCTTTTTCAGAACATGAGTGAAAACTTGAAGGACTGTTTGATCCAGACCCAGGCTGCCTTAGAGGAGATGGTGACGATAAAAACAGAGGCCTGCTCTCCACGCCGGGACCAGGAGTATGGACAGCCTTGGTACGCGACTGAGCTTCAGTCTGGTGTGCCCCCTTCTCTCCACCGCCTCCCCAGCTTGAAATTGGTTTTAAGGGATATACTTGAACTTCTCAAAGTCACTAACACCCTGTCTTGTGAGGTCCACCTCAGGATGTGTGACAGGGTGGTCACCTACTCCTGTGCTAGGCACATACCTGCATGAGAGCTGGCAGGCCCTGTTGCCTCTGCTCCTCTCTGCGTGCAGTCTCAACATCTTGGTAGGTTAATGTCGTCTTTCTGTCATTCCCTCTCCAGCTCTGGAAGGCCTGACCCGCAGTCCATGGAGGTGGAGCCCAAGAAACTGAAAGGGAAGCGGGATTTGATCATGACCAAGAGCTTTCAGCAAGTGGATTTCTGGTGTAAGTGTCTTGTGAGCGAGGGAAGAGCACCACCACTTGTATAGGCTTCGGTCTTTCCTCGTTGGTGACCTGCTGGTTTGGGGGGGAAACAGGGAAGAAAAAGGCCGGGGACAGATTTGTGTGCTCTCCTGGCACGTTTGATAGGGAAGCTGTTCCTTGTCCATCCTGGGGCTGTGCAGCGGGAAGGAGGGAGGTGGACAGCGGACTGGAAACATGACAGCGCGCATGGGAGAACCCCAGGAGTCTGCAAAACCCAAAGGCTTGAATTCAGACACTGCAAAGGGAGCATTGCAGGCGTGGGTTAGGGCAGAGCCCTTGTTGGGTGACGTGGTGAAAGAAGTGAGCAGCCAGTGGAGCAGCTGGGCTTTGGGGAAGGGCTCAGCTGGGTCTGGGGGGAGGTCGGGGAGCTCGGGGGTGTTGTCCTGGGTGCTGTGTGTCCTGTGAGCTGCGTGAGCATCACGTCTGCTCCATCTAACCCCTGCTCCCCTCACTCCCACAGTCTGTGAGTCCTGCCAGGAGTACTTTGTGGATGAGTGCCCCAACCACGGTCCTCCAGTGTTCGTGTCTGACACCCCTGTGCCCGTTGGCATCCCTGACCGGGCAGCGCTGACCATCCCACCTGGAATGGAGGTGGTGAAAGAGCCCAATGGGGAGAATGACGTGCGCTGTATGAATGAGGTGATCCCCAAAGGTCACATCTTCGGGCCGTACGAGGGGCAGATCTCTAGCCAGGACACGTCCACAGGATTCTTCTCGTGGCTGGTGAGTGACGTGTCTCCCCAATGAAATGACGCCCCAGCCGAGCAGCTCAGAGCTTGGGGTGTGGACTGTGGAGCCAGACCTTTTCCTTTCTCTGACGATCTTCCACTGACCCACTGAGGCAGTGGGGAACATTGACCTCCCATAATTATTAGCAGCTTAAGGGTATAGACAGGTGGCAGCAGACCAGGTGCCATGGCTCCTTAGCTCTGTTCACAGCTGTAGGAAGCACAGCTTGTTTCTCCTCTCCCCCTTGCCACATTCTTCCACCCCCACTAAACCTCTAGGGCTCCTCCAGCACCCTTCTCTGCTCTGGTCATCATTTTGAGGGTAGAGGAAGGATTGTACCTCGAGACTGCAGAGCTCTCTCATGGGCCTGCAGTGCTCAGCAGAGCAGGTGGCCAGGAAAGGAGATCCAGTCCATCAGGAACTCATCGACATGCAGACTCCAGCACCAAACCCCGTATTTTTTTCCCCTGGTACTACAGGCTTTGGTTATCCTATGAGATAGAGATGTCACTAGATCGATGGATATTAATTATTATGAGAAACGAGATGTGGGACTTGAGTTATAGGTGCGACAAGAATTGAGAGCTGCAGGTAGGAAATACTGTTCACGCTTTTCTGTCTGTAAAATAAATGTGTCTCTCAGGCCTGTCCTGAAAGGGGAGTTAATCTTTTGTATCTCAGCACTGTTCACCATTTTGCCAGCTGCATCCATAGTTCTCTGTCACGGGTATTTGTATGTAGGAAAATGCTTCTTGGTCACTGTGCAGTGGCCTTCACACCCGCGTGTCCAGGGCAGCAGCCTGTGGTACTGGGAGAACTGAGGTTCATGGCATAGTTTCTTGTCCTGTCTGGAGGATGGAGCTGAAGCAGTGATTGGAGAGTCATAGACATTCTCCTATCTGGACCAGCTAGCTGACGTGCTGCATCTGTTCTCTGGTTCCACAGATCGTGGATAAGAACAACCGCTACAAATCCATCGATGGGACAGACGAAACCAAAGCAAACTGGATGAGGTGAGTCCAATTCTCTTCTGCTTTCCCTTTTGGGGCTGTGTCTTCCAGAGAGAGTCCATCAAACACTCCTTGTTGTTTCACGTGACAGAAAACCAAACCAAAATGCCACAGCCCCTTCTGTAAAGGGTGGGCTTGTGCTCTTACTGTGATGGGAATCCCTTGGAGTCACATTCAATGACAGGGATGAAAACAAGGATGTGTGTGGAGGATGGCTGTTGTCTGGAATGAGGACAGATCATAAAGGTGATTTCTCCACTCTTACGAACTCTGACAGGTCTCACTTCATTATTTTATTTATTTCTTTTATTTTATGTTCAGATATTTGCAAAATGCTTCGCATTATGCCCAAGGTAACTATCTGTTTCTGTTTGGCGTTTTTTCTCCTTTCCATTTGACAGACACAGAGAGGAGCTTTTCTCTGTTTTCTTTCTGGGCTTCACTTGACAGGGTTGTCTGTGGTGGCCGTCACTGGCAGGGCCAGCTTTGCTGCGTTAGGAGGAACACGGAGCGCGTTGCTGCCGCTCTGAAGAGCGCGGGAATGCTGCGTGTGCTCGCGCTCCCTCTGCCGGCCCCGGGCCCCGGAACGGAGGGGAACCGAACACCGGTCCGGAGCGGGGCTGGCTCTGGTTCGCTGACTGCTCCGGGGAGGGAGCGTGTCTAACCGGGCTGCAGCGCCTCTATCTGCAAAACGTGGGTCACTCCTGCGGCCTCCTGAGGTGGGGGCAAAGCACTGAAGTGTCTTGTGCGCTTGGCAAGTCCCCAGAATGGGTCTGTCCCCCAGTCAGACCAGTCCTGCTCTCAGGGGTGGATTTTGGAAGCAGTTGTTGTCAAGAAGGCGTAAAGCAGCATGGGAATGGACTGGTTTGTCAGTCTGGCTGTGTCGGGCTGTCAGTTGCTGCTCCCTGAGGGAAGAGAGAGCGTGACGTACTGGTAGATGCAGGACTGACCCCACTGGTCAGACCCGGTTGCACCACTTTTGCTCCATGTGAGTCTTCACAGGGGTGGCAGCTGTTCTGACACCCCTGTTCGTAAGGTTCAGCGAAGGGTCTCATCTCCTGTAAGAATTCACTGCGGGATGAGAGAAAACGCTAGACTCGGGCTGAGGGTGGAGCTGTTGCTCCAAAAAGAAGCAGTGATGCAGTGGGCAGGTGGAGAGGGGGACTGTATCTTGAAGAATGCACAGTTCACAATTCAGATGAGGTTTTTCTGCTTAGATCTGGATCTTTATGTGATCTGGAGGACAGTGAAGCTGGGGGAAAACAGTCTTGGAAAGCAAAACTCCTGTGATGAGCTCTTCCTCCTACTGCTGTGAACATCAGCTCGGTGTGTGGGTTTAAATGGGCACTACTCGTGGTCCCAGCACCAAAGGACAGGATGTTCTTGTCTGAACCTGAATTTGTCTCGAGGCAGGGGTGGTCTGGGCTGTTCTGTACAGCCGAGGAGGTTACGGTGGTATGGAAGGGGGAAGTTGGCAACCCTCCTGGGAAAGGGTGCACCACAGGGCTGTGCAGGCTGTACCATTCCCACTGACCGTTCTGGTTTTACTCTTGAAACTTGCTTCTGATAGCATGTTGTGCAGAGCCTGGCTGACAGCTCAGGTGGGAGTCATAGGCCTCAAAAGGCCGTGGCTTGGTTTGTTGGCAGCTCTCAGAGATGTGCCCTCGATGCCCTGCGGCGGGGGTGGCCCCCGGAGCTGCCGTCCCGGCCGCAGCAGACAGCACTGTCTTTGTTTTTTGGAGGGTGCTCCGCCTCTTCTCACAGATGGAGTGCTTTGCAGAGCAGATCTGCTCACCTGCTGGGAAGGTGGGTATGGCCTGGGGAGGGCAGCCTGGGCTGACACCTCTCTCTTCTCGTAGACCTGGCTACTGTTTTTGTTGTTTGACTACCACGGGTGAGTCCATTCCCATGTTCCCCCTGAGGACAGCATGTGCTCGGCAGCGCTTGCTGATGTGGTTTCAAGTGACTGTTTACCCGGGGCAGCGGATGGCGGAGAGGAAGGAGTACCAAGCGTAGCAGATGGGTGGCAATGGTGACATCCTCTTGCCCTTTCCCTCTTCAGCCAGTCAGTGGAGACCAGCTCCTGATGCTGGGAGCACGTTCTCCTGAGCTGCCGCTGGCACAAGGACAATGCACCCGTCATTAAACGCTGTTGTTTCCAGCACTTCGTTGAACTCCATGGCCCTGACCCGCGCGGTGTGTGCGAACGTCTTCCTCTGGTTTTGTTTTCCTGGGGGCTCAGGGTGGCTGATTACCGCAGATTGCAGCAAACCTCAAGTGAAGTGGGTGCTTTCTCGGACACAAACCATAAACTGCTGCTGATGGGGGTTCTTGGGGCGTCTGAAGGATTGTGCAGAGCCAGCCATTGTTCCTGGTTACTTCTGAGGAAATCCTGTGATTCGGTTTTGGGGCACCTGTTAAAAAAAAAAAAAAAAGTATCTGACCAAAAAAGGCAAGTAATTCAGAAAGTTCAGGAAACACCCCTCAGTGTATGTATCACCTGGCCCAAACTGGGATGCGGGATAGGCAGTACCAGCAAAGTGGTGGTGCCTGACTGCACTGGTGGGGTGAAGTGGGTGGGGTTTCCAGGCCAGTCTGGGCGTTTCCAGTCTGTGTCCCTTCTTACGTGTGGGTACCCGAGTTCCTGAGCTTTTGGCACAGTTCTAATTCATCCTTCCCTCAGCCCATGTGGAAAGGCTGGTGCAGGACTTTGTCACTTCTTTCTCCTGTGCTTCCTCTCCACCCCCTTCCCCTCCAAACACCGTAACAGAGAGGTCCTGGGGAGCAAGGCTGCTCTGTAAGTCTTCCTCTGTCTCCTCAGAATGGAGGGATCTGCGATTTGGCCTTCAAACAATAACGGAGCTTGGAAGGGAGCTCTGGTCGGGTGCTCTAACAGCCTGCTCAGAGCAGGACCAACTTAGATCTGTCAATCTTTTAAGTGCTGAGCTGCTGTTTCAACTTTACAGGACCTTTTAAATATAAAAATTTTGAAGAAGTCAGGGTTACTGTGCCTGCCTCTGTGTTGAGGGGGCGGAAGAGCCACCAGCCTATGCACAAGTCATTTTGGTGAACTCATAAACTGGTTGCTGTTACCTTGCAGCAAGTGGAGCAAACATTGTTACCCATTACAGACTGAAATTTCTGTAGAGCAAAGGGATCCTAAAGTACTGCAGGACTGTGATCCCCATAAAAAACCTACTCCAGGGCCCTGAGAAAAGTTGTGTGCTTGTTTCTTAGAGGCCAAGAAAAGTGGAGTTGGTCGGTATCTTTGTGGGACGAGCATGAAGTGCCCCCTGTTCACGTGGTTTACAATGCCACGTGTGTTTTTAAAGATGTACCTGTATGGTCTTGCGCTTTCAGACTGACCTGGAGCTTTCTAAAACTCCCACGGCATCCCCAGAGGGGTACTGCCAAACACCAGGGGCTGCTCCCAGGGACATCCCACATGCATGAGGGGAAAGAGGTCTCTCTGGCAGTAATACTGTCTGCCTTTTTGTAAGTTAATGGGCCTGCTGGGAACCTGATGTTAATTGAATTTGTGATTAAAACTGGCCAGAGTTCGTTACTCTTTGCCTAGGGCATTTGCTGCTGGAATACTGCAGTTATCTTAAATAGTTTTGACCCAAGTCGTGCTAGAGCAAATGAGTGGAAACCCTGACATCTGGATATCCAGGTCTACCACCGGTCGTGCTAAGTGCACTGGAAGGGACGCCCTGTCTGGGCAGGCTCGAATTCCCCCGTGGCGCCGCTTTACCAGTGATAGTGGCTGTCTCTTCAGCAGAGAAGCGGGGAGCGGGTTTCCTGGCCTTGCCAGCAGCTCTGCGCAGCTCTGGAGAGGCTGTTCTGAAGCTCACGACCCAGGGGCACTTCACAAAACAGTTAGTCCTTGTCGCCAGAGCAGCTTGTCGGTGGAGGTGCCACCAGAGGGAGGCACTGGTGGCACTGCGCAGCGTGGGGCCCTGCCCAGAACAGACACCAAGCCCAGGCTTGCTGAATGTGAGAAAAAGCAAACCGAAAATGTTCCCTTGCTCAGTGCTTCACGTAGCCTTTTCCCTCCTTCAGTGTTCATCTGGGAGAACTCTTTTTTTCTTTCTTTTCAGGTTGTTTTTTTTCCTCGAGGTCAGTGTAGAAAGTGCTTTGCCAGCTCTCCATCATTTCATTACCACCTTCCCTAAGCATTCCCTCTACCCCTCCATAACTGAAGTTCCACCAAAACAGTATCTCAAGGATGCATTTACATTTGTCCCAGTGAAATGCATCTGTGCACTTAGCTCCCAGCTCTCCCTGTATGTGACCTGGGTTTGAGCACCATTTCCTACTGGTTTTCCAGCTTAAACCCAGCTTCTGACACTTAGCCCAAAGGAGGGCACCAGTGTCAGTGAGATTCACTAAACAGCAGCGTCCCAGCACTAACGACACCCATCCAGGGCCACTCTGCCTTTCTGGGGGGTTTTCGCAGTCTGCAGCCCACCAGCACCTTCACAGGAGCGCATCCCAAACCACCCCTCTTATGCCGGGGCACGCAGCGCTGCGCCCGTCTCCGTGGAGGTGTCAGCAGGGCCACCGCACGCAGATGGGGGGCAAGCAGCGAAGATGCTGAGGCCTTTACTTATACCAGCTGTCCAAACAAGTATTTTGGGGTGGTTGAAGTCTGCCTGCGAGGGATAGGGCATTCAGCCAGGATTTTAAGATGAAATGGAATTTTTTGGAAAAGGAGGGTCTGAGCTGTCCCAGCCAGAGTTTATTCCCCTGACGTTGCAAAGATACTAACAATGGTTATTAATGAAATGGTAATTAAATGAAACCAAAGATGCTGTCTGCTAGGAATAGTTTGGTTTCGTTTAATTTGTGACCATAAACAGAAGTCAATAGGTTTTCCCTTCCCTGGTGTCACTTCAGGGTTACAGTTGTTAGATGTCCTAACCATGAAGGCATCTTATTTCTTGCGTTCTTAATATCCTTTTTCAAGAAGAATTTTCTAGGCTTGTTGTGACAGCTTTTTGGGGCAGATTATGTTCACACTGAAGTTGAGCGTTGTGTTCTCCACCGTACCTCCATGCTGATGGAGATTTCCATCTGAGAACTTCTTTTACAATATTAAGAACTGTATGACGTGAGCGCCAGAAAGGTTGACCTCTTTCAGAAGGGTTCCTGATGTCCCTGCTTTTAATTGTTTGAAGATGCATCAAAGCAGCTTTTTGTGATGGGCAGCACTAGAATAACCATTTGGGCATTTTACTTCCCTCTCTTATAACTCAAGTCAAAGCACACACTAAGTTTTTCCAGCAGTTCTGCTCCTCCGTGGCCTCTGAGCTCTTCCATGCTGCTCTGCATGCCCATGCACAGGGGTCCCTTGCCCAGGCTGCCGATATTCCCCCATCCAAAATCCCACCTTGTTTATGTGCAGAACCGTGTGCGCACAGTCTGTTTCTCCTTCCCTGTTGAATAATCTGCCGCCTTCTCTTTGTCCCCCAATAAAAATCCATAGTTAGGACTGGTCTTTTGTTTATTTTTAAAGTTTCCTTCAACTGTGGCTGGAAAACTTCACACCTCTCCTTGGCCCAAACGGCTCGTTCTCAGGGTGGCTGCCCCCTCTTCTCAGTGGGCTGAGGCTGCGAGTTGTTCCTTTGCAGCACCAGAAACGGGGTGCAGGCTCCTGTCAGCAGCACTGACGGCAAAGCCTAAAACAAGTGGGTGGCCTCATTCCTTCTGAGAACAATGGGAAGCGCAACCATTTCTGGGTGAAGCCAGGGTGTGCTGGGAAGCAGTTGGGAGCTGGATGCGCAGCACCCCGGGCGCTGAAGAGAAAAAGATTTTTCCTGAGGAAAAGCGAGTTGCAGAAATTGCCCGTGAGTCTAGTTGAAACCTCCCTCCCTGAAAACAATCCCGTGGGGAGTAGCCTCTGTGTGACGTCCTGCAAATGTAACAGAGCAGGTGGTGTAGGAGTGTCCGCTGCCTGCCGTGCCAGGCAGAGCAATACCATGTGTTTCAGACCTCTAAATTTCCTCAAGAACCCATTTTTGAGCACTCTCACCTCGGGAGCGAATTCATCGGCGCAACTGCTAATTCTCATGTTTTTTTCTGTGCACAAACTGCAGCAAGTGATGCGAAGCCATACTGAAACTTTCATCCCTAAGTCAGGCACCAGACAAAGTGTAAAATTTCATTTTAACTAAAGCTGAGGAGGCTCCTTCACACTAGTGTCGCTTGGTGTTTTTTTCTTAAGCTTGAAAATTGCCTCTTAAAAACAGACCGGCTGCCTTGTCCTGGTGCAATTGAGGAGAACTAAGAGGTGGTGGCGGGTGGGGGGAGCTGGCTCCCACCAAGCTCCTCTGCCCCAGTGCTGCACTGGCCAAGCGGCTGGATGCAGGGGGATGCTTTGCGCTGATTTCCTTTTACCCAATTGTGCTTTGTGGGATGTTCAACCCAAGGAACATGGCTGAACGAAAGAGGAAGCCCAAGTTTTCCAAGGAAGAACTGGACATTCTGGTCACCGAGGTGACCCGAAATGAAGCCATGCTGTTTGGGAGGGAGACGATGCGTCTATCCCATGCTGACAGGGACAAGATCTGGGAAGGCATAGCCAGGCAGATCACATCAGTCAGCCAGGTCCCCAGGTCTGTAAAAGACATTAAACACAGATGGGACGACATGAAGAGAAGGACCAAGGACAAACTGGCATTCATGCAGAGGTCCCTCTCCAGCCCCGGCAGCGCGGGGCGGCCCTCGGCCATCGTCCTGACCGCCCACGAGAGAGCCATCGAGTCGACACTGCATTCGTCACGCCAGATGCACGGCTTCCGGAGAGCGGATCTGGACGTGGTTGACAGCCCGTCAGCAAGCTGTAAGTACCACTGCCTTACCACCTCTTTGTCTTATGCTTGCCTATCCCAGTCTGACGCCAGAGGAGCAGTGTGTGTTGTGTGAGGTGCTGGGTTGCCTGTCAGGCCAGGTCCTCCTGCCATGTTTGGTTTCCAGACAGCCTGCTCTGGTGACCATTGGGTGTCGAGGTGGATTGAGGGAAAGATGTTTCTGAGTTAAGGTCATTTTCATCTGCTTATCTAGCACTTTTCTATGCTGTCTTCTAAGGGTAGACATTGTTCAGATTCCACTTTCTTAATGGGTCAGAAGTCTGAACTAATCCTACAAGCGAGGGAGCATCTGTAGTTGAAGTCTAACTACCTCCAGTCTGTGGAAAAGTGTGTGTAAAGGATCAGGAGTTCCTCATCTTGCAGGCACCCCAACACAACAGTAGTGCTGCCAAGCTGAGAATCGTGTGCCAGGCACTGCTGGGTCACTGCATGGTGACCATCTTCCGCAAGGGCTGTTGGGGAGCTCAGCCATCGGGAGTGTTTGTGCTCTGAGGCCAGGCCACTCATGATTTCTCACTTTTGGTCTGAAGGCTTAGCGCAAGTGCCATGAAAAAGGCAGATGGTAACGAGTCCCTTCTTCACTGTTTCTTGAGAAACTGCTGGTCCTGCTTTCTAAGTTAATCTTTGTACACCACAATTCTCAGACACCTTCCAGTGCTGAACCACAAGTCACTTCTTGCAGGTTATTTCCCCAGCCGCATACATACGGTTTTCTTGCGTGGAGGTGCAGCTCCTTGGTCTGTGAGCTCTTAGGGACACGAAGGAGAGAAGGAGGGGATAACTTCTTGGGAAGGAGCCAACTAACATTTCATGGGTGGCGCTGTCCTACCACATTAGGTCATATATCTGAAGTAACGTTGTTAGTGAGGAAGCAAGGACAAAAATCTTCAAGAACTGACAAAGCGGGACTTGGTCATTCTTTGCATCTATCTTGGCAGCCAGTTGCGCTGTTTCAAAGGTAAGAAGAATTCAGCTTGAGCAAGGAGATAGTGGGCAGTTGCAACAAGTGAAGTGTCATCTCTTCTTCCTCTGGATGTGCCTGCTCCTGTGAACTGGCACATCACTAGATACTGGTGAGACTAAGGAGAACTTGCCCATGGTGGTCTGCTTTGGTTTCACATCAGGTGTACTTGCCTGATTAATGCAGGGTCCTGTTGCCACTGTGCTTGACTGCCCGGGTATCCTGGTGATGCCTGGCTACAGAGTGGCTTTGTGGTGCGGACTTGGTGAGCAGCAGGTACTACGTCTGTGCTTTTCTCAGCACGGAGGATGTCAGAAGTGACACTGGAGCAGGGTTTTGGCACAAGGAACCAAATGAGTCAGGGTGTTCTGAGACCCGACCAGAGGCCAGGAGCCTTTGTCCCTCCAAAATGCTGGAGTGTTCTAGCTGCTTACGGCTTTGGGGAAGGGGAGTCCTTGCTGCTGTCTGAAGTGGGTTTATACTCTAGTATGAACCATGCTGTGTACAGGAGACCATGGCAGCTTGGATTCCTCCTCGGTTGACGGGGTTCGCCTGGCCTTTAGGCCTCTTTCGGTTCAGCTTGTCACCCAGATGCTGATGTTGCAGCACGTGCATGTTGGGTTACGTATCAGGAGCTACAGGCTTGTCTCAAATGGCAGCTTGAGGGGAGGGAAAGGCCCTTTTACCATGTGCTTTGAGAAGCCATGAAACAAAATTCAGAGTTCTGAGGGATTTCACATTGATAATTGACGCTTCCTCTTCTGTTTAAGCTGACGAAGACAAAGAGATGCCAGGCACGTCTCGGGAACACCGCTTCTCGTTGCTGCAGAGGGCCACTGCCAGAGTCAACCAGTTCTCCGGGCCCTCCTTCCTCCGCACGTCTTCCTCGTCAGAGCACTCGGAAGCTGCCAGCCAAAGGCAGGAACTGCACCGTCCATCCCCGCGCACCACCTCCTCCTCCAGACCCCCGCACCCCTGCACAAGGAGCCCACCCCTCTCCAGCTTCGATCGCCAGCTTCTCCATTCCCACACGCAGCAAACAGACCTGTTCAGGCAGTTCTGCCAGGAGCTAGTGGCTGTGCACAGAGACATGGCAGACAGCATGCGTGTCATCGGGCAGAGGATGGCTGACCTCACCAGCCAGCTTGGCCAGATGTGCCAGACCCTGTCAGAAATCCGTGATGGGGTCCAGGCTTTCCATAGGATCCAGAATCCTGGTGTCATGCAGGGGTCTCTGCTGCAAGCAGCTTGCTTGAAAGAGCCCCCTGAGCCCAGGGCAGAGTCTAACCAAAACCCCCCAAAACAGGCTCCTCCTGCACGGACTACCCGGTCACGAAAGAGAAAACACCATTTCTAGTCTGCTTCACGTAAAGTAAGGATAGGTGCCCCTGGTTGAGCTGCTGCTTGCTGGTGTGGCCTCTCCATGTGCAGCAGGACTCTGGGGGGAAGGTGAGAGCCGCCCCAAGCCACCCGTCCCCTGCCAGCTGACAGAGCAGCAGAATGATGACAGCTGAAGAGTAGGGCTGGCCCTCTGCGATGGCAAAGAGGAATCTCAGATCTTACCGAGCGTGGGATGTAGGACATCCTTCTGTTCGTAGAGATTAGGAGGTTTCCCTGGCTTCCCCATGCTTTGATGCTCTATAAGCTAAGAGATGCAGTAGGAATAATTATCTTCATCTCTTCTCGTGCCTGTGAACTGTATTACTGAGACACTGTACTACAGAGCTCCCTTTGTAATCAGCCCACAAATGCTACTGCCCCCCCCATTGTCTTCCTGCAAATTAGTATATGCACTGCGCAGTGGTACATCCTTCTGGCTCCAAAGCCTCTTACCGCTCGTTATTTTTACCTTGCGTTCAGCAGTAACAGGCAGTCCAGGGCTCACTGTGACTTAGGCTCAGGTTTGGGGAGTGGGGTGTAGAAGCAGAGCTTGTGCAGGGAGAGGAGGAAGGTGCGATGCTGAGGGCAGGAGGACAGCTCTGAGCACTGTGTGGTGTCGGGCTGCTGAGAAGTGCTGCGATGTGCCTGGAGCCTGCGGGACCACCTGCACTGACATCAGGAGTGTAATCTCAAAGATCTAAGAGTTTAGTCTACTCAGTCTGACTCCCCACCTGCCCCTCACAGCTGCAGCTCCAGTACAGTTAGTTCATGACCCACCTCACCCTCCTCCGGGTGGGAGGGACTGACAGAAAGAAGTAAAGCTGCAGGGCCTGCTTGTGGCCTCAGGAACCTTAGGTTCTGTATCACTGGAATTCCGCCAGCCTCAGCTCCTTTGCACTTCCTCGGTGTCATTTAGGGTGGGGTCCGCACTGTGCTCTCCGGCTGTGAAGAGTTCACAGCCTGAACTCCCAACTCTGCAGGGTAAAGTCCTAGATGCACTGGTTTTGTGCTGCTTTCCTTACACAGATCAAGAGAGCGCTGTGTTACAGCATTAGGATTGCTTTAGTGCTGCGCGAGGTTCCCGCGTACAACCCCGAGTCTGAAACTGGGCTTTAACAGTGTCACCTTAGGTGGTGACAATGTGTGTGGCAGCTTTTCCACAACACATCTGTCTCCTTGACTCGCCCATCTGCACCCACCATGCTGCCCCATCTCTGGAAAAGCCTGGAGCTAAGTGCTTCAGCAGGGAAGGGGCAGCGGTGTTCCCACAGGCAGCCGCGGCTCTCCAGGCTGCCCCGTTGTCTATGGAGGTGGGTTGCAGGAAACTATTCGAATTAATAGGAATGCGCATCGTCGTGCCATGCCTGGGCCAGATGGGTGGTACAGCTTCAGCAGGGTTGAACGTAGGCAGCGCAGTGTAGCAGGAGGATGCTTGTTTTGTGTGATTTTGAAGGATCTTTGATGTGGCCTGACCTTTGGAAGAACAGTGCACTGGCTTCTCTGGGGGAGAGTTCCCTGTGTCTGCTGTGTCTGGCATTCTGACGTGCTTCTCCTTTTGTCTTTTTAATTGTTCTGTAATTCTAATCCAAGTAATTTATTTTTTGTGGTGCAGTAAAAGGCCCTTGCTCAAGGAAGTAGAGGTCTGGCAGGGGAAAAAACCTTCTTTCTGAGGAATGACCCATATCAGCTTCATGCGGAGGGTGTTCCTCAGAGTGCTGGTGCCAGACCTGGGCAGTACTCGCTCATCGCCCTCCCAGGATGTCATTTTACTTCTGCTGTAACGTTTGTGTTCTGCAAAAGTCATGGTCCTTCAGTCAAGGGGAAACCTGGTAGAAGTGTGTCTAATTTATGAATCACAAAGAAGTCAAAAAACTGTTTTAAAGGCTTTCTGAGTCAATCCAGTGCTGCTGCTATATATTAGATGTAGTAGTTTCTATTTTTGTAATATTTGGTTCCTGCTGCTGTTCTTCCATGGATGTACTGATGGGATCAGCTCCTCTGGTGTTGTCCAGGGGGATCCCTTCTGGGAACCCCCAGGTCTGCAGAGGAGGAGACTCCCACAGGTGCTGGGTGCTGGAGGGGGTTGGCGTCGGCACTGCTGTCAGTTTGCCTGCACAGACGTGTTCCGAGAGAGAATCCTGGTGCAGGATGTGCAGCCTTCACCATGAACCCCCAAAGGCTGGGCTCTGGCCAGGAGCAAGGTCCTTGTGCTGTAAACCTCCTGATGTCTCCCCCAGTTTCCTCTGGACTGTTACAGATTGGCCCAGATCTGGGGACGTATCTCCTGCCCTGTGTAGACCCCTCGGTGGAGTGGCTTTTCTGTACTGGCTGGCAAAGGATGCTCCCTCCTGCACCCGCCGTGTTAACTGGCTGCTGAAGTAAGTGCCTGTGTCAAAGCAAACTGCTGTGCTCAGCCCCAGTATCTCCATGTCTTGTACATGCTGAAAAAATTCTCTCTTTAAAAGTATTTTTGTTAAGAATGCAATAAATATATAAGACTTCTAACCTAGCTGCTGTGGAGTCCTTTGTTTCTCTCCCATGAGTTTTGCCTGCACTGTGAAAGAGCCTGTCGCAGGCTGGGTCTCCTGGGGGCTCTCGGTGTCACAAAGCTCGGCAGGGGGTGCTGGTCCGTCACCTTGCCCTGGCTCTGTGCCCAACCTTCGTTTGGGAAAGGCCAGTGGCCTTCTCCCTGCTGCACTCTGCCCTGGCACCGCGGGGCCAGCCAGAGGGTGAGCAACGAGTGGCCAGCGGATGGGGGGGGCATGGGGAAAATCGGGGGGGGGGGCGGGCAGAAGCCTCAGCCTCCCTCCAGCTGGCGGGGCTTTCCACCCTCTGCACCTGCTCTCCTGGCTGCTCCCTTCCCCTCCTGGGGAGGAATGGTCTTTGCTGCCAAAAAATCACCTCGGCATTTTTCCAGGTGTGCTCGCTGGGCCATCCCAAAACTCGGCAATTTGTTGTCCTGTGTGGGCTGTGGCTTAGGGAAATGGAGGACAAGGGTGGGTTTTTGGTGCTGGCTAGAAAGGCTGTGGGAAAGGTGGCCCTGCGGAGTGGGGGGCTGTGCCTCTGAGAGCCGTGGGGTTGATCTGAGCCCCAGTAGCTGCAGCTGGTCATAAATGGTCCCCAGCAGCTGGTCCTGAGTAAGCCTGGGCAGAATCTGAGGTGTTCTTGAGCATGGCTTGTCCCGGGGACTGAGCAGGACAGGAAAGGGCCTCTTTACAGCTTGTGGCAATGCCTGTCTGCAGAAACCGGACAGCTCTGGGTGCCTGGGCCTGCCCCGGTGGTGCTCCCTACCCTGCTCTTCCTCCGAGGATCGCGGTTCCTCAGGAAACCTGCTCTGCGAGCAGGACCATGCCCGTCTGCATGCAGCACGTGTATCAGCCTTGTCGTGCCCATCCTGGGCGTCCAAAGCCAGGAGCTCTCCGGCCTCATTCAGCTCGAGTGCTTGGCGTCAGGAGGGCACCGGCCACTTTGCAGCCCTCGCAGGGAGGTTGCCCAGGACGGGAACCTGAGGCAGATGTGCCAGCGCAGGCAGGCTGTGGTGGCCTCCTCTCCTCTGTGGAGCCCTGTGGAGTGGCTTCCTCTGTCCTCGGGAAATTGCTGCCTCTAGCCCGTGGTGTGCAGCGGCATGAGGTGTCTCGGGCCAGGAGGTGGAATTTGGGGTTCCTGCAATCCTTGGGTGCCCTGGGGTTGCTTTGGCTGGAGCTGGGGCTGCTTCGAGAGCGGTTCATTTATGTGGATGATCTCATCTGCATTTACGTTACCTCAGGGAAGTATCGCGGATGTAGAGCTTCCTCTCAGAGCATAAACCAGTTAGTAACTGCCAGCAGCTGTGGCGAAACGTTTTTGCCACTGGGTTGTTCCCCAGCTGTCTGTTAGGGGCTTTCCTCACCCCTCCTGGTGCAGTCGGCAGCGCAGGCTGGGAGCGGGTCGTGGGGCAGGGTGCTGCGGGGCTGCGCTGCGGCTCCAGCGCTCCAGCCTGCCCTCTCCTCCCAGCTCCTTGCCAGAGCCCAGGGCCGCTCTTCTGCAGAAACTCGGAGGGGTTCAGAGGCAGGAGGAGAGCAAGCAGAAGAAGCATGCTCGTGCGTAATAAAACCCTTGGTCATAGAAGCGAGCCCGGTGGGAGCGGTTAACCAGGCTCTCCCTTCCCACGCAAAGCTGTATTTTAGAGAGTTGTTTAAATCTGTCAGCTGCGGTTTGCTGGGTGTGGTGGGAGCTGGAACGGAATCCATCCTACAGCATTAATAAACTTGCTAAAGCCTCAAGCCACGAGCTGTGAACTTCAGACGAGCATCTGTGGAGGGAGGCCCTGGACTGGTGCATGCTGTGAAAAATGAGGTAACCACATCTATCAGGGGAAGCTGCATCCTCAAGATAAGAACAGGAGCAGCCCACCTAGAGACAAGAGAACAGGCCCACGACCCCAGACCCAAATATTACTGTTGGACTGAACCGCTGCGTGAGGGGAGCAGAGCTTAGGCTGTAACGGTGTCGCTGCCCAGGGGTTTCTTCGTTAGGGGTCCCTCTCCAGAGGCATCAGCTTGAGCTGTTTTCCACTCTACCCTCTGAATAAATTATTTTTATAAGATTTGATGCCTGAGATTCTGCTACAGGAAACAGAGGGTAAAGAAACTTCTTTAACAGTGGGAACACACTGGGCTGTCCTGCCACTGCCCCATGAATGCCTCGGTGCTGCTGGCTGTAGGAACATGGGTCCTGGTTGGTGACTTCAGGTTGACAAACCATGTCAGGAAAAGAGGCTCCTTGGCAGGGCAGCCTGGTCTTCTCACCGCCCTGGACGATGGCTGGGCAGTGGGGTGCAGAGCAGCTGCGGAGCCTTTCCTTGGCTCACATCGGAACCAACCGGCATTTCGCTTGGACTGAGGAGATAGAACATCCTCCAGGATCACCCATGCTGCGGAGCATCAGGCTGACAGCAGCACAGTGCTGTGTCTTAGGGGTCGTGGAGTGATCTGCGACACCCAGGAGGGACAGCCGGGCAGCGGTAGCCATGTGCCCTTGCAGGACCTCCCCACCACTACACTGGTCCATCTTAAATACGCAAGCTGGTCGTTTAAAAGTTCCTTTGGTTTGTGATCAAAAGTAAAACAAGGGTTAACAAAAGCCAGCACTGGGCTGATTTGGGCAGTGCCAGAGCCTGCCCTTTAAATAACTGCTGAAGACCACGAGCATCCTGGGTCGGACGCAGTAGGAGAAATACAGCTGATCGCAGATGCATGCCGAGTTGCTTCACATTAAAACCAGAACTGCTGGAGCCTCAGGCAGTCTGAGACACTGCAGACTCCTTTTCTGTGTTTTGGGGGCAGTTTTACCGAGTTTGTGAACTCATTTTTGTGTGTGGGCTGGTGCGATCGTGTGCAGGTGGGCTTGTGCCTGCACATGGCTCTAGAAGGTGAGAGTGTCCAGGGAAAAACTGACATTTCCTAAGCCGAAGAACTACCATGAGTTGTCAGGGAACCTTTGGGCGAGGACTGGTGGCAGCAGGTGTCAGAGCAGCCATTTGCCACTCGCCTCTGTTAATCTTCCTGCAGTGCTGAATGAGGGAGGCAAATGGCATCAGAGAAGAGGCTTTTAGCTGTGAACCACTCAGATCTGCTTTTGGGTCCATAGGTACCGAGACAGGGTCCTGGTCCCCAGTGATGTTCTGAGCTCATGTTGGCAGCAGCCGGAACCACTATAACCAAGCCTTTGTCATGTCATGCAGTGAGAACACAAGAAGTGTGAGAGCGAATAATATGGTCCTAGCCATAGATCTCCATCTTAACAAGTTGCAGAGGGCCAGTTGCTTGTGGTGGGAATTAATACATTTCTGCTGAGCTGAAATTCAGCTGGTTTAAATCAGGAAAAGAAACCTCACACCCAGAAAGCGATTCTTCTGTCAGCACTGCCAGGAGATGCCCACAACATGGTGCTGGGTTGTCCTGAGACTTGCAGGGCTGTTTGCACTTTTCTGTCCCACCCTGATGAATGCCCCAGTGCAAAACCTTCCAGTACTGGCACGTCTTTGCTTTCCTCTTGGACAACCAGCAAATCCCACCGTACATATGTTTCTGTCCTGAGAATCTTGATTCTGCTTGTCTGGAAGGAGAGCAGCAAGGAAATCTGGTAGAAGGTGGTGTTTTGGGGAAAGAGACAGGCAGAGAGACCCTGCCGTGTTCTGGATCTTCCTGAGAACAAGGGAGGAGGCCCGGGGATGTGGAGTGGTGGTGGGGAGTCCAGCGGTCCTTGTTTCCATCACTAGGCAAAGATATTTCTGCTCTAGAGTCTGTGTCACCCTTCCTGGCAGAGAAACTCCTTCAGGCTGGAGGTACATTGTTGTCATCCCTTCCCAGAAGAAAGGGACCCACTGGCTCACTGTTCCCTGGTTGTCTGTGCTCGTTGTCCCACATCCCTGGCAGTGCCCGTCACTTATAACGTTACCATCACTTCTAACTTCATGCTTTCCAGTCTGGCTGTGTCGATGGCTCTCTCTGGAGGTCATTCTGGCTTCATCGTGGTTGTCATTCTTGTGCAAGGGGGGGCACAGAAGAGGAGTTTGTGCTTCATGCCTGCCTTGTCACCTCTCCCTCAGGTATGTGATCATCTCCCGGGAGGAGAGGGAGCAGAACCTGATGGCCTTCCAGCACAGTGAGAGGATTTATTTCCGTGCCTGCCGTGACATCCGCCCCGGGGAGAAGCTGCGGGTCTGGTACAGCGAGGATTACATGAAGCGGTTGCATAGCATGTCCCAGGAGACCATCAACAGGAATCTCACAAGCGGTGAGTTCCCTCCCTTCCCACCCTCTCCCCCATCCCCGTGGGCTCCCACACTCGTTGGACTGAGTGCGGTGGGTGCTGTAGGTGATGCGCGGGTGGTGCGAGGAGAGCTGCCTTTCTAGAAGCAGAGCACCTTGGGGTGAGAGCTCTGCGTGGCATGGAGGGATGGGCGGACACGAAGAGTCATGTAACCGCTGTCATGGAGGTCACCAAAGAAAGATTTGTGCTGTGCCGTGTCGTGTCGTGCTGTGTCGTGTCGTGTGTGTGCTGCAAGGGCCTGATGCAAAGCCCAGGGATCGCAGAGCTCCTCTGTCACAAGACTCTCTGGCCTGAAGGTTGCCAAGCTGGTGGCCCCCAGGCAGGCACTGTTTTTTTCTTCTGAACATGCTGCTTCTCTGGCTCCTGTGAGCAGCCTGTGTGAGGGAGCTCCGGCTGGTTCTGTGTGCACGTGAAAAAGATTTCCTTGGTGTGTTCATACGTCCATTTTCCTCGCTTAATTTATCTCCTCTTTCTTCAGAAAGATAATTTGGGATCAGCGCGACATCAGCTAGAGACTCCTTAGTCTCCCAACCCCAGAGCGCGTGTGCCACGCGCAGGAGGCTGTGCACTTGTCAGACTGATCCTCCCTGGATGAAAGTTGTTACCTTAGCTTAAGAGCAGCCACGCTGGAACACATCCAGCCGCCCTTTAGGTCAGGGTAGTGTCAGCAGTGCAGGAAGCTTTAGGGGAAGGCAAAAATTCTTAATGCATCCATTACCTCGACGATGTCGAGAGCTGAAGTGAATTAAGGGCATTTCTTTCCAGGCCAAGCCACAGAAGGGCAGGGCCTCAGCGGGGCAGCCACACGAAATACAGCTTTCTGAGGTTCCTGTGTGTATGACCACACAGCCGCTATTGCTGCCTTGACTTGGTAAAAGGTGTCTCCTCTTTGGGGTGGACAAGATGTCCTGAAAAAGCCGGTTATCTCCATCACCATGGAGTTATTGTGCACTCGCAGCGTTACATCTTGGGGGCTGTACTTGGGCCATCCCCACTTGTGAACTGGCAGGGGTCTGAGTGTGCTGGTTTGTTAACTGAGTGGTTAGGAACGGGCTGCGGTGGTTCTGACTCATCCCACGCACACGTTACCTGTCCAGGTGCTTTAGTGCTTCTCAAAGTACGGCAAGAGAAAGACCTGCTCTGGGGGTGCACCAGGGCTAGAGGTGACGGCCCTGCCGTACGGACGTGCCCTTAGTCATGGCTTCTCTCGGTGTCATGGTTCGTGTGAGATGAAATGGTAAAAGCCTGCTCTGTGCTGCAAGCGCGTGAAGATCTGCCTCTGGGCTCCTCAGGACCTGCCACAGCCCACCATGTGCTCAGGTAGAAACCCCTGTGGCTGCAGAGGGCATCCTAGAAACCCCCTGACGTCTCGGCGAGCTCATCCAGCAGCAAGCTGGGCTCAGCCTGTGCTCACCAAAGGAGCGCAGAGACGTTGTTAAAGCGAAGCATCACTTCGGCCATTCTAGACTTGGGAAAGACATCGCAGCCTCAGCTGGGAGGGCACTGGGAGGTGCTCGGGGAGCAGCACTAGCATCTGCTCAGGGATCATCTTGTGATTTCTAGCTTTCCCATAGGGCTGAACCACTGGGTTTGTTGGGGGAAAAAAATCACCAAGAAAGATGAAGAATCTCTTCTCAAATCCCTCCCCTGCCAATAATCGTTACAGTCTGCAACACAGGAAACACCAGGGCCGAGACTCCAAGCTTTGCCCGTAGAAATTCTGGTCAGTGTGTTGAGAATGAGGTCCGGTGTTGTGGATTGGCTCCAGAAGTGGCTGGGCTTGCCAGCCAGCACCCAAACCCCATGCAAAACCCCTGCTATCCGCGCCAGCCCTTCTCTCGGTGCCTTATGCTAACTGTTTCGAGTCTTGCGTCTTTTCTGCATTCTTAGCATGGCTCTCCTTAGAGAGGGAACGGTAGCTTTTGCTCCCTAAGTCTTACCAAAGCATGAATACCCTTTAAAAGCAAACCAAACCAAAAATCAGCATAAAGCAGCGTCTTGTTTGGGAAGCCATCAATGCTTGGAGTTATTTACAAGATAGAAGAATGATGGAAATTGAGCCAAACCTATCGTCTTTTGAATTTCCAGGTAAGGAAATCTGGCTATTCCCTTTATTTTAAGCAATTAGTAATTTGTATGAGGTTGGTTTTAGTATTGTTTGGTTTTTTTTTTAAATCACTGAATGGCCACGCTCTTAGACTCCACCGGGACAAGCTAGATGTCCTGTCCTTGGAGGACCTTCACCCACTGTAGCTCAGCTGACAATGAGTACCTTGGGGTTTAAGAGTGCAAGTTGTTTTTACTCCTCTATGTTTGCATTTCTGGAGCAGCCTCCAAACTGAAGGAGAGCAAAGGGGCTTTGCAGACTGTGCGGTGACATGCGCAGGCGCCGGGGTTGTCACGGAACGGTCCAAATCTCTCGCTGCACTGCTGTACAAGTGATACCTTTTACCAAGTCAAAACAGGCACAGGTCTTCCAGCCCGCTGACACGGCGCTTGGGCTCTGGGCGATAGGTTCCACCGCGGTCAGTCCTTCACCTCCTAGGCTCCTTCTAGTGCAGGTTGGTCATACCTTTAGGTTAAACAAGCTACCTGGAGTTTCTCTTCTCTGTGAAGTGTGTGGGTCCTACTCCGCTGTGGCTACCCAGGACTGTCTCTGTTTTTGCAGCCGTGCCCCTTAGCAGGGCTCCTCCTCCCACGAGCCTTGGTGTCCACTGAGCCATGTCAGTTCCCGGGTTGGTAACACAGCGGGCAGACCCGCAGGGAGTCAGCCTGCCTTTTTGTCCTTTTTTCATTTGAGGTTTAGATGGAGGGATGTTGCTGGGTTCCCAGTGATAATCCCCACCCCTCATGTTCCTTTCCAGGAGACAGAAAGTGGCAGAGGGAAAAGTCAGAAAAGAACGTGGAAAATCAAGAGGATGTGAGGGGGCCGCTCCATCTCAGCGCCTTAAAGCATGGGAAGAGCCCGTACAAGCGCGGCAGTGACGAGGGGGAATCCCACCCCCAAACAAAGAAAAAAAAGATTGACCTTATCTTCAAAGATGTCCTAGAGGCTTCCTTGGAGACCGCCAAATTTGAAGAGAACCAATTAGCAACAAGTACACCACTTCCCATCAGAAAAGCATCTAAATACCAGGCTGAGGAGATCTTTGAGAGGTGTGGCAGTGCCATGCAGCACGGCACCCTGAACCTCGGCAGAAACCGGAGCGAGGGGGAATGGAAGGTCCCCCACGGTTCCTCCTTCAGCTCAGCCAAAGAGGTGGGCATCCTCGAAGATGAGGAAGAAGAGCCCCTGTCACTCATAGCAGATAGCCCGACCGAGCTGTCGCTGGCCTCCGCACAAGGCAACTCCCACGAAATCCCCACCACCTCCTTCTGCCCCAACTGCATCCGGCTGAAGAAGAAGATCCGGGAGCTGCAGGCCGAGTTAGACATGCTGAGGTCTGGGAAGTTACCCGAGCCAGCTGTGCTGCCGCCCCAGGTACCCGAGCTCCCAGAGTTCTCGGACCCCACAGGTAAGCCTTGCCAAGTAACAGCGTTCTCCACACCCTGCCTAAGGAGGGTGGTGAGATGCCTGTGTGCTGTGTACCCGTCTAAAGCGTTTTGCTCCGAGTACTCAGGTGAACATGTGGTTCCATGGAAGGCTCGTTGTCAGGTTTTGTGCCCAGGTGGGCCAGGAGCAGACACAGCTGTGAGCACTGCAGAAAACACTGTCTGGGAATGACTCTGTATGACAACTTGCTCTATTTGTTGCCGTTGTAATCCATCATGCGCTGCCAATAAAAATGACATTCCATTGCAGACAGTTTGTTTGCTGTATTTTTGACACATTCTCTTTCAGCAGAAGCCCCTCCGCAGTGCCTCACACGCGACCAAGAGTGTCTCAGTGGCTCTGTGGTGACACTGCAATGTGCACTCTTTGTATATGAAATGATGTCCCCTGTGTCCTGTGTTGGAAAGCCTTCTCCGTTTTCTCTGCGGCCTTAACACAACCACATGTCCCTCTCTGAAGACAGGTTTCATTTCCTCCAGGAACATGCTGTCGAGCAGCCAGGAGCCTTCACCAAAGGGAATGTTTGGGTCACACCGTGTGTTGTGCAAGTGGCCAGGGCGTAGTGTCCTTTCTTGCTATCCATTGTGTCATGTTGGAGACAACGTTCTTATGCACAAACATTGATTTCTTTTCCCTTCAAAGCAATGACTCAAATTCATAGTGCATGGTGGGCAGGAGAGGGCAGGCTGTGGTCAGCCCCTCAAGCAATGCTCTACTGTCACCAGTACGATGCTTCTCAAGCTCAGCAACTTTGCAAATACCATATTTTTTCCTTTTCTTTCTTTTTTTCTTACAGCTTCAGAAAGCATCATCTCTGTTCCCACCATCATGGAGGATGATGACCAAGAGGTGGATTCTGCTGATGAATCAGTTTCCAATGACATGATTACTGCTGCAGACGAGCCTTCCAAGATGTCTTCTGCGACAGGCCGGAGGATACGGCGGTTCAAGCAAGAATGGCTTAAAAAGTTTTGGTTTCTGCGGTACTCCCCAACATTAAATGAAATGTGGTGCCACGTCTGCAGGCAGTACACGGTGCAATCCTCTCGGACTTCAGCCTTCATCATTGGCTCAAAGCAGTTCAAGATACACACAATAAAGCTTCACAGCCAGAGCAACCTCCACAAGAAGTGCCTGCAGCTTTACAAGCTCAGGATGCACCCCGAGAAGACAGAAGAGATGTGCCGAAACATGACTCTGCTCTTCAACACAGCCTACCACTTGGCGCTGGAGGGCAGGCCCTACTATGACTTTCGGCCCCTGGCAGAGCTACTGAGAAAGTGCGAACTCAAGGTGGTGGATCAGTACATGAACGAGGGAGACTGCCAAATCCTAATCCACCACATCGCCCGGGCTCTTCGCGAGGACCTGGTGGAACGCATCCGACAGTCCCCCTTCCTCAGCATCATTCTGGACGGGCAGAGCGACGACTTGCTTGCAGACACGGTCGCGGTTTATGTGCAGTACACGAGCAGTGATGGGCCTCCGGCCACCGAGTTCCTGTCTCTTCAGGAACTGGGTTTTTCTACAACAGACAGTTACCTCCAAGCACTAGACAGGGCTTTTTCCAGCCTGGGAATACGACTGCAGGATGAAAAGCCAACTATTGGCTTGGGAGTCGATGGTGCTAACATTACCGCCAGCCTGAGAGCCAACTTGTTCATGACAATCAGAAAGACCTTGCCCTGGCTTCTCTGCCTGCCCTTTATGGTACACAGGCCCCACCTGGAAATCCTGGATGCCATCAGTGGGAAGGAACTGCCATGCCTGGAGGAGCTAGAAAACAATCTGAAACAACTGCTCAGCTTCTATCGTTACTCTCCCCGACTCATGTGTGAGTTGAGGGTCACCGCTGCCACTCTGTGCGAAGAAACCGAGTTCTTGGGGGACATTCGAGCAGTGAAGTGGATCATTGGGGAGCAGAATGTGCTCAACGCTCTCATCAAGGATTACCTTGAGGTTGTGGCCCATCTCAAAGACATCAGCGGCCAGACCCAAAGGGCGGACGCTTCTGCCATTGCCTTGGCCCTCCTGCAGTTCCTGATGGATTACCAGTCGATAAAACTCATCTACTTCCTGCTGGATGTGATTGCTGTGCTTTCACGCCTCGCCTACGTCTTCCAAGGGGAGTACCTTCTCGTGTCGCAGGTGGACGATAAAATAGAGGAGGCCATCCAGGAGATCAGCCGGCTAGCGGACTCGCCCGGGGAGTACCTGCAGGAGTTCGAGGAAAACTTCCGCGAAAGCTTTAATGGCATTGCTGTGAAAAACCTACGGGTGGCTGAAGCCAAATTCCAGTCAATCAGAGAAAAGATCTGCCAGAAGACCCAGGTGATCCTAGCCCAAAGGTTCGATTCCCGTAGCCGGACATTCGTGAAGGCCTGTCAGGTGTTTGACCTTGCAGCTTGGCCCAGAAGCACTGATGAGCTCATGAGCTATGGGAAGGAGGACATGGTACAAATATTTGAACACCTGGAGACGGTCCCGTCGTTCTCCAGAGAGGTTTGCAGAGAGGGGATGGACACCCGAGGGAGTCTGCTGCTGGAGTGGCGAGAACTCAAGGTGGATTATTATACCAAAAACGGTTTTAAAGACTTGCTCAGTCACATCTGTAAATACAAACAGAGATTCCCTCTCCTAAATAAAATAGTTCAGATCCTCAAAGTCCTTCCCACCTCGTCGGCCTGCTGCGAGAAGGGGCGCAACGCCCTGCAGAGAGTGCGCAAAAACAACCGCTCTCGGCTCACGCTGGAGCAGCTCAGTGATCTTTTGACGATTGCCGTGAACGGGCCGCCCATTGCCAACTTCGACTGCAAAAGGGCACTCGATAGCTGGTTCGAGGAGAAGTCAGGCAATAGTTACGCGCTGTCGGCTGAAATGCTGAGCAGGATGTCGTCTCTCGAGCAGAAGCCGATGTTGCAGAGCATGGACCACGGTTCTGAGTATTACCCCGATATTTAGGAAGGAATGCCTCAGATCAGAAAGCTGTTGAATAATTTTTTTAATCTATACTCTAAACTTTGATATATTATATAAAATATATATATATTATATATATTAAGGAAAAACCCACACTGAAAATTTAAAAGTTAAGACGATGTGCGTCTGATAGAAGCTAAGCAGAATTTTAAAGATCGAGACGATGTTCAGACATTTACTGGTGTCTCCAACCGTGGCAGCTGCAGTGTAGGTGGCAACATTTCACTCTTTAGAAGCATGCGCTGGGGCCATACTCTACATGTCCAAAGCTGATGATCTATAAGCTAGACGACGGGTCTTTGTCAGCCTCGTCCTCCCGGCGGTTTCCTTTGTGTGTCTGTTGCCAGTTTGTTGGGTTGTTTTCTGTGTTGTTTTGTTCTGGGGTCGGTTGGTTTTCCCCCTCGGTGTTAATCTCTGCCTCTTTCCGTTGTTGAGTCCCGTTATTGAGCCATTTGAGCCCTTTGTTGACGACCGTCAGGTTTCTGATTCCCGACAGAGCATCCCGTGCGTTCCTGTGGCCCCCAGCTCTCCAGCTCCCCCCAGTTCTCTTTGCTCGAGCCGGATTCCTCACGCTCAGCGATTACTGGCAGGAGCAGAAGGCCAGGGGTGTGATTTGGGGTTTTTCTTCTGATTTAGAAACAGATGCCTCCACTAAACTGTGATGCCCCTTCCTCGGTTCTCCCCTCTTTTGGCCTGTAGAGTAATGCTTGGCTTTCAGCTCCGTCGATGATAATCGTAGTACCCGTCTATCACACGTATGTATTCTAACACGATGTCATGTGCAGTCTATAAAATAGCAAAATAGAGAAGGCAGGGGGAAATTTTTGCATTTATATTTTTATATTGTAGGAGATAAATATATATATATATATATATATATACAACTATTCATTCAAAACCAGGGCTGCTGTGGAAGCTAGACAGCCAATGAGTCAAGAGCCATCTCTGGGTGGAGATTCAAAGGCTTAAAAAATTATATTCTAATTTACATTATTTATACTATGTCTTTATAATCCTAGATTGTTGTGGGGTTTCTGTTTCGTTTTGTTTTGTTTTGTTTGGAATGACTGAAAGAAAAACCTGCTGCAGTTGGGTGGCAGGAGCTATCAATGCAAGATTATCTTGGATTATATTCATGTGATGATGTCGTACAAAGGTTCATGTTTTCTCTTGTGACCAAGGTGACATGTTCCACAGCACAGCAGACTGGTGACAGTGGGAGGAAGGGATGCTCTGCTTCTTCCTGCAAATTATTCCTTCCTTTCTTGAAGGGATGCGAAGTCCAGCTGAAATGTGAATGGGGGGCTTGCACCTTCCATCACAAAGAGATTGTTCTGTGGGCTTGGCGTTCTTCTTCCATTTATTCTTTTGAAGTAAACGAGCTCCAGCCATTCACACAATATCATTTCAGGTTAGAAAAGAAAAAAAAAAAAAGACAAAAAAGAAACCACAAACAAAAAAGGTGCAAAAACTCCACAGAGATGCTAGTGCCTTGCCCCGCTGATGTGGCATGGACAGCACCGACCTGACCAGACCATCGCGGCAGTGAGAACTTGTTGTCCAGAGGATGTCTGAGGCAACACGTTCTCACTTCTGGAGGGACGAGCTTTGTGCCAAGCTGTGTTGTTTGGAAACATGATGGTGGTATCAGCAACACTGAACCTTTCCTTTCTCCTGTAACCCCCTGCCCTTGGTCTTGGTGCTAAGATATCTCTAGAACCGTTGCTGCTAGTTGATAGCTTTTCATTTATATAAATATATATATATAATATTATTTTATTTTTAAACATTTTTGTTTGTTTTCAATGGAGATGTAGCATGTTTGGAACCGATCTCTCTCGGAGTCACTTTCACTGCCAGGGTTCACGCACTGTCTTCCCCGGGAAAACACACACTTCTACCTGGGTCTCGCTCATCCCCCACTAACAACCGCTCTGCCCTCAAGCAGAACCATGCCGGGCAGAGGCTGGCGGCCACGCTGCTGCATGCCGGCTCAGCTTTCCATGGGAACGGCTGGGACAGCATGGGTCAGAGCCTTGGACATGCTTCCCTCTGTCCCTGTGGGGCTGAGCCGGCATGCAGTGGTGGTGGCCAGTCCTTGCGTCCTGACTCTGCTTCCTTTGCCGTACCATGAGGCTCTTCAGCCAGACGGTGGGAGTGGAGCAGACCCCACAAATGTACCAGTGCGGGCTGGGCAGGCGGCGTCCCCTCCGTGACACTTACTCCCTGTCCCCTCTGCTTTACCTCAGACGGTGTGTACGGGCTTGGGCAGGAGGGAGGACCTGTGCCGGGGCCACCTGCTGAACCACGGGCACTGGGCGCTCCTCCCTGCCATCCTTGTTGCGAGCCAGGTCAGGGCATCGCAGGGGCGTCAATATGCAACACCTAGCAAGCAAAACATTGGCTTTGTTGGCATTTTTTCCTGTCTTTCCCAATAAATGATGTGATCAAATTGACCCGTTCATCTAAAAATTAAACTGAAAGCCCTCCGCCAGCCGAGCAGACTCAGGCGGTTGTTAGCCTGTCCTCAAAACAAGGGACTTCTCCCCTGGAGGTGCAGCAGCCCTCCAGGCCTGGCCAGTCGCCTCTGCTCGGGGTGCTGCAGCGGAGCTGGCAGAGCAGCTCCCTGCCGAGGAGGCAGCAGGCTGCCCCACGGTAACATTGGAGGAGATTTCAGAGGGGAAGAAAGAACTGCTGCTCCGTTCATCTCCCGACGCGGAGATGGGCGAGGTGAGCGTCGAGGCTGGAGCCCCGTGGATTATCACAGGGCAGGGAACAGCGAGGTGGGGGAGCGTCTTCCCTGTGGAGCACACCGCAGCAGAAGCAAATTAACAAAGATCCTTGACACTGCCTGCCGTGGCTGTCGGAGGGGCTGTAGAGGCAGTTTCCCTCCTCCCCCTTTTTTTTATCCATTTTTTATTTCCTTTCCTCAGCTCCAGAGCTCTTTGGGGGGGTGGGAATCACCCGCCGTTCTGTTTGCAGCAGTGAAAGCTCCCCAGCACGTGGCTCTGTCGCAGAGGCCTGACCTGGGTGGAGGGAAGGGACACCTGGGGACAGTCTCCAGACACCTTTGCAGTCAGGAGCGAGCGCTTGTGCTCCCAGCGCTTGTGCTGAGCTGCCCGCGAGGCCCGTTAGCAGCTCCTGCTCGGAGCCTCCGTACTTTGGCCGCTGTGGAGACAAGGGTGCCTGGCCCTGCCGGCGAGGGGGGAGTGCCGGCGGCTGTCCAGGACGGGTTCCCGTGGTCTGTCCCTCCTTTCCCTGGGTCGCTTGCAAGCCCCGCTCTCATCGGTGACACCTTCCACCGGCTGCTCGTGCTGCCGGTGGCAGCGCGGCCCGCGCAGCGAGGGCTGGCGTGTCCCCGGGCAGCCGGCTGCACGGGGAAAGCGCTCGTGGCCACTGCCCGTCCCTTGGGGTGCGCCTGCGAGCGGTCCGGCAGGGAGCGTGGGGTACCCGCCATGGGGGAGCCCAGAGACCCCTCGTGCCGGCGACGGGGGCTTGGCGGAGCAGCCGGCCCGGCCCAGCCCCACTCCCCCGGCACAGACATTGCAGGTCAGGAGATGAGGCCGGCCTTTGTCCTGGCCGGAGGCGGGCGCGCTGCCGCCTGCCCTCCGGGCTCAGCCCCTATCTCCCATCCGAAGCGTCACTCCCACGGATGGCCTGCGGATGGGAACGTGACTGCGCCCCCGGCGGCCCCCGCCCCGCCCGGCGCGGGGCAGCTCGTGCCTCTGTGCCCGGTGCCCGCCGCGGGGCCGGGGCGGTGGCAGAGGCCTCCCCGGCTCAGAGATCGCCAGGCGGCGCGTTCGGTCGGTGCCGTCCGAGCGAGAGGAGCTTGTTTTGGACGTGTTGCTCACAGCGTCTTGAGCGGCTCCGGCTGCAGAGAGAGAAGGGTGTAGTTTTTCTCGGAGGAGCTCTTTATCCTCTCCTTGCCCCGTGTCTTAGCTGTGTGCGTTACCTGACTGGGGGTAACGCACACTCTCCAGACCCTCGGCCTTGTATTTCTGGCCCGTGGGCTCTTTGGTTGCCAGCCCCCGCTCCTTGCTCAGGCTCCTCACCTCCCTCACCCTGCTGCGCAGCAGAAATCCGTGAAGCACACGCAGCCATGGCCTTCTGCAGGGCTCGCCAGTGGCCGTGGGGGTCCGGGCCCCCCGGCCGCGAGACCGAACTCAGCAGGGATAACCCTCACACGAGACCAAAGCTCTTCCCAAACCAGCAGAAGCACGCGGGAGCCACGGCGGGTTGCGGGGGGCCGTGGCAGGCAGGGTCCCGGTGTGTCATCCGCCTCGGGCCTCGAGCTGGCCGCGGCCATGTCCCCTGTGCTGGTCACGCTTTTGCCGATACGACTCCTCCGCCACGGTTCGGGCTCGGTCCATCTCTTCCTCACAGCACAAACTCAGCCAGGCGGCCCGCGGGGCCTTTGGGGTCCCCTTTCTTCCTTTCTTCTCTCCCGAGGATTTCTGTGTGTTTGGCCAGCGGGTAAGATGACAGCCGGCCTGCGAACCGGCAGCCACAGCCGCTGCCTTCGCGGCTTCGCCTCCCAGCCCTGTCAAAAGAGGTCCAAAAAGCAGAGGGATGGTACGTCGCTCCCCCAGCCGCTGTTCCCAATGCAGTAACGCCTATGCAATTCCTGTCTCCCTGGAGACACGTATGACGTGTGTGCATGTAAGCTAGTGTATGTATACAGTACATATGCATATGGTCTATCTATTGTATATACGCACATCCCAGTACATAGACACACAGTACAAAAGAGTAAAATCACATGCTTATATATCTATAAATAAAATCCTATATATTTATATATTTCTATGTTTTCGATAGATATAAAGATATAATATAGAGATAGTCCCAACCACCCCTGTGTAAGGCTGGCCCTGTGTCCTGGCACAGGGCACGGAACACTGAAGACTTTGGGCCTTGGGATAGTTTTAGCCATACACGGAGGCCAACATTCACGTGTATCGCATTCTTCGGAGAGGGGCTTTGCTGTGGGCAGGGCACGGGGTTCCTGCTGGCATCTAACCAAGTGCTAATTAAGGTTTGTGCCATAGGGGAATGTCTTGGTGGGGGAAAGTGTCTGTCTCTTCTCCCGAGCAAGCTCTGGCTGAGGTCCAGCATGCTCACGCTTGGACAGACATATCCCACCTTCATGCACTTTTCTCTCAGTTGGCAGCTGCAGGTACCAGTGCCGTGATAACGTGGCTTTCTGCTGATCCTCCCGGTGCTCCCCGGCAGTCACCGGCATGCTGCGACACCGTGGGTTGGCTCGTGGGCATCGGTCATGGGATGAGGGCAGCCAGAGAGCAAAGGTGTTGCTGCATGAAGGGAGGGAGCGTCGGAGCTGGCAGGGACAGTGTATGGAGCTGGAGCAGCACGAGCGAGAAGGAACTGTGATAAGGATGGGACGTGTTGGGGAGGCACGTGGGGCTCGGCCGGGTCAGGCTGGCTGCTGCTCTGCTGCAGGAGCTGCTCTGCTTCCTCTTGTCTCGCAGCCACTCACCCGGCGAGCAGTCTGCCTGGCCCAGGGGCCCGGGTGGGTGTTCTGGAGGGAAAGGAACGATGTGATTGTGCAGAAGAAGATGTGGTCGGTGGCACACATGTGCCTTTGGGCCCCAAACATGGCGAGCTGACCTTGCCAGATGGAAGCAGGAAGCCCAGGGTGGGTCCTGGCAAGGGATCAGCCGTCCCTGGGTGTCTGCCGATGCCTGTGGGATGGACAGCCACCTCGTCCCTCCACCTCTCCCTTCACACTGCCGCTCGTAGGACACTGTCCCCGCTGCAGGGCAAAGCCCTTGGCTGGCACCTGGGGGGACCCAAGAGGTGCCTCTGGCAGCGGGTGGGGGGTCACCACGCTGCTTCCCCATGAGGGTCAAAGGGGAGGCATGGAGGGTTGGCTTTGCAGCTCCGTGCCAGGCCTGGCAACCCCTGCACTCCTTGCCATTTGTCTTAATTCTTGGCGTCAGTCGGAGGAGGGTGAGCTGTAACTCCGACGGCCAAATGACTGGTTACACTGGTATTGCATGAGCAGATGCTGTGCAAGCTCCCCCCGGCCCCGTCGCACCCCTCAGCGCCCTCTCCCAGCCCTCTCTCCTCCACACAACTGGTAATCCACCTCAGCCGCGACCCGCCAGCCGGCAGCTCCGCCGCAGCCCCTCGGCCGCACTGTGCCGCACCGGCAGGGAGCTCCCAGCACGTGTTCCTCACAAACCTCAGAGACGGTTTCCTTGCTCCCAGCCCCCTCCTTTGGATGCCACTGACACCCGCGTAGGCTCAGCCCGCGGCCCCCCGCCCATGCCAGCGGAGCTGCTGCCCGGCAAGGGGCTCCCATGCACTGCACCTCATGTCGAATAAGCTCGCTAGGCTGCGCGGGGGAGCCGTGTCTCGTATGCTGTAACGCCCTGACCGCTGGAGGAGGGCTGCGGAGTTCTCTGCCAGTCGCGGCATCCTCAGAGACTCACCCGACTGCTGGCGAAAAGGCATTTCTACTTCCAGAAAACACGAGGTTTTGTCTCAAACCTCTCCATCCCCCATCCAAGCACAGCCCTGCTGAACTCTCACCCCCCACACACACCCACCACACACACACACATGAAATGAAAGAAAAATATCTAGACGTCTATTACTACATATGTATTAATATGTTAATATCACTCTTTTGGAGAACATTAAAATGCTATTACTTTACAGACTATGCTTTATAGTACCTGTGTGAAAGGACCTAGGACACTGGATACGAATAGAGCTATGTTGATATATCATAGTATGTACACGAGAACCTTCCTTTTGTCATATTATCCTTGTAATGTAAAATGATTGTTAATAAAAAACCATTTCAATTTATCAGGTTGGGTTGCTAACTCTTTACGTTCCTCACCAAGCAGCTGTCAAGGCTGGGCACACTGCTCCTTGGCCTCATCCGGGCTGCTGCTGAGGTCAGCCCCGCAGTGAGGCATAGCCAGGGCTACGGGCCGGCCGTCACTGCATCCAGGTCTGCACGGCAGTGCGGGCAGGGAGGACGCGCACAAGTCTGCAGTGTGCCAGACACAGCTAGAGAGAAACACAGGCAGAAAAAACCCCTTCCAGCTCAAACAGTTGCTCTCTCGGCTGTAAACGTGTGGGTGCATCAGTGGGGGAACCAGAAGACACAGGAGGAGGCCATGCAGCCGGCTGCACGGATCCTGCACTGTGCACTGCCAGCGTGATAGCCATGGTACTGCTGAGCCTGGGGGCATGGAGGGGAAGCTCTCCTGAACAGGACTGGCGCTTTCATCTGAGTGGGACTGGAGGGCTCTCAGATTGACGTTTGATCCTGGGAACAGATACCAGTGGATAACCCACGAGATGGGCGAGCAGTTCAGCCCTCCAGCAAATGTTTAATGCAAGGGACACACACGGTACCCAAAGGGGTTTGCTCCCCCTTTTTGAGGCTCCACTACCCTATGGATGCTCCTGGTCTTAGACTCTAGTCCGACGCCCAGCCGTGTCTCACTGGTGGCTGTTCTGGTTACAAGTGCCAGGGCTGCACAGTTTGCTCGTCCTCCCAAAGAAAGGAAATGGGGGTGGAAATTCTGGCCTTTGGGGAGGTTTGGGCCGGGAGGGCTCTGGGCCGGGGCAGTGTGTGCGGAGCATCAGTCCCGGGGGTGACAGGCTGAGTGGAAGCGTTGATTTCAGGTGAGTGCCCCCCAGTTTTAACCAGCAGCCACAGGGGCTGGAAGCAAGAGGCGATTTCCAGACTCAAGTGAAAATAGCCCAGAATTAGCGATCCAAAGGATAAAGTTGCTTTTACGGACTTTAACCTCATTGAGCTGTCCAAGTACTACAAACCATTTACCATTTTCTGGCAGCTTTCACTGCAGTGATTTAAAATCACTGAATTTTGAGCAGCAAGCAAGCCCAGCACAATCCCGGTGGTTTTCAGGGCTTAGCTCCAGCTGAAGGTTCCGGGTCTGCTGGACTCCCGGCAGCCAGCGGTGCAAACCTCATCTGGGGGCTTTGCCTTTGCTGGTCAATTAGCAGCACACAAGGATAGTGCTTTGCTTGCAGCAGCTCAGCCATCTGTACACAGCAAGAGCAGCGTGTGAAGCGCGTTGCTGGTTGTAATTAATTGCCTGAAGTGGCTTTGTGCTGTGGACACTTACCACCACTGCGGGCAGTGAGCGGGCTCCTCGCTGATGGCTTCAGACCAAGGACTGAACAGCCCGATCCCTTCAGGCAAAGTGCACGGTCTGAGCTGGAGTCAGGCAGGGAAAGTGGCACAAATTTATCTGACCTAGGGCGAAAGGTGCCCTTCGTTTCGAGGACCACTGATTCTCCCATCGATGTGAGTGACAAGGAAATTGAAGAATTCTTCCGTGAGGGTTGTCATAGGAGCCTGGCACACTCCCCCCCGACTCTGCTGGTGTGCTGGACGTGCTCCACGGAGACGGCTCTTGTCAGCAGCTGGCACTTAAAATCTGACTTAGCAAAAAAACCCCAACGTGTCATTTCTTCCTGGGAACGGGAGGAGCGTAGTGCCTGCAATGCTGAAGGCTCACAGGCATCACCAGAGGGGGTTTGCGGGGCTTCCTGGGCACTGTCGTCCCTCTCTGCCTCTCCTGAGGTAGCTGAGCACATTGGTGGGTTTAAGCGGGTGCCCCTCGAGGTGTTTACATCGAGGGCTGGGGTGGGCATTGGTGCCATGGTCCATCTCCATGGTGGCAGGGAGCAGCGGGCACAGAGGACCAGAGGCTGCTGCCTGCAGAGCTGTTGCCACACGAATGGAGCCACAGCTCGTTTACCAGGAGCTCTAAAAATATCTGAAGGATAATCAAAGGCTCCCGCAGAACAGCATATGTGCTCGCTAGGTTTTTCGGCTCTCTGAAGTCCCCCCTTTGAAGTTGTTTTGATTCCAGGGGGAAAACAAGCGTGCTGTCTGTGCTGCTGTCAGCCGCCCCGTTTCAGGGGAGACTGGAGGTCCCTCCAGAGACCCGCGGGGGTGGGAGCTGCCCCGAGGGGACAGGGAGTGGGTCTGCAGAGCTGCGCTCTGGGCGCTGCAGCACCTCATGGAAAACTGGGGAGTGGGTAGGCTTCAGGCCTGAGCTGTCTTCTCAGGGGCATCTTGGAGCCCCTTCCTCCCTGGGTTTATTCCACGTTCAGCAGACACTAAGGGTTCAGGGCAGCGGAGGAAGCGGCTGCAGAGCTGCGGGGCCAGCACCGGTAATGGCTGTGGGCCAGCTGCTGGATTAGGTGCCGCTCTCCTGGCAGACAGAGGATTATGGGCCAGTCCCATTTTAATTTTTAAATACCATGGGAGGGAAAAAGCTTCTAATAAGCCCCAAGTGACAACGAGCAGCAGGGTTGAGAGAACAGTGGTTCTGCAGCGGCTGTTGCTGCTTTTCAATACACTGGCCTGGGGATTACCGAGGAACCCGCACTAATCCCCTGCGCGGGACAGATTGTCCCTGGCAAATGCACCACCCGTGTTCAACTCTCTCTGGGGCAAAAACACAGCTCCTTTGCTCCCAGAGCATCCGCCTCGCCACACAGCTGACGGGCTGGCAGCAGCCCCCCGTGCGAAGCCAGCAGCAGCCGGCAGACGTGCTTTGTTGTGTCCCTTTGTGCCTTCAGTCTGACTGTGATGGGTGACAGAGTGCCCCCAAACTGTCAGTGAGGTACAGACTTCCCCAATCGGCCCCAAAAATCTGTTTTCTCTGTCTTTTATGTGCAGGCTTCGATCTCCAAGTCTTGTCAGGAAGCAGCTAATTCGAATGATGGTATTGGGTCAGCGAAGTAGGAACTCCTTACAGATGCACCTTCTTAAGAACACCCTGAAAGTACTGAGATCGGCAAAGAGGCTAAGTCCAAATTCACCTCGCAGTTTTGTTTCAGAGATGGAGTCAGTATCTGGGAGGACCCTGATTCCCAAACCCTCTTCCCCAACCTCTTCATAGCTCCAGGAAAGCCTTTTCAGCTTTGTTTAGCTGCCACCTCGCTGAGAAAGCCCATAGATTTCCTATGCTTGGCCAGGGTAGGACTCCATTGCTGCCCGCTCCCCTTCTCATCACACACCCAACCCCCTGATGACACCTTCAGAGCACTCTCTGGTGACTCGCCCCAGTGCTCTGTACCCCTGATGGGGGGGATTTACCCTGGAGTAAACAACGCAGACACAGTTGGTAGAGTTTGGAGTCATTTACTCATGGTGATTTACGTGTTGTGCTGTAACATTAGACGCAGTGGCCGAGCCTCATGCTCTGTTTGTGCTTTGGACTGTGCGAACAATGTGGAGTCTTGACAAACAGCACCTGGCTCTGTACAACAAACACCAAACCGGGACACCGACGGACCAAGCAAGCAGGAAAGCCTCCTCATGCTGGAAGGCCACGAAGCACGGTTTCACTCGGCTACTATCCTTGTGCAATTTGATTATTACCAACAGAAAACACGACATAAAGTGTCAAGGATTAGTATTTACTCATCATGCTTATCTTTCAGCAAAGGAACCAAATACATGTTGAGACTTAGTTAAATTCTGAAACACAGAAAAAATGCTGCCAAAGCTCTGCCCTTCCATTCAATCACACTTCAAACTGACCTTCGTAAGAGTGCAAGGAGCGTGGTCCAGGGCACCGCAGCTTCCAGCTCTCACTACACGTCATCGTGCTCAACTCATCTTAGATATCAGGACAATCTGGGCAAACCTTGGGCTGATTTCTCAAGCCCAAATTACAACCTCCTCCGTTCTGGGTGTCTTTGGACACTGCTGCCAGGTGCTAGCAAAATGCAAAGTCCTTTTGTTCAGGGAGCTGAAAGCACAGCAAGGCCTGGGAGAGTAGTTGAGCCTGAAAATTCTCCCAGCCCCGTTGAAGGGAATTTTCCATTGATTTCTGATGTACCACTTCTTTGCAAAGCAAACGTGGTTGGTATCGCCATGCAGGGTTATATGCCAGGGACAAGAAGCGAGGGAAAAGCTGTGCTCTGAAAAAGAGTTGCCTGGACTGGAGGGCAGCTGCAACCACCCCCCCTTACAGCTGGGGAAGGGGCTGAGGGGAGTGTCGAGTCTAAAACACCCCAGAGATGTTTTAGTGACCGTCAATGATCTGTGCTTCTTCATCTCTCTGCTGCAGCACAAAATGCCTAAAATCAACCCAGATCATTTCTGCGGGAGGATCCAGCGCTGAGGGCGGGTCGAGGCAAAGCAGCACGGGGCTGCAATCTTTATTTTAAGCAGGTAACTCCTCAATACAGTCAAAGTCATTTCCTCTGTCCTCTCGGTCCCCTCTGAACAGAGGCCACAGCAGGAGCCCGCCTCTCCCTGGCGATGCTGGGCGCGCTGCGGGAGCTGCGGTTCTCATTCTGTGTTACTGGAGCTGTGTCCTTTGGTTTCTGTCTCTGGACGAGGGACTGTGCATCCCTGTCCGTCCACTCGCGGCTCCTTGCCCATGTGAAGAGGAGTGTTCATTCTGACCAGGCAGACTGCACCCCCTCTCTGATTTTCCTTCCTCCCTACAGTCTCTTTGCTTCCAGCTTCTTCACGTTAAAGGGTTACAGGAGGAGAGCCAGTCAGAGCCAGCGCTGGACGGCCCTTGGGAGCCTGATGGCTGTTTTCGATGACACGCGTAGCTTAGGAACGTTAATTGCCATAATTGTTTTTCTGCTTCCTCTCTTGTGATGCCGTTTGGAAGCAGCAGCTTTAATTCAAGACACGTTTGTGGTGCTCGCTGGTGCCCCTGTGTTCACAGCTCCGGAGCGGGAAGCCGCGAGGGTGTCTGGCTCTGTCCTCTGGCCTTGCTGAGCTGAGGTGACACTCGCACAGCTCACAGCGCAGAAGCCGCTTGACACGGTGGCACTGAGCATCTCCAAATACTTTGTGTTTCTATTCATGCCGTTGTCATCTACCACACCAGCTCCCTGCTGGTCTGTCTGCTGGGCCAGCTCAGCACCTCGGGCCCTTGGTGTGCTCGGCTCGGGCCGTACGATCATTTCTAAAGAGGAGGTTCAGAGGGATGAGGGCAGGCCCTGGGCCGGCGCTGGAATGCGGTGACACACAGCTCCTGGTACAGAGCCCCTCTGGTCCTGCACGTCCGTGGCACTCCTCCTGCCCGGGCAGCCAGCACCCTTCGCATTGCCCGCTGTCCGCCCCGGCCCAGCAAACGGCCATCTTGGTACATCCCCAGCCACAGCCTCTGTTCAGGCTGCGCCGAACGCGAGGAGCATCCTTCCTCCCGGGCTGACTGCCACAGCCAGGAGCACCCGGCCGGGAAGGAGCAGGCGTTTGGGCTCTTCCTGCCTTCTCCATTTAACCCCATGGCAGCAAAGCAGGGGATGACACTGCTCGTCAGCGCTGAGGGCACCGCTTGGCCCTAAGACGGATCTGAGGTTAAACCGTGTCTTTACATGTGGTTTTCTGCTGTTAAAGAGGACATTATGTTATTGCAGCAAAACCAGCTTGTGAGGGGCTGTTCCTTTGGATGCTGTGGGAGTGCTGTCTAGTGACAGGACATGCCAAGGGCACCAGGGGCAGAGGCAGATGATGCTGTTTACGGTCCGTCACCAAGACGTTCTAAAAGGCTCATTAAAATAAGCAGGAGGCAGAACTAGAGAAATCTCTTGGCAGCAAGGCAAGTATTTGGTCCTTCAGTCTCTCCGGTGCCAGCCGAACAGCATCACACCATGAAGTTACCCTTCATATCACTATCCTAAAAAGAATGAAGAATCGCAGTGCTGCCAGCAACCGGTATATGGAGCAGGCCAACATTACAATGAACTTTGCACTTCAATGGAAATAAAGATTCCAGGTCTATAGGTGTGTCTACAGGCACATCATGAACATAGGAACTACTAAGAATTCGCTATCCACTGAAACCCTGTATGGTGTTAAACAGTGTCAGTCCCACCACTAACCCCAGTCACCACTACTGACTGGCTTCCAGCTGAACTTCATTCCCCTGTTCATACCTCTGTTCCTGGTGCTTCAGCCAGTTTTCAGCCACTGGTTCTGGTGGTTTCCCTTTGCCAACAGGATGGCAGCCTTCACTTGACAGCCTGCTGGACTTGGCTGACTAATCCACCAAAGTGGGATGAATACTAGATAAAGCCTACCTTAATATTTTGAATTAACCAGAGGATCAAGCTGACCCTGCAAGTATGAAGTTCTCTGTGTTTTTCAGTGCTATGAACTATATGGTTCAGTTTTCACATTTTTTGGATGCCTTGTCCCCATGGAAGTCCCTTAAAGCTGTGTCTACTACTTGAAATAACATGGTAGGACAAGCAGGGTGCTTATGGGGTCATAACATCATCACTGCCAGTGCCAGACTTGCAATCCATCTAGACACAAAAAGAGGACAGTAAACAGTAACATTTAAGCTCTGTCAGGTCTTGAAAGTGCACACAGAAAAACAAGCCCTGGAGAGTCTGTCTGGTCAGTGAATTCCTTCTGTCTGGAAGTGATGAAATACATGGCAGTTCTCGAGGGTTGTCTTCAAGTAATGCTGGTATGAGGATTTGAGTGCGATAGTCTCCTGTCAAACCAAAACCATCCATCAACGGCTAAGGTATGAAATGGTCCCACTTCTTTTGCCTAGTCTTAGATGCTGCCTGGAAAATAATTAGAGTATTCAAAACATTCTAGCAGAGAAAAACCCAAACAGAACAGATGGCAGTAAGCGGGAAGATTTGGTCCAAGTTTTTAGAGGTAACATCAACAACTTTTTGTCTCTGTTTAGGGTCTTGCTGGGTGACGCAGTAGAAACACAGAAGATAAAGGTATTCTGCTAAAGGATCCTCAAACAATCATATTTTCAGCATTTTTCATGAATCCTAAATACAAGGTATCAAAAAATCCAAGAAACAAAAGTCAAGGGAGGTATTTGACTTCTTGTTGGCAGTGTTTGCTTCAAAGGCTACACAGGATGATGGTGTTGACTGTCTCACTCTCTTCTTCCTCTGTCCTCTCACTTAGTTCTGTATCTTTTTCTAGGTGTCCATCTACTGCTTCTCTCTCTTTTTCATGCTGATATTTCTGGTCTGCAGGGAGGGTTAGTTTTGTGATCCTCACTTCCCACAGTCTTGTGAAGGGTTATGAAAAACCCTGACTGGCAAAACATCTGCCACGTGGTTGTGATTATGGAGCCAGCACTCATCAAGGGACTGGGGTGACACTGCCAAATGCCAAGGAGTGGCTTACATTTCCATGACACCTTTGTTCCTCTCTGCTCCTCTACAGAAGCAGGGACCTCACAGAAATGACAGTGGGCTGGCTAATAAGATTAATTTGAGTCATCCAGGCAGCCAAACCCCTTGTTTGAGAGAACCACTTGACTGGGTGCAAGATTGTCCTTTAAATACATTTTCCAGACAGTTTCCTGGGCTAGGATGAGGCAGGAAAATCAGAGGAGGTGGTGTAAGAAGAATGCTGTGCTGAGCAACTTTGTGGAGGGGAAGGTGCAAGGTGAAATGTGAAATGCAGCTTATTGCCCCAGGCTCCAAGACCTGGAGGAAATCCAGCTGGCAGGAATCACGATGAGCCTACATGTGGAGCTGGTGCCACATGGCTATCTGTCTCCTGGGGTTCTTCAGCATTTCTTCCCAGTGGTTCCTCTCCGTGCCTGTGACGTGTAAGCCCAGGCTGCACTTGCCAAGCACGTGGCTCTGCCCAGCACCATCCTGGCTCAGCATTTCCAGCTCCACGCTGGAGGCGCGCAGGAGCTCATGAGGCACCTCGAACATGATCATCTCGTTCCACACAGGGTTGATCTTGTGTTTTGCACGTTTGGTCTGCTTTTTCTTCAGCTTTAGGGACTGATGCCTCAGTGTAACCTTGACAGAAACATCTGTATGGGAAATGGAGAGTGGGACCATGTTAATGAGCATGCAACAAAATGAATGCAAGAGAATTTTAACTGCTGACACCAGACTGAGACAACGTAAGAAACACTCATCTTGGGGGTTTGTTTTTCTCTTTTTAGAAATTATTCAATCTCTTTGGCTTTCTAAGGCAAACATCTATTTTTTTCTGTCAAACAGCACCCTTCCCACTTTCTTTCTAGGTTTACATAATAGCAGAAACAACAGTCTCTGTTTTCTTGCTATTCTACTCACCGTTGCCAAGTAGATCTTTCAGCTGCTTGGAGTGGAGATTTTTAGCCTTAATAATGACCACCAGCAGGCGATTAGCTGCTGGCAGGTAGCTGATGGAGAGCAGGACCTCCCCATGGCCCGTAGATGGCTCCTGGAAATGGACACACAGGAAGGGTTAATTTTTTTGTACAGTCTTGGCCATGACATTAGGAACACTAAGTAGCACAAGGTGATGGGTGGAAGGTCGTGGACCAATAAAGTCATCTCCCTGTCCTTGTAGGGGAGATTTTTCCAGTTACATCGGATGAAAATAAACCCAGCAAAGTCTGAGAGGGCTCCTCCACACATAAGGGCCTGATCCTGTGAGTTACTGCTGGCTTTTGTCACTGGGGGGTAACTGCTTCCTGACATCCACCTTTAGTGGAATATTTAGTCAGAAGGATTTGGGTCGGAGCTACTGCAAGGAGTCAGCCACTCCTTTTCAGAGAGCTCACGTAGCTGCTCGCCATTTATGTCCCCTACTTCCATTTCTGCTTTGCGTGAACCACTCTTCATGTCAGCTGCTCTTTCTGCAAGGAGGCTCTGACCAGCCATGGACCCGGTCCCCTCTGCCTAGCGCCCGCTGCCCTGCAGCATGTCCTCCCGGGAAGACTGAGCCACCAGGCGCTCAATGCAGGGGTCCACGCTTTTTTTCCCCCTTTTCTTTTCTGTTATCCCTTTCTCCCCATTAGTGATGGCCTCTTCGCCCCCTGACCTTTCTCCCCTTCCTTCATGCTGGCCCTGGACAAGCACCCAAGGGGAAGCAGAGGGACGTCACCGCAGCACCCACCCCATGGCTCTCGTAGGGAGGCGGTGGGGAAGGAGGCAAAGCCGAGGCCGGTGGGTGTGAAGCTGCCAGCCTGTGGCGAGGGGGCGAAAGGGGAGCGGTTATTCACTCAGTGTGCAGGAGTTTGTGACAGGAATCTGGTTTAGCGTGAGGTTAATGACCCAGAAGAGTCTCAGAAAGCCGATGTCAATTCAGTAGACTCCCTTTGGGCTCCTTAGCATGATTTACACGCTTCAGGACAGACAGCCCTTCTCCAGGCCATTCCTCTGCTCTGCGCTCGCACTTCGAAGTCAGCCATAAATATTTCAGATTAGGTTTTCACCCAGGTACTCGCAACAGGCAAGGACAGGCCCCTGTATGCTCCCCACGAGCTGATCGACTCTCCAGAAAACAGGGCTGTCATCACCGTCTGGCTTGAATGACTTATTTGTCGTGCACAAATCAGGTGGGAGGCCATTAGCAGGGAAGCCTGAAATCCAATCCCAAATCAGCCCAAGTAAATCCTTTAATCGTGCACTCAGGTAGCAAGGACGGGATCATATGCATTTCACTGACATAAATCCTGTCCTAAATCCAAGTGGATCTTAAAAACACCCCCCAAAACCAAACAGAGGCAGATTCGAATGGCTGTGTGTCCCCTGCAGAAGAATGGGTGTTTGTACACGGAGGGACAGACACAAACACCACCTCAATACAACCCACCCTCCAGGCAAGTCACGAGCTGCTTTTGTGCATTTATCCCCCACTGCATCTCACCAGGTCCCACTCTGTAGCTCTTGGCTAGGGTTTGGCTCCTGTAGCTCCAGGCGCAGGTAGATGCGGTGGAGATTGGGGGGCAGGGGGTGGCAGGGCTCTGTGAATGTGCACGCACACACGCAAACACGCATGCTCTACACACACACATCACATCTTGTGCTGGTGGCTCTCCAGCTCCTAACATTCGGATTGAGATTTTGACCAGCCTGTACCCACATGAACCCAAAACCTACAACGGTTGGTCTGTGGTGGAGTTTTTGTGAAGAAACCAAGCCAGAGGTACTTTTCCTTCCCCTTCCTTCTGAGTTTTGGGCCTGTTTTTTTAATTTTTCCTCTTAAATTTATAACCTACACTTTGTGCTGCCACCTTGCAGATTCTCACAACCCCCAGAGCTCCGGCTTTCTTTCTGAGTAAAAAGCATCAGGGGTCATCGAGGAGTTACGTGTGCAGCAGGGAAGGTGCTGTGCAAGGAGCCCCCATCATCACTGCCATTATCAAAGCCCTGGGAGGGAAGGAAGACAAGATAAGGGTATCGGTCTGCAGTATCTGCGCCTCGCATTGCTCACGGCGGGCCATGAATTCCTGAATACTAATTACATTACCTGGGTAGCTGCAAGCTCCCCGCCAGCTCCTTCCCTTCCCTTTTGCGGGGCAGAATTACCGGGAAGATAGGAATGACATTTCTGCAGCTTGTGGCTTTTCACGGAAATGTCAGACTTTAAACAAAGCCCAGTGACTTTGTTCCTGGATGGATGCTGTCAGAAATAGCTCCTCTTTTTTGATCAGCGATTCCTTACTCCCTCCCGCTCTGGCTCTCGATGAATGATTCAGGAGCTCTATATAAACCGGCTGTGCAATGGTTGGCTCTCCCAGGTCCCAGATGACGCAAATTCAGCTTTCACTGCACATCCTTAGCAAAATCTGGGGCACCGTTCAGCAGCACTGTTAGTGCTAACCTTGTGCCGTCAGCCTGGAGAAGAAATGCATGCTGCCCTGGTCCTGTGCTCTGTGGTGAGGCTGGACCAAGGCAGAGCACCCAGCACGTCAGACTCTGTCAGCTGTCCTGGCATGACCGCTGTGACTGACCAGTGCTGTGAACGGGCTGTTCCCTGAGTACTGCTCACAGAGCAGGTGCTACAGCAGAATGGGGAGTGGCGCGGGGGGCTCCATCTATCTTGGTGCAGGAATTTAAATCATTATGTTGGAGTCGTTTCTTTTGGACATCTCTTTTGACAGTAGCAGACCAGGAACTCATACCAATTTGCAGCTATTAGGAAAATATTTAGCCTTGTGCTTGAAGTTTATTAAACTGATTTAGACAACCCTTCTGCCGCCTCTCTCTCTGCCAGCAGCTTTTCAGAGTGGCCAGCCCTGTTAGCATTCAAGTGGTGATCAGCCCAATTAGCGTTATTGGAGATCAGAAATGCTAACTCCGTGTCTGGCCAGCTGGGTGGAGAGCCCTCACCCCCCCGCCCCAACGGTGACAGGCGATGATTTATTCCAGCCCCTTGGCAGCAGTGCTGGTGGTGGTTTGCATTCCTCACCCTGTACCGGCGTACCACAGGTTCCTGTTTGTACCAACAGCAGCATGGCCCTGCTGACGTGTGGGTGAGTCCTGCTGCTGCTGGAGGAATGAGATAGTTCACGGCAGGGAAAAGGCTCCTGAGGAATTGCACAAGAAGTTAGTGCACGAGGCATCCGCTGTACCTACTTCAAGCGCTGCTGGAATCCTTCCCTCCATCTTCCCTGTCTGTGCAGCTGAGAAGGTGTGAGGAAGGAAGGGAAGGGAGCTCTTGACCATTCAGAAAACCAGCACAATGCAATGAGTGATAGCTTGATGCCTCCCAGAATGAATAGTTCTGCTGGAGTGATCCCAGGAAGGATAAGTGGTCTTCAATGCAACGTTTCATTCCAGCGATGTATTTCGCTCCCAGCTAAAGGCTCCCTGGGGTGTCACCGTGAGCCCCACCCGCACCCAGCTGGGCAGAGCCCCTGCTCCTGCTCTGTGAGCGCTCTGGTATTCCAGCTGCTGCCACCACGCTGCCTCATTGCTAATCCACAGAAACTCACGTCCTTCTTCTAGACACAGGCTTTGAACTACAGATACCAGTGTCAGATTGTCATGTAATTGAGGGAGGAGAAGGGGGGGTTTTGACACATTTAACTGCCAGGAGCTCTAGATGGAAGGGCTGGGCTGATGGGCCTTTGATTGCTTTCTGAAAGGGAGAGCTACAGACCACACAGAGCAGTGCTGAGGGACCTCTGCAGGCACACATCACCCCTCTAAACCTGGCTCCAAAAAAATAAAGCCACTCACTCACATGTAGCCGTCTTGGAAGAGAGCTCTCATCCGAACAACTAATCATTAGAGTTTCTGGACTACCGACCGAGACTGCATCCATACCTTCTCTGGGGTCTTTAGCCTTTCCCACCGGGCCGTCCCGAAGGACCCCTCCATGTCAGCAAGGCTCAGGTTGAGCTCCCCCACAATGCTGTGTCTGGAGAACTTGTCGCAGTTCCGCAGGGTGAGAGTCAGTGTCCCCTCTGGTATCTCCTCCTCCATTAATGGGAACTGCAGGACCTCCTCCCAGAGAGTGTGAAGCACCTTCTTCTTCAGCTCTGTCTGAGCCTCAGTAATACCAGACTTGCTCACCAGTGTGCCCAGTATGTAGCAATGGCAGCCTGCATCTTGGTCTCCACTCATTCTGCCATGCATAGCTGGAAAAGAAAGATTGATTGTAAGGAGAATGTCACAGGAGACAGCCCTGAAATACCTGTGGCTAAATTGCTTATTTCGTGAGAGCCACAAAATAAAGGAGCTGCACAGACATTGTCCCCCGTTCCTGCATGCATAGGGCTCTGCTGTCCTCCAAGGGGTCATGGAGCACCGTGGCTTTGTGGGAAAACCCAAAGTCTTTGCTGCAGCCAGCCCAAGGACAGACGCTGCAGGTCCCACGGTTCACAGGGCTCTCCTGGTTTCTTGGGGGACTGGAGCTGGGGAGCAGAGCCAGATCCTGCCCGGGTGGCCATGGGGAGCTTGCAGGAGAGCCAGGGTGGCAGGTGTGGGTGTCCACCCTGGTCGGGAGCTGCGGGCTGGCTGCTGGCAGGCGGCCCACAGCAGCGGCTGCCACTTAGCACCCTTTCAGTTCTCGCCTCAGAGGGTGTGAGTGGATTACTTCTCCACAGAGATCTGCACTGTGCATGAATTATTCACTCAGCTTATTTTACTTTCCCAGAGGAACTGACGATGCTCCAGCCCTGAGCAGAGAAGCCGTTACAGCTGTCAGTCCCCACTTCAGAGAGTGACACGGAGCCTGGCTGGGCGCAGCCACAGGGACCTTCCTCAGTGCCTACAAGACACGTCTGCTATCTCCAGCTCAGCCTTTGGCTTGGCTTGAGGGAATCAAAGAGGCAGTAGGGAGTGGGTCAGTTGAAGAATGAAAGTTATAGAGAGGAAGGACATAGCAACCCCCTTTCCCCCTGCCCCCAAACGGAAAAATACAAAGAAGCAGTTACTTTGTACCATGTCTGGGACTGGAGAGGTCCATCCTGGTAACTGTCTTCTGCTTGTGAGCTGTGCAGACAACTGTCCTCCAGCCCTGCCCTGCACGTTCTCTTCGAGCAGTGACATTGCCAGCTACTTCTATTCTGCCAGTCCAGAACCAGTGAAACACCCAGTGCTCCTGGGGACCCGGGTTGATTTTAAGGCAGGAGGGGAACTCTCTGTAGAATCAACGGGGATTTTGTACCCACCAGATGCAGAATCCCCCGTGGAAGGTCCCTGTCCCTTACCTTCTAGAAGGGCCACGTGCAGCTCGGCTTTCTGCTGATCGTAGGAAAGGGAATAGTGGAGCTCGGGGGCCTGGTTGCAGCTGGCTGCGCTCTCGGGGTTCAAGTGCTCCGTGACACACACGTCCTTTACCACACCTGGAACTGAAATAACCCCTTTAGCAAGCAAGTCTTCACCTTCCAAGGAGAACAAATCCACCCCGTAGTGACTCAGCTTTTCTAAATGTCTTACTGTATCATTTATGTTCCTTCTTCCTCCACCACCATCTCTTCTTTTCACTCTGTTTTCTCACCCTTTCAGCTCTTCCTACAGCTTTTGGACAAGTCTTCTGCTCTTTACTGCCTTGTGCTCTAAGATGGTTCACACATGCACTTTCACCTTGCCCCTAGGCCAAGGTGTCCACACTACCTTCATCACGTGTTATATTGCTTTAAATTGTTTTTAACTCACGTTGGTGAGTTAATCTTGTGTTCTTTGGAAGGAGAACTTGACTCTGCTTTGCAGCTGCCACGCAGCTCTGCGTTAGTTCAGACCTCTTTGAACGTTCTTTGATTTTAACAATGCAGTCTTTGTCATGCGGAAGATATCTGTTTCCATAGCACTTGACCAGGTTGAAGACAGGTAATGAGCTCAGGAAGCTGTGAGGCAGTTTCTCCATATGGGATTTTGAAATTGAGTACATATTTCATACTGAAATAAAGCACAGCTTTTTGTCATCAAAATCTGTTATCTGCAAGGTCAGTTCTGATTCACACAGCAAACAATAGCAGGACCAGTCCTAAAAATGTCAGCCACAGTCTGGACCAGGTCATGTGGCACCAAAAGGAGAACACAACAATTCTTGCTTTATTTCAGCAACACTTGAGCTATGAAATCGGGCACAGCAGGAAGCAAACTTGCTTGTGCCATTAGCAGTGCAGAGAGACCCTTACACCAACAGACTCATATAAAGCCTTACCCTACTCGCAGCATCACCCTTCAGCCTCTCCACCTTGTAATCTTCTCCCTGACACCTAAGGATGTGGCTCAGACAGTCACTTCCTCCAGTGCAGCTGCTTCCCATGGCACTTTCTTTTCCATACTCACAAGTCTCAGGGCGGAAGGGTGAATGCAGCAATCATCCTCCCAGAAGGACAAAAATATAATCTCAAGCCATTTTAAAAAACTAAAAATAGTTTTCTTTAAAAAAATGACAAAAAATGCTATCATGACAGATGGCATTGGGTCTCTGGCAAAGCTTCTGGAAGGTTTTATTAACTGTGAGACAGCTGTGAAGGTAAAAATCCGTGTGGAAGCAACCCAGGCATGCTGCCAGATGTATATAACAAACATTGCATTTCCTCTCAGGCACCAGCAATCTTATGTTCCAGGCTTTGGCAGGTGACCCTTTGGGCTGGCTGGAAAACAAGAATTCTGCTTGGCAAAACTGTCTGAGGTGTCAGCCCTCGGCTCCACTGCACCTTACAAGCCAAGACCATCTCACCAAACCAGGGGGAAAAAAAGCAGCAGAGAAAACAGGTTGAAGCCCTGCTGCCGATGACCCTGCCCAGGACAGCAGCTGGACAGACAGCATTTGTCCTGGAGGAGATACTCTGCCTAGTTTGGGCCAGATATTTCACCCATACTCTGGCAACTGCGCTTGGTAAAACTACATTAAATACATGTTTTTCTACAAAACATTTGCTTCCAGCAAGCCAGATTCTTCAATACAAAAGATGTTTAGGTAAAAAAAAATACAACCAGACACAACTACAGCTTCGTTATCTGAATGTCCTGATGAGCTCCCTGACTAACTTCTATTAAACATGTGCTTTGAAGACAGAACTCACTTAAAACGTCCACGATAAGAGAGGAAGGTGCCCCATGTCTTTATTCCCACATTTATTTCCCTAACTACAAAAAGCACAAATTGTGCTCAGCAGTATTGCAGATCTACACCCAGAAAAGCAATTGTTGCTCTGTAGACCCAACGCTCCTACCGTTTTGAGGGAGAACAAACAGCTCCTCGTTGACCTGTATCTTCATCCTGGTCTCATCCAAACCAGTATGTTTTCCAGTAGCTCCTTCCTCAGTTGTCTTCAGGGAGTATTGCGTGTAGTTAACAACTTCAGGTGAAGTTACTCCTGGTTTGGGGCCATAAATGTTGGGAAACTTCAGGAGTGCTCGAGGCTGCACTGGCTCTGCAGTTTTCTTAACGTTGAACTGAAAATTGAAACCTTGTTTATTACTGTGCACTAATTAGACTAATTATTCCGATTCTCTCAATGTTAAATTGAGCTGAGACAAAGGGAGGAAGGACGGTGCCTCTGGTCGTTCTCACTGTCATTGGTTTTTGGGTTCTACAAACTGCCTGTTTGCCCAGAGATTTTCTTGCCAAAGCCGATACCCTTTTGCTTGGTGTATTTCTTTCCAGATTTACCCCTCTACAAAGTTTGCTTGCACCAAGAAAAAGATACGTCCTTATTGTTTGATTATTTCTCTGTTCCTGTACCAGCTAATCCTTCTTTCATGGGTCTGTGTTTTCTTTTAGCACAGAATCAACTCTGAAGTTCATTTTGCTATGATTGAGGTATGGTATTTTTTACCCTGGCTTTTGAAGTCTAACCCAAGATCCAGAGGCTATAGCCACGCACAGATTTCAGAGCATTTTATGTGAGTATGTAGTAAGCATTAGAAAGGCAAAGGCATGGATCACACAGTCACTTGGAGCAAATACGACCATGTGTAATAAGGCAAAGGAGAACTGGTTGAACAAATGAGCCCTGCAATGGCACACCAAGAGCAGTTGATTCAGTGGTCATCTCGGCCTCTTGGACTATCTCTTGGCTCTGTGGACCAGAGCTCCACCTGACCCCTTTGTTATACCGGGATTTAAATTTAGATTTATGTCTCAGTTTGTTCTTAACATTCCAATTCCCTGCTGAATCGTGAACGTGGAATGAGCAGAAGAACCTAAGAGACAGCATAATGCTCAGGCGGCCCAAGCAGAGGTTGTCACAAGGGCATTACTGTTCTCCCAAAACAATGAAAAATATTATAGTGGAATATAACAGTCCTCTTTTCCTTCGGTCCCAAGAAAGAACCCTGTTTGCTCACAACTGAAATCATTACTGGCTATTAATATTTGGATTCATCAATGGGAAAGAACAAAAGCTGACTAGCAAACAACCCTGTCCTTTGCAACTGATTTTATTAATGTTTCCAAAACATGAAAGACAAAAGGCAGAAGTAAAACTGCCATTTTGGTTGATTATCATGCAGTGGGATTGTCTCCAACCCCGCTGCCTGCCAATCTATTCTGTGTTAAGTTTAGATGGTGGGTGAGCCAGAAAATGTTCGTAATTGTAATTAAAGTTTTTCATTTGTCTCATTGCTCCCTATTAATAATGAATGTAGATGATGCCCTGAAGCACTTGTCTGCATTGGGACTTTGTGGTCCTAGTTACCCATCCTGAGGGAGCATACCTACTCCTCAAGAAACAGAGCTGAAGAAAGAGAGATGTCTTGGACTTCAGCTCTTCAGTCATGCTCTGCTTACGGAGATGACGGCGCTGTGGCTACGTGCACTTGGCAGTGGTGAAGAACTAAATAGGTCAGCGGCTCCATCCTCTCAAGGCAGCCAGTGCATCAGTGTTTAGGAGGACCACTATGTAACATAGCATTTTGCCTTGTCTATTTTTATGGGCCCTGAAGGAGAAGTGGGTTGAGAAAGACAGACCTCACCGCGTGCCGTCCCCACCCAGCGTTTGGCTGCACTTAGATATTGTGTAAGTGATACGGTGCGGGTCTGTAAGAGACATCCCTCTCTTAGAGACCTGAGCCTCAGCAGCCCTGAAATACACAGGAAATTCAAAGTTACTCATCCAGACCTTAAAGGCAGCTTTCCATTCTTCTAAAATTAAAGCAGACCAACCAAGCAAAACATGCTGGGAATTGCTAGACAACTGCTTGAAAAACCAGGTCGCTTTTGCTCTGCATTGCTCCTAAGAGGCGCCCAGCCTGCCATGGAGGCTGGTCTCTGCTGTGCTGTCTCTCCTGAAGCTGCCCCACAAGGCTGCTGTCCCACCAGCCACTGACACTGCACCAGAGCCTGCGGTGCTGTGTGCTGCTGGCACATGAAGCGCTTCTGCATCCTTTGGGATGAAGCACAGCGCACCGATGCGAGTTATTGTTAGCACAATCTTTTCCTCTACTTGCTAAAAGCCAGACATTTAGTCAGGAAATACATCAACAAACAGCAACAAAGAGCTCCACCGGGTCTAAATATTCCCCTTGTCTGTCTGCTCTGCAGCATTGGAGATGAGAGACATATGCAGGCACAGTGGGACCAGCCCACCTCCTCTCCCAGCTGCATCTGCCTCTATTATTTTTGCTGCCAGCCCTGCTCTCCAGTGCTCTCTGCTCATCTAGTTACACAGCAGTGCCCTGTGGAAGCTTCCTTTGCAATCAGCAGCAGCAGCTGATGCTAAAGAGATGAGCAGAAGAGTTCAGATAGTTCTGCATAAAATGCGTGAAAGCAAAGAAAACAAAAGTAGCTGCCAAGGACCCTTCTGGGTCCCTGCTCAGTGTCTCTCAAACGATGCACTGGGTTGTTGCCATTGCTGGGTGCGTTTAGGAAGCTTTGTTCTGCAGGCTTCGCTGAGACTTTGCAAATGTGCAGCAGTTTTTAATTGTTCCGTAGATGCATCTTTGTGTTCCAGCTCTCCCTCCTCACCTATTCAGGGCCCGTCCCTGGGGAGCCCCTGTCTGTAGCCAATACGAGCATCACTGTCAGGGGAGCCATGCCAAGTGAATAGAAAGCAGCCTTGCTTCATCTTCCCTTCGTCACCTCTGTTTATCAGAACCAGTGGCCCTGACAGGCTTCCATAACTAAGAATGTCAAGCACCGGCTAGGACATACAGTGTACTAATGTAGTCAGAAAAAAGTCCCGGCAGGACAATTTATAAACATAGACACGGAGCATAAAACTTCACAAGCTCAGAACTTGACTTGAGCTTCACTCCTCCAAGGTGGATAAACTGATTCTGAACAATGACAGCACAGGAGAAGGCACGGTCCTGGCAAGAAACCCATTTTAACTGGAAAGAGCTGTTAAACATAGGGAATATGCAAACTAAGAACATTTTGCACTTTCTGTGACAAAATGTTCATTCAGGTATTACAATCTGGCCAGATTTCTTTAAAAAAAAAACCAAAACAAAACAACCAGCAACATTAGAAATAATACTTATTAGAAATTCTACAGTGCTGAAGGAGTACAATGCCTCAGGTAACGGTGATAGAATGAGGGCAGGTGGAAAAATTGGACCCTGTGAGTCAAAGTTAAGGCAAAACCTGATGAATGTAGAAATATTATGAGGACCGTAACCTAATAGCTGCTGGGTACTGGGGGCTTAACTGGACTTAGAGCTTATTTCAGTCATGCAGGCAGGATGATACCCCAGAGCACAAGCTCCTGGACAGATTAATGCTTTCCCAAGATGTTTCCCAAAAGAAAAATGTCCAGTCCAAGGATGGAGTTAAAGACTTGAGAGGTTTCTGAGCTAGAAGATTACAACCACAAAAGGTCTCTTGTAGACAGAGACTGATGGTAAATTTATCTGTGGGTAGTGTTTTTCCAGGCAAGAGCTGGAAATAATGCCATGCAAAGTGATATGACTGTCAAAGTGACACATTTCTCATTATTTTTAATAGTAAACTTCAAAAATCTCAGCATTATTGTACGTCCTTATACACAGGAGTTGGCAACTCCCCCGGGTTAGAAAAGACAAGAAAAGAGTCTGGAAAGGATGTAGCGAAACTATCGAACAGAATTGTGGGTTAAATTTATCCTAGGAAAATGCAAACAGGTCCTAGGAGGCCTTCACCGTGCTCAGGTGTGAACGCTCAGAGTTATTAGCAGCGTCTTGAGAAGTCCTAAGCTCAGTGCAGATGTTCATCCATGGTCAGTGGAGCCATTCTCCCACCCCCAGCTACCAGAAGCTCTGGTCACACAATTCCGTGTGTCTGCACCAGATCTTAGAACACAATTAGTAGATTGGGTTATCTTTCCTCAGAACACACTGCAACAGGAGCATGAGGATGCCAGGGCTCTTTTCCTCTAAGAGCCTAAGAGTGGCAGCCTGGGAGAGGCTGAGTATGTACTTGCAAACATTACAGAGAAGTTCAGTTAGGACCCCAGCTACACTCTTTAGGAATACAAAACCAGGTAATTAAAGGGCAAACAAAGACGGTTCTGCAAGGGATCACCGGCCTTTGGAACTGGCTGCTCTGGGGTAGCTTTTGGTTGAGCAGCTGGATCAAAGCGCAAAGAACATAGGCACACACCAACACCAACAGGTGGTACTTTCAGAGACTGACCAGTGCTACAGCTCATGCTAAAGACCACGGTCAACCAGGGGAACCAAACACTTCCCTTTGAAGGAGATCTTCCCATTAATAAGTCTATCAGAAGGATCCTATAATTCCTCTTGCCCTCTCTTTCACTGAGGTCAGGAGTAAATCAGGGGGTTTGGGTTCTAACAAGAAAGAAGGGCCACATCAGGATGGCTGTCATGATCCATACTCCACATCACTCTTATAGTAAGGGAAAAAGCAATTCACAGTGTCACGAGCTTGTCCAGTCATCACACTCTAGATTCTGATTTGCATTTTATTATCATTTCAGTGCCTTATTTTAACTTCACAGGTAATTAAACCCTTCCATTAGAGGGGCAGAAGGAGAAGCAGGGATGGTTTTCACAAGAAACCAGCTGTTGACAGGGAACTATCCTGCAGAAACCATACGATATTGTGCATAGAGTCAGAGAAACAGCTGCCGCAGGAGATCTCAGCAGGAGTCATCTCCTCTTTACAATGCTGCATGTCACCCAGTAAAGTTCAGTATTCTCTCCTCAGGAAATGATCTGCCTTGTGATCTGGCTTGGCAGCTGAGCAGCATTTCCAGTCCTCCCCCCCTGCTTTGCCATTAGCAGCTTTCCCTTTGTCAGCGTGGCAGCTGTCTCCTGCTCTGGTAATTCTGTGGGTCACCCAGCCCGTCTCCGTTTTTCCCTCACTCCTCCTCCCCGTAACATAGTGTTACATCCTGCACACAGTAGGCAGGTAAATAAGCAGCATAAATCACATGCTGAGTAGCCCAACAGAAGTTGCATTCCCACCCTCTGCATTTAAAGAAAAATCACACGGTAGATTAGAGAGACTGTGTCTTACTTGCTGGACTGGCTGAAGCACACTGGGCTTGGTGTTTTCGGCGTCCTCCTCTTGGTCCTTGTCTGAGAGTCCTTTCCCGGGCTGCCTGCATTTGCAGAGACAGGTGAGACCACAGAGAGCAAGGATGCTCGTTGCGGTCCCTAAGGTAGCCCCCAGGGCTATAACTGGGGCCGACAAAACCATGGTCCTGTGCTGCACAGGAGCAAAAGGCACAGAAACCCTGGGACTCCTTCTCCTTGCTGGGAGAGCAGCTCTCGCACATCCACTCTGATTTCTAGCCTGGCTTCATTCTCCTTGGGAGTCTGAAAACAATCCTCTTGCGCAGCAAAGGGACCAATCTAGAGACGGAGATAAATCATCCCACCTTTGCTAGGCAACAGGGCTACCTTTCTATCCTGATGATGGAGTTCCTGCTCCAGGTCAGGTAGAGGAAATAGGGATTGTGGTGCCTGCAGCCTCCATCTAGCTGTGAACAGGCAGTTTTCATTGAAGCCTGTTCTCCAGCTCCACTGGGAAAAGTCTGGTGTGTGATAGAGAGGAAAGACGTCAGCAGAAGGGGCTGGGCCTTGCTGGCTAACTCACAGAAAGTGCATCCAAATGTTGGATCAGCTCTCGAGCAGGGTTTCTGAGGGCTCGCTGGCTGATCTGCTCACGAGGTTGAGTTCCTCTGTCTGAAGGCAAAGATAGCGACTGCCAAAAGGTGCTGGCCTGAGAAGCCCTTCTGGGACAGCACTACATGACAGCACTGCTGCCGGAGTAAAGCCTGGGTGTAAGTCAGGCAAAACTTTCTCGTTCCTCAGAGGCTGGAGAACAAGCACAGGCAAGAATTAAGCACCGTCGCACACCTCACCAGCCTCCCCTGAGAGCAGAAGGCCTGACCCTTCCAGAGCTGCTGTCTGTAGCATCAACGTGGAGCAGCGCTTCTACGTACAAAGACAGCAGAAGATCCTACCAGAGGAGATGCACTGGCGCATACACTGCATCCTCCGGAGAGGAGGAGAGAGCAAGCAACACCCGCCAGGTATTAGTCACTGCTCACCACACCGCTGTCGGGCTGGTGAGCGCAGCGGAAGAACCTACACGACTAGACCTGAAGGGCCACGTGTCCATCGCAGTTTTCTCTTGAGGGTGATTAACTTTCTCTGACTCAGCTGCCCAGCTGGAAGAGGGAAATAAATGACACCTTTTGTGTTTCTTGTGACATGTGCAATCATGTTCTGGGTCACTTTGCAAGAAGCATGTCCTGGCCAGGAGATAACTGTAATTCTGGGTCAGTGTATATCTGGGCCAGAGTGGAACTAGTAAGCAAGAAGCAAAATATTCCGTATAAGGGTCTGGAAAAAATACCAGTTCTACTCAGAGTTTCTTTGTCTTTCTGTTTTGGAATACAGTTGATGCCTGTGGAACAGGAGAAAAATGAACTCTGTGCACAGAAATGTTTAGAAATTCAGGGGTTTTTTAATCTTTCTGCAGCTCAGGTTTTGCCATGGATTTTTCCTGACCTTTTTTTGGTCTTCTTTCACATCTTACTCATGACAACTCGCTCAGCCTTTGTTCCATTATAGACGACATGCTCACCTCCCTGGCACAAAGCTTCCCTCACACATCCAACTCTCGCTTTAATTGTTAGATTCATCTTTAACACTGCAGCATCCTCACAGCCTTCTCCTCACCTCACCAGGTGTGTCAGATGCGTGTCTCGCCCCACTTCCAACCCTCCTGATGCCCCATCAGGAAAAGAATCACAACACACTACTTTAAAGCAGAGACAATCCCCCAACACACTGCTGAGCTCGTGGAAATCGGCCCTTTCAGCTCAGCCCGCAGCAGGAAAACCTTGAGCTTTGTCTTCTGTCTATATAGCAGCAGAGAAGTGGCCACACCAGGCTGGACCACTGGCACATCTCTTGCTGTAGTCAGTAGTGGGATGAACATGACACAGCTGGGACAGAGAAGCCCGGCTAACCACTCCGTTTTCTTCCTGCTCTTGGTGGCTCGGGAGCTTCCAAAGCCGTGAGCACCTCGTGCTTACCTCTGCTGGTCCAAACTTTCTCTGACACAGGTGCACTGTGGCTGACTTACCTAACAAGTACTGCATTCAGCCCGTAGTTGAACAGGTAACAGGGTAATCACAGGGCCACGAGGGCTCTTGGATTTGATGAATGCACCATATTGCTACGGCATTCCACCAAGAGAAGCAGAAGAGAGGAGAGTCTGAAAGGGGACAAAAGGGTGGACACTGTTGAGATGCCGTTGGTTTCCTCCACAGGACGGGTTCTTCCTCAAGGTGCTAATGAGATCTAACACAGCTAGGTCAGAGGCCCCTTAGACCTGGAAACCGTGTTGAAAGGAAGAGGGTGCTGTCCAGGGTCAAATGCATTGAGATTTGGAGTGCAGAAGGCATTCAGTTCACCTGTGAGATGCAATCTTCTGGTGCATTCTACAAGCTGTGCTGAGGATTACACCAAGCCTGCTTACAACAGGCTGTGGAAGAAAGGCCACATTGAAATCTCCCTGCGAGACAGTGACTGGACAGGTTATCTCTACAAAGAGGTTTTCTAGCTGCTCCTGTATGGAGTTTTCCTTGCTGGGAACTGTGTGTGCTATGAAATGTAAGATGTACAGAATCCTCATCAGATCTCCTGTTTTAATAACCCGGGCCATGCAGCAGCCTTTCGCTGCTATTGCTTGGAGAAAACCCCAGTCGTTATTAGCAGGATGTGAGCTTCTGCACGTGACAGGGCACAGGGCGCAGCGTTTTCTCTGTGCGCTGGCACAGCACTGGTACAGATGCATAATTTAACTGTAGCTTCGGCACACACAGCCACTGCATCTATCTGTCATGGCTGCTTATTTTTAACACACCCTGTTCTAAAAATACAGGACCATAGACAGTTTTCAAAGTCAGCTTTACAGCTGCTTGGTTTAACACCCAATAATAACATTGCTCCTGGTTCTTCAGAGCAGTAGTAGCTAAAATGGGGCCGGGCGAATGACCTTTCCCACTGGTCACTCACACTGATACGGTCCAGAATCACACAGCTTTTTATCTGCCACCTCTGCCACCGCAAAGGGCCAGGCCAAGGCAGACAGGTGAAAGCCACTTCTTGCAAGCTAAGCTTTAGGGGCAGGTTGACGCCTGACCACATATTTTACAGTCACTCTACCCATGTATTTTCTCCAGACTCTGACATGAGGCATGTTTAAGAATGACAAAAGCCTAGACGTGGTTTTCAGCTCCTGGTACTTCAGACAGGAACATTCCATGGTGACAAAATATAAGGCACTGGAAAACCTTTGGTGCTTTTAGAGTCTTTGATCCTGCTTTGAGCTTTTCCCCTGATATTTTGGGCCTTTCTGTCCACTGGCTCTATGAAAGAGGCTTTCCCTGAATGAAGAGTTGTTAGTGCAGATCACACGGCACATTACAAGAGCTTTTGTACTGCCTGGCTGTAGTTCACGCCTCACCAGGAAAAAGCGCTTTAATGCAATTGCCAACCACTCGAATAAGCAGGTCAGGGATCTGCAACTTTTACCGTGGCATTAGAAGACAGAAATTACAGCTCCGGAGTCCCTCGCTACCCCAAGGGAAAGCTGACATACATCTGCACGAGCGATGGTTGCAGGCTGCTTTCCCGTCTCAGCCCGCTCCATCAGGGGCTGGTGCTTGCCATAGAACTCTGATTCTCACCGAGGCAGCTCACCAGGCAGAAGTGTGAGTTAGAGATGGAAACGGGAAAGAGGTGTTTCACAGGGAAGTCCTTGTACCAGCCAGGTCTGGCCTGAAGGTGTAAGCTTGTGTTTTCACTTGCATTGACTTGTGATGAGATTCTGTGCTACAGAAACAGGACAGTTTGAACAGGACTGTAATTTAAAATAGCTTGCTAGATCATGGCAAGGTGTTCACACCACCCAGCGTTAGTCCAGAAATAGTCCAGTAGTGACAGAAGACTCCCTATGGCTCACACATTTCTTTGACCAGAAAATGAAGCATGGTGAAAAAAAAGGTGAAGGTAACCGGCTGGTGCTTATGATGTCTACACCTCCCTCCTTATGCCTTTGTATGCTGCTGCCTCAGGCTGTAAATGCTCAGAGAAATGGATTTTGTCTTCCTCCAAGGGGTGACATACTCCTCCACCAGACGATGAGGTATTGCAGACCACTGGGTTGTCCATCTGCTCTCAGCAAAGACATCATCCCCATTTTGGAAACCATTTGCTCATTTGCTTCACTTCACCTGCTAACTGGGACCGTGCTTTGCCCTGGCCTGCCACTCCACCAAGCTGCCCTTTCCTTACAGCTGCACATGGAGTGATTTCATCTTCTTTTTCACCCAGGTCTGTCCTGAGCTGGAGCTGACATTTTCTTTCTGAACCTCCATCACCAAGGTGCTTGGGCCCCACACTGAGGGGGTCTCATTCCGTGATTCTGCGATTCTTTCCTGTAGAACTCCGCTAATGTGTTACTGAAAGCCCAGGAGAACAGAGTGCCTTTGGCGCCGGACTATCTCCATTCCGTCCAGGACTGGCTCTGCAGGCTGGAGAAGCAGAGCTCAGCTTTGCGCAGGTAGTTCCACGGGAAGGTTGTGTTTATTTCTTTTCTACTAGACTTGTTTTTACAATCAGAAGAGATTTGAGAAGCCTCAAAACGTTCTGAAGCCTCAGACACCAAACCACACGTTGTGTATTTGCAATAAGGTGCTGCCTCCCAGAGGCCACGTTGTTCCTCCGACAGTTCCTGGAGGAGCTGCTTGAAGTGCGAGAGCTTCCATTTTTTCACAGCGCCAATGCTCTAAATTAGGGTGTTTTGCGGATAAAAGCATTGAGATTTCATACAGGAGGAGCATCCAGACAAAGAAAGGGAAGACTCATCAAAACGCTGTCTAGTGGCTTAACAGCCAAAGCAGCACCTGCTTTTATCTCCGTTAATCCTGTTTGGGGAGCAGACTGCCTTTCCCTTGAAGGTTATGTGCAGATCTGCCCTTGCCAGTCTCAAAAAGGATGTCACCCCTCCGAGAAAAAGTTCACAGACGGATCAGAAAGGATGGCTGAAGCTGTGGAACAGCTTCTGCGTAAGGAATGAACCAGCAAGCTACAACTCCTCAGCCTGGAAAAGAGATCCTGCAAAGGGAGGACACTGAAATCCCGAGTGTGCTGGGGAAACTGGCTCGGGATCAACTTCCCAGTTTCAGTAGAGGAACTACAGGGAAGATTCAGGCAGGATCCAAGTTCAAAACAAAGAAAAGGCAAAGTGTTATATATATTTGCCCTGTTCTTAGGTGCTTTCCTAGGCAGCCCCTTCTGGCCCCTGTCAGAGAGAGGGTGCAGGGTCGCGGGTGGCTGTTCCAGCAGGCACCACGCATTGTGCAAATGTTGTTTCCTGCATCTTTTAGGTAAAACCTGGAGAATCAACTTCTTTTTTGGAAATGTTATTTTGAGTCACTGAGTCATGTAAAGAAGCGGTTTGGCAGCAGCTGTTGACCTCTTATTCTCTTTCCATGTTGCCTTCGAGTCTTGGTCAGGGTGTTGCTGTATGCCCTCCCTCTGCCAAAGGGGCATGGGCAGGATCCGCAGGGAACAGGCAGCGAGCCGATCTGCTCTGTCCAGGTGCTCACTGTGCTTGTCGGGTTCTGTTGCTGGGTACCCGCATCAGCAGGAGCTGCAAGTGCCTCAGGAGTGGCAAGTCTTAGTGCCAAAGGGTGAAACACTTTTTGCAGTGATTTTTGAACTGTTATTAATACCAAGAACACCACGGGAGCAGCCAGTGCCAGGTCCTTCATGCTGCCCACGCAGCCTAACTCCTCCTAAGTCCCAGTTCCACTGAAGATGTTTCATGGCATTATCAGACAAAACTATGTGATGAAGATTAAATCCTCCCCAAAGCTATGATTTAGGAGAGAAAGTGGTGGTGTTTCAACAAAGTTTACATCTCGCGTTTCACCTAAACTGTGGCAAAATACATGTATCTTGTGTTAAAATGTCTGTTCAAAGTTGAGAAGTGCTTGGTACCAGACAGTAGGAGGGAAAGGTCGGCTCCTGTCGCCAGACCAGGATGGGTTGTGTAATCACCCACAGTTGCACAGTGAGGTGTGTAGGAGAGACGGCTGCCTACACCTTCTCTTCCCAGTTTGGCCAGCTCTGAGCAGATCAGGACACAGAAACGATGGGGCACAGAGACCACACTATGGTTAGATTCAGAGGCTACTTCTTTATTTAAAACAACAATGTCGATGGTCTAAATGCCCTGAACATCTTGGCAGGGATGGTCCAGCCACAGTGGAATACAGAGTGTCTGCTGGGTCATACTGATGGACCCTGGGAGGAAACTCCCAAACCCCTTCTTCTCGTGTCATGGGCAGAGAAAAGACAAGGTAGAAAGACAGGAGGCTTTGCAGAGCGTGGTGCCACCCACCCCCCCGTAATGCTGCACGCTGCACAGTGCCCAAGTAGTCTGCTAGAGGGGAAGGAGCTCAGATGGGCTCTCTTCACCCAAAACTGCAAAACTTGTAGCCTGATCTTCTAAACCAGATCTCTGGCATGTCGTGAGAAAGGAGAAAACCCTTTTGCTCTGTTGCCAGAGAATACCATCATTCCAAACGCAGCAATGACCTTCATCTCTGGCAAAATCAGAAATTCAGCTACTAGAGGGATCGTAAGGCTAAATGAGGTGACAGCTACTAGGCAGCACACACTGCCAGCCCTTCTCACGCTGCATTCCCAGCACAAGGGAATGCCTGTGTCTGGTGCCTCTGTCCTGTGGCACTGCTGATGGGCAGGACAGGGTGCAGAGCCCAGTCCTCAGTGAGAAGCAGGCCTCCTTCCCCATGTTCTGCAATGTAAGGACAGGTGAGGGGCAAGGAAGGCAGATCAGAAGCTGCTGCTCCCAAGTTGAAGGTAAAGAGATGGCAGAATCCTGTTTTCTCCCCAGCTTTTCTGCCACTCCCCTCCAGACCTGGCCAGGAGAGCACACTGAGACCCGAGGAGGGCGGCAGACCCAGGCAGTCATTCTGTACGAGGACTGGCCTGGTGTTCCCCCACCTGCCCAGGTTCACTGAACAGAGGGACAAACAACATGCGGGCTCCAAATGCTCCCAGCTCTTCGCTCCCAGCTGTGGTTCCTGCCACCAGCAGGAAGAGCTGCAAGTCCTTGGCAGTTGCAGCGGCACGGGGCAGGAGAAGCCCTGGAGATCAGTGAGGGAGCCCCTTGGCCACCAGCAGGAAGCTGGGCTGGGACAGGATTGCTGCTGGCGAGGAATGACCCGTTCTGCCGTGATCCGAGGGGAAATGTGCTCCAAGTGTGACAGTGCCTGTCTGTCACTGGAGGAACACCACTGCTTCCCCTTCCCTAGGCCTGGCTTGCTACCCCTGGCAAGCGGCTGATAGCAAAGAAGTACGTGTAAGCAGCGGGGTGTGAGGAACTTAAGTGAAAACACTGCTTAATGAAAGGCTACTCTAAATCTCCCTGGGACAGCAGTCAAACCAGCTGTGAAGTGAGGAGACACTGGGGTGTGGGAAAGAGATCCTTGTCTGAAGAGCTCATAGTCTGGGCCAACTGCCTTCAGCAGCAATGAGCATCCCCGTTAGCTTCAGTCTGTGAGTGCTTTAATCAGGGACACCCATCAGCAGGGATGCATGTGGTCCTGCTGCTGTGAGCACCAGTAGGTCATCAAGACTGCTGCCCAGTTAGTTGCATGATTAAGCAAAATACGACAAAGTTTTCCTGGTTAATTGGGTAAAAAGGTTGACTTGATCATTCGAGACATGCTTTTTTTTTTCCTATTTGCATTTTCCATTTTTTTTTTTTTGTTAGTTATGGCATCACATAAACCAGCACCTTAGTGCTTTTTTCTCGTCAGACCTCAAGATACCAGAATTGCAATGGTCTGTGGGTAGAGCCATAATTCATCTAATGGCAGGCCACAGAGCCTGTCTCTATGGCCCTCATAAATTCTTGGAGAGATGAACTCTGCATTCTCTCCTCCTTTTTATGATGGTCTAAAATGAGTAACACACAGGCCTCTCGCTCTTCTAGATCAGAAAAGATTACCAGAATAAAGGAAGTGATAAATACTCCACCCTCCTCTTCTTTGCAGAACCAACTCCTTTGAATATTCCACATCACCCACTTCTTCAATTTCCTACAAAAAGAATTTACTTATTTAAAGAAAGAATACAAATATCCTGACAGATCCTGTTAATGACACTCCTTATCAGAGATAGAAGGCAGATACATATGTAAAGGATGGGAGCAGACCCCTAAGCAGCAGCTTTCTCAGAGTGCCTTGACCTCGATTTGTTGCTGAACTCACACTGTATCACTTGCAGATCCACAACAGAACCATCCCTGTAAGAAACCAGAGCTGCCACTCAAATCTTCCAGTACAAATAAACGGTTTTCCTGCGCACAAGCCTGCAAACCAAAGCCTGAGAGCCAAAGCTGAGTCCGCTGAGGAGGACTGAAACTACAGCAAAGACTCATCTGAGGCCCAAAGGCTGGACTTGAAAGCCCTCAGACTGAAGTTTGGCCATGCCCTCTTCTGTCTGCTAATTATATGCATCTAATATAAGTGACATATGAAAACATAGTTGGGCTTTTCTCTCCAGGAGAAGATCACAAGGCAGCCTCTCTAATTCATTTCAAGTTCTCAAAGGAGAGGGATGTGTTCGCTGAGCAACAGAGAGAACACTGGGCAGTGTCTGAATAATGGCAATCGTAGGAAAAGTGGCAAGGTCTCTTTTATGTATTCAGTGATGGATGGTGGAGTCACTGCAGACAAGGGTAAATCCATAATGATTTGTGGCACATTTGTGCGTGCTCGTAGCAGGAGCTGTAGCACGGCACAAGGAAACGGGCAATCTGCTCCCTGAGGAACGGGCAGCCCTCCGAAACTGAGAGGAGGAAGAAGGGTTTTACTGCGGCAGATGACATGGTTAAATCTGGAGTTGTAGATTTTAAAATCTTTGTTATTTAATAGTTTAAAGACTATTATCAGGCTATCTTCCCAATGTCAATAGTTCGTCACTACTGTCTGTCTGCCCAGGTAGCAGCAATCTTAAAACAAGACAGGGGCTGCAAGGGATCTGCTTTAGCTTTTCCTAAAGCACTTCTCTGTGGAGCCAGATAAAGTCAGAAGTAGCAGGGGAAGGTGTCCCAACTCACCTGCCCAGGAGGCAGGAGAGGAGCCTCAAATGATCCTCCCAGAAGAGGAAGCAAAGCCACACACTAACCTGGTAAAGGGGGTAATTCACAGCGAGGGTCATTGCGCAGGGAACTGGCATTTGGGAAAACGCAGTAAGACAAACCATCCTCTCAAGACTGCCATTGAAATAATCAAAATCCTGTGGAGAGGACAGTTCGGAAGGCAGGAAGGGAACAGCGAGCACAGGGACTGAGACGGGCAGCACAGCCAGCCTTTCTGATGGGGCACAAAGGAAAAATCCGTCCGTGTGGTGCAGCGAGCTGATGGTGAAGGTAGTGCATGGGAGCATATTTGTTCCAGGGCGAGAGGCAGTCACCAGCATTACCAGCGGGCTCTTTATTGGGCAGACCTGTGCAGTAAGGGCAGAGGTGTGACGCTTTCCACCGAGAGCACACACGGTCAGCCCGTGCACTCATCCGGGAAGCAGACATGAGACGGTGCTTGGATTCCCATAGTTAAAACACCGAGCAGCCTTCACCAAGGGGACTCCATGGCACAGTGACTGTGAGCAAAGGCTGCCCGTTGGCAAGAGCAGACCCTTCCTCACCGGTGATGAAACTGTGCCGGGGAGCTGGCTGGCATTGCACAACCTGTCACAAGGAGACAGGAGACCCCCCCACCAGTGCTGTACGTGTGCGGCCGTGTGATGGCATGTTCCCTTCCGAGGGCAGAGGGACCGAAGATAACCCCAGGCACCACTCAGGCAGCAGCTCGCACCTTACCCCATCACAGGGATTCCTTTGCAATCTGCATAACATTGTTCTGCAGGCTGGAAACACCATGTAAAACCTTTGATCCATCCATTCTTCACCTAAGGGCAGCAGACAAATCAGATGGCTTCTCCTGATAAAAGAAAGGAATTTGTTGTTTTTTTCAAGACAATCAGAAGTTCATTACTAGAGTTGTCCAAATTAAAGTTCCAGTTTCATCACCTCCGTTCCCCTCCCTCAGCCCAAATAATCCTCACACCATATGTCATTACAAAGGCTAGTTTAATTGCTAAATCATGTTTCGCTAAGATTGGCCTTGAAATCTGATTTTGAAATTGAAATCAACTGTATTTCAACACTCAACCTAGAAATGCTCCCAGGAGGTAAACCAGCAGCACTCCCCTCGCCCTGCCGTGCTTTGCCAGCTGCAGCACTTACAGCCACATTCTTGATGGCAGCTGCAATCTGCCCCTCATCACTAGCGTTACCATATGGAAAAGATGGCATGTCTGGTGAGCTGCCGGAGTTGTCAGCACCGCCAGCATAAAATGTGCAGAATCCTTTTTGTCAGCCCAGCTCCCTCACTCTTTGCTGGGCACAAGCAGGTAATCAGTCACTCGGGAGGCTGTAGAATTTTCCTAATAACATGCTGCAAAGCTGCTAACGTTACCACCCTTCCTAACTTGCTTTTAAACTTTTATTCCCTCAGTGCCTCTGATCCCTCCTTTTGCTCCAGGACTGGCTTTCCTTGAGAGCAAGCTGACGGTCCCTTTTCCCTCTGAACTCTAATGGGAGCAGGTTACTCACATGTCCCGTTCTGCAGTGTCCCTTTGGTATGGTTTTGGCATGCCCAGGCATCTGGCACCACGGACATCTGTTTTGCCCTTGTACTGAGTGAGAAACCTGGAGAACCATTCTAGGACTGCAGACCAGAGCTGCGCAACTTTGCTTCAGCACAAGAAGATTTTCAGCCCCAGGAAACACAGATATGAAGAAGGGCACTTAGCACTGCTCAGAGCAGGCGTTTATATGTGCACAGAGGACAGTGGACAGACTGGTGGCAGGATTAGCATGCTGACAATGCCCGCTGGAGCTTTGCTCTTTCACCATCACAAGGACCATGTGCCTCCCTGCTTTTTTCTCCCTGGTGTCCAAGGCACAGCTTACCTCAGCCAGAGTGCAGGGACAGAAAGGGAAAAGGGAATTCCCCTGTGCTGCCTCCCGGGGCGGGTGTTGGAAGTTTATCCCTGGGCATTGTCTGTCCAGACTTTCTGACAACAGTCAACTCAAATGAAGAGTAAATCCCCACCAGTGCAATTCTGATTACTTTTCCATGTAACTCCTAGCCTCAACTGGATATGATTTGGAGACAGAGGTGGAAAGCCCTCTGCTGCTTCTGGATTCCTTCACCAACATGGGCAACTTCTAGAACATCTTATTCAATACAGAAAGAAAGAATAACAGTGTGAGCGGGTTTAAAACTTTACTCTGAGGGTACCTGAGCACTGACATGGTCTAGAGACAGGATCTGTACATTCCATAATGCAGTTTTCCTCTCCATGCATGGAAAATGTGCTCCAAGACAAAATGAGTGTGTATCAGGCACCAGACAATTCCCCAGCTACAGCACCTTCAGCAAATGGCTCACCAAGCGAGTGAGAGCTTTGCTGAGAGAAGAGGTTGCTGCAACACGAGTCTTGGTGGCTGCTGGTTTACCTCCAAGAAGCACTTCTAGGTCTGCCCACTGCTTCCCACATCCGCTTCTGGACAGGTGCACTCCAGCAAGCAGCAGGTCTGGTCATTGTTCTCAAGGTGAGTAGGTGCTGCTTATGCTGCTGCCCCTTTTCCCTCCTCTCTGACTGCTGGTCACAAAGCTTGCAAGGGCACCTACAACTGTCACACTGCCAGGAATTATGGAACACAGGAAATTATGAAACATCAGGAAACACAAAGGAGGAAACAAAAACTCTACTTATAGAACCATAAGCTGAGAAGGTGAAGGATCTCTTCCCAGGGAAGGCACAGGCATGACCTCACTGAGCATTGATCTGTCGTACGGTCCAAAGCAACACAACACTGTCATGGCCTTCTGTGCTTTCTGTAACATAAAGAAAAAAGTCACCTGCTATCTGAAATCCCAGCAATGCAGTACTCTGGGGAGTTATCCAAGAACAAGGGCTTCCCAGCTGCTGTCATCACACCAAACACTTAAGGAAAGATCCTCCAAGAAACAGAAGAAATCGCATGGCAGCGCAAGCATGAGGCTGATGGGGCTGCAGAGAGCAGCATGAGTGCCAGCGTGCAGCCAAGGGATGCTGTGGGGCACAGTGACAGCAGCAGTCCAGCTCCGGGAGATGCCCAGAGGCTAAACCGGCTGCAGAAGAAGCTTCCTCCGGCTCGATCCCCATTGGCTGGTGGCGGGTCTCCAGCCCTGGCGGAGCAGGCTCTGCTGGTATATCTAGCGGCAGGTCAGGGGCCGGCAGAGATCCGGACACGCACCGCTGCTCTGTCAGGGCTGGAGAATGGAGCTGAAGATGTTCCTAGTCTTTGCTGCTCTTCTGCTTCACCCTGCCCTGGGCTTCCCCATTCAGGTGAGAGCAGGTCTGTGCAGCCAGGCTGGGACTTCTAACCCACCCGGAGTGAAGCTGTGGGGACCCACTTTGACAAATTTCCTGCAAGAACAATACTAGTAATAATATATAAAGCCAATCTAATCGCTTAGATCCTCCCTTCGCCCTGATTTTGATGCTCTTGTTGCTGTGTTTATGAGCTGTGGAAGAATAATGCCTTTTACCTGTTGGTTTTGCAGGAGAACTACGAGAACAGCACAGCAAGTAAGTCGGATTTATACTCTGTTTTAAAGACAACCGTTAATTCTTGACTGTGTCTCGCTCACTGTGTGGTGTGTGAGTGCCTTGGCTTTAGAGCGTGTGAAAGCACCGACCACCTCTCCTCATTTGTCCCTGGGCTGAGTGCAGATGTGTTTTCACACAGAGGAGCTTTACACATACTTCGGGGAATGGTTTGTTAGGTTAATTTAGTTGTGCTTTCACAGTCCTGAAAATAAAATTTCGGTAAGGTGTTTTGATGCCTTCCCATTGAGTTGAGTGTTACAAAAAGAGTGCTACTGCTGTGCCTCCTGGCAGGCCTTGGTGCAGCAGTGAGAGAAGGAGATGTCAGCGCCAGAGGAAGCTTTGCATTGTGCTGTGGTAGAAAACAGTCAGGCTGAGCTGAACAGCTTTTGTCAGCTCACAAAATAGAAGGAGGTAATCGCAGACCTCCAGAGAAGGCCAGTGGAAATACATCTGTAAGAAAACTTTAACTACAGCAAGGAACTGCCAGGTCTGGGGTGATGTGTTGTGAGAGGAAGAGGCCTTGGAAAAATTTGCTTGACAAAACCAGTGCAAGTACATGGCTAAGGAGAACTGGCCAGTCCTCCTTTGGAGCTGCCACTTCTGGCAGGGAAGCAAAGCGATGCGGTAAGGTTCCTGCTCAGTGTATTCAGAGCCGGCCGAGGGACTCGCTGACTCCAGTCCAAAGTACTCAGTTGCTGGGACTCGCAGTTGCAGGTTCACAGAGACACAGGCATGCAGCGAGTTCTAATTTACCACTGTTCTGCTTGTTGTGCCTTTTGAAACATCTCTCAGTATTTACAGTGCAGGGAAAACGCAAACTGCACAATTTTGAAAGCTGTGTCATACCAGATGTTCATTTGATGAAGCACACGGCAGATGCCTCCCGTGATGTCTCATCTGGGTTTTAAAAGGGGGCTGCAGGCTTTATGAGCCTCGGAATCCGAAGCCTTATTTCCACTGACTTTGACTGGTTAATTAATCTAGTGCCTCCTGGGTGCATGAATTCCGAATCCGGTCAACCCATCTCCAAAACGTGCTTCCCTGCAGGGTTTGTTTAGATGCTGCAGGTCTCTCTGATGCAGCTGGTGGGAACTGGCTGAACTTCTTTATAAAAAACCACTACCATTATGATGGACTTCCACTGCCATGTAACTGAAGTAACAGTCTGGATAGACAGACTGAAGCCTTTCTGGCTCAGTAGCAGCACTTCTGCTGCAGGTTCTAGACAGCCTGTGACTAGGAGGAAGTCCCCCAGTACCTTTGGGCAATAACCACTGTGAAAAGGGCAAGGTGCTGCGAGGTGTGACAGAGCTTGGCACATCTCTGAACAAGAATAATGGCTTTATATTTTGACAATGAAGAGTCCAATTATTGGCAAACTGGACGAGGCTGCCAGAAGGGCTTGCAGCACATCCGTCATACTTAAGACTATAGGTCAAAGAAATGTGGCCAGGAAGACCAGATAGAATTGCTTCTGCCTTAGGGAAAGCAGACAGACTGGATGACCTCTGGAGGGCCTTGCAATTTCTGAACTTTTATGATATTACAGCAATGAAATTTCTCCTTAGAAATTTGTATAGCAGATCAGATTCTTCACTTTTATGTTTGGTAGAAATCAAAAGACCTCACACGAAGACACCTTGGGACTCCGAATGGTTCCAAGCTGCTGTCAGGCACACACTGAAGCTGCGATTATTTGCCCCATGCAGAATCACAGCCTTCACCCCATTTGACAACTTTACTCTCCGACCTGGTGACACCAGGGAGGACTGCTGAGCTGGTTAGCCTGTACATGCTGCATGGAAATCGAGGGATGAAGCATGCTTTTGTCCCTAGTTTCCTTTGTCATTTCCTGCACTGAAGCTGACCAAATGCTTTGCTGATTCTCAGATGGTAAATGACCAGGAGTCTGTCCCTCAGCATGATCTACTAGGAATTGTCACAGCTGTTTGTCTAAATGTCAGTTTAGTTTCTGTACCCATGCATTGGTTTGTGCCTCCCACTACCCTCTGAGACAGGGACCTGCCACAGGCTTTCCCAGGGCTGAGGAGGCCCCTGCTGCTGAGCACATGAAGCTGCATTCAGAATCTAACCCAACCCTTTTGCTTGTCTTTTTCTTCCTTGCCTTTTGCAGCGACAGAACCTACTGAGGTAAGTCAGCTAAATCAGCTTTTGATCACTTTGGGGTTCAGCGCTGTGGAAAGGGAGGCCAAGACTCGTGTCCTCCACCCCTGTCTCCACCTGTGCAGGAAAGTCTTCTCACACCACAGGGTAACAGAGTGAGCTGTTGCCATCCCCATTCCATTTGTTGCTCCACAATGCCCACACATTGCCCACATCCCAGGAAGCTTTTGCCTTCTCTGGGGTCATAGAGAAAACTCAAACTCACTTTTTATTTCCACAAGGCAAGGGAAGCATGGCAATCTGTTTGGCTACAGACATGACCCCCACAGCTGGGTACCACCCCCCAGTTCCCTAGAAGCAGTTCGTACCACAGCCTTTCACCGCTGTGCTGTGAGGTGATGCTGGGAGGACTTCACCGGTGATTTCATCAACCTTGTGATCCTGCTAGCAGGGACATAAAAAAGCTGGAAGATCTGAAACTTCTCTCACGCTCCAGATTAAATCTCCCCAGTCTCCAATGCTAAGTCCCTTTATGATATCCATATCAGCCAAGATATCACAGAGAGGATCTACCATCCATGGTACTTCTTCACGCATGGCACAGTGTATAAAAGCTCAAGACTGCACTGGTGAAAGATACTGTCAGTGTAGCCTGGACACTTTTGATCTTTTGCATGCTGTATTATTTAATATTAATGTTCTAATACAAAGTGTGAGACAGCACTAACACATCACTCTTGCAGGTTACTACACACGAGGATATATACGGTATGTATTACTGCGTCCGAATGTAAGTACTTGAGAGGCTATACTGATTGTTAGCTGCCCAGTTACTCCAGCGAATAACACACGTCTAACACACACTACTCTTAAGGAGTAAATTCTAAGCAAATGCACTCACTGTAGTATTTCATGCAAAGCAGAGTCTCTTGGGCTTGGCCACTTGCTTGGCCTTGCTAAAAACCTCAGCTGCTACTTCTGCTAAAAATAGCTCTGCTTAGACAACGTCCTGCCTAAAGTCCCTTCCAAAGGTCGCAGAAAGCGCAGAGGCCATGTCCCTCTGCCTTTCAGTGATGTCAGACTTAGTGCACAATGCTGAGGGCTGGCTGGTTCTGCCTGTCAGGGCCAGGAGCCCCTGACACTGGGCTGAGCTGGGGACGTCAGCTGGACCCATGGAACAGGAACACAGCTCTGGCTTCATTGGTTTAATGGGTTTCTCAAGAGCAGCAGCTCTCCACTCGTTTTTGCTCCTGTTGTCTGTCTCACATTGGGGGTTGCAGTGTGAGCTGTGCATGCAGAAGAACTAGGCTGTCTGGGTGCACACAGGAAGCCACGCAGGCAGCTGGGCACTTGGCGGGACAACACAGACTTATAGGAGCCTTAAAATGGGATGGCTAGGGGAAAAAAAAAAGGGGGGGGGGGAGGGGGGGGCAGATGGAAAGAGAATGGCTCTGGGGACTGGATTAATGCCAAAATAACCACAGCTGGGAGGTTCACAAGATGGTGTCACTGAGAAACTTCTAGAGGGGCGAACACCATGCCAGTCCCTAAAGAGGCTCTGTAGGCTTTACAGCATCGCTGTCATCAGGACCCGACCCAGGTGAGCTCCTGGAAACTCACAGGTTAACAATCAGGATTCATCTTTTCCCTGGGAATGAGAAAGTGATAGTCTTGTATTTTCACGCAGAATCTCCACCACCTACAGAGACTATCTCCGAGGACGCAGTTATTTTTAACAGAATTCTGGAAGTTAACAAAGGTAATGCCAACAAAGCTCTGTTACTTCCTGGGGGTGATGTGGGAAGTAGAATGTCTTGTCAAAATCTGTGCAAGTATTTTTTCCATCTTACACACCATCATGTAAGAGACACCCAGAGACAGGCCACTGGGACTGCTGTGTGGTCTGCTGAAGCCCCTTGGCTCCTCAAATCTGTAGTGTCAACACTGAAGATGACACCAGGTGTGGAGGCAACTGAGCTATCCAGGCAGCTTCTGCAGCTTTAGCTCTCACCATCTGTGTCATTCTTTGGACATAAAACGAGAACTTGGATATTTGGATGCTTTATTATTTAACTGCTGTTTTCCTGAATGCAAGCATCACTTGTTACCATGTGGCTTTGCAGAACAAACTCCTAGACAAGCTATGGTCAGTTCCACACTCCCTGCTCCACAGCTCCTGTTCCTTGATTCTTCCAAACAATCCCTGTTCTACCGGCTTGTCTTTCTCAGAGTTTCCCCCTCAGCAGTCATTCAAGAAGCTTTACTACTGTCTGTGGAATGGACACCAAACATTCCTACGGTTTTCTCTAGACAACACTCACTTCTCTTTTTGGTTTGCCTGCCTTCCTGGGGTTCCTTATCGGCACCTCCTGCCTTTGCCCAGCACCCTATCTGGGCAGATATTTGATGCCACTCATTCAGTGTCACATGATAGGTGACAAAATAGCACCAAAGTACAGCATCCCCCTCACCATGGCAATGGCTTTCAGGCGTTCCCTGTCTTGCCTCAGCCCCATCCAACAACTTTGGAACTTCCTACCTCTGCTCTTAGCAAAGGACCCAGCAGCAGAGGTGGAGAAGCAGATAATGCCCATCTAGCCAGGAGCAGTCACCCAGGGAAAAACAGAGAAGGAGGACAGGTCAAGAGTGGCACTCTTCCAGGTGTGCTTAGCAAGCATCCAGCAATCTGTGGCTCCGGTATTTCCACCCTTTCTCTCTCACCACAGACAGCTCTCGGTTCTTGCAAGAAGGTGATATAGTTCCACAACGGAGTCGCAGTGCCATCAACTGTCGCCACTGCAATTGGCCCCAGTCCAGCGATGGGATTGTTCGTGTTCCCTATGTCTTGGATCCTACTTACGGTGGGTGTAAATTTTGATAATTTTTTTTAAAATAGATTTTATCCGATAAGCTTCAGGTAGAAACCTGCTTCTAGTGGCCACACAAACAGGGGATTAAATCAGTTCTAAGCATTTACTTGTACTGTGCAAGCACATACGCATTGTAAATTACAAAGACCTGAACAGGAAAAAAGAAAAGAGATCAAATTTCCTCGAGAATTTTGCATCCATAATGTTTTGGGTCTGGTCTCTTGGAGACCGAATGATCATCCCCTCCCATCGTACCTGCCAGAATACCTGCCCTTGTCAGGTTCATGCCATTGCGGTGTGGTTTCAATGGCCTATTCTTCCTTAGCAGAACAGCTTCCCAGAGATGCTTCCAAGAGTCCAATCAGAAGATATACAAACAATCACCACTATAATTTAAAACAAGTAGTCGAGAAGAAAAGGTTCCCGCCTGAATCCATTCAGACAAATACCTGGAAAAGGAGGGTCTTGTGCCAGGCTGTTAATGAAATTCATTACTGAGCAAAAAGCAAGAGAGGGCCTGAGCTAATGTTTCTGTCCCCAGTTACTCTGTTTTTGAGCACGTGAGGTTTTAATGCCACCTGCCCCTGTCCTTGAGTGACCCCCCAAGTTAACCCTTTCTTCTCCAGAGGAGAGCCATGTAAAGGGGATTCATGATGCCATGGCAGAATTTGAAACACTGACTTGTATTAATTTTGTGAAGCGCACAACAGAACGTGACTACCTCAGCATTAAATCTGCCGATGGGTGAGTTGATCGACAAATTAACCAGTTATTCCTATACTGTTTCTCGATTCTTCACTACACTCCTTCTGGGTCACCCTAGAGAGGAAAGAGGAACGGATTTTGGGAAGAAACGTTATGTTCTATCACAGCGCCAAGGTATCCTCCTTTGATACCTTGCTAGTGCAAGGACTCTGCAGTCACATCAGGGACTCACTGATCACACTGAAGTGATGAGGATCATGGAAAAGCACCACTGAGGTGGAAAGAACATCTGAGCTCACATTTTCTGTGTGGTATAATCCACACGAGCACAACATGTAACAGTTTACCACAGGTCTTATTGGCACAGGCAAAACCAATTAACTTGTGAAAGAAACAGTTCTCTGAATCACACAGTTGGCTGTCAAGGTCAGATTAGAGCCTACGAGACAACTGTTCAACACCCACTAGCTCAAAAGAGCTATTCATGTCAGCTCTGATTGGATGTTCAGTATTTTGGAAAAAAAATTATTATTTCTAGGGAGTTAAAGTCCCTGTGTGCAGAAAGCCAGAATGCAGGAGCCTCTGTGCTAATGAAGGTCTTCCAGGAAGCTTTAGTGATGATCATAGTGTGTGTTGTTTTCTACCCCACGGTCAGTTCTGCCCTTCTGTCCACTCTGACTGTCAGAAGGAACCCTTCCACTCCCACAAGACGTGTGTGAAGTAAGGTCCTCTCTACTGTCCCTTTGCCTGCCTGACAATAAACACCCTGTCAGTCTTCTGTCAGTGTTCAATATCTCTCTCAGCTGCTGGTCCAACTACGGGAAAGTAGGAGGTGGGCAGACTATCTCTGTGATGAAAGGAGGCTGCATGTGGAAAGGAATAATTCAACACGAACTGGACCATGCTCTGGGCTTTTTGCATGAACATTCTCGAAGTGACAGGGATAAACATGTCAAGATCATGTGGGAGTACATCAGTCCAGGTGAGTGCCTTTGAACTCCTCAACGTAGAAAGTGGTGTAGATACATCCCATTGTTCCCAGCTCTTCCTTCTTCCCAGAAGGGAGTAGATAGAAGCATATCTAACTACGGTATCATATTACAGCCGACAGGCCAGACTTCAAGAAATTTGAAAACTCCAGAAACCTGGGTCTTCCATATGACTACTCCTCAGTAATGCACTATGGCCCGTAAGTAGCAGCATGGTATGGCTTTTGTTGGAACTCAGATCTCACACTGGAATTAGTCTCTGTAATAACTCCCCCCTAACTACCAAGTTCCTCACTTTCCCTTCGGTGAAAACACTGTGAGTCAGTTCAGAGAAGCCACTCCCTAAGATTAATACCTTGTCCTTTAGCTTTCCATTAAGGAGCCACTCACAGCTGAGCTTGGGAGCAAAGGAGGCATCCTGAGATTTACTCCACTTACTGCTGGACATCTTTATCAAACCTATCTCAACAGCACTGTTAGTCACAGCAACAACTTGTGTGCAATTCTTATTCTCCTTCCAAGGCATGCCATTAAATCCTGAAAGAAGTAACTGTACTTAAAGAACGTCATTTCTTCATGGTTTTTGCAGATACACGTTCACCAACACCACTGGGAAAGCAACTATTGTGCCAATTCCTGATGGATCAGTGCATATTGGACAGAGGCAGGGACTGAGCAACTTGGACGTAGCCAAAATCAACAAACTCTACAACTGCAGTAAGTTTCTCAAAGCCATCCTTTCATCTGCCGTGCAGGCCCTTCACAGGGAGCTCTGGGCACGCTGCTGGCACTGCAGACACACCCTATTTGCACTCGACTCTTCTAACATGACTTGACTTCCTCACCTTAGTGGAAAACACCACCAACTGCAGTGAATTGAAACCTGTCACACTCTACAGAGGGGCAGAAAGAAATTCCTTGCTAAACTAGGGCGCTCATCAGTAAAAGCCAATGCTTTCTCCAAGCACTGCTTCACTGCCCATTGTGACGCAGATACTTACGTGACAATTAGGACAACACAATTCCTCATTTCAATCCAGATGTACCAGCACTCTGAAATGAATGGTGGCAGGTCAGAAAACCGAGACCAGTCTGCTCTGAAGAGATTGTAATTGTAAATGTGTGGAAGCTTCCACAAACCCAGTGCTGAAGGAAACCTTGTTTCTTTCTCAGGTCGCTGCAGCGCTATTCTTGATGCAGCATCTGGGTCACTGAGGTCTGCCAACCACCCCAGAAATTACTCAGATAACACCAACTGTGTCTGGCTCATCCGAACACGATCCAGAAAGGTAATCACAGGTTAACAGTGGGTTTGGAATATGGCTGGACTGACTTCTATGTCAAAGCATTTTGCATTTTGTCTGCATACCTATTGTCAGGTAAGATCTTTTCCATGACAGAGATTTCAGACCAATCTCTACTTCTTCATGTCCTTAAGCCAGGTACGGGCAAAGACCACTGCCGAGTTGCCATTTTGAAAAACCTCCCTACACTGGGCTTCAGGGTTGCAGAGTCAAGACAACGCGGTCTGAGCCACAGCTCCATAAGACCTGAACCCTGCAACTTCAGGGGATGAGAGGCAAGGATGGGCAAGCAGTTCCAGTTCGGGCTGAGCCACAGCTTAGATTCCATTTTAAAGGACACTTCATGAAAGACATTACAGATGTGTGCATTAAAGGCTGGTTTTCTCTTCCCTTCAGATTTCCCTGCACTTTCAAGCCTTTGAGCTGCAGAGAACCAGAGGCTGCCAGGGTGATTACATTAAAGTTTACGATGGATCCAGCAAATCTTCTGCAGTTCTAATGGATAAGACCTGTGGATCAAAGATACCCAATGACATAGTTACTTCTAGCAATCTTATGCTTGTGGAGTTCGTCACAGACGGTGCTGATACAGCTTCTGGTTTCCAAGCCACCTTTACTTCTGGTAGGTCTGAGAACAAGGAGAATGGCAAAGAAAAACAATCTGTGTCAAACCAACCTTCCTCGTCACAGGGTTTGCATCACTCCACTGCAATGCAGTAATTTAACTGTACACCCAAACCAAAGCAGCATGTTTGCATTGTCTCTGTGCAGCATTGATTTCTGTCCATTGTAGCTACAGAAGGAAGAAGAGTAAGAAAACTCCCCATGCCACTTTGATGTGTCAATGACTATAAAACAATCCTAGCTGTGATTTAACATCCTAAATGTGATTTAACATTTACATATTTTAGAGATACTACAATTTTGTCAGAGAGCTCTGAAAGCTGAACACTCTTTCATTTCCTTACAGTGAGGACCCAGAGAAAACCTGCCATCCACAACTGACCAATGAAGAAGCACCTATTCTGTGAATATTGAAATTACGTGTTTCCTACTTCGCTCCTGTCCTGGCTTGGATCAGTATGAAATCTACTTCTATTAAGAATCGAAGTTTTCATCTTCCTGAGAAAGTTCACTCCCCAAGCCATATACTTGTATGAATTCTATACACCCCGCGTGCTCCTCCTTTTGTCTGCCCAGTTAAGTTATTACCTCTTTCTATTTAACAAGTGAATAAAAAGCTTCATTAAAAAAAACAAGTTTCCATTTCTGTTTTGCAGTAGTCCCTTCTGGTCATACACACCACCAAAGTGGTCTCACTTCCGAGCCCCCTTCACTTGGCCACAGGGTGAACTATATCATGGTGTCATCACAGGATAGGTAGCTGGTTGAAAAGACCAACTCCAGACTTCACAAATTCATTCCATGATCTTCACAGTCTTGAGCATGCAAAGGTCTTAGATACAGACTCTTTTCCCAGCTGAACACTCAAGCTTACAAAAGCAACATCTCCCTTAAGAATCCTGTTATACTCTTACATCACAAGAACAATGGGCAAGACAAAACCATTGTCAGTAAAGGTCTAGGGCTTGTTTTCCTTGGACAGTTCTGGTAGGCAGGAGACATCTAAGGGTGCTGGTTCACCCACAAGCCATTTGTAGTGCACAGACATGGTTAAGCCTATCGCAGGACACGTAGTGGACTAGGTCACGCTGCCAGAGTTCATGCACATCTCAGGGAGAAATTTTTTTGTCAGGCAAGAAGCTAAACTCCCCCCTTTTCTGATCTCCTAAAGAGGATAGAGGCAGGGAGCAGAGTCCAGGCATGTGGGGTTGGTCTGGTCCCCGTGCACAGGGCAGGGGTAAAGCTGGTCACAAAGACTGAGCCAAGGTTCAGCCTGAGCATGTGACCACTCACTTGCCCCAGGGCAACTCTTGGGAGACACCAGCAGCTCAGGATGCTGTGAGCAGCCCAGGACAGTCACGGATTCCACCCAGCCTGAGTTCCCTGGCCATCAGCCAGAGCCTACAGGGACAGCAGGACTAGGCAGCCTGTCTGTCCACATCTGGAAACACCTAAGGAGTTTCACATCCCCTTGCTGTGACCATAAATGTCCCCCAGCCCAATTTCAGTCTCAGGGTAGAAGCCACCCTGTACAGAGGGATCATATCTCCATCTATGGCCCTACAGCACAAGCGTAACCTTCCTCTCACGTTAGGTGAGGGCTTGTCTCCAGCTCTAGGGACATGCACTAGGCTACAGACAGGGCAGCAGGACTACTGGTGAGTGTCTCAGCCTAGGAATGGCTTCATGAGGCTACTCCACTCATGGTTCCAAACACTCATTGTCAGACACACATGCACAGCCATATCTGCATCCTCTTCCTCATCCTTGATTATCTCTAGAAGCAACAGAGAGTGCAGCACATCACCTTGCCAGAGAAAGTGCTATTTCTGGGGTGCTGCCCCAGAGGGGCGAAGCTGCGACTTTTGCTTCTGGTGCTGGATCAAACCCGCTGTGGACATATGGAAACCTTCACATACACAGAGCCTCCCAGAGAGGTGGCAGAACTTCTCTTTTAGGACACCAGCTCTTCCCCCAAACGACATCCAGAGCAATCCAGCCAGGCCAGTCCTTGTGGAGAGATTCTTAACAGAAATACAAAGATTGGCAGGAATGCTGTAGGGATGGAAATGTGCACGTGTGAGGAAGCACTGGAAGAAGCAGCCGAACAAGGGCTACCAGAACAGCCTGTATTGATAACAAGGGACACCATTCCCACAACACTGCTCCCACGACACTGTGCCCAGGAGGATCATATAGGAATGCATCGTTTATGGCATGACCACGGGCTCTATACCCCATTCTGGCAACAGCAGAGGCGCCTTGTCAGGGGAAGATCCTGCACTCACGTGCCAGCGAGTTTGCAGCTGTGAAAGTTGCCCTTCGTTTCTGCTGTTCCCCCCGAGGAACACAGAGACATCCTCTCAGCAATGAGCGGCAGGCTGCTTGAACACCAGAGGCTCTTCTGTGCAGTTACTGACCCAGTTCCACCGTATTTCCTAGGTATTACATGTACTCTTTAGTCAGGTACTGCCATTATACAGTATCTTGACTGAACTGGGCACTCAAAATGCAGTTCCAGTGAACTTAACAGTAATAATAACAATCACTTTCCTTCAAACGGCTTCTCAAAATGCTAGAAACACGGGACAGCCATTTCACATAGAAAATATTGTTCTGGAGAAGTGTTTAGTCTTTTTTAAGAACTTGAAAATTTGGCTTCCCGGGTATTAGCAGACCAGCGGATAAAACGTAAAATCCTTTCTCTGTCTTGGCAGGGGGTTCACGGAGATGGTAGGAGGCGGGATATGGACTAGCGCACAGCCAAGGCGTCCCCTTCACCAGTGACACTGTCAGTGTTAATGACGGACAGACAGCAGCGCTGCCTACAGACACTCTGCCATCGGCCTACAACGATGGAGGGACACGCACGAGCGACGGCCAGGCCCAGCAGCGGGCAGCCAGGCCCTCCGCACCGGGGCCCCAGCGCAGACAGCCCCAGGAATCACCAGCAGCTTCTTCCCGTTCACACCGCGCGACCCACTGGGTGGCCGCTGTCCCTCGCGGGGGCCTGTTCCTTACCGACATACGTAGCACAGCTCCCCGCTCCCCGCAGACCGCCCCGCCGCCGCGCCCGCCCGCGGCCCTGCCTCGCGCAGGACGACGCTGCGCTGCCGGCTGCTGCCCGCCTGCGGCAGCGCCGCTCACGGCCCGAACCCTGCGCCGAGACGCGGGAGGAGGCAGCCGGCACAGGAGGCGGTTATCCCGGCCGCCTCCTCCTGTGGCTCGGTCGCCGCGATCAACCCGCCGTTAACCGCGCTGCAGAACATCCCCACACACACCCCGCTTCTCCCGGCGCCATCTTGGCGGGGGTAGGGTGAGGCGAGCGACCGCGGGGAGCGGCCGGGGCGGGCGGGGCCGAGCCCTGGCAAGTCTCAGGAGCCGAAGTTTTAAGGTAAAGCGAAGGCTTTTTAGACATTCATTTATTTCAGCGAGACCGTCAGTCCAAGAGGCAGGTTCTTGTTTCGCCCCTGCCCGCGGGATCGCCCAGTGTGCGGGGCAGGGCTGAGGGGCGGAGGTGGTGCTTCCCAGAGGCCCCAGCTCCGCAGCCACTGCGCCCGGTTCTTGGCAAGCCTGCCCTGCCGTGGGGGGGCTCAGCCTTCGGATAGAGTGTGCCTCACCTGGGTGGTTGTTACCGGGTCCTGGTCACCGCCCCTCTCCAGTTACCCCGGTCACGCCCAGGTCAGGGCTCAGACGCAAAGAGGCAGAAGCAGCACCATCAAGTGAGAATTTGTGAAGCTGCTTTGAAATCCTGGCTGAGAAACACCTGTCCTGGTGCGTGCCAGAGAAACAAAGCTCCTCCTGGGGTGGTTTTCCAGCTGCCTTCCCAAGGTTATACGCCATGGGGCGACACAAACAAGTGTGTCTGTGCCAGTAGGTTCTGATCTTGGACACCCAGACGGAAGCTGTTGGTCTAAGCTTAAACGAAGTTCCTGGGCCCACAAGCAGAAGCAGGTTTGGCGGGAGGTCCTGGCCTGGTAGTGCACTCGGGGACTTGAGAGCAGGAACTAAATGGTGTGGGATGTTGCTGTTCCCAAGGCAGCAGGATGGTGTAGAACGGGCGTGGGACAGCCCTGCAGCGATGGCACCCAGCCAGCCAGTGCTGTCGAGACTCCAAAACAGGGAACTGCTAGAGCAGCTGCAGAACAAAAGCTCTGAAGCCATAGGAGAATGCTGAGGAAGCTGATTTATTGCAATGCTTTCCGTTTCTCTCAGGGCTCATCAGAATCACAGGCCCGAGCTGTGAGGTTTCGGTTTAGGCAGTAGCTGTTCGACAGGAGTTATGTTTTACAACCGCTGAGCGCTCTGCCTGTATCGAGAGTTAACATGGGAACACCAGCTGGCCATGCCTGTTGCTCCCGTGATTTCACTGCCGCCTCGTTCTGCTGGCATTTTGTGCACCTATCAATCGTATTTGTTTTGACTCTAGTATGTCAAGCCACTTGATGGAAGAAGCTTTTACTTGTCTTTCCAGTCCTTTGCTGTGATGTGTCTGCTGGTGGTACTCCTATTGTACAGTTGTCTTCTAGAGCATCTTTTCTGACACTTTTAATCTATAGCTATTTCCTTTTACATTGTTGTGTTGTGGGACTGTAATGATTGAATCCTGTCGTACTTGTCTGTGCCTCATCTATTTAAATCGAAAGAAGCACCATTGGAGAGAACAGGCACACAGGGAGGTTCATGTTTGTAATTACGTTCTGTGGACTTTTAAGCTTCCATTTGCAATATAGTGGATTGTTCTTCTTGTGTATGGCGGTCTTGAAGGAGCTTCTCTATTGGGTTTACCAAAAGGAGTTGTGCATCTTATGCATTTTAGGAAGGTCATCTTATGGATTTCTTCTTACGGAAATTCAGAAATCATTTTCTAGCAGAGAACAGTGCAAAACTGGCTGAAAGCTCTCAGCTTCTAAATCTCAGTGGATCTTCATTGTCCTGTCCGGAGCCTTCGCTGGCTGGTAGAGACCCCCTGTCAGATGCACGCCTGGATGTTGGCCATCAGATTTCCCAGCAGATTGTGATGAAAGTTATCACATTCGTAAATTGCTGCTCAAGGCTGTGGAGTGGGAGTGGGGAGCTGGGGGAGCCTCTGGACTCGGCTTGTGGAAACCCACCCTCAATGCTGGATTTCGGCTGCAAACTCAGGGTTCTGTTATGTCAGAGGAATAAAAGGAGAAGCTGTTTTTAACACACGCAAAGCTGTAGGAGAGCCCAAGCCTTGACCTGCATAAGGAGTTGGAGGTCAGGCCTTAAATAGACCAGTGGAGTCTGAAACAGGACCCATTCACAGACCTGCCGTGTAGGCTGCCCCAAAGTGAGGAAGAATGGAAGCTGTGGGCACGTTTGGACTTCCAAAAGTAATCCTTTTATGCTCTTGGAACTAAAATAGCTGCTGGTAGGAATGCTGATGTGCAAGAGAGCTTAACTTAGTCCTTTCTGAAGGAAACCTAGTTTTGGTTTTCTCCAGCAGTAAAATCATCGATATATATCAAAACCAAAATAAGTAGCCCATTAAATGGGATCTGTTTTTAATCCTGCCTCTTTTCACAGGGGTCGGCAGGATGTTTAGCCAGGTGTAACACTGAATATTTGACACAGTGAGACTCAGGCTCCACTTTGACTTGATTCCAGAAGATGATATTATTATTATTATTATTACTATTACTGTATTTAGCCCAAACGTGCAATTTTTAACACAAATCTGGCATGTTTTTTGTACCTCAGCAATACAGAGACCTCCACTGGTGGGCAGCACTCCAGTTCAAAGGTTCCAGAGCCCACCACTGCTAGTACTGTTGAACACCAGGTCCCTCTCTCCCTAGGACAGCATTCAGGACAGGGCTACCTCAGCATGGTAGGAACGGGCCCCAGCCCACTGTGGGCAAAGAGACAGGCTTACAAGCCACGGCAATTCTGAAACCCACCCACCTTTCCACTTAAATCAGTTGTGCGATGGATGTTGAGACTCAGTTGCATGGAACGTTTTGTTACTCTTGCTAATCTGGGCAGTAATCACAAAATAAGAGGCCATTTCTGAAGGATAATTTATTCGGTACATTATTTTCTTTCTTCCGTTCACAAAATGCTCAGAAAATTCTCACATAACTTTATTGCCTGAATTTGTAAATTTATTTGGAAAATGTTTTCCCCGTGTGAATATTTTATGAACAATTCATTTTGGAGATTCATTATTCAAATTATAGCACTAATTCAGTGCATAAGTAGTACAGTGCCGAAGGAGTGCAGTTTCTGCACTGTAATTGTGACTCGTGCAGCTTACCCACACATTTCCCATTTAGAATATAAAGTGTGAATAATCACATTCAAACATAAATTTTGGGGCCATTTAAGCTTTCACATTTAAATTTATTTTTGCCAGTTAAAAGTAAGGGGTTTTTGTTTAAGTTCTAATGAATATTAGTGGATTTTTTCCCTCTTGTTTACTCCGCTCCAGCACTTGGTTTTGCTGACCTAGATTTCCCCCCTGATTTCAGCAGTTTTGCTGAGTAAAGCCTTCTCCCCTCTCTTCATCTTCTAGACTATTGTGAAGTTGCTGTGGGCTGGGAAGGAGTTGGCATAGCACACTGCAGGTTTCTTCATTCCAGGGCAGTCTGTTTATCCAGTGAAGCCCTTTGGGATACTTTGATGAAAGGTACCCCAAGATGTGAGATTTCTCGAGGTGATGGTCAACCGCTCTTTAACCTAGGACTGTATTTCTTAAAATCAGGCATTTAGTATGATGGAGGTAGTTGTATGGTTGAGTGGAAACACTTTTTTAAAGCTCTAGAGGCTCCTTTAGCCTCTGTCTGCACCAAATACAAAGTTGTCTATTCCAGGAAACTTTTTTTCCATCCCTAACCTGGATTCTTCTTTTATTCATTATGCTATAATGAATAACACACACAGCTCGGATATAACTGCATGAGCATATACAGGCCCTTTGAGTTTACCTTTGAGTTGTTTGAAGTTTAACCGTGGATGTATTTGGCCTTTTGGGGTCCAAGTGAGGCCACCCTCAAACCAAAGAGCCGTCATAATGGAGCCTGACACACTGCCCACGGCGTGGTGCTGGCTGGGCAAATTTGCAGAGGGTGTTTGGATTCCCCCAGGCTCACCACGTCTGACATGATACCTAGGACAAACCCCTACAGATGGCAGCAGTGCTTTAAACTTGAGCAGCACCGCGCAGCGCTGGCTCTAGCCTGGCCAGACCCCCCTGCCCGAGACGCTGAGTCCCACAGGCTGGCAGGACATGGTTTGCTAATAGTCAGCATGATACTGATGCCTTTTTTTTTTTTTTCCAGTTTGGAGGGGAAGGTTTTGAGCCTTGTGGAATCCCTTGAAGTTCCCAGTGCAGACATCTCCTACCCCTCTGTCTCAGATATTGCAGGTGGGTTGTTTTTTTTCCAAAATATTTTGCATCCTTCAGGCTTGCGGCAGGAATTTGACCTGGGTGAGCTGGAGTAGCGTGGCACACTAATACCTCTGTAACAGCCAGTTCAGCTGTAGCAAAATTGAAGTGACTGGTAAAAAACATCCTTCAGGGGGGAAATACCTAGTTCTAAAGACACTGCATCAGGAACGGAATAAACAGATGGGTCCAAACCCCTGGAATGATATCCCTGCTAACCTGCTTGGATAGGAAATACTGTTCCCCTTCCTTTTACCAGCTCCATTGACCTGAGCTCATTTCTTGAGCCTGCCATGCTGCATAGCCTCTTTCTTCCTTGCTCTAATGCCTTTATGTCCTTTCTCTCCTTCTCTCGCTAATGCTAATCCATCTTGTAGTTTGTATTCCACATCTTTACATCTTCATCATCTCTTTGCAGGTGCTAACATTCAGTTTTACTAAGATAGAAACAACCCAGAAGGATAACAATCAGACAGAACCTTATGCAGGCAATCCTCTCTTTGTAATGGCTCTGGTTTGTGGCAGCCGCTCTACCCTTAAAGAAGAGTTCAGTGCCCAAAGCACAGTCTATGTAGCTTGAACATGGTTTTGACTCCAAAGGGTTGATGTCTCTAGAGCCCTTCTGAAGGATGTGGATAGGACAGCTCTATTGGGTTGTTCAGAAGGTTTATTTCTCCAAGACAGTAAACTTTTGCCCTCTGCTAAGTTCTGCTCAGTACATCGCTAACTACCTCCAAGCTGACTCTGGGCATGGGGTTTTCGTTAGCATTCCATTTCCCCTCCTGGAATTTTGTATAGTGGTACTGGGTGCTAAAGATTATTGTGTTTTAACGGTAGGAAAACAATCCTGGTAAAGCCTTTGGGATGCTTCAAGATTAAAGATGTTGTGTAAATTATTACCAGTTTTAACTACTGTGAGCTGATGAAGGACAGCAAGGGGACGGCAGTTACCTCTCAATAGAGTACAAAACGTGCCTTGGGCAGGACCATTCTGTTTAGGGAACACTTCACTCACTCCCAGTGGAAAACCAGCAGTGGCTTTTCTTTTGCTGTTCTCATAACAACCCGCAGAGGATGCTGTGTCTGGGACTGGCCAGCTGCCCCCGATGGCAAAATAATGAAGAAGTGATGTGAGAAACAACTGCTGAAAAGAACTGCAGCTGTCCTCACTGAGGCATGCAGGTTCAGTCCTGCTAGAGATCTGCTCCCCTCCAGCAAAACCCTTCTCCCATAGCGATAGATTGCTGCCCTTACCCTTGGACATTCCCACTTTCTGATTTTTACTGCACAAGCACTGAAAAAGGACAGGATAAAGGGGAAGAGAGAAGCTGTTGAAAGAAATCTGCCATTATGTGACTAAACTACTGAGTAAATAGGATATTAATGGGGAAGAAAAAGGAGCTCAGCTGCCTGAAATACTGGAATCCTGGGATTCAGACAGCTAGAAAACTGTTCTCTGTTTCTGTCCATGTCAGTGACAGAGGGAGAGAGGATATAACCCTGCACGGTATCATCGCCTCTTTGTTGGAATGTGAGCAGTCTGGCTGGGCAGGAAGAAACGAACAGAAGCTCGAGGGACAGTAGCTGTGCCTGCAAGTCTACACAGGCCCAGGAGCGTGATCCAGCAGAAGACATCACTAACACCTCTGAGCAACAGCTGATGTTGCTGTTGCTGCAAAGCTGAACGCTTACCCACTAATCCCTCTGTTTGTGCAAAATTGTGCGAACCACAGAATTGGAGACTCCTGCAAAATAAAAACATGCCATGACCAAGAATCAAACAGCAGCTGCCAGAGCTGAGAGCTGGTCACGGTTTACAGTGAAGGCAAAAACCCTTTTTAACTGACCAAGTCTGGCTAGATTGAGCAGTTCTACACTGTGGGGTTGAGGAGACCAGCACAAAGAGTAACGAAAAATTCATGGTGCGTGAAAGCACCAACAGCAGTCGTTCAAGGGGAAGCATAAATAGCTTCCTCTGTCTCTGAACAAAGAGTTTCACTTAATTCTGAGGAAATGAAAAACCTTGCAGATGCACCCAGGAGCACTGCAAGATGTGAAGATACTCATTTGAAACCACCTGTCAGTGTGTGCAGGAGTGATTGAGCACAGAAAGATCTGAGACAGCCTTGGAAAAGCTGTAGCAGTCAAACTGGCAGCCAGGAGTTTTTTACAGATGTGTGCTTATATATATTGATGTGTATGTACTCCCCTGCCTGTGCTTCCTAGACTGCATGCAGGATGATTTTTTGTTTGGTGAGGTAGGCCAGGAACTGCTGTCACAGCCAGGGCAGCCTGTCCCAACAGTGAGAAAGAGAATCCCCTGAGGAAGCTGCTCTCAGTGTGCATTTCCTGGCCAAGAGGCACAGGTGACCTCCGCAGGGGCCGTACGGAATGCTGTGAAATCTGTGATGTAAGCGTTGTGAAATGGGACGGTGTGTCCAGGGACAACTAAACTTTCTGAGAGGAGTTCTCACGAAATACAAAATTGCAAAGAAACTGCAGTGCTTTTGGCCTGATGTGCACTTCTGTCTTCTCAGAGTTTATGAGTTTTTCCATGAATTCACTACTGACTGGATCCAAGGAAGAACCTGTACCCAAATGCTGTCCGAGTTTGGTAATGCTGACACTTAGAAATCCAACATAGACCCAAAATGGTATTTTGGAAGCTGTTACGTGCCAGGTCGCAGTTTTGTCTGAACCACGGAGCTGACCTGCTGCTGGGTACAGTACTGAGCCCTTGTGCTGCCTGTATCTGCCTGCACCTGCGGGCACACTGCTGGGATACCCCATACGGAATGGACAGCACACGGTACTCCACACAGTCTGAAGACAGAAAACGTTGGCAAATAAGAAAAAGTGGACAGGCTGAGAAACAATCTAAATAAAATGAATGCGTGTGAGCAGAAATAAGTTTTGAAACCAGATATTCAGCATGCCAAAGTGACAGTTAATGCCAGGTCAAACTGAAAGTTATTTAAAAGAAATCTGGTGGGAGGAAAACTGCTGCAGGTCTTGGAATGCCAGGACTGACTCAGAACTGAGCTGGCACTGGGGATTCCTCAGGAAGAAGGTACCTTATAACTGGGGGATCGATGCACTTCTGCCTTGGCCCACATACATTCAGGTTTACTGCTGCAGGCACGTACAGAAGGCTTTTCCCAAATATTAGAAGATTGTGTCTTCTGTCAGCACTTTGCGAAACAGGACAAACGGATAATGTGGGCTGGTGCAGGAAAGGCACTGGTGTAAAGGCACAGAGCACTTGAGAAGGACGTGGGGCACAAGGGCTGTGAGCAGCCAGGGGTAAAATAAGGTGTATCTTTCTTCTTAAAATGCCACCCATCCCCAGTTCAGTCGAGTGCATTGGGCTGTGCCTGATCACTCACAAGCATGAGAGCCGCTGTCCATCTTCAGCCTTCTCCTCTGACCCGCCGAGAGGAACGACTGCCGGTAAGGCAGGCAGGTCGAGTCCCGCACGTCTGGAGGCTGGCAGTGCTGGTTAGAGCTGTCGCGATGGAGCGTTGTCGATCTGGCGAGTGAGACTGTAGGGAAGAGATTCTCTTAAAGGTTTTCTCACACAGGTTTAGGTTTGGTGAAAACAAAACCATTTCTGTGTGCAACCATTTCTGTGGGTATTTCTGTGTGGAACTGAGAAATGTCGGCATCTTGTCACCTCTCTGAAGTGAGTTTGACTCTTCTGAAGGCAGATCACAATTTTAACTGACGTGCTGTATCTCATTCTCAGGGATGCTGTGTGGCACCCTCAGCCAGACTGTCTCCCCGCTGACCTGGCCTCTCCTCACTGCCGGCTTGTCCCACTGTTGCCCCAGGGGGTGCTGGAACCAGGCGCTGCCTGGCAGTGCGGATCCCACCCGGGGAGAGTCACCCACCGGTTTGGTCGTTCGAGCTCGCACAGGACTTCCTTAGTAGAAAGCAGCTCCGCTGCCATGTCTGGTGTCGAACGAGCAGCTCACCGGAGCCCTTGTCGTTGTGCTGTCAGCTCCCGGCCAGGGCCAGCCGGGCTGCCGCTGTCCAGCGGCCCCTCTGTCACCGCGGGCTGTTGGAGCTTTTCGTGTGGCCCAGGAACATGCATACCTCACGGTGTCCGGGAGCCGAGCTCGGTGCAGCCCAGTACAGCCCAGTGCGGGCTGGCTTAACTGCCGGGGGTGCGCAGGGGTCTCCTGGCTCGGACCACACGGCTTAGGGTCCTTCAGAGAACACCTCCCTCCCTCCCTAGTGCATCTCATCCATCCGTTCCTTTTCAAGGATTCAGCTGTCGCTGGGAGCATGCACATCTCTCTCTCCTGTGTGGAACAAGGCTTTAGAACCTTTGCAGCAGACAGGCTCTGGAAGAATTAATTCCGGGTTTTACAGTGTGTGTGATGCAAGTCTGGACAAAATGTTTGGAATTTCAGCCAGTCTAGGAAAGCTTCCACTATGGCTGAATTCAAAGACTGAGCAGGTTTAGCTTAATACGGAACCTTATTAATTAATCTTAGTCGAGGATGTAATATGTTCCTCAAGCTGGCACCCAGTACTGTTCCATGCAGGTGCTACAGGAATTTCTTTCTGATACCTTTTTAGGTTTGCTTCAGCTTGTTTGTGTCGTATTAGAATGTGTTAAACAGCAAATACTCCTTTCAGTTTCTGGGACCTCAGGCTCAGTTATACCTAATGAAATGGAAAAAGTGCTGAAGTAAAATATGAAAATGTATTGCTTACACTTCAGTTCAGGTTTGGGGTCAAAATAGTAACTGTGCTAGAAACCAAGTGGCTCAGAAAAGGTTATTAGTCCATTTTGGCTCATATGGAACTCCCAGACGCTGCCAGAGGTTAATCACAAAGTCCAGGCCTAAGGTGGGTTTTCCTGCTCCCAGTGTGCGGTACTGATGGCAATAGCTGCTCTTCTTCCCACCAAAAGTTATCATACATGCAGGGAAATTGTCCATAAAATTGCTGTACAATGTTCAGCAATCCAGTCTCTTGCCTTCTAGTTTCCTCCCTGCTCCTTTACCTGTTACTTTTCTTCAAATCTGACTTCTTTAACCTTGCAAAGGTGAGTAAATCCTTTGTTCTTTTGTGACAGTATCTGCACATTCATGTGTCTGGCTTCCAAGCTTCGCATCTTTGATATTTGTTTTTATCTGCCTGACCACCTGTCTCAAGCTGTTCCTCTTCTGCAGTCCCTTGGTGTCTCCTTCCTTACCAGATGGCAGAGATTTTCCTGTGCCTTTCCGCTACCCAGATGCACTGGACGAGCCCTTCACAGAGTTCTTCTCATTCTGCCTTTGTCTCTTTTTACTCCTTCTGCATTCCATTTTTCTTCCTTCTGTCCTTCCAATCTGTCCAAGAAACAATCGAGAGACTTTGAGGACTTGTGTACAGGTTTATACTGCTCTCTGTTTCATGTTCCAACGCAATTCTTTACCCGGAGAATGAAGGAACCGTGAGCCCAGGGTCTCTCGTGATTCAGGCCTTTCCAACAGCTTAGCTGTGATCACTGTTTTTGAGATATCAAAACATTTTGGATGTTTTTGCTGCACTGAACTTCACAAGTGAGGAAGCTAAGAAATGAATGCAGTGTTTGAAGGCTCTAGCTCTGGTTGTTGAAAGGTTATTGCTTTGGGGGTCAGCTGGTTGGGAGGTGGCATGCTGTTCTCCTTCCCAAGCTGCAAACTGGCTCCCGTAGTGATTGAAAACTGTGAGTCTCTCATTCTTTATTTTGATGAATTGGTTATATCTCTCTCTTTCTTTATGTACATCGATCTTTCTGACTCTTCACTATTAATTTTTAAAAAATACTGTTAAAATAACCTTACAGTTTCAAAGTCAAGTCCTCAAACATTAGGAAACTTGACAGTTCAAGTTCTATATGAAAGCTCGATTTAGCCCGAGTGTGTATACATTATGATTTAGATGTCATAATGTATCCTGTCAGGCGTGGATTTTAGTAACACGATCATGCGATTATTTTTTCCCACAGAGCCCTTGTCACATTTAGGTGATGGAAAATAAGAAGAAAATGAGAGAGAGATAACAGCACTGAGGCCTGATAGTAGAAGGGGGAACGGAACAGAATATGCAGATGGAAGTGAAGCAGAAGAATAGAGCCGACCCTAAAGGTATCATGTTTGTCTAGTGAATAATCTAGTGAACAGCAACAGGTTCTATGGCGGTATCTATCTTCACGTTACAGCAGCAGTGTCTGCAGGTAGGGGTTCCCTAAGATCGCACTGTTCCGTTTGTCCTCGAGCGCTCATTTTCATGGCCTGTCTCCAATACTGTAACAGCACAGGCCCTACTTGCACCACCTGAGGAATTTCCTCTTGTATTGAAGAAAGCTGGCTAGATCATGCACCCTGAGCAACGGAAAATGAGTTAAGCAGGAATGTAAATTATAAAACTATCAAACATGACAAACTATTAGAAAACTACTTCTCTCAAGTTAAGGACATGACAAAAAGAATCAGCTTTGGAAGTGGTTTTGTCTCTCTTCTTATTGTATGTGCTCTGAGTATTATTGAAGTGGAGCGATGCCATTAAAAAGCCCACCTGCTGCTGCAGCCAGTACGGGCCTTGCCAGCAGGTCTTGAAAGATAAATTCAGTGTCTTCTTCAGCAGGTGAAATTCTGCCACCTCGTGACTGCCTCCAGCAGCTCCGCTGCGCTTAAGAACACAAAGTCTTGGAACATTACCATCATGAAATGAGGTTAGCAGGCACTTGGCATCGTTTCTCTTGAGTACATTGTTATGTATTGATACGTGATGTCTCCTCCTGATGGACTTTGGTGAACAAATGGTCTCTTTCAGGTTACTTTGACGTTTGAAAATCTTGGAGAGCACATAAGTAGAACTGTAACTCAGCCAGATCTTTTTATCTAAGACAGATCTCCACTTTGAAAAATATGAATATGAGCCAGCAGTGTGCCCAGGTAGCCAAGAAGGCCAACAGCATCCTGGCTTGTACAAGAAATAGTGTGGCCAGTAGGACCAGGGCAGTGGGAAAGTGAAATGTGCAGAGATGTATTACTTTGGCTAGCTTTCATAGAACTTGCCAGTTAGGACTATGTAAAAAAAGAATAGAAGCTACAGAACATCAGCAGAAATGAGAGAAAAGAGGAGTTGACCATAAGGTGGAAACCACGGCGTGTGGTAATATGTAATAACTTTACAGTGCACAGCCAGAATGAGGAACAGGGGAAAGAAATAGAAACTTGATCTTCAATATTAGAAGTCTGTTGCAGTTAATTTAAAAGTGGTTTGCGTTACCTGGAAATGATCAGAGGACACTTACTGTCTGAGGACTTCAAGCAGCACTATGCGTAATCCTGTAGTCAAAGTAGGGGAACTTGGACTGACATCCCTTACCTGCTCATTTCTAGATGGTTGAGATGAAGTGTTCCAGTGAGCATGTTATTTGGTTCCAAGGAGTCTGCTGTGGTACGGTAATTGCCCATTCACTGGGCTTGTCAAAGAGCTCAGCCTGGCTCCTGAGCACTGAAGGTATACCTCCGGCTGTTGCAGAATTAACTCAGGAATTGTTAAAGCAGTAAATGCATGGTTACTCTTTTTCTTAGTACATGAAAAAGGAGATGTGTAACTGGCACTTTAACAAGCTGGCAGCAGCAAATTAAAATTTAACATGACTATGAAATGACAATTGCTGTTAGTAATTAATTGGTATCACCTTTCCGCAACCCCGTTCGGTACTCTTTATGCAAAGCTTATATCAGTGAGAGAATAATTATCTAATTAGGTGAAAGAATGGGAGAGCATGAGCTTACAAAATACGATAAAATATCACCCTCTTTTTTCTTTGGGATCCATGCAATTTGTGATTGTTAACGAGCAGCACTTGCATCCCATGGATTTTCATCTTAAAGGAATCTAAAGAGCTTTGGAACTGCATGAATTTGCAGATATTTGTGTACCCATAATTAAAGTGAACTGTGCTTGTACTGAACTGGGAAGGGTTGGTAAGACAGTACCCCTAAACTGCAGTTCTTGGTAAAGAGCAGTGTTGACAGTCAAGCAAACACCTGAAATCACAGAGAGGTAATCCTGGTTGGCAGAGAAGAGCAGGAAGGTACTGAAGCTGACGGGATGCCTTTGCAGATTGTTAATTACTATGACTCGTCAGAAGCTGTTTTTACATGTCATGTACAGTTCTTCTGACGGAGGATTCCTCTCCCAGAAGTAGAGGACCTTCTTCTAGAAGACTACAGTGGGCTCAGTAAAGACAAGGGCACTTTCTTGAATCATCCTTGCTTTTTAGAATCCCAGACCTCACCAGTCTGGACCACACGGTTCAGGGATGCAGCTCGGCAAACGGGACTTGGACCCATCTTCTGCCATTTTCCCTGTGTATGACTGAAACAGTGTGGTGTGAATTCATTGCCAGAGACTAGGCAGCAACGTGCTTCCCTCAGGGACTAATCCCTAAAATGGGCTTTGGACATCTGTCTTTTCCCACGTATGTGACAGAAGTTGAACAGAAGGTTCCAGCAGATGAACTCTCCTGTGTTCACTGTCTGTTCCAGACAGGCAATGAGCAGTCTGGCTCTGAGGGCTACCTGGGGAACATCCCTGTGCTGTCGTCAGAAGGTCAGAGCCCTACCTCCCATCCCTGATCTACCCACCATCCCACAAGACTCTGGAGCACTCCTCACACGCCTTGAAGGATCCCCTGAAGGAGGCACAGTTCTCTACGGTAGCAGCCAGAAGCTGTTAGCAGCAGCAGCAGGACCGTGAGAAGGATTAAAACTGCTTCTAGCCACCTCTAGAGCTGCTTTTGTAAAGTTGCCAGGGATCTCTAGAAGTAGAGTCATACATTGCAGGCAGAACAGCTTCTTCCTTTAATTTCAGTATGAACATGTGTCAGCGCGTGCGTGGGACTCAAGAGGTGTGTTCGAGGTATGGAACAGAGGTTCAGACAAAGGGGTAATACTGCTAACTCCAAACATGAAATATCATAAGCAGACCTTCATTCATGAGTTCTTAGAAACAGATTTTCAACACTTTCTTGTAACGTCATGGGCAAGAAGCTCTCTTCTTTTCCTCTAAAATAATGATTCACCTTCAGAAGCTGGGACTCTGTAAAAATCAGATGTTGAACCCCAGCCAGCAGCTAAGCTCTACACAACTGCTCACTTGCTCCGCACCTCCCCCCCCCCGCTCCCCCCTCCCCAGCACAGCAAAAAAGAGAATAACAAGAGAAAAAGTGAGAAAACTCATGCCTCAAGATAGAGTTGGTTTAACAAGCAAAGGAAAGAGGAAGAAAACCAAACCAAGTGCTGCAAAGGCAATCAATCACTCAGCACCTTCCACAAGCAGACCGATGCCCAGTCAGGCTCTGAGCAACAGCCACCTACCCAAAACCCCCTCCCTGCGGTTTCGATTGCTGAGCGTGACATGGCATGGCATGGAGTATGTCTTTGGTGGGTTCGTGTCACCTGTCTGGGCTGTGGCTGCTCCCAGCATCTTGCCCACCCAGCCTGCTTGCTGCAGAGAAAGCCCTGACACAGTGCAAATGCTGTTCAGCCCTGTTCTCTCTGCCACATCTGCATCTTCATATCTTACCTCTGCAAGTTCTACTAGTTAGAAGCTGATTAGTTCCATCAAATGATCCAGATCAGTGTAGCAGTGTGTCTGGCAGGGTTAGTGTTGCTCGTTAATCCAGATCATGTTCACAGACTGGATGAGGCTGGGACAGCAAGCATAGGCTGTCAGCAGAGCTGAAGGCACAGCAGGAAGCTCTGGCAGGAGGGTGGTGATGGGTGGTTGAAGGTGGCAGCCTCTAACCACAGTTTAACTGCATTCAGAAGAGCATGTCTGTCTGCAGCTTGGTGCCCAGTAAGCTCCTGTCCAGCACCACTATTCCGCTTCGCCTTGGAATCCTCCTCCTGTGTGTGATCCCTGCCCCATCCGCTAAGCCTTTGTGCTGCCTGCCCCTGACAGACGGCCCCCGTATGGCCGCCACCAAACCCCGTGGGACTCCGAGCCCAGTGGATACACAGCCTTGCCCAGTGTGCCTGTAAAGCTGGTACCAACGTCCCGAGGAACACCTTTCTGAGATCTGTACCACATCTTGTCTGTCTGAGTTTCATTTGGAGAATATAAAGCCACTCTGTTCAACAACAACAGTTGACATGTGAAATCTTCTGATTTTTGCAGAGCAAGTGGTGACAGCCAGTTCAAAGTATCTGCACTACGGTTAGTTACTGACGGTGCTGTTCACTTTGCATGAAACTCTTGTCTCAGTAATTGAACAAATCACTGGGGGAGACAAATGTAATTTGCTGCTGCTGACTGTATTTGGTTATGTCTAGTCTGCAACATGGAGCCTGTCACTCTTTGGGATCTGGTTTGGTTTATTCTGAGCAGAGCTTTTTCTGCCATTCCTGCCTTTCTCAGCATGGGAGCCCCATGTTTTGCACCCTGTGTTTTTAATTCACAGGCTTTATCTTGTTCAGCAGTTTCATTGCCTTTCTGAATAATTCTCTTACCAGGGTCCAGAGAGAGATTTCTGATGGTTATCAGTCTGGGGCCTAATCTGCTCTTTGTTTTTAGTGTGCAACTCATCTTACAATAAGAAGGATATTTACATTTGCATAGCACTTTTCACCCCAAAAGATTCTTTTTCATGTTAGTAGATGTTGGACAGTGGCTTGATCCAAGGAACAACATGTTACCAAACACACATCTCTTGCAAAAAACTCCATCTAGGTCATTAGGGTAAAGCACAATACTCAGCTCGTACTCTTTTTTTGACCATTTGAACAGTGAATCACTACTTGTAGAATCACAGCTTGGACAGCAGCAGCAGAGCAGGCTCTTGCCCAGCATGGCAGCTGGCAAACGCTCCCACCCGCTGAGAAGCGCATCAGAATCTCCCGCTACCTGGGCGAGTACTTTAACTACAGGGATGTCATGCAGAAGGCAGGCGTGACCTCTCTCACCTGTATTTTGAATGGAAGTTACTGCTGTGTGTGGTGAAAGGAAGGATTCCGGTATGCTGGTATGCGCTGGAACTGCTACTGCAGCACGACGCTCAAGGACAGAGGAGTAACGCTGGCCTGACCAAGCTCTGAGCTGCTCCTGCTGGGGCACTCCAGAACACACGGGGAAGCAGAGGTGCTTGGGAAACTTTGAGGTTAAACAAGGAGAGAGCTGTTAGTTTAGATGCCTCCGAGCTTGGACAGCAGCTCTCTGTGGGTATTTGGGATTGTAGTGTTGGGTTTAGGAGCCTCACGTCTGTTCAAGTCTTGCCTCGGGCAGCCAAGTCCCAGGTTGGAGCTGGCCCCAACCCCGCAGCTGGTGCACATCAGTAGAGATCACTGATCCTCGGAAGCGTCACGGCACATGGTCTCGCTTGCTGCAGGCAGAAATGATTTCACTTGCTGTTGAAATGAGCTGCTCTAGAACAAGCGGATGAAGAAGATGCCTAACAGCACAAAGTGGTATTATGGTGACATTTAGATCTGGGATTCTCTCTAAATGCACTAAAAAACCCAAAATCTGCAAAAATATCATGGTTTATTTCTTTGATTTTTGTAGTTTAACTTACCAGACTTTCTAAGAACTGTTACAGTTTCCAGTGTTAACAGATAATTTTTACCCATAGCATCTCTCTCGCCCCCGCCTCTTACCTTGGCTTTCATATTTACCTTTAGATTCCTGTATCTGTATCGGATTTAGCACAGAAATCATAACCCTGTGGTGGTAGCAGCCGCAGCGGAGTGTCAGAACGGATCAAAAGGAATGGGGTGGTAGGCTGAGGAGGGGTTCTCCGGGCCTCTGACACTTCTCGTTCCTCCGGAAAGGAGCCAATGTAGGGCAGGCAGGTGCAGCTCTGGGTGCCTGTGACACACGTGCTGTGGGAGTGCAGTTGCCCTGGGCTGACCACGAGTGCTTCCACCAGCAGCAGCCTTTATGGAGAAATTAGAGTGATTTGAGTTCAGTTTTATTTCTCTTTCTAGGATAACCAAGTGGCTTCATATCTTAGAGATTTAATCCAGACTCGTTAATGCTTTAAGAAGTCCTCCTTGGATGGCAGCCCAGGGTATTGCTGTTTTCCAGGGCCAAGAAATAAAGCTTGAATAATTTACAGTGTGAAAGATCGAAAGAAAGTATAATGTTCACATACTGCACTATAAATAAGAAAAATACTATCAGGCTTTCAGCCAAATGCCATGGTATGCTAGAAGTGCTTATGCCACATATGCATAGTAATTCTTATAAGGCTAAATGGAACCGTTGTTACTGATCATATTTAGTTTGGAAGAGATCAGCAGTGAGTAACTGTGCTCTGAAAAATGCCCAGAGCTTCACCTTAAGATTCCCGTGTTTGCCTGGAGTTCCAACAGCAGTTAGAGCTTATCAGGTGGGGTGGGGGTGTGTGTGAGGGATTTTTTTCCATTGGAAAATGCAGTTCGTTAAAAAAGTCAATTTGCTTTTATCAAGTCCTTCTCTTAGATCTCATGTGATTTATCTGCACAGTTAAATATTCTTTAGCTCGGGGTAATTTGATAGCCTGCTGCTAGAAATCAGTGGCTGGGTTAATTACAGCCAAGATGAAGGCCACGGGTTCAGGTCTTTTGTAATAATTGATGCAACTTCTGTTCCAGGCAGGTGCCATAACCACCAGATATTCTGAATCCCTGTTTCTCTGCCAGCTTCCTCTGAGTAGAATGGTTGTGGTAGCTCATACTGCTGGTAGTGGTTCCTCCCACCAGAGGAAGTTCTGCTAAGCCCTTACCTCTAGTTCTGCAGTAGCAGTTTCTGCCCGTGATTTGTGACGGAAGGGTACTCTGTGCGCAGTGCAATGGAACAGGGGAGGCGTTCCATCGGAGATGGTTGTGTGAAACTGGGATACCAAACATGATGAAGGTGCTGAAACGAAGTTCAGAGCCCCAGATCACTATGTGCTGAATCTGAAAGCAATACAACAGCATCAGCATTTTGTGGAGCTGCCTGGGCCGTGCTGAGCGGCAACGCTTACTAGCACAGGAGCACTGCCACGCTAACACGAATCTGCAGGACTGAGCTGAGCCAGGCAAGTGCACCGCTGGGCGTCAGCCAGCCCGCTGCGGCGGGCAGACCCTGGAGAGCCTGGCGTGCTTAGCCTGCCAGGCATGGAAAGGAGAGTTCTTACAGTCGTCATCAATACTTAGGTGGGCAGGCAGGAGGAGGAGAGACATTAAGTGAGCTAAAGAGCGCGTTTGGCACAATAACAGATTGGGGAGGAATTTTTTGTTTGATTTTGTATTTTAAAATATAACTGTGGACCTTCAGATGGTGATGCTGGTGCTTCTTTTAGAATTAGTATAAATATAAGAATTCTAAGGAAAAAAATCCTAAGAAATCTAAAAGTCACTTTGGTCATGTCAGAGGCTCTGGTCACTTGAAGGATGCCTCATGAAGCCTAAAACAGCTGCGTCAGGTGCCCTGGTGGGGTCTGGATCTGCTGTATCAAACGTTTTGCTTCTCTTCTCCCCTCTGCCCCACCTTTAAGTGGTTTTAGTTCATCTAGTTCAAAAGACAGCTTTCTAAAAGGCACTGACGCTGGACTTTTGATACTATGGTGGTATGTGCACTAAGCACCCAACCTGAAACAACAGCTCTGAATACAGATGCACCGGTTCCCCATTCGTCTCTTTTGGAAGTAATGCTAATTAAAATTAAAACATGGACATCTAATGGCTCATTGTTAAAGAGATGAATGGGAAAAAGTGTTATGTGTGACACCCAGACAGGGAATTGCTGCAGGAGGGAATGAAAAGGGTAGAAAGTAACGAGTCAGGGAGAAGAGGGGAGGGGGAAGCGCAGAGCTGTTACTGGTCTTAAAGGCCATCTCATCTTCAGGATGATCCTGAGTGCTGTAATAAGGCACTGAAGACTTCAGAAAACATTAGAAATAAAATGAAATTATACAGTTCTGCATGAAGGAGCATGACCTACCTTTGGTCAGCCTGCTGAAGCCTCTTACCCTGGTTTTGTACCAGAGCCAGCAGAAAATAATGGAAACATTTGGAATTTGGGCCCCTCTGCTGTCTGAGATTGATGCTGCGAATGGGCATCCTCTGCTCTGCTTGAAAAGCTGAAGTTTGCTGCTCTTTTTCAAGTAGGTGATGGCAAAGAGCAAAGGCTTTTGCGTTTCACTTGATCCGAAGTCTTCAGTTATGGTCCAACATGAGGCTGCAAGGTGCCCTCAACCAGCCAAGGTCATGAACGCGCAGAGGAGAACAGCCTCCAGGAGTGGCTGTGGGTGCTAGAGCAGATCTCATTTGTCGGTGCTGACAATCAGCAATGAAACAGTTCACTTGGTTATTATCATCCACACCAAGAGGCTTTTATGCATTGTAGCACTTAATGTGTGGCTGTAAATTACGTGGGGGAAGGGAGAGTGCTAATCCGCCTGAGATAAAATTTTCTGCAGACTGCAGTGACCTCATTTTGATGCAGATTCAATTCAGTTTCCAGATCTTTGTGCAAGGATGATCCATTTCAGATACTGTGTAAACAAAGATTTCGTTATTATCTCCACATCATTTGAGAGAGGCCAGAGGTCAGAAAAGACAAATCCTGTTAATTTTGTTTTCAGTAACATAATTCTTACCTTTTGTACATTAGATATGAGAGGAGTGGATGGGCTGTGGACACTTGTTTACCTGCGGAGGGTTATGGACCATGAGTGGTCCTGTTAAAACTCTGTCCCGGTGAGACCAGCAGCCCTCCTTTGTAGGTGGGTAAATGGTTTGGTTTGTTTAGTCAGTAGTTGGAAAATTAACATGCAGAACCTAGAAAATCTTTTTTGTATCCCAGACCCTAACCAGGAAAAGAAAGTAAAGAATAAGTATGATAGCAACTTATATTCAAGTGAATGGCAGCAATGAAACAAAATGTAAAGTCTATTTGATCTCAAACTTTTCTGATTATCAAATGGACAATGGTGGACAGATGGAATGGCTCTCCATTCAAACGCCTCTGCCTTCAGCCACACCCCAGGAAAGTCAGGAATGCTCTGGCTTCAAACAGTGCTGTGGAAAGTCAACTTATATGATTTACTGTGCTGAAAAGGTAACTGTGGCAGAACTCAGGGGAATTAAAAACCACTCTCCAGTGGCCAGTACATGTATAAGCTTTGTTCTTCCAGCCACAGTTCCTGTGCCTTCTGATGTGTGGAATCAACTCTAGTAAACAACAGTTTTCTGCTCAGGAGCATCCTGTAGCTTTGCGTACAAATGCTGTGGAATGAGAAAGTGCTTCTCAAGGCAGAAATCATTTTTTGATCAAGAACATGCCAGCTACCTGCACCATCAACTAGGAACTGGCAGTCAAGGGGACCTGCATCCGCAGGTCACTGTAGCTAATATGGCTGCAGAAGAGCACAGAATCATGAAACGAGGGTTGAATTAAACCCCCACAGATACACTAGTACTGGTTTGCTGATGAGTGTGGGGCTGAGACAGAACTAGTCCCCAGGAGACTTGACATTAAATCACCGTGGCTTTACAATATGTAACTGCCTCCTGTCTTCCTTGTTCCTCAGAAACCGTGTCATTGTCTTCTGACAATTAACGCCTTTAAAAGGTGTTGAGGTTAACACAAGGTACCAAAGGCAAGAAGGAGTAAAAGCTGACACACAAGATCTTGTGGACTCTACAGTGCCCATGTTTTCTCACTTTCCTGTCTTCTCCCTAAGTGTTTTGTAGGTTCCTACAGCTTCTTTACTCAGCTTTTCTGTGATTCCGCTCTTCTTTGAAACCTCAGCTCTATCCCTGGCTCAACTTGTCTCCAGAACTGTGTGTGCTTGGGGATTCAGTACAGAGTCATAAAGCTCCTACACGTTCATTGCATTTCTGGTAGCAGTTGTGTACTTGCAGCAACATGATTTCTACATCCATAATTCAGGCCCGAGGTGAATAAAATCCTTTCAGAAGGCAGGCTCAGACTAGTAAAAAGCTGGCAGGAGAACATTTTGGCAGTACTGTGGGAAAAAAGGTCATGGCCTGCCTACGCAACAGGCAGAGCACTGGAAATAATTTCCTTAAAGCAAAATCACTTAACTCAGTATATGGCGATGAGACCCGCACGTGCAAAGCTGTTGGTTGCATACCTTGATACATTTCCTGCCACATCTGAAGGAAGGAGCGGGAACTAGCAACACGCAGGGTCACAACTGGAGAGGTGTGTGCTGTCACGTGTGATGCACACGATGAGGCACCAGAGCTGCTGCAGCATGAACTACACGACTCCTGTGCCTTCCCTGTGAAGCCTTGCGCAGCGCTTCTGGCTGGGCACAGCACCCCTTGGGTTAGCTGGGTCTGTCTCCCCTCAGGTGCGGGGCCCGTCTGCTCCAGACGCAGGAGGTGGAAGCCTCATAGGGTGCTGGCAAAGCTGGGCAATGCTCGGGCTCAGAGGGGCCAGAGGAAGCGTGGTAGATGCACACCCCCTTTGGCACAGAGCACAGAGTGTTGTAGTGAAGGGTCACGTCTTGCTGTCCCTCTGTATCTGCCACTGGCCTTTGCAGGAGAGAGGGTACTAGGCCAGGTGGAACCTGGCCTGATCCACTATGACTGTTCTTAAATAACAGGTTATACCCAGTGCAGGATGACCTCAGCCTTCCCGAATGGGTAAGAACAGATCTCGATCTGGGAGTGGAGAATTGTGAAATTCTGCCTTGAGACATGTGAAACCACAAGGTCCAACACCTGAGTTGGCACATTCAGGGATGTCAGAGAGAGGTGTTAGTAGCCCCTTTGTGATGCTGCTTTATCTCCCCAGGCTGGCTGTGATCTGTGCCTATCTGGATGCAGAAAATAGCAAAAGACGGTGAAGGTGGGTCAGAGCAGAGCTCCCCACAGTCTCTGGTTGTGCAGTGTCTGTATAGTTTCTGTTCGTGATTCTTCATTGCCTGTAACTAACTCATGTGAATTCAAACTGGCTATGAATTGCTGCAGAATCAGCTTGGTCATAGGTGACTCCAGAACATTCAGAGAAGAGGAAGATCTAATCTTCTGTCTTCCACCAACATCAGCACCAAGGACTCAGTTGTACCAATAGAGGGGAAAATACTCTCCCTGCCCAACACGCTCAGTCTCTTCCAGACACTGGTTCTCCTGAGTCTTTCTGCTGACCTTCTCTCCTGGATGGAACTGGGCATCCCATCAACTTTCATTCTTCATGATTTTTCTGTAAATGTTTGATGTTGTCAGTCACAGGGTTTTCCTCCTGCACTGCTTAAAGCATGATGGCCGGCTGGGCCACACTTTCTGCTGCATTTTCATTCCTCACAGTCTCAGTAGTGTCAGGTTGTCACAATGAATAACGCTTTTGTAACACCCCACCGAAGAGGTGTTTTCTGCCTTTTTTCTCTAGTTTTTTAATGTTTGAGGAAGGTTAAATTGGGTAACAGCTACGATAGGAGAACTACTTAACAAGCCATTAACTGTTTTCTGTCACGGCTGCAGGATGTCAGTTGGCTCCACACTGTCCTTTTAATTGATCTCAATATGCACAGCCAACCCCTGAGCAGCTGAGAGTGATAATTTCCTGTGCTTATCATTTGGTTCTATGATTGTTGGCCTGAAAGTAGCGCCATTAGGACTGCAACGGCATCTAAGATCTTTTCTGAGGTATTTCTACCCTTTTTTCTTTAAGGAAGGATTAGCTGGGACTGAGGTGAGGGTCTCATTAAACTAAGCCCTGGCTCTTCCAGTCTTTCCCTTTTGCAAAGGCTTATCAATTCCATTCCATCATCCCCGGCTTGTGCCAGTTGGACAGCATGTCCAGTAAAAATCAGGTGTAGGCTTTCCTTTTCTTTTCAGCCCGTCTTGCAGTAATTGTATCTGAGATCTAATGTGTGATTTTTCTGATCCTTGTTTCTTTTGTCAAACTGGCTTATGAAGCTACTTCCAGTGACACAGACCAGGGAAAGACCTTTCACCTCGCTCAGAACAGTCAGGTACCAACTTCTTCCTCTACGCCACTTAACCTGCTCCTGTGTCTCTGTAACCCCCCAGACAACTGAAGTGGCATGGAAGTGAGACGCGAGTCTGGATCCCCTTACGATTCCCATGATGTAGCTCTGCCTGTTCCAAGTTTTTCTCTGGGCAGAGGACTCCTCTGACCACAGAAGCAGGGAACCTGCTTGCGTGACCCTAGAAGGAGGGCACAGGGCAGTTTGTATTGCTGCTCAGTGGTAAAAATTGTGTTTATAGTTAAAACTGAGGAAAAAGTGTTATTTGTGCAACTCTTCAGTCAGTTAGCGTACCTCACCAGTGTGCGCAGGGCTATTGCACAGCCGCGGTTCTGCTCTCTTCTCACCCCAGACGCTCACCTACAGCTTCTCGCCTGGCTTGGGACACCCTGTAGCAGTTTAAAAGCATCTGAGCCAAGAGAAGTGCTGCCATAGACAGAAATAGTGACAACGACAAACCAGGATTCGTGCAGTGCAGTGAGCTCCTAGTGGACTACATTATTCTGGCCTGCACATGGACACCTATGACACCTGACGATGCTCATCAGGCTAAAACTCCAACATCAACTCGACATTTGCAGTTAAAAAAAATATCTCCCGTGTACATAAAAATTCTAATTGTCACAGTCAAAGCTAGAACCATCTCACTGCTAACACACACACACACAACTGATCGTGGAATCACCCATTTCTGAAATAGGCTGCCAAATGGCTGTGTGTTTATGTGTGTTTATGTGTCTTTATGTGTGTTTGTATATGCTGGCCCTTGGACTTCTCTTCTCGGCCCAATGGGTACTTCTGATGCATTCTCCTATGGCCCATTGATTCTCGGGAGCCAATTAAAGACCTCACTAACCTTCTTTTTGGCTACACTCCAGAGACAATTCTCAAATACTCCAAGTCATCCGAGCTCATTCTCTGTGCCTCGGTGATCGTTATTTCCATGCCGTTTTGCTAGTCTGACCTACATTTTGGCTTCAGCCTCCTTTTTTTAGGCACAGATCTCTTTTTTTTGTTTAAATGGCGAATAAAAAAATGTGGGTTTATTTACTGTCTTTTCGGTCAAACATCTGCAACTTCTGCTTAGTTAGGAAAAAATATTTCTAAAGTACCTATGAAATGAGTTCTTTAAACAGAGTTACTCAAAGAGTTGGATCGGTTGAACCCAGCAGGAGAGAAGCCGTAGGTTGTTCTGGCAATCCATGATTTTCCAGCACTGTGATGAGGGCGGTGAGATGGGTTCACAGGGAAGGGTGCCACGATCAACAGCTGGGACTTGACAAGTGCCTGAACACAAGGCTGATCCTAGGAAATTCAAAAGACTTTCCCTGGTATATGACAAGAGTCAGATCCAACGAGCTTTGCAGCATTGGTTTAGATAGAATGGTTAGTTCTCACCGGGCTGGTTTAAACCACGCTATCTCGGCTCACCCTTTATTCAAACAGAATTCGCCTCTCCCAATGAAACTCTTTCCTACTGTGACCTAAGATTGAAAAATCAGATGTAATGGGAAGTATCACTGGAAGGAAAAAAATAAATGTGAAAATACCAAGTGAAGTTTCCTTGCACAAATCCCAGTGATTCATTTTCTGTATTTTATTTTATTTTATTTTATTTACAAAATTTGTTTCTAGACATGATGGGAGGTATATTCATTTCCATTGTTAGTGATGTGTAAAATTTGCTGCTATCACTCATATTACCAGACACTTTTACTGTAGAAAATGGAAGGTAATTGGTACGTCAAGCAGACCACAAATCTTCCCTGGCAGCAGTGTATCACTCACAGTACACTGATTGCAAAAATTAGTTAATTCAAGAGGAATATTACATTCCTTGAGTCCTGGCATAAATCTCTCCCAGTTCTGCAGGCATTACTCTATCAAGGTAGAAGATAGATTTCTGTCAGCCTGCTTGACTGTGTGTGCTCCTGACTGAGCTGCTGCTCCTGCCCTCTTCTCAAAGTGATTTATATGGCCTGGAAAGTCCACCAGAGGAGACATCAAATGGCAGGATTCAATCACGTTGGGCTGATCTGTTGCTTTTATTTACAGATCTCCTTAGGGCTGTCAGTCCTCCACGGCATGATGTTTCCTACTGCCTTGCCTTTGTGAATGGGGACTAATGAGAACGCAGTGGTTATGCTCTGAGGAGAATCTGTCTTTCTGTACATTGGGGAGCTGGACATAGGTATTACATCAGGAGTATCTCGTACTTAATCCATGAATATGAGAAGTTTGTGTCTATTCCCAGAGGTCCACGTTAGCTGAAGCCGTCTGGAAACCACTATTGCCATCGACAGGGAGAGGCCTGATAACAACAGAGAACAGTTTTAAATGCATATATATGTTCTCTAAATAGTACGTAAACATGGGACATAGTTTGTAACCAAAGTACAGAAGATGAGAAGAGCAAAGTTCCAACCTAGATTGTGGGAGTATCCATCTTCCTTTCAAAGAACACTGTTCCATCTGGGACAAAGTGTGAGAGGTGTTTGCCAATCCTAACGCTGGGAAGCAAGAGCCTGCTAGGTGTGACTGGCTTTACTGGCAGTGTGAGATTCAGAAAATTCTGGGCTGCCTTTAATTTTTAGAGGGGGAATTTTCAGGACTAGGACGTGATCATTAAAATACTACACAAAAACACTGAAAAAGTTTCACAAAGATCATCTGGGGACCAAGAAGTGAATGGAAGAACAGCAGCACTTAGAAAGCTTTGAAGCATTGTCCCCTGCAAAAGCTCAAGTGGAACCCAGCAAAACGTCTGTATTGACAGCATCAGAAAATGTGGTCCTAGGTGCAGAACAGGTTCTGAAGGATGTTTTGGTTTCTGTGAGGCAGCCTCTGCAGAGTACATTATGGTTAAACAGGTGCTCCTGCACATCCAGTTTCTCTGGAGATGATAAACCTCAAGCAGTGGTGTTTTACCATTGGGAGATAATCTACTTGGCAGTGAAGATAAGCATTATGCAATTAGGTACATTATAAATGTATTACTACTAATCTGTATTATCTCCAGTCCAACAGTTTGATGGAAGGTGATGTCAAAACTCTAAGCATATGCACAAAGGATTGCCAAGACAAGACGGCTGAGCTGCAGGACCTGCCTCTGCTAAAACGATGGCTTTGCTGTCTGAGTGCAGCCACCACTCAGAAATCTGCAGGTTCCTGCAGGATGCGGTATCCAAGGCACTGTCTGAACAGCATCAGTTAGTCAGCATTTTATAGATGGAGAATTCAGTGTTAATTAATGTTAATATTGTTAACAGTATGATCAACTGCAAGTAAGATTTGTGCAAATGACCCAGGAAAAACCCTCGTGAAAGAGCCAGGCTTAGTGAGTGGCAAACACGTTGTGCAGCAGCTCACGATGAACGTGTAGAACCAAGCGGTCCTGAACAGCACACAGCCCCTGCAGCACTAACAAATACATCATAAAACAAAAGTGATGGTGTTTCTCCTCTTTGTGTCTACATGTAACCAAAGTGTCCCCACGTGCTGACAAAGAGCAAGGCTGTTAATCACAGAGCGTGCAGACCAAGAAGCCTCTTAATCCTCCAGTTTGTCTGCACAGGGACAAGTGAACTCTCATCTGACGGGATTGTTGTGCGCCAGGTTTGGTTTTTAGTGGTTTACATCTTTGAGAGGCACTTCTGTCCTAGTCATTCCACCACTCCAAACGACTGGCTGATCTGCAGCCCAAGTTCCAGCTGCTTAGTCCCAGTTTCATTGTTGTGCACTGCCCCGATGCTCAGATTCTGCAGGTACGTCCAGCTCCTTGCAGTGACTTGCCGGGGTGCTGTTGGTGCTGAATACAAACCCTGCCAGAAGTAGCAGCCTCTGTGCTACGTTAGCCAGGCACTGTGTTTGCGTCTCCTCCGGGCAGCAGAGGAGCAGCTGAATGGCACTTGCTCTGGCAGATGCCTTTCTCCCACTGCTCGGAGGCTTGTCTTGTCCAGTGGCCATGGCTCGGTGAAGTGAGAGGAATGCTTTCTCCAGCAGGCACAGGTTCCAGCGATGCAGAGGAAGCCAGCGAGCAAACATGCACTTCAGGGGAAATAGTGTCTTCACAAATAGATGTCAGGTTGTGTTTTCTGTCATGTGCAGAAACCAAAGATGAAGTGACAGATTGTCCAGACATTAAAAATGTGCTGATTTTCTCTGCAGCCTGAAAGAGCAGGGCCAGGCAGGAGGACGACTGCAGTCAGTTGTAGCAGGAAGACTGCAGAGCCTGTGCACGGCATGTTTATTCATACACCCCTCTTTAATGTAGTGCATCATCAAATATATTGAACTTCACAATTGTTTTCTTTCCTGAGGGTCAAAAAGTATTTTACATTCATTAACTGCTTCAGCAAACTAAAAGGCACCCTTCTCTGGAGGGGGAACTGCGAGCTGTGTGGGGGAGGCAGCACAGAAAACTGCCCCACCCAGGTGAAGCTGCGAAGTTCTCCAGGAGAATTACGCCAGGAGATTACGTCGCACCCAGAAGCTTTCACTGTCAGGAAGTCTTCTTTGGGTGTTTAGTATCAGTCTTTCTCTTCCTTAAAGAAGCAGCTTTTGCAAACACCTTTAATCTGGAGAAAAGCAACTCAAACTAGTAGCTTGACTGCACCTCATCTGCTAATTGGACTAACCCTTCAGGAGACTACTTGTTGGTTTTTGGCTTTCATCTGCCACTTGTGTCTTTACTTGTGCGGATGTAGTTCAGCATTCAATAGTAGGCTGTGGAAGGGACGTGAATTGTGCCGAGAGTGAAGCAATGCTTTATCCTGTTTTCCCCTTAGCAGGTCCAACTGAGTCGTCGTGGTGCAGCGGATCCTATTTGCCTTCCACAGTGCTGTTTGCAGCACAGAAGCAGCACATGGATGAAACAGCTTAATTAGTCAAAGATATTGAAGGTAAAGCTTACAGAGGATCTAACCGTGCTCTGCTGGAAGAGAAAGAAGAAGGGGGAGCTGGAAGCTGTTAGCTTCGCTGCTGTCGCTGGCCGTATTTCATTTTGTCTCTGCAGCTCTATCACCGCTGCTGAGGTTCTGTTTCAGTCACTGCTGAGATGAATGAAACAACGTTTTTTAGCATTTGGTATAAAGAACATAACTCAGGCAGTGCCTCACATAAATGTTTGCACAGATCTCAAAATGCTTGATGTACCAAGTAGGAATCTGGCATAAAAAATGCACATTTTTAATGTGAAGCAGATGAAGTTAACGCTGTGCCATGGCTGCAGAGCTGCTCCATGCAGCCCTGTACTGTGAAGCCCTGGGAAGTGCGAGTGCTTCTGCTGCAGCCAGTAGAAAACACCACTGTGATATTTTACTATTTATTTGACCAAACCACAGAATGTGACACGTCATGTGCTGCTCGACCAATTTCTGGGGATGTGATTTGAGCCAAAAATGAAGGTGATGTTTACTACTTTCTGATGCTTTATTTAAAAGGAAATTTCTGGTCAGTACTTCTCAACTCTTCCACGGCCATATGCTCCAGCTGTGGTTATAATCTAGTGTGTGACAAAGTTAGAACTAGGGAAAAGTTCGCAAAGTCAGATCTTGCCTGCTGTGATTTGGACATTGCAGATTCTGTGGTCACAATGAATCAGCACTGGGGAACTCTGATCTCCTTGCATTGTCTTTATGGTGCTGCCAATATTTCTGACCTTTAAGAAACCTACACAGAACATTGTGGAAGCCTGAGATGTACCTCAGTGTAGGATTAAAACCACATGAATTTTAATTTTGAGTTACTGACCTTAATAAGCCTTAAATAGTGCAGTAGTGTAGGACTTGCATCTGTGATTTGGTTCTTTGCCCCATATCTTGTGAAAGCATTTTTTGAGAACCTCTGGGAACAAAAATTCGGGTTGACTTGGAGTTAGCAGATGCCGTCTCCTGGGTGAGGGCTTTTTCTCCTCCTAGCTGTTGTGAACTTGCCTGTCATCAGGGAATATATTTGGAAAGCATTGAAAGTATATGAGAATTTCAAGGGTATTTTGTGTGCTCCTTTTCTCCAGAGCAGGTAGATCATAGCTACAGTTAAAAATAAACAACAAAGACCTACTCTCTAATCCTTGTGCATATCTGACAAGCCGTCTAGAGATTAAAGTACTTTCAGACTTGAATATTGGGATAGCTTGGGCTGAAATCCAGGAAGAGTTGAAAATAAGATCAGCAGAGAAGATATACCTGGAGTCACTTCTTAAACGGAACATAACATATCAATGTGCTGAAACCAAAACAGAATTTAGATAGGATTTAGGTACCTAATCCACAGACCCTCCCTAACAGCTTAAGTGCCTGAGAGCTTGTTGGTTTCTCAGTTTTCACCAGTGAAGTTGCTTTTTCAAATAGTTTAATTTTAAAAACCAGACATGGTGGCTCAGGGATCATCCTGTTTTCAGTTTGCAGTGGAGAACATGTTATCCTGACAAGCTTCCTTTGGAGGGGAGGGAAGCCCTCACAGGGTTCGCAGTGCATGACTTTGGCACCTCTCCGTGGAGCATGTGATGGAACCTGCACATACAGCAGCAGATTCAGAAGCTGAGCACTGTGCTTGTGAGGGTTCCAACACAAAACCGGGACCAAGATTTGATCCTTCACAGCCCGCAGTCTGTTGCCCGCAGACTCAGAAGGACAGATCGAGGCTGGCTGGCTTCTGCAGATACTTTGCTTCTCAGTGGATAAGTTACTGTTCACATCACTAAAGTGTAGACAATAACTTTTCTGTCATTCTGCTGCCTGGGGAGAAGTAATCCCTAGTGACAGGCTGTAGTTTGTAATTTATGAATTCAGAACTTCTGAGATGCAGTTTCAAGTATCTCACTCTTTGCAACCAGCACATTCAGAAGAATGTAGCTACATCCCCAAGTTGTATTTGTGTGGAAGCGTTCATGAATCTCAGCTCAAAGAAACAACAGAACCTCTTTGCAGGGTCAAAACCTGAAAAATCTGAACTGCTATCTAAGCCTGTCTGCCAGAATGGTTGTGCTGTATGTGTGGTGAAGGAAGGTTACCTTTGGGGAGTTCTGAACTAGTGACCGCATTTGTTTTGAGGATATCATCATTGCATGTCTTCCCTGGAAACAGCTGGAAGTGTAACAGCTGGACTGAAAACCAAGCAAGGGCATCGGTGTTACCTGCCCTGTCTCCTTTGCCTGGTTTCAGACCTGCACTGGATCAGATGCTGGGTCTGGTCCAGCAGCTGTAACTATCTCCCTCCGGAGGCTGAATCCATAGTACCAGAGGGTCATACTGCCAGAAGCAGCAGGGATTCTTCCTTCCTCTGACCCTTCAGCTACCTTAATAATACAGCATCTAATTAGGATCTGTAATCTGATAAATATCAACAATATCAACCGGTATTTTCATCTTTTACCAGCCACCTTCCCCGGCCACTCTCCTCAGTCACTTCAGCTTAGTTTTAGCTGTGACTTTGGAGCAAGTCCTGGCTTCTGTTTCTGTCTAGCGTAGGTGGTGACTATGTCTTTGTTTGTGTTGCCAAGATCCATTACACACCCCTGGTAAGAGGAGATTGCCGGTGTTCAGAGGAACACAGGTAGAACAAAAGCTTTCCTGTTTTTCCCTCTGCACTTTAATAGTGTACCTGCTTGGAGAAGCCTCCACTGTTTTATATCCCACAGGTAAAGAAGTGATGGCACAGAACACCTCTGATCCTTCATTGCCACTTTAGTCAGCATCTTCTTCCTTTGTGCTCTACCTCCAAATAATTTACTTGTTTTTACAGTTTGATTTGTGTGAGTTGTACATTTTAGAGCATCTGTCTGGAATTTGTCGTTATCTTGATTGAAAAGACTTTCACGTCTTCCGTTCTCCTGAAAATTCTTGTTTTTAAGGATCGTTTTACTCATAATTCCTGCCCTTATCAGGGGACATCTCCTGTGAATGAATCCCTTTCTGGTCAGTTTAATAGCTGTTCAACCTCTGGCATGATTTTTAAGTGTCTTAAAATATGCCAGCTAGATCCTCTATGCAGTGTGGCTACCTATTTATTTAAAGTAGTAAACCCATAGGAAAATATTTTTGAGCATTTTGATTTAATATAAACCAAGCAGGATAATTTACAAAACAGTCTCTGGAGGTGCATGAGCAAAACCTATTAATCATAACCACAGCAGACTACAAAAACTCCAGTACAAATATTTGCACTTCTGTCACAGCCATTTATCTGATCTGTGCCAAATGCTGACAGATTTTAAAGACAATCACATTAAGTAGTAATCAAGCTTGAAAGATGCAGCCGAGTAACAGCATACTAAAGAGACATCCGTCTCCAAAGACAGCTGCACACTCCACATACTCACCTCCTCTTGCCCTGAAAAATGTTTAAAATCTGTTGCAATGCCATGCTGTTCCCTTCAATCTTTTTCACATCTCTTCCTGATGTATTTTCCCCAAGCTTCACATGTCCCACCCCTGTGCCGTGATCAAATGTGCAGGACAGGGCTTCTGTCTCAGTGGCTTCACTTCACTTAATAAGAGCAGGGGCAGAACAAACCCGGCGGACATGTTTTATTTAAGCGTTTCTCTGCCCTGTGTACAACAGCGATCACACTTTCACCCACACGTTCTCTCTCTCCCATGACAGCACAAATCTTTCCCTTGTTGGGGTTCCATAGCTGCTCTTCTCCTTTCTTGGCTGTGTAGGGTTCTCCACAGCATCCGTCAGACTGCGGGCAGTTTTCTGTAAGCTCTGCTGCTGCACAAACCCTTCTCAAGGCCCTCTTTAATATTTCTCCATGATGCCTTCCCACACTATTACCAGTGATTTCACCTCAGCTCCTGCTGTGTCTGTGATACTGCCTGACTTTCTCCAGGACCGGTCCTGTTTGCGAAGCAATCAGCAGGTGCTGCTTTAGTCCATTACCAGCGGTATTATCTCTATTACTGCATCTGTTCTGCTCTAACAGATAGTTACTGAAGACCGCACCAGTGGCAGCCGTCTGTGCCGCGCCCTCCAGCTCTGTCTGGGCTCGTATCCCACCAAGACTGCTTGCCAGTATCCATCCTGACAGACTCTGGCCTGCCTGACTGCCTTCGTGGTGCAGGACGGCTCCTCTGCTTTGCAGGTGCGGAGGTCTGAGTGCACTGACGCGCTTTTTGCCATCGTTTCCCCACAGCTGACTGAACGTCCAGATGCTGTTTCATTTGAGAGGTCAGAATTGATGGGAGATAGCACAGGATACTGGTCAGGATTTTGTGTGTGTGTCAGTGGAGTAGAATTTATTCAGGAGACAAAGTGTTCTCTAAAGCTTGGTCATGGCAAGAGCTCATGCTGCTGCTGTCAGAACACCGTTCTCAGTCTCAGGTTCTCGTCTGGGCAGAGAACAGGCCCTTACAGTCTCCAGAGAGCATTGCCATGGCCACACAAGGCAGGGGAATTCAGTCTGTGCTTTTGTCCAGCATGAAAGACTGAAGCAAGGCATTCGGAGCGGACCCGGTCCCTCACCAGCGATGCTCTGTGCAGAGAGTGAGACACACAACACCCAGAGGGGTCTCTGCGGTCACACGCTGCTAGAGAAGCCCCTGGTTTAACCAGGCAAACATGCTGGGAGAATTTGGTTATAAAACTCAACACAACCTGTCCAGAAAAGAGAAGGAACTGCACATCCTTCTGAACATTATCAGTGCAGTATTTTTCCTGAAACCAGAGCTGAGTTGATAACAGGCGTGTTGTGGCATCATAATCCACAGGAAACATTTTCTACTGCTGGCTGGTATGAAAAGGCATAAAGGCTATATTCAAATCACTGAAAGCCAAGAGGAGGCTCTTTAAAAGAGCAATGTGAGACACTGCTAGTTTGTTTTAACAGAATTAGGGAGCTTTTAAATTTTACTTCAGTCTTTCCCAGGAGAGAAAATGTGAAAAGCTAGTCTAACAATAAATAGATTAAAAACCAATAATTAAAGCAGATCTCACTACACTTCCTCTCATACATACTCTGGGAGAGAAATCAGTATTTGCTTTAATTACCACCACCAAAGTAATTACTCCGTTTGACAAGGTCAATTAAAAATAATTTAATAACACTGTCCCCTATTAGAGTGGGGAAATTGCACATGTAACATCCGCTTTGAAGGATTCTCCAGTGTGCTTCAGCCTGGTTCAGGTGGTAGGTCCTAATTATAGTCCAGCCTAGACATTTATCAGCTTTAATGTATTTGATGGGTAAATCAATATAGAGGGAAAAAGTTAAAGACTGAATCTTAGATACTTGCAGCTCATTTCAATACTTTTTGGATCTGCTCCTAAACCTTGGGGTTTTTTTAATCCAAAAATTCTTGTTTAGTTGTGACCGTGTGAACCCTACAGTTCTTTAGGACCCGCCCCCCCCCCCCCCCCCCCCCCTTAAGGCTGAAAGCTCTCTAGGTGCTTCAGCTGTGCCTCCATGATGCTGTGATGGACCGCAGGCTGGGCACCCAGGTTTTTAGTGAGTCCTGCCGAGATCAGAAAAGTGAAGCGGGAAGGACCATGCAGCTGGTGTGATCCCCCGCCTCAGCCCCAGGGATTCTGAACCCCCTGACTTCAGAAAGCTGATGTGCTGAAGGCTGTTCATGGGGCTGAACACAGGCTGCCTCCTCCTCCTCCCAAAGCCACCCCTTGGTGCGGAGCCTCAGCGTGAGATCATGGGCAGCAGAGGAGAGCGTGAGGCGGGTGTGCTGGGCCTGGTCGCCAGCGCGCTCATTCACCTGGCTGGGTAGAGGGCTGGGTTCTTACTGCCAAGCTCATTTCTCTATTTTATTGTTAGCCAGTCAGTGCCTAAATGTGTAAACAGTGCTTGGGCAGTGAACCTGGCCGCTCGCCTCCCTGGAATGGGGCACGTGTCCCAGCTGCTGGTCCCCAGCATTGTAGATTCCTGAACTAGTGATCTTCCCTCCTGTTACGCTTCGTGGCAGCTTCCCAGGGGAGGGTGGCAGCCACTCCCCCGCTGAGGAGCTGAGGGTCTGCTCATCAGCTGTTGTGTCAGGAGATGGGACACGTGGATTTTATCCTCCTCAGAGGAAAAAACCCGCACCTGCCAGCTCCTGCTGCATGCCAGGCTAATACATGAAGTGCAGCTCCCATCCCCTTCCTCCGATGGGTTTGAGAAGATAGCAAGCCATGGTTACAAACTGCAGTTGCTGTGAGTGTGATCGTACCCACGTTCAACAGCTGGACCAGGAGCATTTCCTGTCATTAGGCAGAGAAACACCTAGCTGCCTTTCCCTTCATTGGCCAAGCTGTGTGCTAGGCACAAGCTGCTCAGCCCTGTGTGCGAAATGCCAGCAAGGCTAAAGCTGAGCCAGACAAAGAGGTTCCCTTTATCTGTGCTCATCACTGCCCGCTCCTCTTGCTCACAGCAATCATTTACTCAACTTATTTGCTTCTTCACCTGGTTCTGTGAAAATGGCCCTGATTAGTTAATACTGTGACAGTAAAGGTTTACCACGGCCCCCTTTGCTTTGCTAGAACTAGGTTAAGCAGCAACCCCCCGACATGTCCGAGAAGCCACAGCCAACAGGGAGGAGGTGCCACTGGTGTGAGGTGACAGCCGATTAGGAGTTCTCACTGGTGGATTTTTGAACATAAGCACCTGAAATCTGTAGGTTAAGTCTTACATTTTAGGCATGTAATGGGTTTCACAGCTTCTTAAAGGCTAAGCAAAGATGTGGCTAATTACTTAGCTCCTTTCCAACAGCAGGGAGATGGCTGGGCACTGCATGACAAGAGGGGACAAGAGGAATGTGGCTTTAATGCACTGCTTCTAACATGCTGAATGCAAAGAAACAATGTGGCTCTCTAACTGATGAAACTTCTGCAGGCGAAGGGGTTGCACTGGACAGGACGTTGCAGGGACCTCTGCCATCCGGGCTATGCTCTAAAGCAGAGTTTCTCCTGCCTGCATGTCACCTGCATGTAACTGTGACACTTGTACTGGTCTGTCCTCCATGTAAGCCTTGCTGTTCAGGAACTTGTATATTAAGGTGCTGCAAGTCAGAGTAAGATGATGCTTAAACTTACTTAAGCATCCCTGTGATTTTGACTTCAGAGAGATGCGTTTCTCTCCCCCCTCCTCCAGTAAAAATAGCACCCAGTGTTCAGGGGAAGGAAGGATGTTTGCTGTTGGGTTTCATCGGGGTGATTTGGCTCAAGGGGAGGCAGCCAATGAGAAGTGATTATCTCAGTTATGTGCCACAGCCTCGAAAATGAAAGGAACACACGTTGCAATGTGATGGGTTCTTCTCTGTCTCAACTTCTGTTCTCATTCTTCAATAGCATTTTCTTGAAACTTCTTAATACCAACATCCTCTAATTACCTGTTACATTTCAAACCATCTACACGAGGTGGGGCTGTTCCACGTGAGCTGAGGTTCCTGGTGGAGTCTCTCCTGGAGAAATCTGCTCTAATAAATTCCACAAATGGGCAGCAGATGTCAGCTCTCCAGCTCTGATTAAAAGAAGATCCTTAAAATTCTGTCTTGCTTCAGAGATTCCCTACAGTTTTATTAGTGCTTTCCTGGACCAATCATTCCATTTTGTTTCCCTGAGTATCATCAGGAAGAAAATTCATAATGGTGAGCTATCAGCCGTGGGTGTTCTTTGTTTATAAACAAGGAGCAGCTGGTCTAGGAGAAGGCCACCAGCAGCAGAGATGTGCACAATGTGCAGAGGAGAAAACACACAGACGGCAAGTAGCAGGAGAGGCTTAAAAGAGGGTACACAACTGGGAGAAGAAAGTTCCAGTAGGTCCTTAGCTGACTGATAAGATCCAAATCACTCTGCTTTGCTTTACTTTCTGTAAAGAGAGGATATTTGCTTTGTTTTGTAGAGCTTTTCATTATCTACTTGTAAATGCTTAAGACTTGATTTTTTTTGTTGTTTTAATGGAAATAAACTGCCTGATGTGTCGGAAACACATTAAAGAACGAGAAAAATGCAGCCAAGTAGGCACATGGTTTATCGTGTGCAGATCAAAGCAGCTGTCTTCCCCTTCCCTTCCTCCCTTCACATGCCCTCCCGTTCCTCAAAAAGAAAGAGTCACAGGGCATGTAATCCTCAGGCCAGGCTCATCTCTGTTTCTGTAATCTTCAGTAACTGCTGCAACTCCAGGAACTTGACCTTTCCCAGGAAAAGCATCTGGAAATTTACCTTTTCTCCCTGCAATAATCAGAGCAAGTGGGATAAGAAGACTGAAGGTTTCCCCACCATGTAATAAAAAGATCCCTTAAGGAAAAGAATGGGAATGCCGTTGTGGGAAGAATTTAAAGTTAGGCTGATCAAAACAGTCACGCTTTAGTGAGAGAGAAGATGTGTGCTTTGGTCGTTGGGCAGAGTTGGGTTAGGAAGCCTTATGACTGACGTATTTTGGTCATCCCTAAGACTCGCCTGGAACTTGGGACAAGCATCTGCTGTAGCACAGAAGTGCTGTTCCAGAAAGCAGGGAAGCTTACAGAACAATCCCTTCTGGGCAATGGTTACCACACTGGCCTTAACATTTGCAGTGAAACCAAGGGTTTCAGCTGTCCGTCCTCCATGATAACTTTGTAAATAACTTCGGTAAGAACAGGTAAGGAGCCAGGAACGGAGCTTGGAAGTCCTGGTTTGCATCTCGTGGTGGAACCGTCGCATCCTATATGTATAGACTGCACAACCAGAAGTCTTTTGCTGAGCTGATGAAGCCCAGGGAACCATATACAGGCTCATTTCTACAGGGGATTGGCTTGTTTATGTATGTGAGTGTTGTGTGCTGGAGGAATGATACTTCATATAATTGGTTGTAGAACTAAAGAAATCCCCTGAAGTTTGTGCTCTTTCTATGTGCAAACTGAATAGTTTAGGAAATGATCATTATGTGCCCTTTCAGTCACTGCCTTAATCCCCTCTTTAACGAGCGAGCAATTACCACGTCACAGCAGAATCCCAGCGCAGTAACACACAGAGCTGGTGTTAGCCAAAGAGTGTGGTTAACGAGCACTGTCACTGGCTCCCGCACCAGACTGCTTGTGCATCAGCTGTGTGCTTGTACAACCACCCCCCTGAAATGGGTCACAAGCAGAGCTGTTCATGTCTGTAGTCCGGCTGTCATCAGGTAGGGACAGAGGGCAGGAATATGGATGTAAGAAGACCCAGCCCCCCTCTCTCTCCTTCTCTCATCTCTGAAAACCATGCCCTGACCAACCCGCAGAACAGGAAATACCCAATGGAACAAATCTGAATTCAGCACTGCAGCGTGTCCTCGTTTTAATCCAGGCAATCAAGCTAAAATCAAATTAACAAAGAGCAAAATTAGGCCCCAAATGTTCTTTGAGTAGTTTTTTAATTAACTGTGTTTTCATTACTGTTTTACAGCTGCTTCTATACCTTCAGGTTCTGAGTAGAACTGGAGGCAAAGCACTGGAACTGGAAGAACAGTTCTTGTGTAAGGCACAATCTTGTGTGTTTTCCTCTGCTGGGATTTACGGGTTCAGACACATAGGCATGGCACATAGGCACATAGGCAAGGGGAGACAGGGGAGGAGGCTTGAATACCTCTTTAAAATCTGACATGCTTTTCAGAGTTCAGCACTTTGTAACCCACTCGTAAATCCATGTAGAATCTTCCCGTGAAAGGCTATTTTTCCAGTATTTCTTTTCTTCATTTTTAAATGGCTTCTGACTACAGCATAACTATTCAGTGTGAGAATTACAGGACACGTTTGAACTCTTAGTTGGCAAGTGACATTGGGAGGGCGGCTGTTCTTACATGCTTTGGGAACGTGTGGCCTCTGAGGCTGCTTAGAAGGAGCGCACCATTGAGAATTTATTTTCAAAGCTTCCCATCATTTTGAAGATCTGCAGAGAATCCAGTGTTTTATTTTATGCTTTGAGTGAATATTAGGGAGGACTACTTTGAATTAAATTGGTTTACTCATTTATCATTTTAATTGCCAGCTTGCATAGTTCTCATTATTTCTCGTATAAATTTCAGTGTTTCCGTCTTTGGAGATATGTAAAACGCAGCTGGACAAGGTCCTGAGCAGCCTGCTCTAGTGTACCCTGCTCTGAGTGGTAGGCTGGAGTAGATGACCGCCTGCTCCCTCTCTTTGCCAGCCGTTTACACAGCAAATGTGCTCTGTGTAGTACTGGAAAACACGGTTAGCTGCTGGGATCTAGGCTGTGGCCATCCGGTATTTTTCTATAGTCACTGATTTTTATTTTGATGTAGTTTTTAAACTACATGTACCTTGATGTTTCTTAAACATGAGTGGAAACAGCAGTTTTATAACCAGCAAGGCAGGAACAGGCATGGTAACGCAGTGAGTAATGACTGACATACCCAGCCCTTCTGTCTGAAAAATTACTGCACGTTAAAGTGAAATAAAGGGCAGCTTTTGCTGGAAGGAAACATTTTGCTGCAGAAGTAAGGAGGCTGGTAGGGGACAAAGACATCTTTTCTTCTCCTATTGCTTTTAAGAATTTTTAACTTAAGGTATTTCTTAACAAAAAGCAGTTTGGAGGGGAACAATAATTCTGCCTCCTAGAAAAATACTCAGCCTTGGCCCCATCCAACCCTTCTCCAACCTGACACTTGGCCCACTGTGACATTAGTGCTGCACCTCATTCTTTGTCATCATTTTTCTTTCTGCTTCCTTCACCTTACCCTGCCCCTCTTTAATTTTAAAACATACACCAATGTGTCTTTGTTTCTAAATCCCTCTCTCCATTCCTAATTTTTTGATAGATCTGTCACTTGACTTAACTAATGTCTACCTGCCTGTAAACTAGTGTCTACCTGCCTCTACCTGCCTGTGCTTCCTGAGCAGCTCTGGCTGTAGGAGAAACACAGGTCTTTGATGTGTCCTCTCTCAAGGACTGCAGATCCACTACCTCGCTTGGTTTATCTGTGGATATAGGAAAAGGGATGAGCAGTGTTATTCTGCCTTGTAATATATGTATTCATCCAAGAAGGAGGAGGGGGAATAGAGTCTTTGAAGTCCATCCCAGGAGCATAAGAATTTGGAAGACTTCAGGTACACAGAGTATTTTTTTATTAGCTATAACAGTCAAGTCGCATTCTGCTTTCTTAAATGCAAGGAGAATAAAGTTTCATTAGAAATTTGGACCATGTTTTCAGCGTATCAAGAAGAGAGGAAAATTTTTTTCCATTATTCCAAGTATCCCACTGCCCTTATTGTGTTCTTAGTAATGATGGAACAGTTGGAGAACAATCCCATTACGAAAAAGGGGGTGGGGGGTGGGGGGTGGGAAGACAATTTCCTGTTCCAGCATGGGGTATAAATGCAATTTCCCTGTCTGGCTTCTTGATTGTAGTAACCTCCTCAGGCTAAATTGAAGGGCTTCTTGCTGGGGAACAGGATTGAAGAGAAAAGCCCCTTCCCTTGCAGATACAGAATTCTCTCAGGCTGCACACAACAGAAAAACTGGCTCTAAGGGTTGGTGATTAAACTGTGGGAGGACAATTACTTGGCAAATGTTTTTCGTACAGCAAATTCAAGATTTATCAAAACCCCTTGTATTGTTTGTCCTCCTCCCCCCGCAGCTCTAGGATACCAGTCAATACCTCAGAAACACCAGCAGATGCACTATCTGTGCAGTTCATGAGTCCGCTCTTCTCTCTGCGGCGGATGAAGTTAAAATAAAGTCCATGGTGTCTTAGTGCTAAGTCAGTGGAAAGTCCTTGGACCTCTTAGAATAGCCCCAAACTGCCTCATCAGATGTGACAGGCAGAGACTCAGCTGCTCTGTGCTGCTGTCGAGTGTATGGGTCATTGTGCTGGGGTTATTTGTGCTGGCAGTCCACAGAGCCTGGAGTCCTGACATTCAGCTATGGCCAGTATGATGTGATTCAGAAACTGGCACAAGAAATTCTGTACCAATTATTCCGTTAAAAAGCTGTGCTTCTCAAAGTGCCTTCACTACTCCCATCTCCACTGTCTAGCAGTGGGTTTGTTTGAACCATGGCAGTGTGAGCCTGTTCGACTCTGTCCTCCCCACAAAGTACATAGAGCCTTGGTGGTGGCCAGGGAGCTGTTACCAGAACGCCTTGCTCGCTTTAGGGATGTTGTGTATGGCTGTAACAAAATGAAATTAAACTACTTAACCAGCTAGAGGTCTAGCTCCAAGTCTTTAAAATGTCAGAGGAGTGGGGAAAAAAGGTACACACACCCCCCCAACAAAAAAAACCCCAAACCTACAAACCAACACCCCCCCACCTCAAAAGCACAAACAAACGAAAACCAAAACAAAACAAAAACCAACCTTCTAAATGTTGATCCAACATCATGACGGTTTAACAGCCCAGGAGACAAATTGCCAACAGAGAGAGTATCAATTAATGCTTTTCCTAGCAAAATTAGCAAACTGTGCTGATTTGGTATTGGCTTCACACACTGCTTCTCTGTGTTTATATTCCCTGCATACGTGGGGCTTACTGAGCAGCTGTGAAGAGCCTGTGCTCGTGTTCACTGAGACTTACGAATGGAGAGGAAGCATGGCGAGGTACCTCCATGATGGCTGCTTGTTCTCTCTTCTCTAGGATGGCAAACCCTGGGACCTGCTGGTAAAACCTGGTGTGTGAGATGTGCTTTCAAACAAAGCTTTAGGGCTTCAACAGTTACCCATTAGATCAAGGACCAAATCTCAAGTTCAAGTCAAAATTCCCATGCGCAGCCCCAGAGCTCAACAGTTACTGAAATGTACTCCTTGTATTTTCTCCTCTTCCCGAGGTCTGGCTGAACCTATGCTTGTTCACCTTCAGGGGACACGGCAACATCTCTCTTCCTCAGGCCGTTCCTGAGGGCCGAGGCAGTGACTGAGCGGATCGTCATTCTGGGAATTCGGATGGCACTGGGACAGGTTTGGGTCCCATCGATTCAGGTCGCTCTAGCTCATCCTGTGTCTCTGCAGTGGGATAGGTGAGTGATACATACTACATGAAAACGACCTATGTAGACAAATCCTGGCTGGTGACTGGCAGCAAAATCATGTAAACGCCTGCTGACAAGCTCTCTCATGCCCTTCAGGGTGGGTCTGTGCATACCGGGGTTTTTAACCCTCCACCCGAGACTCCTATATCTTCATGTCATACAGTGCTTGTGCAATGGCTTTCCTTGTGCGCAGGTGCTCCTAAACTGAGTGGAGATGGCAGCACACGGGTTTGAGGCTTAGCACCTAAGATAACCCAGTTTGTCTGTTAGTTTTTTTATTTTTCTGATAACTACACTGAAGTATTGTGGCACGATGAAATACTCATCAGGCAACTCTGGACTCGGGTTGGGTTTAGCATTAGAATATTTTATTGGTTTCTAGGACTTGTGCTCACTTTGTGAACAAATACTCCAATATCTGGTTTTCACTGTGTTCAGTGTGTGCTACAGGCCTCACACGCTGCCTGCTGTTCAACCCCCTGCTCTGAAGGGACTGAGGGGCTTTTCTTCCCCCCGCTCTGGAACATGACAAATGTATATAAGTGCATCGTAAAGGGTAAGGCATTTAGCGTCATCAGGTGAGGAGTCCCCATTATTCCTTCCGGCTGACTGATGGAGAGCCTGTTCTCAGAGGTTAAGAGTGCCATGTACTTGTAGGCGTCCACTGTGATGTGTCTCTGATCTAGTTTCTGAGAGCTCTCCGTGTAATATAGCCTATTAAATGTTCAAAGCGCAATTCAATCCCCACTGGAAATGCTCAGCTATCGCACTGAGCAGAGCCGGAATCGCGAGGCAGGCACTCAGAAAATGAGGGGAAGGACATGGGCTAAGTGTCCAGCTGTGAGGGACTCAGCCGGAGGGACTTGCCTGGGAGTGCCCAAGCGTTCAGTGCCCGAGACAGGAGAAGATCCTGCTTTTCGAGGAAAGCTTTCAGCGTACATAGTAGTTGCATGGTGTGTGTAGTCTCTATTGCACAATAAATGATTGACGTACATACAAAACTACAGCCTTATGGAAGGAAGTCGTGACCGTCTGATCAAAGAATCGTTGTTAGTTCATTGTTGCAGAAGAAAGACTAGGCAGAGTAACACAGTTAGGACTGTTACATGCTCACTTCTTGTTTCCTACCCTTTGCCCTGCTGTCACGCTCACCCTTCCCCTGCTCCTCTGAGCAGGTGGTTTCCTCAGTGGTTTCATGCTGGTGTGTAATGGATGATGCTGTGGTGAGTCGCTTCGTTTTTACAGGTAAAACATCTGTGATACAGGTTTCCATATCCTTGGTTTATAATGTTCTCCGCAGAGTCCAAAGGATTGCACTACATCTTAGAGTGAGAATCCCTGTGTTGAGCCAGGCCTGTCACCCCTCTGCCTTGGCCGGTAGCTGGGCCAGATGCTCCAGAGGGAAGCACAGGAAACCCCAAGGTGGGCAGTTCAGAATCACTTGCCCACATGGAACCTTCTTCCTAATGCTCAACAGTTAGAGAAGTGCTTGTTTCCTGATGCATGAAGGCTTAGAAACCTTCCAAGGTTTTTTCCTTACTACTGATACAACTGTGGATGTGATAATTTTTCATATAAATGTGAAGTCCTACTTGGAGTCCTAAGGTTTTGGCATCAGTGAATTCTTGTGGCAGTGATTTCTATGGCTTAGCTACACAGCATGATAAAAACTAACCTCCTAACTAAAGCTCTGTTTGAACGGACAAGCGACTCCCTTTAAAATTCATCTTAAACAAAGATTTTTGAAACCGACCCCTTACGTGCAGGGCTCCATAGTTAAAAGCCTGGGTTTTGAATTTCAAATTTGGAAGATTCTGATTAGAAGGAGGCAGTAAAGGTGTTGCTAATACAATGGTTTTCTCTGTGGCTGAAAAAGTTCTTTGTCACATGGTACGCCCAAATCCTTTTAATTAATCCTTGATATCATCAAACTGTGGATGGTTGAAAAAGCCGAGGAAGACACATTGCTTTAATGGTAACCTTGAGTAGACTGTGAGAGTGAAAGTACTTGAGAGGATTATTTACATGAGACTTAACACCTTATTCTGTAGGCTCAGGGCATCCGGAGCACTGGGTTATATTAATTTGTCAGGAATTAACTCCCATATTGCTGTTGACTTGCAGTTTTGTTACGGCTGAGGTTGTGGAAACTGTCCGTTCTGCTCAGGGCGTTACTGCTGGCGTGCTGGTGTCAAGCTAAGGGACGCTAATGGATCGGAGAGGTTTGCCTGCTTCACTGCCTGGCAGGTCACCTGGTGAAGATCCACATACATCTGTTAGTCAGCCCATGTCTGCCCCAGCGGGACAGATTTCCTGTCAGACCCATCATTCAGGTGTTGGATCATCACCACATCAATCACCTGGGTAAATCCCATCAAGCCAGAACCAAATTCATGGTGCCCATTTAAGTCAGCTACCACCTCATAAAATACAGAGCATGTCAAGGCTGACATAGTGCTCACTGAGGAAGGAGTGTAGCCCATCCATTTACGAAACAGAATAAATCTGAGGAGTAAAGGGGAATTACGTAGGCATCCCCATTGCCTTTAAAGGGGGTGGACCTGAGTGCTAGACAGCAGGTACAGAAGAGCTGCTGCTCTGCCCTGGTGATCCCTCGCTCCCACACACACCTTTTCCGAGAGCTGACAGCATCAGCATCCTCCAGACATGGCTTGGGAGCCAGGAGCTCAGCTCCAGCTCGTGTTTTGGAGTCCAGTACATCCCAATCGCAGGCGTGGTGCTGTGGCCAGAAGTAATGGGGTGGTTGCCGGTGGATAAGGAACAGCTGCTGCAGAGGCTGTGGACAGTGTTGGGAACTCCTGGGTTTCTGCAGGGAAACGCTTGAGGAAATGACATACCAGAAGGTATCCAGAAAAGTCAGTGGAGAAGAAAATTGTAGAAGGATTGTGGGGAGGGTAAGTTTCATTTGTTAAAAGTTGGTGATTGTGGTTACTGAAGCACTAGTGTGGAGTTCTGCATTAGAGGACAAAAGGATAGTGGATCTTTGCCAGCCCATTCTGCACAGGTGCTGCGTGAGAGGAGGCTGAAGCAGGCGCCATGCCTGATCACACACGAGTGGGATGGCAATGTATATTGATTAATAAAATGTCCAGGTAGAGTTCATGTGTCCTCAGCCGGCAGACAGCGGTGAAGAATTCTCTCCTGTTGAATGCTGGTTTTGGTTTAGGAACCCAAAGACTCCATTAAAGGCTCTGCTCTGGTTTCTGGGAGCCAGTGCTGCCTATACTGTACCGGTCTGCGGGGCTTTGTGTGGGAACACACAGCTGGTAAAAAGCGTTAGGAGGCAAAAAATGCTGCCCTTCCGCTGTCCTGGTAAGGGCAACCTAAGTGGATGTCAAATAGCTCAGGTGATTACTTATCCTGGGGAGCCATTATAGGCAGGAGCCAGGATTAGACTCTCAGCCGAGATACTGCTTCTGAGAATCGGAAAATGAGGGATTATTTAGGTGAAAAGATAATGGCTGGAAAAGCATTGTGAAACCTCAGAGTGGGAGGAAAAAGGCCAGAGCTAGAGAGAGAGAACGAATAAATTAAAGGAGAATTGTTAAGATAAAAATGACATCATAAAAAACACGTACTTATGTTACTAAAAACATATGGGACCATTATAATGGAACGCGTCTCAGAAATCTAATTTATCCTTCCCCTCTCTGGTTTTCAGATAACAGCGTTCTCCTCTATTTCATTTTGAGAACAGGAGACTGTGTAAATAGGTTTTTAATAACTGTTTAAATTTAAACTTTCTCATTTAAACTTTCTAATTTAAAAGAAAAAATATTTCCTGTACGATGCTTTAAAGCATTTCATGATTGACCTCCAAGGAAGGGTTGGAACCTGTAGTGAGCCTGCCTCCCAGTATGAGCGTTGTCATAAACTAGGAACACAAACTGATTTGAACAGCCAGCGTTTCCAGGTCTCTTTGGCACCGTGAATGGCAGGTGAGGTTGTGATCAGCTCGTTGGGTGATTTAAGAAGGGGATTTTGAAAGTTATTTCTGTAATGTTAAGAAAAAAAACCCAAACAAAAAACAAAGAAAACAAAACCCAAACAAAACAAACACCCAAGTAAAACAAACTTCCTTACAAACAGAGCATGAGTAAAATGGTTATTTACTGTACCTGGCATTGATACAAGAGTAAAGCAAACATATCTTAAGCAGTGAATAAAACATTCCCCTTATGAAAATGCATGACAGTGACCTCTTCCTCCTGCTCTTGTGACTGTCCAAGAGCCCCATTCCCTTCCTGCATCCGTTTCTCTTTCCTGCTGATCACACCACGCTCCACATTCATGTCAGCACTACAGTTCCCAGCTTCTGAGGCGCCAGGGCAGCCCTGACTCCCATCCTCTGGGAACAGCAGCTCTGGGTCTCCTCTGCCTGATCTTCCTGGAGTCACCTCTCTCCTCTTCAGGAGCAGAGTAGGAAAGACCCTACACACCAGTACGATATCCAGTCACTTTGGTGGCACTCAGAAAGGGCATCTACTGCTCCTCCCATCTCCTCTGCTCTACACCTCTGGCTGCGGAGAACAGAACCACCCCACACTGAGCGTTTCTCCTTTTGGGTGGATACTTCACAAGGTCATCCTGATCCTGCAGGAGGGGGGAAAATGAAGAAAAAATACCTGGTCGAGGTGAACACTGAAGAAGCTGCTCTTTCCTTTTGTCTTCCATGCGCAGTGCTTCTGTATGTCGAAGATCTCATACGGATGCCCTGAATGTTGGTTCTTGCGGGATCAGTTGTTCATGAATATGTCCATGTGGCCACACTGCACAATTACTGTTCACTTTTATTTATGCTCACTTCTGAGAATCAACATCGGTGACATCTAGGAGTGAATTGCATGAGAGGCCAAAATTTGGGAAATAAAAAGCACTCATTGTTCTGTGCAACACTTACTGGGTATCAGCATGGAGATTAATGGGAAAAATCACTTTAGCCTTGGATATGGTTTGTGGAGGACAATGCAACAGATTCCACAACTAAATAGGATTTTGTGAGCCATGAGGAATCTTCATAAGCCATAAGGGAGGCAGCAAAGAGGCAATTCCACTGAAGGATGTAGACTTAATGGCACCTGTACTGTCGGTGTGAATTATTAGAGCAATTCTGGCCTTGATGGCAATGTGGAAGTTAGAGGGGGGATCATGAAAACAGTAATGTTGTATGAATTAAAAAATGAAGAGTTGGAATGCTTCTCACTCACGGTGTAACAGAGGAAATGCCACTCCAGTACAAAAACATCTGTTTGCTGGAGTCCCTCAAAAACATAATTAGACAATTAAAAGCAGGAAAGAAACGGTGCTTTGGGATCAGACAAGCTGCTTTCAGAACAAGCATTACATTCCTTCTGATGGCAGTGGGGATTGAGCAGGCTAAGATAAATCCCACCAAATGTTCCTCCTCTGGGAGTCCTGGAAACTAGAACTGTGTTTGGGTTCCTCGCTGACAGGGTAGTGCGTGCAGGACAATCCCTCTGGTGCTGAGGTCAATACTCGTTTTTCTTTTATCTTTCTATTTAGAAATGAGGCAAAAGTTGCGGAGTGAAGTGGCCTGCTCAGGATCCCCCAGAAATCCGTGGCGATGCTGGAAATAGGTATCATACCAGGGAATTAGCAGTGGTCTGCTTTAACCTTGGATACAGGTCTGAATCCAAAATTACAGTGATAAATGTTTGGGCTGTGGAATTTAAAAATGGTCTTCCAGCATTCATTCCTGGGTTTACCTCCTTCAGAAAAAGACCTGACGTAGAGGGCAAAGGGGAGTGCTCTGGCAACCTGTGTGACTGGCATTGTCCCGATATGCACACTGCAGACCTTTCCTTCTTCAGGTGTGGAAGGAATTTCACAGTGACAGCAGCCAGGAGTGTTTCCATCGCTGCAGAATAGCAAGCTTTGAGGAGTCCTTGTCCTGTCGTTTTGTGAGCCTTGGCTCTGGGTCACAGACAACACCCACTTCCCTGAGGGCTGCACAGTCCTTTTGTCCCGTCTGTGCCATGCGTGAACAGCGTGCTAGAGACCTTCATTGCACGATACGAACGTGCTGTAAAAATGCACCAAGTAGCATGACAGTATTTTACTTCCTAACTTTCTGGAGGCTCTGGAGCCTCACAATCGAGCTCCTTTTAGGGAAGGAGATACTTGATCGTGTCTAATTTTGCACCTTTAACAGTAAGCCTATTTTGTTTAATCAGGAGAAAGGGAAGGCCCACAAAGCGATTCCTCAAGCTTTAAATGGCCCAGCCTAGATATTGGAAACAAACAGTGCAGCACCTCAGAGCGCAGGAAATTAACCCCTGCGTGGCTCTGTCTCGTGTGCTTGCCAGGATGGTCCTGGCAGCGTTGCTGTTGGTGGTTTGCAGGAGTAACAGTTGTGTCTGATGGCAGTTGTGCTGTTGGAGTGTGCGGTAGAGTCGATCACACAAGGGTGCTGTTCGAGAAGGGGTGTGAGCCGAGAAACAAGGAAGCTTTGAAGGAGGTTTTCAGTTCAAGGTGTGCTGGTTGCACTGGTGCTAGATGGGGTGAGCTGGCCCGATGACTGCACTGGCATGGTGATGGCAGCAGCCATGTCATGGAGGGTGTTGGCTGTGACAGGCATCACAGCGACGCTGGCTGGGGCATCAGCGTGTGCAGGATCCTGCACATTGCGATGCCATCACGACGTTTTTCCGTACACTCTTGTTGCCCTGTCCTCCACCTGCCCCTGCATCCCCAGGAGAGATTATCCATTTCTCATTAATCACCTCTGAAGTGCTCCTGGCTTCTTATCTGTGAGAATAGGGTTCTTGGAGGATGCACCAGCTCCTGCCTGCGGGAGATTTCAAAGTACATTCACCAAATATCTTACAGATAAGAGGGAAATCTGACAGCCTAAAAGTGTAGCCATTTTTCTTTGCCACGTGAGGCCACTTGTAATCTCTACAGTAAGGAAATATTTAAAACATTTGAATGATGAGTCCAATCCTCCTTTTATCAGCTTCTGAGTTGCTCGTCACCGTACTTACCCTCTGCTACAGGAGCTTGCCATTAAAATAGACACTTTTCTCACAGTGTGAGCAATACGGGTCTCTTAACGCTATTTACCTTATTTGACCAAGCAAACGTCTTATTGCCTTCCCGTACGTTCTAGAATGCCAAAATAACCAACATGAACAGCCTCACTGAATGCCTGTTTTGCTACACAAATATAACTCAATGTTTGTCATCAAAAGTTCTTAGTTGTGATTTGAACTGACGTGGGTTAACTGCAATGAAGACAAGACAAGTAAGTCCTACACTAAAAGACCAAGTGTTTGACAATAGTGAACAGAAAATGTTTTGAAGTTTTCTTTCTGTTCTAAGTATGCTTGGTTAAAGTCAAAGAAGAAATCAATGCAACAACTAGAACTGAAACCTCCTTATGAAGTTGATATAATGTTAGTAAGGGAAGAATCCAAAATATCTCTGTGGCCTATCACAAGCAGAGTTGGAGACTTCCAGAATTTTTTTTTTTTAATCACAAATTCATGTTTCTGATAGCCTGTAATTCCAGTAAGAATGTTGGTCTTTCCAGAAGTCTGTTTCTAGCCTTGCAAAGAAATGTTTGAGCATCTGGACCTCAAAACAACAAACAAAAAGAGCCCATCAAAACCAAAGCAAACCTGTGTTTTCATTTACTATGTATTGCAGGACTTTAAAGTCTCAAACTTCTAAGGCCTCATTTGTGTCCTTCAATGATAGTGACAGTACAGATTATACTGCTGACTGAGTTGTTATTTCTTAGGCAACACTGAGACACTAAGGAAGGATTTTGCTGTGAATGCCATCTTTCCGTGGACTTTAAAAATCAAGGTTCCAATTTTTGCTGCCAGGAGCCCATATAAGATGTGGCTTCTAAGGCCAGAAGGGGGTGTGTTATTTTTTTCTAGCCAGATTTCCAGGCTATACAAGCTGTAGAGCTTTTCCAGAAGAAGGAATTAAGCCAGTTTTTTAGAACAGTGTTGAATCTGACTTTAAACATTCTATGCTGTTCCAAGTCCCCATGCCCTGATGAGCTACTCCAACTAAATAAGTGAATTACTCATTGCTAAAAAGTGGTATCTCATTTCAAGACTACATGACTCCAGTTTCCTGGAGGTTTTTGCCAGCAAGCTTAAAAAGCACAGCCCTGCGTAGGTGACAAAGGCGTAGGAGCACACAAGGTCATGAGCTGCAGCTGGACGCCACGGCAGCAGGCGGCTGGAGAGCTGACGTTTCCACATCAGGAACCCTCTCTCAACAACATGTTCTCACTGACAGCTCGTAGCTGAACAAACATTAGATTCCGTCAATGCTATTGAAGGACTCGACCTCACCACCATGCAGCCAGCCGTCTTGTCCTCGCTAGAGAGGAGGCTTTGCTTCAGGAATACCATGCAGGGAAAGAAAACATTCCTTAGGCTGAACGGCAGAACGGAGGGCTTCCCAGAGCACCCCTGCTTCTGGCTATGTTCCAGGTTCCATCCTCAGCCCTTGCCCGCACAGTGTGGATGGAGGAGGAAGCTCAGCAGCTGGGAGTTAACAGCCAGAAGCACTTCTCATTGATTTGTCCTTGTCCTTGTGGTCTTTGGCTGGAAGCATCCCCAGGGCACGTTACTAACTGTTTGCCCTTTTCTTTGGGACCATTGGATTAATGGTGTTATATAATTGCCATTTCTTCATCATTAATACACTAATGGTGTGATAAATTTCACAGTCAAACAGTCCATGCCTCTCACTATGGGTGTAAAAAAACTTCCCATTTGAAAATGAAATGATCCTTGTTTCTTTTGCCAGTCTGATCAAATATGCCTTTGTCTTGTTGCTGTGCTTTTGCAGCCTAGTTATGACCCTCAGAATTAATAACACTTGTGGAAAGGGAGGAGTCAGCAACCCAATAACATGGCAAACGTTTTTATGTCTCATCCTTGAACAATGCAAGTCTCATACTGCCCAGCCAGCAGACTGTGCCCGCTTAGGTCCACTTAGGACCCGTGCTCTCATATCAGAATGTAGGCACCAGAGAGCCTGGGTTTGGGCATTGCCTGGTTACCGTGCACATGCCTGAACTGTTGGCAGGTTGGTATTAACAGTCCGATGTTGCTGTTGCACACTGACCGGCGCTCGCCCAGATCAAATGTGGACATGGTACCAGAGCTAAAACAGGCCATCCGCAGAACCTTCCCCATCCACAGCTGATGGTGCACCTGGGTTTGGAGCACAGGAGAGCCTAGCCGTGTGCAGCCAGGCTGAGCCATCAACACTTTGCCAGTTGAGGGCCAGAGTGTGGGCCCATACTGTTCTTTAAGATAGTGCTGTGGCCTGCAGGTTTGTCCTGGTGGCAGGAAGGTGGGAGAGAATGCCAGTGTTATATTCTTCCTCTGTCCATGCCCATTTGGAAAAGGAGGACAGGACTATGCAGGGTGCAAGACACTGGAATGCCACCTTCATAACTGCAGAGAAGACTCCTCTACAGAGGCCATTTCCAAGCTTGTACAAAACAAGGTTTCCTGACCTCATCCACGGTGTGAAATGGTACCAGGTGATGAGACAGCAGCAATACCTCCAGCTTCTCCAGATGCACTGCCGCCAGTCCGGGTAGGACCTCCAGTCACCCTGAGGCCTGGGAATAGAACTAGCAGAAACAGATACCAACAGGTAGCACCAATCTGCACAGCAAGAAACTCTGTGTATGTGTGACTGAATCTGTTGTAGATGCTTTCTATTTACATGCTTTTTTTGTGGTGACTTCTAGTAGTATGTACAAACACTTGGACTGCAGAAGACACAGGAGAACCAACTTCAGAGTGCTTTCACCGGTCCCATCTGTCCTTGGGGCAGGCAGAAGTGATCTATCCTGTCTCCCTCACACTTGTCATAGGATTAAGGACAGATGGCAAAGTGGAGGTATTTCTGCAAAGGACATGCAGCTGGCTCCATCCAAACAAGTACCTGAACCTGGGTAAACTCCATAGAAAAGAAGCTCACACCATGAGCGCATCTCTGGGAATTAGCAAGTGGTGGCCTTGGGGGCAGCCCAGAGATTGCCCCAGCAAGTGGATGATGTAGAGTTAGTGTCTTTGACCGAAGCCAAGACCAATCCTTCCAGAAGAGAAGACCCAAGATGTGTTTCGTTACTCCCCACACCTACAACGTGGTTGTTAATGGTAGTGGCCAGTTGGTCTTGATTAGCGTAGGAAGCGATACATAGGAGAACTTGTTCTTCTATTTATTATTGTCCCTTCCTTGTGCAGAATTAATTGATCTTGCCGCTGAGCAAGATGATTCCTGGGCCCTTTATTTAAAGTCGCAACATCTCAGCATAAAGATATGTTGCCTGATCTCCAGAGGTGGCAGGATAATTTGTAAATTAGGAATAATCAGTTCTAGAATGACTGTTATGTCTGTGCTATTTCTGAGACCTCTTTAATTAGATCTGAGTTCATCCATATATCAGCCGAGGCAAAAGATATTAACTATCCCCAGTGTAGACCTTGGAACGAGATGAAATGCAGTTTGTATTGGACTGTAAGCAGTGGGGAATCCTGAATTTTACAGTCAAAACATGTCCATGAAGGGTTTCTTTTTTATTTTTAATCTTGTATTTGAAAATGAGTTTGGTGCAACGCTGCCAGCCCTGGACGCAGAAGCCCTCTGTTTATCTCTTGAACAGGTATTACTTGGCTTGACAGCTTGACAGTTCCAGCCCTTGCCAGTACGCCTCAGTCTCGGTGAGAGGAGGGGATCACATCTGGTCATGAGGAGGATGAAGGACATGTTCAAGGCTGCTCAGTCCCTGGCCTCTGGTTTATTTTGTCCACGTTTGTGGGGTCATCTCCTAGTGCATGATCATGGCCAAAGAACCCCTTACACAGCATCATCAGTTCTGCATGGGCTTCATCCCTGTGAGTGCTTGAACACCTGAACTGTGGCCAGCCTACTTTATGTTTCCACATGGAAAACATTCAGAGCATTCCTGTCATGCTCTCCAAAAGCCGGGCTGGGTGGGTAGTTCTTTAAGTAGAAGTACTAAATCTGCTAGTTTTCTCACATTATTTTTTTCCTTATTTAGGGATAGAGCTGAGAGGGAAATACTTTTCCCTTGCATTTTAAAAACCAAAATGTGTTAAATATTAACACCTTGTCTTTCTTAAAGGTTTATATTTAATTTTTGCATGTTTTCTATGAATGATCATTTATTGTTAAATAAGTTCAAATTATGCAGCAACTAAAGTAAAGACAAATTCAAAAACAGGAATGTAGGGATTGAAAGGCTTCCTTAGCAGCCAGACATTTTCTGGGCTAGTTACTTTATTCCTGATCCATCTGCCACTAAAAAGGAGTTTCCCATCTTTATCTTAGAGCTAGCTTGTCACACTCCATTCCCTGAGCATCTCACAATAAGTGATTCTGCCATATTTATCCACATGCTGCAAGAAATCCTAACACGTAGAACAATACCTCTTGGCAGAGGACTACCATGAAGTGAAGACTAATTCAGGAATTTCCTAAAGCAGTGAAGGCTTCCCCATCACCCACAGTGGTGGAGTACCAGCAGAACACCAGGAATGCGGCAGGCCCTGCCTGGTGGTTCTAATTTGCATGGCGAGCAGTTCTTCATCTCTGCTTGCTGGTTCCCTGGTGCCAAAGGGAGGAAGGTCCATCTACCAAGGGCTGTTCCCTGAGCAATCTAACTCGCTCTAAAGCCTTCGCTGGGTTTTTAAATGTTTTTGTTTGCCCCCTGAGTAATGGAGATAGTAATTTTCTACCTCTTATTTTATTTGCTGAGATTATGACATTTGGGTACTGAACCTTCAAAAACCCCACCAAGTTCATTGAGACAAGGTGCTGTGAAAGGGCAGGGGGCATTTACCAGTCTGATGTGTTTATCCTTGTTTAAACTCCTTCACAGACAGCATGATGTTCTCACTCAGCTTTGCCTTTTCTTGGGAATGTGCAGTGACTGGAGGGAGTAACGGTGGGTGTCATCTACCAAAAACTCCTGGGAGAGATGGAGACCGAGGCACAGAGTCATGCCCATTCCTGCCAGCACAGAAGGGGCATTGCTGTGCTTCTGTGGGCTACTGAAATACTTAACCTTTAGAATCGATATTTTGTATTGGTCTCACGCACTGTCTCCTCCTTCTGTTTCTTTTCCTACCCCTTTTCTTTCCTCCGCTAATGTGTGTGTTGGCTATCTTTGGGGTTTCTTCCCTCCAGTAACCTGAGGATTTTTTTCATTTGGTGCTTGAAATACTGCTTCGGGGTGACCGTATGGCCTTTCCCGGCAAAGGGTCTGTGAGGCTGACACATTCAGGGAAGGTGTTCCTGTCGCTGGTGAAATGCTGAAGAGATGGTGTAGGATATTCTGTGAAATGCAGGGTAGGGATGTCAGAGCTCTGCAGTACCACTGAAATAAGAGGAAAGGGAGCCTGCTGTATAGAAATGCAGTTACACAGCTCTGCAGCAAGACCCAGGAAATGCTGATGGGCAGAAACACATTTAACTGGGGAAGGGAATATGGAAGAGCAGATGCTTTTCCCTAACCCGTACCTACAATCCATGGTACTGCCTACTCTTCTGTACGGGTCTGAATCATGGGTCATCTACCGCCACCATCTGCGACTCCTCGAATGCTTCCATCAGCGCTGCCTCCGCACAATCCTAAACATCCACTGGACTGACTACGTGACTAATGTTGCTGTCCTTGAACAGGCAGACGTCACCAGTATTGAGGCCGTGTTGCTGAAAACGCAGCTGCGTTGGGCAGGGCACATCTCCAGGATGGCGGATCACCGCCTCCCTAAGATCGTGTTCTATGGTGAACTTGCCACCGGCTGCCGCAAGAGAAGAGCTCCAAAGAGGAGATATAAGGACTCCCTGAAACAACACCTCAGCCTAGGCCATATTGACCACCATCAGTGGTCCACCCTGGCCTCCAGTCGGGAGATTTGGAGACACACCATACATAACGCTGCTGTCTCCTTTGAGAGCACGCGTAGAATCAGTCTCGAGGAGAAAAGACAGCGCAGAAAGAACCGTGCCTCGACTATACCACCCAAGGAGACCCTCCGGTGTGCTCTTTGCAACCGGTCTTGCCTATCCGCATTGGCCTTTTCAGCCATCAACGCGCTTGCAATAAGCGTGGGCAAAGCCCTTCCCAAATCTTCGTCCGCGAAGCCAAGCCATGACCTACAATCCGAAGTGTTCCAGTCTCCCAGCATATCTTTTTCTTGTCCAACAAATCAAAAGTAGATTTATATTAAAATGTTCTGCAGATATTTGATCCTGTCTGTGACAGGAGAGTGACAGCTGCATAGACTACTAAAATATGGTAATTCTCAGACTCACGGCAGTGGTCTACAATGGCAGTGGTAGGAGGAAGTTCCTCCTCCTTTGCTCTAATCCAGGTGACATTTTTCTTTAGGCACAAGGAACATTTTTCTTCGTTCAGAGGCTGGAGAACCTCCAGTGATTTTTTTTTTCTCGCCCTCTGACATCATTGGTCATAATTTGAGTGGGACTAAGAATTCAGAAACCATGTCATGTTTTACTATCCCGTGTTGCAACGATACTGACAAAGCGTTACATCCTTTTTGATTCCTTCTGCTTTTCTTGGAGTAAGAGATTGCCTACTGAATTGATGGGTTTAAATAGGCAGGTGTATAAATATCAGAACATGGCTCGGCAGTTAACCCAAACCCATGACTGTATGACAGGTATGTTCTCAGAAGGATGTCTGAGCAAACTCCTCCCAGTACAACATTTGTTTCTTGTGTTCACCTACAGCCACATTGTTCTCACGTGTTAAAGGGGCGGATCTATTGATGTGCGCCCCGTTGACATAGGCCAGTCTATTGTATTCTCCCACCATTTACAGAGTTTTCTGGCTGTCTCAGATCCCCACTTTCTGGGCTTCCTTCATGACCTTTGTAGATTCATTATAGGGCTTTTCATTCATAGCGTGAGCGTGACTCTCTCTTTTATCGCTTCACATGCATCTGAGATCCTGTCACAGAAATTTCAGCTACAGTTAGAGCAGGTATTATTCAGTATAGTCTGTTTTCAGTGAGAGCTTTTCAAGAGCGTGTACACGAGTTACTGTCTTACTGTTCTGCCCTACTCAGGAATCCTATTTCCTTATCTGAGAATCACAATCTGCAGTATCTTTTAGAAAAAGATTAAGGATGCGGAGGCAGACAAAGTGGGTAATTTCTCACATAACATTTAATTTACTGACAGTTGAATCTCTTCTGTAAAAGATGCAGAGCACAACTGCTGTTGAACAGGATTTCTGTGTATAAAGTTAAGCAAAGGGGATGGCACAAGGGGGTGCAACTGTGCTTAAACCTATAATAAATTCTGCACTGGTCATTTGTGTCCTCTTTAGAGGACCATAAATTCTGATAGGAGGTAGAATGTAGACTATTACATTTTTTTTGAAGTTCAGGAGGCAGAATTTATGGGATATTACAAATTAGTACTTCATGGGAAGTTTGCTACAATTCTGAGGATCCTTAGCAGGAATTTGTGTTTGTAAAGATGATAAAACATGATAGGTTATGAAAAGCATCCCTCTTATTCACATCACAGAGAAGATGGAGCAAACCACAGCCAGTGGTAGCTCTGGATATGGGTGTTTGTTTAGGGACCAGTGAGTTCAGAGCTTTCAGTCTACTTGACTATCTCACTTGTGGACTCCCACCCCAGTGTTACTTTCCGTAGGGCTTCACGTCCCTGTTCCGAGCAGGGAGATCACTGCTGACCCAGTCAGGCTGTGCTGTGCAGCTGCTTACACAGCTTCTGTCTTCTCTTTCTATAGTTAACTTCTTATTCCCTGTTTTTGCAGTTGATTTTCTTGTTTTTGTTCTCCTCAACCCAACCCTTTTAAGTACCCTAATCTTTTTTTGTCCTTCTTGAGGTTTTCCAGTTTTTCATCCTCACTACTTCCTCTCTCTTGCCCCTGGCTTGCACATCACATCTTTTGTCAAAAATACTCCATATTTATGATAGATCACCACTTCTTTCTTAATCCTATCCTGTCATTTTATTTCTGACTGGGATTGGCTTTCAGCTCACCTACCATCATCATTAAGTGATTTGCCCCAAGGCAAATAGAAAGTGCCATCCCAGGCAGAAAAATGGCTGTGTTGAAATGGCACCTTCTTGCCCAGCAAAGCTCCTCTCTCAGATTCATGTGTTGAGGTTAGCAGTAAGCGTATGTTCCTGCATGTTATCCCTGCAGAGCCATCGCCAGTGACAGCAGGAACCGGGCTTGGGCTGGTCAGCCAGACCTGAGCACACGTTCTGATGTGGCAGGAGATATTGTATTGCTGAAGGCCCATTTTGGCCAGTTATGCCCTTTATTGCTAGTAGTAATGCAGGGAATGAAGAAAGGACCTTGTCCTGACTCTGATTCACGTTGCCTTGGCAAAAGAGGCAGGCTAGAAAAGATCATCTTTAGCTGCAAACTGAGAACATCTGCAGTCAAAGCAGCATGATAAACAGAGAAGCCCACAGTGGCATTTTCACACCGTTGCTTCTCAGCACTGCAGTTTAATTACTACTACACCCTCGCGCCCCAGGGTGGCTGTCTGCCTGCCATGCTGCTCTTGTGCCAGCTGGGACTAGAAAAGCACAGGCTGTCCTTTGGGCTGTCCAATGTGGAGCCTGCGGAGAGTGTCTGCCTTCCGAAAAGGCTACTCTGGTAAGATACTGCTGGAACCACAGGACAAACTGGCTCTTCCACTAAGCCCTCCAGACCATGAAAGAATGAACAGAAAGTTCATGATCCAGATGACTAGTAAGGTGAGAGAACAGTAGAAAAGAAGGTTATGCAGGGAGACAGAACTGTTGTGGGATGCGTTTTCTGAATTCACGCAGGACATGAAAATCTTTTAACTTCTGAGATCTGCAAATGGGTCCCTGCAACACCGCGTCCTGCTTGGTGTCCAGCGCTGGTGGAAAGACATCCTTTTCCGTAGTCAGTAACACAAACAAATGCTTTTCTTCAGGGGCTGCAGTTCCAGGCCGTGGACTCTGTTTGGAGAGGATCCTGCAGCCAAAACACAGCAGACCTGGTTCTGGACTCTCCAGCCTGGTTGCTCACAGATGGCTCAGCTCCACAGTGACCTGCACACGCATGTGCATAGCACCGTCATGGGTGTATCGTGTCCAGAGTCTCCAGCACCCATGCAGTGGCCCTGCAGAAATACCTTCCAAAGGCAGTGCAGAAGAAACAGAACGAGCAGACAGAACCAGCAAGCACCTGGCTGTGGAATTGCTGGTGTCCAGAGTGGTGCTGACATCAGACTTTAATGAGCTGATCTCCTATAGACATAACGTGCAATTTCCTGAACTCTTGGATGGGCAGGAAATAAATCATACCTCCCGCGGAGAAACAGGCTCAATTCACTTCCCTTCAAAAATGCACAGCGCAGGGTAGGACATATTGGCATTACCTTCAAGTAGCTGCAGCTTTCCCAGTATCCTGCAACACCATAAGAAGCAAATAGTGCCAAGTGAGTACCTCCAAATGTTTCAGCGTTTTGTGTCTAGTTGCTGTCCTGCTTTGGCTTAGGCCGAGTTGGACCTGCTGGGGGTTTGGAGGCTAACTGAGGATACCTTGTACTCTTCTGCTTTGCCTGACGAACAGCTTTCTGAGCTGCAAACCTTCAGGTGTGAAATTACGTCCAGAATGGGCTTGGGGAGTGTCTGCTGATGGCTAAGTTTAGACTATACAGCAAGTGCTTCAGGAGCAGAGAAATTCTATTCATAATAGCGAGCGCTCTTCCACTGCATGTTTATCTGCGCTTGCTGTTCTATCCGTTCTTTATTTGGAGCACATTAGCTGACAGCAACTGCCTGTACTTGGTTCCAAGGTTTGCTTTTATTTCCAAATGTTGTATCTGGTTTGCTTTTAACATTGTGATTTTAGTTTTAAATGCTCTGTGCCTAGACACCTCAAATCAAATGTTTTTATGAGTAGGCTAAATAAATTACCTCCCTGCCCCCTCTTTCATTTCTGTGGGCAGAAATAACCTTGGCACAGGGTGTTCCAAGGATTATTGATTACTGGAGCTGTGCCTCAGGCCATCAGCTCCTGCGAGCCAATTATTAATGCCCCGTATGTCAGCAGTTATTGGAAAAGCGATGAATGCATTTGCTGTGCCCTCTGAACAGTCTCCCAAAGCAGAGAGACGCTGGCAACAGTGGCTGACTGAAGTGCAGAGTGGAGGGAGGGGGCTCCAGGTGACGGGTCACCGCTCCGGGCCAGCCGAGGAGCGAGGTGGCCGGGACATTCACTGGTGAGGTTACGCCACAACGGAGCGTGGAGCAGTGAGTTGTTCCTGGAGCCACAGAGCAAATGAAGGTCGATTTCCTGCAGAGCCGTGTGCTGCTCTCCTTAAACACTCCGTAAGGATGCGTTCCGTTCCTCTCATGTTCCCTGAACATCCCCTGCCTCTGCCTGAGAGCGGCAGCACCTGCTGTGGGTGCCTTTAATCCACACATATGCTGTTAGACTGCTGCCTCGGTGTGGAAAAAGCCTTAATTCGCTTCCCACTACAGGGCACAGTTTGAGTCGTTCTCCTGTATTCAGTTACACTCTGGAAAATTCGGCTGAAATAAGTGAATAGGGAAAAAATATTTGAGGAAACTAATGGTTGAGTAGTCGGTTGACCAGACAGCTCCAGCACATGAAGCATACATTCTTCAGAGGGCAGGCCAAATCAAAAAGATAATTCATGGTACATAATTGCCAGAGGTATCTATCTATAACCCTGTCAAATCAGAAATAAAAACAGTGATGTTCCTACTGTGAAAATGGTGGAAATCTGCACATACACATATGAGGAAGACAGCAGTCTCTGCAGCCACTTGAGACAGCTCTGCAGAACTTAGTGGGGCTGCGACGTGGGAGCCAAACCAGCTCTAGAGCACCGTTCATCTTGCGTCTGTTCCACATGCAGCTGTTTCTTCATGGCTGGTGTTCTCCAGACACTAAACTCCGAGCACCAGCAATAGGCTCTGTGGGTCAGAGGGTACAACTCCCTGCAAGCTGCTGCTGCAGAGATAAGGGTGTGAGCTGAGGAGAATGGAAGTGCGGCAGCAACATCCCCCAACCTGGTTTCCCTGGAGCAGCTCTCATCTGGATGGCGTGTTTCTACTGCACAAGTTCTTTGAAAACGAAGATGGCATGAACTATTTAGGCACGGCAGCACTGCCCACAGCCGCCACGTGACTTGCATACAAAATCTGTGTTCAGGCTCGTAACGCTTGTGTTAGGCAGAAGTTGTCTTTGAGGTGTCCATGGCCACCAAGTTCAACTGCCTTGGAAATGCAAGGCGGGTCTCAGTCACCCTTTTTTTGTTTTAATTATCGTGTTAGCAAGTGCTACGGGGTCTTCACTACTTCTGAAGAGTAACTCCGACTGTGCTGAAATATATAGTGTCCTTGGCCCTCAACTGAGCCATTTCTTCCATCCAGCCTCTGTGACTTTTTTCAGTCCAGTGTTTTCTCTGTCATGTGGTGGCAGGCTCTAGCGTTAACTAGCCAGAGCCCGGTGAAAGTTAGAGCTTTCTTACCTGTTTCTGGTGATGCACTGTGACACCATAAATATCTGTGTTTAACAACCTGCAGCATGAACATGCTTCAGCAAATGTGAGATAGAAGTTGCGGTATGGGTGTATGGGGCAGACACCTACTGAAGGAACAATAGCTAAACTAAAATCTGAGTTGTCCATAAATCATGGATGGCCAGTGATGTCTTGTCCTATAACCATCACGTCCTTGCGCAGGCAATGTGGTCCTGGTTCTCTGCGCCTCTCACCATTTAGACATGTAGGAGCAGACCGTAGCTCGCCAATTTGATGCTGCACGAACACAATTAACTGGTTTAGAGCTAGTTCTTTTCTATGAACTTCCTCCCCTCTCACTAATTAATGGAAATGCAAATGAAAGACTAAATTACAAGCAAGAGAGTCTGTTCTTAGTCTGTGCTTCAAACCCCTCCCAAGGGTAATAAAATACAAGGGTCTGAGCAGAGCACGTTCATTCTAAAAGCAGCTCGAAGGTGTGTGGTGTAAGTGAAGATAACAGAAACAGGAGCAGCAGCTGCCTTGAGTCACCTCACCCTCAGGTGTGAAATACAAACACTATTCTTGCCTCAGGGACATTTTCACAGACTGAGGAAAATCTCAACACTTTGGTTTGAGGGAAACCTGCCGTTATACCCATGGTGCATACTGAACAGGCACTGTGGGTCTCTCTTCTTCAGTACCATGTCATGTGGTCTTTCAGGTGTAGTTGATGGCGATTTACACAAACATTTGCCCTTTTCTGATCTGAAACAGACGTACCTACACACTTGACAACTGGGGTGCAAAGCCTCTCTCTGTCTTCCACAGACCTAAGTGTTACTAGTTTCTCTGTAGGACTAAATCACATCTGCTCGTGCGTGTGACTGTCGTGTTTATTAAAGCTGGAAGGAAAAAGACCTTGCATGCATAAACCCTCCATCAAAAGGAATACAATGAAACCCGTGTCAGCACCCTTAGTTCTGGTTGTTGTGAAAGCTTTGTGTGACCACAACCCACTTGCCATCACTAACCAACAGTGGTGGCCCAGGCAAAGTGTCCTTAGTTGGAAAACCTGCTTAAGCATTTGAGATCTGAATCTGCGATAGGGTGTTAATCAAGGACTGACGTGCCCTGCTGGCACTTAACAGCTTATCAGGGAAACATAAAGTCAAGCCAGGTATTCCCAGCAGTCAAGGTGATGTAGAAGGGTCGGCGTCATGCTGAGAGGACAGTAGACCTCCACGTGGGAGCTGGGACTGCTCAAAATCAGCACATTGCTGGTATACACCTGAAAACACATCCTGGCACGTGCTGTTCCATCAGGTTGTCTCATGGGGAGGAACTACCGCTGGCATGAGAATCACCCCTGCTTCCCCTCCTTCCCTTACCTCATTTCGTAGACTTCAGTTCCTGTTAGAGGCAACGTGCAGAGCCAAGGAGGTTAACAGCCACTCAGTTAACGTTATCAGAGTGGGATGGGAATTAATACAAGGAGAGGTGTCTCATCCCAGTGGATTTTAAAGGACTTTTGTCTCTACTGACAGGCTTTTTCTGGTTTGAAGTCATTAGACTCCAATGGCTTCCAAATAGTTTTCATCCAAATTCATATATTCAGCAGAGGCTATTTATAACTCAGCTTCAGGTTTATGCAAAAACACGGGCCTGGTTTGCTAAAAATCTGCATATAGTAGATAAGGAGTCTCTGACCACTCCAGGTAGCTTTCATCTTAAAATAACCTTAGATGTGAGGAACAAGTAATGTCAGATGGCTCAATGTAATTTGAAGTGTATTAAAATAGCAAATTACATTAATTTCAGTTTATTATTTTTTTCTCTACTTGATGAGCTGATCATCGACATGCCTTTAACCAAACTTACTCCAAAGTCAAAGCACCTTATCATCTTAAAAACATCTGGAGCCGTTCCTTTGCCAGCTAAACCGCAGGCCTGCAAAGCCCAGCTCACTCGACTTGTACCGGCTGCAGTGATGAACGTTGTGATTGGAAAAGGTGGTGGGATTGGTGTTGGGGGTACAGGAATACAGGGGGTAGCTTCAGGGAAAAAGGTGACAACCAAACTAGTTCCAAGTTTGCTTTGTGCTTAGAGTAGCAGGCACTAAGAAAAGGTGTTTCAAGGATTGGTTTAGGTTTGCTTTAATCGAGATCATGAAGCTCTACCTATGGAAGGGGTTAGAAACAGCATCTATCCAGCTTCTAGGGAAAGGAGTCAGGGTTTTGAAGCAAGAAAGCCCCATGACGTGTAAGTTGTCTGTCTTTCAGGTGTAAAATCATGCTGTTTAATGCCTGAATTAAACCTCTGAAACTTCTGTTTCAAGCTAGTGACTCTCTCTTGGAAATACCATCTAATTCAGTTACTGAAAATAGGCACAGCCTGAACTGAACCGCATCAGCACAGTTACCATTAAAACACAATGCAGGTTCTTCCCAACCCAGCTCTTTCTAGTGCCATTGCCAGTAACTGGATTTTAGCCATGAAGTATTTCTCTGCTTGATTCAAGTATTTTATGATGAGGTCTAGTCTTTGCTCAGTTTTCTTGTTCATCTGCTCTGATGAACAGCTCGGTAAATTTGACCTCCAGAAGTGATTCACCATAAGTGTGTTTTCCTGTCTTCAAATCACTCTTTTGAAGGAAGTGAGGAATGAGAACACTGGTATGTTTCCATAACCCTGACTTGTATCTGGTGTGGCAGAGGAAAACGTTTGGTGATAAGCCCCACATTTTATGAACTAATAACTGAAACAGAAACATAACCATGGCCTACGGTTCATGAGGATTATACATACAGTCCTCTAGGACTTAGCGGCCAAAGGAACTTTAGATTTTTGGAATTATCCTGGAGTAAACAATGAGGTAACACGATCACAGAGAGACAGTTGCCTCAGTCTCAGTGCCCACCCTGCCCCTCCCCAAGGCCCTCACATCTTCTATTTAGCAAAAGTAGACCTGTGATAGCATTTGGCTCTCTTCCTGTGAAACGGAGACCTTGAGGGTTTTCCCACTGTACATTCACCAAAAAAATACATTTTGATGGTTTAGTCTAAGAAGAAAATGCGTTTTCCAGAAGAGCCAGAAATGGGTTGATTAAGGCATTCACTAGTGATGTGCAAACTCTGAATTTTGTAAGAAATAATTTAGAGAATCAGGGTGGCTCTGTGTGTCTGTCAGACTCCAAATCCCAGCCTGGAGCTGGAAGGCCTTTGTTGCAGGATTCATTAAAACCTCTCTTTCCTCAGTCCAATCCTCCTCAGTTCCCATGGCCCGACGATTCACTGCAGGCAGGTTCCCTCCCTGCCGACACCTTGCCGAGGACTGTGCCAACAGCCTGCCCCTCACCAGGGCTGTCTGCTCCCTGAGGAGTGCTCTCGCCGCCAGTTTTGTACAGACACAGTTACAGCAGGTCGAGCTGCAGCTCCATCTCACCTCCATCCATGGCTCGAGCAGTGGCCGGATGGTGGTGGTCTGTCCGTCTGTCCCCAGTGGCAGTATTCTCGCCTCACTGTGGCACTGTGCATGGAAGAAGGGTTTCCTGGGGTGCATTCCGGTCTCTTCAGCGTCTGTGGCCATCGCCCTGTGCCCAATGACTGTCAGTGCACCGGTGAGTCAGCTGTGCGTGGCCATCAGTGGTCATTCTCCGTAGATTTCATTCTTCCTCTAGCATAGGTAAATATATGAGGAACGTCTGAACTGGGACAGAAGGTGTGTGGGATTTAACGGGACGTGCCCGCCCTGCCCGGCCTCACCTGCCCTGTGCTTTTCTTCACACTTGCTCTGGACTGCCAGAGCTCTGAGGCTTTAACGTCTGTGTTGGGGAACAAGGCTCTGGTGCTTAACAAATGGACATGTAACATTTACCGAGGCTGATCTGTAAATAAGTGGTCCTGAGCAGTGCAGAGTGCTGCAGGCTGAAGTAAATCTGCGTGGTGATTTGCTGTTGCTGCCTTTAAGTAAACCCCCTTTCACTTTCCATGAAACACTCTCAGTTCTCGTGTTATGGCACAGGGTGCCAAAATGAGGTAGCACTCTGTAAACCAGTTACTCATTCAGATGTACTAACAAACAAGGCTGGAATTTTTTCCAGAGCATAAAATTTGACATACTCCTGGGGAAAGGTCACATCCAGTGAGCTGTTCAGAAAAATCAAAACTTTCTAATACTTCTAAAATTGCTCTTTCAATTCTTCATGTTGACTAAAAGGGGAAATAAGGACTGTTTTTAAAAAAGTATTTAGGTCCCTATATGCCAGCTGAATTAATTGCTTTTAGGTTCATATTTGCCCTATTTGCCCACTACAGCTGGAACAAATAAATCCTCCGGAAAACGTGTATAAATAGCAGTACATTCTGTAGCTACACCGCTTTAGTTCACCCGATGATATGGAAGAGCTGGGTTCAAACGTCCTCCTCCTGATTTACTGTAGGGACAGAGCTATATCCGTGAAATGTTCTGATTTTACCCGGTTCAGTCTTTCTGATGAATTAGTTTTATTTTGGAATAAACTGGGGCAAATTGAAAACCCTTACCCTTCTAATAACGTATCTAAGGTTTGTTTCCTGTGTCCTATGGTGCTGTCCATCTCTAGATCTCATACTAGTGTAATTCCATTGCACTGGGGAAGTTGGTTTATTCAGTCTATTACTTAATCACAGTGTATTCAAGCCCTGTTTTCATTTCAAGTATTCCCAGCTTTCACCTTTACTTCTGCAGGGGCTTCCCTGGCAGGCCGAGGTGCAGCCTTCTCCTCAGCACAGACCTCTGACGATGCTGGCTAACCACGCTTGACGTGCCTTCTAGAATTCGGTTCCAATTTGCTTGTTTCTAATTAGAGGAGAAACTTGGGAGTGGGCAGGGCTCTCCCCAGAACAGTCAAATTAATGCAGACATTGGAAATACACTTATTTTTAATCTGTCAGCCTTAGTCAGTGTAACCTGCCAGTAACCTGTGGCACTGTGGGCTTACACCACAGCCCCACCATGACCCACCTCTCACCCCGTCACCCCCCTGGCCCCGACTCGCCATCCAGACGCAGTTAACCACAGTGTGGAGGAACTTCCTAACTGCTCATTCCATCTTCGCTGAGCAGAGAGCGACCATCCTTATCCAAGCGCAGGGCTGGGGACCCAATACGTGCGTTGAGCGTCACGGAGGCTGCCATGGGTGTGTGAGAGTGGGGAGGGGAGCAGGAAGGTAGCCAGGATGATGATTTTTCCAGTATTTCACATAGAACTCAGCAAAAACAGAACCCGACTCTGCCCTTTCCTCCTGTTCAAGGATTTTTTAGCTCCCCACTTCTCGTGCTGCTTCAGTGCATGGTGACCTGTGTTCGCCCTCTCTCCATCCCTCAGCCTGTAATATTTGAAGCTTCCCATTTAGACCTGTCCCTCTCTTTAGTAATTCCCTTGCAAAGCGTAGTTGTGACACAGGCTGTCAGATCAGCTCTCATTCTGGGCTGCTGAACAAGCACCACCGTCATTAGTTTCTCTGTGCGAAAACAGTGTGAGCGCAGCAACAAGAAAAGAGTGGGCACAGAGCTATTTGCCGGCTTGGTGCGGCGTTCACGCAGGGCAGAGGGACGGTGCTGTCAGCACCTAAGGGCAGCACTTTGCTGAATGCCCCAGTGCCTCAGACACCCAGGACCCACACCTCTGCCCCCACAGGTTCAAGGTTTTTCATAGGGTTGACTGGCACTATCTAGCTGGTTCTAGGCTATATTAATCTGGGTTTTTTTAGCAATGTATTCATCTCTATGTGCTTCACATCTCCTCTCAGCTCTCTTCAGATAAAGAAGCACTGGAGAAAACCTCCAGTTTCATAGTCTACCAATACAGCCTCGCAGATAATCTGAGAATAGTGATGTGCAAATTGCATTTCAATTCCTTGCTTTAAATGTAACTTCTGCAGAACACGTGAATGATGGGAGGGGAAACTGCCTCCGCCCCATCATGAACCAACTACGGACATGAGCTGTCAACGTGCACTCACAGCCCAGGATCCCCCCCGTGCGCTAGGCTCATCCCCAGCAGCGTGGGCAGCAGGTGGAGGGAGGGGATCCTGCCCCTCTGCTGCGCTCTGCTCTGGGGAGAGAGACCCCCCTGCAGCGCTGGGTCCAGCTCGGGGCTCCTCAGCCCAGCAGAGACAGGGAGCTGCTGGAGCGGGGCCAGAGAAGCCCCAGCAATGACCCGAGGGTGGAACCCCTCTGCTGGGCGGAGAGGGGAGAGAGCTGGGGGGGTTCAGCCTGGAGAGGAGAAGGCTCCGGGGAGACCTTAGTGCGGCCTTGGAGTGCTTCAAGGGGGCTGTCCGAAAGCTGGGGAGGGGCTGTTCATCAGGGGCTGCTGGGACAGGACAGGGGGTGATGGTTAAACTGACAGAGGGAGATTGAGACCAGAGAGAAGGGAGAGATTGTTGATGGTGAGGGTGGCGAGACCCTGGCCCAGGTTGCCCCGAGAGGTGGGAGAAGCCCCATCCCTGGCACCATCTCCCTGGTCAGGTTGGCCCTTGGGGCTCTGAGTCCCCTGCTCTGGGTGCAGATGTCCCTGCTCCCTGCAGGGGGTCAGACTGGGTGAGCTGTGAAAATCCTTTCCCACTCAAACCATTTGATGATTCTATGGTCATATTTGGAGGGTCATGTTTTGCAGGGGAAATTGCTAGTCTAGGCCAAAAGGAAACAGGATGTGTCTTATGGTGTGTTCTAATTTCCGTCTCTCTTTGTGTCCTGAACCACTTGGTCTAGGCTTAGAAACTTTCACTTCCTTTTCATGCACCATCCTCTCATTCCATAGAAGTCTCTTTCAGCATCTGCCCTGCCTGATTTCACCGTGAGAGCTTAAAGCTGCTGTTTTAACTGGGAATTTTAAATGGGCATTTGGAACTGAAACTGAAATTGGAAAAGCTCTTTCCAGAAAAAAGTCAAACTCATTTCAAGTTCTGACAACTCCTTTGTCTTTTAGACTATCTCCAGTAAACGGTGTTTGTACAATAAAGTGACTAGCAGGGAGGAGAGAGATTGCCATGAAATATGGGAGTGTTTTCCATGTCCTTTTCTATAACTGCATTGGTGTTAGATATTCTAAATTCCTAATTCAGAATTTGCACACATGTAGGGGCCTAATGATGTGTTTATACCCTGACCAACATCTTCCTTTGAGGACTTTTTCTCCAAAGCAAGGCTCAGGACTGGAAGAGTGGAGGTTGAGCCCCCTGACAGACCGTGTGTCAGGAAAGACACCGTGTTGTTGACATTTTCCATTTGTAGCCAGTAGCTCTGCCCCACATTATGGGAAGAGCTTGGCAGATGGTTATATGATGATTTTCTTCTTCCTTCAGGGACACTCCTGAATACAGCGAGTGGAATTTAATCCCAGTGTGGGATATTCTGGTTCTTCTTCCACATACGAACCACCATCTTGCTGCACGTTTTGCTGACAGCCTAAGCCTGCCCTGTGAGCTCTCCTGAGGGCACCCATCCCTGCCTCCATCCCTGCCCTGCACCTCTGCAGTGTGCGGGCAGCTGCCCCTGACCGCTCCGGGTGTCAGCTCACCGGAGCTGGGCTTCCTTGCAAAGCCTCCACCGGCGGGCAGGGAGGAGCAGCCCCGGGTGAGCAGTGCACGAGGAGGCACTGAGAGAAAACGCTCTGTGCTGTGGGGAGGAGCTGGCGATGGGGTGGCCTGCAAGCACCCCGCAGGACTCCGCATAATGTTCTCTTCATTTACCAAGCCATTAAACAGCAGCTAATTTTATTATCATCATTTTTTCCACTGACATCTGAAGAAGTTTTATGGCTTTCAATAAAGCTGTCTCTCTATGCAGAATCCTGTTCAAATTTTACTAGAACATCTTCTAGTGAGATTTATGTTTGTGTTTTGCTTAAGATTCACATTTTAATGTACCCATAAAAACAAGTTAGATTTGCTTGTTTGAAGGAATCTTATTTAGTTAATTATCAGACATCATGTGGCAAATCATTTAATTTGGCTTCTATTATACCGTGATTGTTATTTATTTTCTTGACTTACTTCGCAACAGGGAGAAGGAATGGATAAACCAGAACGCAGTAGGAATCCTCACATAAGAAAGGAACCTATTTCAGTAATGGGGATGTTCCTTTGGACACAGTAAGGAGCCTCTCAAAATGACCACTCCAATCTGGAATTAATACCGCCGCCCCAGAGCTGTTTAAAGTTAACTTTGTGTTCTCTCTGGGTTTAGATTTGATTTTGTTCTTCTTGCCGTAGAATCGTGTGTGATATTGTGATGGCATCTCAGATATTAAAGCTTTGGTCAACATAGAGATTTCCTTCCAAGATAGTGTTTGGTTGTGTGAGGTTTCCTCACAGCCTAGCTTTGAGCTCCCTGACTGTCCGAAAGATGGGACTAAATCTATTACGATTTTTAAAAATAAACAAATATGTGAACCTCCTAGTGAAACAGAAAATATTTTTGAGGGCTCTTATATTCTTTAAATCCTAGATTCACCGAATGAGTCCTAAAGTCAATAAATCCTAAGCGGGAGCTTCATACTACAAAGAGAAAAGAGGCTTCCTCGATCTGAGTTCATTTTCAGCACAGCAAATATGTCTGTTAAAGTTTTGTTTTTTAAAAAAAAATCACAGTTGTATTTATTCCACTTCGAATATATGAATATTTATAATTACTTTCTAAAAATTAAATTTAACTTTATTTCAAAGCAAAACATGAATTTAAAAATAATTTTGCAATTGCCTGGAATTCCAATTATTAGCATTTTTTTTAAGGCCTTCCCATTCCACTAATTTGGAACGATCTCACAAAATGGACATTAATTTATTAAATATCTCACTTGACCCAAATCTATTGATTTGGGTATTAAAAATACTTGGTCCAGAAGTTTCACCTTGCTCTGTTGCTGAACTGCAGTGGCTGACAGCATGAGTTTTATCTTCCTTAAAATGCGGTGACAGTAATATTGTACCCTGGTGAGAAATGACTTCATTTGTGCCTTCGAATTACGGCGGTTGCTGAACGGAACGTTCTGTAGGTGTGATGTGATGCTGAGTAGAAAGGGGAATAGTGGATTAGAATCGACCGTTGGTCCAGTCTGATCTATCGTCCCCTGACCTGTGCCACAGTGTCCCTGTGGACACCAAATGATCCCAGGGAGTACATGTAGAACACACCAGATGGCAACAGCTGGTGGCTGCCAAACGCCCTGATCGATGTGCTGTGGCTACCTGCTGTTGGCAGCACCGTGGCCAGCTGTAATTGCAGTCATTCCCACAGCACGGGCTTATTGTGCTTCTCGCTCTTCAGCATAAATTTTATGGAAACATATTTCACCCTCCTCAAGATCTTCAGAGATCGCTGGCAGCTGTGGAACATTTCTCCCATGCAGATCGGAGCAGAACCAGAGCGGCAGCTCCGCAGTGGTTGGTGAGCAGGTACCAGGCTCTGGAGGTGCTGCCAGGATGTTCTGGCCCAGGTGTGGTCATAATCCGCTGTACAGATGGACGAGCCGAGCGCCCAGAGTGAAGTGATTTACCCAGCTCACTCGAGGAGTCAGAGGGAGGACTCTTATTAATAACAGGGGATGTTGGTGGTCTTGCGTCTTCTCGATTTGTGTCTTCTTGTCATTAACTGTAACCATGTATTTAGAATTTGACATTATGGTCACCTCTGGAGGCCTCAGTCATCTTCGTGGGCCAGACATCAAAAAATACATTTGGTTTGGGGTTTTTCTAATCCAAAAAGGCCCAGTTCTCCCAAGCAGTCAGTGTGTCGCCTTTGTTGAAATCAGGGATCCGTGCCTGCAGGCCAGGTGGGGAAGAAGAGCTGCAGAGTCCACAGAACAAGGCATCGTAAAACCACAGGGCAAGCACCTAGGCGCAGGAAAAGCATTTTTTCCTTTCTTGTTCTTAAATTTCTTTCTGAATTCAGCCTAGCGAATTCCACGCGGGTCTGGTCTGCTGTAGCAGTAACTCCAGTGCTGACTTCAGCTGTCCACGGGGGATATTAAGAGCCAGCTTTCCTGGCTTTGTGCTGACTTACACACACTGGCACGATTTATAATAGCACCACAGCTACTCCAAAAATTAACAGTTGGTGAATATTTACTGGAACCAAAACGTTGTCTACCAGAGAAAAATAATGCCTTCTGGCTTCTGGCTGGTCATAGATCAGCGCCGCTGGAGTCGGTGGGTGCTGGGTGTGTCAGGCGCCTGGGTGTTAGTCTGAGAACTCTGACCCCTGGGTTCAGTGTATAACCTATCTGCCTGTCGGCAGCAGTCCCGTATTGTACATGTTTGTTACAAGCAAAACTAAGACCTTCCTAAAAATGCTCCTGAGTCCCTTCCTCCTCAAAGGAGATTTGCAAAGAGCTGAGGGAAGGTGAAAAATGTTTCCAGACATTCCTCAAAGGTCATGATACGAAAGAGAAGCTGGAGAAGAAGAAATCCACAATACCCATACGCAGTCGGCTCAGCAGATTTCCCAGCTTGACAATACCGTGAGTGTAACCCACCACAAACTAACTGACAAGAAGTAAAATTTCCAGAAGTATCTAAGTCCCATTTTAAAATGAGACTTGGCCATTTAGATTCCCAAATGCCATGGAAAGCCAAAATTCTAGCACAATTTCCCTTCCTCTTTCTCCCGTCTTTTTCCCACCCTCGCACTCACACAGAGTCACGGTTCTCAATTTTCCAGACTTGCTTTTACACTTGCAAAGTGGTCAGTGAGCTCTGCAGTGGCTGCAAGGGACAAGCTGATTCTTTCAGGCAATTCCATTATCGTTTGTCCGTACAAGCTGATATATAATCAGTATGATCTGGGCACCTAGGCAGGTTAGAACAGTGATGTCCAGTCCGTGGCCCACTAGAAAAAGGGCTTTGCCCTGTAGCTCAGTCTTAGCGATGTTTATCCTGGAGTCGCAGGACCCTGGAGAATGGTGGTGCCTGAACAGAGGCTGCTCCTGTCAGAACGAGCTGATGGTGCTGGCCCTGGCAGCAAGTGTTGTCCATGGGCATCCTCATCTTGGCATATAGATTTGAATTTCTAATCACTAAAACCTAAGGTTCTTTTCATAGGAGTAAGAACAAACGATACTGGCAGTATTTAAGCAGCCCAGTTCCAGTGAGGAATGCCAGTCCATCGAAGGGGGCAGATGAGTTGGGAGCACAGGGAGTGGTACAGCACAGGTCATCTACCCTTTGGCTCAGAGGTCCTGTGTGAATCCTGAGAGAATGGAGTAAGTGTCTCAGTCCTCCGCTGGAGGTGACCCATCTCCTGGTGAAGGACGTGCGTGGCCCTTGTCAGACACTGTGAAAGGCTGGACTCGGCTCCAAGGGAGGTTCATGGGGTTCTGCACAGAGGCTGGCTTTGGCCACCTTCCTGATACATCACTCGCTTCTCCTCAGGCTGCAGGTGTAGCCTGTCTTCAGTGGAGTAAAAAAAGCCAATAATCATGTGTTATTAGTTTTATACAGGGATAAGGAAAAAATGAGAATGCACAGAAGGGTCACAGAAAGCTCTCAAAAGCAGTGTGTTAACGGGGTTATTGCATTCTTCCTGCACATTTTCTTGTGTTTATTTTCAACAGAAGGTAGCCAAGGTGTAAAATCCACTGGAAGGATTCACGAGAAGAGTCACCGTGCATGTGGAATAATAGCATTTAGAATCTGCGATTCCTGAAGTTATCCTGACCTCAGGGGCTAAGCTTAATTGTATACTTTATTGCTTTGTTTATTTGGCTGTTTACGCTCGGCGTGCTGTCACTGCTCAGAAACAGGGCTGTCGTAGCCGGGACTGGTTCACTCTGTCCCAGGGAACATGCAAACTCTGCTGCCTGCCATCAGGGTGAGCTCCCATCCACCGGCAGTCTTAGATCTGTGTAAAGCAGATGGATTTTAAGTGCCTGAATTTCAATTAAAAGCAATTAAGCTTCTTTTTAGAGGGAGACAAGTGTAAATAATAAAAGCGTCGGCACAGTACCAAGGGAAGTGCGGTGAAAAGAGAAGAGATTTTGCCAGGTGTTCTGCTACCAGCGGGTGAGGAGGTGGTTTAATATGCTGGGGCAGGAAGAGGGAAACAAGGGAAATGGCAAGCGGGAGACATAGGTGGGAGTGAAGTTCCTGGGAGGAAGAAGCGAGGCAGAGCCGCTTACGGCACAGAAATTGTCAGAGGGACCCTGTGAGCAGGATGGTCTTTATCATTATCACATGGAAACTTGTTTTCTTCGTATGAAAATTTGACCAATAGATTTATACTTAAGGCTGTCCTGAGATTTCCACTTAAACAAAATTCTAAAGCTGCTGTTTCATACTTTGAAGACCTTGAGTAGAAATTAATTAGATCCCGAAATATGGCACAAGAGTTCTCCAGTAGACATCTGAACTATCTGGGTAGTTTTCTAGATTAAAAATTCATATAATGAAAAACATTTGAAGTAGTATCATAATAATATATGTCCTAAAGCAGCTTAACAGTTTTTTTCTCTGATCTCTGTACGTTAACTGTTAAATCAAAAACTGTGGTTTATTCCATTATTTTTTCTGTCTAATTCAACCCCTCTATACTTCACAGAAAGTCTACAGAAATACTGTGTGTCTCAGAAATGTCATGGTACTGCTGCTTCTCTTTCTAAATTCCTAATGAGGACAGTACAGGGCTTTTAATCCCTTTCTCAATGCACTTTTCCTCCTGTAAGTGCCCTCAGAGATTTCTGAGGAAACAAAGAATTGCCTGGTGATGTTGTTGCAGAAGATTTTGTTGAAAGGAGCCGCTTTTCCAGTAACATTTAATTATTTAGCAAAATAGGTCTTCAGTGGAATACCCTTTGTGTAATCTTAATAAAGTCACCACGATCAGCAGTGCCCATGCATCCTGTCTGGAAAGCTGATGGGTTTAGCTACTTGGAAGGCATACCAAAAGCTAAGGACACTCACAAGGAAAAGGTTAAAAGAATTAAATGTGCATAAAATAACTACAAACTGAGGATGCCAAACTAGGAAATCTGCCTGTAAATACTGGAAGGGCAATATTAGAGAGATGAAAAGTATTGCTTGTGGATACAGGAAAAAAAGCATCTATTAAACAAAGGCAAGGGAAGGTAAGGCTGAAAAGCTGGAATTATTTGCCAAATAGAAAGACTAATTACAGTGTTATCAGCCTCTTAAGAGGAGCATTGGAAATCCCTTCAGCAGAGCTCTTCCACAGTAGGCTCTGGTGAAGCGTCGAGGGATGTTGTGCAGAGAACAATGCACCTGGTGAGGCAAGCGGGCTGGAGGGACGCTGATAAAGCGGCTCTGTTAGCACTGTGCCCAGCAGAGTGAGAAAGACACTGCGATGCAGGAATCCCAGTAAGCAGTTCTGTTTGAAAAGGGCACAGGCAGTTACTGGTGCCTGGGTTCAGAAAGTCTTGCTGACATTCTGCACGGTGACAGAAACCGGAGACTTCTACAGCTCTCCTCTGTTACCTCAAGAACAGCCTTTTGGGTGCGTTGTGACCAAGTGATTTAATAGTCCAATCACCTTTCTTCGTGGCTGCAGGCTGTGGAGTGTTACCAAGAGCAGCACCCCACACCCTAAGGAATTCTTTCCATGCAATTAAAAATGCCTTCTGTGCGCTGCAGGTGCTGCGGTTAGTGGGGTGTGGTAAGAGCTGCTTCCCATTCTCACAAATGGTCTGAGGACCATCGGTGGACTTCCAGATTGAAGGAAATGAGTTGTTGGTCTTCTTGGGTCTCTCTTCTCATGGCTTTGTTGTGAGCACATCGGCACAACTGATTTTTTCTTATTTTCCTTGTCCGTGCCTCTCCCTCTGCTGTTATATATCTGCTTCAAGATTCTATAGTCTGTTGAGGAAGCTAGTTTGCATTAAAGATAGAAAATTAAAGTTGTTCTGGGTTATTTTGCTATCCAGTCTTTCCTTATTATTTCTTAAATTTTCAGTCAGATGAAACTTGTCAAGTTTTAGCCTATACTGTATTTATCTTGTTTAGGTTTAGTTTTACAGTTTCAAAACCCAAGAGTTTTTAATTAGTAGGATAACAACAATTTAACTATTTCAGCTCATCTCCCCTCACACAATCTGGTGTTTATATGTAGAATAGGAATTGAATACCTAAATAAAAATGAAAGGGTTTAATACCTGTGTGATTTGACCCGTCGTGTCTGTGCAGATGATCAATACCGGTGTTCTGCATGGCTACAGTATTTCAGAATCGATGCCTTGCCATGCAGAATGTGGCCAGTTTGGAGTATTCCTTGGAAAGCTAGAGATGAGAGGATTTGTGCGGGCAGTACAAATGGAAACAGGTGAACCTGGCTAAGATGGGAGCAACTCTTTTATAGTTCTTTTAAACACCAACTCACCCCTGTACTCAAACTTGACCCCACACTACAATTCAGATCTTTATGGGAATGCTGTTGAGATTACAAATGCAGAGACAAACATTTCCAACCCCATCCCTTAAGAGGAAGGCAGGATAACCTACCATCTAGAAATGTTTGAACTATTCAGGTGCAAAGGATTTACATGAGAAAAGCCAAAAGATTACAGCTTTTATAATAACAGCGTGTAACGGAGCAATGGAGAATGTGCAGTGGTTATTTTATGGGAAAATAAAACCCTCTGCAAATAATCTAGGAAAAACATAGTGACAAAAATCTGCACTTCCACAGAAATACCTCATACTGGTGGAGGTAGAACACTTCCTTGCTTCCTTTTATTGTTCTAACAATGTTACTCATGGTAAACTCCCATTTCGTGACAGTTCACTTCACTCAAGTGGAGCGATTTGAAGAGGGAAGAGTAAACAAGGGAGAACAAATGTGGGCGAGTATCCCACAGTTCCCAGCCAAGAGACAGGACCAGGCTGGCGTCCCTGCTGCTGGAGTCTCTGACCTGTTGGGATGCAAGGGCTGCATCCATGTGACATGTCAGCATGGGCACGGCATAGCAACAGAGCTGTCAACAGCCCCTGGCACCTCAGCCGTGCGGGCGGCTCTGGGCTGCAGCCCGCTCCAGCCTGCCCGCTCCGCACACCGACCCTGATACCCCGGTGTGCAGCCCCAGACACGGCGGCTCATGGCTCCTCCGCACTGACACCCGCTTGGTGTTACTTCTGCTGCCCTCAGTGACACAGGTGAAGGGTCAGACCACGGAACAGCACTTCACAGAGTCACACGTTCTGCAGGGTCCACAACAGGGTAGAGACCTGTGGATATGCCATACCAACGTCCTGTACACTGTGGAGAGGCGGGGCTGTCCCCAAAGGGATGCTGCCCTTCGCTGGCTAGCCGTGACGGGGAGTTTTGGCTAGGGCCAGACACGCTAAGCAGGAGATCTCTCCTACCCCAGAAGAAAGTTCCCAGCTCAGGGAATATTTGGCTCATCTAAGAGTAAATCCTAAATTAAAACTAATGTACAGACATGTGAATGATCAGGGAATTAAAACTGTTATACCCCATCATGTATCATCTGAAAGTGCCCTCAGTCTCAGTTCTTCGGTAAGAGAATGAAAGTTGTTAAAGTAGATTTTCAGTTGTTTTGAAATCAGCTCCACTAATCTCAGTTGCGCCCACAGAACCAAGCTGCTGCTTTTCATCAGTCTGATGCCCTGTGGCCTCTGTTTCCTCAGCTCTTTGAAGCCAGATCCTGTGCCCAGTTAGGTGCAGTCAGAGGCTCCACTTCTGATCTCAGCAAACCTCTGCTATTAGTATTATTTTTATCTCAAAAAACCTGCTGGTTTTTAACTCAAGCATTTGACAGCAGCAGATAAAACTAAAGGACTGCCATTTCTCTAAGCGCTCGCCTTTCCAGTGATGCCAGTGGAGTTTTTAACTCAATATTGGTAACCTCTGCTGAACCAATAGAGGTGAAATGTCACAGCAAACCAGTGTTGATGCTGTAGCCGGTGGGGGTTCGTTAAATCTGCTCTGGAGAACGCAGTGGACGATGGTCTCAGGAGCTATGCAGGCCGGACTCCAATGCTAGCTGCCAATGAAGTGCCATGGAGTCAGGTGCAGTCACGGGTCCCCTGGACATACTGACTTGAGCATCTTCCGGCATGGTTCTTCTCTGTTCTGCAGCACAGACAGTTGCTCCTGACTGGAGGAGTCAGCGGGAGTGCCATCATTCTAAACTGATGGCCGTTCATGCCCTCTTCCCATGAATTCTGCAGGAAGGGAAATGTCCCCACAGCAGCTGTGTCAGCAGAGCAGAGCAGAGCAGAGGCACAGCGTACCTGTCTAAGCACAGAGAAGATGGTGACAGGCAAAGTGCACTGAATAGAAGAAACACCAAACCTGGAACCCGAGAAGAGGTGGCTGCACTGGGAGATCTGCAGTGCAAACCTCGTGATACCTTACTAGTGACATCTTACAGAGCTTAGACTGCCAGGGACAGGGGCAGAGCCGAGAGCTGCAGCCACTGCAGCAGCTCCTGCTCACCAGGGCTTTCCTGAGCTGTTCGTGCTTTCAGAGGTTATCACAGGACTCTGCTCAGTAAATACGCTGAGTGATAACACGTCCCTGGGTGATGTGCAGCCAGGCAGGGGATTTGGCCCCGTATGACACAGAATAAGCAGAGAAGCATAATCTGTCACGCATTGTTCTCCTCTTTGGGTGTTGCCAACACGATAGCTTTACAGCAACCTACAACAGGCTGCCTTTCGCTCCCCTCATGCCCATAAGGGCTCTCCCCCCCTGGGCCCGGTTCTCCCCGTTGCTGTAGCACACAGACGAGAGCAGGGAGCTGGTGCATTGGAGGTCAGGCAGAACAGACATGTCCTCAATTTCAGCTTTCTGGTCAGCATCTCACCAAACCCAAGTGCTGCTTCCCCCTGCAGCTCTAGGGTCAGATTCAGAGCTCAGCAGAGCCCTCACAGCCCCTCAGCAGGTTTGTTGGTAATCCGCAAGGCAGCACTGACTGAACAACTGAGCAGTGGCCACTGAGGAAAGAAGGAGCTAGGAAAATTGGTAATTTTAACTTCGCCTGGAAGTGCTTCAGAAATGTCTCGGTGAACATGCAATGGTATGCTCTGCAGAAATAAGCTGGAGCTTTCTTTTCTCTTTTTTTTTTTTTTAGTTTGTTCTTTAAGCCGGTGATTAAAGGGGCAAGATAAAAGCAAAGGATGAGGTCAGCTGACATCGGCCAGTTGTTCCAGCCATCGTTCGATGAGCCAGAACATGTCCCCTGTAAAGCAAAGTGCTGTAGAGGTGTGAGAGCCCGGGCACTATCTACTGCCTCTCTCCATGATCAAACCGGCGATTCACAAAGCCAAGGCCACGGTGTGGAGGAGTTAAGGCTGCTCCCTGTGCTCTTCTCCTGTGTCACCCTCCAGTCCTGGTACCTGCTTTGCAGCAAACACCCTTGGAGAGAGGTCGCCTTTGAAGAGAGACAAAAAGGGAGCTGAGGGGGAGAGACGGTGTTTGTGCTCTGACTGAGCCTCTCGGCTTCCCAACTGCTTTTCCTGCAAATGCATTTCTTTCCACAGGCACCTTTGTCACAGCCAGGCTGCAGTTATGCTGTACAAGTTCTTTAAGTTGTTCATTAACACGATTTCCTCATTCTTCTCTAAAGAATGCACTGTTCCTCATCATCTTGGGCTCCCGCCATAATGGCAGAGTGTCTCCCCTTCCCTCTGTGCTCTTCCATAAATCCCAGCCTCTTACTGCGGTAATTTTTTCAGGACACATGGAACTCCCCGTAATCGACACACAACAAGGTCTCCCGGACTCTGGTATTGATCTCAGTCAGTGGATAGCTGCAAATGGAGCGTACTGTCTCTTGGCTGAGCCAAGTCTGCATCCCTGACGCTGAGAGAATCACAACACAGGCTCTGGCCGGGGCTCCTGGAAATTTGAAGTGCCTCGATTTTGCAATGTCTGCCGAGACGTTGCAGTGGGAGGCATTGATAGCAATCTATCTCACACGTTACTGCAACAGGCCGGCATAGAGAAACGCCAGACGAGGTAGATAATCACCCCCCTAACTCTTTCCTGCCCACTGCTCCTGCCCCCACAGTGTTCATCAGCAGGCGATAGTTTTTGAAAACGCTGTGAGTGCCTCACACTCTCCCGGAGCCTAAACCACCAGTTCTGCTTCTGGGAGGATTTCAGAAGTGGAGCCTGAGCAGCAACACTGAATTTTCCAAAGGAAAACGAAACCTATTCTTGCTCTCAGCATACTGTCTTTATCACGCGGGATTTCTACAGCTACACTGTGATCAGAAGTGGAATGTCCTCAGCCCGTAAAAGAAGGGAAGACGGGAGCAACTGCTCTGTGAAGCCCTGCTGCAGCTTCTGCTGAGGGAGATGCTGGAATAGCTCATGACGCAAAGAGTTGCTTGACTCCACATTGCTAAAAACAAACCGCATTTTCCCCTGCTATTCACAAAGACCTCATCCTGTGAAGATAACAGGGGGAAAAAAGTCCAGTTTGGAGCATGAGAGAAGGACATTTTCTGTCATTTCCTGAATTCTTTTAAGAGGCTTTAGTGCTGCTTTGTCAGAAAGGAAAATATTGCATAGCTGCTGCTCTCCAGTGTGATTCTCTCTGGATTTCAAAGGCAAGACTTCTTTGTTTATTAGGAATTTGTTTTGATTGGCGTATGGAGTCTCAGAGCATCCAATGTCTCTGCTAGCTGTGAAAAACCACAAGGAGCCAAGTGAGTCAGCCTCTAACCTCCAGCAGCTGTGGGGCAGCCATGGACAAGCGGGGATCTCGCTTCTCTTCTTGCGTGTCTCTGATGCACTGGAACAGCTTTCCAAGCGCTGCAGTAATAATCTATGTGAGCTGGGATTTTTGGCTTCTGATAGCTACATGTTGTAAAAGGGCCCAGAGGTATTACACAAGGAGCAAGAACGAGAGAATGTTCTCCTCCTCTCAAGGTTCGTGTGTGTGCTGGAGGAAAACAACCTTGATTTAAATTCCAGATAGGTTGGTTTATTTTCTGTTGTTTCCCCGCATTTTTCAAAAATTCCAGAAGCATCGTTGCCTGCCTCTCTTGCAGATATTTCCGTGACCCTTGTGACTTTGCAGCTGAGACGCAGACTGCTTAGATTCATCACCGTCGGAGAGCAAGGAAACCGTCGCAGGGCGGTGTGGCGCAGGGGGTAGCGCGCACTGCTCAGGGGCAGGGGCAGGGGCAGGGCGGGTGCACACTGCCGGCAAGGGCTGAGGTTTGATTTGGGTTTTTGAGATAGTGACTCTTCGATGTGAAATACAGACACTGTTTTGTGAGCAGGGTGGTGAAAGAGCGAGGTGTTTACTGCAGGTGTTTCACAGAATGGTTTCTGTGAATTTTATCTTGGACACAGTAGTACGCATAAATAAATGATGAGATTCACGTTTACTGTTCGAGGAAAGTGACTGTATTTCAATGCTTCCATTTCAAGCAGTGTATTATAACACTTGGTATGTGAAAAATTAAAAGCAACAGTTATGCATCAAGTGGTGAGTGAAAGCTGAACAAGCTACTTTAATTTTGACACCCGTGGCTTCTTGAGTGCCTCCGTACTCTGCACCCATATTGTCTTAATGTGATATTCCAATAGTTACACAAAGCAGCCAGGCGAGGGAGGCGCAGAGAACACACAGGGGTTCGACAGCAGCACTAGCGAACACTGAAGTTACTAGTCCCTAGCTAAGTCAGTGTTCCCGAACTAGCGCAGTGGGCTTTTCTGTGGGTTCAGAACCGCGGCTCTCCATTTCATTGCAGAGGTTCCTGCAGGCACTGCCTCTGGAGGAACTCGTTAAGGCTGGACAGGAGAGATCACGAGGTGTCAAGTCATCAATATCATTTTCCATATCACCCCAGTTTTCTGGGAGTGCTGTCGTAGTCGCACGAATGATCGAGCCAAATCCTAATAGACCGTGATTCGTGCGGAGCTGCAGCACTCAGAGATACGTGAGGATATTTTGGAAAAGTAGGACAGGTTTGACTAGTCCGAGGAAGGCGCTACTGTTAAATGTAGCCCTAGCAAAATGAGGGGGGTGAGCACATCAGCCACCTTCCTTCTCTATTGGCCCCTTCTTATCCTAAACCTATTTGTTAGTTTTATTACCTCAAATAATAAGGTTCTCGGGGGAAAAAAAAAAAAAGGCTAAATGTATGTGCTTCATAAAAAGTCTAAATGTATGTATTCGTACCTTGTGCTATGGACAAACAGAAGCAAGAATAGCAACGTCTGTAATTTTTTAAAATTCACCCTTTAAAACACATTCCTTTTCCAGGACTTATCAAACTTAAGTCAGTGGTTTTAGGGGACAGAAAGAGGAGTTCAGTCCTCATTCAATTTTGGTCCAAGGTGTTATGTTTTCCTCAGCTTGTCAAGACAAAGAGATATGGGTCACAGCCGAATGGAACTGATTCCTGTCACAGAAAATCTCAAGTCAGATGTCATTGTCCTTCCATATAAATATTCATCATGTGTGCAGTTCCTCCCAGGCAAGTTTTCTCTCTGTTTCGGGGCACTGGCTCGAGTTAAATTTCTCCCCAGAAAATAAAAATTAGAAGAAAAATATAGTAGAGTTTATATAAATGGCTCCAAAAAGTAATGTCCCACACTTCCCCAGCTGAAGCCTTAACAGTGTTCACTTGACAATCATTCTCACCTGAGAACAGGTTAAATTCAAAATACTTTTGCTGTCACAGGACACGCTTCATCTGAAATTCTGATGGTGGTGTTTTGATGTTGGAACTTTCACTGCATTTTAAGAAAAAATCAGACGTAAAGTGACAGAACCCAATCCCAACACTAAAAACCCAGCAGTGAAACCAGAGCCCGCCATGTGTAAGGACACATCCCCATTGGCAGCTGTCCCGACTCTGGAGATCTGGTCCCACTGGAACCCAGGCTCTCCCCTCCAGGAGCAGCAGTGGAGGTGGGGCACAGCTCTGGGAGCACCGGGGTTACCCAGTGAGCTGTCCCGGGGTTACCCGGTGAGCTGTCCCGGGGTTACCCATGCTCTGTTAAGCCCACACCACACCGCTGCCCCTCGCTGCCTTCACACGGAGGAAAGGAACCCCAGCTGTGCCCGTGTGTCTTGACTCGTAACGATCCCCTTTGATTTGCCTCAGTATCTCTCCAGGGGTGTTTCAGGAACCTGTTATGAAGGACACAGCTCCAGTGTAACGACAGCCCAGTATAAAAATCCTCATGGCACCCACAGAGACGTGCAGGGTGTAGTCACAGACTTTCTCTCCAGCAGGGATGGACACCGCTGCGTTTGGGGGTCCTCGTGCCCTGCTGTTGCAGACAGTAACCTCCTGGACCCCTGGGCATCCAGCCCCCAGCACAAACAGCTGTACCCGTGCGCCTGGAGATGCTCAGTGCTCGGCCAGGCAGTCTCACTGCAGCAGGCTGCATTTCCTCCTTCCAGCCGTGTCTGTAACGGCCACTTCACACCGCACAGACAGTGTGCTGCTGAAGCCGAGGTGCTGAGGAAGGTGAAGATGGGCCATTCACAACGTCACCCACGTCAAGCGAGGGCTGTTCCCACGCTGAGGGAGCTACAGAAGGGGAAGAGAAAACGAAAACAAGTCAGTAGAAGAGAACGTCAGAGCATGTCTCGCCATATGCACTTGTCATCACAAACACAGTCTCCAGCTGGGGCACCTAAAGCAGTCCAGTTGTTGAGCACTTAGAAACGGCTAGAGATTAATAACGGTCCGTCCCCGCAGCCCAGCGGCACCCGCGAGCATTCCCGGGACTGCCGCAGCCCTCCGCAAAGAGCCGCTCGGGCGGTTTCTTGTGCAGGCTGCGCTTGCAGTCTGCCTTCCCACCATCAGATGTCACTGCCAGGTCCCGCATGGCCCCGCGGTGCCGGGCGGGCGGGAGCGGCGCTGGAGCTGCCCGGCTCGTGGGGAACCAGCGGCGAGGGGCCGCCGCCGCCCCCGGAGGCAGGTGGGGCTGCTCGGAGCCCTGGGGGAGGAGTGCCGTGCAGCTGGGGAAAGAGAAATTCTGTAAGCCTGCTCCAAGCAAGTGTCAGGAATGAAAATATGTTCTTTAGCAATAAATGTAAAGGTCAAAAGAAAAATCTCTGTTCCCAGAGAGACTGATCCTCTGAAATTGACGCCAAGGGCGATCTCAGTATAAAGTACTTGAGAATTTGCAAAAAACAAAGTGAGAATTTGACATTTCAAAAAGGGCACTGACAAGGTACTTCTCGTGTAGCACAAAATGATGGGCCTGATCCTCAATTAGAGCTGAGGACTGGTCAGGGCGGCTGAGAATGGGCTGTTGATTTTGGCGGTAGCTTGTTCTGAGTTTATCTCCAAAACCAGATGAGAACAACCACGAAACTGTCGTATCTCAGATGGGCAGTTCAGAGACACAGGCCATGGTGACAATCCAAACCCACACAGCAGACATCCCTGCTGGGTCAACTGCTCTCTCTGCCAGCTGCAATGCCGTGGTCAGGGGCAGGCACCGAGACCACCAGGGCTCTCCTAAGCTCATTCCTTGCTCCAGAGTGCGACTTACTTACAGGAAAAGGATCTAAGCATGAACTTACCATTCGTCCTGTTCTCCAAAAGAGCTCTGTGCTTTTGGGTCAGTCTGTGCCTTGGAGTCAAGGAACAGGAGTTCTGTGTCCCGGCTGTTGCGCAGACCACTGGAATCCTAATGCTGCACCCTGGGCTGTCTGTCCCGACTGGCCGAGAACGTTCATGTCTACTTCAGCTCACGTCATTCGTAAGCACCGTTTGGAGGATCTGTAGGATGTTGAGAGTCTCAACTAAAAGACTCTTTTTTTATTTTTCTCTTATTTTTCACATCTGTAGTTAATTCTGAATTTCTTTAGCTATGTTGGGCTCTTTGTAGAAGCACCTTCTGTTTTTCAGCAAGGAAATTTATTCCAGTATGCTTTGGGATGGCAGCACAGGCCAGCTTACTGATCCCAGTTGGGAACATTCACGTGATTAAGGTCACTCATTTCTTTACAGGTTGGGCTGAACTGATGCTTCTCGGCACACTTGGTTCATCTTGAACACTTGCATAAAGCTGAGCACACTCTCCTGGTTTTCATCAGTTTGACCAACAAGCTGGTCAGAACCTTCCCTGACTGCAGATTCCCCTAGGAGTGCTTCCGAGACAGGGGTCCACGCTGTGATGCACAGTGCTCACAGCTTTAGTGTAAGATACACACCAGCATCTGCATCCGTGGCAGCCCACCAAGCTGGTATGTATTTCTGAGCATCACAAATGAAGGAAGGTAGGAAAAAAATATATTCATGCTGCTCCACTCTGCCCCATACTCACTTTAGTTTTTAAATGCTTGTGTCATGTAGCCTTGTCTGATTAGCCAGTGAGAAAGTGAAAGCAGTACAGACGCACACGTATACATGTAATTGTTTTCCAGCATTCCCCTCATCACACCCAGCCTTGGTGTTCCTCACAGATGGGGGTAGAAACCTGTGCAAGGAAAGTGGGGACAAACAGCTGGGAGTCTCCTAATGTGGCATTGTCCCAACACAGAAAATTTCTATTCAGTAGTGACGGCTTCTTCCTTCATCTGCCCCATCCTCTGCTCTCCTCCTCCCTAATGCCACTTCTGGACTCCTCCATGGAGGGTCCCCCCCCCCTCAGTTACACAAATGCCAATTAATTTCCATACATGAAGTAAAAGGGGTGAAGAAGGGAATGGGAACTTCTTAAAGTGGTTACAAGAGGGTGACCCATTTGCCACTCATGAACAATTGACAGTATGATCAAAAATACAGTGTCATTGCTTGGTTAAAAAGACAAATGTGTACAAGTCTGTGGTGTTTGCAAAGTGCAATCAGCATGTTAATTTATTTCTTACCCATCAATAATCTTGTGGCTTGTGACCATCAAATTGTGCCTCGGGAAATCCAGGGAAGTCCCAGGGTATTTCCCAATGGCACATGAAGTGGGCAGACAGTATGTGTTTTCAGTCTGCCGTTGTCTCAGGGAACACAGTCCTGCCTAATAACACTTTTCTTTGGTAAGTCTTCAGGGTTACCAGAGGGAGCTCTGGGATGCAATTTCAGTGTTTCATCCAAGCATTTTAGGTCTGAAAGTAATTTGTTAAAATACCCGAGTGCAGGATATTGAGTTTCAGAGGGCGTCTTTCTAGCTACATTTCCTCGTGTTTCATCACCTCTGCTGAGCGTAGTGCAGATTCCTCCTGCAGGATGTTACCATCTATAAGTCAAATCCCACAGAAGACAGGTGCACACTAAAAGAATTCATCTGTCATTGTTTTGTCAAGTTTGAGTGGATCGAACTAGGAACATATCCATTAAAAGCACTTCTTTCCCTTAATGATATTTTTATGTTTATTAGACTTTATTACAGGTTATGAAATACAATGACTTATTCCAGCTTTTCTGAGTCCATTTTATTTTTGAAAAGACAGACAAATTTTCTGCCTCAGGATTTTGTCTTCTGAGATAGCAGAATAGACCAGCTGTGTATGATAATTTCTTTTTCCAGGTTTCTGAGGAAGTGTTATCACCTTGGGAAAATAATTGAATTATTCTGGATCTGAACTGCTTTATCCACAGACTGGGGTATCTCACACTGTAGAGGAGTGCTCAGGAGACGCAGCACTCTAACGTTTTTATGGTGGCAGCATGAGAATCGAGAGGTAGGCAGGCCATTCCTCTTTCACTTCTTATTTTAGCAGCCTGACAGGAGAGTTCAGGAATACAATTGATCAGCAAAACTTCAGCAGCATTTTGTTGAAATCTTTACTGGATATAAAATGTTTCAAATAAAGCACTTTGACTAATGACTCTGGCATGGAAACACGCCTTGATCCTAGCAGGCTGCTGAGATCCCGGTGCACACAAAGTGTATTGGCTTCCAAACTCCCTCCTATGTAGGAGGACACTCGAAGCCTGAAACTGCTGCAAGACCTCTCCAGGGCCTGCAGCTCCAGGGCAGACAAGGCAGCGGGAGGCAGGGGAGTCCAGGACTCCCAAGATACCCGATGTATGAGCAATCAACGAAACGCAGGACACAGAGTTGAGCAGGTGTGGGGTCCCCTTCCAACCAAATCCTGGGTGGGAAGGCCCTCCAGTACACAAGGAACAGTCCAAGAGTTGGTAGCCTTAGAGCTGGGGGCTCCAGCCATCATTTGAGCCCTGTGGGTGACCAAAAAAAGCACATCTTAAGTGGGAAACCTTGTATTGCAGCATTTTTTTTAATGCATCCACCTTCCAAGCCCCTATTTCTGTGTTGTAAGGAATACAGAATATTAATTTCAGTCTTATTTATTAAAAGAAACAGGAATCCTGAATCTCTCTGTTTCTCCTTTTTTTTTTTTCAAGAATGCAGGTTTTTAGTAAAACTTTAATCCAAAGGGGTACCAAATCCGTAAGTAATGTCTAACATTTTTAACGTTCTTTTAAAAGTCTATTATGTTTAACCATTGACATACTTTATAATCTTTGTTATTCCAGCTGAATTTCTGTTTATGAGCTTGTAAAGGAACAGCTCTCTGATTTGCTCACGCGGACACCTTCAGCGAGTGTTCCAGCTCTGCTCTCTGATAAAGCATCACAGGGCTGTCACAGCTTTAGCCCACCGGCAGCCCCATCACTCAGCTGTGGGATGAGCGCTGTATTACTCGTGGTTTAATGACACTTCTCCTCACAGTGTGCGGGTTAGCTTGACCTGCTCTTCTTAAGTCAGTCTCTGAGACAGAGGAGGATGAGTAGGGCAAAACCATTAGTTGCTTCCTCTAGCACTGATGTTCCATCCTCATCTGCAGAAATGGGTTGGCACTGCAGCGGAGTGCCCGCAATCGCATCCCAACGCAGCGCTGCTGGTCTGAGCTCAGAGGCGACGGCGCTCAGTGTCATGTGGTTCGTCCTGTGCTCCTCCGTATGTAACTGCTCGCGCTGTTGTGGCCTGTCCTTGTCCTGCTCCCAGTGAACACCCAAAGCAGGGACTAAGGACACGTGCAGGACAGCTTTCAGAGTGAACCATGTTCTTAACTTCCAGTGAGCTGAAAGGGATTTGTTTCAAGCTAGGAACAAGACACAGAAATGTGGCACTTCGTGGGGAGTGTCTGAGGTATTTTCCAGTTCTTGTATAGTGGAAGGGATTTAATCCTAAATCTAACTATTGCTTTCTTTTACAAAGATTGTGTAACTTCAGCCACGTTCCTTCCTCAAACAGGCAGTGTGCAGCCGTTGCACGCCAGCACAGTCCGGCCACAAACATGGCATGTTCCGCTCACATCGCTGCCGTCGGGAGTCAGCGTGTCTCGTGCAGAACCCGTGCTCCTGTCAGCCGGAGAGCTCAGCCACGGGAGCGCTGTGAATGCTTCAGCCTGGTGATCTTAGGCATCAAATATTGATAAATAGATGTAACTCATCTTTACCTGAATTATTCAGAATTAACAAGGAAAGAGAGAACTAGGAAAATAAGAGATCTCTTCAAAGCACCCTTCACTTTCTTGTAAGACCCAGGAAATTAACAGGAGTGCTTACTAACCCCCAGGTCCCATCCTTCTTACCCACAGTTATCGAGTAGGATTCCCAGCCACCTTTCCATAGCTGTATGATAATAGCTTTATTATTTCTGTAATTTAACTGTGTGCAGTGCTGACCATAGGAAAGTACTGTGCCATCGAATCTGCTTCTCAGTGTGGTTGAAATCAGCCAGGCGGTTCCAAAGTCACTGGGGGAAGGCTCCTCACAGCTTCATTACATCAGTTTTGTTTCCAAGGGAAAGAAAAGGCTAAAAATCTTCTCTGGGGCTTTACGTTGCTGTCTGGGGGTGCAGTGTGGTGTGTTTACGACTGAAGGGAGAACGCTTGGTGACGCACTGGGCTGCCAGTCCCGCAGGGCTCAGCCCAGGGAACACCACCAGTCTCCGCACAACTGTTTGGAAGCCCAGGCTGGTTGGACAGCATTGCTCTGTGGTCAGCTCCGCAGAGGTCCCCAGCTAGCCAGCTAACCCAGAGGTTCCCAGTGCAGGGTTTGTGCTGTGGGGGCGAGTGGGGGTTGCCTGACCCCGGCAGGCTCCTGGAGGCCAGGTGCTGTCCCAGCAGCAGATGACCCATGTGCAGCCCATTCCCTCATCAGCGGGGCCCTGGGGAGCAAAGGGCGTCACACCGGCCTCTGTGGTCAGGGCAGTTGGCTCCTTGGGGTGGAGCAGGAAAGAGGGGGATTGCTGAGGGCTGGTGTTCCCCTTTTTTGAGCTGCGGGTGAAGAAAGCCTATGTGAGCCAGTCCTGGAGTCTGAAATGGTGAGTTGTTTTCTCTGTTCCCTGCTTTTGCCTCCCTAGCACGGCTGAGCAGCAAAGCAGCGGGGAGCACGCGGGCTGCAGGTAGCCTAGGGTGGGGTTGTCCTGAGAGCTGCCTCTTGCCTTGTCCTGGCAATTGCTTGGGAAAAGTATAATTTCAATCAGAAATCTGCTTCCTGAAATGTTCCCCAGCTGGATTATTACCCAATCAGGTGTTCTAAATGGTAGGACATTCCTCAATAAACATGTCGTGATTACTCTTAATACGGGCCATGCCTGGCTGCACCGTGTGTGAAATGATCAGACGTGAGCTAAAAATGCCCACACTTTTCCCCTGAAAAAAGACTTGTGTGTGGCTGGTCTAATGGCAGTCTGAATGCTCTTGTTACGTGCCTGTATTGGAGAAGCACCTGAAAGCTCTAATTAAGTTTATTGTTCTGCTAATCACTGACCAGCTCTAAAATAATGTTCCCTGCCTGAAGAAATTGCAGTCTGTGGTAAGAGAAGGAGTGGATTTGAATAGAAGAGAAAGAGGGCTGAGGGCAGGAATTCATTGTCAGGTATGTGAGGTACAAGCGTTCACTAGTTATTAGCCCTTTTTAGAAAAGCAAGCAAAACTCTGCCTGCAGCCATCTCCAGCTGAGGTGCTGGGAGGTTTATATAAATCTATTAATAACTGAACTTATATAAATTTATGTAAGTGTTACTCCAAGACTGCAGTTCTCTAACAAAGACCGTTCAGTTTCATTCAGTACAGGATAATTTAAAAATAAATACAAGTCCCTGGTGAGTAGTGGTGATGACCTGGTCATTCAAGGTCTTCTGAGCAGAAGCTGTTTCTAAGCCAGCAGCAAAAGACTGTGATTCCACAGGAAGGTGCAGGTACAGCTTCAGTGGAAGAGAAAATTGGCCGAGGAATCTGGCTGGGAGATCTGTAGAGTGGTTGTGGCTCTCCCGGTGGTTCTTTCTGGTTCCCTGGCAGCCCCTTCCCCCAGGCCTGCTGTGGTCTCAGGAGAGCCTCGTACAGGCAACAGTAAGAACAGTCTAGGTAATCCGTGTTTGTGCCTAGAACTATTCACTTCTGAATGTAGTTCAGAAGAAAGCATGAAGTGGTGAGGAATAGGTGATGCTCTAATTTTCTCAGGACCAGGGAATAGCCTCTTATGTGTTGTAAATGGTTTTCTTTGAATGTGACAGATTTGGGATTTATCCTGCCCCATTTTTGGAATTGTTTAAAGGTCAGTCTGTACACCTCAGATGGGTGGTTAAGAAATTAAATGGAAACACTGCATGGCCATACATCAGTCTGCACACCCCACTGGTGGCTGTGAAGGTAGATTCGGTTTGTAAGTGACACCGGATCCTGGGTTCTCCCTGCCAGGTTGTGCGGTGGCAGCTTGAAAGGCAGTCTGCTTCCCTCCCCTGGGCAGCGGGTTAGGGCAGCCTCGGGTGTGGGGCGAGTTCAGGTGGGCTGCAGCCACGCAAAACCATTGACGGGCTTGTGCTGGGGAGGAGAGAAGAGGTCACTGAGTGGGGCTGGAACCTTACAGGAGGGGAGCTTCAACAGGAGGCGTGTAAGAGAAATGAGTAGCCTTGCGCAGGAAAACGAGGGAGCACCTAAAGGAATGGACAGACTGAAATAGATGAAGACACTGAAAGACAGTTAGGTTTGGGTGTTTATTTTCATAGCTCTGATTATATCGTGTGTGGGGTCTGGCTGAGAAGCATGATTTATTTTAGGAGTCTCATTGAGAATATTCTCCAGGTCTCACTTGAGCTGTTGCATCATTTTTCATAGTGAGAAGATAAGCCCCGTGATCCAGGATCTGGTGGGGCGTGCAGCAGCTTCTGAAGAGGTTCTGGGAGAATCGCGCTGTTAGGTGGGCGGGGGCTGTCGGACCGTAGAGTCCTCTTTCGCGGGAAAGAGTTAAAGTGAGAACGTCTGAACCCCAAAAAGCATGACTAGGAGTGCAGAGCTGGTGAGATACCGCTGGAATCCGGTTATTCCTCACGGTTTGGGGGCATGAGATATCCAGAGAATGAAGGCTCTTGCTGAGGTCTGGTGAGTGTCCCAGCAGGGTGCTGGCCAGGACTGGAGAAAGAATGCTGCTGAGTTTCACCTGTGTGATGCTGACTTCCAGTCTTGTTCTCCACAGAACAAAGAGTTTGTTCCCCTCAGTGAGAAAATGTTCTGTGTGGGTGCACAGAACATGTTTTCTTGCATTTCTGTTAGTAGGCGGGGGCTTCAAACGTAGCGTTCTGTGGTGTATTTAACATGTTCAGAATGGAGTGGATCATACGATGGGTCTTGTGGGGTCCACGACTACAGACCCTGAGATACGCTGTGCGTTTCTAACCTGAGCAGCTGTTCCAGAAAGGCTGGAAAAGGGGGTAGAAAGGTAAAAAGGGGGTAGAAAGGCTGGGAAAGGGGGTTCTGAGAGCAGCTGCTGCAGCAGCCCTTGTGCAAGCTGACCCCCAGCAACCACAGAAGGGGCATGTAAGCGTGCTGAGGCGTGCTTTTTCTGTGCTTTTACAGTTAACTATTGACCAGCCCCTGCTTACACTTAACTCTTATGCTTCTTTCCTACTGTTCTTTGTCAGCTGTAAGGAAAAAGGTAAAAGAGATGAGGAAACCGAAGTGTACAGCCAAGTATTTGGAATTTCTGAGTTCTCTGTCTTCCTCATGCTCTTGCAAATAACTTACAACAAACCCGTCAGCAATATCTGCTGATTTGGGGGCAATGGTTTGTTTTTTTTTTTTTTTTAATTGCCATTATTTTAAGTACCTTTACTTCTGGTTTGCTACATGCTCGGGACTTTCTGTGGAAAGTAAAGCCACCCTGTTTGGAGCGCTCCGCACGGAGGACTGGCGTTTTGTACGTGGGGTGTAAGAGCACAGTGGTGTCGCAGCTGATCGCCTGTTGCAACACAGGCGGGAGACGCGGTGTTCGCGTTATGGGCTGTTCGTGAAACCTGCGGAAATGGGTATTGCTGTGGTGAAGGGCTCCTGGGAGGGAAGAGATGGCTTCTCTGCCTCTGCTTGATTGTCTGGGGAGGCTTTCTCCAAAAAACCCGGCAGCGATGAGAGCCGGTTGAGAAGCTCCCTTTAGCCGGGCCGAGTCTGGGCTCACCAGCACAGTTCCAGTATTTCAGCTGGATTTTGTTCCTGTGAGCAGCATACCCAGCTGCAGAGCAGAGATGTTTAACCAGGAGCAAGACAAACTTCCATAAGCTGCTTAATTCTGGCTTGGGACTGCTCCTCCAAATCAATTGAAATAATTACTTAGAACCTGTAGAGGAAAAGGATGTAAAAAGAAAATTAAAATCTAATTAAATGGAGGTAGAAAGTAGTGTCTGAGTAGACAAATCTTAAGCCTTAGCAAATTTTCAAAGGTTATATTATCCTTTTTGTCCCTGGAAGTCTTTCTTTTTACTTTTCTCCCATCCTCTTGTATTTTTGTCATTAGTTTTCAAGGATTTTTAAAAGTATTTTTATATCTCTCTATATAAATATTTACATATATGAATTATATTTTTTTCTTTTTTATATATATTTTTAAAAATGACCCAGCGCAATCGACTGAGCTACCCTGGCAGTGTCAGTGTCTTGACCAGGAGCAGGACGTTACTGCTGTTCTCCTCAGAGCAAGAACTTTACCTGTAGCGTTTGCAGCTGGATTTCAGCTCGGGCACCTGTTGTGCCTTCCCTCGCTATAGACTGGGTCGTTGTTCTCCTCCGTTGGATGGCAGGGCTGCATTATACATCCACTGTGGTGCATGAGGTAATTCGTGTGCAGTCTGAGCTAAGCTCCTGTCTCCATTTCATTAATTTCATAGTAATTTAACTGCTCCCCTCCGTGGAATTGTAATGTTGAGGAGTGGAACTCCTGATACTTCGGGGGGTGGGGGAGGAAAGAAGAAAAAAGACTTCTCTGAGAGTGCATTTTTATAACTTAAAGGTAAAAATACTTATAAAAATAGTTTTGTTTTGTCTTGGGAATGGGGAGTTATGTTTAAGTAGGAGGTCATTTTAAAGGATTCGACACTGGCAGTACAGAAATGTACTTTTTTGTTTCAGTGGGACTCTAGATCAAAAGCCGAGATCGTTGTGGGTTGGGGAATTGGGCTTGAACCTCCCCTGGGGAGGTGGTACACGGCAGAGGGAGAGGAGAGCCTTGTGTGGGGGTCAGGGTGTTTAAAGCAGTTTTCAGAGGTGAAACAACACGAGAGAATAGTGCCCATGTACAGACGCCAGAGGAGGAGTGAAGACGGCGCAGGCTTGTACAAGGCATGGCACACACGTGTGCCTGCTCCCCAGCACAAACACCCCCCTTCTATGTAAATCTGCTGGTGGAAACGGGGTTTTTTTCTGCCTCAAGAGCAGGATTATAGTGGATCAACAAATTTATCCAACTTCTGCTTCTGTATATTCCAAATATTAATATGTCAGCTGATGAGGGGGTTAGTGACGCACTGTCAAATAGTTAGGGTGTCGTGGAGCCCTGCTCCGTTCCCACTGCTCTAGGGCAGGTGGCTGCGTTATGGATAATTTAGATAGTCTGCAGGGGAACTAAAGCAGCGACTGTGAAGGGGAATGTGGCGTGTTGTCCCCCCAGACCAACGAGTGGAGCACTCGTCTGCTGGAATAGCTCCTAACGGCTGTTTAGCGGGCAGCCAGTGGAAAATATAAAACGCTTCAGGGAACTGAGAATCTTATTCTGTGTTATTAATGTTTATGGTCTGGGCGAAGAATAGGGTGAACTAATGCCGTCTGTACCGAGGGGTGAAAACCTGAGGCCAGAGGAAAGGGAGGAGAAGATCAGTATCTTCTTTTAGGCAGGGCTCTTTTGGAGGAGGGGATTGCTTGTGTTGGATGGGGTTTTTGTTGAGGGTGGAGGGAGGTGGTGTTGATGGTGGGTGGAAGTAGTAGCTAGGACAGCTGTTGCTGTTTCAGGAGACAGTGACTTCTGCTGTCTAATGGTCACCACAAGTGTCTTGTTGGTCACTCAGGATGATAATCCCTGGTTTGTAGGAACTCAGACACTTACAAAGGACTGAGGGTAACAGAAGAGGGTTTTGTAAGAGGACTGTTTTGCACCCTGAAGCTGGCTGAGTTCACCACAGGGTGCTGGAGTCCTCTGGGAAAATGAGAACACCAGTTGTGTGTGCTGAGAAGTGATGGGGCTCACAGGGTAGGTTTCCACTAAGGGATTTTGGAAGCTTTCACATTCTCTGGGTTGTTTGATTTTTTTTTTTTTTTTGGTGTTTTTTTTAAGAGCAAAGAAGCTAAAGTAAAGGCAGCTTTGCAGTGTAAATGTTATTGATGTATATAAATTGGATCCAGAGGAACTTATTGATCTGGGAATGCACATCTCAATTTATGCCTAAACCTTTCTCAGGCTCATGTACTAGTGTTAGATGTGATTGTGAGAGGAAAAACAAAATTATGATGTCTAAAAGCTACCAGAGTCTAGGAGGGCTGTGGAAGGAGTCCAGCAGGAAACCTTTTCTTCCCAGTTCCCCACATACAAGCCCTGGAGGGGACTTCGATCTCTTCTGAAGTAGATTTCCCAAAACAGTGTCATGTGTGAAGGGGCTGCCCTTAGGACGCAGAGAGGAAGGCTTTGGAGACTACACAAGACTTTGAGCAGGATGGTATGATGGTTGCCTCGGGCAAGTCCTTCTGTTCCTTCCCCCTCAAAGTCCTGTCAGCTCTTTGCTCCATGTGCCACCGCTCTCCTGCAGACAGATGTCACACATATGCTGTGCAGGTGGTATTGCTTATTTTGGAAGTATCTTCCAAATTGTGTGTAGCGTTCCCTCCCAATGCCTCCCAGTTCTTGATCAGATTAGGAGTCTGCATGACTTCCTCAAACTCTGTGTTTTGAAACATGTGAATGAGAATGAGGGAACTGATTAGTGCTCCAGCCTAACATGGGGACACCTCTAATATCCTGATTCAGTGCTTGTGTGTCTTTCCCAGAAAAATGTCACGCTGAAATCACTGGGCTGGGGTGGGTGGTGTTTTTGTTTGGAGAGGACTATTTCTGAATTTATTGCAGGATATTTTCACTCCTAAAGCCTGCAGTGATTTGTTTGTCATCCCCCTCCCCCCACCCCCCAAAAAAAAACCCCAACAACTATATGGCTTTACCTTTAGGGTGCACTGCTTGGGTTTTTTTTGAGGACAGAAATGCCTTTAGTAGGATTCTGCAGCGTAATTCCACTTTCTAGCCAGCATTGCCTTCTAAGGCTGATCTTAGCCTTTGGGACAGCCCATAAAACAAGATTTTCTCCCCTCCATCTCCTAAACACCGGCCCATGGTGTGCTGTGTGAGCAGCCAGATAAAGGCCAGCTGAGAGTTCTCGGGGCTGTAACAAAAGGAGCAGACATAGCTGATGGTGGTTCAATAAGAAATTAAACCACTGTCTGCCGATAAGGTTTACCTCATCCTTTTTCTTCAGGCAAAAATTGACCCCTGATGTTCTTGATGCCACTACATCTCTGGTGTCAGGTTGCTGTGAACGCACTGTTCAATGCTAACGAACACAGCGGCTGTACGTACATTTACTGTTCATGTCTCTAATTTGCTACGAGAACAGGGAGGGGTGTTGCTGCCGCTTGGCAAAGGGAGAGGCTGTTTCAAAGATTAATGCTGAACTTTCTGTTGGGAATAGGTCTCTGGGCCTCTTCAGGTAGGCTGTGTTCTGTATGTAGCTGAAACCATGGCTAGGAGTGAAGCTGCAGAGGCAAGAATCCTCTTCAGCAGGTATTGATGGGGAGAGTTGGCTGGTCCTGTCCTTTTAGCCACAAACCTATCTGGGGCCCTTCTGATGAGAGAGGCTTCTGCCTGGCTCCAGAAGCAGCCTTAGGACCCGCAAGAGGCAGTAACTGCGATGCTCCTTGGCCAAAGACCAGCTTTACTCACCTTGGGTATTTCGTAACCATTCTCTCTTTTAACGAATAGTTGAGGTTGGGACGAGCTTCTGAGTGCCTAGTCCAGCCTGCCCCAGCCAAGCCGAGCCAGCGGGAGCAGGTTGCCCAGATTATGAGCATCTCCAAGGATGGAGACATTACAGCCTCTCTGGTCCATTTCAGTGTTTGACCACCTTTGCAGTAAAAAAATTGTTCTTCTGTGCTTCAGTTTGTGCCTATTGCCTCCTGTCATCTCACATGGCACCGCTGAGACAAGTCTGGCACCATCATTTTTTACTCCCTCCCACTGGGTATTTATACATGTTGATGAGATCCTCCCCCTGCCCCCAAACCTTCTTGTCTCCAGGCTGAAGAGTGCCAGCTCTCAGCCTTTCCTTGTGCAGGTGCTCGAGGCCCTTTGCTGGACTCGCCCCAGGAAGCCCGTGCCTTGTGTTGGGGTGCACAGAACTGGAGCCGTCGCTCCAGATGAGGCCTCGCTGGTGCCCAGCAGAGGGGATCGCCTTCCTCTACCTGCTGGCCATGCTGCTCCTAATGCAGCCCAGGGGACTGCTTGCTCTCTTTGTGGCAGAGAACAAATGTAATTTCTAATCTTATAAACAGGGAATGCTTGAATGTTAAGTATAAAAAGATCATCTGTACTAAATAGCACTTACCCTTATGGATTAAGAGAAGAATCTTTCAGCTGCTGTCTAATCACCACGTCAGTAATGCTGAACAAGACATGACTTCTGTAATGTCTTATTTCCTATTTGGTGCTGAAATAATTGGGGGAAAAAAAGAGTGACAAAACAAGCTGAAATGACATTTCTATCCTTGCCCACCCCCTTTTCTTTTTTAAGCTGAAATGAAAAAATTCACTTGTAGAAGGGAGGAAATATTGGGGATTTTTGTCTAAATGTATTTGATTTCAGTAAAACCAGAACTTTTATTTCATCAGAATATTGCTCTCCTGATTGATAGGGAAGGCACCAGGTGAGACCTTCAGCATTCATTGTTTAGACACCAAGAGCCAGATCTGTGATTATCACAACCTGGCTCCCCAGCTAAGGAGATGTGCCCTCACTGCACCCTCTTAAGAGTGGGGAGAACACAGCCTTGTGTTTCGGGTGCTCTGTGAAAACGTGGTGTGGTCGATCCTTGTCCTGTTCGACCTGGGGCTGTGGATTTGTGGGAGGGTAGTTCTGAACCTTGCGATTGTCCATCCTGGAACTGGGCTTGCATGGGGCACTTGTAACCTCAGGTAGATGGTACTTCCCAGGATCTCCTAAAGGGGGCTAGCTCATGGAAGACAGGACTCTTGTCAGTCAGAATTTAAAAGCCCCTCCAGGAGAGGCTGGTAAAGCTGGCAGTCAGCCTACAGAGCCTTTGTGATCTCAGGTACAAATCCTCCTTGGATTCCTTGTGGGACTCTGCAAAAGGAAAATCACCCAAACTGCCCTTGATCCTTGCCTTGGTGGAGACTGCTCCCGAGGACAGGAGGCGCTATCCCATGACATCTGCCAATGACAGCGAAGGTTCCAGAGGTGGGCACTGAGGTACGGAGAAGTGAGGGGTATTGTCTGGTTTGAAGCACGGTATTGAAGGTCTGAGCACATGCTTCCTTTTTGTGGTCTAAGTAATACCCAGGACAGCTGTCCCAAGGCCTGATTCCCTCCCTCGGGGGGTTACCTCCTCTTCTGCCCTGTCTGCGGGGTGGGGTGTGCAGTCTCCTTGGCGAGAGCAGTGCCGTCGTTATGGGGTGACCATGCAGGAACAATTCCAGACAGACAGTGTCCTGGTACAGCGGGGCACCTCTGTTCAAGTCTCTTAAGCTCTTACATACAAAATATTATCATGGCATCAACAAAAACATCAGGGATTTCTTTAAAATGCTGTCCTCTAGAAGAGCCTTGCTGAGGGCAGATAGCCAGGAGACCTTGGCCGGATGATCTGCTTTTAGGCAGTGGGCAGTGACTGATCCACTGGGCTTTATAGGTTTATTTAAATTAGATACATGCAGGCAGTGCATTATTTATAGCCAAAAGCATGAATAATTTGGCATGCCCGCTCTTAGGTATCCAGCTTGTGCCAGAAGCCTGCACAAGACACCTGCTCTCAGAATTAGGAAGAGACTGTCAGGTAACAGCCTGGTTTGCCTGTGTGCTCCGCTCTGCTCCTCCTTTTGTGCCTGTCTAGCTTGGCTCTCTTGGCTGCGGAAGAACAGCAGAAGATGTGTTCTCTGCGTTACTCCCTTCAGCGGGAGGTGACGTGCTGCGTCTAAAACAAATTCTGTAAATCTGTGTAGGATCAAGGCATTAATTTAATTTCTGTTCCATTGTGATGGAGTCAGGCATGTCACAGGCACGTGGCAAGGGGACAGTACAGTGCCCTGCTTAACAAATCTCGTCTGCTGGGCTCCGCGGCAGTACTTACTGGTACCCGGAGCCCAGCAGCATGCTGAGATGGATCTGTATGTTGGTGTTGCCACCATAAATCCAGAATAAAGTCTTGTAAAGAAGTGAGAAGGGAAGAAATAGATAGGAAATTAAATGTATGAGTGCACTGGTTTGGCTTGGGCTGCCTACATTTAGCATTCTCTGATAACTACAGAATCAAAACAGTTTTTAAATAATGGGATGTTTATTTCTGTAAAACCCTATCTGTAAAGGTGCAATAGTGCTCCTCTGCTTATCTGGGAACCAGGGCACTGCAAGACTAATGCAGAAGTTCTCTGGACGGAAAGAGCCTGGTGTAGCCTATGTTTCCAGGGCTGGCTTCTCGGAATAGGAAGTATCTAGAAGCCATTGCAGGGCAGAGCTGTATCACACCTGGTGAAGATCAGGGCCCAAGAGCTGCAGTTCCTGCCCCGCGTGGCTGGTCAGGTCGTGTGGAAGCGAGCGAGTCAGAAGGTGCCTGTGCCTGATGGCAAACGGAGGAGGAAGGGTAGCTAGATGACTGAGAACGTTAAATGAGCAGATGGTCCACGCCCATCCGAGAGAGACTGGCTCAGGTGAGGAGGGAAGAACGGACGAAAGCTCTGCAGGGCTGCTGTGCGTCATTGGTGGTTCACCCCAGAAACCATCGTGCCTCTTTCAGGAGCAGGGGGGATGTGCACAGGCCTGTTCCGCCTGTGCCTGTTAGCAACCCGTGGCTAGTCACAGGGTTTGGCAGAGCTTTGCTCCGAGCACATCTCACATTCTGCTCTTGGACTTCAAGATCCGTGGGTGCATTGAAGGCAGCAGGTCTGTGGTTAGGAGCGGAGCGGGGCCACCCCGTCCCCCCTGCCCCCGTGCAGCTCCATGAATGCCCAAGCGTGACCGCCGAAGCAATCAATGTCTGCAGTTACACCACCTCTGGCACACCTTCCTCCGGGGTAAAGCGGGGCCCTCGCTTCTCAGGGCTCTCCATTTGGCAAGTTTTTACCCAGCACTAATACTGAGGGTTGAAGGGAATTACTAAGCAAAATATTTGGATTTATGGACTCTTCCTTGTGAGACCTGTTCCTGTTGAGCATCGTTCAGAGCTGGAAATAAGTTAAACAAAGACACTGTAATCATGCAGCGTGTTGGGCATGACCCTGTGCTGTAAGGTCTTCCAGGAACAGCTCTCATCTGGGGCCATGACTCAGGGCTTCAGCTTAAGCTTTGCTGCATGTGTTCCTCTCCAATTTCAACACCCCCTGATATATATTTGCTCCTTTTGTTCCTTGCAGGTTTTCACCTAACCACTACTTGTCAATCCTTGTGACGCTTTAAGGCTCAACTTTCATAGTGTCTCCCTTGAACCAGGGCAGTGATTGTCTCAGAGCCTCTCTTACACTCACCGTGGTTTACCGTCAGCGTGAGGGTGAGAGCATGGATCCTTCCACAGATATATCCGTGACAGACCCCTGCACAGCAATTCAGCCCAGTTTCTGCACCTGATTTCTTTGATGAGCAGAACTGGGCTGGGTGTTATGGGATGACAAAGCCAGAGATTTGAGATATTTCTGTATCCGATATTCCTGCTTCAAACTGAGAATTGTTTGAAGTTTCTGAACAAAAGACCCTACAGCGAAGTATCAGCTGAAGTGAAATATTTTATTTAAACTTTAACTGCTTCAATTTCAAAGCAATCTCTCTAAACCAAAGAAAGACAATTCTCCATTCTTAAAAACATCAGATAAAAGTGTTAGATGACTTTGCAATGCTTCAAGATGCAAATTTAAAAAGACATTGAAACTCTGCCTTCTTCCCCAAAAATCCCCTCTGCAAATTGGTGAATTCCCATGAGGCATCTTATGGAAACACTTTCTGAGCAGCACCCTTAAACCTTGGCTGTCCTTGATTTCTCCTGTGGTGCTCATCCTGGACCAGTGTAACCATCTGGGCTCTGGTGACACTCGATTAATTCTATTCTGCACCGAACTGTGGCCAAAGCATGTTGGGTACATCCATACTGCCCAGCGAGGGGCTGAGCAGAGGGACCTGTGCATGTCACAGCACCGGCAGCAGAGCTGTGCCGGTCCAGTGCTGAGCCGGGTGCTGTGCCTGCTGAGCAGGGCACGCAGGTCCGTGTGGAGTGGAGCCCCTGAGCAGAGCGGGGCTGCTCCCGACAGCCCAGCTGGGGACACTTAGAACCAGGGGTGTGCAGGTATGGAAGCCTCGACTTTGTGTGGTAGGTCCGGCCTGTGTGTGGTGGGATGCTGCGGAATCGCACACAGCTTTGTGTGGTCGTGGGTACGAGGGGCAGCTGAGCTGGACTCCAGCACAGCTCTGCTCCCAACGGGTGCTCTGCTCAGCACGCTTGGGATGTCTCGGTATGTGCCAGACAGAACAGACAATTCTCTCTCCCCGTTCGGCAGTGCCGGGTATGTTCCCTGCACAGTAACAACCACACTGGACAGCCTGAGACTAACATCACTTTAAATGAGGAATCTTTGCCTTGTGCTGAGAGAGAAGTGCTGGGGAACCTCCTCCTGGGAGGCAGCGGGGACAGAGCAGAGCAGCACAGAATGAGTTTTAAAGACGTTTTTGCTGTGAGTTGAACTCAGACTGGACTCCTAAAATGGAGTGTTATTTTCCTGTATTTCCCCAAGACAGGCTGCAGCTTGCTTTTCGAACTGCCGCCTTGTCTCCTGGCAGCATCTATTGAGAGCCAAAAGGGCCGAAGAGGGAGCGGATGAACAGAAGTTGTTCAGCTGTCCCGTTGCTCAGAGGACCAGCAAAATAAGGAAGGGAAGAGCCTGGAGATGCTGCTGGGGTCCGAGTGCTGCAGGGCTGTGCCTGGTGGAGGCCACAGAGATACGACTCAAAGCTAGTGCTGCAGGCTGTCCATTGGCAGCAAGAGTGCTTCCCCTTCCCAGTCACCCTGGCTAACTGGTGTTGATGGGCTGTGGGGACTCCTGTGTGGGGACGGGTTTTTCATTGTGGTGTGATGCCAAGCAGCCCCCGGCTGTGCACAGTGAGCTGTCTGGCAGAACCTCTGAGTTCTGCTGCTGTGTGTTTCCCTGCATGAAGTCAGGTGGGAGAAGGGGGGTAGAGGAAAAAGGAATAACCTTAAAACATCTAGGGGTTGATGTAAAAAAAAAAAAAAAAAAAAAAAAAAGTCATGTTTGATACCCATTCCTTCCCTTTCTCCTGTGTTCTTGCCCTGCTGGTCGGGGCACTCTGGTGTAAACCCAAAACGGATCAGACTGAGGTGTTCTTATTGTATGCAGTTTCTTTAAAGAGAAGGGGGCTGACTCTTGCCCCCGTGGCCCTTAAGGTAGTCCAGTACCTGCGGCTCTTTTATCTCCTGTGGCTCTCGCACGGAGTGAACTTCTTTAGGTACTAGGCCAATACTACAACCGCTTGTGCTCAGCAGGGTGCCCATGGGATGTCAACCTGGCGCTCAGCGACTCACAGGTTAGTGAGCGTTAGACACTGACACTGGACTGAACCGACCAGGCTCCCGCGGGACAGGGCTATTGCCCAGAAACGGACCATGTCTCTTCCCCTGTTCCCACGGCTCCCCTTGGAGCAGGACAGGTTCAGAAGCAGGTGGTGGAGGGGGCGAGGTGATGGTGAGCACGGGGGAGAAGGTTCTCCTGGTCTTGTTTGCCAGGCGTTATTCCGGCTGCCAGCCCTGTGCAGGGAGAAGGCACAGAGCCCCGCATAAAGGCTTATGAAACAAAAGCGATTTCTTCTGAAAGTTTCCTTCAGCCACGGTAACCCCTGGCTCGGCGGGTCGAAGTGACGCTCATCGCTATGACTTGGCAGTTTCCTCCCAGCTTTCTGTGCTGGCGCCACGTGCTGTTGGGATCAGCGGTACCCTCGTCCTTACGCCCAGGCCCTGGCAACCGTGATGGTGGAAATGCCAGTATGTCACTTCTCATTGGTCTCCTGAGACGAGAAGGCCCCTTGTTTCCAGAAAGGCACAACAACTTGTGTCAGCTCGTTAAGCTGGCGCACTGCTGATTCAGGCACTGAGCAGAGCACTGTGTCCCAGCTCCATAATGGCCTGTCCCCTCTGTTCCCTAGGGGGTAATGGGGATAAGTTCCTGGAGGGAAAGGTCAAAGAACCCAGGAAAGATGGTAATTGTCAATCCAAATTAAAACTGAGGCTGGAAATGTAAGAGTTGAGTAACTGGAAGGGAGAAAAAAGAAAATCTGTCTCAGGGAGCACGTGTAAGTGTGAAGCTCAGGACAGGCTGTGCTTTCTGCCTGGAGCCGTGTCCCTGGAAGGAAGGAAGGATTTAATAGATTGGGAGCAGAATCTGGTCACAGCTTTATTAATTCATGTTCAGGACTGAGAGGGGAAACATTTATCAAAATACCATCAGGAGGAAATGCAAAGTGAGCAGTGGAAGAGCTTAGGCCATGTATTTTGCAAGAGGGAGCAGGTAATAGAAGAGCTGGCTCAAGGAGGTCAAGCAGAACAAGTCTCTGAAGGATTTGCCTGGTTTGGATCATAGGTAGTAAAGTGGCTTCTGAAAGCATGTAGGGCAGATGTTTGGGATGGTGGATCCTGGTGCGTGCTTTATAGGGCTGAGAAGGGATGGGTGCAGCATTTGTGCTGTGTCTGCCTGGGTCTGTTCAGCCTGAGCAGCTGTGGCCAGGAGGGTCTCCAAGGGGAGAGGGCAAGCGCCTGCCTTCAGAGCTGAAACAGCAGCGGTGAAATCGGGACGGGCTGCTCAGTTCTGCAGGGAGATCGTGTCTGGAGGGGTGGGGAGGGTTGGTTCACAGTAATGTTCCTTTGATCTCTTGAAAGTAAAACGAACTAACTTCTGCCGATGGGAACTGCCGCCCCAGTTCATGTGCTTAACTGGATGAAGGATCTTGGTACAGCTGTAGTTTTCATAACCCTGCTCTCCCCTGCGTGCTTCGCCTGACTTTCCTTTCGACTTTAATAGTTGTGCAGGTTGCTGACAAGCTGGAATGGCCTCACCATTCAATTTTCCCATTAATTGGCAGACTAGGAAAACACTTCTATTTTCTGAGCACTGCTTTTGCTGACTGGTTGCATCGATTTGGTAATTTGAAAGCATCTATTTAAAGCCCTCTCATCATAAAATATAACTATTGAGTCATGCTTCTAGTTTTCTGTATCGGACAAAAAGCTGAGGGGTTGAGCAGCATTTGTTTGTGGGTTTGTACACCTTTTGCTCTGATAATCATGAACCAGCTAGGAAAGCTGGCTTTTCTGGGGAAATTAAAGTTTTATTGCAGAATCGTGCAAAAGTGCAGTTGAAACTGAGTACCTGGTGCCAGTAAAGAGCGTGACTTCTTGCTCAAATTGGCAAAACAAATCCCGAATGCATTTATTTTTGAGACTTGTGGCCCCGTGCCTGCTGTGGCAGGCCTTTGGCTTCACTTACAACCTACAGCGCACCAAGACTGATTCTTTCTGGGACCAGAAAATCCAAAATACCATCAGAAAGTGTGAGCTTGACTAAACTTCCCAACATCTAGCCAGAGCTACACAGGAAGTTTGAGATTTGTAAACTGCTGTATCCCAAACATCACCCAGTTGAGAGTCTACAGTTAACAGTTCTAAAAGCACATGTGGAAGTTAGTGGCAGTTATCTCCTCCTGTCTTGACATTTGGTTAAAGTTCATGGACTCTTCCTTGGTCTTCTTAACCAGGAAGAACAGCTTTCAGGAGACCTTGACTGCACAGCAGCCTCCTGACACCTTCCTCGGATTGTTTGTGCCAGTGATACTGGATCCTGCTAAGTTCTGCCAGTTTTGTTAGAGTGAGTGTAACTGGACCCCCTGAAGACACACAATGCTGTTTAAACCCCTCCCTGATCCCCACCACAGTCTTGTTCTCTCCCCACCGCATCAGAATCAACTGGATGGTTTTCCCCTGCGTTTCCTGTTCCAAAAGCAATAGTGACATTTCCAAGGCAGCATTTACTTTAGATACTGTTTACACCAAAACCTGTATCGACAGAGGGCAGATGATCTTCTGACATAGCAAAGTTTCAGTACAAGTGAAGTCCGTGATCGAGGTGTCTGCTAACACACTGTCTAGGCATTTGCATTACTTAGCTGCTTTAATAGGGACACTTCAGCAGTTCATTGCTGAATGAATTGAATTTGTATCTCTTCTACTCTTCACTTAATAGCGTGCCTCTCTAAGCCCTTGAGTAGCATTCAACTGCTGTACCAGTTTAAAGAGAGCTTCTAGTAAGTTTGGAGTAGCTTTTAGTCTTTGAATTCAGGCACGAAGTGGCCTTAAGGAGCAACTTCTGGTACACACGGACTACCCTTAGCAGAGTGATAAAGGCCTCCCTGGCCCTAGCACTAACAGCACCTAAAGGCGGTGGCATGGTCACCCGTGTGTCCCAGAGGGAGTGTGTTCACCATGCCCAAAGCTGCTGGCAGCGGTGCTGCTGCAGCCTCGCCTCCCGACCCAGAAGGTGGGTGTTGGGTGCCCCACAGCAGAAGTATATGCTCAGCGTTACAAGTGAGTGGGTTTTATGATGGGTGCTCTAGTTCTCAGTGTTCTGTATTTTTATATATGTTCTTACATTTATTTTTTCTTCCCTCCCATTTTCATTTGAGGTGACTGATTTATGTACTTTGTTTATAGCAAAACCCGCTTCCAAACACCTTTTAACTCTTACACTTCACGTTGTGAGCAGATTGTGTGGTGACACGCTTTGCTCTCTCTGTAGTCTGGTGTATGTTAGCATGTTCCAAAGGCCGGGCAGGATTTTGCTGGGGCAGAAGCATCTGCTCTGCAGAGCGGTAATTACAGGTTCCAGTTTAGAGAGTCTAATAGCTGTAATCCTGCAGAAGAATGCAGACTTTTCACATGGGGCCAGCACCTAAATGTCTCTGTACCTGGGGTTGAAATATCTCGTAATGAGAGTAAGCCCTTCAGAAAACCCTTGTAACAGGGAAGAGTGGATGTTCAGACACTGCATATAAAATAGCATTACTCATGTTGCAACAGCCAGCACGATGCTGGTGAGCAGCGTCACGCTGTTGAAGGTAGTGAGCATTCAACAGTTAGTTAAGTTTCTTTTTGTGCTCGTTTTCAGACATCTTTAAGTGAAGTGGCATGTTCATGGAAGCCTACCTGTGGCAGATGGTACGTGCTGTCGTGGAGGGATTCGTTGGAGTGGTTGAGGCATCAACAGCCTGTCTGTAGCTCAAAATGGGACTCAGGTCACAGCCCAAAGCATGTTTGGGCAGGGGATTTTGGATCCTCGTCTAAAGCTGTATTTGCGTATGGACAAGTATTCCAGGAACTGTTATTAGCAAGAAGAGCCGTTGCTTTCGCTGTGCTGGGTGTAAAACAGACTGCCTGCATCACGTGTGTCTCTACAGAATAAATATGCTCATGTCCTGCTGCCACATTCCTCATTTTTCCAGTGAGAAATCAGAGGGATTAAGACTCTTAATTAAGACACCAGAGAAAGGAATGGTTGACTTTGCCAGTGCAAATTAGTTTGAACGCAAAGAGTTTCCACTGTTCTATTTGCTGTCAGGGTAGACAGTTTGATTTAATCACTTTACTTCCTTGAGACAAAGGACTAATATTGCTTTTGAGAGGGGAGAGGGACACCGAGTGCATGTTAGGTGCACGTTCAAGAGGTACCAAAAGTGTTCTGTTTGAGGGGAGGAAGGCTCTGGTTAAAGCAGGTGTGTTTGTGGAGGCTGAGGGATGCTGTGCACCCTGTACGAGATCAGGATTGCTGAGTCTTTCTCCCTGGGCTACACGAGATCGAGCTGTCTCGAGTCCCTCTGGGTTGGTAACTCTGGAAATCTATTGAGGACGTTGTATGAAACTGGTTTTGTGTGAAACACTGCTTTGTCAGGTTGAGATGAGACTGGTACAGTGCAGTTTAAACTCACACCTGGATGAGTGATTCTCCCTTTCATCCTCGGTCTCACCACAGTGCTCACAAGGTCAGGAATTAAAGCAAAAAGGTGACCTTCATACAGAGGTGTACAGCTCAGGAGATGGTACCCTGCCCCAACATGTCTCATAGACCCTGGCTACGGCTCTGCCTCTCCAGTCTGATGTCACAGCAATATTACTCTCTAGTATGGCTGTTGGAAGAGCCCGTGGTTTGCCAGTCCCCCTTTTGATATTTTATGGGAAGTGAACTGGTGCTAGCTCAGTGTTCTGGTTGGAAACTGGCAGCGTGGTATGAAACAGAGAGCCCTGCTGGCCACAAAACCCGAGTGCTTCTGCTGCTTATTTGGGGGAAAAAATACCAAACCACAAGTTCCTATCACTTGTACTTTCCTGAAATGTGCTCACAGTCCTGAGGCTGTAAGTAAGGCTGTGTCTGGGAAGGAACTTGATGTCCGTTGTACTTTCATTGGAGTGTCTGTGGCTATAAGGTGCTGGCAGATCCTTCCCTGTTGCACTTAGGCTGAGTTAATTTATGAAAGCAGCTGATTTCTAAACGAGTGCCTGTAGTAGGGTCCTGCACTCAGTGCAGAGCTTTGGGAACTCAGCCTGGCGCTCTCCCGAGCTTTCCCACTCAGGAGTTACCTGTTACTCTGTATGCAAGAGCTCAGCAAAAAGGGGTGCCCTGTTTCTGTCAGCTCGTGGACCACTACTACAATAAATAAAGGGAATGATAGTAAAATTGATACTGGTTTCCCAGACATTTCCTCTAGAAGTGCTCGTGCTGAGTGCTGCTGTGACATGGAGCAAACGTGCTGAGGATGGAGCTTTGCATGGGGGTCAGGACCGCAGTGGGAGTGCACGCAGCTCCGTTTGAGATTGTCATTTAGAGCAGGGTCAGTTGTGCCACTTCACTACCACGTTCTCAGGTCTGCTGCAATAAATGGATGCTCTTAACCTGCTGGCTCTGAGCCGCCAGGCTAAGGGTTCTGTTAGCACTCAAAAGCTGCGTGGGAACACTCCAGCCTTCCTTGAAGCGAAAGCTACAGAGCAGCACTCCAAGAAAGCGAGAGGGGCAGGTCACACTGTCCTGGATTGTCAGCGTGGGTCCCGGTATGTCTGGGTTGTTTGATTAGGGCTGGGGCAAGAGCAGCGTTGACAGGGGTTTGTTACTGGACCCCAGGGTGTGAGTTCCCTCACCTGAACACTCGCTGTTCACACAGCAGCCAACCTGAATCATGTCAAGGACAGGACATCTTGTCATACAGACCCCACAGTGAGGTTGTTCAGAAAGGGGTGTGCATTGTGATCCGCTGGTTTCTGCCTCTTCTGGAAGTCAAGGGAACACTGAGGAAGTCTGTGCGTCCTGGGACGTGATTTCACTGCTCTTGTCTAAAAACATTATCAAGTTCCTACTTCTGGGAAAGGCCCTCTAACAGATGAACATGGTCTATCTGCTCAGCTCTTACGCTTCTAAGCAAGAATCCATACAATTAGGCAACGTTACAGAAATGGAAAGGCTTCCCTTTGTTAAGCAATTAAATCCATATATGTACAATTTAACCTGTAAAAATTATTCCTGTACTAATCGTGAGGAAAATTAATCTCTGCCTGGGAAAATTCCAAATGCAGATTTCTATAATACGTTCTGTGTCAAACGTGATACAGGTACAGCATGTCTGATGAGAACTGAGTAGAGGGATGTCCCTATGTAGGATGAGAATAGGGACAAACAGGAAATGTGCATCCTGACAGGCAGGGGCTGGACCTGCTGTCCTTGAGCTCTCTGGATGCTGTCACCTCATCCACAGCTCATTGCAGGTGGCCAGGAACGGGGAGTGAGACAGGGGTTTTTATGGCTCTTCATCTTCACAGTGTCGGGCTGTTCAGGATGTTCTGTGGCTGACAGCAGTCAGAGGGGTTTGAAGGTGATCTTTTATGGACTGAGTGTCTCTGTGGGATGGAGAAGAAGGAGGCTCCCCATTCCCCACCCAGTGTCTCTGTCTCTCCCAGCTGTTCTGGGTATAAACCCAGTAAATCAGCCAAGCTGTTGAGTCACAGCAGGCCAGAGGAGGGGCTGCAGGGTGCAGGCCTTGCTGCCACCCCTGCTTAGGTGCCCCAAGGGGCAGATTGATCCTGTGGCCAGGGAACACTGGAGAGACCTCTTCCTTAACTCCAAACTATGCGGTTTTTCAGCTGAGTTTTCCTTTCAGAGTTGGATTTGTTTGGAACCAACCTAGAATGAGTAATTCAGGCAGAACATGTTTTGAGAAACCTGTTCCTACAGCAAATAGAAGTCATACACAAAATATGCTTAAAATTGTATTTATAAGGATTGGATTGTAACTATTTGCTATAAGTCTACAGAATTTTGCCACTAAGAAGGAAGCCCCAAAATCTAGAACAGCACCATTAAATAATTAAATCAGTGTGAGGAACTGAAACCAAGTAGAGGGGCTTGTTTTTTGTGAGAAGAATCAGCCCAGGAGATGGTACCACAGTCATAAGAGACAGACTGACACAGGACAGACAGCACCAGAACAGTGGCAGCTGCAGGGGTACATTAGTAGCCTTGATCCAAGGTTGGTGACGTTGCTCATCACACAGTGCTGACTCCATTCTGTGTATGAAGTCACTGTGGCTGCTGCAGAAGACTGAGGAAGTGGTGGGATTATTTCCTGCCCTTTTCCCTGGCTCTGGTTTTGGGTGGTTTTCCTAGTATAGCTCTGCAGGCTTAGTTTGAGCTGCTCCTGCTGGGGCAACACAGGGAGGGGTTTTATTCTGAACTGGACATGGATTACAGTCATTGAAAACCCTGCGACAGGACACATCAGTCCTACTACTAACCGATCCTCACTCAGTCCCTCTGCTGCTGTAACTATGATAATCTCGTTGACAATTTAAACTTGTGGCTAACACTGTGGGGCACTGGTAAAGGTTATCATCAGTGAACTTATTTTCTTCCAGTTGTCGAGGTCCTATCAGTCATCAAATATGAAGAGTCTTTGTGAAACAGTGGTACTGGGGCCAGGTTTAGACTAATTCTTGTGAGCTTTTTAATTGTAAGAGTTTAACAATGCTACAAATCGAAGAGGAGCAGAGGGCTGGGTCCCTCCTACTGCCCTGGCCGAGGTGTTCCTGGGTGTGTGTGGGCCACTCACCCACAGCCTGTGACTAGGGCTGGCAGGGTTTGGCCCGGCTGTTTGTGTCAGGGTTTTTAACCCGTGGACATACAGGCAGTGCCGTTCCCCAGTAAAAAACTTGGTGATGATATTGATAAATACAAGATGAAAAGACAGACTGGACTTACCTTAGGTGGGACTGGACAGAAACCAGGGTTCATGCAGGATACGGAGTAAATGGCAGAGCAGGAGCAGCGTGGTGCTTCCGCAGGGCACTTCTGCAACAGCGGCTCAGCCACAACCATCATCTCCAGGCCAAGGGTGATGACTGGGGTCCTCTCCTCTTCCCACATAATGACTCCTGCTTGGCTGCTGCTTTCTGGGTTGGTTTGGGGATTTTTTTCTCCCAGTGACTGAGCATCTAATTTGAATCAACTGTGGGAGAAGAGAGGATTGAAGGTAAGTAGTGCTTTTTATTATTCGAGTTGTCATTAATCGCTGTTTTCAGTTCACAACATTTAAATGAATATTCACGCAGGTCAGGCCAGTTGTACTTCAGTCAGAAACCCATCCAGCCACCCGGAGGAATCCCATCAGGGCTTCTGACGCAGCAAGAAAGAATTTTAATTAGAAATTTGAAATAAGCTTGCCTCCGGTTTTGCCAGGAACAAAATGGGCTGGTGCTCAGAGCCTCCGTAAGGGGAATTAAAGCCTTTGCAAAATATCAGCATTTAAAGAAACATCTCGAATTTAAGATTGTGATAAATGAGTCTACATTTGCACTTTCTGTTACATCCCAGTCAAGAATCTGAGTATTTTGCAAACCCCTTTCGAGGTGCAAAGCACACTACTCCTTTTGCTGTGAGTATCTGGATTTTTAAAAGTTCCATCTTCTACTAAAACATGATGAATTATTCAGTTGCACACAAAGCTATGTTTGAAGATGCAGCTAATAAAAAATAGAGGAGGTAGAGAGCAATTTGGATGGAAAATTACTATTTAGGATTTTTCAGCAGGTCATGTGGTATTAGCCCTGGGTGGTGTTTTGACCTGTTAGAAGAAATCCAGGTAGACACTTGCTCCAACCCCAGGGCAAGAGCTGCAGCAACAGGGTCAGATCAGAAATCGTGACCCTGAAACCAGTCACGGCTGTTGAGGTGTGATTCAGCGCTAATAAACAGGGGAGGAGGGCAGGGGACGTTGCCTGACTCTGCATGGAGTGGCCATAGGGTCAGGCAGGCAGCCAGGCTTTCTTCTCTTGAATAGCTCTGACAGCTGGGAACTTCCGCGACAAAACCAGTTCCGATACTGGTGCAGCACTTGGCATCCGCTGTAAATCCGAGTACTGCACAAGGGCTGACTCCGCTACAGCGGCGTCCCCCACCCCGTGCCCCAGCCAGCACAACGTGGGCACTGGGTGGTGGGTGGCAGCAAGAGGTAGGGGTTGCTGTTTCAGGGGTTTTCTGTGTACATTTTTAAAGGCATTTGTCTTGTTTTCCTGTTTAGAAAGAGGATTTTCTTGTACAGCTCGATACTTGAGCTGTGTGTTACACAAAACATGTTTTTGTGTAACACAAACAGGTTTTTTTTTTGAAACATTCTAGGTTTTTTTTTTTAAACTTTCTAGTTTTCTGACTAGAGCTACCCCCATTTCACAAGGATTATGCAGCTTGGCTTTGCATGGAAACAGTATTAGCTAGAGAACAGTTAATATCTTGACAGAATAAGTTAATGTAGTTGTATGGCAACTGCATCTATTAACTGCATCAATCTTCCTTCAGGGCCATCTCCCTGATTTTACAACCAGTTTCACATTTGAGGTCAAGTTCTTTGGAGCATGGTATCTCAGACAGTTCCTGGAAATGACTGCACAATGTTTAGCAGTCGTGCCTGAAGATCAGCATTGTTTGTTTCCCCCATTTCAGAAGCCTTCAGGTCCTGTTTGACGTGTAGCTGCAGTACAACATCCCCTGTATCTCTCTGCACCAGAGCAGGGGCCCCCCCGTTCAGTATGCAGAGCAGATTGGGTCGTAATCACTATTATACTCCAAAGGTTGGTTTTAATTAACAAGAGCAAGTGATTTTAATGAAAAGGGGAAAGTTTATTTAAACAAAAGCTCTTAATCGAAGAGTTCAGACATTATAACCCCAAGGGAGTTCTCCTTAAAAATTCTCAAGGAAATAATGAAGAGGAGAACAAAAGGTTGAGGGTTTAAGGAAATCTTCTGAAATTTAGCATCAGTAGAAGTTCTCTACCTGTTCTCCCTTGGCCAAGGACCTCCTTGTCAACCAAGCATCTCTGTGCTCCTGCAGGGCTCTCTAGATGGTGTAGAACAGAGATCTAATTATCACGGTCTGCCATCATAACAGGCAGTGGCTGTCAATTGTACTGGTGATTAAGGAATAAAATCATCCTTACAAAGGGTCTCTGTCTGAGGGAATTAAACACTCAGCTAAAACAATGACAACTCGCATCTAACTGAAACTAGTTTTAGTCGTCTTCCCTGAACCTTTTTATCTGCAGTCCGACCCAGTAACGCACCCAGTGCTACAGCTAAAACACTGCACCTCCTGGGGGTCGGGCAGCAACTTGCTCCCGTCCTCGGGCATCAGCAGCTTTTATGCTTACGAAGGGCCCACAACCCACGCTTAGCCCATAGCTGCAGCTACAGGACCTGACTGCAAACCAGGAGAGCACTGTGGCCCTTTTTGGGTCGCTGCTGCTCTTCGGGGTGATTTGCTGGGACAAGCACTTTCTTTACAGGCAGAGAAATGCCATCCAGGCTCTACCAACGTGCTGCTACTGGAGTGCACAGGAGTTGCAGCAGCAAAACCACTTGAGGCTGACTCTGCAGTTTCTTCTCTGGTCTGCTTATGAAGCCTTGACCAGGAGCAGGGTGTCAGTTCACACCTCCCTCCATTGCCAGGCAGTACTAACAGCGCTGTGCCTTCCCGGACCACCGGGAGCAGCTGCACTAGGGACAGCGGCGCATCAGCCGGGCTGGACAGCCGGAGCAGCACACAGCGCCTGGTCCCTGGGGAACCTCCTCTCTTCTCCCTTGTCCCACTGCTCTGCCTATCCAATTACCCCTGTCCTTCTCACAATAGTGCCTCTTTGGACTGGACATCAGAGAACTCGCATCCTGCTTCGGTTCCCCTCTCCTCTGCGCTTTCTCCAACCCCTGCCCTCAGCTCTGCCAGCTCACTGAAGTGGCATCTTGTCCCCACCCAGGGGCTCAGATAGCACAAGACACAAGAGGTATTGAAGACAGGAAAGCGGAGGCCCATGCTTGTTCTGTCAGTCCCTAGACAGAACAAAACTAGTCAAACTTACTTAGGAGGGGGATCAAGACATGACGCTCCGAGGATCTCGCACCCCTTTGCTGCAGGCCCTGTCTCCAGAGATTAGCTGTCCCTCAGAGCAGAGCAAACACCAGGTTTGCCTCCATTAGCACAAACAAGCCTTGAACCAAGTAGCAGGAACCTGGAGACAGCAGGTTCAGTCCTTACTGAGGTTTAGGTGTTGACAACAAAACACACATAACCCCAAGATTTAGGGGAAACTCATTCCTTTTTCACCTGAAACTTGTTCAAACTACTTCCCCCCCCCCGCCCCAAAATCTTGATTGTAAAATAGCTACCAGTAAATGTGCCAGGCGGTCGCTAGGCAGCACTGTCTGGATGTTCTACTGGTTAAGAAGATGCCTCTGCTGCCACTTTCCTATACTAGAAAGAGTCGATTACTGAAGGAAATTAGAAGCTGACATAAAGGTCAGGGAGTAGGTGAACAAGAGAAGGGAGGTTCTGAAATTACACAGCTACTGCAATTAACGTCTGATAGTCCTTCTTCTACAGGTCATAGGATCCACAGCAGGGCTGATGAATGCCTTAACTTTTATAACAGATCTATCAAGGATAGCCATGGCAGGGGAAAAAGTTCTCTTTACAAGATCACGCACAAGAAAGGGGTCTTAAGGGTGTCTGTCTTACACCTGGATGTATACAGAGCACTACATAAGAAAAAAAACCCCCACCTTTCCTTTGAACTTGTGAGCCTAAGACCCACAATTAATATACAACAGAATAACCTCTCTTACAATTTAGTTATTTAGTCATTATTACTTATTTTAAGTAAAAGCACAGTGCACATTTTACTTTGCAAAAAAAACCAAACAACAACAACAAAAAAAAACCCATTTGCCATCTTAAAAGCCAGTGCAGAGAAGAGCTAAAAGGCACTTCACAGCTCCTTCAGACGTTCAGCTGTCACATCTGTGGAGATTCTCCCTTCTCTTCTAACATCCTGGTGTGGCTGCTCTTTGACAGCAGCGCAGGGTTTGTGAAAGTCTCCCTCCCGCCTCCACCAGCCTGGCCTGTCTCTCCCTCCAGCCCTTTCTTCTCAGAGATGATGGTAACAGGGGAGGGGGAGAGCAAATACACCCAGTGGAGGACACCTTATGTCCACAGAGCCTGCAGAGTGTCCTGGGGTTCAAACAGCGGAGTAACCCCAGACACAAACCTCCTTCACCAAGACTTAGAGGCATGGACACTCAGCGCAGGCAGCACAGCGGAGCTGTATGTGCTGTGAAGTTAAACTGGGCTCTCGGAGGACAGACCAGTCCTTAGTCCAAAAGGCATTCTTGACCCAAAGCACTGCTAAAAACGAACACTGAGGACAGAGTAATTCCTCGCAGGACCGCCCCCCCAGCCACCACCCACCCCTGCAGAGAAATCTGAGTGATGCAAGAGAGGTGAGTTCAGAGCCGGGTTGGCGGGTCACCCCCCTGCTGCTGCTGGATATGTCAGATGGACAGACAGACTCCTTGTAATGGGGCTGTGGAGGCTCTGCAGTGTGACAGCGGCACAGCTGAAACTACATCAGTTCAGTAGGCCAGAAGTCCAGTGTGGGGCTTCACAGCATTTCCTTCTGTTTGGAATAAAACAGCTTAATTCTGCACAAAGTCCTAATCCTTCACTGTACAACTCCTCCTGGCCACAGCACCTCAGCCTCCGACTTCCAACAGAAAAAAACTACACGCAGCATCCACCCTCTCCCAGAGCGTTACAGAGATGCACGAGGTACCAAGCATTTCCTGCATCCACCTCGGAATTGTTCAGCCTGTGACTATACCCAGAGACCCTCATTTTAGCCAGATCCTTCTCCAAGAGTTAACACTGGAAATAAGTTCTGAAGTAATAATGCACTCAGAGAACTAGTGATCTAATTATTGCTGGCTCGTGGGTCAGTACCCAGAGCCCACACGAAGCGTAGGATGAGCCATGCACTGCTCCTGCCCTCCCCTACCCAGTCACCCCTGTTTACCTGTGAGCTGTGACACCCTTGTTCCAAACCTCACAGCGCTGACCCCCTGCAGGTAGAAGTGGTTAAAGAGGTTCATCCCTTTCTGGGCCCAGGACCCCAGAGTCACTTCTTTCTCGTCCCAGCACATTCATCAGCTCTGCCATTTTCAATTAAGATTTACAGATATGAGTGACAATGGGAACTGGCGGGAGGTGGGGTGGGTGTACCCAAAGTACTGTGGGAGCTCTTAACCAAGCTCTAATTACACCCAGGCTCACATAAAAGCATTTAATTTACTGAGAAGATTAATTCTCATATATGCTTCAAAATTCTCCTTCAACAGAGGCTGCCGCAGGGTCCAGTGAGGCGGCACTGGAAGTGCTTCCTTCCTGCTCCGTTGGGCAGAGGTGGGAAGCCTGATGAGCTCCGGTCAGAGCACTCTGCCTCGCTGGGCATCGCGCTGCTGTGTTCTGTGACCTTGGCTGTCCTCCTGTCTCACGGGGGAGCAGTATATATGTATTTTCTCTGAAACTTGAAATTTTAATCAATAGAAAACATAGGCTTGCTCATGACTCTGGTGCAGTAGCAATAAATTTCCATGAGTGACACAAGAGAAGGCTTCTGTGTCTGTGTTGAGTGAAAACTCAGAAAGAAAAAGCAATGTGAAGAAACCAGTATGTGTTCTCTGGTTAAAAGCAAGCTCATGGTGCAGCATGGTGTCTGTCATGGGGAAGCAGCAGAACGGGCCAGTGCAGGTGAGACAACAGTAAATTTGAGTCATGCTGCAATTCCAAACGAGGAAAACAATAAAAAAAAGATTCAGTTAATCTCGGGAGCCAGGAAAGGAAAGCACACCCACAGTTTATGAACACGGGCAGGAACACGTACTCTGTGCATTCCGAACTGCCGTGGGGATGGCAACCTGGGAGGAGGCGAGCCCACCCCAGCGAGGGTTCGCGGGGCTCATTCCACATTTAAAAACCCCAAACAACAGGTCCCGCGACCAACGGGAGCATAAAGGAGACCGACAGGTGTTCTTGGAACTAACCTATGGGCGTAGACCTGCGGTCAAAGAAACAGGGACCGAGGGAACAAGTGACAGTGCAAGGTTCAGTGGGATTTCTGAAAAGGAGCCTCGCTGGAAAGGCTCTGCCCGCTGCCTGCCCGCTGCCGCGTGCTGCTCCCAGCCAGCGCTTCCCGGCAGCGCCGGACGGATAGCCCGAGTGCCCACAGGCAGCGCACACCCCGATGGGGCCCGTTTCAGGGCTCGGAGGCTAGAGGAGGGTAAAAACAGGGATTCCAGAAGTTCTAGTCCAGATAGATACTGCCTGTGCCACAGACAATGCACTACGACAGGCGTGTCTCGTACTGTTGTGCCTCAGTTGCCCATCGAGACACTAACACCCAAACCCAATAACCTCTTACCAACCTTCCAAGCAGAAGGTAACCCCCACTGATGGTTCCAAGGGGAAGCGATTCTTGCGAGCACACAGGCTCAGCTGCAGGCGCGTTTTACTCCTGTAGCGACTGCTGCACTGAAGTGCCGTGATTTCACGCGTACTGATGTCAGGCTACCACTGGCTTTTCAGCGTGCTACCAATTCAGAGCCACTATGGCCGAGGGAGGTAAACTGAAGGGAGTCCTTCTTGACCCCGAACCAATGCAGCTGTTTGCTTTCAGGCACCAGAGTGACACTGGCATTGCTTTTACTAAGAAAAAAGATCCTTTTCAGAAGTTTTATTTAGTTCCTTCTAAATCTCTAGTGCACTGATGGCCATTTATATTTTACACAGAACTATTGAAATTTAACATCAGACAACCTGCGGGCGTCCTGTCAGCTAAACACCCTGAATTGCTAATGTCTGCTTGAGGATTTTAACATAACCAGCTGTTAGGGGAAACGGGGAGAAACCATTCCTCCTCCACAGAAGCAGACACAGCTTCAGAGGGGCTGAATGAAGGCAGTGTGCCTTTGTAACGGGTGAAAGCCAGAGAACAGTTCAGCTTCAGCGTTCACAGAAACAGCAGGACACGGAACCTTCTTTTACTTCTAAACCAAGCACAATTTTTTTGAGAAATAACAGCCATGGAAACTTTAAAGCCCTTCTGGTTTCTTCTCAGAGCACAGCCATACTTTGAAGCCTCATCCAGAGAACCCATACAGCGTGGGGTGGCACAACTGCCCGGCTCTACCACTGTGTGATTCTCCTGTGCCCATCAGAGCGGGCGTCTGGCCGGCACAGCTCTGCTCCTGCCGGGGTGCTGAAGGCCACAGCTGCTGCCACCGGTCCTGTGCAGCCCCACCCCGAGCACAGGCAGGAGAAGAAAGCCCCTGTCTCCAGGACCCTCCTGTGGAACCGCAGCTTGGCCCTGCCACTTCGTCGCTCCTTGCAGGAGGGTGGAAATGGTGGGGAATAAAAGAAGAGGGCACCCCCAAACCTCACACACCTTCCCCAGACCCCGCTGACTCCTCCTCATCACCTTCCACACCAGCTGTTACTAAACATTTTGACTTCTGCTAATCCCCGACATCCTGCTATACTCTCCAGCTCTGTGCCCCGTATAGAGCTCCGTGCTCATCCGTCTGTCTGTCTGTCCTTCCCTCGCCCTGGCCCTGCACCCCCCCAGGAACACTGCTGCCTGCCCCTGCCTCTCCTCCGCCCGGTCCCAGCGCCTGCCCCGCTGCTCTTGGGACAGCAAACCCGAGCGTGGCTGACCCTCCTGGAAGGCTTTGTGCTGACTCCGGCCTCACCAGCTCTAGATCTCCTCTTTAAAGAACTGTAGGTACTTCTTTAGCTTTACGTCTCTTTAGGTCAGAGAATGGCCTCAGAAAGTAATGCATTTTTAAAGAAGGGTAGAAAATTGACAAACCACTTTTAGACACAGCTGCAACAAATATTTTTCTCTATCTTTTAAAGTTTGGGGGTTTTTTGCTGCACAGTAACTTTAGCACAGTTGCTTTTACAGCTATATATGCATAGAAACACCTAAAAAGAATTAATCTTTGGAAGAATATTAGAAGTGAGATTCACTAAATCAGTATAGGTTTACAAATCTTTCTCTCCCCACTATTTATTTATGTGAAAGTAAGAGAAGATGAAGATACAGAGAAACCTGCGCTTTGAAGGTGCAGCAGCAGAAGCCGTCCCTGGGCTGCAGCTGTCCTGGGATGAGCTCTTCCCTTTTTTGCGGATTAGCGTAACCTCACAGAAACCTTCAGTAGGAACCACATCTGCTCCCTCCACAGAAGATCCATCCCTGATCCTGTGCTACGCCAGAGTCCCCTCACACCTGTACCCCGACAACCCCGCTAACTCCACGGGAAATGCTGCTCTTCAGGGAGCACACCAGTGCTCCCACTGTATTGATTTTCCCACCACAGGGAAAAACCAGAAAACTCTGTTTTCAAAGCTGTTTTGTTTGTGTTGCTTTCCCCCGACTATCTAGCTAGAACACGAGGTTCCAAGTGGAACCTGGCTCCACTTCACAAGGGTGTGGCGAGTCTGCGGTCGTTTCCAAGGGGTCTGGAACAGAACCGAAGGCCTTTGTCCAGCTCTTCCATTCACCTGCCAGCAGTCACCTGCTCGCCCTGGACTATGCCAAAGCAACCACGCTCAAATACAAAGATGCATCTTATTTAGAAGACAGAAACAGCACAAAGGAGCCGCACAGGTGGCGGGTCGCTTGCTCGTCCTGCGGGGCCAAGCGGAGCACACTCTGATCACAGAGACACAAAGGCAGCGGATGTGGGGCTGGTGCTGGACCCTAAAAGCTGATCGCAGATAAATCTGCCGCACTGCACAGCTCCACCTCGACCTGCCGCTGCGCGGGAGCTCAGCCCAGTTACAGCCGGCGCAGAACCTCGTCGGAGACGGCCTGTCGGGGCTGTTGCTCTCCTTGTGCACTAAGACAGCCTTGGCAGTTCACTCGTGTAGGAGAGAGATTTGGTGTTCGCTACAAACCAAAAGTTTACAAAGATCAAAACGTCTCCTTTTACCTGGCCCCAGCTTCTCCCTGCGGGGCCCATCCGCTGACCCCGCAGAGCGCAGGCACCAACGGTGAGCTGTTACCTTTGTGCCGATCAACCAGATCCGCGAACGAGGAGGAGCCCAGAAGAGCGGCGGCTTTCCTGACACCGTCACTAAACCACCTACAGTCTAACTCGTGTCTGCTCCGGCCGGCCAGCAGCCATCTGCTCCAAGGGTACGCTCCAAGGGCAGCTGCCAAACCTGCCACCGGGAAACTAATTACCTTTACTGGACTAATACAGGTGGAGAGCTAATGGCACAGGATGTTTCTCCACAAAAGAAATACAAAGTGTGGGTTTATTTTAAATACAGTAAGAATTACACGGACTTCTGTAAGAGCCAGGCCTTTCACGTGGCCGACAGCCACCCACGTGGGACCGTGGCTCAGAGCTGCAAGGGCCAGGGCAGCAAAGGAGGGGGCTGTCAGCCCACAGGACGGTTTCTGCCCTGTGCCGCTAACGCCTGTGTGCAGATGCGCCCAGCCTAACCCGCAGCCGCGATGCCAGTGGAAATGGATCCGCTGCACATAGGACACAGGCAGCCTGGAAACATCCCACCCGTGAGAGCATTACACGCTCTACATCTTACATCAGCTTCTTTCAGGATTTCCAGTCGCCCCCGGATCAGAGGGGGGAAATGTTCCTGGTATGGCAATGCCATTTTTCAAGGTTTTAAAGTAGTTCCATCTGCTGGAAGTGATACTGGACCTTTAAAGGGAGAGGAAAAGGGCAGACGGGGAGCTCTCTAAAACAGTCACACATAATTAAGTCTGTTGCACGCAACAAGGATGCAAACCTCAAGCAATTACCACAGTCGGGTCTCTCAAACCCTCCCTGCAACTCACCCTGGTTTTGACAACGTTCTGGTAAGTTTGATCAGAACAGACACATTCCCAGAAACTTCTAGATGTGATAAATGGAGTATTTTTCCAAGGAAACTGCAGGGCTGGGAAGAAGCGGGGAAGACACAGGGGAAATACCCAGTTTAATCACAACACCAACAATCCTCAGTCAAAAAACTCTGTGTATGTTTAGGGGAGATGCCCAGGCAGTCACTTGCCACTGCTTGTTCCACAAACGCTGCCTCCCTGCCCAGGTGTCACAGCCCTCCTGCCGCTGCTCCTCCCAAATGCAGACCGATGCGGGAGCTGCACGAGCTATCTGCCCCGCCAGCAGGTGGGGTAACCGAACATCGCCCCGCATCTGCTCAGTGTTGTGACTGATGCAGCCAGCGGTGAGGAGGGACCAGGATATAGACCGAATTGCTCACAAACCTTCCTGCTCTCTGAACATTCCTCTCAAATTAACACTGCCAAAAAATCGGGGCGGGCAGTTCTAGCCCCGCCGTCCTTCAGGTGTCCATGGCAAGAGATTCAACATGGTTACAGGTGGCACCCTGGCCAAATGCACGGGCAAGGTGGGCAGAGAGAGACGCAAAGGACATCCTCTGTTACACATGGCCATTAAGCTTCAGCCTCGCCTTTGAGAGAGCCCAGGGCGGTCACTCGTGACGAGTGACATCCCCCCAGCCTTTTCCGCCCAGAAAGAAGCAAACCAGCATCACGTTCTTTCCTAGACAAGCCCCAAGAGCTGTACAGCAGGTTTTCTGCATTGCTGGCTCGCGGCAGGATGAAGCAGTGTTGACAAATACAGGACTCTCCCTCTTTCCCCTCATTCCCTCAACAATTCAGACGCACCACATGTTGTCATGACTCCATGCTAACCCAACCACTCCTCTGCTGCAAAGGAGAGAAACAAAAGGTATGTGCAGTACAGTGTGTCTCCACATGGTATTGTCCTTTACTAAAACAATACAAGAAAAGTTGTGGGAAGGTGGAGGAAAGGGTTGTGGCGCCAGAAGACAAAATCCTGAAGTGTTTAAAACCCTTCTCCTGCACTAAGGCTTTTCTCACAGGCCATGACACCAGAACCTCACAGAGGACAGTTTTCACAAGCAGGCGCTGACAGGCAAGTGCACAAGCTGCAGCACACAGAGAGAGCTGGGAAAAGAGCAACCCGGGAGGTGAGAAAGCAGGAACACAACGGGAACCCCAAAGCTGGTCAGACAGCAGGGAAAGGCATTCTGTAGGTGACTGCTTCCTCCCCACACACCCCTGGCAGGAAACACACCCATGTCTACCAGCATTTATTACCTTGGCTTCTCCCACTACAATGATCTATTCCCTGTATAGATTTATTATTGGTAGGTTAATTTCATCTCAAGGAGGAAGACGTTGCAACTACAACACAGAGCAGTTTTCTTAATTAACTTCCCAATGCTGCAAACCACATGGCAAAAAATCATGAGCCAGAGTCCCCAGAATGTTCACTTACACTCCTCTAGGGCTCTTATTTGTAGCCTGTGTTTCACGCCTTCAGGGGTCATATTGTCAACCGTTATGTCAAAATGTTTACATTAAATAAAAAAAAGCATACAAGATTATTAAACTTATGTGACTTAAACCAAAATGTCATGATCATTGCCAAAACATTGTGAAAAAGCAACACTAAAGTTTATGTGACTTTCTGTTGTTCACGACACACAGATACAGTCCAAAACTCAAAACTTTGGGTTCTCATCCCTCTATTTTCCTCTCGGAATTTGTTTTCCACCATTCAGCTTCACACAGCTCTTTATTCCACAATTTCTAGATTTTAGCCTACAAACTGATTTGTGTTGCATTCGTGTCCTGTTTAAGTGAAGGAGCAGAAAGGTACAGAGGTAACAACAAGCATTTCATACGAACCCATTGCTGTTTCCTTACCCGCTCAGGTCCTCTGGCGGGGGCTGAAGCGTGAGCACTATCTGCTACCCCTGTTTTCCCTTCCTGTACTGGACTGACTTACACCCTAAAACCTCAGGGCACTTCCCCCATTTTGCCACAGCAAACCACCTAATGGATGGTTCTTGAAACACTCAGTGCAGGATCAGGTTATAAATCCCTTTGAGAGACATTCTGGAAGTGTCTGCAAAATGCCATAGGTCTCTGCAGCACCCTTGTGATGATGATGATAAAGGCACCGCTCAGAGGAGGACAGGGAAGTAAGAGCTGTCTCTAGAGCAGCTGCTCGCTCTGTCTCACAAGAGGTTAGGTAAGGACACGGGTTAAAAACACATAAACCAACAGTAAGTGTCACAGCGGTATCTCCTGGAAGAGCCACGTAGATATTATTTATTGTGCCAAAGCAGATGTCTTCACAATCTATTTAACTCGGCCACACCAACACAAAACAGTTGCAGTTTCAGCCTTCCAGGCAGCATTACCATTCACAGGTCCTGGTAAGGCCAGTTCATGCCAGCATGAGAAGAGCAACTCAGCATGTTCCTCTGCCCTGCCTTTCGGCCTCCCCTTGGCTGTACAACGCGCCCGGTCTGTCCGCAGCATGGCACTCTGGGGCACCAAGGGCCAGTCCTTTGGTGGGACATCCCCACCAACGCCTCCAGGCACAGACCTCGCCACAGTGTTGGTCACCCCCGGCTCTCCCGTCAGATGCACTCAGGCTTGCTCTGCCTTTCATCTCTGCTGCTCCTGGGCAAGCTTGGAGAGTTGGGGGTTTGGGTTCAGGCATCAAGTGTAGGAGTTTAAAACAATGCGAAACTTCAAATTGTGATTTATCTGACAAAGATGTGACAGATCACTATTGCATTCACTTCATTGCAAGGGGTTCCTTTCACCCCCCCACCCTTCTCTGTTTAGACTGGGTAGATCTCAGGACAGAGATTTGCAGTTTGAACATTTTTACAGGGCTCTGAGAGATGTTGGACTTGAGTGACGGATCAGGCTGAGGAGCTTTTCAGTAAAAGACAAACCTATTTCTTCAGGGAAGTTTTCTGGGGGAACATTTGGAGAGGTACACAGATCTCCACCACTTCCCTTCAGCAAAGCCTAAACACAAAAATCTGAGCCAAGCTGAGGCAAAACAGTAACACTTTGGTTTTTTTCCCCCCCCCGAACAGAATCAGCCATTCAGTTTTGGATGAGCTCAACATCGATCTATGCTTGTTTGAAGGTGCTACCCCAGTGACCTCAGCCATCTTAGGGCCCTGCTTCTCCTCTACTTGCACAACACTTCCTATTCCGCTTTCCTCCTGAGCAAGTACAAGATAAAAGGGAGATGTCACAGTTACGGGGGTCCTCCTGGGAGCTGAGGTCTAAATACCGAGAGCAACCCTTAGAGCTGAGGCAGCTCAGTTCGCTGATAGCAAACACTTGATAGTCTACATCTACATTGCAAGTTGGGCCAAGAGTTAAAAAATAAAAATAAACCCCCCAAACTAGCCTCTCCCCAGGAAAGCAATTCAATTTACAAATTGTTCTGTATAATAATAACGTGGCTTGTGCCCCTCCCAGCTTCTGCTCCTGATTGGACACTGCTAACGGCCGGCACACCACGGCTGGACTGGGATTCCATCCCAGTGAAACCAGGACAAGGGCAAAAGCTACACGAGGCAGAGCATTGGAGAAAACAACTAAGTCTGAGTAAAGGGAAAGGCAAGAGTAAAGAGAATCCAGACTCTTGTCACCTAAATGATGTTTTTAGCAGCATTACATAAACCCCTTGCAGGTTTTGTCCAGCTCTTACAACAACGTGTAATACTGCAACTAAAGCTTCTGTTCACGGCTTTCAAAAAAATTACCCCAGAACGTCCCGGCAGCTCACGCGCCGCTTTGAGGACACCCAGCTCCCCCCTCCTCCTCACACCGCACACACTCCTTTGTTCCGCCAGGGTCACGGCGGCATGTTCGGAAAGATGACCCGAACCGACAGCCGCTCCGCTGCACGAACCGACACGCCGTGCTCCCGCAGGTAACACCCCCCTCTGAAACGCGTGTGTGCAGAAGAAACGTGGGTGGGTTCCTCCAGCTTCACACTCAGCAAACAGCAACGTGAGTGGGCAGAGCGATGCTGTCCTGCTTCCTGGACAACTGTTCCTCTAGCAGTGGCTGGACAAGCCCTGAGAAGCCATTATGGGGAGGGCCGGGGAATCCTGTAACAGACCGTGGGAACGGATGGACACGCTCTGTCTGCACCAACCTTTTCTGTCTCTAACTGAGGTAATTCTGTAGGCGGGATCTTGGATGTAAGCGTATTTATTGTTGGTGCAGCAATTAAAAGATAATAAACATGCAGCTCTGACGTTTCTTATTAGCCAAGTATCAATTCCTGCCAGGCGGCTTCCCCGCAACATTTGGCCAAACGAACCCATTTACTGGAGTTCACGCTGGAGTTCAGTGGGTGCCACCACTGGAAGTGACAGATGAGCCATCACCAGTTTGGGGAAACAACAGGAACAGCAACATACGTGCACACTCAGATGAGGACAACGTCTCTAACGCAAACACTGGGCAGCAGTTTTTTATGCCTACCCAAATCACAGGACTGATGAACCCAGGCGCCAGCACTCTCCCAGGAGAAATGCAGGGGCGGGTGGCCTCCTGACCCCTCGGGCAGCACACCGCTCCGGTGAGCTCCCCTTCTGAAACCCTGAGGAAGCACTTTCCTGCTGAGGGGGGTTTAGGCTGTCCACAAGGCAACCCAGCGCGGATTCAAACCGGCTCCTTGGGGCAGCGGGAGCTCTGCAGCTCTCGCAGCACAAGTCACACAAGCAGCTGAACAAACGCTTCGGGAACTGGCCCAGGGTGGCTGCAGCTGGTTTAACACCAACACTGGCTGATGCACAAACACATTGTATAAGCCCAGCTTTTGAGACACCCTCGTAAGCGAAGGATCCCAGCCTAGGCTGACGGGCAGAGAGCCCCATCAACAAGAGGAAGCTGCCAGTGGGCAAGAGGTAACTCTGAAAAAGGGTGTCAGCAGATCCAAGTCCTGGGCATGCCAGCAAGCGGTTGTGCTGCCTTTGAGATACGTGGGTTGTTTCTACGCTTGGGGTTCTTCTGAGTAAAGTGTATTCCCCTTCCCAGCAGACCTGCTTTCAGAGGCCCATTCTGCCCAGCGAGTGCTCTGCCATGAGAAGCGTGGTGTGGCTGTTAGGTGCACAGCGGCAGTCGATTCAAACTTCTTTGCTGTGAGGAAAAAATAAACTTGCGTAACTGTTCTACAGAGCTTTACAGTTCTCAAAGGCAGACTCACTCACAAAACTACCCCGAAGGCAGCAGACTGCACACAACGGGCTTCAGATAATGCAACCAACTGGTGCTGTGGCCTCATCATAAATTTTCCAGAGGACAAACACTTCCTATTGACCCTTGCTAAATCTTTGAACAAACATCTTTGCAATCTTTTCCAGCTATCTTCAGAGACACTCATTCCTTTTACTACTGCACCAGCTAAAACAAGTATCACCAAAGGCAAAATGTGTTCAACAAGACCAGAGGAGTAACAGTGCAGAAGTCAGACAAGCCTGGAGCACGGCCCAGAAGCTATTAGCCTACACGTTCGGAGTGACCAATCTCGGTTCATACGAACAGAATAGAATTTAATAAACGTAAGGCAAGTAGCAGCATTTCTATTTACAGTTCAGATTTTAAACTATCTAAATAAAATGTAGGCCACAAAGACCATTTAAAGGTTTCTCCCCATTTGCCCCTATTAAGCTAAGACAGAAAACCAAGCAGTAATTTGCAAATGAGACACATTAAGATACTAGGATGTGAAATCACCAAAAATGCCTTTAGACACTGGAGAATCCTGCAGAGAGGACTCCCACCGGCAGCATTTTATCTGAGGGGAGTTTAAATCAAGACGTAGGTCTCTAACAAGCCATAACGCAGATCCACAGGAACTCAAGTCCAAAGAGCAAGGGCTTTTCTGTAATTCCAGTAAAACCAGCACTGACTGTTACTGGAGGAAAGCCTACAGGCAGAGATGAGTATTCCCAGCAACGAAAGGACCACTGGAGGAGGAGGCAGGGCCAGGTTACTTTTGCTACCAGAGCGGGTAGGACAAAACTGGGGCAGAGAGCAGAGCTAACTGTCTGCGAGGAGCAGAGGAAAGGAGGCAGAAGGAGGACTACAGAAGGACAGTGAGGAGAAAAGAGGCTTCAAACCCTCAGCTTTGCCTTTTGGCAAAATTAAGCAGCAAGTCTTAGGATCACTCTCAGGCCCTATAGAAGGTAGTACTTAACTTCCAGCTGAGCCTAAAGAGAGCCGTGGTTTCCTGTTATCTCTGCTTCTTACGTGCACCTTTTCTGTACAAGATACCAACTTCCCTGACCAGGGTGGAAACAGTTGTATTTGAAGACAAGACTGTAAATTCAGGGCCAGAACAACACAACACAGGAACTCCCCGTCCACCAGGACTGACGTACCAGGTCTGCCAGAAGAGCAATTCAAGGGCTTTGTGCCTTCTCATAACAGAGAGCAGCCGCAACACAGCCCTTTAAAGCAGGACTACGCATCACAGCAGCTGTGCAAAACCAGCCATGGCACAGCACCAATTCCTAGCATCTCCAAGAGAGGCGAGAATTGAGAAAGAGCGCTCCTTCCACTCCAGTAACGCCAGCACGCCATTGCCTGTCCCAGGAGACAGAGCCCCTCCAGGCACACACAGCACCAAGGGAAAGGGAACTTCAATTAAAAGAACATTCTGACACACACAGTAGCTACCTGCAAAACAGAAACCCAGTAAAGAAACTGCGTACCTCAAACCCTGCCCAGCGCTGGGCTGAGTCACGGCTACGGGAGCTGGAAGAGACCAGCGGCCCTTCCTTGCGCCCACGGAGCGGAGCTCGTGGTTATCACCCCTGGAAGCAGAGGAAGCAGAGCGATGCCAGCTACCCAAGCACGAGGACAGGTGTGAGCAATGTGAGAGCCCCTCAGACAGGGCTCTCCTGCCCACCTGCTTTGTGGGTAGCTGGGCACCTGCGGGGAGAGGGGACTTCACTCTCTGCACCTGAGGGCTGAGGAGAGCCCTCCTGGCCCCCGCCCAGCCGCACTGCGCACCTCCCTGCCCCCACAAAAGATGTGCTACCTTTTTTACTTGGGTTCTTTTCTCTTCTCCTGACACTGATCTGAGCATTTGTGCATTTGTCTTTCCATGGCCCCTGGAGGAGAGTTTCTTGCAATTTAAATATATATTGCTTTTGCTTTTAATGCTCTTTTGTGAGATAGACATTTTCTTCTGCAGCCTCTTTCTACATTATACTGCTCTACTTTCTAACCGAGGTTTCTAAACAGGGCGTGAGGTGATTTTTACTTGCCATATGCAAATTGCACATTCCAGCTTCAGCTGAAGACATCACTTGCCAAGGAGAGTGGTGCCATGGGGTCAGTGTTCTCACAGAGCACTGTAAGGAGGAAGATAAAATAAACTCAGAGAAAAATTACAGAACTTACGGTTATTCTCAGCGAGAACATAAAAAGCTGACCAAACAGAGAAGAATAAAACTGGGATCCCATAGTCAGGACTTCTTTTAAGTCCTCAGGTACCTGTAAGAATTGTACAAATGTTTATGAGGCCTCTGCTAAGTGTTAGTCACTACAAAACCTGTGAAAGGGAGCTGAGACACAGGTTTTACGAACCAAACTGCCATGGTTTTTCACTGTTTTCAAGGAGAAAATCCCCACACCTGCAGGCAGGTAAGTTACAGTTTTATTTCGTGTGAATATGGCCAAGGCCAGTGGTCTCAAAGGATGGTACATGGCACCTCTGCCTGGTGACCCCCTGCTCCCAGTCTGGATGAAGCTGCAGAAGAACCGCAACTGAGATGTACACATGGATTCGCCATGGTTTTATACTCTGGATGAACATTTACATCTCTGCAAAGTGGCTATAAAAATCTACTGGAACAGTACAGTAGTTTTACACAAACTCTGTGGGGAGGCAGTTGACCATCTGTAGCAGCTGGGAATAGGAAATGGGGCCGTTGTGCACCTCAGCCAGGCACCATGATCAGAGGGCTGGAACCCCTCTGCTGGGAGGACAGGCTGATAGAATCAGGGGTGTCCAGCCTGGAGAGGAGAAGGCTCCGGGGAGACCTTAGTGCGGCCTTGGAGTGCTTCAAGGGGGCTGTCCGAAAGCTGGGGAGGGGCTGTTCATCAGGGGCTGCTCGAAAGCTGGGGAGGGGCTGTTCATCAGGGGCTGCTGGGACAGGACAGGGGGTGATGGTTAAACTGAGAGAGGGAGATTTAGATCAGATGTAAGGAAAAAGTTCTTCTCTGTGACTATCACACTGCTGCTGCCCCCAGAGCAGAAGGTTCTCAAAGACACTGTGGTGTGTACAATACCCACGAAGTGATACAAAGCAAAAACTCCTCTCATTGGTCATTAAAATTCTCAACATTCAGGCATTTTCCCTCATATGTTGTCCACCCACTAATTCCTAGGGGTTTCATGCTTACTTAAGTCTTTCAGGATTTGATTATTCTCTTCATGCAAAAAAGCTGAGAAATCCCACTTTGATCAGGTCCAGTGGGCAGCACTGGAGAAGAAAATGGTACTTCCAGAACAGCAAGTGCTGCCATGCATCCCTCCAAGCTCTTGCTCTCGCACAGTCCCAGGGGCTGCACTGGAGATGGCATTCAGGTGAACAAGCTGCTAAAACGCACCCAAAAAGCTGTCTCCAAAAAAGTTCTCTCTTGGGAACTGTGGTGCATACGTTCTCACTTGCTGCTCTTCCCATTCAGACAAATCCAGAAACCTTCATCCAGTCTTCAGTCCTTAAGTGCACATCTAGAGCGGAATGTCTCGGGGCTGACAGAAGACCCCTGGACCAGCTACTGTCGCACAGCACATCTCAAACATTCGAAGCCTAACATCTCCTCAAGAACAATTGCCAGAACATTTCTAGTGCCACGATACGTTGTTAAGACAACCTCGCTTACTGCCAGGCAGACTTTTTCATTATGAATCGCTTCGGAACCCCTCACTTTGCTCTGACGTGCAGAGCCAGGGGCTTGCCCACAGATGATGCTGAAGCCACTGTCTGTAAAAAGCTCCTGAGGAGCAGAGTAATCCCCGGCAGAACTCCATGCTGCCGCAGTCAGTTCTCGGTCACCGCTGCAAGACAGCACTTTGCAGGGCAGTTCCAGGCAAAAGCACTTCCATGTCTCGGGCCCAGGCCTTGTCGCTGCCCCGTCAGCTGCTGGCTCCCCTGTGCACGCTCTCTTTGTCCATGAAACCCAGCACCGCCCCTGGCCGGGTGCTCCCAGCTCCCCACGCCTCTCTGCACGCTGCAAGAGCGCTGGTGGCCCTGTGCCTCTCTCTCTTCCGGTGGCTTTGCCCTTTCTAGGTTACACCCAGAAAGTCACATCCCCACATGTTAATATCCCCGTCCCTAGCGCCTGAACTCAGGTCAGGTTTCTGTTTTCCCATACAATGAATGGGAAGAGGCAGGAGCTGCGATCTGTAACGTAGGGAGTACTGATGTAGCGTTTCATAGTGCTCTAGACCAGAGAATGGCTTAAAATCTGTCCGCACTTTACTGCTCAGTCTTTCATACACCACCAACTCAGCTCCTCCTCATTTTGAACTTCTATCCAAAGACCTGGGACATTTATAGACATACAATTACAAACACAGTCGCCCCATCCTGACCTGAGCAAAGCTCCCTCGAGGGGCCAGCGCTGAGCAGCACTGATGGCTCTCATCCGTCAATCACGCCCACAGCGGCCGCGGGAGCACCGTCCCAATATTTAAAGTTGCGGAGCAGCCCTCTGAGCCCTGCTGAGCACCGTCCCAATATTTAAAGTCACAGGTGTGACAGATCCTGCCCATGGGTGAGAAGAGTCGGGAAGTACACGATCGTTTATGGTTTTTAATAGCCCTGTTTTTACCAGCTACTCTGAGCCCTGAATTACTTAGGTACAACCCAAAATAATTTAAGCAATCTGCAGTTAAAAGTAAACTGCTTCAATAAAAAAAAAAAAATAATCCACGTAAATGTACTTATTTTTGGTTCATGGGCCAACGCTTAGCACACTTAAAATGTTAAAGCCAGGTATGAACCTTTTGAAAAATATTATTCTTAAAGGATTATATTTTCTATATGTATTTATAACCTTGAAAAATAAGACATCGATACGAGGTTATTTCCTCTCTACCCACAAAACCTCCCATTGTAGAAAGATTGTTAACTCACCTTTGTTCACGCCATCACTCCTCCCTTTCAGTTAACCCCAGAACTCCCCAGAAGGGAAACAACACTTGGGTTCTGTCTTTTTAACTTTCCTGATTTACATAACTCTAATGCTATTTAAGCGCCCTTGGCTGCACTTCCCTTTCCTTTCTCCTTTCCTCCCAAACTCTCAAGGCAGGTGAAGTAAGAGTTGGCAGCGTCTTGCTCATTGCAGCGTTGCCTGTGCTGTTCTCAAGTCACGCTGCCGTGGCTGCAGCTGGCTGAGCAGATCTCCAGCCCTCCCACAATTCCAATTTTCCTTTGGGAAGCCCCTTCTGACTCAGTGTCCTCCTCAAATGGGGGAAGAGAGCTCCTCCTTGGAGCACCACTCTCCCAGGAGCAAGGGCTAGAGGAAAGCAGAGAGGTGCAGCAGATCGGGCCAGCTCTGGTTCAAGGCAGACCCCTCCCCTTGAACGCTTGATGGGGACACGTCCTGTGAGCCTCTCACCTGCACCACCCGTGGCAGGTATGAGCAGACACAGACATGACTCTGCCAACAAGGCCAGGAAGAGAACGATTACCCCAAACCCTGATAAAAAACAAAAGGACTGAGGAGATGCAGAACAGGCCAGGTTTGGGTTTGGGGACTGGGTGTATAGCTTAGGGACAGGCAGATGGGGAGTGGAAGCGTTCCTGTGGACGGGATGAAAGGGTCTCACAAATACGCGTGATCGCAGCTATGCTCACCTCGGTCACTCACCAAGGGTAAAGTGTGGGGTGGCCACCCCAAAGCACATCTTTTAGGGATGGACACACATTTCAGTGTTCACAGTTGTCAGCTGATATTTGACCTCCCTTGCTCTTCAGCTCTGCTTTCTGCCCATTTGGCACACTGTCTCCTTCCATTTTCTTTTCTCTCTTACACAAATGAAACTGAACTATGGGAAGCAGCAGTAACTGTTTTTCTCCACCGCTTCTCTGACAGTCCATGTGGGGAAGGAAAAAGCAGAAACCAGTTCTCTGTCACTCCCAGTGTTGTGCCAACAGTCCCACATCTACACAGTTTCTGCTCTCCATCTTTCTGAAAAGGGGCTGGAGTCCTCACCGCACCCACAGGTGGAAGACGAGCCTCAACAGCCCGTGCGATTGGCTCTACAGCGATGGCTCCCAAATGAGCGTGTGGACCACTACTGGTTTTTAAACTGTTTAACATGCCATGCAAAACACCCTCAGAAATTGCCTAAAAACTATTTTAACCCATGCTGCCTTCTTTTCCTTTTGGCTGAGATAGCCACATGCCACCATCTGCTCCGATGCCTTGCACAGTGCTGAGAGCTTCTGCTGTCACAACTCTTTTCCCGTGATGAAAATCCAAGCAAACTGTATCCGGCAATGCTAGAACTGCTGAACTTTCTGCTTCACACAGAATAGGCGTGAGAAGTGCAAGCTTGCAGCAGTCCTTATCGAGGATTTTCTCAAACAGCATTTAAAAAGCCATCAGGAGCCGTTACGTTCCCATGAGGATCCCCTATCACCAGTGTATACCCCATCTGTTGCTTTTACTGTCCTCCCCCTTTTTTTAACCTGGATTCACTGAGAAACATTTAGCATTTAGCCAAAAGCATGCAACGTGCTTTGTGTTAAACCAAAAATAAAAATTCACTGTCCCATTGCTTTCAAGCAACTCATAAAAATGCCACCTTCTAACAGGAAGTGACGGTCTTTCATGTAAAAACTAACGAAGATAAAATCCAATACATTCCTTTTATGGGTCACAATATCATCTGCTAAAAATTTGAGAGGACTGAACCACTTTGTGTGATTACATTTAACCAATAAAACCATTTGAAAGGGACATCCAGCCCCCTCTGAAGTTTGACTGGACAAGACTCTGCAGAGTATTCGCTCTATTACCTGTTTGGCCGTTGTGACTTGTACTATCCTATTTAGAATAGATCGCTCTCGACACGCAGGAGATTTTTCTCTTTCTCCATTTTAGAAGAAGTCCGACAGCAATGTTCACTTGGTACTAATAAAGGCAGAATGATCACGTAACCAACCCCATATATTAGAGTGTGACCTTGAAACCATGACAAAGGCACAGCCAAAGCCACCTGCGTTACACTGGGGTGAGGGGAGGGAGTGCTCCTTGGCACATGGAAACAGGTTCCATAGGATGTATCCACATCACCCAGCTCACATATGGGGACTGTGCAGCTCCCTGCACGCCCACCAGCATGGCATGACCTCTTCCCGTGGGACGAGATGCCACCCTTCAATTTAACAAACTTTGTCCTGCTGTAAGTTCTCCAGGTCAAGGGAAATCAGTAACCAAGCCCTGCATCATGGACAATGTTGTTTGGCTTTGGTCTGGTTGGTTGGTTTGTTTTAAAATACAGTACTCTTAACAGACAGCAGCTACTCAGGCATCCTTGTCTGTTCCTGGATCACCCACACCGTAATCTCCACAGCCCTTATTTTAAAATAGCAGCATTTCCTCCACTCCTGTCTCCCACACGAAACCCCTTCTTGTAAGAGCAGATGGCAAGATGCTGCCTGGAGACAGACGCTACCAATCCTATGAGCAATTTTAACGTCCAGAAGCATAACTAGGTCTGACAGAGCTTCCAACAGTACCCAGAATATAAATACCAAACTTTCTCCCACCTCAGACTTCCTCACACCTTCTACTGAGAATTAATACAAGCCAGGTTCACACCTTTCAAGCAACCTGAGAGCCTCCAGCACCCCCTTTGGCTTTCAAATCCGCCGCACAGCATCCTCCGCGCAGCACACTGTTAGCACCACGTTGTCTGACCCCGCTCCGGTCGTGCTTTCTATCATGGATAAACTGGCTCAGAGAAAACAGTTTCCAGCCTAAGAGAACATTTAAGCCCCTATGGCTCATAATAGTAGAAAGGTGGACAAAGAGGCCGGATCTCTGATGATGGTACAGTTCTGCCCCAAAGACACTTTCACCTCCTGAAACAAAAAAGAAAGAGAAACACTCTGAAATTGTACAGACCCAGTAGTATTCTCAAAAAAAACCCAAAAAACCCTAAACCATCTAGTTATTATTCCCGGAACTGGCTAAATTCCAACCCATTCTACTACAACACCCCTGCATTTCCATACAGAGTTGTCTCTCCTTCATCTCCAATCTCCAGATTGGAACATGGCAGAAATGGATGCCCGTGCTTAAGGGCGGGGAGTGAAGTGAGTTTAGTGAGAGAATCTTTAAATCCTCATGGCATGAATGTTATCATACAACTGGAAGACACAAAGATATTTTCAACAACTTCTGTTTTGTAATTAGGGGAAGGATTTTTTATTTCCTTCCTTTCATTGTCATCTTCCCCTGTCGCTGCAGCATCACATGAGCACAGGAGGACAAACTGTTCTTGTGAAAAACTGATTTATTATCTCATCTCTGACAATCTAAGATGGAAGGATTAAGTGATGATCCTCTGATCCTCCTTCTCCCTTGTCTCCACGTGCACACTTTGCTCTTGCTGACCAGTCTCAAATACGTTGCTTGAATGGCCCCATTCCATTAGGGAACTGACATCTCTCGCTTTAGAGTGTTATTAATATCAGTCCTTGAAAGCATTTAACCAATGACAATCTAACATTAGCTCACAATGGGATTTAAAGACATTATGGTTCATTAATTTATGGTTTAATGCCAGCTTCTTCCAATCTGTTGTCCTTTCTCATTACAAACGGCAGAAAAACAAGCTATAAAGTCCATGGTATTCTGCATAAAATGCTGCATAAGGGCTTTGTTTATTTATTTATTGGTATTATTTAAACATTAAAATCCTGTCCCTGTTTTGCAAGTCAGTTGTCAAAGAATAACTGCTGGACTTCTGGCAGATACCATTTGTGCTTCTCTTTTCCTCTTCTCATCATTTTTCTTCCTGCACAGGCAATTTACCCATCAAATCTTCCTCTCCCATAAAATCTCAGTGTAATATGAGAAACATAACACACATTTCAATCAAGCTGACTTGAATAAATGGAACAATATTATTTAAACCTTTGGAGAGGATGTTCCTGAGAAGGAGGGTAGGTTAGCACTTACAGCCGATCGAAGAAATGCAGCCAGAATGCCGTTCAGCTCTGTCGTAACCCCAGTTCTTTACAAAATTAGATCAATGTGATTGACTTTTAATTGCTCAAAGAAAACAGGAGGAACAAAAATATGTCAAAATGTCTCATTTGGAAATTGGAATAGAATATTTCACATCTTCATTTCATGATTGGAATTTTACAGTGTGCTTCCTGGCAAGCAGGAAAGCATCTGTGCTGACCAGGTCCTGGGAGTCTTGGTGGCCCCAGCGCTCAGCAGTGAGCTCCACCAGCCAAGGGAGCCAGCAGCATCCCGGGCAGCTGCCCCTGTACGTGTCAGCCCACACCTACGGCACTGCGCCCAGTTCTGGTCTGCCGGGGAAGATGGACAGGTTCCACAGAGGGCCACCGAGAAGGCCGGGGGCTGCCTGTCCCCTGAGGAGAGGCCGAGGGAGCCGAGCTTGTCCAGCTGGAGAAGAGGCGGCTTCAGGGCACCTGGCAGCAGCCTGCCGGGAGGCTGTGGGAGAGACAGCCCGGCTCTTCACAATGCTTGTGTGCTGGGACAACTGGGCACAAGCTGGACCAAGAGAAGTTGAGACTAGAGGCAAGGCAAAACCTCTCTCCAGGAGGGCGGTGAAGCAGCAGAGCAGCTGTCCAGAGGGGCTGTGCTGCCTCCGTCCCTGGGGCCTTTCAAGACTTGGCTGAACATCCCGGGCCAACGCCATGGCTGACCCCAACCAGAGAAGGAGGTTGGACAAGAGACCTCTGGTGCTCCCTTCCAACCCACACTGTCCAGTCATACTATAAACAACTCTCTTCTATTCCCAAATCCTGCTACCTACATTCCACTGATGAGGCTCTGGGGAAGTGAGGCTTGGCACTAAGAACAAGTTTCTCTGACAAATCAGTAAGACGCTATGGTGTTCCAAGATCAGAAAGAGGAGGGATCTCTCTCCTTGACTACCAACTGTACTTTTCCCCCTGAATTTCCTCATTAAGTTTTGTGTATAATTGCTGTATTAAAGCCTTGGGGATCAAAAGTCTCTACTTTTTTCAATTTTGCAGTGTTGGAATTGTGGGGTTAATATCCTTCTATTACAAAAGGTAACAAGGAACACTGTTACTGCACAGCCTGACCCCACGCCAGCTAAGAATTAGGATGTTAACACAAGCATGAGCAATGACAGCCATAGGCTGAGAGACAGAACACGATCCCTGAATTAAGATGCTTACTAAAACATAGCAAAGAGTTTTTTAACCTGGTATTAAATCATAAAACAAACAAAAGTTACTTATAAATACACTTTAAACATATTTTGTATTTACATAAGCCCTTAAACTGATGTGAGTCACTCCTGCTGTAACCAAATAAAGATAACATTTTGATTGGAGGAAAGAGTTTATTAAGCAAGATTTAGATATGAAAAAAAATCTGAATGGTGACGTGGAACATCCGTGTACCTCTGAACCACTCATAAGGTGCCACCTCTGCTGAAAGCTTAAGTTGCTCCACAAGAGATCAATAACCTGCACTGCTTAATGGAAAGGCTCTTTTCTAATAAAGAGAAGCAGAGTATGTTTGTGGGCAACTTGGGGCAGTCTCTTAGGCTGCCAGTACCTGAGCAAGAACGGACTCTAATGCAGGTTTCACTGCCTTTATTACTGTTTTTCTTGCCATTTATTGTCTCCTGTTCTGACTGAAATACTCAGGCATGATGAATAATTTATAGCATTACACATTTACTCCTCCAAAAAATGCAAATCATAACTGTGTCGGCATAGTGATAAAATGGGTAAGCAGATACACTGAAGAGAGATATATAGCAAATGCTTACAGCGCTCCACCAAAACCACCGGCCAGCCATCGATCATAACTGGCCTGCACTGCTGTCACAGACCACTAATGCCTTAAGAGCCACAGCACTGCTCAGATCCATCACTGGAGACGCTGAGACCAAGCCAATCTCCTTTAAAGTCTATCAACATAGCAAAGGTGAGACTGTAAAAGGGGAATTTTTATTTTTATTTTAGTGAAGGCTCCCTGTACAGAGGAGCCTGAGAAGACACTGCATCTAAAGTCCCTAAGTAACAGGCTATCTTCCCCTTCCCTTTAACAGCTACATGACATGTGGATTTGGTTCTTTGCGGACGACTCTGAAAGCTATTTTCTATGAGAAAGAGATGACCACAGAAGAACAAGAAGGGAAAAAAAAATGTTCTGTGTTTGCTAGAACATATAGGATACCCAAAGGAAGGCAGGCAGGAAAAGCATGAGAATCCCAGTCCTGGAGCAGCAGAGTCAGGTCTGCAGCGACTTGCCACTGCTAGGCTTCCCAACCGCTTGACAAGGCAGCCAACATACCCTGTAGTCTACAGGAACAGGACAACACACTATCATATATGGTTATTTTGATAAGTGCTGTCCCCTTTACCTCTCTAGGAACCATTCACCCTCTCCTGGGTTTGTAACGTTCTCACATGCCTGGTGCAAGCCAGGGTCCAAACACATTTTTTACAATGCTCCTCCATGAGCTTCATATTAAACTGCCTCCCATATGTGTTAGAATGAGGCTGAAAGTTCTCAACACTCTGACAGCCCCATAAACCCTTTTAGTATCTGCAGAATTAATTTCATTTCTACGCGGAGATTAGGTTGAGGTAGGCTGGGGCCACTCACTTACTGGAACGCACGTCATGTCGCCAGACCAGCATTCATATTCAGCGGTCTCTTGCAGCAGTGAAACTGCACTTGACTTTTCCTGCTTCCACGAATGGTATTTTTTCTGTCTCCCAGCCTTCTTAGACCAAATGCCTTTAGAGTCCAAAAACTTCTGGAGTCACACACTGCCCAAGTCTGTCACCACAGTTACTGATTCCCTAGAGCTTTTTGATTACACAACCTCAGCATTCTTCTCCCACCAGACACTAGAAGTCTAATGTGTTTTTTTTAGAGAGAGATCCAGCATTTCTTTAACTTGAAACTAATTACTGATTAAACAGTAGAAAGAAAATGCTCCAGTAAATGGATCATTTTTAATCAGATGCAGGCTAGAGAAATATGGATTACTCAAGCTTAGTCGATGTTTATACTGAAAATAAAATGCAAGGTTTGTTAAACGTCTGAGTCAAAAAGGTTCATCGCTGAAAAACCAGTGTTACCTGCAATATTAACAGGGCTTGTTCAATGAATATTCGATTAATTCCTTCCTGTAAAAGCCAATCCAGAATACTGGAAATAGTAAATTAAAGCTTACATACTTTATCTTGCTGACTCAGACCTAATCAGCTTGGTACTGACTCAGCCAGTACTACCAACCTAACTTTGTGCACACAAATCTTTGACAAGAAAGAAATATTAACTTTATCATTCATTTTTAAAAATGTCAAAGGATTAATACGTAGTGTTGGCAAAGACAAATATATTAACTCTCACGTTTTCTCTGTGGGTTAGGTATGATGCAAGGAGGAATACCAAAGAAAACTCAAGGGCTGTTGAAGGTTATTTAAGGTGCCTGTAGCAGAGCAAGGAACAGCACTCATGTTCTGATTCCCCACCCTGTGCTTCTCCTACCAGGTCACCCTGACTGCAATTCTGTTATCTCCGCTTCTGAGCAATCTGGAAAACATTCAACACAGAAGTTCTCTGCTTCATAGAAAAATGGACCCTGGGATGTTCCAGTCAGAAAGTCAACCTGGTCTAGCCAGCTGCCTCCACCCTCTCACATGCTGTAAGAGAGAGCAGCGAGGTCTACAACCTTCCTGCTGGCTTCCCACCGAGAGGAGTTCAGATTGCCCCTGCTCACAAGTGCAGCGAATACTGACCACGTATTCCCTAATGTCCCATACGCTGCTTGAAGGAACGATTAAAGGAGAAAAATGGAGTCACTCATTTATGAAGTTATTGAAGTGACTGAAGGATTAAAAGTAAAAAAAAAAAAAAAAAAATCAGAGGAGAAAGTAAACAGTGAATAAAGGGAGCATGAAGAGGACTGAGGAGTTCAAGTTTCTTTTCACCTGGGGTTCCCACACAAGCAACATTGACCTAAATGCTCTTAGATCCATTTTTGTTAACAAATCTACATGAAAGATGCTGCAAAGTGAAAGGTATTTTTTTTCCAACCTTGGGATCATGCTAACAGTGGTATCCACACAGCAGCCCATGACTTCTTCATCCCTCCTGGGGTGGAACATAAGGTGTGAACTGCCCAGTACCACTTCCAGGACTGCAGTAGTTCTGAAGCCATTTGAAGAAGAGGAAACGTGAACACTCTGCCACCTGGGACAGCAGAACCCAGAACCACATGGTCAGGTGCAGATGAGAATCTGGAAGCAGATGCATTAAGGAATGCACAAAAGAAAGTTCATTTTAAAAGCAATGCTTACTGATTTTTATGCTGCATTTATACATCTGGGAAAATACATAATGTGATAGCAAAGTGTATTTACAATCATTAAAATTCTTCCTTAAACTGCAGAAACTGCTAAAAAGACACTGCATTCATGCAGCAAATAAAGCAAGAAAATCTGCAAAGCTCTTCTGCTTCACAGGGAAAAGTTCACACAAAGCAGACAAAGGAGAAGAAGAGACAGGAAATAAAGAAGATGATGGGGAAAGGAAAGGGACTGACTGAAAAGGCATTAGAGGAGGAAAAAAGTGGAAATATTTTGAGAAAAGAACCTCAAAGAAGAGGAACTGTAACTTTTGGAAAGAACCTTACCCACAGAGAGTTTGTCTCAGAGGAAGGTGCTGGGAAGCAGCTCAGCCAGGATGTTCGACGGACCCCTGGGAGCGACTCTGGCTTTAGGGAGCGGGGGAACAGGAGCGCGGAGAATCATTCAAACCTCTTGGTCCTCAAGGGCAGGTCTGAGCCAAGATTTTAACCACCTTTTGAGTTCCACACAGAATATTTCAAAACTTTTTCCTAGAAAGTACTAATCTGTAGAGCTCTCTAGACTTCTTAATTTAAAATTAAGCTACTGCAATTACCATTCCATTTCCCCCTTATGAGTGAGTTAGAATAACACTCATGAATCACCAGGCTGGATACGGTTTACTCAACCGCTATTGTCAACAAGGATATCAATTTCACAACCACATCGGAAACAGAACACCACCTTCAGAAACCAATTACCAACTTATAAGTATAAAAATGAATTAAAATATGAAAACATCAACTTAAAAATACAAAGATTAATTATTTACTATTTTTGGAGCTTTGGATGATTGCTTGCCTTTTGTGGTGATACAGAAAGATTCTACATGTCAGACTATCCCTCTTGATGGCTCACTTTTTTAGTAGAGATTTTTGTATAAATTCTAAGTATGAAAATCCCATCCTTTGTTTGGTAACCAAACCTGATGGCTGCACGACAGGGCTGCATGAGATTTTCTGGACTACCAGCTCAGGTAGTATCTTGTACAAACACAGATCCACGTTTCGCCTCTCTCTTATCTGTTCTTAAATACAGAATTTGAATGGATTTACTAAATGTCCACACTAATATTAGTGAGAAACTTTGACACCAAGCAATGGTCTGATAAGTAATGGCAAAAAGGGAAAGAAAATGAAGTCTCCATAAAGCATGGTTTGTGGCTCAGTCCGTAAATGCTGATTAGTGAACCCTTGCATGCTACTTATGCCACGGGAGCGGCAGGCAGATCGTGGGCTGTCGGGGTGGGGGGGCAAAGGGAGGGACCCATACGTGGGGTGTTCACACGTGAACTCATGGGGTTCCTCTCACCAGCGTGTGCATCAGTGGATTGGCGTGAGCGCCACGAGGCCACACAGAGTCAGGGACATCATGGGATGTGTGTGGTGACCCTGTGGCCCAGGTGCACCCAGCTATTTTGGTGGATGGGCTGGGGGCATTACAACTTCTAGGATTAGCTAAAGAAGAGTATTTAGGCATTTGCAGATTCATTAACATTTTTAAAGTGTCCGATACTCTGTTGTATTGCTGATACGGCTCCTGAGTGTGTAGTTCAATAATTGCCTTTTAACTACATGCCATTAATAAATCAACGAGCCACTTCCATCCTATTCGGTTTTAAACTGTTTGAAATGAGCAGTTCTTCCCTTTAACAACCACATACACCAGCACGCTGCTGCAACGCTGTGTCCCTTCGAATCTCATTTTAAGCTGAAGACAGGATCAGCTTTTTCACTGAATGTTCTGCTTCACTAGAATGTTTCTAGTAATATTTTTTATAGTGTATGAAATAAAACGATGGAAAAGCTGAATGATGCAAGTGGAACTTTATGACATAACTTGATTAAAAGGAAAATCAGAACAATGCTTGATGACAACATTTTGGCCTGAGCACCATCCTTATCTAAAAAACTCATCAAAAGGGATTTCATTCACCACTGTGCCTTTGGCTTGAAATGCTTCACACTGACTTTGGTGAATAAACTTGCAGTATTTATTCGTTCAGCTGCTGGGGCAATCAAATTGAGCGTTACTGCTCAGAGGAGCCATCTCCGCTTCCCGCTCGGTCATGTCCTCCTTTCTCTCCCACTTGCCAGTGCTGATCACCCAATCCTCTCGTTGTAAAATAGGCATACTCTGAAGATGAAACCTGAACTCTTCGATTTTTTTCTAATGAGTTTAACTCCCTGAAGCAGCTCATTGTGGGATACTGAGAGACTCAATTATGATCCTGAATGTTCCTCAAGAGCCTTGTAGGAACTAATCTAGTTCTACCTCCAATTTTTAATTCTCTCTATTTCTTAAGTTTGGGAAACTTACTCAGCCCATTCCTACCTCAAATGTAGCAGCTGAGATAATATTTTCCTTGTTTCAACAGATCCGGGCAGACTGCAGAGATTTGGTAAGTGATGATTTTGTGAAGGCAGAGTTTCATATTAAACGTAACTGCAACTGTACATGTGAAGACTCTAATGAATTGACACAAAACGTATTAAAATGTGTTCATATAATTTAAACAGTAAATTCCAACTCACAATAATTGGATTGAAACTTGGGAATATTTAAGGGAAAATAAATTACTTGTTAAAATTAATTCTGCTTCCAGTGATAACTCCTAAATTAAACCTTTGCCCCTGAGTTTTGTTTTGTTGCTTCTTCTTTCCGTTTCGAAGATGACATCCTTATTCCACAGATGCATCTAAGCCACACTCTCTCCTGGCTCCACGTGACAGCCACTTTCAAAGCCTCCGTTCCTTCCTGTAAGGTGTTCAGTGACCATGGAAGCCCAGGGCCAACAGCCCGCACACACAAGAGGAGCTCACTGCCAAATGGAAACTTCGCCCGTGTCAGGTCAGAGGGCTTTCAGCAATCATCACAGGACCGTACAAGCACCACCTAAAGAACAGAACGCTTATCACAGAACTACCACTTTCTGCTCAAACTGCCGGGCACAGCTCTGCAGCCTTCCTTCTCTCAGGAAAACGGTCATGGGATGTACGTTTGAAGAAACAGGCCAGCTTTCCCCCCACATGCCCTCCGAGGGCAGAAACAAATCACAGTATGACTTCCACCTCCCCCAGAAGAGTCAGAGAGAAGCATTTTCATCTGGCACTCCTGTACTTAGCTGTGCATGGAGGAGTATCAACTTTGACGGGGAAAACTAACATCATGTCTGGAGCAGAACAGGTTACCACCCCTGCGAGTCTCCTTCAGGTCAAGGAAACGCGGAATGATTCGCCGTGCTTTCAGGCAGTCTCCGTGCTGCATCTCACCAGTTAACTCAGTGTGCAAGTCTCGCACTAACTGGACATGTTATTAAAGGAGAATCTAGTTTCAGCTGTACTTAAGCCACACTTAAAAAGCATTTGAGGTTTAGTCAGCTACTTGATAACACAGAGGATTTTTCTCCCTTTTTTTCATTAAAAATCTGGTACATAACAGAGCCTGACTTAATTGTCTTTACCGAAGGCTACGCCTTTAGATTCACCCTTTAATCTGAGGATATAAAATGTCTTACAAGAGCAGCTGAGAATTATTATCCACTGCCCACATTTGGAGAAGCTCAGGTGTGGAGTCTGTCACGATTCTTTCAGTGTCACGTTTCAAGTCAGTGGAAAAGCAGAGACTAAGCGACAGTGTCCTGAAATTCAGGAGCCTTCTATCAGATGTTCATTATACCGCTTCTCTGTCCTCGGTGTGGTCTGCACCGTGGAGCAGAACAAGGAATAACGTACACTCCGCCTTGTGTGGTCTGACAGGTTACCAGGACTCAGCTGAGCCGCACTGTGCCTATTTACCCTTACTCTGCTCTCAGTGTGAGGAAATCTGATTCTGTTTAAGATTACTTCATTGCTGACTAAACTAAATCAAATTTGCTTTATGTTTACCATGGGCTAAGAGTGAATTCATAAACAATCCTGCAGGTATAGCACTATGCGGAAGCCTGGTGAATCATAAACAATCCTGCAAGCCAGGCACTGCGTGGTAACCTGGCAAAACACGACTTGGGTACTAGGATAAACCCTATTTCCATGAGGTCAATCTCACTTTGCTCACCACCTAAAAATGTTACCAAACCACTGCCATTGTTTATATTGACTGACTACTGGTTTATCTACCAGTGAGCACTATATCGATCACTGATGTGTTGTCTTTCCAATGGATGTATAATATGCATGTATAATGTACGTGCTATACGTACATCATGTACACACACATACAGTGAATAATGTACCCATCATTGCATCGCTGGAATTGGCAGTCCCAGATTTTTCATGCCCCTGAATCTTGCAGCCTTTCAGAACACGAAGACATTCCTGCAGAGGGTAAATATCAAGGGGGACAGACACATAGACTTGAGTCTTTGAGACATGTATGTAGCAGACAAGGCACAAAGGAGATTTTAGTTCTTCCCCTCCTGCTTACCTAATTTACTCAATTTTGCCTTCTGGAACCTGTTTATTCTTTGTACTAAAGGATATCAAGAGCTATTTCTTAACTGGCCCATTTTCAGCTGTCATAGAGAATGCCATTACCCATGGTGCAGACTGCAGCAGACTCTCCACAGGGAAGCAATAGAAATCCTGTTTCTTGAGCTCCCGACTGGTCAAGGAACTAGAGCACTTACTACAGCAGCTAAAGAAGAGAGACTGAGTAGGATGCAGGCCCCTCTGTCTGTGTATTTATGACAGGATGTGCTGGATTATTTCAGTGACATGATGCTTTCTATGAGCAAACAGAAACAGATGCCCAGAGAAAACACATTTCTGTTCGTGCAGCAACAGCATATGGAGGACTGTCGCAGAGCCTGCTAGGAAGGGCATTCACTTAATACCGGCTCATACTTGCTGATCACGCTGACGCTCACTTCGTATCACCCCATCCGGTGTTCCTCTTACCCCCTTTTTTTGCTTGGAATCATAAAGGGTGAATATATTAATGCACTGATCTTCTAGAGACAAGCCGCCAATGGAATCGTTTCCCATCACTTTAATTAATGGATGCCAGTGTCTGGAGTTCCCAGCAGTCACAGTTTCTATTTATTGGGAAACCTTTAACTCTCAGTGAGGAGGATCATTATCTGACACTCTACAAGTGAAGTGTCTGATGAGCAGAGCAGAATTAATCAGAAGGCATTCTGAGCAGCCAGCTCTTGGTGCCAGGCCATGATCAAAGAGGCAATAAGAATGTGCACTACAGCAATTTTGTGATTAACATGTACGTGAGTTTGGCCGCTGCTATGTGCAAAGCAAAGTGTTGAGGACAAGCAGACAAAAAGTGAACAAAATTTCTTATTTTCCTAACTTTTCAAATGAAACCTGAACTGAGCAGGACTAAAGCTGCTGACACCTTCTGCCTTCAGCCTCTGAGAACTGTAGATGCACAACCTAGTAAGTAATAAATTCCCTTTTTCGAATTCCAAAGCTACTGGCACTCCTTGTTCCTTCTCTCATAGCTTAGAATATGTCGTGTAGTGAGATTTCAAAAGAAGTTTCATATTTAGCTGCAAGAAAAGCCGCAGTAAGCATGATGAACAGGCATTGATTAGTGTCAGCCTGCCAAAAGGGGTCTTTAGAGGTCTTCCTGCCAAGTGAAAAAAAACCACACCTTCTCACCACACTAACTTGATTATGTCTCTGTTCTGTTTGCTTTGTTCATCAATTAATTAAGACAGCAGTGTGTCTTGCTGTCTTCCAGGCAGCCTAGCCCAGAATCACGACAGGTGGTGACTCTACGCACCTGCTAGGGACAGCTGGAAGGTCTCCAGAAGGCAAACACCACCACTTTGCTCCCACCAAAGGCTTCTCTCAAAGCAAAGCAAGCAAGCAAAGGACCAAACCCCAGAAGTTTTGACTTCTTTGGATCACTGAACTCCTGTGTTCCTCATCATCCCTAAAACACTTGCTACAATATGGCACCAAGAGAAGTAAAAACATGGGATCACTAAGCTTATCAAAATTCTGAAAGCGTTAATGCAAGGTAAGATAGGGAATTAATTCTTACACTTTCTCAGTAAATAAAACACCCGTTAATCCTTTTTCACTGGAGATAAGCTACCCTAGGGTGTAAGAACTTGCACACAAGTAGCTTGCTGTGAAGTAGCGTCCTGCAAGTTTGTACCTTAACTCACACCACTGTAACTTTTTTGTGAGCCATATTCTAAGAAGGGGAACTGTGGATATATCTATTTTAGGTGCTTTCACTCGTGAATGAGTAGGTTTATGCCTACAGGCAAAAGCATCTTGAGGATTTCCAGAGACAGATTCTCCATGGCTGTAATACCTGTCCAGCCCTTCACACTGCAGAGCGGGTACAAGACACAGCAGCACTTTCCAGCCACTTTGTCTTCATTTTGCACAGATGTAAATGACTGCAAAGGTGCAGCGCAATGGAGAACCTGGCACTTTATAAATATTAATTAGCAAAGAATTATAGTGCCCCTTTGTGGTGCTAAGCATTATCATTCCCACTTTACAAATGGTGCTGCGGCCCCAGAACAAGGTTAATTTACTAGTTCACAATAGCACTAGACAATGACAGAGCCAGGCACAGAATGCAGGCACCTCACAGCTCCTTGTCAATCCTGTGCCCCCGCAGTCCCACTTTCTTTGTGTTTGCCTTTCTGACTGCGTCTCTTCCCCAAAACAGCTAAAATGACATCATATTGCTGCCTCCTCACCTGGGGAAAACATGTGAAGACTCCCTGCAGCAAAAAGCTGTCAGTGTGACAGCACAGCACCATCCACCAGGGATGGCTCCCCCAGGACAAGAGGCATGACAGCCAACACCACAACCACGGCTCTGAGGGAGGGTGCTGGCAAAAGGTTGGTTCAAACATAAGCATTGTCATGTTAATTGTGGTATTTGCATCGACTCTCCGACAGCAAAAGGCTTAAGAACACATCCTGCACAATCTAATGACCGAGATGTATTATAAATTTTAGGCAAATCTCAAAAGATTCAAAGGGTTGACGGTGCACCCAAAAACCTCAGGGTTTTGAGGAAGCTTGGATTTTTGCAACTGGCAACACAAAGCAAGCCCTTCCGTGCTCTGGCCAGAAACACTGGCAGCGAGAGGGAAATAAAAATAAAAGCAGCTTCTCATAAAAAAAAGTATTCTCTCAGTATTTGACAATACCTGTCACATCAAGGCTTTTATCTATAAAAGGGACACTGAAAATGAAAGGTTTAGGAACAACATAAAACTACACAGCTATTCTTTAACCTCCTCCAAAGGCCAAATAAATCCCATTCCTGTTTAGAGAGGGTTTGTGTCATTTTTTTCTTCATTTGAGTAGACTGAAAATTACCCTACTAGAATTCCATCACTGAACTCTCCGTTAATTTGAAAAGCACAAGTACAGGACATTGGTGGTTCCAGATCTTGCTCAGGAAAGCCCATACTCACACTTCTGTAATACAAGATAGCTCGTGCTACCTAATTCCACCCTGATGCAGAAAAACCTGAAAGTTCACATGAAAGGACACCACAGTCCACCACCAAGTACAGGAGTTCTGGAATAAGCCAGAGGACACAAAAGGCATAATGCAGCTCTGCCTGATTCCTCTGAAGGTCTTTCTCTTGACCTCACTTAGCAATGATCAGGTACTAGATTTCTGAAAGTGCCATCTGGAAGACAGTAAAAATAGTCAGATTTGGAGGACTGTGCTTCTACAGTTATGCGTGTTGTTTAAACTACTCAGTGTGTCTAAACAAATAACCAAACAGACTACACAGACCAGTGTATTTCATCCCTGGCATTGTTCACCTGGGATTCCCAGACAAATCATTAGAAGAAATGCTTGGTCGTTTCATGACAACACTCAAAAGCTAAATGTCAGCTGAACTATTAAAATTTCTTTGTCGCTCATTTAAGCAGTTTTAGAACATGATGGAAAATAGTGAACAATCCCCAACATTGCTTTTACTTGTAAAATTCCTGTAATGAGTCAATAAACATTCATCTGAAAGGGAGGAAGGGACGCATTAAAACTTCAACTAGACAATTCCTAAATTAAACAGAACCTGCAGTAGGAAAGATTAGGTTAACACTAACTCACAATAACCCTCAAAGAAAAATACACATCCCCAGATTCTGTCCAGGCACCCAGTGATTGTTTCATCCAAGTGACTGAACACTGATCTGCTATTTACCTTACTCAGCTCTCACCTCAAGCAACCTCTGTGATGTATCTCCTGGGTCTCCATTTGCTTCTCGGAGCTGACAGTATGAAAACACAGCAATGTTATTTGTGAAGTATCTTCCACACAAAATGCATCTCAAAGCAGCGCTCAGACTTGAATTAAACATTCTGCTACAATACAGAAGAAAGATGTTATGCTGCCAATTTAATCTGAAAAGCAGTAAGGAAAACTGTAGAAGGGACCTGCCTGTTTACTGGGTCTCACTACCCGTATTAAAAGTGCTCGGTTAACCAGTGAAAGTGCTCATTGCTTCCTGATAACCATCGTGCTGCTAAACACAACTGAAATGTAGCTTGAACAATGCACTGAACTATCTTTATACATGAGACACCCCTGTGCTACCAAATGGAAACCAGAAGTACTGGCGATCTTAGAACGGGCTGTGTAGTGTAAACGTGTGATAGGGAACACGCTTCTGGTCTCGGTTTATCCTCTTCAGTAATATGATGACATACGTCAAAAGGAAAATGAGAAACTGCAGATTCTGTAGGGAGCAGACGATGCAACTTCTCTAATATTTTTAATATAATGAAAACCTAGCAGCTGGTTAAAAAAAACATCAGTGAAACTTATCAACTGAATATAACACAGTTTCATATCGGAGGAAGAGTCTAGGCTGTCACCTTCCCAAACGCTATGAACTCCCACTATGGGTTTCAGGAGTGCACAGTCTGACAGCTTTTCCTGTGTCACGAATGGGCACAAAGCCTCTAGGATAATGATTTGTTTGATGCAGGCTCTTTCTCTTCCTTTAATAAAGATATTAAAAACAATTGTTGGCCGCAGATCCGCTTCATGTGAACAAAGACAGTCCTTGCCTTCACCAGGAGCAGAAACAAGCAGATGGTGACAGCAGTATTAATGGCTCACAGCAGACAGAATTCCCTCTGGCACAGAGGGGTCTGTGACATTGCAAAGAGCACATGGCATTTCCTGAAGCCAGTGCTGAACACCACAGCAGCATCCTTCCTGCTGAGAGGGAGAGGGAATTCATCAGGTAGGACAGTGGGCTGGCTGCAACACCCTTGTGTTTCCCAGCTCACGATCCCACCTCTCCTGTTCTTATTTCGGGCACGTCTCCTTTTCTGCATGCAAACACCACGTACTCGGAGCCTCAACAAACGCTGAGCAGCGAGAACATGCCCAAAGCTTGTGGCTGAACAGACCTACTTTACACCAGTACCTCACCCAAAGCAAACTGAGAACTGCGGGCTCAGCACTACAGTCCAGGACTATGTTCAAATGGAGAAACACAGTAGATGATGAGACTTCAGTGCTACACAAACGCTGCAAACAGCCATCAGCAATGCACTTTGGGAAATGAAGCATTGCCTCTCCTCAGAAAGGAACTTCGTCGACTGCGACTGCTGTTAATAAAAGCAGCCACCTCCCACTGAATACACATTTTTAATATTGAATTGATAGCGACAGGACCTCCTTACCTCCCTACTGACATGTCAAGGAAGGGAACAATAATGCTGTCCTCCTGCTTATCCACTCTTAAGCTTTGAATTACATTACTCAATATTCAAATATTATGAGCCTCTTCTCCTGCCTCCTCTAAACATCACACTATCACTGTTTTCTAATGCAGCATAAAAATGATTACGTGTTTCTGAATTAACTTACGGTGCTGGTGTTGCACAGGTATTGTGACTAAACTCAGTGAGAGACCATAAAGGAAGGAAAGGGAATTTTATTTCAGTCAAAACTGCTTTCACTCACTCACATGGATTCTCTCATGGATTTAACTCCTTCGTCCTTTGATGATCATACCCTTCATATCCATATATTCACAAGCACTAAGTAGTCTGGCCATGACAGACACGGGCAGTAGTTGTCACGTCCTCATAATGTCTTCCAGGTCCTTCTTACATGGAGGTTATGGTCTAATGTTTGGATGTGCCCTTGGCTTAAGGCTTTTCAACCTTAGAGCTGACAACAACTGTGAAACACTGTCTCTCCATATTGTCCTGCAGCACTGGTGATTTACTGACGTCTTTTGGCTCCTTCTCTGGGTGTTTTATTGCTCTAATTCCTCTCTCTTCCTGCCCTATTTCTGTAGATGAGAAAAGCCCAGCAAGAATACACCTAAAGGTGAAGCAGAGCCTTTTTGGACAGGTCCTGTGATGGAGCTTTGCAGAGAACAACCAACGCTAGCCGGCTAATTACACACGGCTACAGCTCCGGAGGAGCATGGGACTCGAAAGGAGTCGGACTGGAGGATCGTCCACGGCACTTTCCATTTGCTGGTGATTAGACATGGCAGTCTCTACGGTGATGCAGTCCTGAGCACTGGGGCCAGATGTGCTGAACACTTGTCATTCTGAGACCACGTGCCAGCGCAGGAGCAGCACTGCCATTTGCTGACCACGGCAAGGGCACCCGCGGAAAAGACGCACTTCTGCGTAACAAGTGACTGACTGTACCATGCTCCCTAAAGCCCTAAATAATGTCACGAGCAAAAAAAAACCTACGATTAATTTTCATGCAGACTGTCTCGCCTGTGTGTGATTGTGCCAGATTGTGTGAGAAACTGAGCTGAGCAGCAAGAATTGGAATGAGCTGGGAAAAAAATCCACCTTTGTCTTAAGTGATAATATAAATAAATGCTTCTCTAATCCCACATATGGCTGAGAAATCTACCTTCAAGACACCAGACTCCATTTTCTCTCACAACTGCGCATCCCAGCAGATTTTGTGAAGCACGGGAAGAGCTCCCCTGCCCACAATCGGTCAAAGTCGACTATATTGCTTAGGTCTCTTTCTACTGGCACCCACAAAGAGAAGAACTGCATATTTCAAACAAGCCGAGTCATCAACGCTTTACGGACTCAAGCACATAAGCAGAAAAGAGGCTAGAAAAGCAAAAAAAGCATGCATTTTCTGTACGAGTCACTGAAACCAGACACAGTGTCGGTGTAGAAGGGAAGCACTAAGACAGCAGAAGCTGCAGAGCAAAGGTTTCACTTTCAGGAAGTTACTGGTAGTTCCATCATCATGCAAGACCAACAGAAAGCCACAGAAAGAGCAGCTGAGGGTGTCCTTTACAGACAGGAACTAGCAAAAATAGGAGATGCTTAGAAATGATTGATTTGTAGGAAGCTTGTATGGGTTAGAGATTGCTCTGGATTTGCCTAGACCTTTCTCTATAGAAAGATACTCTAAGAAGACAAAAGACTTTAAAACTGCGGAAGGGACAGGTTACATAAAAACCCACAAGTAACCCTGCTGCCAAGTGTAAAAAATTCAAAGCGACCACATCAGACAGAACAAAAACGAAACAGCTTCATAAACAACTCTGCCCTCTGCTCATTGCGTCCTTGGAGACTGGTCCTTGCTTGCGGGCATAGCTCTGGATAGCTCAGGGGCTTTCCGAACTGCACCAAACTTCGCCAGCCTCCCCTGATCCCGCGGAAGTTCGCTCGGTTGTCTCTGGGTCCTACTGACTGCTCCTCTGAGGCAGCCTCTGTCCCTGTGGGCTGCAGGGTAACTCTCCTGCTGCCAGCCCCAGCATCTCCTCCCCAATGCCCTGTAGCTCCTCAACAGCTGCACCCCAGCCCCGCTGTGCTCCCCAAGGGGCTCTCCTTTTCCAGCTGCTTCTCGAAGGGGCCTGCACACAACTGAGAACACGCACACAAAGCAAATACCATCTGTCACATTTGGGGATTTTAATTTGTGTTACGCATTGACCCGAGACAAGCTCTGTAGGCAGGAACTGGACTACATGCAATCTCTCTGGCTGAGCCGAGAGCAGCAGCAATAAATGTGCTTCCTCCTGAGCCACTTTCTTTAGATCTCCTAGTAAAACACAGGAAGAGGTCAGTTCCTGCAGACCTTATAGCTTACAAGAGGGTGAGTTATTTTGGAGCAAGCAAGACACATGGGCTTTGATGGAAACACTTGGGGCCAGATCTCCCCATCCATCCCCGCTTCCATTGGTGAAGTTCACCCACAATTACAGGCAAAGCCGAGCGTATTCCACCCTGACACGTGATGGATAATATGTTTGCTGATCACGTACAGGCACACTTCTAACAGTGAGCTGAGCGTCCCATGTCATGGCTCGCCAACCACAGAGTCCTTCTCACACAGTCAGATCTGCACCCTGAACGGTCACCTGAACTGCAGTTTTGGGATGGGGTTATGTCACCCGTCAGTCGTGTGATGGGAATGGGAGGAGTAGGGAGAGCAAGGTGACTGAGAACAGAGTTAACAAGCAATACTCTGCCAGCATGAGTTACTCTGCCTACAGCCCATTGACTGACTCTTGTCTTCAGCAGAGGAAGTGTTTCACCCCACGTGCCTCTTCACCCAGCAGAGCTTTCTCAATCACAATAAGAGCTCGAAACACTAGTGAGGATGTATCAACTTGATCACGGTATGCTACCTGCCATTTTTGTAATTAATTGCAATTTTCTGTAATAATCTCCTGACTCCAGCTAAGCAGCTGGAATATGGAGCCACAACCACCCCAGAGCAAACAAAGTGCCTCCTCTTTGAGATACACATCATTGCCAGTCAGGTGGCAATGTGACAGCTATGTTAGCATTGCAGCCACAAGTGGCACAAGTGGCCCCTGCAGCTACACCTGCTTCTCTCTTGCTAACCTTTAGACTGATCAGGAGGTCAAGGGAAGTCTAAGACTCTGCACTTCCAGCAGTGAAAAATCACCGACTTGTTCAGCAATTTCTTAGCACTCCCGCACAGCGTCATGAGCAGGCATCAGGCAGGTGGCTTGGCTATCCAGTTCATTAATCTGCCTCTGGCATGTGTCGGTGCTCTGACAGAGTTTTGTATTATGCTTTAATAAGCCTTCACGTCGTATGAATGAGTAAGTAATTGTGCACTGAAGGACGTTTGTGTGGCAGTCCCTAGATGTGGGCTAATTATTTTTTCCTTGAATATTTTTTAAAGAATACCTGGCTTCAACAATGCAAGAGTAATATTTTGTCATCACTCAGACTCATGTTATTTGATTTGCTTGGTCTTTAGAGGACAGCAAAACACCACATACAATCCCATTAACAGGCTCCTCTAGGTTATTATGCCTGTGTTCATTCATCTACAAATTCCAGAGTATTAACAAATAAGAAACAGGGTTTAAATTAGATAGAAAAACAAGCTGGCTCCCTCATTTGAAATGCCAAAGGATATATGCAGGGTAATAGTATTTTTATTTCCACAGCTGCTGCTTTATTAAACACTGATATCAGTATCTCAAACCAGTAAAATATCACTGAGAGGGAGAAGGGAAGGAGGTGCACTCTGTGTGGCGGGCATACGATATTTCCACCCAGCTTTGGTCCTAAGTTGAACGTAACATCTATTTTTGTCCTCTTATCCACCCATTAACTGGGGCCTGTTAGAAGAACCCTAACGGCATTGTTTAGAAAATGTTCCACTCCCTGATTTTTCCTTATTAGAACCACTGTCCTCCTGCAGAATTATTGGTGTGATTCTAATTAGCTTGCAGTGCCTTCATTAGAGAATCCATAGTTGCCCCAGTACAAAAAATCCTGGATCTCGTCACTTTGAAGACTAATAAAGCCTCAGTATTAAATTCTCACTGTACTGCCTCATATTCCAAACATGAACTATATTTGAAGTGGCGAAAGGAGAAGTGTGAAGTCCCCAAAACTGTGCCAAGTCAAGGGTCTACAGCATGCCAGACAAGTGCCAGTTAAACAGCTCTGACAAATTCTGGTGTTTCAGAAAGGTCATGTTTTGTTTCTGTTGCTGCATGGGCAGTTTGCCTGCTTATATAGTAGAGAAAAAGGAGGTCATATTTTACGAGCGTAAGAACCATATGAAGAAAGGAGTAACCAGTTAGTCACATCCTGCCAGGAAGAAACACCAGAAGGAAACGTTTCCATGATCTATTTCACCTACTCCTCTGCAATTATATTTTCTTTCACAGGTGCACTGCAGGACAAAAGTGCTCTGTCAATTCACTGCAGATTAAAATCAGTAAATCAAGTGCACCACAAATTCTCCTCTGCTTGCTTTGTGGATTTTAAGGAACTGTATAGTATAGCTCCATCTGAGTCTTTGCTGCCTCTCAAACATCTTTTGTCATTCTTCATAAATGAAACTGTGAACGAATTTTGTGCTTACTCAACAGAAGCGCACGAGGCTAGAGCAAGCCTGTCAGAAAGTTTATCGTGCAGAACTGCATCCTTTTAACTTCAGCACAGCTAAATGAAACGGTGCACAACCGGCCCATCCTGATGGCCCTCGGGACCTTGGCCAGAGGTATCCTAGAGACTACTGTAACGGATACTGCTGCTCTCTCCCTTCTTCATATCCTTGAGGATGAAACCTTTGAAAAACTACTTTCAATTTCTCCATTTCTCTTTTTTCCTCTACTAGAGACCTAAGGTGGGGGGGAGCAGGAAATCCATATGAACAATCTTTTTTTGCTTTTGTTTTTAATACATGATCCGAAGACTGAATCAGATGAACACTTGTCTTCTCTCTGGCTTCCACTCCTCTATACACTAAAAAAGAAGTTTCAAAAGATAATTTGCTTTCCAGTTTCTAATCCCCCTTCCTGTTAGCAATGCTGTGTCCTATCCAGTCTTGTCAATTTGATGCTACTGGTCGACAGGGCCTGAGCAAGCAGCACTTAGCTATACCTGGAAGGTTTTGTTATCAATGAGACATTTGAACTAAATCACATTCAATCAACCATCCAGAGAAATTTGTTTCAGAAATGAGTGGAATAAAACAAACCCAAACCAAACAGTTATTCTGCCGCGCTTGCTCTCATAGCTTCACAAGCACACACAATCTGACACGGAGATGGACCTCCTTGAAGTTCATCATGAACTGCCCTGCCCTCCCATTGTTCAAATTGCAAAAAACACCCCAGCCTACCTTCAGAGGACTCTCCAGCCTCACCAGCCAACAGTCGCAGTCTTCCACATTCTGTATCTGTGGGTTATTAGAAAAAAATATATTTGAAAATGCTCCTGCAATTATTTATTGAATACCTTTTGAAATAAATAGCATAAGAAGTGTTACCATATATATGGCTGTATTTCATTTCCTGTAAATTTCCTGTCATTTCTAACTACCTGCACTTATTATATTAAAAATTTAAGATTTATTTTATCTAATGTCTGATTACTGGCAAATGTTTATAGTAATATTTACCCTATTATCACATGCCTTTTTCTTTAAATGCTCAATAACTGCTCTTTCTTTTATCTTAATTCTCAGAATTTCCTTGCCTTGCCTCCAACTTTCCATAAATCTAACAGGTTTCCTCGCCCGCTTACCTCTTGTGAAAATATTCTGCCAGTTCTAAAACATAAAAAGCAGCACATAAGTTATGTAGAATCGATTCCCTACCAGCTCAGGTCACTACATCTCCTGACTGTTTTCCTTTTGGAAAGGAGTAAACCTCCCAGCTGGACAGGACTATTATTCCTAGAAAAATACTATGGTGTTGTTTTCCTCATGCTGCCTCCTCCTTTAGAATTGGCATTTTAAACACAGAGTAATATTCCATTTACATTATTGTTCCTTCCTCAACATTAAATGTTGCATTAAAACAGAAAAAGTTCCTCACCCAGCCTTAATCTTCCTCCCTCAAGTAAAAATCTCACGTAACTAAGTGATGTGCAACTCTTAAATAACAATGTGATTCAGTAATTAACAGTGTATTACAATGCGGGAGATTCAAGGGGAAAAGAATAACAACCCACATGAGCAGCCACGAAGTTAGCATAATGTCGGAAAACAAGACTTCCGAATCAAAATGATGTTTGCTTTTGAAGCGCCATTTTCACACTAGAGTGGGAGATGGGACAGCGTGGCCACGTGCTATGGCCTGGTGGAATAGGGAGGAGCGTGCATAGCTTTTCTCCCAATTCTTTCACTCATTAAGAAGCCTCAGGAAAAATGGATGTATTGTCCCACCTTTGCTTCCAGCACCATTCCTTTCTGCTGTAGGTGCTCCTCAGGTCCTGAGAGCTCCCAATACACACTGCTCCATCACAGCAGCAGCCACGCACGTGTAGTCTCTGTATTCAGTCATTTTTGGCAGCCTACAAACCTCTTTCAGAAATACAAATGAAATAAGGAAAATAGTAATTTGTAATGTTTTATAATACAATGAGAATTTAAAAAGATTTACAGAAGACCTGCCTCTAGCTGCCGGTCTTTGGCCCTGACAAACTTCATAGGTTGGTGAAATCATACGGTATGAGAGCTTTGATTGAAAAAACCCAACGTATTACAAAATCTTACATAGTGGAAAACGTTAGGGCATTCTAAAGAGAGGGTTCACGATCAGCTCTCCCAATAACCAGATTCCCAGTTCTATTTTGCTTCTTTCATACACTAATTAGGAGTTCAATGTTTCTACCTTCTGGCTAATGAGGTCTCTTCTTCACCTGGCAGTTAAAAACGCCTGAAAGCCCTTCCAGACCTTATCAGAATACGTAGGTTTGCAACTCCCAAGCATATGCCTACGGTGCAGATAGAAAGAACTCGAGGCTTTCCAATCTGACACTGAAACACGCATCTGGCATCACAAATATGCTTTTGGTCATTGTAGCTGTCCAACAAAACTCTCTCATTCTGAAACGGTTGTTTTATGCTTATCAGGGGCATTTATCTGAGGCGGTCTTTGAACAAGCCAAAGCTTTTCAAACTAATGATATACTTTTGTTGCATGTGTACACAGTCACCCAAACCCTGAAGGCAGCTTCTCCATGTTTTTACAACGGTGAAAATTCAAAGCAGCCTGTACTTGAGAGTTCTATGAACACTTCTGGATCTCACACAACGCCTTTTCCGAGTTTCCCTTCAAGTAGATCTCACAATGCCATTATCACCGTTTATTAATATGTTGTTACTTTAGCTATCCACTGAAAATATCATTCCGCGTTCTCTGTTCCTACTTCCTGGCAGTGGCTCGGGCTCCTATTACAGGAAAACACAGGTATATTCGAAGTTTTTCAAATTAAATCCCATGTTGCGTGTTCAAGTGAAAATTACTTAAACACTAAAATGCGCGCTAAAGGGCTCTCTCTTCCTTTCACACAATCAGCTTAAGTTTTAGCTGAAAGCAGACAGTTAGTGCTGGAACATTTACTCTGACTCAAACAGCGAGATGAGTGCATATGTTAATACTACTGAAGAAGCAAAATCTGTGAAGTGGAAGGCAAGTAGCAGCTCCATGGGTCTGTGCAGAAGCTCAAGCTTTAGATCGTGATTTAAGAGTTTAGGATATCTGGCTCAGGAAGGCAAAAAAATGTGCTACAAGAGATGTCAGAACCACTTAAGTCTCTCTCTTGGATACGTTACATTCAGTACACAGGGAAATTTAGGGCAATCCTCTTGTGATCAGGACTATCAGCATGCATAAAAACCACTGCAGATCCACAGGGTGAGCACGCTCGCCAGCTGCACCATGCAGCTACAGTCGGCAAGCAACCTCCTGTGCAAGGCGGTGTACAGTTCACCTAGCGAGGGAGCTACCAGAAATGATCAAACTCATGGGGCTACACACCATTTTTTGGTTCCCTGATGTCCTTCCATGGCCATGGATAGAGACTATAATTTTTACTACCCGACTGTTTGTCAGGACTACACCCTGGAGACTGTATTATGCAAATCTTCATCAGCAACAATTTCCTGTAGGCTGCCAGGCTATCCCAAGGAGCTTTAGCAGCAAGGCCAACCTCTTAAGTGACACTGGTTGAAACACAAGGGGTTATAAGGAGCTGCTGTGCTGTCAAGAGCAGGAACATGCCACCACTAACGCTGCTCTCAACACTATCCTACGATGATTCCGCAACATTTCCAGCCTGGTTCTGAAGATCTTCCACATTGTTAAGATCTTTCTAGTACCTGCACAGGCAGGCCTCATGTGTGTCTCTTGTTAGGAAGACACTCTTTTTGCTTTAGAGTATCGTACTCAAACACACTGAGTGGAAAAGTGGAAACAACCTTTTGCCTCAAAAAAAAAAAAAGGAGGGGGGCAAAAGAAAAAGGTTCCTTCTGTAGCGTTTTTCCCGTACTGCAGCGGCGTTGTTTTCATGTTTCTCAGAATAATCATAATTAACATTGTTCAAGCAATTAGAACCAGGGATATGGAGCATGCTGATAAGTTTTATCTTACAAGGGTACACCATCCAGGCCAAACGGGTCAAAAATGAGAATAGGGGAGCAAAAAGAAAAATTTTACTCTATCACCAACTACAGCCTTGGAAGAGTCACAGGAGAATGAAATAAAGTTCACTTGCTAAGATTTTTATTTTCCCCAGGAAAGAAAAATGACAAGGCAAACACACACCTCCCCATGGTTAGGATCTGTTACTTAACCCTCATTTCTAGAATATAACAGCTTGCCAGCAGAAAAGGCTAAAACTGTGAACTGACTTCAGTAAGGTTCCCCATTGCAGATGATGAGTATCTTTAATTAGCATTTAAGCACTGATTAGGTAGCCAAATCTGGATGGTCCAAACAGCTTTCATTAGGTTTGATGGCCATTAGGAGTTTAGAAAGTGTCCTACATCCATCTTAGTCTTCAAGACATATTCTCAGAAGAGCAACTAGGAAGCTCTTTAATTTCACAGACATTTTTTTCACATGCATCTACAATCAGGACTTCAGTGTTGTGTAGGTATGCTTAACCCAGCGTTAAACTGAATGACGGTTTAATTAGGCTACAGAGAATTTCACATTAGTAGGGTTAAATTGCCGCTGTTACCCTCACTGGTGTACTAAAACTATGGCTGACTGTATTGCATGGGAGTACCAGCAGCAGACATGGACATACACAACGAACAGGACTTTTCCTACAGCTTTACCATCTTCTAGCACTCATGGACTAAGGCACAATTAAAGCAAAAGTCAATTAATTTATAATTACCCAGCAATAATGATTATGTTTGCGTCTTCTCTGAACATCTGTCATGAAATGTTTTCATCTTCACTGAACATTAGTCAAACACCTGCTTCTCTGAACTGTGATGCTGTGGAGAATCATTCTCCAGCAGGGGTTTCATATGTGCTGAAATGGGAATGAGTAGCTGTGCCTTTAATTAAGATGGAAAAATGTAATAATACAAAAAAAACCAGCTAACACCTCTTGAAGGCTGAAACCTAAACACAAGTTCTCTTTCAAAGTAAATGAGATGAGCCACTTGAAGCCATTTCAAAATGAGGATCAAGAACCAATGACAAGGTTTTTTATTTGAATGAAAGTGCACTGTCATTAATCTTCAAGTTCCAGAATTCTTCCTCCTCTTTTTTTCTTTGACACATTCATTTTTTCTGTAACATCAGGATACAAATATATCGGAGTAGTTCTAACGCTTTCTGCTTGTTTCTGGCCATCATTTAAGATGTGCGATTCAGTCTACATTTTCCATTCTCATTTCTAATATATAAAGGCTACCTTGTTTTTACAAGAAATTGTCAATTATTTGGATTGAAAACAGATTAAACGTACATGACTGAACTTAGAAAGTATTAATATTTGTATAATTAAGAAGTACAAAACTATTAATGTCAATAAATGGTGACACGGTATGAACGCAAACACGAGTTTCTTCTGTTTCACATCTTTTAAGGCTTGTCCTACACACCGGTGGGTTGGAAGGTGAGAGTTAGTCCTGCCACTTCCCTGATCTAAACCTGTCAGGGCAAAGGCAAACAGAGATCACCACCTGACGGCATTTTTATTAGTAACACTTTGGTCAATTAGTAGTAGCCTCTGTTCAGAATATATATGCTCCAATTAGGCTCATTTCCAGCTGTTACAGCCTTATCAGCTTAAATTCCTAGAGACGAACAGGTTTCCTGAACACAGAGAGAGAACCACGGCATGCAGGAACACCAGCCTGAAGTGCTTTACCTAATTTTCTGAGAAGCCTCAGGAGTAAGAGAACTGTAAGGAAGGCAAGCGTCAGCACACACCACTGCTGGAATCAAGCCTATTTTCAAAGATGGTTGGGAACCGCGTTTCCTTTCTCTGCAAACAGATAACGTGGCTAAACGATACTACTGCTGAATACACAGGTCACTCATCTAGGGAATTTCCATTTCTGAGGCCAGGAAAACAGTCTTCTGGAATTCCCAGCATGCTGGAGATGCTTCACTTCAGCCCCAACCTGGTAATGTGACAATGCACCAGTTCCAGAGCCCTAACAATGATGTGTAGAGAAGGAAAAGGCATTTGGAAACGCGGGGATCTCCTCTTTGCTTACGTAGCATATTGTTGTTATATTGTCATATACAAATCCAACCTTGACAAATGTTAGGAATGCTGAAAAAGTATAAAAGCAGAGCAGCATAAAATTAATAGAGCCTCATACAAAGAGGAGTAATGAGCGAACATGGGTATGACACACTGTTCCGATGCACGCTGTGAAAACTAAATCTTCCCAAAAACACAGGTTGAAGAATCCAGAGCAGAAACTTTTCTCTGAACTCAATATAAGCCTTTTTGTCTAAGAACTTATTCTTAATTTAAGCGATCAGGGAGCTTCCCCAAAGCAATTTGTTTGGCTGCCAGGTGGGACTCAGCTATCCTCCAAATGTGTCTGCAATGGTAGATGCAGTTTACATTCCCTGTTATACAGTCACTGAGCGAGCACCACGACAAGCGACAGACCTCAAACCAGAAAAACACGGAAACCTGCTGTCAGTCATAGCTACTGTTCTTTAACAGGAACGCCCCAGCTACAATGGACAAAGATTTCACAAATCACTTGCTAGCCACACTGCTGTGCAGTGCAGTGCTACATTGTGCCCAGCCTGTAACTGGAATTAAAATGATTAATTAACATGACACATCAGCATATCACCTTATGCGCAGACAGCTGCTCCTGCTCTTTCCAGATGGATATACTCAAAGATTTGCCGTTCACATTCTACACCAACCACAGCGGTTATCTGGAAACCTCGAGATACAAAAATATTAAAGGCTATAACAGAACATCGCGGTAATTTTGTGTTAAGATTAAAAACGTCTTCAAATGAAACTTCACATAGTTGTTCTGATAGGCAGCCTGCACAAAAGAGTCTGTCCCGTTCAGGAGGTTCTAATTAATGCTGATTCCTCACAGAGAAGCAGCTACTTAGATGAGATTGCTAAACCAACAGGGGAAAAACAGAGGGGAAAAAAAAAAAAAAATCTTGTGTGTTTTTTACTCTGGCATTCAGAGTAGTCTTTCATGCAGCCCTACTTTTAAGAAACTTCATGGGATTTCTATTTTTTATTAAGTTTGTACTAGGCCTAAACATTCTACTGCTTTTGGAAAAGCTTTACTCCTTCTAGAAACCTTTTTGTCTCTTATTTACTGTTTCAGTATTAAGAAGTGTAAACAATAGCAAAATAATTTTTTTGCTTCTGAAAACTTGTAATTCAAACCAGCGACATATAGAAGATAAAATCTGATGAAAAAAGCAGATGTGTTGAGAATTGCATTTAATTTTCTGGTTTCATTTTTTGTACATAGGTTTTTCAGCGAGCAGAATGAACAGAGTAGAAGACTATTCTACGTATAAGAAGAGACAGGGAGGAAATCAGTTGGAAACAAGGGAATTAATTTGGCACCACTGGAAGAGAAGTTGCTGGAGAAGACGCTGCATAAATTAAGAGATTAACGGACATTGTTGTGCCTTGTACTAGCAGCATGCTTAGAAAACTCATTTACATCTTCCTTGCCAGCAAAGACACCACTACTGCCCTGGACCCCTGCCCTGGATCCAATATCCACCCAGCACGAGGTCATGACAACATGTCTGTCTGTTAAATGAATCCCAAAGCGTCAGCCCAGGAAAAGAAGAACAAGACCTCCAGTCAATCACATCAGCAGATAAAGCAAAGATTGGAACATCTTCATGTCAAGCCAACCATTACCTTGGTCACATCCTGATCTTCTGAAGGTTTCTTCGGGCTCTTCAACAGATTTTATGCCTTCCTACCACGTGCGTAACTGCCTACGGTGTATGCATCTGTCTCTCCATAGCACCTTCCTGCACTGTGTGATCTTGAGAATGAAAAAGGGCACCAGTAAACTCTAGTCACTTCAGCAAAGGGTGACAAAAGCCTTTTAATCCAATGGTTCTTAGACTTACTCTCCTACGTTCCATTTTAACAGCACAGAAATGAAGGATACACATTCATGTTTACTTTCAAAACTCTGACTGACTAATAAACACCAACCCCATCAGCAGTGACACAGATACAAACCTGTTTTGATTCACACTGAACAGATTCAGCACACACGTGGCCAGTTACTAAGTAAATCACTGTGCTGTTTCAAAACCAAACATAGGAACGTACTATCAATAACAAAGGTCATCAGCATGGAGGAAGGAACTAAGAATACTTCCTGAATCTGAATTCTCATACTTGGGCTTGGTTTGGGTTGGTTGTTTTTTTTTTAAAGAATTTCTTTTCATACACACATGATGTCAAATAAACAACAGATATAACTGAACAAAATATTAATGCAACAAATAAAAGCAAACACTAGAAAATCATATTGAAACTAGCATTATAGATGTAACGTTTAACCCTTTTTATGACTACAACTATTATTCATATTACTGCACTGTCTAGGGATCCTACTGAATGACGAGAATCTCACTGTGACAAGAAAGGAGACTCCTGGACCATCAATCTTACAGGCTAAACATGAGACAACAGGAATGAGCAACACACTCAGACACACGAGAAACAAGCTAATATGAGTCAATGTAATAAAGAGGAGTCATAACACATCTGCAGCCCTAGAGAAATAAATTCTGAGTAGGCAGATAGAAGCCCAACTATCATTTTTTAATATTTAGAAAACATTCTTCCTGTTGTATCTAAACAAAAGAAAAAAACTAAGCAAAGGAATCCATCACTCCTCAATCTATTCTGTGGAGGTTCATTAGTGCTGGCCTCTGTCTAATCTCCAGTGACGCACAGGTTTAAAAAATGGTCAGGCCAGCCTAACAAGATTTGTCTGTCTTCGCTGAATAACTGAAGTCTAGTCATAAGCAAAAATCATTTTAAGAAACGTTAGTGTACAATGAACTCCATCTGAGGCAGGAAGAAACACTGTCAGCTTAACCCCACACATCTGGACTAATTCTTTGTGTATAATGATTTTATTCCCAAGTGAAAACAAATAAAATTTTATAGATGTTAAGAAGTGACCACAGATTCAAAATTCTAAACTCATCACAGTTCATTCTCCAGCAATAAGCTGAAGTAGTGAAGCAAAGTACTCCCATCAACTAGTCAACTGATTTCCAGCATCTTGGTTGGACATAAGGGATGCCAGACTCCTTCCCATCGACAGAGAAGGAAGCAGGATGTCCTGGTTTTTGGTCTTCTTCCATTCTTCCAGATTGCTACTGTTTGGGAAGATACCAGCAAACATACTCAGCTTCTGCAAGAGACGGATCTTTGTGGATAGTCGAATTGAGCCGCACTCTCTACATTCAGTGGGTTCTCACAGCTGAGACGTCATACTGTGGTGGCTCTACTCATAGTGGAGCAATTGAGAACTGTGCAGCTGAATTACACAAAAAAAAATTGCCAAAGAAAGAGAGCAGGAACATGAAAACTAAGCTAAATAAAGGATTCGAGGGCTAAAGGACAGAAAATTACCTATCTCTATTGGTCCTGTAAAAAGACTGCATTCAGACTGCATTCAGACACGACTTGGACTGGTACTGGGCAAAATCAAAAGAGGGGTTGCAAATTTTACATCTTTCTGGCAATGAGCAGAATGATTTTGCTGAGAGGTCCTTAATCCAGCATTGAAAGGTTTATCTGTGGCTTTAAATTAAAAGTACAGTATCATGTCTTCTTATTAGACTCTCTGCTTCCCACCTCCCAAATAAGTGAATGATTTTTACCTGGATTCCTCAAACACTCAAGAGATTACATTGCAAAGAAACTTTATGACCTGGAAAAACAAAAGTTCAATTCACTGCTTTGAAAAAGTTCTAAATGGTAGGTGCTACTCCACGGGCGTGAAGGAAACACTCCCATAAAATACTTGTACTGAAAATTTTCTATTTTATACTCTATTCCCAGACTTGTGTTCAGTTCCTAGCTCAGAAGACAAGACCCTTATTTTACAATTGCGTACCAAAGAAACATTAAACCCAGCACAGAGGAAACTTTCACGGTGTGAATCTCTCTCCATTAGTAAGGTGCCATCATTTCTCTTTTCTGAAAGGTTGGTAAAGGAGAGATATCTTTCTGGTAATTGCAAGTTTCCTTAAAATTCAGTGGTAGAAGGGATAGACAGAAGACTTCTCTGAAGGTAAGTATTTAAAAATTTTGAAAGAAAACATGATCCTTCATGAACAAATCCATAACATTCTGCAGTTCACAGGGGTGGGGTGTTGGCAGAGGTGGCCTGGGAATCCCAAGCATCTGCCTGTAGGCTGGACTGAAAACCAAAGACAGCCTTCGGCCAGGATAACTGCGGCAGTAGCAGCAAACTGCTGCTGCCCCAGTCTCCAGCTACACCCATGTCACAAAGCACTAGTTAACAGAACTACTCAGAAAAAATTTCTTAGCCCAGCTGGTAAGAAGCAAGAATATTCAGCTTCCAGAGACTGCATTTACCTGGCAAATAAGTTATTACCAAGAACGTGACGATGATCATGTCAAATAGCAAAGAAGGAAGAAGTTCTGTTCATACTCTTCGTTATAAATACAACACACACATGCACGCACACACATGCACAAATGCTTCTTAAAGAGGAAAAATTTAATTGAACAACTTGTTCAAAAGAGTATGAGGGCTGTCTTTGTTTTACGGGTGTCAGGCGCTGTGGTTGGTATGAGGCAAAAATTACATGACTGAGTGGTTGCAGAGCTATGAGGCAAACGGAACCAACACGAGGTGAGTACTTGCTGGCCTGCAGGCATTCTGGCTAGTACCTTAACGAGTTCACAAATTTCAGAAGATTGACCTTTCTTTCAGGTATTTAAGATAAATTTATTTCCTGTTATTTCACTCTTCTGTGAGCTATGATAAAAATCTGGGGGTCTTGTTTTCATTTACCCGTGGATCCTTCCATACTACCTGGTCTCTAATACTTATTTTGTTTAATATAAAACAAATTCAGTTTTAATGTCCCCAAAACTGCAAACAGAACTAACTAGTAGTCTTAAAGGAAACAAACCTCTAGAAACAGATGCGTCTAGTGAGCAGCCTATTGCTCGTGTCCTCCGCGGAGTGCTGCACCATAAACACTAGAGGATCAAACAGCCCAGGAGAACAAGGTCAGAGCATCTACATTAGCACATTTCTTACCAGCAATTTTATAATTTCATATCATTTCATGACCATTTTCTCCAAGATGATGAGCTATTCATTAGGTAGGTAGAGTATGTACGGAGGCACAGGTACCTTGCCAATACTGTGTCAGATACAGTCTGTTGAGGAACTGCCACACACATTAGATGTTCTGTTATTTATCTTCTTTAGCGGTATTTTCAATTCAGTTACCTGACTAGGGAGGAATTTGCATATGTTAATTCATTTATGAATACTATTTCTGCATCAAACTCTAAGAAACGAGATGGAAATTATGAGCTCTGAAGCTATTAAGTAAAGAGCTTCAAAAATAAAATATTTTGAAAATCTATCAAATAGATAGTGTAGTATTTGTGGAGAAATAATTAAATCCGTTTTCCCGAAGATAAAATGCATTGGTCTAATCGCTGAGGAAGGAATGTTTGTGGGATTGGTTTTTTTTTCCAAGTTGAAAAGGAAACCAGCAATAGCTTTATATGTACAATTCAAACTTAAGTTATAATTTAGCCTGCATTTGTGCCCCTGAAATACCACAAGTTTGGCCAAGTTAGTGGAAAATTTCTCAGAATCCCTTAAACAGGAAACTAACATTGAACAGCTTCAAGTTCCAAACACCCGTTAACTCTAGCCATCTTTAATCACGGAGATTCATCATCTTTAGCATTTCTCAGCCACTCTTACTCATTTGCCTGTATCCTTCACTCTGCCGTTCAATCCCATTTGGTATCTATGCTCGTTTTCACTGATAGGTCTATTTAACACTAACAGGCAATTTAACTTTATTTTCCACAGCAGTTTTCAATTTTGATTTTGTTATTCTCAAGACACAAAATCGTTTTCCAGTTGAGGAACACAGAACTGGAAGGGATCTACAGGATCAGTCCTGTGAGTAACACCACAGAGAGCTACTCTGTTAATTCCTTCACATGCCATCAAGTTCCACCTTACTCACCACCGTTTCAGCTGGAAGACTGTTGCTCACACTGCCAGAGATTTCCTTTTACTTTTCAGACTAAAACATATTCATGGTCAGGTGCATCCATTCGCTATGTCGACACTGTCCTTGGTCTGCTCATAGACATAATTAAACATCTTTTGAACTTTTGCTTTGTTAAGGTCAACCGGCCATGCTTTTTTTTCACCTTTACTCACGTGGCATTTTCTCAGTGTCTGAACAGTGAACACTTCCTGCACCTCCAGTATTCCAGATTGGATTGTGCTAGACGTGTATAATGCTACTAATATTCTTTCTATTTGGAAATAATATCCTGGTATCTTGTACATTTCTTTAAAAAAATATATATACATACACAACCCCCAAATCTTCACATTTTTTGTAAATTATCTCTCTTCTTCATAGACAGCAGACTAGTAACAGATTGCAAACCACTAAGAATTACTAACAATTTTAGGTCATTCATAAAAATTCATCCTTGTGTATATTTTCTTGGAACCTAGTGTTCTGGGGGTAAGCTGCTACATTTTTTAGAGTACTCCAGATTGATGGGTTCTGTAAATGGAATAACCTGAAGTATTTTACTTAAAAGTAACTACACTCAGTGCCAAAATGATAAATAGCCATCTACAATACCCTAAAAAAAAATATTTCTAGAAGAGAAACACAGAAGGTAAAAGAACAAAAGTGCTAGAGAGTAAATGCAAGAAACTGAGCCACTGACACCATCCTGTTGAAACCCACCGTCCGCAGACCTGAGCAACACTGTGCCACTCTGCAGCTGTTGTCCTACATAATGTGTGTTCAAAAATGCGATTTAACTCCTGCTACTTTTTCCTTTGTGAGTTTTGTGGTTTGATTGGGGTTTGGTTTGTTTTTTTTTTCCTTTTCAATCAAAGGCAATGTCCAGAAGCATTATGAGCAGTAAAGGATCTGTTCACAGCATTGTTTTACAGAGGTTCCTAACAGACAGTGACCGATTTATTGTCGGATGTATCCTTTATTTTATTAATGATGAGACGTAATCAATGGAATGCTAAAAATAAACTTGTAAAGAAATCCGGTCTGAAACCTGAACCTGTTGTTTTGAAACAAGTTCAGTGGTCAAGGTAACACCAGCTGAAGATGGACTCTTGCCCGCTGTGAGATAGGCATGGCTCTTCTAAAAAAGGTCACAAATTTTTGAAATATAGGCACCATGTTTTAGATTTTGCACATACAAAATATGTTCATGTCACTCAAATTACACAATGTGGCAGTGTTATAAGTCTGAACATCATTGTCAATTAATGGCAGAGCCCAAAGCTCACGTAAGACTAATGACGGGGACAAATCCCGAAAAGAGACAAAAAGTATAAAACAACAGTTTTCCTGTTGCGTGTGGGTTTGTGTGTGCATGTGTGAGAGTGCATATAACAAAAAATGTTTAAGTTCAGATAACTGCCCATCCACTTGTTCTTAGCTTCTTATCCAGTTTCATTGCTAAAGGCTTTGATTTTAACGGCATGTTAAAATGCAAATTCAAATCCCATATAAACCATTAGTTAGTGTGTTGACTGGTCCAAACCAATCCAAACTGAGAATTACTGCTGAACGTCTTCATCTACTGGTCAGCCTCTGGGTATGTAGGGTACTTGACTATCTCAATTTTCTCCTTAACTTTATAGGATGGATACAGGCCTGTTCTTCCTAATTTCCTATTAATGCCTTTTGAATAACCATCCCAGTGGTTTCCAGCTACTCCAATTATATCTCCAGGTTCCATTGGAATTTCATCAGCAGTTCGTGGATGATGAGCATAAATAGCAAGCTGGTTGTGGGCATTCTGTCCCCCAAAGTAGTAGATGTCATCCAAAGAATGGAAATACGCTGAAGCATCTGGATGCAATGTCTGCATGATTTCATAGGCGACTCGACAAACCTTAGAAATAAAAACAGACAAGAAGTAAATATTGCGGAGGCTGCAGTATACCACAGGAGTCAGCAATGTGTAACGGCTCCATTTCACAGGAGGTTCAAGTTTCGAAATGTCCAGGTCAAAAAAGAACAAAACCCAAACCCCCAAAGGCCCGTGTATTTACTAACAAGAAGCATACCATTTTGCAGCACTTTAATGAGTCACTCTGGTGACCAGTTTTGGTAAACAAATAAACAGAAAATTAATTACAAGTCTACTTTTCAGTAAAAACTCAAAGGTTTAGATGAACACTATGAGCATGTACATGAACGAATATGTAGCCAATCAAATGTAAAAGCAAATTCATCTTCCTTTTCTACTACTACTAAAAACCGTATTTTACTTCCCTTTGAACCTTTAGAACTTTACATTTTCAAACTTTATTATGCAAAAATGAGGATTTACATTTACTTTTCTAAAGGAAGCTCCAATTTCCACGACCAAGCAGCTCCAGAAGTCCCAGGCTTTAAAATGCTATTAATATTAGGACAGCAGTAGAATTACGACTGTTGGCAACTATGAAGGCAACTAAATGAAACTGAATTCCAGCAAGACAATAATGATGTTGGTGAGGAGAAAGATGCATTTTGAAGCGTCATTGTGCCACATTTTATGACAGGAATTTTCTTCAGACTGAAAACAGGTCCCCACATCAGGATCGCACTGTATCTCCCAGAGCTGCCAGAAGCACAAGAGGCTGCTGCTATATGAAACAAAGCGCTTTCGACAACGGGCGAGAATGCTCTTCTTGGTCAGGCATCTGATTTGGCCGCTGTGACCTTTCTGACTTCTAATCTTCATTACTGTACCTTTCTCCGATTTTGTGGGAGCTTGATACAGCTCAATAAACTAACAATGCAGCAGACTTCTTCAGGATGAAGAAGCATTTGAGTTTTTTCATAATTTTCAGTCTATGTAAATATAGTAAAACTTGATTTTACTTTTCTTGCTCTGAAGTTATGCTGAATAGAACTTTGATCAAACTAGATGTGTTTGTACCTTCCTAGCCTTGACAGAGGCATTTGCCGTAAAAACATAATAGATTTCCTTTTATCCTTCTCCATCTGATCTCTGAAATAACTTTTCAGTAGTAGCGTTCATAAGATCAGGCTGAAGACAATTATTTCAAAGTAGTTGTTACACCCCATAATACAGAAAGAAATTTGATTACCCATACATTGGTAAGAGGTTCTTTATTTTACAGCTTCTGTGAAGTTTTGTCTCTGCATGTGTGTGCACCCCAGGAGGAAGTCACAGACACACACACCGCGTAAGAGGTTTTACATCTTTTCAGCAGCAATGCTTTTTAGTGAGTGCGAGTGTCCTTCATACTCGACACAAACACACACCACCTCCTCTCAGCAACTGTTCCCTTTGCAGCTCCAAACCTGGGTAACTATGCTGAGAGCTGCTGTGGGCAGCAGGCAAAGAGTCCACGTGCAGCATTACAGCTACAGCCAACCTCCCCGTTTTATTCATAGATTCACTCGTTTTGCAGCCTGTATACTTCCATGTACAATGGACAATACAAAGACTAATAAGTTCTTAAAAGAAAATGAGATTATGAAGAAAAATACGTCAGGCAGAAGGACCTACGATTTCATCCAAATGAAGGCAGAAGAGTCAAAAAAAAGCTTTGTTTTTATGTGCAATTTTAATCCTGCTACTGTGTTATTTTCAGCTTTGTGTCCACTTCCACATAAGAGCACAATCATGTGTGTTCATAACCTATCGCCGTCTGCAGCTGAATGCTTTCCTAACCAGGACTGTCACCTTAGAGCATGTATGACAACAGGAGGTAAAAAAAAAAAAAAAAAACAAAAACAACATCCACATTCACTCTGATTTCATTCATATTTTGCTGTGCTTGAATTAGGTGGATCAGCACATCAGTCACAACAACTGAATTCTTTTAACAGCTTTTTCAAACGGCTTTTGGGGACACATGAAATTAGTATACAATATGATGTGAAGAAGAGGAAAATGCCAACAATGACAAATGACTGAGTTTTCTAACGGACTGCAACTTGTTTCACTAGACACTCAAGAAAGGAAGCTTGTAGCATGTAATTATCTGCAACAAGAGTCTCTAGCGAGTACAGCGGTCAGAATTCACATTTATTGCACCGCCGCTGGATTACTAGAAATGTAATAGACTGAAGAGTAAGTAAATGTCTGCTTTCTTCCTTCTTTACCAGTCCCACAACCAACTAAGGCAACAGCAGACATGTTTGAACTGTAGCAGAGGACAAGGATGTGTAGAGATGGATGTAATTTTATGCAAAATTCAGAAGTGTTAAACATGTTTAAAATTATTTTTACTTATTTTAAATGCCTTCAATAAGCTGCATAGAAATGGATGGACACAGTTATATATTAACTTTATGCAAACCAAGGAACTTTTAACGTGTTTAATATTTTTTCCTTCTTATTTCAAATGTCCTTATTAAGCCATTAACTTCAACTGAAGGGAAATCATCAACCCGTAAATGCTCACAGAGCACACCAAGTCTTTAAATCTTCCCTGAAATTTTCATGAGAGCGCACTCTGAACAATCTAACAGAAGCATGCAGAAAATGAAGATTTAGTGCTGGTACAGATACTCTGTACTGTATCTGTATTGTTGTTTACCTGGGATGAAAATGTACAGACCAGGAAGTCTGCCTGGGACAAGAAGTGAATATCCAGAATGACGCCTCTTAGGGAGTTCTCAGTGTACCGGTTATGAAGTCCTGCTGACCAGGATATGGAGTTATCACTGATAAATTCATAATTGGGATACCTGTGAAAATATAATACACTGTTAACAGCAAAGTCTTACGCTTGTTTTTTTTTTAAGAAGCATCATCTTTGCTGCAAGACAAGGTTGTTACTTTAAGTGAGCCTCTGCTTTACAGGGAATGAATTACAATTTTGCTGAGCACTCTAGAATGTTACCGCTGCCTTCGAGCATGCCCTCTTTAACCAAAAAAAGGACAATTAAATAAAAAGGCGTTGTTAGTCTGAGATCTGACACTGTGAAGAAAAGTTATTAATAGAATGTTATGCTTCCAAGAGAAACACCCGCCCTGACAAAAAAGGACAGATGTATGGTACATTTCCCAGGATAGCACGACAACTTCAAAGGGTGCATCGACCACCAGTGTCAGGGGAAGTGCATGTTACATCAAAAACAAGACAAAAACAAACAAACCAAGGCGGGGGTGGGGGGGGGGGGTGGGGGGCTGAAGAAGGAAGAGAAGGTGGAAACATTATTCATTTGGAGTAACTGAGAGACACCTTCTGAGAAATTATAGAAGCATATGGTTCGAGAAATAGGTTTCTCAACATGAACTCTATCACAATGATCATTTTCTTTCATCTCTTCTCATGGCTAACTTTTTCGGTCAATATTTAACCAGCCCTCAAAATACAACAGATGACAGCACAGTATGTGTGATCCACTCTATTTCTGTTTCCATTGTGTGAATCATGTCAGTAACTTTTTAGAAGGAAAAAAAAGTACAGACCAAACAGAAATATGTCATATTCTACTGTGAGAACTAGCTGAGGAACAGAGATGGGCATCAGCCTTGTTTCAGTGACCCAACTCAGAGGGGAGGAACGCGAAGAACATTTAACATTTAAGATGTCATTTCTAGGGACAGTGAATGTAGTCAAGGTATTTGCATACCCCTTTGCAAGTTCTCGGCATCAGGAATACTGCTAAAATTCATCACTTCCTTCAGACTTCAAAAACCAGAATCCACATGCTGAGCAGAGACAAAAGAACCTTTCTTGACAAATCTAGCAAAAGATCAGTATGAAGCACACCAAAAAGAGTGTCGTATTGGATCTGGTAAAAAAACCCCACAGAATTATTTACACATTTTCTTATGCACACATGTAAAATTTTTTCCTTCCTCCCTTTCTTCTGGAAACAGCCTTTGAGATGCTTTTAAATCTGGTCTTCAGTTCCATTGTGTCAAGTTGGTCCAAATTCACCTAGCCAACAGTTTCAGAACCCACTTGTTAAAAGCAGTGGTCCAAGCTTAGCACTGTTTAACATACTCACATGTCTAAGTTTTCAAACAAGCGCTTTTAAGTTGTCCCCCCCACACACAATGCTCTATTCATGCTTGGGAAAAGAGGTTTCTTTTGAACACTCTAAAATGTGAGTATAATAGCAGCCACAGTCAGTGTGAGCAAAGAATCTTCTAGTCCACTGTCCCGTCTGCAGCACAGGCTGAGAGAGGAGCATGAAGAACAACACAGCAAAAGGCCAAGCTCAACCCCTCTCCAGCTCAGCTGTATGTGTCTCGCTGTCTTCCCGTGTCAGGTGAGCTTTAACTCCCCTACCCACTCACTACAGCGCTTCAGATCCTATTTAAAGCTATCATTACCATAAGGACTACAAAGAGCAATGGAAAGGAAACTTCTAAAGCTCTATAGTTAGCTCTTTTTCCCTCTAGTCCCTTTTCCGTCTGTGTTCATATTATGATTAATGTAATACTTACACTGTAAGCTTTTGGGGAGGTTTTTTTTTTCTTTTTAAGCATAAGTCAGGCACAATCTTATTACTAGGATTCCTGAAAGCGTGGTAAATGAACAATAAGATGTCATATTCTTACTGACAGAATCACCTAAATACAGTATTTTGCAGGATCCCTCCTAGCTTTCTGAAGAAATCGCCCACACACTCTCTTCTCCCTAGCAGGAAAGGACCGGACTGTGAAGAGAAAACCAAAGAATGGAAGCTGGCATAATACTGTTTTGTTTGTGTCAGACTACACGTATAGAGTGTATCTCCTCCATGTATCTAAAAATATTACCTAATTCTTCTAAAGCCACCTAATGGATTCTTATACACATATACCTATATACAACCCAGGAAGGATTTCTACTTTTTTACCCTAGGAAAAGGAGAAAAGAAGAAATCAGAAGGTGGAGAAATGAGTTTAAAATCCTTCCTTCCTGCAGCAACCAGCCTCAGAGAAGGATACAAAGCAAGCAGTTACGAGGCCGTGTCAAGCTTCAGTTGGTTTCAGAAGCTGATCGAACAGTTGTGTAACTATAGCATATTGCTAGGGAGGTGCAAACCCAAGTGAGCCCCAGGCTCCTGTTCACAGTTCACCAGGACTGGGGAAGCATCCAGAACAGGCAATAAAAGTTTTCTTCCCTGTGAAAGAAGAGTGCAAGCATGTGTGTAAACAGATGGAGTAAGAATGCGTTTGTTCAAGTCTTGCTCTGAAAAGATCTGGAAAAATGTATGAGCTGTTCAGACTTGAGAACTCTGAAGCACTTCTGAATTCTATAACTAGGTGTATCACGACTCAGGGAGGGTTGCAGAGGAAGACAAGACATTAACTTGCTATTGTGGAAATAAATAAACAGTGAAATAGATGAGAAAAAAGCTTTCATAAGTGCTGGAAAAAAAATCTCATGAGGGAGGCAAATTACTGCAAATGAATGAAAAAGCAAAATATAGATGACTTTACAGGTAAACATCCCGAAAGCAAGAATGTAATTCATTGAATTTTAGTGCTCGTATACATGAGAGAGACACCTAAATAGATTCATACATAAACCAGGAATGTATTAAACATGGTTCCGTAAGGACTTACGTGCATATGCAGCTGCATTATTTTGAACAGACTACATTAAAGAGAGAAGCTATAAATAATAGTATAGACTAGAAATATATACTAGAAATCCAAAAGTTTGTATTTGAAATCTGTTAAATCAGCCAGAGAACAAGCATTTTACACATCCTTAACATACCACTTAAGACAAATACCATGACCTCTGCTTACCAGAAGCTGCCCCCTGTTTTAATCCCATAACCGTTACAGCTGTTGAACTCTCAACCATGCTCCTCTTTAACTGTGGTGTTCTATGTCATCCTAATTCTGAAAATATATCACTGCTTGCTTTCTTTTGGAAAATAAACAAGCAAAAACCACTCCACAAACTGACAGTACCGACTCCATTAGCTTTATCACTGTACTTGCAGTTCACAGACATCTGACGGCAAGGGAAGTTTCTGAAACTTACGTTGAAATGTTTCTGTTTCCAGGACTATGAACAGTTTTGAAATACTTCTATTAGAAATAACATGCCTGTTCACGTGAACAGTGCCTAAATTTTCATTATTTAAATGCCAATGTTGTGTAACAGCCAACCTAGTACTTAGTGACAACTATAATGAACGCAGCACAAGGCACTGCAGTACAGCGTGACACCCGTTTCTGTCAAAGCTTGGTAGTTGGATGAGATTAGAACTTTGTCAGAAGTATAAACTAATTTGTAGTTTTCTTCACAAGAGGAAGAAGAAAAGGTTCTTTATTCCCAAAACCTGACCCTAACCCACCTTTAGAAGCCCTTAAATGCCAAAACACCAAATTGCACCCTGTCGTCTCTGAAATCACGGGAAGTTCCAAATGCCTCTGCTCAATGGCAGCAGGAGGCAACCAACTTGGGAAACAATGCTGCAGTGTAAACTATGACTTGAACACTCAGCAGCAACACAGAAAAAATCCTGCACTACTAAAAGATTCTATGGCTTTTATTAAGATGCTGTACTAATGAGCTGTATCTTACCATATTTCAGTAAAGTGTGACTTGGCATGGACTTGAACTGCCACAGAAACTGCAATGTTTAAGAAAATTCAGTATGGTTTTACTGAGCAAGTCATAGTTCCAGCATTAGTTTTTGTTGCTACTGGACACTTGAGATGTTTCCTCAGGTAGTGCATCTCATCGTTATTCACAGAGCTAAAGTATACTAAGTGCTAAGGACTGAAAGCTGAACACAAATAAAGAAAAAACACAGAACTGAGATTGCTACAGCAATATTCAATTCTGTTACATTGCAAACAGCAATTAAAGTTATTTAGGACAATGTAATGAATATTATAACCCCAATTTTGCATTACCTGTCTTTTCATTGTTCAGATTTGCACTTTAAACGTTATGTTATCGTAATTGTTTCTGCTACTGTTCTTGACTCTACATATACAAAAAAGGAAGGATTAGATTGCCATCAACTGCAGTTGTGTACATTCATTTAGTTTTTTCAAAACTCCTTAATTTTAAACAACAGCCCTTTATAGATACGAAAGAAAAACAGAAATAGCACAATTGTAATACACAGGTTTCCCGTGCTGTAGAAATTTCCTCTACTACAAAATGTTTTCTGCTTACCTTGTATATGCCAAAGAAAATCTGTAATCTAGTATGTTACCTTACCTATTTTTCCAAGCATGTCTACCCTGAATAAAACAGTTCAAAAGTTTGCCACTTTTGAGTTACCTTGATTTTAAAAAGTTTTAAATTCCTTGTCTAAATGAAAAAAATACGTATTCTTCTGCTCAAGGGAGACAAAATTTTGGAAACAGAAATAGGTGCTATTCAATAGACAAATAAATAGTACTTGAAAACACACTAATCTGCACTCAGTAACGAATACGCTTACATTCAGTGCATCTGAAATACTATCCACGTTTCCATAGTCATGGCAATAAGCACTTCTGAAATTGTTTATATACCACAAACACCACAACCCAAGAAAGATACAGTTGAATACAGAGGCAAACCAGACAGAACAAACTGTTATAAAAAAATAAATTGTTCTTACTTGGATTTTGCCTCTTGCAACAATGAAGGGTCATCTGTAGCCAAATACACTCTTTTTTTATCAACACGCATCCTGCGAGCAAGAAGTTCAAACCGTTCTTCAACATGCACCATATATTCCTCAATGGGATGAAACGCTGCCTCCGTTCCTACTTTGTCTGTCCTTCGGACATGAACACTGAAAAAACACAGAAACTATGAATTCAATTCATAAATACAATATATACTTTACCAGCTGAAATTTTAACTTCAAATTTCATGCCTGTGCTTTTAGAATGCATATTAAATTGCATCCCTACTTAAAACAAGGATTAAAACTCATTGATGTCCATCAAGACACAGATCAAGTCAGTCTGTTCTTGAAAGCAACAGAATAATCTTGCAAGGGAGGCAAAGGGTAACCAAAAGAAAAGAACGAAGGAGATTTAACGGTAGCATTCATTGTGCAGAAGGTTAAGTTATCCAGTGTAGTTAGATAATGCTTGATCAATACACTTCAAAACCAAGATAGGAGTCTTCGCAACACAGATATATTGGGACACCAACGACAATGCAGGGTTTGAATGAAGGTAGTTAAAAATGCCTCTTTCCCATCCGCCAGAAATCTCACAAGTGTTCTGACCCACCCATGGAGAAGTGGCCTATTGACTCAATGGTCAAAAGCCAGTGAGCATTTGGACAGATCTATTGTGTAGGCCTACAAAAAGAAAGATTAAGGATTGAAGGAAAATTCTGGCAAAGGAAGCAATATTTGCAGACTCTACTAGAGCAGCAGCAGAATTTTTCACATTATATGACCTTTCTTCCACAAGCTGCTCTTTATTGCCCACAGGTGCCTGCCTTCCTTCTCCCCATGTCTCTCCAATTCATAGTTACTGCTAAGAAACATCAGCAGGAAAGGGAAAGGTACATACCATATTCGGGTGCAGCCAACAATAAAAATTAGATGAGGATTGTGGCATGTAAAATGTCCTCAGTTTTTTCCTTAAATGTAAAGGCCACAGACACTTGAAGACCCAGACAGCAAAGTGTCTGGAATGCACACTACAAGGCATTTACATGAATGCAATTCTGAATCACATTACTAGATATGGAAGTATATAGAAAAAAACCTTCTATTGAGTCACCTTTTACGTATCTGTCCAACTACAGGTAGGCAAGTATGCTGAACAGGTACTTGTTATGAATTTGTACTATGGACAGTTAAAAATTAATAGCTTCATCTAGCAAGGACCCTCGCTCCCTACAAAATGCTCGAGGCTCTTGGTTAATCATCATAAAAACATGTCCTGAATAGGAATCACTATATACACAAATTAAAGCACAGATAGTTGGAAAGAAAACTAAATACCCACCCAATCACAGGATGTTTGAAACCAAGTTTCCTTGTGGCTTCTTCTATTTCTTTTTCTAACCAGGGCTGTGGACGGATCAGGTATTTCACAAACTGCGAGACCCACCACACTGCGGGATCCCCATGCACACGGATTAGCCGATTGGCCAGGTCTTCGGGGACAGCCAGTGGTAGATAAGGTGGTCGTGGGTGTAAGCTGTCCACGATGGGCAGTTCTACCACCTGAACATCCTTATCATTAGCCTCACCTGTTTGAAAATACACACCAGCACGAGTCAAGCGAGTCACTTTGTTAATAAGCTTTACTATCGGCAAGTAACATCCCCAAACATGGCAGCTGAACTGGATCTTCAGCTTCAAAAAGACCACTGAACCCTGCCGCTACTTTATCAAGAGAGGATTAAGAGAAACTTAATAAAAATCATAGTTTTAGACTAGATTTACGTTCCAACTGTATCTAACAGTCCAGCCCAGCAGAATAAAGTTGAAGGTCCTTGAATTCTTAGTAGCTGGTAGTTAATAAAATATAAAAGGTGTTCCTGTTTACACATTCACACATTTTCATGTACACCTCCACCACTACTGTGTGCTAAGGCTCACTTGGGCAGACTTGTTATTCAAAATGCTTAAAATTCACTTACTTAAGAAATAAACAAAAGAAATATTTTAAGGCATAAGAAATTGTTAAAAAAGTAGCTTTTACAGCCCTGCTGCTCTGTGGAATACACTTGACTGCAGTAAACCTCAGTATTTCAGACCTCGTTAGAACCGCTGAATTAGCTACTCTACTGACAGAAGGGGAGAAAGGACAGAGAGAGACAACTCCTGTCTTGAAGAACTTAAACTATAAGATACTATGAAGATAAGTAGTGAATTAGGTAGATAACAGCCAAACACTATACAAGCATGTGATTTACACACAGGTAAGAATTTGCCATCTTTTAGACACTAACGGATGTGGAATATACAGACGCTGTAGTCAGGACTTTCACTCAAGGCTCGACAGCCACCAAACATTTCAGAGTTTTTACAAATTACACAAACAGAATGATACAGCAGATAACCAAAACTCAGTCAGGCTGATTGGCATGGTATATTACAAAAACCCTACATCACGTTCTTGGTTGATAGGAATTGTAGCTTTCAACCGAAGATAGTGAGGTTGGGTTAAAAATACAGAATTATCTTTCTGTCCACACTTTTCTTCAGTTTTCAGCTATGTGTTCTCTAACTTCCAAAATATTTCAGTCCTTCTACTTCCCAGCTCTCTTTGTTAAATAATAGATAAGCTGTAAAAGGTAATAGCCCATACTACTGCTCATAGCGCTTTCTTCTGTTGGTAGTTCAAACCTACGACTCATCATGTCAGTCAGGTCCAATTCCCTGCTCAGTGGAGATCCTACTCTGATGCTTGATCACAGAATTATTTAAGTTGGAAGATATCTCTAGAGTTGTTACAGGTCATTTACATTTCAGCAGTACCTCAACCTGCTTCTTCCAACATGCTTTACAGGTGCTAAAATTTGCCTCTAATTCTACATAGAGCTTGCTTAACTTTCTTACGATTCCAGGTGCTATTTCTCAGTCTGGATTAACTTAAATAATTGTCCTCCAAAGTTCTGCAACTTAATCCATTTTTCCTTCACTGAGTAACCGAAAGATTGAGTGTTTTTGTAACAGCCATAAAGCACTGCAATACCAGTAACACTCACCCCTTTATCATAACAACATGCTCTGGAGGAAAATGACGGTCTGTAAAGAAATGGACTTTTATTTAGCTGTCCCATGCCAGCTGCACCACCTAGCTCTTATTCATCACCAGGTTTTGGATCTGTTCATCACTAATAGATCAGTAAAACGGTTTCAATTCCCAGAGTCCCACTAATTACTTCCGGACTACTGGAATTAGCTGTGTGTGTTGTAAGAGCATAACTTTGCCTCCCTGCAGTACCCCAGTGTGCTGTACTTACTTCACAGCTCACAGGACTGGCATCGTTTTCATGACTTGGCATAAACTACACATAGTGGCATAGAAAACATAAGCTTTGATCTGTTCGGTGCTGCCGACCGCACCTCCCACAATTCCCTCTTGGGCATTTCTAACCATTATCAGAGTCACCCGGTAAGGACCTTACGCCACAGTTAAACCACAAAACGGAATCTTTTAACACAGACAATGTAAAATATAACTCATATATATAAGCGGGTTTTGGCTGTGATTTTGCTTTGTACATGTTAACACAAAGTTTTTCAACTTGGTTGCCGATTACTGTCTCACTAGTGTTCCACTAACTAATCTTTTTGATCAGCCTTTACCTAATCAAACCTTTTAAGGCAGGCAGGTATTGAATAAACTTGGTGCAATGCAGTTTTAAAGAAACCAAAAATACAGTCTTTTGGGGTTTTAAATACCATATGGGTAGTGTTGTCCCATTTGCCATCCCAAGAGACTGCTTCTTGATAGCTTCAGGAGGGAGTAAACACAAACATTTTCAAACGTTCCAACACGTCTTCTATTACTTTTCTCAACCTGGCACTCCCAATGCTCTTTTCCTGCATCTTTCCCTCCTCTCTTGCACAACTCTTGCAGCTAGTCTCACGCGCTGCTATGTCTCTTACCACCACTCTGTACAGCTGGCCTGCTGTGATCAGCCACCACTCCTCACTTGCTGGCAGGCCTGAACATCGACTTTGGCAGCTGAATACACATAACCCAGGCTATTGATTTTGAAGACTTTTGAGAGACCAAAACAAGACCTATTTCTTTCAGTTAAATTTGGCCAAAATTCATCCAATGTCCAGAGCTTGTACCAAGTTAGGATAAAAAAAAGGGAGCTGACAGGTACAGCATGATGGAGAAACCTTTGCTCTCACAAGATATCTGGCTAAAAGAATTCTGTCAAAGATACTGATTTATCAGCTTTCCCCCAAAAAAACCTAGAACTTTGATGGTAGTCCTATTTCTGCTCTAGCAAAAACTCTAACCTCCAGAGCTCCTGAACCACCCACATGTCTTTGTAACGCCAGTACCAATGGATTTCAATAGTATTTATTTCCCCACTGAATTCCAGTTCAGTAACGAGATTCCGATGAACATTCTCCCTCTTGGACCTGCTGAGAGCAGGAACGGAGCATATCGATCTCTGCGTTTGCAAGAGCTGTGTCTCTAGCAAACCTACAGCAGTAGCATCGACTGATGTCTTTAGGGCCTCCACTCCCTTTTCAGGAAGCTCAGGTGAGCTGCATTATAAAGACTTGTATTTCTGTTTTACTTCACTTACAAGAAGCTTTTTATGGCAATTGTCATGTCATTTTGAGAGACCATTAAAAAGTAAAGCTTTTTCCCTTCCTCCACTGTTTAGATCCTGGCATGCCAGCTGGAAAGTTTACAGACCAAGAGTGTGATCGCACGAATTGACTTCACAGAACAGCCCGTGAAGGTATTTTCAGCAGACTGTCAAACTAACTCAGAATCAAGATGTTTACTAGTAATGTATTTTTCCTTTTATCTTTGTCTCTTCAAACTGCTTTTGAACAATGCCCCATTTCATCTAAACAGCCTGTAGGAAAGGGGTACCTGCCTAAGAGCTCCAGCTCCCTGGCTACCAGAATATATCACAAAAGGTATTTACAAAGGCAAATACACTGTTATAAATGCAAAGGGTGTCTGTCATGATATCCAGGTTTAGTCATTCATGCAAACAGGAGTCAGAGCCAATGATTTAAAAATAAGATCTTACATGAGGATAGCTGAAATAACTTAGGACAACGTATAGAAAAGATCTTTAGAGCAATACTGCATAAAAACGATGTCTTGCTTTTATTTGAAACAATTCCACTGAAGCTTATTCTCTGTTTCAGCCTAATGTCAATTACTATATACCTCAATTTTTGCTTTCACTGACCGAAGGACCTGATTACCATCAGCAATATTGCCATCTCTAGTGCTGTCTGTTTGCCAGATGATATATGAATATGTTGAAGTGTAAAGTTTGTATCAGTCTCTGCTGGTGACTTACTCCTCTAACAAGTATTAATCATCAATTTCTACCTTTTCCCTCTGAAGTTTCTTCTAACCCAATTTTATATACATTGGGAGCTTCTCTTCTATCTCATGGTAGTTTACATCTGGGGAAGGCTTTTGAAGTGATTTCTTGAAGTACAAGATATTAAATGAACTCATGGTTCCATACCTACATTTTTTTACCTCTTTCAAATAAATCTACTAAATTCATGAGACATTATCTCCTCCTATAAAACTCTCATTTACTCTTCTCTACAGTAACATGTTTTTCTGTGTATTCCCTAAATTGATTCTTCATTATTACTTGTCAATTTATCCAACAGAGTCTGTGTTTCACTGTGTTTCCTTCAGCCACCTTCCACTGCTCTGCAGAACAGCAATTTTAAACAAAAGCAAATATAAAATAATAGCCGTTATAATCAAAATGGTTTGCTGTAAGTGCTTTCAGCGGCACTTGTTGGCATTCCCTGTGAAGAAAGATTCAAGTACGGCCGCCTCCCTAAGCTCTTCTACCACAAATGTGGACATGAAAGACTTTGACAGTTTGCCTTCTTCCAGTGCTCCTCTCATCCCTGGATCATCTACCGGCCCTCCAGATTTTCTGGCAGGCTTCCAGGCTTCTGATGTGTTTCAAAAAGGATTTATTACCAGGTTTTCTGCCTTTAGCAAGCTTCTCCTCAAAATATTTTTTGGCCTTCCTTATCATGTTTTCACATGTAATTTGCTACAAATGATATTCTTTCCTATTTTTCTCATTTGTACAGCATTTATTTAGGGTTTTTCTTAAATGCCTTGTAACAAGACCAAGCAACTTCATCATATCTGACTTTTGGGAAAAAAAAAAAAAAAAAAGTTTTTTGATAGGTGGTATGAGTTTGGTCCATGTTTTTACATAATCTCCTCCCTGCTTGCAGGCATTTACTCACTTTCTAAAAGCAGCCTGACTTATTTTTGATGTAGCTCCCTTTTTTAAGGGAACATTGTAGTGGATTGTTTGGATTCATTTTATTTACTGTTATTTGTTTGTTATTTTAAGCACACCTGGCAATACCTCTGCTGCATGGCACCATCTGTTCTCCTCACATAAATGTCTGAGTACTGAAACATCCCATACATTTCTGATGTGCTGTCCTGGCTATACAGACATTTCAAACCAGGCATTCCAGCCTCCCATTCTATTAGCAGACTTCTGTTTCTTCCAGCACCTTCTTATCACCCTAGCAGAAAACGCTCCTCCACAAGAAGACTAAAGGCAGGACAACTCTGTGCTGTCACTGAAAGTCTCAATCCTGTTTCCCTCCCCCGTTTTTCTCAGTTTATCCTGCTGTCTGGGAGCCAGTCGTCTGTTTCTGAGGTCTGTGCGGTGCACACACAGCACATAACCTTACAAATGATACGCAGTGTCCCAAACGGAGGAACCCTACCCTCTTGCAAGCTGAATTTGATTTACCTGAATTCGGCCTTCTATGATTCCTAAGATGCAAAGGTAACTTTTTTATTTTCTCTTAGATAAGTGGGCGGCCACGTCAGATTTTTTTTCCCTACCAAATTCGCTCATCTGATTTCTCCTGTTTCATGTTCCCCCCTAACTAACCTTCCACTGTAGCTACCAAGAGCTGAGGAGTGGTACGGCGATAGAGCAAGCCAGGTGTCATAACACATTGCTACTGGAACACGTCCACTACTGACAAGATACTGTACGTGCATGCACTAAGAAAAGAAAATCAAGGCTGTGAAATAACTAAAATCTGCACGTAATCTTTTAGCGCACATACTGAATGAATTTATGGTTTTTTAAGATAACAGTAGCTGTTTTTCACATCCAACAGTGGGGGAAAAGTACAATTTTCAGACTATGACCTATATTATATAAATGCAGCTGTGACAATAACTAATGTATTCCTAAGGTGAAACCTACATACTTTTTTTCTGATTTTGGACAGACACATTTTCACAACAACTTTTTCTGTAAGATTTTAAAAAGAAGAGTGAGATATGGGAGCAAACCATAATTCATACAGTTGCAAGTTATGCAAGTATGCAAGTTAAAGTGGTTTTTAGGCTAATACTAAATATTCATCTGATTTATGCAGAAGAAAAACTACTGTCAAGGAAGGTCTAGTTCACAGAATGAAACATTTTCTCTTTATTGCAATTAATTCTGCAGAACTTTTTATGGCTTGTGTTTGCAATTTTCATTTAGTTCTTTTGATTACTGTTGCCTGATTGGCTTTAATAAATTAAAAATTAATTTTGTGTACCCACATATCCTCTCTCTTGAATTATACATATAAACATATTAGTGAATTCATATTTTAAGATTATAGTTCAAGGACTACTTAAAAGCTGGCACTACCACCAAACGAAGAGCTCTCCCACTTTTTCCCCTCTGGGTACCCCTGCCTAAAAAACATTCACTCGTTAAACCACGGCTAGAGGCAGCAAAGTCAATATTCAAAGGTAACTGCAGGAAACTGCTCCAGGTTTCCTTTTTCAAGTTCTCTTTGATCTTACTGGTTTCTGGGCATTACGAGAAGGAGACCACACGGCTATTTCAAACATGTAGAGGGCTGCGTCGCCTCCGCATCCCTCCATCTCCCATCACGTAGTGCAGAAAGGGCTCTTTCCCTTCATCCGTTTCCTTTTCCCACTTACTGCATGGTACAGAACTATCTCCTCTAGGATTTCATAGCCCTCCTTCAGTCTGTAATTGCAGAATGCCACCAGGACATCTTAGATCAAAAAATGACAAAGAGATCTACCCTGCTTTAGCATGTTGCGATGACAACAAAACACGATGACTTGGCAATTAAAAATATCTATGCTCAATATAACTGTTTTAAAGAAAGTTGGTAAAAAGATTAATGATTAATACGACTTCACAAGTTCTCTGTATTTTGGTTCTTATTACTAGGAAGTTGTGCATCTTGTAACAATTCCTACCTAAATTATTCAAATATAGTTTGGCCATAGATATCAAGGAAAAACAAACTACGAATAAGTTATAACTGCAGGCAAGGTATAATTTTAAAATTAAAAAAAAAACCCCACGCATACAACCATCTCTCACTGAGTGAAACAAAGGAAAAGGGAAACACGTGCCACAGTGCAAAATAACTGCTGCATTTGGGAAAAAACTGCGATGGCATTCTTGGTGTTCTAAGACATTTAAGCTAGAAAATCTGAACCTGACTGGCAGGAATACCACGTCCTAGACAACGAACAACTCCTGCCTGGATGCCAAGGGAGGAGATGACCCCTCATCCTCCGCACAGATGAGAACATGCCTCACTGATCTTTTGCCATCAGACTAACGTCAGCTTGCTTATTAAAATGCACCCTACTTCCCAAATTCCAAAACTGTGCTCATTTCTTCTGAACCCGACAGGCTTATCATTTATGCTTAGTTAGGAGAGAACTGGACCAATAATATTTAAAAAACATATTTATTTTCAGCTCATATAAGCCTCTTAATTCTTTGTAGGAGATTACTATCTAAATTGTTTTGCTGAAGATAGACTTCAGAAACATCAAAACATTATGCTGCTAATACAACTAAAATAAAAATGTCGAGTAGAGGCAATTTAATTAAAAAGAAGGAAGATAAATGTGCAGATTTAAACAATTTTGTCATGAAGTACAATTTACTAAATTATTATCTATGCAGGTTGCAAATTACATGAAAGTAATTCTTTAAGATGATATAATATTCTGCCTTTTTGGTCTATTTCTGTAATTCACACTGATATCTTGTTATAAGTATTCACTTCCATGAGTATTTTTGATTCATAATTAAACATCAACTTTTATTAAAAACCCATATACACAGCATGGTCAGTTCACCCCACAAGAGAAACACTTTGTTTATGAGAAATGGAAATTTATATATTTCAATGCTTTTTTATAAACTTATTTTGAAAAATCTAGAAATGTATTTCATGCATTCAGCCTTCAAAATAATCACCCCCCGATCTAGATACTAATTTAAAAATTAAAGAACTGTAGGGAGCTAAAAGGAAACATTATTTGTACTTTCATCAGCAAGAGCCCATATTGCAGAAAATCATGATCTATTTTAAACAGATTTTCATGAAAATACATTATCTTTTTAAGCCATGTGTGCAGAAGTGCGCCAGAATGCCGGGTTTACAGCTTAATCACGCTCAATTGCAAGGCTCACAAAACTGCCGCAACTAAATTCTGGGGTTACGCAGAGCAGTCTGTCCAGAACCATGCCCAGATGGCGGTTCCAGTTGCTAACTTTGCCAAACACGAATGAAACTTCAGCTGAAGTTTCAATGTCAGTTTTCCATTTCTACTTATTTTTTAGAAAACATTCCACCATTTCTAAGAATTAATTTCTGGAAAAAAATTCACATTCACAAAAAAACCCGCTAGAATTCAACCAGAAAAAAAAAAAACAAAACCACAAGAATTTTTGAAATACCAGCGGGATTTTTTGAAGAAAGAGGTAATCAAAGTACCTCCACATGAGTGAAGCTGCGAAAAACCAAGGAGAAGTAATTCGACTTATGACTCTTACCTGACCAGTGTCCAGTGGTGGCACCTGATCTGTCCGTACAGGTCTCACTTACAGGCCGAAACACAGTCTCCCAGCCGCCAGTAGCATAGCGCCAGTTCTGGGATCTCCAGATGAGTGTCCGCTGAGTGCCATATGCAATCATGAAGCAGTAGACGACGTGATGGAGCTGGCAACCCATAGCCACAAGCCTTTGTTGATATTACACACAAGTTTTCTTGGCTTTGCTGCAGTCCCTTCGGGTTCTGTAAGTATGGACAAAAAAGTGAAGCTGAAGAGAAGACATACACAAAGGCATAACTTTTTTTCTGGAAAAACTGACGGATGTCCTAACTCACACAAGCCATCCTCCTATAGTACATTCTCGTATTAAAATGGATGAGCAAGCTTCAGCTTCATGAAAATTTTATGTGAATTCTTCTCTGCGAGCACGAACAGTTATTGACCATACTTCACATCCTGATGTAAAATAGAATACCGTCAAGATTTTAAACCACTTTCTCATTTGTGAATCTGTCAGAACAAGCTAACGTTGGACTCAACGAGTCCACGTCTTCATCAACGTGTTCTCAGTGCTGGAATGCTTTTGCCTTTGGCATTTTCCCCAGATTTGTTAGTTCTCTTCCAATGAGCATGCATGTCACCCCCAGAAGAAAACTTCCAACCTTGCCTACAGGACACAGCATAAACAAAATGCTTATTCATGGGCTGCTTCCCAGACGGACTGACCGCGTACCAAAGACAGAATATAGAATGTGTACCTGAGCAGACGGATGAAACACTGGATTTTAATCTGCGTGCACTCTCGATAAAATAATATACCACACATCCACAACCCAAGAAACAACAACAAAGGAGACAAATGTCTACATGATGTGAAGGTTATGTTTAAAAGTACAAACTTAAATATTTTTAGGTATGTGGACAACACAACAACATAATTCTACGGAAGATTTTCTTTCTGTAAAAACACAGTACTTCCCTGTACACAGTCCACACTTGCATGTCTCTAGACATGCTTCTGCATTCCAAAAAGGTTTTTTTTATAAAATCTCTAGGACGAAAAGTTAGTTTGAGTTAGCTGCAAGCATACTGATTTGAGCGTCATATAAATTCGGTTCCTCTCACATCTAAACAACTTTTAAAATAAATTTTCTGTAATTTGCAACCAATGAGGTCTTCCCAAAACCCAACAATCACCATCTGGAAAACTGATATCTCTCCATCAAGTGATTTTAAAGATAATCTTAATATTCTGAGTCCCTAAAATACTCTAATAAAATTTGTGCATTCAGTTGTGTAAAGGAGGGGAGAGTAGTTTCAGATCTGGAAAAAAAAAAAGAAAAAAAAACCCACAAAACCCATAACAAAGCCCCAAATATGTATACTTTAGCATTTTTTTCATTTTAAGGAAAAACCATCTAACTCAAAAGCCTAGCTAGCTAAGACAAAACAATACATTAAATAAAATTTACGTTCCCAATTTTGTTCCTCAGACCAGCACTTCTGCTACCACAAATCAACTTGAGACTTCATCTAACCGGTATCTTTAGGACCCAACAAAATCTATTTGATATGAAAGCATTTAACAAGATACATATTTCAGTTGTGTGAACATTGATAAGGTGTGACTTCAAATGTCCTTGCATGCAAATGCGAGTTTCAAAATATAGCTTATTAACAATATTATGGAAATCAATCAGGAATCACATAAAGAAACATCATTTGACACTGCAGCTGCTTAACAATGTTAATGTAATGCACTTCCTTGGGTTTTAAACATTACTTGGAGGCTTAACTGGAAAGTATATACATTAATATTAGTTTGTGAACTAATATTAATAGTTCTAATATTTCTATTACTAGAACGCTAGTTAATTTCTTATGACTCTGTATTCCAAATCGCTCTACTCAATTTTAAGACAAGGCAGTACTCACTTAAAACTGTCATGTAATTATTCTATTACAAGGTATAGCTAAGTGCTATATATATTAAAAAAAAAGTACACATTTATTTAAAAGCTCTACCCTCTTACCTGTAGATAAGTTATTCTCCTCTGTACCAAATCCGTTAGATCTTTGGCCTCTTTTTCTCGCCAATCTCCTGCCCCATCTGTTTGACTGAGGTAGTACAAGTCGGTCATTATTGACCTGTAAAAATGGAGAACAATCTTAAAAAAAAGTGGGAAACAACATTACTGAACTGGAGGATTAGATGGAAACAAAGACAAATTAAACCGATATTTGAATTATAGCCTCAAAACCATTTCTTCATGCCACCTCCTACCCCACAATCCAAACATCAGTCAAGAAAACTGACTGTGTCCTCCATGCAACACATTCCATACCCATGAGTGATTACAGTATTAAACAGGAGATGGGTTACAAAAACTCCCAGGCCTTGCGCTAAAGAAAATCAAAAAGAAAAAAGAGTTCCATGCTAGATACATCATGCAGTGTCCCCAGACGGAAGTGTGACAGTGATTCCTGCAGCAGTTTCTGTTACGATGCGTTGTTATGTTGCCGTCTACAAACATCTCACTACGCTTGTCTAGAATATAATATCACAAATGTCTTAAGCACAGGTACAACAGTTTATTTTCATTAGTGAAATCTAACCACAGAATTTTATTACAAGGTTTAGTGAACAGTATTTTCTATGGCATGGAGCTGTTTCTGACTCTGGAAGCAGCTAAGCGTTCTTCCTGCTCAGAATGACTGCATGCTACTAACGCTCAAGTGGAAATTCAAACCAGACTCATGGCCATATTACAAGTCTAGACTACAAACCATGAATTTTGAGGAACTATCAAACACTAAATTGAGGTTATCTAATACACTAGAGATCGTCGTCTTAGGGTTATCACATTTTGGTGGCCAAATAAGAGGATAAAGAACACCCTGTCATAAGAAGAAAAATGGTAAGATTATTATTGGTAAGAAAATTGTTAAGATTAGCCAGGAATTTTGTGAAAAACAGCCCAAACAGTACTATCCAGGAGGAGATTACTGGTATCTGTGGCTTTTGGGAGGAAACACAAAACTAGAGACAAACTACTCAAAGTGTTTGTAAACATGTGAATGGCTACAAGTACCAGGCAGCCCAATTCAGAACCAACCATTTCAGAGTGGCTTTATAGACTGAGATTTAAAGTTGCTAAACATTTCTCCATGACAATGCTAAAGTTTGAACCACTTTTCTTACTCTTTCATCCAAACTGCAATTTATTGCCTGAAATTCTTGATAAGCCACAAGTTTGATCACTAGGAAGAGATGCCACAGAACAAAGGCACAGAAATTTGAGAGGTGGAAAAAAAAAAGAGCAGGAGGGGAAGACAAGCATATTTCCTAACAACCTCTGAAGTGGTCTCATCAGTGAAGTTATAGGAGACACCATCGCTGGCAGCACTTGTCAGTACTGGAACCACAACCTTACTTAGCTAAGGCTTGTAAATGAGCTGAGCAAGAAAGGGGAGTAGACAACACATCTCTCTTGGGTAACTACTCCCAATGAGACAGTATTTAAGTGGCAAATACCAAGATAAAATGGGGCAGAGCTGGAATGCATACACAAGTGGTCTTGTTCCCATGACAGACATCGGTACGTCTGGCGTTAGACTACTTGCTCCAGTTTTGGCACCTTTTTGGTACCCTTTTAAAAGGTACATCAAGAGTCAATGACCTGAAGCCAAACGGATGTAACTTCTCTGGAGAACCAGTATTTCTGAGTGGAGGCAACTACTGAAACCAACTGTGCAGGGAAATGGCAGCTTCTCTGTCAGATGACCATTTAACTGAGGATCTCAAGTTCTTTGGAAAAATCCTGCTTCAGCCAAGCACTACTTTAATTTCAGTCAACATACATAACTGCACTCAGCAGAGAAATAATTGGATGAAATGTAATGGGTTATTTTATATAGGTAATAACTCTCGATAATAGAATAGTCCCTTCTCACTTTAAACTCCATCAGTCTGAGACAAACTGGGCTTTGGAATTGTGGAATATTAAATTACAAAATTCAATGGACTATACTATTTGGCCACATTAATAAGCAAATTCATATTATTTTTAATCTATATTTTAAATAGTGTTTACATTATTTCCAAAGAATTGAAAATTCTTACTATTTTTTCCTTTTACTACGGTATTATTTCCAAAGGCTCATGCTTTACTACTGATGTTCACACATGCAGATCTCAGCTCTTTTGGGAAAGAGATACTTGTTTAAGGTGGTGTATTTAGATAATTCAACTCTTTTCCTATGGCCGTTTACTAATGAGACAAATTGCCATTGCAATCCTGTTGATAGCAGAGTTATAAATACAATAGGTTTACAGAGAGCTTTCACTGAATTTTTAACACTTCCTGGATTATTTTGTTCAGCATGAACAGACTAAAACATTCTGTATGAGTTTTAATACAAAAGGGTACTTCAACAACAGGGAGGACAGAAGATCAACAACTGAAAAGATAATTCCAACACATCTTTGAGCATCATAACAACAGTGTAATTAAACATCATTTCTATCTGAAATATTCTGTTAAATTCTGATTACAAAAAGAAGTGACTTTTCAGAATGACAATTAGTCCAGAAATTAAGATATTATCCAATTTTAAAGTAATTCCAATTATATAATATCCCAATGATCAATGTAACTTTTATTCTAGTGTTTATAAAAGGCACAATCAGATACCTAAAATAAATATTTTTAAGGGTTTTTAATGGTTTTGTTATATGTACAAATATGCACCCATGCACATATATAGACAAGTGCAACCGAAAAGCAGCAACTGGTATCCAAGACCCAGGTCTTCTGATAAAAAAAATGAAAATACTTCAATATAAAGAGTTATTCTCTAAGCTGTAGTCGCATAAGATGGATATATACTTTATGGCCCCAGGAAATACAAGGAGTAATTTCATGTTCACTGGCTTTCACGACGTGATATTTTAGCCCACATAGCAGTAATTTATCCAAAGAAAATTTTTAAGCAGTGAATCAGTAGTTTACTCAAAATCAGCCCTGTAATCCTTACAACGTGCATGCAGAGCCAACTAATCCAAGTACCTTTCCTGATGACCCAAATCAGACAGAAATTCATCAATGCGTCTTTGCAGTTCACTTCCTTCTAGATTTTTCAACTTCTTCAATTCACTCTGGAGGAAAAACCAAAGTTCCTTAGCCCCATTTCAATCCTCCTCCTCAATATTTCATGGTCTTTTCCAAGGCCTCCTATTAAAAATAAATAATAATAATAATAATTTTAAAAAGCTTAAAAGCATATGCACTTGTAGCTGAATTATTTGTTAAGAAACAAATACATTTGTGATATGGGATACCAAACATGAAAAAGAAAACTCATCTACCAACCATCTCCCGTCCGCTTCTTATAGTTTTCTATCTGTTCTTTGGCCTTTAAAAGTTGCTCCTCTAAAGCATGTACCTTTCCTGCAGCTGGTCCCTGATCAATAGGACCATCTGGTATCCTAGGAATACAGAAAATAAAGAAATTACCCAATTTATAAATATAATTGTTATTTTTCGTAACAAATATTTGATAAATTATTTGCATTATTTGCAATTATTTCAGCTCTCCTCTCGTAAGCCTTCTTGGCATTTCTTAAAAACAGAAGAATTAAACATATTAATATAAATATTTCAAAACCTCAATGGCACAGGAGAAAAGGAATGCTAACACCAGCTGCAGCACACAGAGTCATCCTGGTGTTAAACCCTGCTGTTTACAAGACTTCCACCCGCTGACCAGACAACCTGAGGCTCTGCTTGTGAGAACAGTGTCTGCAGCAGCTCAGCTCGGGCCGCTGGCTGGGCTGACTGGCAACACAAGTAGGCCTAATCGAGGGATCTGCCTTCACAAGACTCACATCGCGGCTGCTCTTTACATCGATGCGTGAAACACGTTCTGGTCTCGAATGCTGGCCGTGTATCTGCAGAGGATCAGAGCTCCAGCACTGGAACTCCACTAGTGATTTAAGTCTTCCTACAAACTGGCACAAGATGATTTCGATGTATTTTCTGGTCTCAGAACAAGATCCTAGCTTCTTAAATGTACCATCATGACCATTTTTTATGACAACTCCAGTTTTCTAAACTGCTGGTCACCTGAAACAACACCAGCAACTGCTCCATCCGTTTGTGAAATCTCTGGAGTGCGAGCACAGGAGAAGTATGGAAATAACGTGTCCTGAATCAGCCCTGAGGGTATCACTGAGGTTCGCTTATCATCTCAACTTTAATCAACATATTAATAAAAAGAAATTATTAAAGTATAGAAATTGGATACTATCTTCTATTTTCCTCACAAATTAAAAATTAATACAGGGAAAATCAAAACCCCTTTCATCTCTAGAGAAATGACACTTCTGGTGGACCCGAGGGTTAAAAACTATTCCACCTTTTATAAGACTTTTGTAAGAGGTGACCTTGAAAAGGAAAACAGCTCTGACCATTTGTTATAAAGAGGACTTTAAAAAAGAAAAGCACATGCCATTTGACATTCATCCTGCTTTGGCATGCTGCAATCAAAACATTTACTACAGTTATTAGATAAAAGGAGCTAAGATTGGGGCGGGGCGGGGGGGCGACATTCTGCTAAGCTAGCTGTCTGGACTTTGAAAAATCACATCATTTTAGGATAAAACTAAAATAGTTTATTCTTTTTGCAGTTTTGTCTCTACATCTGTTACCTCATCAGCCTTGGAATTGCTGTCATCCTCACTTTCATCCAGTCTCAAAATTAAGGAAAAGGGTCTTCTCTGCAACCAGCACAGCTCGCTTGTTACTGCCCTCTACAAGTACAGCAACCGAGTTGGAGGGAAAAGTGTCTGAATTAAAATCTTTATCTATACTCATGGCATCATCTACGTAGATAACTTCTAGTGCAAAACACCCTAGGAATAATGCATACTCATCAATAAGAATTCCTGTTCAAAAACATACACTTAAGTTTTCATACCAAAGTAAATCCTGACAACTGACTTGCTCCTTAAAATCTGAGAATTGAGTTTAAAGTAAGTTTCTCTAAGCTATGATGATTCTAATCAACACTAGAAGAACATGTCAGTAAACCTCTGGCACAGAATATCCTTCACTTACTGCTATGACAACACTAAATTAAGTTACAAATACAATTACGCAGAATTATAATCCACTTACATGGGCAACCTTAATAATAAACCAAATAGTGGTTCCGTTTGAATAATTTTTCTCGGTTTGTATAAGGCATGACTTTTGCATGCTGTTTCCTACCATTTTATAGTAAACATAAATTATCTTCTCCATAATGAGCTCATATCAAATAAAGATATTACTGTATAACCTTAAACATCAAAAAGATTATGTCACAGAGATAACCTGTTTCTCCTTTGTCCCCTGTTTAGTAACCCAGCTACACGTAAAGACAGAAAACAGAATTCTGTGTACATCATCCGTTTCGCTGGGGCCACTCTCTCGTCACCTTTAGGTAACATAGAGGGGGAATGGCAAAGTAGCAATCTCCAATCTGAATATCTGAAGGCAAAAAGAACCACTCAAAAATTAATTGTAGTGGCATTCAATTTAGCCAGAAGAACTGTCACACTGTGTAAAATAATTGTAAACGAAAATTAAAACCAAAAGGTAAATTATAAAAAATGTTCTAACCTTTTCCTATTTCCAAGGTATTTAAAAGGTTACATTAATTTATCAGCCAAGGAAAATGTAAGATTTCACAGGTCCACACTCAAATATTTTTCTCGTTCATTCACCTGCGATCTTTCTGAGTTCTTCATATGGAGCTGGAAGGTTTATAATAAACCTGCAACATCTGTAATAAGTTTTTGAAAGGGCTCTTCCAATTCTGCTGATATAGAAGAGTAAATACCAGTCTATAAAATCTGAGGTGTATTACTGAGTTGCACTGATGGGATCCAGGCTGCTTCTAAAAGTCCACCCAGATTTGCTCACACAATGTTGTTTATAAACATGTAAGGACTATGGGAACTCTCAAAATCTCATGATACAATACTCATGCTCGCAATTTCTAAAATCTCAGGGCAATACAAAACACCTTTGATTCCACTTCTCTTCTGCATCACTAATATACATCTGTGACTCTTTACAGCCACAAGCAAGGGTTTTACAAAGCATCACAGTGGCAAAAGAATAACTACAGTAACTTCTCACCTAAAGCTTTTCAAAGGCACTGTAAACACTAAGCGGTGCCTGAGTCATTTCAGCTCATCAGAAATGCACCACAAGGTGTACCCAGTTCTAAAGAAATAACTTTTATTCAGGCAATTTCCAAAGAGATGTGACTGTTCCAACACACACTACTGGAAAAGTACGTATTACATATTGAAAAAAAAGTATCTCAAAATAACCTCACCAAAAATCCTTACAAACCATACGAGTATGAACTATTCTTAACTAATATGGGTAAGAAAGTACAAATACTTTAAAGAAATAAAATAAGAAGGACATGATGTAGTTTGTGAAAATCAAACATACAAAAAAACAGAACACAAAACAACAAATCCCTCCCCAAAAATACACACAAAAAATCCCAAAACACACAAACAAAAAACCAACCAAAGAACAAAACCAAAATAACCCCAAACAACAGACCTCTTACTGCCCTAAAGCCTTAATTCTACTCCTCACACATCCCGTGTGAAAAGAAGCAACTAGAGGAAAAATTACAAGATCAATTTAATTTAGTACGGCAAAAAGGGCTAAGGCAGATTTTATAAGGCTTTGTCACAGAAATGTCAATGTCCGGGCATATATCTCATCACCATCTACACAGATCAGCCAAACATCGAGGGCTGAAAGAAGGGAGGGCAGAAATCTCTACATTCAAGGCAAATATTTACCCCTTCTGAGGCAGGAAACCCTAAAGTTGGCTATTACTGTCTAATACTAAAGGAATTTAAAGGTACTGTATTTATTCAAGTATAGGATCTTGCTTAAGTTTCTTTGCAGCAGCAGATTACTACATCACGCCATTTTGTCAACAAACCTTTACCGAACTTTTTGCCACAGCAGTTGTTACCGTATAGTAATGAATGGAGCTTAGAGAACTGCAGCCCGCTTGGCCACTGGTGGTCCTGTCACTGAAGGTGCAGGCCACCTCTGCTTCATGCGGAGGGTGCCTGGCTCAGCAGCCTTGCTCCACCTTTGGCAGCACCACGTGAACGCCGAGGCACTTACCTCAGGGCTGACACCTTCAGAACACAAACATTCGTTTTCCAGAGCTAAGCAGCCTCATCAGCACACCAGCAAACTACAGTGCATTCCAGAGACCAGGAGCAGAGGGCGGCGACCAGAAAATTCCAGTAAGGCATTTCTGGTTGCCCAGACAACCAGACCAAATAAACCCTGGCTCTGCAGCGAGGAGAGAGAACACCCCCAGAAGAAATCCCAGGAGAGGGCTCAGAGGAAAGGTGTTCATGTTTCAGTGCTAGAGTCCATAACCTGTGACTTCCTTCAATGAAGTGAGAAACTAACTGACCTAGAGATAAGGACTAGAACCACAAAAACACCCTAAGTAGGGAAAACAAAGACATTTGTGCATTCCATAATTTTTCCATAGGATTTATGAAGCAAAATAGCAAGACAGAAGGTCCAAAATGGCATCTGCTCCTAAATGTATTAAAGGGCAAGTCCAAAATGAGTCTCTCCTCGCCAAACAAGAACCACCCAAGAGACATGAGTAAGACTCAGCTGCCAGTGCCCCTTGCTCCCCATGTTGCGCACAGGTGATGCTGCCCAGACACTGCTACCCTGCCCAGCACATGTCCTGGTGTGTGTGAGCACGTAGCTGTGAAAGAGACAGCTCAAGAATTCAGCTCCCAGATGCAAGAGATTTTAAAAAAAAACCTCACCCACCCATCCTGTAAAATCTCGTACTAAGCTTTGCTCTCCTCTAGCTTCCTACCACACAGCAAGCCTCTGCACTTGTCCTCATGGTCCATCAGTACTGTTGGGCTGCACGTGGTGATGTCCACATTCTCAGGTCCAGTCTGACTCTGGCACACACTCGGCCTGAGCAGCTCTCCCTTGCAAGGTCTTAGGAAAGGAGATACCAGATGTGTATGGTAAAAGCCGTCTGTCTGAAGAGGTGGAAGAAAACCCTTCAATCGTAACTGTACCCATCGATAATGTACACGTGATTATGAAAAGGGAGACGATCCTGCTATGTTACAAGTATTGCACAAATTTAGCAGCAAGGCAAGGAAAAAACTGAGTTCAGAGAATTCATATATTGCTGCAGACTACTGCGCTCATCTTCAGCAAGTTCACACTGATCTTCAACAAGCTGTATAAACATTTTCAGCACTTCTAATGGTAGCTCTTCTAGCTATGGCATGCAGAAGCATAGAAAAGTCACTAGCTGTTCTGCTTTGTTTGAATGTTGTAATATTCACAAGTGTTTGAGTCGGCCTTGAGGAGTAATCACATACAGAATTTGTTATTGTGACAGTAACATGTGGACACCATTAAATGATGAACCAAACTAAACGTACATTATTGTTCAAAAGTTTTGCAACATATTCAGTTAGTGTATACACTGATTTAAACACTTATCTATCCCCTTTAAAACATTAAACAGATTTCACAAAAAACCACATACACCCTTTCAATTTATTTTTGATATTTTCAATATTTCAACCGTTTCTGGCGAAGTTCTAGTTACTTTAGATCCTACCTGAGAGATTCTGCCATCCGCCTTAATCTTCATTTTGCTGCTTTAACGTTCAAGTTTAGCAAGTATCTTGGATACTCGCGACTGGGAGTGATCTGGGTGCTCACTGTCTCGTACCAGGGTCCACCAATGTAAAAGAGTAAAGTTCCCCAAGCAAAGAGGATGAGCATAATCCAACGCCAGGAACCAGTCCATGGCCGCATTTTCAGAAGTTCAGTTCACTCCAGAACTGCTTCTGCTCACAAAATATCAACATTTAAGTCCTTCGCCTGTACAGAAGTAGACATTCAGTTCCTCTGCTTCACCACATTGTACTGCAGGAAATTATTCTCTGTGTTTATCTTACGGCACTCCTTACAGAAGATCCTTAGGGACTGTCCTCAGAAAGCATTAATATCACATCATTCTTACATTTATATTCTGTGAAAAGCAAAAAAAATCTGAAATTACCATTCTGGTATGTAAAAATATACTAGGTTGCGATTAGCTAAAGGTATTGTCAGTAACATTCAGGAAGTGATGAGAGTCAGAGTAACTACTTTCTGTCAAGGAGGAAAAAAGCTTTTAAAACTTTCCACAAAAATTATGCTGAGTTCAAGAATTAACCGCATAAAGAACTGTGATTAATTCTGGGTTTGAAATGCCAGAAGAGGTGATACTTTTTACAAGAGAAATATTATCAATTTGTGTGTCATTAAAATAGTTCAAAATATTCAGAAGTCTTTGAGTCACCTTTACCATCAAAGAGCTTCCATCAGTACAAATCCGTTTTTTTGAGTTTTACGAACTCTCGTCTCCATTTTTTCTTTGTGCCTCCCACTCTGTAACACAAGAGTTACTAGCACGCTAACAGTAATATTCCCTGCTCGCAAGTGACTGGCCCAGCAGCGGCATGAGACCAGCTCAGCACTGTACACTTCAGAGGCAGGAAAGGGGGGGATTTAAACAGAACTCACAGGGCTCTGCCATACTCACGCACCTGAAAACCAGGCATGACTTCAGAAACCTCAATTCTCGAAACATTTTTCTTCTGCTTTAAAACTATCAAACCCGTTTTGACAAGGGCTATTATTAAACTATAAAAATGCAAAAAAAATGCTCTAAGGTAGTACCTTCTCTCTCATCTAAAAGATCTGCAGCACCATTTAAAAAAAACACACGAATCACCCAACTCATGTTCTACTTGGCCAAAACACCATTCCATGAGTGAAAGAACCTATCATTCTATCTAGAACAGATTTTAAGATTTAACTGATCACAGCATGGCCAAAACCCTTTTAAGTCTGCTCACCTCCTCTTCCTCTTTCACTGCAATGTAACATCTCGACCTTTCATAAAAGCAGGATATATGCCATTTATACTCCATTTCAAAATAACCTCTATTGTCAATCCTCAAATCTGTAAATCCACATTTCCTCTGAGATGCTACCCATGCCCACCTTCTCCCGAATTATTCTTCTCTGTTTAATCCTTCTTGCACCTTAACTTCTTTTTCATTTAATTTAATTTTCTAATTCTGCTCTAACTCATTTCAACTTTACAGAAAAGACTTCCCACCTTGCAATGACTTCCAAACCTACCTAGTCATGGAGCTCGCAGCACGCACTTCCAGACACAAAAATTCTAACGTAGTATTAAAAATGCTGGAAAATTTCTCTCTTGCAGAAGAGTTTTTGTTTGTGTATTTTTGAAAGAGGTAGAAAAATTCCAGCTAAGGCTAGTAAGATGGTACACAAGATAAACTACCCCAAAACTGAAGATTACTAATGAAATGGAAAACATTTGTTTTCCTGGAAACAGCCTGTTTGCACCTCATGTGTCTGTGACAAGGTGAGTTATAAGCAGATCAGTTTCCTTTGAAAGTAATGTCAGAATCCCACACTAGGAGCATGTCATTTTCTACAGAGCTCCAAGAAAGCTTTATATGGCTTTATACAGGTGTTGCTTTAGCTTGTCTTCAGGAAGACAGTGGTTTCTTCAACAATCCTTATAGATCACAGCACAAGAACCCACGTTATATGAAACAGAACAGGCCATGGCCAGCCCACGGAGGACTGCTGCTGAGAGCAAAGCAAGCATAGTTACTGCAGGAATGATAATAATAAAAACCTGATGAACTGACATATAAGGTTTAGAGTGGGAAAGTGTTTCTTACATTTGTACTACCAAAACACAGAAACAGTTTGACTGTGGCTGCAACACCTGAGTGAGATCACAAAAGTCTGTGAAGGCAGAGGAAAGAAAAATTAATGGGAGACTTAAAACACTCCTCTACTGATTGACAATATTATGCTGGGAATTGTGATGAGATACACAGATCATAAAATACTGCTTAGAGAAAACCTACTAGGAAAAACTCTGACTTAATCAAGAGTAGTTCCGCAGAACTTAGAGCAAAAAGTTGTGCTGGAGGACAACTTCATAGCAGTCTGCATAACACACTCGGATGCCATCTTCTAGGAGCAATACAGGAAAAAAAGTCACTATGGCTGTGATTGCTGCCAAGGGGAGGAACTGTTTTAAAAGAGAAGTGGACTCCACGCCACCTGGAAAGATATCGTGGTCTTAATTAAAACAAGCAGGTAAGGTGACTACTAATGATTAGCAGAGAAAGTATCCTTTTAAAAGTTACAAGCCTGATGGATGATTAGATAGATAATACTGTAAACTCTGGTACGTTAGACATGAAAAATATACTAGACCTTTCAACCAAAGCAAATAGCTTACTTGTGACTTCCAAGGTCAACAAGTGATGAGAGCATGTAAGGAATTGCTTAGAGTACTGTGCAAGTAAAATTCCTGATTTTCTTTGCTTTTCTAAACACAGGAGCTTAGGGACCCTCACAAATCAGGTACCTTCTTATAAGAGGAAGCGTTGGTCCTGTCTCCGATGACAGTGTTGGTAGAACAGGCTAGCATGCAAATGCACAAAACTAATATAACAAGTTGTTAGGGGCAGATGCCATTCTTCCATCCGTCCTGGAGAAGTTAAAGCCTGCAATAGTTTAATTATTAACTGCAGTATGTAACCTCTCACTTATAATCACCTTGTAGCAAAGGAATGGAAAATGAAAACAGTAAACCGAATTCTTCATAAGGGCAACAGCAGGGAACCCTGAAACTACAGGCCAGGAAAAAATTATATTCACACCAGGCAAACTGGCAGAAATAATAAGATGAAACAAAACTGCAGACATAAGGAATCCATGTAAAAAAGTACTAACAGAGCTTTTGGAAAGAGAAATTGTGCCTCATGGATTTAAAGATGTTTTGAAGATGTAAATAAACACAGAGAGAGAACCAGTTCTAGTTGTTAACATAGTTGATCTAGTCAACGTGGATTTCCAGACAGGACTCAATAAGGTCCTCAAAAATCCCTCAAAGAAACTAAGCTGCACGGAAGAAGAAAGTTACGTGAGTCACTACCCCATTAAAAGACAATAAACTTACAGGAACACTGGGAAATCAGTTTAAGCGGAAAGAATTATCAGGGCCCTCACTGTGACTCATGGTAGACTTCATACGGGCTAATATATTCGTAAATGATTTGGAAAACAAGGTGAAAAGTGAAGTAACAAAGTCTGCACACACAGTACAAAAGCTGATAGCAAGGAACTGAAGGGCATCAAAACATTGTCTAATGAAGAAATAAAAGATGAAAAATCAGTTTATATCAGCATGTAGATTTGTCTATAGATGACCTTTGAATCGTCATCCATCAGGAATGGACTTTAGCTGTGATAGGTGATTCTATAAATACCAGCACCACATTGGGCAAAAAGCAACCAAGTCCTCACACGTTAAAAAAAAAAAAAAAAAAAAAAAAAAATCCCACAACAAAACCCCCCAAACCCACAACAAAAAAGACCCACAAATACAAACCAAGGATCCCCAAAATAAAGCCCAACAGAAATCAGTACCATTATGTTATTGCATAAAAAATACTCGTTGGCACTTTTATTACTTCACAACATTCTGATTCAGCCCACTCAAAAAGGTATGGCAGAAATCAGAATGATGCAGAAAAGGGTTACAAATACCAGCAGAGAGCGAGAATGGCCTTTGGTAACTACGAGTCACTAAACAGGTAGAAAGGACAACTCGGGAATTAACGTGGCAAATGTATAAAAGTCCTAAACAGTATAAAAAAAAGTAAACAGGGTACAACTGTTGTCACTTCTAGTACAAGGAGATAACGATTCCTGGTTTGAACAGCTTCCAAACAAAACAAGGCATTTCTCAAAACATGCAATTCCAGCATGAAACTCATTTTGATCTAACGCTGTAGTGTTAGAAGTTACATTTTAGAGGCCATTGGCCATTTCAAGGAAGATTAAAATTCGTCAGAGGCTCCCCATGAGGACTCACCCAACACTGTCCAAATCCCCAGTCACATATTGTTGTAAACTGGAAAATACACCAGGGGAGCACCACCACAGCGTCCCGGTTCCTGCCCTAGACATCCATCTCATGCCAGTCTTGACAATCCATCAGGCTAGATAAGCCTTTGATCTGGTACCCTGAGAATACTTCTACAGCAGTAGAAGTAACGCTACACAAATGGTATTTTAGATGTTAGTAAAGGTTTTGTATTATCAAACACAAAATTACCTCATTTTAAAGGACTAATTATCCTACACTGACTTTGTTAAAACTGATTTTAGAAGCCATTAACAAAAAAGTAACTTCTTGAGTGTTTGGTTTCAAGGGATAAATTGAAACTCAAGACAGGAGAAAGATTGGACAATCTTTTTGAGGAACGAAATGGAATGATAGCTTCGTCAAGTACTTGACTGTGCTTCTGAGGATGAGATTGGTCAAGTACCTTTGGCTCTCAAGAGCTTATACAATTGTCATGTGTATATGGAGGGAAAATTACTAATACCATTTTTATTTACATCATTGTATATCTCAAACATAATGGTGTACAGTAATTACCTTCAAGTACGTTGTTCTTGTAGCACCTTCACAGTGCTCTTATATAAGTGCTTTTAAAGTACTGACACTAACTTTCTCTAACAATAAACTGTTTTTTACTTCCTGAAAATAAATAAAATTATGTCTAAAACAAATAATGGATTTTAAGGAACACAGAGCTCTGAAATTATACTTAGACATTTTACATATTAGGCAAAAGATAGCAAGTTTTATCTGATTCCTATGATCTCTGATGATGTCACTGTTATTTTTATAAGTTAGGTCACCGCACAGTGAAACATAAAATAAAGATGCCAAACTATCTGGATAAATAGGAAGAACATTCTGAACTAACATTAAGCAGTCAGCTTGTATCTCAAATGTGGCATATCTAATTAGACATGAGTTCTAACTATTGGCTTTGTACTGTAATGTGCCTTTTACATTTTTTCTTCCATTTCATACTGTTCTGGGAATGGAAAATGTCAAAGTATTTCAGTATTTCAAAGGCCATACAAGACCTTTAAATAAATTATAATAAACAAAAGACTAGCAGAAATAAGAGAAGAAATAGAAAAACAAAAAGGAAGAATTACCACGTTTTTAAAACTGTTCCATTTCTACAGCTTGTGTCAGGTTTCTGAAAGAGCTCCACCTGCAGATGTACACCACAGGTACCTGCCTGACAGCAAGTCAAGATGTAATGTCTGTATTTACCCTCCTTTGATTTTATATAGTTGTTCATGTGTTTTCTCACTGTAAACTAAGCTCAGGACTGCCAGGACTGAAAGTAGGAGCTTGAAGTTAGAGAAAACTCAGGGGCAGCCCACAAACCCAGTAATCCAAAACCGAGATGAATTGTAACGTACCTGGTCATTTACATCATCTGATACTGAATATCCAACAAAGAGCCCACCAAACTTAAAAGGCATGGGAGAGCAGCACCAATAAATGTGTTATAGTAAGAAGGAAACAGGAAAATATCTAAATAATAATGATTAGTGCTATTATTAAATTACCTTATTATCTAGTGAAGACCCTTGTCTAAGAATATGATGTTTCATTTCTTTTACCAGAGAAAGCCATGTACTTTAATTTACTAGTTATCCCCTGAGACTGACCATGATTTCTTGTCTTACATTTGATTGGATTTACCCATACCCTGGCATTTTCCAGTGCATAAGCATGTCAAAACAGAGTACACTGACAATTAGCTAATTTGCATTTTCTTCCCTGCAATTCTCCATCAGTTCTTGTCTCCCTTCCAGGGGATCCTGCGAAATCAGCAGCACACAACAGTACAGTGCAAAAGAGGCTTTAATGCCAGTGTCAGCGTGGAGGTGGCTGGAGGTGCCACAGCACAACTGGAACCCTATGGGAGCCTTGGATGCACTCTTGTCCAGACACAGCTTTTAGCTGTCCTGAAATAAAGGACTTACACAAATGGTGGGAGATCTTCCACATACGACTGAGGACATATCAATGCATTTTATTCTTCACAGAAATAGCAGTAGGTTTTGAAATGTCATCACTTCGTAACACATCTGAAGAACTGCTTACCCTCTCCGTGACAGGAGGAACTAAACACCACTGCATCGTGGGTGTGGAGGTTGAGAGTAATTCCACTAGTCCAGCAGCCAGTGAAATTAAGAACTGTTCAAGAGAAGAAAGGTGGTCCCTTGGGTTTCACATTCTGTAAGAACATCTTCCTTTTGATTTGCCCTTGTACCATAACATTGAGAAAGAATTTAATTCTTCATCTCAAAGTAACACATTTTCTACTTCTTATTTAACTAAGTATGGATTTTCCACAAAGACCAATTACTTAATCAGAATACCTTTAGCTACCATCTTTCATTATACCTACATGAGATACAATCTAGCAATCAAAGAACTAAATCAAAGAATATTTTAGGCTCTGTATTGACTTAGTAACTCATACAAGCCAGTCTCACCAGGCCCCAGTTTCCCTTGCTAATATTTGCCAACCACAAAGTGATGTTTGAAGTTCAGTTCGTTAGCATTTCCAGATACTATCGGATTCGCAGCTGAAAGATGTCATAAATTTTGAATGCAAGACATAAATCTGTATATTCAAAGTAATTCAGACTTCTAGCAGTTTTGTGAAATAATTGTTTCCCATCTCTAAGCATTACACCCTGTCAAAATACCAGTCGATACTTTGAAATTGGGGGAAAAAAAAAATTTCAAGGATGGAATATTTATTTTTAACCCTATTTTTTATAAATGAAGAGTATTCATGTCTATTCTTTCACATACATTATCGTTTATAAAAAGTATAAATATGTTAAGGAAAGCTTGCAAAGAAATTTCTTTCAATCAAAATACTGAAAGTCACTAGAATAAATCACTTAACACAACTGGAGAGGTCACAATTCTGGAGATGCAAAACACAAATAAATTGAATAGCCCTTTAAAGGAATTCCATAGCAAAAGAATACGACTCCCAACTTTTCAAGACAATTCCTGCTATCTTGCAAAAAACATAAGCTCTCTTCGTAACTTCTTAGCCTAAAACGGTAAATCAGCTCTCATGACAAAATTCTTCTTTGTTCATTTGGGTACCTCTCAGGGACAACATGCAGACATCCATGCCCTGCCCTCTGTGAATTCTCACACCACCTCCAGAGGAACACAGCTTTACACCGTTTAGAAGTGCCCTCCCCTCTGCCTGCAGACGGCACAAGGGGCCAGGAGCATTCTGCTTGCTTGTTCACAGTCACCTCAACGCCTCTTTAAGCTGAGGAGTTGGGTGAGGCCTCCCAGGGAAAGGGACAATGCACATTCCTTGGAGCTACCCTGACTACGCTCAGGTATGGAAGGGTCAAGAAGCTGCACAGGATGACAGCCAAGAACATTCCAGTGTGGGAGCTGCAGCTCAAGCACAGAAACTGTGTTAAGGAGCAGGGTGCCTGACCTTGTACATGGCAGGAAGAACTCCCAGCAGATCAGAGGGCATGGAGCATTCACGGCTTAAAGTCACTGAATTAACTGGAACCAAGTGGAAGTTAAAACATTGTTAAAAAAAGGAAATTTACTTTTCCTCTGTCTTCCCTGTTCACTGCATTTGCAATACTTAAGATGTTAATTATCCTGACTGTTATTCTAATCAAACGTGGCACTTCTTTAATTAAAAAAGATTTGGTCTCCTTTGAGGAGCTAATTATAAGCAGAAAACTAGGCAGAACCACATCACGATTATAGCCAACTCAGGTCCCATGTCCCTGCAGTTGCTGCATTTACCAACAAAGTTAAGTATTACTACTAGTCCTACTTCAACTCTATAGCTTCTGGTCATAGATCAGGGGGAAAAAAACCCAAAAGCCAAAAAACCAAACCAAAAGTAACTGTGGCATCACAGACAAAATGCTCTGAAGCTGATGCTGTATGAACAGCCAGTGGTTCAGTTACCACAGCAGCCAAGGTTCAGACCCACACCCACTGAAGGTATACACAGAACGCAGACCTGAAGCAGTTCAACAGCAGTTAGGAACTCACTGGAAACAAGATTTAAACTAGATAAAAGCCTGGCATCAACAATAAAAACAAATGCTGTTTGAAAATATTAAGCACTCCTCCGTTTTAGATACAGTAATAACTAAAAGTGCTTATAATTTTTGTAACGTACTACACTGGAAAGTTTGAAAAGAGATACAGTAATTTCTAAATTTTTTTATAATTTATGCAGTTTTAAACAAAAGAGAGAAATGTACCTTGAAAGGGAAAAAAGCTGCTTACTTGTCAAATATATGCAAGTTCACTGTCAAACACTTAGACAAAAAGTAACTGGTGATTTTTCTTTTAGAAAAAGAGCGAATTGCAGAAACAATACAGAAATTCTCTTCCACAGGACTCATTTTCATAAGCAATGAATAAAGCAGTCTTCAGATTTACAGTCTTTTTTAACTGTTACAATAAGACATTACCAGAAACACAGCAAAGAAAAGTTACCTTTTGCCTTATCTGAACTAACCAAATGTCTTTGTAAGGGAAAAATCTCAGCAAGTGAACAGGACAATTATATAAGAGCGAACGTTTATTTTTCTTGTTTACTTTGTATTGACTCCACACAACCCTCGTCTAATACAGTCACAGTCAAGAACGAACAATAAAAACTCAGACATCAGCTCCAACATCAAGCAGGACTTTCCTCCAGAGTAGTAAGTTAATGATCTACTGAAAGCCCTTGAAGAAATCTCATTCCATAGGAAAACGGGAAGAATGAGAATCTGTGGAAGCAGTATAGTAGAAGACCAGACTATGGCAGCCAGCAGGACATGGCTGATGTTAGAAAAGAAAGGACCTCTAGCATTGAACTGCTTCTTATACTTGCAAACAAAGGCATTACAGAATCCGGGGATTAGGAGTTTAACCAGGATAAATTCGGCTCATGAGGAAGGGGAAAGGGGCTCCCAAACATTTAAGTGCATAACAGCTAAAGGAACCAGCCATTGAAAGAGATGATTTCATGAGGCAAGGGGTTGTCGGTCACTCCTCCCCTTTAAAGTGAAGCACCAAAAATGCTTACAAAAAATACACCGTAGTCCAGTCAAGAGGTTGAAGAGAATTGGGGTTTATCCCTGCATTAGTCAGATGTGAGTTGATGAACAGAAACGGCCCATCCTTTCTTAACAGAGCTTAGAATTTACCGTAAACTTAGCACCCTAATTCCAGGAAATACTTCTGGAGATCAGCAAACCCCTAGAATAAAGAAGGCAAATCTCAGCCCATCAAGCTGCCTACCACAATCTTCACATGGCCAACAGCCACACAGTACAGCTCATACCCTGAAGAGATTAAGTGCTCAGAGCTTCCCTGAACAAGACTCAGTGGGACGTCCTGCTGAACTGCACTGCTGCTGGCTGACTTCTTCCAGTAGCTGGAGACTTCTACTAACCAACAGCCCCTGTGTCAGCATAGCCCACTGCTGCTCACACAACGTGACTCAAACATGAGTTGCATTTCAACTGCACATAAGCTGCAGATCTTCCATCCCTTCTTCAGAAGAAGGAACCCCAAGGCACTTAGGCACGACCCAGCTGAAATGGGTTCAAACGTGCTTACTGATCTGCCTAATCTTTCCATCAATCTTTCAGTCACGACAGCCAAACTTTTGATTGTTTTTCTCCAAAAGCCACAAAAAGCCTGATTTTAAAAATAAGCTAATGCTATTCAAATTTTATTGGACAACTCTCTTTAAATCAAACTGATCTTCTCATTAGAAGTTTAAAGAAGAAAACAGCTAATTTTCTGACATCAATTAGAACACACAACAGTAAGGTAACATCTGTTGCACCGCATGGAGTTCCACAGTCAAGAAATCCACAAAGTAGTAAGATGTTCCCCCACCCCCAAGATGCTACTTGGTTCCATAGTTCTGCATTAGAATCCAAATTTATCGGAACCAGACATATAAATGTTTTGCTTTGTTTCAGGGCTTTTTCTGGGACTAAAGTACACCTGCCTCTTCTGCCTGGGGGCAAGTGCAGCTTCTTATCTGTAGCATCACCTAGATACCCTGGGGAAGGAACAGAGTGGGATAAAAAAAATGGACAATCATTAGTTAATACTTGATCTTTCCATTCTTGACGGTGCTGAAGCTCTCCACTACATCTTCGTTTCCACCACCTTCCCCACACCATTCCTTAATGGCTGCAAACATCAGAAGCAAGATAAGAGGTGAGATCTTTCTTCTTTTGGCTGGCATCAAAGCAACATGCAAAATCTAATAACCAAGAAACTTAAGATCAGCCTGTTCACAACTCAGCTGGAGTTTATAAACCAAGATGAAAAACAGGCAGATGAGAGTGCTGCTGGGTTTGTAATGGTTACGCAAAAACGCACAACATGTGGCAGTCATCATGAACCTGGAGTGCTATTTGCAACCAGGAGGTTTTGCAAACTCAAAGCATAGTCAAGGCTATGTGGTATTCAGAAGCTGGAAAAAAGAGTCACAGAACTGCACTAAAAGCCTTCCTTGTTTTACACAGGAGGCCTGGAGCCTGGGTGACTTCACAACCCAGTCACAAATGCCAGAACACAATGCTGAGTGGGCTACAGCACAAAAGAATGCCTGAAGGGATCTTCATCTAAACAATCAGATCTGCTTTGCATCACCATTTTCTAATTTACATTGAATTGTGTTTTCTGCAGTGCTTGTATCAGAACAAGACAAATTTTATTGAAGGCTGTAAGTTCTAATATTGCCATATGATAAAGAAGTATTTGCCTTAAGTTTAATTCCATGTTCCCACAGTATCTGTACCTTAACCTGTAAAAAATCCCCTTGGCACTCCCCTTGCTTTTAAGCACTACTCTGTCTTCATAGATAAATCTTTTACTTTAGGACACAGAACTTTACACACTAGAAAGCACAATAAAGAGATCTTATGAGCTAATTCAAGACTGGGAAGCAATTCATGTGCATTAGCATATAGGTTCATGCTGTCTAAATCACACTGGTTTACAGCCCTCGGAGAGCTCCATGCCACCCAACCTTGACTGCTACCTGTATCTTTCTTCACCATCGCCACGGCTCAAGTGCACTGCTGCTCTGAGATCTGTTCTTGACTTGAAAACTGAAGGAACTGAAATACTCACAAGTACTTGAATAGTAAGGCTGTGAATAAAACAGGGCTGTGAAAGTTGCAAGTCAAACCCTCACATAAAGCTGCCAATGGCTTTTCCTCTCAAAACTGGTGTGACAGGGGAAATGAGACCTGAGTTTAAAACACCTTTGAAGGTAATAGCTTTTTGTTTGACTCTTTTTATGTCAAGTATTAAGTTGCACTGTTAATCAGAATTCACATTTTTATTTATAACATAACTATAACTAATACATAAATTCGCTGTCAAACCGTGGTGAGTGTTAGAATCCAACTAGCCAGCTGTTTTCTTGAATGTGCAAGAAGGGGGGGTTGTGTGTCTCTGCGTGTATACCTACAGCTTTATCAACAGAAACAAAAGAAAGTTGTTTGCATTTTTTAAACAAATAATATTTCGTTTTATAAACTAATCATTCTAAAAACAAGACCAATTAATTTCTCATATAAAATCTGCAATTACGAAAACAATATGAACACTGTATACTAAAAAAGGACTTAAAAGCTAAATCTGCATATTTGCTCACATGTAATTCTACTGAAATCCCATTCAGGCATTTCAGACTGGTAATAAGGCACATAACACAGAGTTTGAAACAGCCTTTCAAAAATGGTCAGGCACTAGAAAAAACCTACAATTATATGTCTTTCTTACTGTTTCCTAGGCAAGCTTACAACACTATCCACAAAGCCAGCCCTTAATTTTGTAGAATCACTGCTTATAGAGTGACTATTCGGGAGAAAAGCGGTGTTCTCCTCTGTGGTGGGCACTGTAAGAAGGATGTGACTGTACCATTCCAGCTGCCCCGGTCGGTGTTTAGCCCTCCTCCAGCAGTAACTCACAATTCCTTCAACTTACAAGTTAGGCTTTTCCATCTGCTCTCTTTTATATCAAGTATTATCTTCTTGTTCCTACTTTCAGTGTAGGGGTGTTTTATCCCTTCAACTTCCTTGATTTCTGACCATTCGGGCTAATTTTAGCAACCGTCTGAAGAACAAGTGAGTGACACAGAGCCCGGGCTGGTGCTTGTCAGAGCTCTCCATGGTCCTGAGCTCCGGCTGAAGAGTCTGGCCACCGCCCAGCCACAGACAACAGACCTCATGCTGCCCAACGGATCTCAGGAGAGGACACCCTGGAAAGGTAAAAGGGAACCTGGATGGCATCAGAGTTCAGCTCCACAGGAAGATAAACGATCTACATCCCTACTCCTTCAGTGATTCACAAAAATCAAAAAGCAACGGTGAATCGAGAAAACAATAAAAAAAATCAGCCCACTAGGTCCACTTGAAAACTACCAATTTACAATAAAACAAATGGCAGCTGAAGCCAAGTGGAGGGCAGGGGCTTCCCCTAATGCCTCAAACATTATTTACATGATTATCTACCTTGAGGTGTCCAGAAGTGAAGGACTGGGGTTTGAAGTTGGCTAAAATGAGGAGATTTTACATGGAGAAGTACCCTGAACAGACTTTCAAAGGCCTTGAGCACATCTGCCTCCAGGCTCATAGGCCAAGGGGCAATGAGAAAAAAGAAAATGTTGAGACAGAAGTGGTCCCATAAATCTGATAGTAGATGACATCAACATCCTATCAGCTATAAAGGAGTTGGCTGGAATGCTATACAGCACACGTATATGCATTTGGAAGTAGGCAGCATGAGTGGAATTCCGCAGACATACCACAAGCCCACACTGCTGGAGAACTTGTATGACCAGTCATGTGAAACCAGAGAGAAAGATGATGGGATATCATAGAGAAGAAATGTTATGAAAGTTGATTGGAATGTAAAATAATAACACGAAACACTGCTTTTTACCTGTAGTTCACAAAAAGGTCTACTTGTAAGTATAGGAGCTTACAGGAAACAAACATTTACAGGACACATTTGCCTGATAACATGGTTCTAATCGGAGAGCTCGCCATTCCTCATCACAAACTGACTGAAAAAGTCCCAACAATTAGTTTGGAAATGCAGTAATTACTACGCTCTTCTACGAAATAATAGAGTACTACTAGGACAAACACAGTTAAGGGCTGGCTAATCAAAAACAAGATAAGGAAAATTTGTAATTGTTTGTTTCCAACCAGTATATTTTCATGAAATATTATATCCTTTGAAACACAGAAGCAATCTGAGAACATTAAGTACTACAGGAAAAACACTGACATTATAATATATATTGGATGACTGAAACACAGCTATTTCTTTCTAAAGAGTTCCTATGGTCAGTTTTAAGCTCCCTTCTGCAGGGACACAGTCCCCTCAGAGGAATCAAGCGCTTCCACTCACCGTAACAAGAGAAGCACACGTACCAACCAACACCACGTTTGAGCAGGAAGGACAGTTTAGTCTCCTGACTTACAAGAGGCAAACTTACTCTGTGATTTTATATCCTGATGAAATCTGTGCATGTGAACCTTTGTGCTCACATTTTAGTTTACACATCACCCCACCTCATCGTACATTTACTATTGAAGGCATGGGCCGACTGCGCTTTTCAAAACAACGTAATAAATAAAACTGCTCCCAGGGTGTCATGTGCTGCGGCTGGCACAGTTCGGTCCTTCCATATTCGAAGGACTTACTGTTCTCGCTTTGCACGCCTAACTTAGATCCTGATCCTGCCACTCTATTTGACAGCAGCACCCACCCATACCTGAAGCCTCAGCTGCAATCGATGCACCAGAACTCTCAAACAAACCAAACAGAACCCCTCACTACCTACATGATTTCACATAGTTTAATTATCCAAAACTGGTCTGAGTTATTTCTCACCTTTTCGGAGTGATATCCGGTCATCAGTCTGGATAAGAATTATTTATTTGCCTTCTTTAGTCACACACATTTGTGTAAGTGGTGTCAAATAAACTATTTAATAAATTCACTTACTGGGGGGCAAAAGCCACAGAATACCAGCACTGCATTCCGGTGCAATAGCGCCTGGCCTGTTTTCTAACCACGTTAGACGAAGGAAAAGATTGAGATTGCCGAAACATCAAATCCCACAGGCTTCATTTCAAATGTAAGTAATCATAAAGCACTACATTTCAAGTACGCTGGATGGGGGGAGGGGGGCAGGCAGGGAGGAGTAGATTAAGATACTAAAACTTGGTTTCAATGTTCAGGGAACACTATATGCTTTAGGTTCTAAAAATTCTTAACATCTGCTATTCAAATATCCCAGACAAGCAGTACATAGAGAAACAGAAAGTGAAAATATGACAAATAACATAGATCAGCGGTAACTCATCTTCTCCTGTGACGGTGGCACTCATACCCCCTTACCCAAACCAGCAGCGTTTTGGTACATGTCCCAAAGGAGGTGAAGGCCTGAGCTCAGCCAGGCCAAGAACTCCTCCAGGTAACCCACACAGGAGCAGTGACCACCGATCATGGGATTAATACATGAACAGCGGGTGGTTCCTCCAAGGCTCATTTAGCGAGGAACAAGTCACCTCTCCCATCAAACGTCATTTGACTGAGTCATCTGCTTTATTGCGTAAGTATGACAGCCTACGTGAGCTGCCCTTGAGCTCCCCCCACATAGCAGCATGGCAGTGATCTCCCCTTGAGCTCGGACACCTCTCAAGGCTGCTCCTCAAAGCAACAAGATCTTTCACCAACAACAGATCAGTGGATGAGCCAAATTTGACTTCCCCCGGATGGCAACTGGACCGCACGGCAGGCCGCTCACCCCTTGAGTGGGGACACCTCTCAGCGTTAGAAGATATTAGTTGTTGCACCTTTTAAATAGAATTAATCACTTAGAGCTATAACGTTGTTTGCTTACCTTGACTGATTTAGCATGAGTAGCTGGATGTGCTGCAGCCTTTCACTATGGTTTACTGGAGGTGTATCTACTTAAGCAGAACAGGGCTCCAGAGCCAGCACAAACCAGGGGATGGGTAGGCTGCAAGGCTACAACCGTCAACAGCAGCTGCAACTCAGCAAGGGAACATCTTGTCTGGAGACAGGGAAGGAATTCAACTGGGAGTCAGAGGATCTCAGACCAGAATCACTCTTGGATCAAAGGGTGAACGGAAGGCTTGCGAAAGAGTGCGTGAGGGGCGAGTGCAGAGTCTGCAAGGGTATAACTGCCCAGTGATTCCTTGTTCCAGGTCCCCCTCCAGAGGCACCCAGCTCAAGCTCCAGTATTTTTAAAAAAACCCAGTGTCCTGATTTGCTTTTAATGGATCTGTTAACTTCTCCAAACTGCAAAAGGGACTGCTGATGCTAGCGAAGATAATGGTGTACTGACAACCAGATCTAAAACAGAATGTCTTCACTTGTTTCAGATTACTAAACAGCAATAGGTTTTTAAAGAAACTCGGTTGTGCTTAAGTACAAACACATTTCTGTGTTGTCAAAAGGCAGAACGGACTTTAAAAAAATATTACTAGAATATTCACATTACAATACACAAAAAGAAATTATATGTGCAATAAACAGCAACAACTGCCAGACAAAATGGTACCTTACCATTCTTTTTCTTAAGCAATGCATATTAAGATCATAACCAAGAAAATGGGAACATTCAAGGCCATTGCTTTGAATTATATCTTTAATGCAATGAGTTGGATTTAACTCCATCTAAAAACTCAGCCCAAATCTTAGTTTCCCTTGAACCAGAAATGAACCTAAAGCAGTATTTTGACATTTGTTAAACCTGAACTAGAACAAACGGAACTCAACTGAAAAACTTGCTGGTTGCTATTTAAGTGCATGTAAAACAGTATCTGTGAAATACAGAACAAGGTGGGTCACTGTGTGATGCAAAAACTTCTTCATTACCAAATTCAGCTTCATGTTTATGAAGTGTAAAATAATTTTTTTGGTCTTTTCACATAGTATTCCAACAGGCTTCCAGATACCGTACTGAGGAACAGGAATAGTCATACCCTCACGAGGCGCCTCATGCACGGGTTCATTTAGTGCCATACAGACCTTCCTTTTATTCATTGCCCAGCCAGAGGAAGACCTCTTCCCAGATCTCAATATATACCAATTTCTAACTTTCTTCACTCCTAACCGGTTAGAGAAGTGCAAAAAAATGACACAAAGCGTAAACATCATGTCAAGCTTATGCAGAACCAAATATAATGTTGAAGTTTCCTACACAGATTCTAGTCAGAAAAACTCAAGAGACTCTGCTTTCCACATAATTCATTCTTGTGATGAACTACACACAGCCCAGCACCGTTCCTGGAGCAGGATAAGAGCAATCCTTGCATTACACTGTTTCTATTATGAAAAATAGTCATATATTCCTGCTCTTCTACCCCCTTACAGAGTTACAAATTCACAAAAAGACTGTTTCTCTTTTCCCAGCAGAATTCCTTCTAAAAGTGATTCTTGAAGAGCCTTGCCAAATCCACGCAATTTAATTATAGCTTATTGATCAGGTCACCTCTACACTGGCTCCTCTTCAACCCACCATATTTAAACACACATCCAGTAACTCCTTTTTCACAGTTTCTCCAGATTTGCTTGATACAGAGGTTAAACTTACAGATCTCTTGCCTGAAAGACCAGCTTTCAAGTTCTTTTAAAATCAAGTTCTATTTTTCCTGGTACAGAGACCAATATAAACAATATTTACACAACAAAGGCAGTTCTATATATACATATGAATAGGATTTGGTCCTAGTGTAGAACTAAAGCCAACCCAGATAAAGCTCTACTCCATGAAAGCAGCACAGTACTGAGCAACAGAGCAGGCCATCGTTTCACAGTCCAGCTGAGGAACTTTCCCACACACAATAGAGGCTTGCAACACAGTCTGGCATAAGCTTTTTTCCCTGGGGTTTTTTGTTAGTTTCCTTGTTTGTTGCTTTGGGGCATTTTATTGTGTGTTATGCTTTCTCTTCTCTCCTGCCCCATTCTCTCACATTTTCTCTACTTGACAAAAAGGGTGTTATAGACCAAAACCACTGAACGTCAGGATGGAAATAAAAAGGCATGAAACCAAATAAACCATTAAAATCACAATCAAAACATTCTTTACATATTCACTGTTCTGAACATTTTAAAATTATCCTCATTTCTGGAATCATCAGACCATTATGAATAATAAAATGAAGGGCGGGGGGAAGAATCAACTTATTCTGACAAAAAGAAATAAAGACAATTAGGTTCCCCCAAACACTTTGCACTGCAATCAGTTCAAACAAAATGATCCCAAAATAATTATTGTATTTGACATTAAAGATAAAAATAACTTTAAGCAATGACCTGGTTCTTAGCTTGTTATAAACACCTTGTCTTCCCTGCTTGCTTAAGAAAAATGTATTTTTATAGTTCATTCCTTAATCTGGTATAATTAAAGGACAGTTGGGAAAAGATTAAAAAAAAAAAAAATCAAAACAAGCAAACAAAAAACCCATCACACAACAGAACAACATAGAATCTTCTCCATAACCTGGCTGCATGAACTGGTCCAGAAGAAGAGGGGAGAAAACAGTAGCAAAATTATCCTTGCCTTGAAGAACTCTGAAGAAGCTCTCCCACGGAGCAACTCAGCTGCTCAAGAAAAGATAATTCGTGAACACAACAACCTTTCTAGGTGAAAGAAACACTTGATTACTCATCACAACAGGCCAGAAGTTAGACTGAAATCAAAATTAGTTATAGCACTAAACACAGTAACAGAATAAATTACATTTCAGAAAAAATCCTGCAGGTGTACACAGAAGAGAAAAGAGAAAAAAGCATTTATTAATATAGATTAAATCTGAAAAACCACCCCAAACCTTTCCTGTGTGCGCATGGGCACACAACATGCTTTTAAGGTCAGTAAAGAAACGGCACGGATTAAGATCCTGGGGAAGTACAAGTGGCTGGCAATGACTCAGTGAGGGTGCCCAGGAAAAGGAGATGTGGAAGAAGCACATTTGTATGGAAGCACTATATTGCAACAGAGCTCTGATGATTTTCTGTATCAAACTATCAGTTAAGCTAATTCCTCTGATGCTTCCTCAATCTGTTTTGAGTCTCGGTACATACGGAGCTGGAGAAAATACAGAGATTTTAGGGAAACCCATGGAACCTACTGACTGTATTTGGCATGCACTAGGAAAAGATCTCACACCCTCTGCCACCAACTCCATCTCCAGATGACATGTTTACAACCATTACTAAATTATGAAGAAGTTGATGCAAAGGAGTAAATGAAATGCAGGCAATATGCAATGCTTCGATAGAAGGCAAATGGGGAAAAGCTTCAAGTACTGCCAAATCTGAGGGATTACAGAGTTCAAGCCTGACAGATCATTGCTCCAGAAAAGCACATGGAAAAAAGTAAGAGCAGAGTGTGGTGTGGAGAGCGTACGTCAGTAAACACTCTCTGAAGCCGCCAGAATGCATGAACTGCGTTCCACTAATTCCTGAACAGAGTTGGAGTCTTCCTTTTTCTCAGCCTTGCTTTGTGCTGTGCTCCCTGCTCCAGTGAGGCATCAAAATAGTAATAACCCCCTCTAATATACCTTGCTGTAAAATGCTCCCATCCTCAGTCTACTTCACACTGGTCACATCCAAGCAACACTCCCTGCAATGCTGCTGCTGTTCTGACTAGCAGTGCAGCTGCCAGCTCAGAAATCCAGGGATCAGTTGAACAGTTCTGATTTAGTGATTCTGTGGCGTGTTCAGAGTACAGATAAGTTTCTGTACTCTTGACATAAAGTGTATGCTTCAGAACAGGATCAGTATTCAGAAACTTACTGTTTCAAATATATTAGGAAGCACCTATGTAGAATGATGGTCGATCTTCAATTTTTGCAAAATAACTTCGGAAGTATCAGCATTGATTAACTTTTACCCTCCAACAGAGCTTAGTAACTCAGGTTCATCATACAAATCCCTTCATATCATAACATTTTAAGAATTATCTATTAGTTAATAGCAACAATTATGAATTGAAAAACAGATTCCATATATATATGCAAATTAGTTTTCTGGAATATCCCAGGAAAACCAGGACACAATATTCTAAACAGTAAGAAAACATGGAGATCAGCAGACTGAAAACTAGTTTAATTGTCTGAACGGAACTGGTGGGACAAAATTAGTGTAAGAATATTTAATGTGGACATTAATTTAAAATAGAAATGGTTTAGTAACAGAGAAATACAAACATCATAAAATATTTTAGGCAAAATAACTTAAGAACCTATTCTAATAGTATTGCTACTATTTTATTCCAGAAAGCATCAGTCGTCCTACTGCTGCTAATAGTGGCACATTGCAACAGACACACACGTGGTTTTGCCAATATTCTGGCTCCTGTTCTCAAAATCTTGTAACCTCAGAAAGGTCATCGTACAACTGACATGCCAGAGCTTTCTTTACCACTGCCTGAGCTATGATTAATGGATCGGTTTACAGTGCTCTGTGGGATGCCAATCACAGCATTCAGGCAATTATGAAAACTCAGAGTACACCTCCCACAACTCCATCGTGGCCTTTTAGTGTCCCCTTTTTAAAATGACTGTGGCTCGCCACACCAGTTTTCCTTCTGCCGCCCTCCTGAAGAAACATGAATGCTCCTCGGATGACTGTCATGCACATATAACACTAGCATGTGCAATGTTTCCATATTCGTTCGGCTTTGACAACTACCAAATCACACTGAAATGAAGACAAGATAATCAAGAAGAAAGGAAGCATGATACAGATGGTGCACAAAAATCACCAACTGCTGCAAGCATTCATGAACCAGCTGCATGGTGCTGAGTGGTGCTTTTGGGTCCATGAAAATAGCACTGACTTGTAAGAACATTCACGGCTGCATTTATAGGATAATCAGCAATCTCCTGAAAAGAAGCTGGTAATGCCTTGAGACAAGGATGGATTTCACAGAATTAATATTCCTGTTCCTGTTAGGCATTGTATTTTATACAGTACTTGTGACAAAACTGTTGCCAGGAATATGCTGACGTTGGTCAGGGTATGTTGGTAATCTGTTGGCAGAGGGACTGTGGTACTGAGAACCGACCTGGGATTCCTCTGTTACAGGCTTGTTCCCCGAGCAATGAGGTCTCAGCTCTGTCTGCAAAGCAACGGCAATCCTTCTGCCTTTCTTCCACCTAATGTGGATGTTCTACTGAAGAGCCTGTTGCACCACCTCTAACACAACGCGCCTCCCACCTCTGCGCAGCCCTTCTACCACCAGAGAAGCTCGGAAAACCATTTCTTAAGCTATGTCTTCCTTTCTCATAACCAAAGTCAGTCTTTCAGGTATCTGATACCTCAACCAAAGGCCGCTGCCAGCACAGATTTATTTTGTTCACATTAAACAAGGGGGAGTGGGAGGGAGAATACAAGCACCATTACATTTTTCCTATGTGCATCTGTCCAAATTAGGTTCGCTTGTTTTAGGAGTGGTTTGTCACCACCCTCAAGTGGAAAGCTACCACCATACTCTTTGTTCTTTCTGGCCATGAGGCCCTCAGAACATAATTTTAAATCCCACATTTTCTTTTTTTTTTTTTTAAAACCATGCATTAAATTCTTAAGCTAACAAAGGACTTGAAGAGTTATAACTGTATCAATAAATCATAATAATTGAGAGTACTTTAGATGTCTTCAGCTTGACAACAATTACTAAAGTTACGTGAACAGTAAAAGCATCTCGTCTGCAACAAATCTCTGAGCTTCTAGTCTAATTTGTTCAATTGTGAAAGTTCAAGAAACTTTCATTATCTTCTTATGTTTACCATAACTAAAAACACATTTCACAACAGTCTTTTCTATAGCTGCATCAAAAAAGAGTAAGGTCATAACATGCTTGGTTCCCAGTTCACACCTGAATTCACATTTCAGTGAAGTTCACTTCAACTCCTCAATAAGAAGAGAGTTACTATTCTTCTAAGATTTACCTTTTATAAGACATTTATTTATTTAAATGAGTATTATGGTATTGCATAGACCTTCAAAAACATAAGAATCGGTAGCTTGACATTTGTAGTATTTGTCACCATTTGAGAAAATCTAGCACTGGATCTAGGACATCCCAGAGCACACAACAGTTTATAACTCTCTGAGAAACTTCATGGAATAGGGCCTGTGCCCACCTTCTACAGAAGTACCACTCACCTCTGACAAATAAACGTAGTATCTGCAACACAGACAAAAGGGCCCAAAAACACTGCCAAAGAGTAAGGGCTTCGTACATAGGACAGAGGATACATAATGAACGTATCAAAGAATTCCTCTTTTTAGAGGGGAGAGGCAAAGAGGAGAAAGGAGAGAAACGTGTGTAAGAACAGAACCATAAAACGGGTGTCTGATTGACCTGATTTGGTCAGTGACCTGACAAAGCAAAGGACCCGGCCTCTCTTGCAAAGCCTGCTTTCTCCAGGTGACAAGGGTTATCCACAGAAGGGCAGTTTTTGGTTGCTGTTTAAGTAGCACAGGTCTTTACATCTAGCTTCTTTACATCTGGTGTTTGTCCCAGTGGAGGAAACATCACAGAGGAAGTACTTACTTACCAGCAATAATTATTGTTCAATACTTTGGGGAACTCTTCTTCCTCACCTTCATTTGAAGCCTAGGTAATTCTCTGAAAGTAGAAGATGAAAAGAGGATCATTAGTTTTATTCTTTTTATCTTTATCCATATTTTCATCCTTTGACTATTACACACATGCATGCATCACTCCTATTAAAAAAAAAGCTCAGAATTTTATATTTGTGATTAGACTTGCAGCAAAACTCTTAGAAAAACAGAAATTTATACATATAAACAACCTCTATATATACTGAGGTCCAAAAACCCAAACACTGTCTGTTTCATTGTCAGAAAAACATCAAAGGCTAAGTATAGACTCTCGAGGCGTCTGTGAAAACAAATTAAAGTGAGGGGAAAAAAAGCCGTGGATTCATTCTTGGGGTATATACAGCCAGGCTTTAGAAAAAAACACTGAGAAAAATTAGAGGATCGAGATCCTAAAACCAGATGCCAAAAATTAAATAGTGAACTCCTCAAACTGAAATAGTTGCCACATGGAAAAGAATAGGTTCTACCTTTAAAAATTTGTCTGTTAAAACAGACAAATTGAGTTGGCTTGCACCAGTTGTTTATTTATGTTTGTACATAACATGACATACATGGTAGAGACCACGTGTAACACAGTAGGTATTTTTAAACAAAATCTTAGTCTTGGGTTATCAAGGCATGGAATTACCACATCATTTCGTAACAGTGCTCTCACTAATTCAGAGTGGCTGTACACTACTGAGCTAAGTGCTGATTCTTGGCCATTTAACAGAAAAGCAATCAAAAGCTGCACGCATCAGGCTTGGAAACAGCAATAAATGGGATGTTGAAAAAGCTAATTTGTGAACCAGACCTTCAAGGAAAGGGATAAAACTGGGAAAGAAAAATAAATAGGAAACCAATTAAAGCAACAATAGTACCAGGAATAGGAGTGAAGAGAAATTGATAAATGCTTCAGATAATTGTCTTTCACTGCAAAGAGAATTCTGCCAAATTACTTATTTCTGAAATACGTCATTTCATATTTTGAATAGAAGCTTCAGCAGCTGTACTGTTAAATGAACAAGGTGAACTGGCAACTCTAAAAATCTCAAAAGCAGCAATAGTGATAAAAATAAAAGACTGAATGCTGTGTTTTCTTTTCATGTAATAAATTATTTAAAATAATCAGCACGTACAAGGTTGGAGCCCATTTCCATTTGAGATTGATAGTTTGGGTATACTCTAGCTAAGGCAGCACTCAATAAAAAGGATATAGCTTTCCTGTGATAAAGGATCTCAGAATCCAAAGAAAACATACAGTACTGTTACCCCATGTATAAAAAGTAACATCTGGGTTTTCGCTTTCCAGAAAAACTAAACTAGTTCCTTTATTGCACCTCTCATCAAATCGGTTACACTACCTGTTTCACAAAACTGGAGAGGTGAAACCACCAGCTGAAGGTGTCTCAGGCAGCCAAGTAGAACTGCACCCAGAGCCCATCGCTCCAGGAGCCAGCCCTGTGGTGACTCCAGCTGAGCACAGTCCAGGACCAGGCTGCTTCGCATTTCCTGTGAAGCATTATGTGGGTCTTCCTACGAGTCCGTATTTGCAACCCCCATGATAGGGAGAAGGCAGCATGTTATGTGAGCCACGTGCATGGACAAACAGATTCAGACCATCCTAAACACAAATCAACCAGGGCTTTATTGGCTGGTCCTAACAATCTTTTTGAAAAGCCAGAAACCTGCTGCTGTGTCTTAGAATCACGTTACTCTCACAAGGCCACATCATCTGAGAAGGACACGGACCAGGATCTGGTTCAAACTACAACGATCTGATTTGCCAGCCTAGTTCTACCAGGAGTTCTTGTTAGCGCTCCAGGATGTGAATTTGCAATTTTTTTTTTTTTTAAAATTAAACTTAAATCATTTTCTATTACTCCAAACATGTAAAGCATCCTCTGCTACTAAGTGTGATAATCCTGCCTTCGCTACCATTAGCCACTGCAGAAGCACACCAACCAGCTTGATAGCAAAGTCACCTGCTTACTTCAGTGCTGGCTCTACTGTTTCAAGTGGCTGGCAGCGAATGACTGAACCTATGTTAGGAGAAATAGCATAAGAAAAGAATCCATTTAAACAACAAAACCACGTAAAACAAACACAAAATCAGCTACAATGTTACACTGAATGTTTTTTCATGTTTGGCTAATAAAAACAAATGAAAATTCATTCTTTCTGTATGCCAAGTGAAGCTCAGAACATGTGCTTTCTTTCCACTTTTAAGACAAGAGAGAATGTGCTTTTCGAATGGAGAAACAGTTATTTAGCTGAAAAAATGAACTTTATTTCTCTTATACCCATCAGTCCATCTGTCCGGTATTGTTGTTGGTTGCTGATACTAAGCAATTCTCCTTAAACAAATATGGAGAGAAAGAACATCCCAGGCAAACTGAGGGAAAGATAATCTTTTTAATACATACATTAAAATATATACATATAAGATTACCTGCATGTATTATATATACTTTATATATACATACTGTACTTTAAAAAAATTTTTTTTTGTTTTAGTTTAAGATTCCTTACTGTTAAGAGCTAAAGAAAAGCTGGAATAAACTCGATGCATAATATGCAGGGATCAAAGCCAAACCATCTAACTTGTACTGCAGGCAGAAGAGAGGCTCTCAGGAATTAGCTGTTTTGCAGTGAAGTGCACAAGATCCTTTCTGCAGTTCAGTTCTGTAGAGAAGGTTCCACTTCAAACAAGCTTCGACTACCACAGTACGTCTGAGAAGGACATACAATTGTTCAATGAAATTCTGCCTCAGTCAAACAAGAAACATATTTGGAAGCACTATTCCTCAAGACAAGCCTCGAAGGCAGAGATTTCCTCACATTTGTTTCTCTCTATTAGATAGGACTTTGCCACTTTGACCTTGTTCTAAGAGTACACCATTTTTAGCGGCATAAATAAACATTAGGAGCAAAATGTATCATTCTTATCCTTACAGGAAGAAAATATGAAACAGTTGCTGTAACATCATGATATTGAAATTTTCACACATAATGGTTTCTCAAGCATAAATCAAGAACACTCTACAAAACTGATACGGTACACAGAACAGTACACATCCACTGATTTCTTTCATGGACTTATTAAAGGGCCAAACTAAGAATTCAGATATTAAATAACATCCCAAATATAAACACGTTTTTAATTTATTTGTCTCCTAGGAGTCAGGTAACCCAGAATGTAAGAACCCAACATGACAGGGTGCAGTTCTCAAGTTCTTTCCTGCTCTCCTCCTTCAAGACACATTGCCCCAACCACTTGACTCATTTTTCCCTTTTACGTGACCCTAGCTGACCCATCTCGATATTCCCAGATGATAGGTCACTGCTGTTCAGTGCCCCCAGCCCTACCACCTTTACTTTACGAAGTTTCATGCATGCTACGGTGACATTGCTAATACATTACACACTCACAGAGTGCAAATTTGGGGAAAATCTGGGAAAACGCTGCAAGCACTGGACCTCTCTTCGCTCTCTGAAACCCAGGAAAACATATGCTATGTTTCTTTTCCCCAGAGTCCCACTTCTTCTCAGCCGTGTGAAGTGCCATCTGTGCTCCCCAGCCAGGCAAGCGAAAAATCTGCTGTCATTCGTATCACCAGTGGGCAAATTAAAGGCAAAGACTGTCCTCGTTAATAACATAACCAGACTTACAAATGGCAACCTAGATCATGGCTCCAGAGTGATGAGTGGCAAGCACGGTTAGTTAAAGGGTCACGGGGAGGAAAAGGTGGCAAACAGTAGACTATCTTCAGAGTTCCCTTGATCTCTGTAAACTAACGCAAAAACTATGGGGAATAAAACAAAAGTAGCTGGAAATCTCGGAAAGTAAACAAAAATATGACTCCAGTGACATAACACATTTAGTGGGACACCACATAAAGTTAGAGGGCATAGAGGCATGGGTCAGGAAGAACAGATAGAGATGGCGGAGCAGAAAACCTTTCTCCCAAATATCTAAGGTTTGTATACTTGTTCCTAGATCCAGAATGCAGCAGAAGTCAAACGCTCCATGGAACATTAAAATGAGAAAGTTACAGTGAGAAGGAAAGAGCAGATCTCCAATAAATTACCAAACAAGAACATGTAAGTGGTGAGGGTTTGGAGGGACTGCTGAAAGAGGTTGGTTTTTTCTTTTTGGTTCTTTTGGCGGTTTGTTGGGGTTTTATTTTTTTCCCCTAGACAGCTAGTAGAATCACTCGAAGCACAAGATTTAAAATTAATGATTCATAGAACAGGCCTTTCAGGAAGCAGATCATAGACATAACTGAGTTAACCTCTACCTGGTAACTGGCTTCACTATTGGCTCTACACAAGCTAACCTAAAACGTTACATCAATACCCTAGTGCCTGAAACTTTCCCAGACGCTGAAATGCAAATCATCATGTCAGAACAAGCCCTGAAACACTTTTGATACAAGGCAACTGCACCCTCCAAACCCCTGGGAACCATCCGAGGGTCATTACACGGCCGGGAAAACTTCCAAACAGCACTGTGCACACAGTTACCTGTTTTGAAGACCAAGAGATTAACAAAAAGGACAAACCTCCATCCATGCCAGCTGTCCTCAATACCAGACAATGGTCCACTTCGTGAGTGCCGGTGCAGCCAAAAGGGATTTGAAATCAAACCAGCTTAAGGAAACAAAACCTAAGGGCAGATAAAGTCTGGAAGAGTACACAAAACTAAGAAAACGGGAAAGTAGAAACCATCTTTAGAAACTGAACCAGCAGAATGGGGAAATCTACAGGCAAGGAAGTCACACAGAGAGAATACTCTCTCTAGACACAGGCTACTGAAAGAAGACTGAAAAAAGCTGTCAGGAAAGCCCAGTTAAGAAAGTTGTTGAGTGAGAACACAGACAACATGAAGAAGAAATAAAGGCTGAAAAGCTGGCAAACCCTGCTCTCTTGAAATAAGGTCAAGAAACTCACTAAGAAACAAACCTGTGTTTGAATTTGAGGAAGGAAATCGTTTGTGCAGTACAGCCTCATGATTATTTGTTATGGGTCACAGTCATTAGTTCAAACAAGAAAGCCTACCCTATCAAAAGACAAGGTGATGAATACAACATCTGACAGTCCCAGTAAAGAAAGTGAGATCTAAACCCATAAGCTTCACAGCAGACAGACAGTACCATGCACGTCACTGGAAAACAACTGTGATATTGAAAACACGATGAAAAGGAACATGGCTGTAAACCAAAAAACATGTATTTTGTTTCTTTTTCATATTTATAAAAAGTTAGGTGTCCTTGCTATTAATTACGAGGGCTTATCTTAAACTGTGGGATTTATTCAGCCATCAAACTTCTGATATAAAAACACACTGCAAATACCAGCTACCCCCGCAAACACCATTGCTCAGTCTTTTAGAGTCAGAGAAACTTACATGGAAGGAGGAGTGAACACACAAGAGAAATACCAACACGAACAGAATTACTAAGAATCCTTTATGTATTGAAACAATTCATGCAGTAGCAGATTAAAAGAAAGAAACAGCATCTTCTCTCATGCCTTAGATGCCCACCCTGATCCTTCCTCCTCTCTTTTCTCGTTCTTAAAAAGGTAAGTTCTCCAAATCTGCCCACAGCGAGCATACAGCTGGATATTGCTGTGGAAATTATACTGGGAATTCACATCTCACTTCATCTTTCATTTTAAGTTTTTCTAACAAGAACCAAATAAAACTCACAGCATTTTATTCCAAAGCCTATCGCCAAACAGCCTGAGAGACTCTGCTTTTATTAACTGATGGCCAAAGAGCGGTAAGGTGCTGTTAACAAGCCTGTGGTCAAGTTCACCGCTGTGACTCGAGGCACACCAGCAGCTAGGCAGATGCCAGAGAAGGTATCGGTTTCATACTGCTGCCCCTGCTGCTGCAAGGGCACGCCGTGAACAGATGCACGCAGCGTTCAGCATCCAGGAGCTGAGAAAAAGGCACCGCACTGCTTCCCTTGAGGCGAGACAGTGCTGCGGCTTCATGTTTATCAGACACAGGCTAATCACAGGTAGATCCTCAAAGAACGGTCAAGAGGACTATCAAAGCTGAGATTCAGCAATTAAGACCAAAGCAGCGGTCAGGGACTTTCAGTGAGAAAAATCTGAAAGGTCTTTTTGACGTTTGTCTGTTAGGTGGCCAATGGTGCCTGGTAGTGAAGGAAGCTGAAAATCTGTGTTGAATATTAGCATGAATATTACACCAAAAAAATATGTAATTTATACATTTCAGTACACCAGAAAATGCCTTTGAACCTAATCCTTGATACTACACACCAAGCTTTATAAAGCCTAAATGTTAGGGAAAAAACATGTACTAATAGTATGGTACATTTCATTTTAGAGAGGTTTCAGGTCTTTTAAGTTGCTCATATTTGAATAATTTCTGACACATCTTTTCCTTGAGCATGTTTCACCACAAACAGACTAAAATAGCGTGACATTAAGAAGAGACTATTGCTAAATGTGTGCACAAAGGTTCCTCCTGAAGTGGTTCTGTTATTTTCCTAGCTCCCACATCTACTATCCATTGGGCTATCTTGCATTCCTCTCTTCTTCCTCTGATGCTTAATTTATGAAGGCAATTTTTAGAAAATTATATGTATGTCTTCCCTAGTTAGCGATAAAAAGCAAGTATCATTTTTAAAGTTACATGTTGAGTTTAATCAAGCGGAATTTGATCTTATCATCTCTTTCAGTCTATAATGTATGAAAGAAAGCAAACAGACTCAGTACAATTAATTTACTGTGGGTTAAAGCCTCCACAACTGAGAGCTCTTCATTCATTCATTCCCAAAAAGAATATACACTGGTAGTAATTCAGGTTTCCCTACATTACACAATGACTGTGGTACAAGCTACCCTATGTGACCAGTAGTAGATAGAATCTAGTATAATTATACAGTTTTGTATAAAGGTATATGTACAACGTGTAACATGGATTTGTATCATCTATATGCATAAGCTAATTTTCATACAGCAAAGAACTTCATAAATTATACCAAGCATCACTTCTGTTTTCCTCCGTGACAACATCGCCCTCTCCCACAGCAGTCCGTGGTGTTGACAGACACCACGCAAAGACAAGGCAGTACTCCAACACCAAGAGATACGGAATCATCAGACTGGGGTTTCTGCTAAATCCTGACCCCAGAGGGAGGACAGAAGGAAAGGAAAAGGCAGGATATGGAAGAACTCCAGGAAGTATGAAAGAAAAAAAAAAACAAAACACTGAGACAACATTAAAAAACCCTGAGATGTAACAGCACATTTTGTAGTAGCTCTCCCTATATGCAGTTTCACAGAGATGCAGTTTGACATCAGGGTTGTCCACCACTGAGCTCATTAGAGCCCACCAGATAAAGGAGGACAAACCTGTCACTGCGCTTCATACACTGCCATTGGGAAACAGAAAGCCTGGAGCTGAAAAAGAGCAAGATGATAGCTGAGAGACATAACATTTTGTCAAGGCTCAGACTGCACCCTCAAGAACTGATGACTCTTCCAAGCACTTTTTCTCCACACATGACACTTGCTGACCCAGTAACCGGCCCCAATTACACACATGTAATAACTGCAGCTTAGGGAAGACAGGCCCCTGCAACAGCACAAATGCCATTAGAAATCACAGTTTGAAAGACAATATTCCATTTTGGATTACCACATTCCAGCAGAAACTTTTCACACTCATGTGCGTGTTACTAATACACCACAAAAGGTATTTTCACTGAGTATTCTTAAATACTGCCACTTAAATACTGAGTTTTTAGCATGTTAGTACATGCAAATTGTGCATGCCTGGAAAGGTCCACCTTCAAAATAACAGTGAGTCTTCACACAGCACGTCCAAACACAGCTGAAGAGCTCTCAGATGGGAATCCACAGTCCACAGCACTTTTCTCCTCTATCATCACATTGGACCTAAGATATAAATAAAAAAATGCCATAACCTAATGGGTCTGAGCTCTAGATACCCTTCAACATTGGGTGATGGCAGCTAATAAACACCGCAGTGATGCAACACTTTCAAGCAACAACCAAGAAAAAAGAACTGTCCAAAGGCGCATTCCATACGCTTCCATACCAAAACACACATGATTTCAAAAAGCACAGTTAAAGCTATGGCCTCTTTTGATATGCTATGTCTAAGCCAGATAAGGAGAGACTCAATCTCCTTGTGGTTCTTCTGCCAGAGAAGGTAAGTTTAAGCAGCAACAATACTACATGTTTGTAAGGGCCTGGAAGGGAAAAGCCACTAACAGAGGTTATCCACTACAGATTCCCTGTTTGCTTACGGCTCTGAGGAGCACTTGCATAACAGAAACAGCACAGAGAAACATTAAGTACACAAGTGGTTCTGTACTGTCCTGGAAGTCAGATCAATGGAAACCCCTTCAATAATGAAAGACTACTGGCTAAACACGTTTGACCTGCAGTTACACCGACTACTTACTCAGCAGGAAACACTGATCTTCACCCACGCCCAGGATGCACCTTTGCTGTCTAACACAGGGTGAGCATACTGCAACATTTCACATCAGCACCACCAGAAAATATACATAACTAAACCCTTAAGACTGTGAAAACATGTTTCTGTCAACTGTATAACCATTAGAAGAGCCAGAGGAAGGCTTTCTCTCCTTACAAACGTTATCTTCTTGACTGTATCTAGACAGTATATGGAGGGTCAACCATTGCAAGGTCACTCTCAATAAGCTTTGAATGACCAATATCTGAAGTGTTTCATTTTATTTTTGATGTATTATGCCTGAAAATAAATGATGTAAAATACGATTTATTAATATCCAATATTTGAAGGAACTAAGAAAAATGGTTGATTCACTGGAAACACTTTGCTATAGAAATCACCATTTGTCTTAGGGAAGATCCCTGAAAACTCTAGGTTAGCAAATACAAATAAAGAGGAAAAAAAAAAACTCAGAAAAGGGTCATTCAAGGATTTCCTCATGTAGCATCTCGTACTTGAATAACAAAAATTTAACAAAAACAAAAAAAATATCCCCTGTCATTTAACAGTAACTCTTTGCTACAGGCACCTCTTCTGATTTGAAGTCTTGGAGCCAAAAGTCTTCTGAAGCAGCTGCTGGGCTTCTCATACCCTAGGACTGCTTCTCCTTCTTTAATTGTTCCCTATCTCCAGTCCGAAAATGTGGAGGAGAGGGAGGGAGGAAAAAGAGAAAAGAAGAGGAACAATCATCATGTGAGGGAATGCATACATCATGTATTTGGGGGGGAAGCAGAATTGATTGCAACTGACTTAACAGTCAGAAAATCACCACCTTGAAATGATGCATTATGAGCTACATAACATAAATTTACATACATATCATGACAAATGACCCAGAAAGATCACCTATTTTTAAGGCTGCCATATACTTCCATGAAGAAAATTCATTTTTCAGTTTAAGTTGCCAAAGGCTTTGCATGATGACCCATTCTGTGCCAGATGTCACATCAAAGCTGAGCTACTTCAATGTTTTCATTGCATGCAAAACATATTTCTTGCCCTTTCCAAGGAAAGCTACAGAAAAATATGGTTTTGCCCCGTTACAAAAGGCTTCTTTAAAAAGTTTCATCACTTGCCTACTTTTGGCTCCACATGCATCTAAGAAAAGAGACAGCCTGTCCTGACACACAAATCATGCTTTTGTCAAGCTCACTGTAAGGTTACTACCATTGATTTTGGTTTGATGTGTTCTGAGTCTCCTACACATTCTGTCTGTACTAACTGCATTCCAGTGTAAGGCTTCTGGGAGCTAAGCACCTGCAGGACAATTCGGGATGGAAGGGACCTCCAGCTGTCCCTAGTCCAACCTCAAAGTCAACTATGAAATCAGATCAGGGTTCTCAGCTTTAGTCACTTGGCTCTTGAAAACCTGTGAGTCAGAGGCCACACAGCTTCTCTGGGCAACCTCTTCCAGAGCTTGGCTATGCTCACAGATATAAGTTTTTCCTTGTATCCAGTCTGAACCTTCTTTGCGTCAATTTACAACCACTGCCTCCTGTCTTCCCACCACGCACCTCAGTAAAGAGACTGACTCCATCTTCTCAGCCATCTCCTCAAAGGTACCCAGCCAGCCAATCGACCACCTGTATCACTGTGAGGTGCTCTTCCTTCCCAGTTGCAGGGCTTTGCAGTTGACCTTGAATTTCCTAAGGCTCCAGATGGGCCTTGTGTTCACAGTGCCAAAGTCCCTCTGAAGGGTAGCCCTGTCCCCCTGCCTATCAAGTATCCCCCAGTTTGGGGTCATCTGCAAGCACAAAAGCACATGCCATCACCTTCTCAGGATGAACCCCTGCAGTACCCCACTAGTTACCAACCTCCCCATGTGACACATTCACCACCACTTCCTGCATCTATCCAGCCAGCCAGCCTTTTACTCACCTAGTTCTCCATCCGCTCGGACTGTAAATTCCAAATCTGAATATGAGAACACTGTCGGAGATGGAGTGAAAGCCTTTCTAAGGTCAAGGTAAATGAAATCCACTGTTATTCCCACATCCAGAAACTCAGCCATTTCCCCATAGAAGGCAATCAGGCTAGCCATGCGTGACTGACCTCGGATAGATCCATGCTGATTGTTCCCCATCACTTCCTTCTTCTTGTGCCCAGAAACGTGTTCCGAGAATACCCATGCCCTTATTTTCCCAGGGACAAAAAGGAAGCCAGCCAGCTTTGTAGCTCCTTGGAATGTATGCTGGCATTTTTTGAGGGGTCCAACATATGCCTTTCTGCAATCATTGGAAAACTCTCCTGATATCCAGGATGCTTCACAGATGATGAGGAGGGACCTCACTGTGACTCTGGCCAGCTCTATCAACACCCTCAGACACAGTCCATTTGGCCACATGGACCTGTGTGATTCAAGTTCATAGTCATATCATAAAGGCCCTAAATTGGACATTCAACACAAAGGGACACATAACACTTCTCCAGAGGCTTCGGTGAAAGTATTACCAGTGAAACACGTAGGCGCAACAGTCTGAAGGTAATGAAACAGCCAAAGAGGAAATTAAGAAGGTACGGTATGAACAACACATAACAAATAGTAAGGGCACACGCTATTCGATACCAAGAAAAAAGATTGGACATTGACACCCTGCTATGTACCAAAAGTAACATTATAGGGAGAAATGCAACATTCAACCACACATTTACAGGCCAAATTACAGTTCTTATAAGAATCCCCAATTCCGGCATTCCATACCCTATGAGAGCTTGATCTTGCAACTTCGAAGTTCTTTGAAGGTAGTTTTTGTTGTGTAATAGCAAAACACATGCACGATTTCCCTATAAAGCACACGCATCCCTTCATTTGCAGATTATACTCATCACACATAAGATGCACATTAATGCGATCATACATAGCAGGTATCATCTACATTCGTTTCCTTATTGCATCAGAAGCATATTCTGTGACCAAAGAGCAAGACTTCAATGAGTCTAGAAAAAAATTAAGTCACATTTTGCTTTGACACTAGCTCCCCCTCCAGACCAGCCTAAGATCATAGTAATTACTTTTTATTTTAAATTCTGACTCTGCAACAGGATTTAAATACTCAACTTCAAATCTTCATCTTTATTCCCTTAAATGTCAATGAACAGTCTGATCAGATACTGTATATGTAAAATTATCGCTTATTTTTTACTATACATACAGTCCAAGACTAGGAATATCATCTGGTTTAGAGCAGATCCGACAGATAAAGCAGCAATTCTATACAGCTACAGAGAGGCAGGAATGGATCAAAAATACCATTTTCCAGATTAATCCTATGAATGGTCTGCAATACTTGTCATATATAAACGTTCCATTATACAATCGAGCCTCTGTTTGCAGTCCCAAAAGAGCGATCGTAAACCACAGATGCCAGAACAACGGGAGGCCCCTGTGTGTTCAGCGCTACCTTTACTGATCTGCTCCAAGGGAACGAGCTCCAGCTCCACTCCAGCAGCACAGGGAACTTTTTCTTCCTGTTCTAAGGTTAGCTAGAGCGAGGATTTGTCAGTGGCTCTGCTAACGAAACTGACAGCGTTTTTCACAAACCAAGGCACACCGGTAAGCGAGGAAGCAAACTACAACTTCCTGTCTGACCCTCCGGATTCCCCAGCTGTCAAATGTCCCAGCAGGTACACCCCTGACACAGTGAATCTGCACGCTGCAGCACTCCAGGCTGACTCCCAGCCTGCCCTCAGGATCAAACTGCTTGCTCAGAAATACAGATAATTAATTACACTTCCAACACCAAAAAAAAGGTTGTCTCATTATGTGTTGCTGGGAAAATATGCAAACTTTGCAATATGCTAGTTTGCCAGTTTAGGGCACATCCACATATGAGACCCTAACGAGCATCAATAAAAATCTGGCACTAAGCTCACCTGCAATAACCAGAGAAACAGACATTCCTGGAAACGCACCAAGGCACAGCCACCGACTCCCAGTAACGAACTGTCTTTAACAGTGGCACGAATGGTAACAGAGCCTCCTGCAAAACCGCCGCAGCCGCAACACAGGCAATGCTGACCATTTATCTGCTTTTGCAGTTCAGACTTTTCTAAAGTTTTTGACAATTTACAGTAGAGAATGATTTGGAAAAAGAAAAATATTAATACTGGAAAATCAAAAAATCTTTTCATGCTTAAACACTCCTGAAGTATTTACTCCATTAGCCTTCAGCTAATGTCTAGACATTAAAGTTCTGTATTTTGGGGCAGAGGGAGTACGTGTACACGTATGTCTATGAATGTGCACGTGTATACTGACACAAGCACAGTGCAGATGACGTGTATTTTCAGTATACACACACACAAAGAAGAAGGCGCTAAGTGCTATTAGGAGATCGCAGACAAAGTGAAGCATGCTCTCAGCGCACATTTTTGTCTCCACATCCATACGCACAGCATGTAGACCGGGGAGTACCATGTGTACATTGAGGACACAAGGACAACAGGCATTGCCCCAAGGAGCCTACAGTCTGCCAAGAAGCAATTTTTCAGCTGATGTCTGTTCCCATAGGCTTTTCGGTACAACCTGCACCACAGCAACATAGTCTCTACCTACTCCTGTACCCTCAATCGTGAGCTTCTGAAAGCAGAGAGTCACAGCCCAGTCTGTGGAGAGCACCTGGACCGCGGGGTGCACACAACCGCACACATGTGTGAGAGACCTGAACACACACTAAGCACAGATTTGGGTGGAGGAAAAAAATCGCCGGAGCCTCATCAGTAACAGAACCTGAGACCAAAGCAGACGGTCTGAAACACGGTAGAGCTCTCCGTGGGGAAATCCCCGGGCAACAACGGATGGCTCCGCGCCCTCGTAAGACACGCGCTTCCCCGAGCCACCGGCCGCCCCAGAGCGCAGGGTCCGTCCCCGAAGCCCGCGTTTCCCTATATTTCCCTCTGCTCAAACCAGTCGTCCCCTCGGGGCCACCGTTCCCGGGACAAGGGAAGGTGGAGGCCGCTCCCCGTGCCCTGTGGCCGCGGCGCACGGGACGGCGGCAGCCGCGCTCCTCGCTGCGGGAAACCCGCTGCCCCGGGGCCACGGCGCGCCGGGGCTCGCACGCAGCTGTCTCCCTCCGGGGCCCGGCCCGGCCCCGCTGCCGACGTGATGCCCCAGACGCCCGCCGAGCCCCGGCCTCCCCTTCCCCTACCGCGCTCTTCAGCTCAGGCCGCACCGGCGCCAGTCAGGTGAGGGAGCCCACGGGTATCCCGGTGCACGGCGAGGGATCCCGGTGCACGGCGGGGCACGGGCCCCCTCCCCGCCACCGCCACCCTGGCGGCAGCGGTTGCCGAGCAGCGCCGGAGCCGCATCAGCGGCGGCACCAGGCCCGGGGGAAGGATGGGGAGCGCTGGCTGGAGCAGCCCGGTCTCGGTTCGGCACCCGCTTCCCCGCAGCCGCGGCTCCCGCTCAGCCCCCGCATCCCCTTACCCGAGTGCCGGCGCTGCTGGCGGGGCCCGCGCTGCCGTCGCCGAGGGTGCCGGACGCGGGGAGACGCCGGGACGGGCAGAGGGGAGGAGGCGGGGGGGACACACACAGCGCCGGAAGCGGGAACCCGCCACCGCGTAACGGGGCCGCCGCCGGACTAAGAGGACGGGGCGCGAGGCGCAAGCAGCGCGCGCGCGCGCGCCGAGGGCGGGGAGCGCCGCACGAGCAGCTGACAGCGCGGGGCGGCGTATGCCGAGGCGGCGCGCGCCCCCGCCCGCGCCTGAGGAAGAGCCGCGCCGCGGGCGCGCACCCGCCGGCGGAAGGCGGCCAATGAGCGCGCGCGCCGGGACCCTGATGCTCCCCGCGTGCTCGCGTCACGGAGCGACGGAGCGCGCACCGCGCGCATGCGCGTCAGGGACACTACCCCCCCCCACCCCCCCCCCCACCCCCCGCACCCAACTCCCCCTCCCCGCCGCGGCGCCCCCTCGCACTGGCGGCCGGGCGGTGCCGCCGCCCCCGGGCCTGTGGGGAGGAGCGGGAGCGAGCGAGTGGCGGCGGCGGCGGCGGCGGCGTTGGCGTTCGTCCCGGCACCGGACGTGTGCGGGGAGCATCGCCCGGCCTAACCGTCACCGAGCGGCTCTTCCTCTGCGGGTAGAGCCGCGGGATAGGGCGCCGGGGGCGCGGCTCAGGCCCTCCCCGGAGACACCGGGGTCGGGTCTCTATCCCGGGCAGTGGTGCCCCACCGCGGCTGCCGGTTGGTGCCCCCCGGGGCGGGGGCAGGCGCTGCCGGCAGTTGCCGCTGCCCGCAGCAGGCAGGTCCCGCCCGTAGCGCTGGTGCGCCGGGCCCGAGGAGGAGGCTCGGTACGGTTTGTCTGATGTGAGTGCAGCGATCCCGGCAAAGGACTCAGGGGAGCTGCCGTTCAGAGCGGAGCAGAAGCGGTCTGTGCCTGCGGGGTGGGAGCAGGGCTCGGGGCGACCTGCCCGGTTCCAGCACTCCGGTCTGGCTGCTGCTGCAGCTCGTACGACTCGTTCTGCTCCTGTGGCTGATCAAACGCTCCCTGAAAATGCACATCAGCTCGGGTAGATGCGGAATTTCAGGGCGTTTGATGGAACTGTAGCTTCCCGAGCGTTCACACGGGAAAACTCTACGTATGCGCTGCCCAGCCTCTGAGGTGCGCGGGGAACGGTTCGGTGCCGTTGGGAGGTGGGATGGCAGAGGTGGGGAGGCAGGAGGCAGAGCAGGAACCACAGCAGGAGCCTGTGTCCGTACTACGACTGTGATGTGTGTCACAGCCACAGCTGGCAGCGGTGGTTTCTCGGGAACTGTCACATCCCCCTCACAGCCCCTCAGAAGAGCTGTCCTGCCCATCAGTGCACTGTCATGGATTTGATCACACTTGTCTTCTCCAGCTGGTTACACAAACCCTTTTTTTTTTCCACATAGAACTAGTAAACATTCCCAAACGTGCTTACAAGGTCTCTGGAAGTGCCTCACGTTTTTTCTCTTTTGACTTCATGTGTTATGGGTCAGCTGCCTGCCAACACGGAGCTTGGGGGATGGCTGCTGCGGGCATTATCCAGGGAACAGAAGAGTTGTAATGTTCTGGGCCCATAGCAACCTTCCAGAGTGATCCAGAAACACAAAAGTAATGAATATATCTGTTTTCCCTAAGGTTTTAATTCCTAAGTGACAACACCAGAGATTAGTTTAGAAATTGAAGTCGTAAGCAGATTCCCAGGGGCTGTCCGGTGTTGAGCTTTGCTGCTGCTCTGACTGTGACAGCTGCTGTAACCACAAACAATTACGTAGTGATCATGCCTGGAAACAGTCCAGGATTTAGATTCCAGCACCCAGTGGGTTGGGCACAGTGTTCACACAGGTAAGAGAACCACTGATAAGGGAAGGAAGCCCCATCCCTGGCACCATGGCAGGTCAGGTTGGCCCTTGGGGCTCTGAGCACCCTGCTCTGGGTGCAGATGTCCCTGCTCCCTGCGAGGGGTTGGGCTGGGTGAGCTTTGCAGGTCCCTTCAACCCAAACTGTTCTGTGATTCTAAACTGCATCACGATGATCCAGAAACTAAGGCACAGCCTTCCAAATGACACGTTTATCTGCCTGTTGCCTTTGCCTGGAGGATCTCACTTAAAGAAAGGTTCTGAAAGAACAAACTGTCCAGAGAGACATCTGGAAAGTGAAGAGCTTCTTTTGATAGGTCTTCTCTGACTAGTGGGAAGATACTCTTTTATAGACATAAATCTGGCTACTACCCCACAAAGTATCAGGGACTTCCAATGCCAACAGTTCTGAGATGCAATGTCCGCAAACTGGACACAAATCAGGGCTAAAATAAAGGGGCTATTTCAGTAATGTGCTCGTGGTGACTCCAGTTGTACATACTCTGGTGTGAAATTAAATGCATCTCAAGTGATTGCTTAATGCAATGAGGATACTACTGCTGGTTTATTTGCTTTCAAGTCCCTGATATCCTGTGCTGTAGGCCTATGATCTTACAGAAAAAGATACAGTACTAGGATTGACCCAGTATCCACTGGAGATGCTGCTGGGTGAGATGTGATCAATCTGCACATAACTTCTACAGTTATGAGCTATTTTTATTTTTATTCTGGTTCTAACCATGCTACAGCAGCTCCTACTACCAGCCTCATTTTTATTTTGAGGCCTTGATGACCTGAGCAGTGCTAAGCCATGACATAATGGGAGAAAGAAAATTCAATGACTAGTGAGAGAGACGAAAAGCTACCGAAGGAAGTGCTCTTACAGAGCTCTAACTTCTTACAAATGCTAAATGCGGCAGGTGTGTACAGTTAAAAGCGCATTTCCCAAACCAGACTGAAAGGCCAGTAGCTAAATTTTTTTCAGCACAAAAAACTTGTTAAGTGAAGAACCTCGCTTGTGACTCCAACAACTCCTTCATCAGGTGACCAAGGGCGAGACCCTTGGGCTGTGGATGCTCCAAAACCCTTGAGAAGGGAAATAGACACTAGAAGATGGGAGGCCTTTTCACTCCCAAGATTAGGAAACAGGTCATGTTAAACAATTGTGCAGCTGTAAGGTGGAGACTTCTAGTTCTACTTGTCCGGTGTCCATTTCCTAGCGCTTAATCTCACAGCCCTAATGAATCGCTTTAACCGATGCAGACTCAGGATCTGCTGGAGTCAAGCAATGCTCTCCATTTGGTAGCGCTTGTACGTAGCAGGTGGGATCTCAGCAGGGAACTCCAGTTCCACGGTGATGAGACATCCTGCCACCTGCCTCAGAACTTGCTCTGAGTAGTAACTTGAGTTAAAATGAAGTGCGAAGATATTTTAACTTTGCCCCCTGAATACATACATGCCCCCTAAATACATGGACATACTGGAGTCCACATGTAACTTTCACAGGAAATAAAATTCTACTTTTGTCAACTTTTTCTTTCTCTGTGCACTCTCTGCAGTCTCCTGCTCTCCACTAGCTCCAGACCCCAGAGTCACAAAGAGTCTTTGTGGACACCGCCAGCTCCTACAAAAACACGTAACTTCTTAAATCCTTATCCCTTCGAGTTGTGTGATGGCCTCCAAAAGCGTCCTGTTGGGGCGGAGGATGAGTTGGGGAGGAATCCAGACACCTAAATCTGTCCACTTATCCTCCATTTAGAAGTTGGTTTATTATGAGTGCCCAGACACTGCACGATCAGGAAAGCTGCACACTTCCATCTGCAGAAACGCTGCCGGAACAGAGAACTGGAGAAAACATGTCACTGGGGTGAAAAGAAAATCAAAAGACAGTCAGCAGGGAGAATACAGAAACCGCCGACTTTTAAAATTTTAAACAACTTTTTGAAAATGTCTACCAATATTATCAATCATTTAATATAAAACCTAATTTCTTCAATTCTAAAGAATGTTTTACAGGATCCATCAGATACTTCTTTTCTAGCCCTCAGAATTTTTCCTGCTTTTTCCACTGGTTTGAAATCTGAACTTGCACTTGTTAAGCCTCAGTTTCAGGTAAAACAGAGTTTCAAATAACAGAAAAACCGCACGAGTTCTCATGTTCTAAGAAACTTTTTAAAACATTTTAAAAGACTTACACCTGTGTCCATTGAAGAATATCACCAAATGTCATATTTCTTACTTTCCAGGAAGCCCAAGCAGGTACATCCAGTCATTGTGAGTGCAGAACAAGGTGCCGAATGGTTCTACTTCGGGGGCGAGGGATTAAAAAAAAAAAAAAAGAAGAGTTGAATTACTGGGACATATTGCTGTTACCAGGTTTAAGATAGTGCTCCAGCATAACATAAGGAAGTACTTGCAGCTGCAGAGCGACTCACCGTTTTTCTGTCCCATCTATCCAAACACTTTCAGTGTCCAGCTTAAAGCAGGTGAAACCAGAACAAACGTTGCACAAGGGCTGTTTGTCTGTATCCAAAGCATTACAATAAAGTGTTTACATAAATCAGTGTAAACTCACTCTTTCTTGACCCTTCCAATTTTACAACGTTTTGCTTTGAATTCTGGAGGGGTTTGATGTGGGACACCGTGTTGTGTCCTCACGCTGGTTTTACAGCAAGCGAAGGCGTGAAGCTCAGGAGTGAAGTGCAAACACTCTTAAAATGAGCTGGGCGGGTGATGTAACCAAAAAATCACATTGTGGCTGTTCAGTAAACCACAGACATGCCTGTGGTCATGTGGAAAGTGGTGCTGCACAGTGCCATCCCTCTGGGTGAGCGAAGCGGGCACAGATGCGCTGCAGCCCCCACAGAGCAAAGGCAACGCGTACAGGAAAGACTGTGCTGAGGCAAAAGGATCCTCTCCATGTGCGCTTTTTCAGTTTGAGACCCAAGTAACACAGCTATGTAAGCACAATCATTTGGCCCTGCAGGTGAGTAAAATACAAATTATCCAAGAAGTGTGTTTTGGATCCTCCAAAGCTATGCACGGTAAAAGCTGTTTCAGGATTAAAATCCAACCAGGCAACTTGTGTTCCAAGCTGGGCTGGCTGCAGGGTGGACACTGCCGCCTGAAGCCAGCCCAGCTCTCCCCGCTTTGGGATCCCATGTCGGTTGCTTTTAGCAGAAATACTTGATTTCATAAACTGTCAACCATTTGGACCAGCATTTCCAAAGCCAGGCTATTCGTATGGGGAGCAACGGGAGTGCACGACTTCTGGAATCAGATTTTTCACACCCTCAGAACTGTCTTATAAACAAATTGAGTTTTGTGAGTATGTTTTCCATTGAATTTCCCAAAGATGCTAAATGTAGTGTGTGTGGTCTGCTATTACAGTAGGACCTAATCTGGAACCCAGTTTCTGGTCTGGGTGTATATGGAGGCTGAAAGGAGATTTCTGTCTCATGTTCCAGATCGTCTCCAGGCATCTCTTACTCCTGACCTGACCTTACAGACAGAAGAACTCGTCGTTTTTCCACTGTGGAAGACGAGGAGAGGCAGCATTTCTAGAGCCAAGGAGTGATGACGAACATCTAGATGTGTTCATGTGGTATTACTAAGATGTTAACTGCTACAATATCTCACGGTTCCTCACTCAGATTTATTTTGTAATAACTGAATCCATGACACTCAAAAGAGTTCCAGCATCTACATTATGTGCCCAGTACACAAAATCGGTATTAATCCTCTCTTCTGGACACTATTTCCCTCTGTGAAGGAGATGCGCTTGTTCATCACCAGCACATTGTTACATGAAAATTTCCTGGCTTTACTCAGCTCCTGTTCCTACCACAAGAGGGAAGGGGAAAGTGGTGATTGTTATTGAATGCTTGACTGTGCAACAGCGTTTCTTCAGAGCCATTTTTGGGTAGTGTACACCCAAATAAACAAAGATATTGCTGCTATTTTTGTGCATCAGGCCACTCTTTTCCTTTAAGAAGAACTTGGCCCTGGGATCTGGGGTTTGTGCTAACTTCTAGTAATTTATTCTGGACTGATGATTTCTTTTTGCATTGGACTAGACATTATAATTCCTACTTGCTAATTTGCTTCCTCATTCAGATCAAGTTCCTACCCCAATAAGTTTGTGTAAATAAATTTATCATTTCATGAGGTACTTTCAATATTGGAACTCTAACAATAGCATTATCAGATAATTTCTAGGCATTCATGCCCCCTGGAGAACAAGAACTTATCAGGAGCCCCATCTGTGTGTGCACAGGGTGTGGTGGCTCCATTCGCCTTCGAACAATGGATTTCCTGTGAAGGTAAACTCACACTCAGAACAGCCTCATCTGGTTTACAGCCTGAAACAGAACTGTGGAACACGTTATCTGTGGCTTATGGGGAAAATACTGTCGCCTTTTCAGCCACTGACCCCAGCTGTCCTCTTTCTCAGCACCGCCTTTGCGAATGGTTCATGCACGCGCTCTAAAGGATACTCAGCTAATGAAAGATCTGCCGGAGAAAGACAGCCTGCAGCATCCGCCCGGCACGTCACACGAAACTCTGCCCAGTCCTTCACATCAATACCTCTGTAAACTAAAACCAACCTAGACAAACACATTTCATTCAATTACGCTTTCATTAAGATTAATTATTTCATTTTGCTTTTGACTAATTTCTGAGGATTTATTATTACATCAGTAGCTACAATTGAAATAGTTCTTAAATGTCCCGAGGGCATTTCATTGTTATTGCGTCTACCAGTGTTTGGCACAAATGGAAAAACAGCTAATAAGCAAGCCAAATCAATTTATCAGCCCCACTGACTTATCAGCCAGTTCTCCAATCACATGTCCCACATGTAACTTGAAGGACCAGTTTTTCCTTCCATTAGCAAGTACATTGAGAAAAAGGATCTACCTCCCAGCCAGGGCCAGATAAACCAGACACCGCATCCTACCTGGAAATTCAGAAGCTACACCCGGGGCCTTCATTTGAATTTCATTCCTGTTTCTAGCAGCATCAGCACAAAGCAAAGACTGTGGCTAACAAACATGCATAAAGCATGACTTTCTATCTCATAAATTAAAATAACCTCCCCTCAGTCATAAAGTACTGAGAAAAAAGAAATACAGCCTTCACCTCCAGCAGCAGGAGCTAGAACAAGACCTTCTACAACTGAGGTAAAACATCAACTTGCACCTCTGGAAATGGGTCTTGCTACAGTGACAGCTGTGCTCAGGACTTTCTTATCTATTAAACTCCATTATCACTGGTTCAAATCATAGCAGGCTTTTTGCTGGGCACGAAGGGCTGTTGGGAACGAAGGGCTCCTGTGAGCACGATACTCCAGTGTGCCCGTCTGGCTCAGTTCTCTGCCAGATGCCAAGGCTACTCAAGGTTTTTCTCCTAACATCCCACATTCCTACTTGGTGGCAGCTCCCTGGGTGTCCCACCGCAACCAGGAAACTGTCGGCTGGTGGGGAGAAACACAGCACAGGGTCAGTAACGCTCAGGGCCACGGCGCTGCTGCCAGGAACTGCCTATCTCATGTATTAATTTTTTCTGGATTCTCTTGAAAATCAATGACTTCTAACCTTAAAGGAGGAAAATAACATTCAACATAGTTAGAAACGCCAAATTATTCAGAATGCTCTAGTAATTTTGAAAAAAGGTTATGTTACATAATAGGAAGGATTGAAACTGAGTTTCATCACTAACCTTTCACCTTCCCCGAATTAATGTTCAAGCGATGAGTTCATTGCATCTCTGACAATCAGCCAGATTTCATTTCGACGTTGGTAATGTGCCGTTACTGGTTTTGAAAAGCCCAATAGTTCTTAGATGACGTATTTAACCATTGTTTAAGGCAGCTTTCTCTTCTGGCAGTTCCCCCGGGCGAGGCTGGCTTGCTGCAGCGCCTTTCAGCGTCACAAAAAGCAGCAGCGCGCTGCCTGGCGTAGGACCTCGTACCTACCGGAGGCGCTTACTGACCTGGCCTCTGCTGGCAGAGGACTGAAGGACCCTCCGTCGCTTTCTAAGCAAAGCTGTGCTGACTACGGGCGTGGTGTTTTATTTGTGCTGATAACAAGCTATCTACTGTGTGCAAGCTTTTTTAGTTCTGAAGTAAGATTTGGATATGAAGCTGGTGGACATGTGAGATTAAAATCCATCCCATCTAAAAGGGTAGCGCAGGGAATCTCAGGAGAAGCGCTTTCCAAATTTGAGAGTGATGCCCAGAAGCATGCCGTATGCGGGTGAGGACTCAGAACGGCTGTGCCTCTTTTTGTGCTCTTCTCTTCCCGTGTACACTGCAGGTGGTAGAGGGACTGCACTAGAAATGTGTATAGTCTAACTAGTCTTACGCTAGAAAAGGTAAACCAAAATTCCTTACCACTTCCACCGAACTGAGTTCACCTTTGCAGGGCAGAAGAGCTGATAGGTGACAAAGCATTTTACACAGCACGGGTAGCGCGGCAGAGCAACCTTACCCACTCTGCATGGGGTCTGTGTGTATCGTGTTCAACGAGACTTGCAACTTGTTTGAACTCTGAGAGTGGCCTCCAGGGAAGGGCTGAAGACAGCCCAGCTCCTCTGTCATTGGAGACATCAGGGATGAAAAGTTTACATAATCTTTTACAGACATATTTCAGAACAAGTTATTATTTCCTTTTGATGTTTCGTTTCCTGATGATCGTACAGCCAAATTCACTTGTGATAACAGAAACAGGAGGGTGTGAGAGGGAGCTGGCGACAGCTGACCTGGGTAGGTGCAGCTAACCACTGAGAAGTCTAAAGTATGTTAATGGAACAGAGGTCCTGGAGGAGCAGGATTCATACAGCAGGGTTCCCCTATGGCCACTCCATAAGGGATAGTCACTGTTCAGGACGGCTTCAAATGTTACGAGCTTTATTTTTTAATTCTCTCTTTCACACTTGTGTCACATGAAACTGTAAGCAGATAAAATAATGCAATTAGAGAATTAAAACATTAAATTGCATTGTTATGAAGTACATACACACATATTCCTACGTACTGCCAACATACCAATCAGTCAAAACCCAAAAAGATTTGGAGGCATAAGCAACTAAGGAGCATTTTCCAGAGGCAGAGTCCTAGAAGGTGACAACAGCACCTCTGGGAAAGAAACGTGCCTGCCCGCTGCACTGACATTGTGTTCTGCACATCCAGGAAGAGCGAAGCATCTTCTCTTCCCACCTAAACAAAGGATGCAGGTCGTGTCTCATCTGCCAACGGCTTCCTCTGGGCTCTGCGCGGCAGCCAGCCATACATCACTCTGGCAACAGCAACACAGCCATAAAAATATATACAAAACCTTTGACCATTTTGCCTCTTGAAATGGTGGTGCTGTGGTCAGAACACACACATGCAAAAGAACATTTTAAATGTCTACTGTAATAGCTCTAAGATCTCCACTGACATGAACCAAATAGCTGCTATTGCCAGAAATTATTTTTGGTGGCTATTTTGCTACTCTAAGCATGAGTGATCTCCTTCCTACAAGAAGGAGAAATATGCAAAGTGGCTCAAAGATAAACGTGCGAAGTGGCTTTTGCTCGTTTTGTGGGATAACCGTACAATCTGCCTTTCAGTAAGACCACCCGCTCTCTTTGGCCAGAGTGCCCATCAGCTTCCCCACCACTGTAAAACTGATCTGGATTTCTGGTCCTGATACTTTTTTTTTCAATCCACTCTTCACCTCTTCAGATTTTAAATTCATTTTTTGGCTACCATTGAAATTTTGTGCAAAGCAAATGGTAAAACTCAATTTCCTGACTCTGAAGAACAAGAGCGCGATGCTGTACTGTGTGAACCCAGACCTCTGGCACGGCAGCTGCACAAAACCTGCCACACGTGTGTATTGAGCTGGCTGAGTAAGCTGGCTGTTCAATGTACCGTACGGATGAGAACAGCCACCGCAGGTGGACTGCAGTGATGTTTCTCCTCTCAGCTCTGCTCTCAGGCTGTTTGATCAGCTTTATCAGTGGTTGTCGTCACCGTTCCTGCTCTCACCAGGAAAGGGCCACACCAGCAACTCCTGCAAAGGGCCCTGAGGTCCCTAAGAAGATGGTGGCTCTCAGGGGACGGTGATGGGGCGTTACAAGCACTGACACCATAGTTCCTGTTTAGATACTATCAGACAATGGATTTTGTCAGAAGTTATTGCAAAGTTTTATTTCTCTGTTGGCATGACAAACGTGTTCTTTTATTGGTACAGGGGGGTGTTAATTGCATTGAAATTTTTTGTTTTAAAATTCAAACCTTCTGTGAATATGGGTGAGCTGCCTTTTTATCATAAGATTTCATCACACACCCTGTTCCCGGGGGCTCTGTCTGGCTATTCACAGACCTGGTGGTGCAAATTTCATTTCAGGACATTTTATGTTCTCTGGTAACGCCAACTCTCTTCAGCCCTTACTGGGACCCACCCTGTGTAGCCTGTGACTTTAGGTTTTATTGAATGGGTGGAATATTTACTCAGCTGCAAGATTCAGATGTTACTTATTTAATAAGCCTCGTACAGTGCTCAGTAAATGACACCGTATATGACTTTGGAAAATGCTCTGGGATCCTGCAGGGTGAACGAATCAGCCGTTACAGGCTGGCATTGTGCAATAGTCCACAGGTGCTACTGAGTCAGGGTAGAAGTTGAACAGGAATAAAGGCTACACTTCCCAAAACGCTGCTGTGTGCAGCCAAGGGAGAACTCCCCGGCTACCAGCTTTCTTCAGGAAAATGGCAGAAACAGTGGGAGCAGAGCAGCATGAGTATAATCCCAGTGTTCCCATGAGTGTGAATGGCGCTGAGCTCCATGCAGCTCGTTTCCCCTGGCGCACCACGGGCAAATCATCAGGAGTGCAAAGATCAGACAGCGCAGGAGACAGTTCTACTGGCAGCTCTTCTGTGCAGAATTGGTCCTGTCCCTTGACATCAAGAGGAGATATGGCCCAGAATCCACGCTGAGGGGAGTGAGCAACAAAATAGTTTAGGAAAGTTTTGCACCTTACGCCCACGCAGAATTGAGGGAAACTGGTAGAAAATATCAGCTGATGGTTTAAGTACCTAGTGAACAGCAGCATAGGCTCCGATGTGCGAAGCCGGCGCTGTGAAATAGCACAGCGGTGGTGAGGCTGTTCTGGAAGCGTGTCATCCGGCATCCAGGGCACTGCCTGTGACATGCCGCAGCCCCGCGGCACTCCTCACGTCTGCTGCAAACAGCACTGAAGGCTCTGTGGATCCCTGTAAGCCAAGGCTTACAGAGCTGCTCTAAAGGAACAGGCGTATTCTGCTTCTGCAGCACAGACACGTATTGCCTATTTCTAAGGAGCACAGGAATTGTGCACGAGCTACTTTACAGAAACGCCTAAGGCGGCTCTACAACTAGCAGTAACCAAACCACCTGCCTCACCCCAAGTGTCTCCGTTCAATATCCAGGAATTAAAGGCATTTAATTAGTGAAGTATTCGAGTCTATATCCCTGAACCACCTTTCATTCCATTCCAGCTGGTGGAAACTGGACCCCTGGATCTCCAAAGGAGAGGAAACTGCAATATGTCAGCAAATTCTTCAGGCTGCCACCTTCTGCCCAAAGTGTACGAGGCCAAAAAAGAGCTAAAGTCCACTGTCATCAAGGCACAAAATTTGACTCAAGAGGCAACCAGGAATGACAGAGTTGTTTAATATCTTAGATGTGAAATACAGTTTACCACGTGGCAGGTTTGAACGTAGAAGTCAGCTATGTCACTTGCTTCCTGCCGCATGCTCTCTTCTCCGGATTTGTAACCAAACTCTTTGCTGCGGGACTGCCTCGGGGGACTCATCGGGCTACGGAAGAAGTGCATGTGTAGGTCGGAGCTAACATTTAGAGAGGCAGCGCGACTAGCCCGACAAAGCCGAGCCAGCCCAGCTCCGCGCTGTGAGCATCAGTTCTCCGGAGGGCCGCTGCTGGACCCCGGCAGCACCGCAGCGCTCGCTCCCCCTGAAGCTCGCTCTCGCTGGCGGCTCTCGGGCGTGATGTAACAGGCCTCGGGTGGGGGGATGCTGCCCCGCGCTGAGGTCGTTCGCTTGGCTGGGGTTTGACTTCTGCACAAACAGTCTGAAGGTTGATTTTGAACGCAGCTACGCCTACACCTTCTCCTGATTCTTCCTCGGACTCCCTGCACGAAGCAGTTAGCTTCACTTTGCGGATTTTACCATCTTCCCGAGTTTCAGTTCATAGAAGTTCACATTCACTTTGAATGCCTCTGACTGCTCCCCCTAAACTTGCACAACTTAAAGGGCTTTTCGTTCACAGAGGTGATTTGTCCACCCTAGCTGTTGCTGTCACACTCACATTGAGGAATTCCCTACGGACATACTCAGCAGCCTCACGCTCTCCATGGAATAAGCTATATACAAGGCACTTCCACAGAACGTACTGTGTTCATGACCCCAGTTCTCACCGAAGCAGTTAATACTGGACCAGCTTCAACTGGGAAGTAGGCCTAAATTCAAAAAGGAAATAACTTTGTTTTACAGACTTCTCTAAATTCTGTAGAGGCATTATTTTGAACATTTAAAGTGGTGATTGTTTTAACGTAGGCTACAAAGGAGGTAAAATTCTTCAAGCACCAATGAAAGTTACATCACCAACGAACAGAAAGATCACAGCTTCATTTGGTCTAAACAAACAGAATTCAGCAAACCTACAGATTTGCACCAGTTCATGGTCTGACAGGCAGCTGTACAGGAATATACAGAAACTAAATGTTTCCGTGCAATGGAAGTGGTGGGGTTAACTGTTCCAAAAGCTACTACATAACTTCTGCTATGAAAAGGCAAAAGGGTCTAATCTAGCAGTACTGTGGAAAGGCGGAAGGAAAGATTTCCATTTGGAGAATGATTTAAGTTACCCAGGACCCTGAGTTGTGGACAAGAGAAGGAGCTGGCAGCAGCCAGGCTCAAAGCAAACAGGGTGGTTCTTCATGTGACAGGTGGTGGACCTGTGCAGCTTCTTGACATAACGACACTGCAGATAACATAGCTCATGTGAGCTCAAGGAGAGGTCCTCTAAGGACTACAGAACACCTCAAAACCAGATCCAGCCCAAGGAGTGCCAGAGCTGAAACAGCTGGAACACAGGAATGTATGAGGGGGAGGTAGCGCTCCTGCTCGTCTTGTTCTTACCCTTCTCTCGGCACCTCTCTACGGCCAGCGCTGAATACGGAGCACGGGGCTAGCTGGGCCTTTTGTCTGACCCAGCATTCCACATGCAGGTTCTTCAGTGAAGGAAAAGCACCAATGACACATTTCAGCCTAAAGGAAGCCTTACCTGCTCCACTCTGCTTAATATCAAGCTTAACCATCTCTCCCTGACCGTTCTAGAGCGGCACTACCAAATAAACCTGTTGTTCAGTTTGCTGCTAAATGTGCCCTCACAATCACAGCATGGCAAAACTTGGAAATTCTAATTTTTCGATCAAATAAATTACCTTCAGCTGCCAACTTGAAATACCAGTTAATTCCTAGCCTAGTAGTCTCACACCTTTACAGTGAGGCTAACAGATATCTACATAACCCCAAAGAGTTAATCATACTTGATATGACAGAGAGAATACATAATGGTTTGGTATTAAAAGGTGTCACCTCTTGCATTCATCTTGATTGTGTTATTCAGGACTGAATTATGCAATTACACAAACTGACAAAATCCTACATGGTGGTGTGGTATAAAATCCTCTTCCTGCACTGCCAGGAGAAAAGAATGAGGATGGATAAATAATTATTTCAGGAATGTTTTGGGTTGGTTTGGTTTTTTTCAAATGCACTGGGACTGATTTTTTCAGATTGCTTCACTGGTAAAGTGAGGTGACTCCATCCCCACGAGTCCCTCTGCAGTCCCTTCTGGGGAAGCCACAAACACGCTAATGGAGACGGATGGGCTTGTCTGCAAGGGGTGATCAGCACACCAGGAAGCAGGAGATAATTCAGAGCATGCCAACCATCTTGCAGTAACAATTACAGTCCATTTCCACATGCAGGAAAAAAGCAATGTCCCAGTATCTTATACCTGACAACTTAGACTTTCCCCCCACCAAGTTATAAGTAAATGACAGACACTGCGAAAAACATGATCTCTCCTTTCCACCTGCTAAAGACCTTATCCCTATGGCCTCAAAATCGTCTTCAGTCACACAAATTCTTTCCATCTTCATGCACAGAAAAGACTGTAGTTGCCTGTACAAGACACTGGGCAGAGGTAATTTTAAAAGAAATTCCACATTTAAAGCAGCAGCATTTTTCTTTGGAATACATAAGTAAGTTCAGGGGGCTGTGCTGGGTTTAACTGGAAGAATGCACGTCTTTCCGTAGACTGTTCTTCCACAGGTAGCATGTTCATGCACAAAGACAATGGTTCTTTCGTTAGTAATCAGGGCAAGAAGAAGAACTGGAACATCCAGCACCACACTGGATTTGCATCACTGGGAATAGGTAGAAAGACCAGATCCACAAAGTCAGTCTTTGTGGGTGAAGTTTCCCTGATATGCTGGGTGAATTTTCAGGGGAGCTGCAGACTCCAGATCTGCCTTCTGCCAATTTTCTGAGCTGGACAGTTTCCACTGAGCCTGTGTGCTCAGACACCCGTGCACTCTGAGTAAACAGATCTCCCACAGACTCCATGGTGTCTCCTGCAGGTATCATCAAAATCAGCCGTTCAGCTCAGAATGGAGATTACACAGAGACGTTGTGATGATGCTGAAGCATGTTCAGGGGTCTGCCTGGTCCCATATGGTCGTGTGTTCCTCAACAGTCCAGGACACAAGCAAGAACAAAACACACCGTGAGTTAAACTCTTTTTCCTTCTTCTGGCACAAGCTGATATGTACCATAATCTTATTTATATTATAAAAAATTAAAGCTGTTTCAGTCATTTTACCTTCTATTTGCAGGTCAGCTGTCAAATAACATCAGTTTTCCCGAGCAGGTTTTGTTAAAAGACTGTGCAAACCAGCACTGTACCTTACTGCTTAAATGGGCTTGGGTAACCCTTGTTCTTGCTTGGATGGTTCAGGTAAAACAGGAGCTGGCAGCAATGCAGTGCTCTAAAAATGATTTTTTATATCTATATATATCCTTCTAGCAACTTGTAGTCCTAAATTACCATACCGACACTTTCATCTTTGATGGCCATTATAGGACTATGGCCCAAAGAACCCTCGTTGAGAAAGGAAGTATGTGGCAACGCAAGCGGTGAGGGCAAACCGCTGTGGCTCAGGCTGTGGGGAGTGCCATTGAATTCACCTCACCAGGGGCAACATCTGTCAACAGCCTGGGCCATGCTGCGGGGGGTAGCAATAGTCATTAGAGATGACGTTTCCTACAGAGTCTTAATCTATTATGTTCTATTAGTGCATTAATACGCATGAAGAGGACAAAGGACTCGTTGCCAGAAAAGATAGAGGTAGTGAGCAAGAGGGAGAACGTGGTCACAGACTGCTGGGTCACAAAGAGGAGAGAAGAAACACGCATAGAGCAGAGCTTGGCTGGAAGAGACAGAGCTGCCTTGTGAGAGAAAAACTGCCACGGGGAATAATTTAAATCAGTGTTATTTCACAGGGTCAGGAGACCTGGAAGAGGAGTCAGTGAATCGTGTTTTCTTGTATGTACACTAAATAAACCATAAGCAATTTTGTATAAATAATTTCTGGATTCCTCTAGCACGCACATTAATACTGCAAGTGTTTTAATTAATCAATCATTCAGAATTTTAAATCTGGAAAAACTGCTTTATACAACAATAATGGAGTTCAAAAAAGCTTAAGCTTTCAAACTACTCTAAGTTTACCATAAAAAGGTTGTGTTCCATTTTAATTTACTGTTCAGGGTTTTGCTATAATTTTGTGCAAACAGGCAATGAGGGACCAACTAAAATGCAACCAGTCCTGCTGGCACAACTCTGCATGAATTTAACATAAAGGTCTGCTCCTCTACTGCTAATTTAGTGAGGTTATAAGCTGAAAGCAGAAACTGATTTTAATGAGATAATGGACAGAGTTTTGCACTGCTTTTATTTTCTGCTACTGAAGATCTGGGGGAAAATATTCCACCTAAGTGGTCGCATTTCACTTGATTTCCTGGAGAGATCTTTTCTTGAAAAAAGTCCCACATATTTAAAAGACATGTTAGCAAATCCGAGTTAACAGACAGACAACTGAAGAACAGCAAATAAATCAGGTGAGTGAAGGCTTGGCATTTAATCCAGGGGCAAGGGAGTTTTGGGGAGACCTAAGGATTTAACGGTAATGGGCCAGTGTGCTTTCTAAAGCGTTTTCACTGAAATGGTCTGGAGGAACGCCATGACCGTTGTGATAACCAAGGTACAAAATCCATGCTTGTGAGGTGATCTGAAGCAATTTACACTTTTCTCCCCGTGCAATGTCTGGTGGACGTCACTTGAAATACTCCTGGTTGGAAGAGTCTCCTTGACAGAATAAGCAGCCTTTTTTTTTTTTTTTTAAAACTATGTTTAAATGTACCCATAACTGCTTTCCCTTTCTCCTGCGTGTTTCATAACGTTTCTCGTAACTGACATAGGCATTTCGCTGCTTGTCTGTACAGCCTCTAGAACAGTGACCTGATGGCGCTCTTTGGACTTCACTGCAATTAAATCCCCATTACTATGAGCCCCAACTGCAACCCGCTTCCATAAGCTATTGTACCATAGACTGACAATTGCATCGTTCCCTACAAACGATGCGGAAGCAGCAGATTGCAATTAGCAGCTAAACTATTTGACCAAAACACTGACGTCTGTTGGCACTAACGGTAGTACGCTACAGGGCAGCCACTATCACAAAGTTTAAAGCAGAACTGCTCTCTGCCCGGTAGGGTTTGACAAGTACATTAAATAACATGCTCTGAGAAGCTTTCCTGTTCTAGCCTAGGCATGACATAAAGACTCAAATCCAAGTAACAAAACTAATATCTCAAACCTCTCAGCTGTGGGTTGGAGCTGGGGGTATTGCCTGTCCAGTGTGATGCGCCCATTTATCTCACATTAGCATAAGTCACGCTCTGATCCGAGTGCACAAATAACCTCCAATTTCCGTACTCCCCTTTGCATGATTTCTTTGTGCTCGATGTGGGCCTGAAGCTGGGAGCTGCACCCATCATCACCAGGAGCTGTTACTGGCTGTGGAGATGAAGCCAGCCATTGCGCAGCGCCGTATCCAGGGAAAATTACCAAGAGATTTTCTGCAGAAATTGCTCAGGGCAAAATCGAATTCCCACTTTGTTCAGGATCTGAATGTCACTCCTGTGCAGGACATTGCGTGTGGTCTCTGGATTTACAAAATACAGCGACTGAAAACTCTGCTGGAGAGATGGCTTAATGCGCTCCTGGGTGGAAGATGAGGAGCGTCCCTCATCGTTGGGTCCTCTAGAGAGCCCTTTTCTTCCCTGCTGCCTCTCCTTACCTGTCACTCAATTATAAGAGACTGCTACCCTTGATTTCTTGCATCAGTTGTATTTTGTTTTGGGATGTAAGAATTGCCTCTGCAGGTATATGAGTTAGGATCTCACTTCTGAAATGCTGGCTTGAATTCATTGATGGTATTTCTGAAACAATTCAGCTGGGAAGTCTGGAGTGAAAGAACAATTTTATATCCTGCCTTTTTCTTTCTGTTCTTGTTATATTTTACTGGAAGTATTTCCATGCCAAGTGTTGATCTTCTTCTGTTCAGAAGGTCCCACCATCATTGCCCACTGTTTTTTAATGTTAGCTACTAAAGGAAGGTCACCGAGAATAAATAAGCAAAATCCAAATAAGATTTGTATGACTTGCAAGCCATACAGCCTTTCCCTTGCATGAATCCTAGTGCAGAATAACTTTCCATGGCTCAGAAATAAACTTGCATCTCGACCTGTAACAATAGAACTATTTCTTGTGTATATTGACAGAATGTGAACATTTACATGAAAATTTATCAAGGCTGATAAAAGGGTAGCTGAATTTTCATGGCTATGAATTAATTTTATGAAGTTTCAGAAGGATACTATATTTTCCCCTTCCTTTCTAGAAAAACTGAGGGTTTTGGTTTGGCGGTTTTTTTTTTTTTTTGGGGGGGGGGTGTGGTGTGTGGTATTTCTGCATTTTAAAAGGCAATTTTGTCAATTATGGAGGGCCGGATAAGGAGAATGGCTCAGGGATGATGGCTGTCACCAGCAGCTACAAAACTAAAGAACTGACATTCATGAGAAATAGAAAAGCAGAGAAAAAGGAAGAAACATTACAGGAGAAGATGTTGCATAAAGGAGAACTTGGAAACAGCAAGAAACATAGGTTGAGATGCAGAAAAGAATGGGTTCACAAATGGAGGTCCAGCCAGAACCTGAGAGGCCAAAAATTTGTATGAGACATTCTGATTAAGGAAGTCAACCAAGATAAAGGTAAATTTGACACAAAAAAAGACAAACAAACCTCAAAGTTAAATAATGAAACACCGAGTATAGGGTCACGTGAAAGAGTGACAAATAAGCAGTTCTGTGAGCAGCAGAGTTCCTGATATCTGTTTTCTTACAATTTGTGTTTTTCATTTTCTGTTCCCCAGGAAATGTGAACTCTGACCAAATTTTTTCCTTGTGTTGAGCATTGATAATAACTAATAATTGTGCATTCACTGGAGGGAGCACATGCTGCAGCCTTTCCAGCAGTAAAGGCAAGGGCAGACCTTTCTTCTTCACCCAGTCATCAATCTTCGTGAGAACTGCGGGAAATGGGTATTTTTAAGCCTTCCACTCTATTATCACTGAGGTTTCAGCTTACCAATGGGTTCAAAATGGGTCATTAGATTTAGATGCTCACATAAACATACACATAGCTGAATCAATAAGCCTTAAGAAATAAGACAAATTGAGTGGAACAAATCCCAGAGGAAGAAGAGCTGTGGTTATTGAGTGGAAAGGAGATGAATGAGGCAAGACAGAGAAAGCTGACTTTGTCAGGGCTTCAGGACAAACAGCAAAGAGGAGGTAACATATATTGAGGACAGCATTTAATGGGAAGAGCACCAGCAAGAAGGCAGAAGAGAGCAATTACTGAAAAGCAGGAGAGGAAAGGATAGCCTGTAGAAAGGCTGTGGACAGCACGTTCTGAAGAGGGAAGGGGAAGAGGAAGCTGGGCTCCCCAGGGACTTGCACTACAGAAAAAGAGGTTTGGAGGCAGGAGAGAGCTCAGTGAGCTGAAGGAGATTAAAAAAGTGAGTGTATGCAGCAGTGGGAAATGCAGCAGTGCTGCATCTGACTGGAGGGACAGAAGGCAGCGGGCACAGGCAAGCCAAGGACCGAGATGAGGATATGGGGAAAGGATAAGCTGACATAAGGGTGAACTGTGTGAAGAAAATTGAGTAATGGGCATTAGATCACTTTCTGCCTTGCAGCTGCATGCCAGGGCTGGAGGAGGAAGGCTGGAAGGGGCTGGCAGCCTGCTCAGCTCTTCTGCCTTGCGGACACTGCCAAAGGGGCAGGTGGAGCATAACTGGTAAATGCTTCGTTCTTGAGAGAAACGACTGAATTATGTCTGGTAATTATACAGCAAGGGAACTAAAGATCGTGGGAGTCTGAGCATCAGTGTCTCTGGGATTATCGATTAATCATTGTACCAGTCAAAGTGGTTGCGAACTCTCCAACAAGTCATGGCTCCATCTGAGCAGGCTGGCATCAGCACCAGGATCAGCATCTTTGATGAATCACAGGGTGGGATTCCAGAGGACCACCAGGCATCCAGCCCCTGCAAGGGGCTAGCACCAGGGCTTAGAAATTCTGAAGCCACAGGGCAACCCAGAGGGAAGAGCCACCCCACCCCATCCAGACCTGGGAAGGGAGCAGACACTGAGCAAAATTAACACGATCATGAAAGTCAGCACTGCTGGTCAGGAGGTGGGCAGCACAGAGCCCAGCGAGCACTGCATCAGTTGCAGCAGCAGCTGCAGAGATCATACTTCATTTTCAGCAATCCCAGGTGTTGGCACTTGCAGACCATCTTTTCAACAAACATTCCAGCTTACAGGAAACATCACAAATGGTGTCTTTCCTGGTCTGAATAAGCATATCTGTATTTCTAAGATTTGGTCAACTTCACTTGCCACATGAATTTGCCACACCACTTGCAGGATCGCAGGTCTCCTAGTCACATTGAATCATTAGAGGTTTTCACACTTGGCAATGTGTGCATCACCCTCCCACACTATCACTAATTTGATAAAGACATCGAATCTTCCTGCCATGACTTGTGTCTTCTGAAATGAAGTTCACGTAAAGGGGGAAAAGACCATCTGCCTGACTCCAGGCCATACCAGCAAAAGTGCAGATCAGACACAGCTACAAACTAGAGGTCAATTAGCTGCAAACATCCGTCACTGATGTTCAGTGACGTGGGCATTTGTTCCTCAATTCAAGAGGAGCTTTGAAAATTTCAACCTACAGCTTACTGCATTTCCATTTCACCACCTGTAAATGGGGAAGAGGCTTCCATACTCAGAGCAGCACTGCCAATAATTTTAATGTATACGTAGGCTAGAAAATGCCAACAGGCATTTTCTTAGTAACAGCATGGCAGAGAAAAATTATCTTTCTCTGGACATGGCTCCATTCAAACAAAGCTTTCTAAATGTGCAAAAGACAACACAAAACGAGTTGCTTTTCTAAAAGCATTCTTCAGGTCATTTGTCCTATTTATAGTATCCTGACTTGCTCTGTCGAGTTCTCTGTTCTGAGGTTACTGGTACGTCCTGCCCTTGACACGATCAGAGGTTAGCCACAGTGATGTTACAGCAGCCTGCATGAGGATGATAAAAACCAGATATGCTTCTGTCAGCCACCACTGAAACACAGATGTTGAAAACTGTTTCAGATCATAGGGTTTTTTCTTGTAGTGACAAGCCGGCAGGAGTTCCTCTCCTCATTACTTTATCAGGAAGAAGTTGGCTACTCTAACACCGGCTCTCCTTGCTCTTGTCTTGACTGTTCTTTCATTATCTTCTGACATAGACCCAAGTCTAAAGTGGCATCTATGTCACATGTCATAGTTTAGATAGAATATTTCTATTAGAGTAAAAAATGGCCCTTATTTATCTGTTTTTAGGATGTAAGCACAAAGTAGAAAGTATAGAAAAAATATTCAACCCTAAACTGTGAGTACTATGTAACTGTAGCTCATCTTTACCAGTTCCATCTAGCAACTACCATTATCGTCTCACACTTCAGGTACCTCTAAGATACAAGCATTCCTCTAGGAGTAAATATTTTCCCTATATTATTTATGTGTGTAATGTTATGTATAGATGAGCTTTGGGACAAGGGTTTTATAGTGAGTTTCTGGTCTATGACACAAACAGAAGCAATGACCAAGCCACAGTCTCTTGCTTAGAAAGGGCCATCTCAAGAGAGATCAGTTTGCTGAAATAGCCACTTGTGCTTGCTCTCAGGATCTCACAGTCAATTCTAGTAACAAATCTGCAGCTCTGGTTTTTATATGTATAGGAGAGAGCTATTTAGCAGAAAAAAGATGGTATTTACCAACGCGTAGATAGCTCGGAGAAACACACGTTGCCGGACACAGTCTTGACAATCTTGTTCAGTACACAGCCTTGGATGGGGAAACTTCCCAAAGAAGCTCTGCCAGCAGGTCAGTCCAGAATGAGACTCTAGAGAGAGGTGTAATGGGTACAACTGGACTGATAACAAAGACTTTTCAACCATAACTGGATGAAAGTGCTCCACCTGCCACAGGCTCTGCTGTATTTCTCCCGTTCCAGGCAGCGTGACCCTTGTAGTCACTAAATAGATAGGACTGTAAGCAGCACGCACAGCTGTGCAGTAAATGGAAGTGAAACAATATAAAACCCCAGGTAAATACAGTTAGGGCTACGGGCTTTTGGATAAACTGGTTTAAGCTCCCTGAAGACAGTTCACCAAGTAACTATTTTCAAGTCTGCAAGATTAAACAGGGAATAGACAACACCAGCAGCCACTAGCAAAAGTAGTCAGAATTGTGTGCAACCATGACATTAATAAATGGCACGTTAGAAGTAGCAGAGAATTGCAGTTGCTAAATATAAGATATTAGTGACACACCTGCTACTATCCTAAATCTTGCTTTTCTCTGTTTGAGGTGGCATAACTGTTGTTTTCCCATTAATAGACTATGTAGAAGTCCTTTACCTACAAATAACAGTACAATTCCACAAGAAGCACCTTGCTCACCACTGGTCTGAGGCAAAAGATGTATGTGAAATGGTGGAGAGGGACCAGTGGTGGCAGTGGTGTTGCTGAGGGCTGACATCTTCCACGTAGCCACAGCCTGGTTATAGCAATGGTACCGGCTTGGCTCCCGGCATTGCCATTGTTGTTATTCTACATTGATCTGCATGAGAACTCTGCGGGGTGAAAGATATGCCTATCAACCTTGTCATCTTCTTCCCTTGGTTACCAGACATGATCTTGATACTACTGTTAGTTTCTAGCTCACTAGAGAAGACATTGCTTAATCAATATACCAAGACAAATATATGCCCTCAAGTGATGTAACCTGCTGGAAGAAAATGAAGCACTTGAGAAAGTACTGAAATATTTCCCAGCAGGGTAGGGAGCCACTCCAGCAGCTGGCAAAAATTGCCTCAGAAAAAAAGCAGTGTTACTTTTAATCTTGCACATATTTTCTCTACTGGCACTTTCTGCGATTATCCTGCTTAGCTGGATCTCATCCAGCTCCACACAAGATCCCCTAATCATTCTCTGAGAGCCTCATTGTCAGGAGACATGAAAACTCTTTCAAGCCGAGTTTCTCCTCAGCAATAGGATTCTGTTTCCCAGAACCAGGCAAGATGGCTTGGTTTGCATTTCGGCTAGCTGACACTTCAAGAACAGCTTGTCCTTCACCAAGCAACAGTAAACATTGGCCCTCTCACCCCAATTTGGTCCATCCTGCCTGCCCTGCTCAGCGCTCTTGCTCTCTCTCCAACGCTGCAGCTGAGCCAGCCGCACTCTGCGGCAGCCTTGGGAGGAAGCCTCTTCCACCCGGCGCAGTGGGCTGGGTGAAGCCCAAGGCTGTGCTCCTTCACGCACAGAAACCACCCCAGCCTCCGCAGCCCCGCATGGGGCTGGGGACAGCAGGCCAGCGCAGTCTGGGTCAGGCCGTCTCTCAACGGCAGGCAGGTTGCTGAACTGCAGGACATCTGACTGGGAAAAGACACCGGCCTTCCTGCTCCCTGCCTCCCGCGGAATGCCGAGATGGGCTGCAAATGCAGCATCTGTGCTCGTGCAAAAGTCTTCTTAACCTTTGTCTCTTTGACATTGTGCTGTGCTAGAAAAATAACACATATACTTTACATTTTAATTCTAAAGTCAGGAAAAGTGTCCTGAAGAAGCACAGATACTCCTTCATTTTGAAAATCTGTAAGAACAGTTTAAGCTCTTACTTGTTGGAACAAGTACTTTTTCTGGATCAAAGTGCTGTCTATTTTTATTGCTACTTTTGATTATGATGCAAACAGAAGATAACTGATCTAGAAAGGAGATAAAATATTTCAACCATCACGAAGTAGCAACCTCAACTAATTAACTTTTGAAATGAATACAGCTCTTTTACCTGATCATGGCACATGGCAGGAATAGCATAAAATGTTCACTGGTAGTTAAAGTTTAGGAAATAACAGAGGTGTTAAAGTAAAACCATCCTATGCTAAGTGAAATGTCAAAATTCTGAAATGGACTTATTCAAAACTAGTTCACTTTATTCAATTTTCCTGGAGAGTATTTACTGAAGTATGTTCACAAAAAACATTCTTTTTGAACTATTTTCTGCCAAGCTGTTTTAGTTACCCTTCCTGGCCAGTTCTGTACTTCTATAAACTCCTCTGGTATCTTACTTCACAGATCCTTAGGTGAAGTGTCACATCCTGGGCGGAAGTGGAGAAATCCCCATTCCGCCTTCTAGTTGTATTGAAATCAGGTGTTCCAAACCTGGAGGTTAGAATTTGCCTCTTAAAGGTAAATAAATGATCAGGAGCAGCTTTTGTCTCATGCCAAGTTCAAATCCAGGTCCTGGGGAGCATCTAAGACCTACAAATGCTTCTCTGAAGACGGAGAAGGTCCCAGCCCTTGGTACAGTGCAGAGCTGCTACAGAATGGTTTGAAGTATGCCTCTGCACTCCAATTATCACCCGTCTTAGACACGGGTGACCAGTACTGGAGGTAAGCTGAGGCACGAAGTAGTTTCCTTTGAGGTGGTAAATATCCTGGAATTCCAAAAGCCTAACAATATCAGTGTTCCCTTTGGAAGAAGATTTCCAAATCTGGTATCCCTTGCCGCAGGGATAGAGATGCAGCATTCATACCTTCTCTAAGTGCACACAAGCTAACCAAACAGTCCAAGTGTCAGGACACATAGCAGACAAGAGAGGATTCAGGAGACCTGCTCCCGTCTACTTGTATCTATTCTTTCTGCCCCTTAATATCTGGTCAATGCAGATGTCAGGAAAGAAAACAAGCTCCAGACATCTGAGCTCTAGGCTCTATCTCCAGCATGGGACAACTCAGGCTCCTAGCACTGGCAGTCTAACTTGAGCAGGGCAGAATTTTCTTTACAAAACAAGATTTAAATTTAAAAATCTATCATTCATTGTTCCCTGAATAGTTACTTGTGAATAGTTTTGGCTCTACAGATGTTCACCAATCAATGTCTGGACTGCTGGAGGTCTCAAGTGGCCTCAGTGCTCCCAGACTCGTAGGCATGGAAGCAGCAAGCTGTCCCAGAGCCTGACATAGCCTGAAGAGCCTGAAGCCATGGGTCAGGGTCCCAGGTGCCACAGCAGTCTCAGGGGCAGACCAGAGATACCCAGTCCTGCGGACTCCTGGCCTGTCTGGAGAGCCACATGAGCAAGGAGGGGAGCCCGATGGTTTTAAGCCTTGGGCTATTTTCAAGGAAGACAATCATGATCTCAGCAGCTGAGTAGAACTGACATCCTTGTCCCTTACAGAGCAGTGTATCACTATGAAGGTTTTCAGTAGCCCCACTTCTTTGGCTGGGATACGTCTCTGAATTTTTCTGTGTTTTTAGTAACTACACTGACAAAACTAGTCTGTGGTTTAAACCAAGCCTCACTCCAAGGCAAAAATATACTGAAGTAATCCCAAGAGGTCAAGGAACTCATTTGCTGGATGACAGAGCTACCAAAGGCTGCATGTGGCTGCTCTTTTATCATTTCTAGGCAGGTTCTCTTGTCTTCATAAAGATCACTGCAGCTTCTATTTCATGTAATGACCTTTACAGAAACAATGGCAGAGTTGCGTAAGGGCTCAGAGCCATTCTGTCCTTTAACCATTCTGGGAGAGTCTTGCAATAGGCAAACTCACCAATCTGAAAAATAAAAGAGCAAGATGCTGCAAAGTAATATCAGCATTATAACCTTCACCGTTCTGTGTCCTCAGAACTGTGTGATACACTAAGCAGCATCTTTGCCCACTCATGGTAGGCTAGGGAAAGCGTTATCCTCACTGCCACGGGAGGAAACTAGAGAGTCACAAACAGGGCTGAAGGGATCTTTTCCACAGGAAGTCTGTGAAAAAAAATGACTGGATGTCCCGAGGTTTTATTCTCAGCTAAGGCACTACTAGTTTGGGATTTTACATGTGAAATAGCATTGTATAGTATTCCGCTATGATGTCACTTAATGACATCATTCAGTATTTGTGAGAGGCTCTGTATAAATGCAGCAGCATTAGACCAGCAATTCAAACATCTCTCAGACCTATGAAGTGTTCTTTGCTAATTTCCCATTCACCAGGTAATCGTCTTCTGTGCTATTTCATATGGGAGAACATGGAGAACAAAGCCACGAGTATAAGACAGTCAACTACTCTATAAATCTCACAATAACTGCACCTCATACAGACTCTGTTACACTGCTCCCATACCAACATAATTTATCATTTACTTACTTGGGCCAAGAATTAACTGACTTGCAGTCTCTAACATCTCTATTACATTTACCAGTGTACAAAGATGAGAACATCACCAAGTCCCAGATGGACCAACAGTTCCTGACATTGTGAGCCTCGCTGTGGTGGGAACAGCAGTAACACAGCTCCAGAGCCACCCTGTTCGTACCCCAGTTTACTGAAGCCACGCTCCCTTCTGCCCAGAGTGCCCCTGGTCTTCCACAGGGTCCTGCCCTCCCAAGAACGAGGGGCTGGTCCTGCTGGGAGAGGAGGTTGTCCTCTGAAAGGAAAGCCCGCTGAAGAATGCCCTCCCTGGCTGCCCCGGCCAGGTCTCAGCACTGCAGCACTGGTCTGGTTTCTGTGCCCTGAAAGGTGGGGGTTGATGTAATTCATGCTGCAGTCGCTGCCGCTCCTGGGTGGGGTTTTGCTGTCTTGGCCTTGCTTATGTTGACAGAAGCTGATTTAAACAAGGATTAAATATAGTTGTGCCCCAGTGTGACTATTCACACATACAAGGAAGGTGATGAAAAATAAATGAAGAGTGCATTATAGTTTGGGGTTTTTTTTTTTCACTTTATAATCTATTTAAAAGCTGTCTCCCACTGCTGTTCCTGTTTTCCAAATTTGACTGGAAGCTGGGACCTAATTCCCCACTGCTTTGCATGTAACAGGGGAAACATGCTACTATCATGATACAGCAGGATTCTGCAACTCCCAGTTTTTACATATGTAAATACAAGGGCACCACTGAGAACCAGACGTAGACAGCAGGATTTTAACTGAAGTCCAACGAGCTCTGCTGATTTACCCAAACTGGTTACCCAGGTTTGGTCTTTACTAAACACTTCATGTGCCTCATGTTTGAGCTTCCCAGAGAAATCTGACAGTGACTGACGAGCCCACAGCTGCATGACAAAGCAGGTCGCACTTTGTGTTTGAAATAGTATTTAGTTCAGAGAAGCAAACCCCGCGTTCAGATGAGCTGTCCTGAAGAGGCAGAGAGAAGCCAATACAAGGAAACTCATGGATGGCTTTTGCCATAGACCCATTTAACTGTCACTTGAAGATGGAATCTGGCTTAATTACCACCACAATGATTACTGATTAATGCTAAATATTTTCATTTCATCCTTCTGGATACTTTTGATGGTCTTTGTCAATTGTGATTAAACAGATACTTGTTCAAAAACACTAGACACCAATGAATTCAGGTGCTTCCTGCTCATAAGTACTTTTTTCCCCATTGGTCCTCACAAATTCTACTTAAATAAAGCTTCACTACTGTACCTCACATAATGATTCACAAAAATCATTTAATCATCTGCATGCCAGAAAGCTCAATCATTTCTCAGGTAAACAGTAGGGCTTAATCCTAACCTCACACGTACTAGCATTTCATATTGCTTTTTATGGTCTTATCCCATTTTGTTTCTCTAGTTGGGGAGTAGTGCTGCCCGAGGACTTCCCAGTACCTCTCCACAGGTTTCGCTGAAACACAAGATGTCTACAGAACAATGCAGACTTACTCCAAAAGATTAAGAATGTGAAGAAAGCATCAAAAACACTGATATCGGGAAAATCACAGGCAGCTCACCTATTTGACAAGGAAAGACTCTATAGCTGGGGAAGAAGTCACAGAGGTTACAATTTTGAGTGGTTCACATATCTCCAGCCAACTACACTATCATTTACAGTCAAAAGTGATATATTAAACAAAGCAAGGCTATTCATCACTCCAGAGCATTCTAGGAAATAAACTCTAGTAAACAAGCAAATCAAGGTCTGTGTCTCCATTTCACCCATATCCAGGGCCACATATCACCCAACAACCCCTCCCCAGCTGAGAAGGGGGAGCAGAAAAAGGAGACCCCCAGGTTGAAATGAAAACAGATTTAGCAAAACATCCAAACTAACATCAATACCAATATAACATACACAAAGCAATACTCAGCCCAGCAGATGTCCAGCAGTCACAGTAAACGGGAAGGCAGTTCTTCAGGAGCAGGAGGATAAGCAAATCCCTCCAGGGACAGGCAAAAGGAAGGGGAGAAGCCCCCTCCTCAGCAAACCTCCCCCTTTATACTGAGGGTGATGTTGATGCGATACGATACACCTGAGAGCCGGCTGGGGCACTGCCCTGCCCTGTGCCCCTCCCAGCTTCAGCTCCTGCCTGACTGGAAGCTGCTGGCGGCCGGCACACCATGGCTGGACTGGGATTCCATCCCAGCAGAACCAGGACAGACTTTTATGCTGCAAGAGCAAGTATGAAACAGATCTCAAAATGTCCTGATTCTAGTGTAATGAGCAAGGTACTAGGTGACCTCAGCAAGACAATGACATTGTCAGAGACAGAGGAGGCTCTTGAACAAATGGATATGCCGGGAGATGCTGTAAAGTGTTTGAGGTGCAATTGGCTCCCTTGCTGTAGGAACTTCACTCTTCAGTGACAGAAGGTTTGCTGGTCATCAGCTTGTCACAGAGATGCCATTTTAAAACTTAAACCAAACATGGATTTTTTTTTTAAGCCCAGAGTCTTATAGACCTCCTCCTTTAATGTATATGAAAGTCTAAAATGCTGCTATTGAGGATTGCAGATAATACTTACAGGGGTGAAACAGTGCCTGAAAGGCTTTATAAAAGAAAGAAGCTCTTTTTTTTTATTTTTCCATATGGAACAGCACACACGGAGTACGAAGAAGAAAACTTTAACAGTTTAGCTATAAATGCTAAGTGCTTCATATTTTGGAGGAATTATTTCAGGAGACATTTCAAATGAAGACCAAAATTACTTATAAAAATCACCTGCCTTTTCCTGGAGGGGGAAAAAAAACCTGAAAGACTAAACAAAAATAATTGTACAGGAGAACAAGATAAAGTGACCTTTATTATCTCCATGGTTTGATTTGGTTACCAAGCCATTATCATTAAAATTCAGAATAAAATTATGAAATTAGCACAATGAGAACAGAAATAATTCTTAAAAGGTTGTAAGTAGTAACTGAACAAAAACTGCTCAGCAGATGTATGTTACAGCACTCTAACCTTGGGTCCATGAAATACTTAGAGTGAACACCTGCTGAATATGGTCGATCATAAAATAAAATATTTAAGCAGCAGTTCACTGTGCATAGTGAAGAATAACTTGAATGAAATATTAAGCTATTCATTAGGACTCTGCACAGTAGCTCAAGAAGGTAGAATTATCTGGTAAAATCCAGAAACTTTAAAATTAACTTCTTGCCCCTCTCTGGTCAAAACAAATGAACCAAGCCAAAAAGTAAAAAGAAATTTTTCAGAAATACTCCAATGTCTAAGAATAAAGCACAGTAACCTAGAACACGTAAACGGAGAGGGGGTAGGATGGAAAACCAGTGGCAGCATATCTCAAACAATATGTTAGGGTCATGTGCATCAGATCCTCTGTGGGATGAGGCATGAAGAGGCAATTAGGACTGGCTCATAAGATGGAAAACTAATTCTCATTATAGCAATTACAAGACTTTACCTCCAAAATTCTGGCATCCCTGAAATACCACCGGGTAATTAAAACTGTATTTACTAATTGGTCACACAAGAGACAAGCTATTGAGCAAAAGGGGCAAAAAAAAAAGAGATCTCAGAAATGTACCTTAATCAGAAGGTAAATAAAAGTACTTTCATATCTTGATTGAAAAACCAGGAGGAAGGGGAAAGGCAAGGGAAGGAGAAAGGGGGATGTTCAAGATAAGTGTTTAGTGTTTGCTGAGTTTATTTATAACACTTCCAGACAGGAAACCAACTTGGTTAGCTTCATTGGAAAGTACAATGCAAAGGCTGAAGTTTCCATGATTGAAATTATGTCTAGAATATGATTCACAGTTGTTTTTAAAAGACAAACTGCATGAAGACTACTAAGTTATTTTGTCTAGACTGTAAACATGAAATAACAGCAGAAGTCCGAGATGAGATCATGCAGATGATAAATACTTGCTCCCAACTAACCATCACACGGACTTCAGAACTAGCTAGTTTGCACAATGTGTATTTCTCTATTGTTATCTCACAAAATACATAATATTGCCCCAAATGTCTATGTGGGAATACTAGATGGTAAAAATATTTCGAAAATCTATCTTGAAAGCAATAAAAAATTGCTAGAGACAGAACTTGAACAGGACTTACAGACATGCATGAGGATTCGGTTCATTCTGAAGGTTTAGGATGGTCATGAGGAAGCTACTTGTGTGGTTGCTCTTTTTAGGAAAAAAAAAAGGCAATCTTAAAACCATGGTCCCAGGCAACAGCTTCCATTATATACTGCTGGAAAAAAATATTAGCACAGTATCCAGTAATGGAAGACTTGACATATTCTGTGAGGGTAGTGCCAAGCAAACTCTCCAAAATGGAGATAAGTGGTGGTCTACCTCGCAAAGAAATGACACAGCTGAACTACTAAGCTTCTGGAGAAGCTTTGATACAGGTAGCATAACCTTGTGAATCAAAAAGAAGCAAAGAACATTCCAAGAGAAAAAAAAATTAACTGAATTGGATAGTCCTCTAATCTCCTCCACTGACTCTCTTCCAAAGCATTTTCACCTCCTCCATATAAGCAAATAGCTCCACAATAAAAGTCCCTGAAAGCTAATAGAAAAGGTTAACTATTCATACCAAGTTATGGGAGTATTCACATCACTTGAAAACAGGGGACGGCTAAGCTCAATACACAGGTACGTATGACTGATCGTGTAGAAGGTTGTCTTAATGCCTGCCACAGTAACTACAATGGAAATGTCTTACTGCAAATGGCTATATTTTGAAAACATTTTATTTTAATTTCTCCACTAAAGCAGTCTTTTCTTGGTTTCCATGTTTCTTTTTCCTACTCAAATGCTTCAATTTACAGAGGACCAATAGACAGCTAATATGCAAAGGGATGCAAAGAAAAATGAGTTTAGTGGGCCAGATCAAAACCAACTTCCTCCTTCAGCACCTTGGCTACTCAGATTCATTTAGGACTATGTTATCACATGGGTGAAACAGTGCAGGGACACAACATTCTTATTTATTCTGAGGTTTGCAGGTGTAAATTGCAGCTGTTTATATGCTTTCAAAGTAGCTAGTACAAGTCAAGTCATAAAAGTTCTGTAATTATTTAAGAAATGGAAATGTTAGATGAAAATAAGGAAGCAAACACAGCCTGGCCAAAAAGCTAGGCATGTGCCAGCAGAAAGAGGATTCTAATTTCTGCCATTAGAAAGCACATTTGACAGAAACTTTTGCTAATCTTTGTTCAAAGTCTCACTTTAGAACTAACTTTTCCCAGACATGATCTAGCCTTGTTTAAGTCAAGAGGGGCAGAAGACCAGACCTGGGTTGGAACGAGAGCAGGGATGAGCAGAAGCCCTTTGCACCAGGTCCAGCCTCTTGACCTGTGCATTGGCTTCCCAGAGGCACAAAGGCAAACCAAAGCAGATGAGGCACCTCTGTGCTGCAGTTCTGGTCCATGCAGGCTGAATGCCATGATACCAGTATGGCTGCAAAATCTTGTCATCAGAGAAACAAGGAACTGGCATCCTCTGCCCAGCTGGAGTGTCGTTTTCTGCACGAGAATGAACTGCCCTGGCAATGGCACAATCCCACACAGTATCGATATACCCTTCCAAATATCTCCTGCTTTTACAGTCTACAAATTAAGCATCCATACCAGCTTTTAAATGTCTCTATTCACACTGGAAGAAACCAAGAAGAAAAAATAACGATACAGAATGAGACTGGGACTAGGCAACAATATTCTTCCATTTCAGACAGCTTCCGTGTTGTGTTTCAAAGCACTGCTGAAGGAGCAGTATTAATGGTAAGGTAAAAAATGCCATTCTGCCCAATAAACAGCTCAAAATTAAATGGGAAATAGCGTACGTTCTGTTTTCTGCAGTTTCTTTCTGTTCAGATGAAGCCAAATGACCTTGAGATTAAGACTCCAAGCTGTATTTGTGAGATCAGGTTTCCATTCCCAGCCTCTGCTGAAGAACTGCTGCATCATCTTGAGCAAGTCACTTTCCCTCTTCATGGCCTCAACTTCCATCTAAACACAAGGGTTATTATGACAGTCATGCCCAACTTTGTACAATATATTACATTTTAAATTGTAAGGCAGAGACTGAGTCTTGCTGCTTTTTCATGTAGACACAAGAACAGTCCTATTTGTGTCTTGCTGCTATGGAGAGAATTTTGTTGTCTGCCGCGCCTCCGAATTTGTGCTTAGAGCCTGAGCTGCAAGTGCCAGCATACTGGGATGAAAGCTAATCTCAGCATTGCCAGCCTGCCTAGAGCTAGGTGCTAACCAGAGTCCTATTAAATCTGCTGTCCTGCTCTTTCTCTCTCCCTCTCACACGCACGCCCACTAACCCACCTGTCTGCACCAGTCTGACAGCCAAGGGATGCTCCAAAAAGGTTTCCAAATTCTTCTGGGATTATCTGAACCGATCTTGTGGATGCTTCCTTTCAAGAGTTTTATTACAAGCACAAGGATTTATGAGGGCATAAACTGGAAGTTGCCTACTGTGCAGCCTATCAAAAATAAAAAGGGAATTAAAGCGGTTTTTGAGGTCACCAACCTGCGAGTGTGGGGCATTCCCCACCTAAGCACAGAGCTGATCTGCCCCAAGCCATGATACATGTGCTCTGGCATCATGGAAGCTGCACAAGGATGATACACAAGGGATCCAAACAAGTCAAATGGCTGCGCAAAATTGCTGCAAACAGCAAAGCAGTGTCTTTTCCTCTTATGTCCCATCACATGGCATAATGCTGCAAACCATGCTTTGGAAAACATCCCCACCCTACTGCCTGGAGCGTGCCAGCACCTTTCCCACCCACCTCTACTTTAAAGATCAGTGAAGGAAATTAGTGTCATTACCACTCTTCCACGTGTCATCCTCAACTCTTGGGCTAAAGACCATCCATCAGTATCCTTCAAGAAAGCTACCAGTACTCTTATTCCACGTGTGTCCTTGATATACAGAGCTGAATCAAACGATACACAGCTTAGAAATACCTAGAATAATCTCTAATATAATTAATTCATCACAGACCTCTCAGCTATTCTCCAACGCAGAGATCAGGAATAGAAGATTTTTTCACAGGACTGCTTCAAGGCAATTGTTTGCCAAGAGGCAGTTTATAGGGCTGCTATAGACCTCACACTAAAGACAAGGGGGGAAAAATCCCTTCTATCTAAAAAACAGTCAAAAATCATATAGAAGACACTTGATATTTTTCTGCAGTTTTTCTGTTCAGGAAAGGCTGAAATGTCCCTGACAACAAAGCCTCAGACCAACTTCTGAGATCAGGTTTCCATTCCCAGCTTCTGCTGAAGAGTTGTGAGACTTAAGAAGCCTCTGCTGTTGCACAAAGATTGAGTTTCATTAACATGAAACAAACAACCCAGGGTTCAGAACGCTGCACAGTAGATCAGAAGGTTAATTCTTCCTTTGATGGAACAACAGAGAGCTTTTAATACTTGAGCGTACCCCCAACGCTGGCAGTAATAGGGGCCGGTGGGTTTGCCAGTGGCAGGCTGCGAGGTGACAGCGTCAGGCCCGTAGAGGAGAGCTGGGCCAGAGTCCTGCCGGGGGAGGAACGTGAGATAAAGCACTTGCCCTGATAAACAGCAGAACGTGTCAGACACATGAAGATTTCATTGCCAGAGCACAATATTCTCAAATATAGATAATAGCTCTCTGAAAGAAGCTTTGTGCTGAGAAAAACAGCCCCACTGGGTGTGGGCTACTGTGCTGGCACACATCAGTGCCTATAAGATTTCATTCCATGCAGACAAAAACCTGATTACAGGCCTCCTTTCTCCTTTTATCTTTTTTTTTTTTTTCTTTTGGAAGGGGGGGTTGGGGAGCAACAGGATGAAGAGTTGCCAGTCTTCTCTCTAAGTCCTGCCTATTAGTTTCAGAGATTTCCCCACAGTGCTTTTGTCCAAGTTGCAGAAACACTTTCTGAAGCTCATCTCTTACTCACTTGAACACAAGTAACGTAAGTCTCCTACTGGAACAAAGGCTTGAAAGAACATTGTTTCCTCTTTGGATGATTTTCCACAAACATACTGGGGTTTGGGTTTTATTTATGGAGAACTGGGACTTTCAGAATTGCCAGACTAAGAATATTCCTGCTTTTTTTTCCTTAAAGATGAAAATATTAAACCCTCGGTGTTCCCAAAGTGAAACCTCAGGTTGAAAAACCCAAAGCTGAAGCAGGGTATTTCGCTTTGTCCTGCCCACATTCTCCCCTGGAGACTGAGCTCTCCGTCAGCATACACCTTCTGTGGAGCACGGTGACCTCCCTTCTTGCTCTTTGCCATAGTGCCGGCACCATCAAGTTCGACAGACCAATCCAGGGACTAAAAATAACATTCTAAATCCATTTTATTGCTTGAAAAAATGTTTAACCTTTTGCTTCCCACCACCCCCACCACCCCCACCCCTTCCACCCCTTCCACCCCCACCCCCAAAGAAATCCATCTGCAAAAAGAAACTCTTAGCAAATCTGTTTGGCTGAAAACCTCTTTCTCCCTCAGGTTGTTTATTCATTCAAGGAGAGTCATCTTCAAGAGGGGAAGCCCCTAATGCCCTTGAGTTGCCCGAGCCAGGGTAGCAGGTTATTTCTCTAACCCTAAATCTGGCCAAATGGAAGTTATTCAAGTAATGTCATCATTAATCTGTGTGGAAAAAATTATTTGTGCCAATAATAACCAAACCTAGGTACCTAGTGCTGATCTTTAAATCTATGTGAAGGACTTCTACATAACAGTGGCAAGATTTCCCTGCAGCAGACTTCTCAAAATACAAATGTAGGTTGCTTAATGTTAGTTTCTGACTTGAAAAATATTGACTTCAGATTGGAAACTCAGAGGCGGAATCAAAACCAAGAGCACAGTATTCACATCTTGCTGATGAAGTATTCACATCTGGACATCTGCCCCCAGCTACTGCACAGCCAGTAGAAGTGTTCTGTACAACTCCCAAGCAACAGGACTATGGGCTTTTCACTGATTAATCCTGTAGCAGTTTGAAGGACACTGTCAAAGAGTCATAAAAATTACAAGCCCTAATAATTAACATCCTGCCTATATGTCTGCCAAAGAATGGATTATTTTCTTCATTCCTTTTCTGGGGATTGACTCATCCAGTTTTAAAATGGATGAGGAGATCCCATTTTATTGCACAGGAGCTCTAATTAATGTTCATTTAGAGCCCTGGAGAGTTAATTCCAGTTCTGAGCTGCATCTACAGCACTGCAGCCATCAACTCAAAACCAGTGAAAGACATCTGAGCTCAGGAGCCACTATGCCTCTTTCTGTGATATTCCCCGTTCTACTCCTTGTCCTCCTTCCCTTCTGATACCATCTATAGGAAAACAGCATCTGTTTAGCCATTCATCTGCTCCTGCTGCATAATCCTCTGCAGCACACTGCTGGCAGTTGCTGAGATAATTATGTGACCAGGAAGGTTCTGGCAGCAGGTAGTGCCCAGTAGCAGGAAGGAATGAACTTGAAAAGAATAGTCTATTTCCATGCAGTGTCCTTTGAGAAAGACAGAGGAATGCTGAGAAATCAGCAGGAAGGAAAGTCTTTTCAATAGAACCACAGAACTTGCAGGCAGTATCCCAAATCTGTCTCCCCAGCTTTGGCACAGCACTTTGACCAAACCATTTAACTTTGCCATATCTCAGGCTTCTAAGCTGCAAAGCAGGGACAAAGTACTCCTGACAAGGGTGTTCTCTTTCCATCTCAAGACAAGGCTTATAAGATGGGCACTGCTAAAGCATTTTCATACTCCCAGAACTAGGTTTAAATGTTATTAAACACAGAGGATGGCTGAATTCCGTAGCAGAATGTGCTTCCAACAGGGCTCAGTGTTTTCTTAAAGGGTCTTTGTATGGTAATGTGACATTTTACAGCCTACATATAGGCAATTATCTTCGAAAAAAAGAAGTGACCACTTTCTTTTGAGAAGAGGCTTTGATTAAATACATTTCTGTGGGAGCTGATATGCAAGGATGGAATGTGGATACAAAGCTGGTTCAAGAGGTGAAGCTGTTATTAAAGGTTCTAGAATTAAGGAGCTTGAGGAGGACTTAGCTAGAGGCATTCAGACAGCACCAGACTGACACCAACTGGAACCAGGGTAGTCTGTTGTGTCTACAAAGTATTTTTCAGTATCTCCTAGGAGGTCTTCCACAACTAGATTACTGCATTCCAACATGATTTTAAGTGAATGACAGAAAGAATAATTAAGGGGCGTGTCATTGCTGCTTAGCATCTCGAAATTATTTGGACTGCTGTGTCAACAGGACATGCAGAATTAAACATTAATAATATCTGGTTATACTGGTTTGAGTGTAAATCTACTAATAATTCTTATTTTCCTCAGAAGGGATCTGTTACTCCTTGCTTCTACAGCAATGAAGTCAGTGGAGTTTCTACCACAGCTGTAGTGGGAGCAGGAATAGGTCTTATGGACAGAGGCTTTGAATCTGCAGTCCAAACCAGGAGCATCATCTCCATCCACAGAGCACCTTGACTGCACGAGCAGGAATACTTCTTTTGCTTTAACTCACAACCAACCTTAAAAGTGAGACCACTCCTGTGCTCTGTGTACATGGTGTCATTGCCTCCTCAGCACTCAGGAGGTCAGTTGCGTCCCTGGATCATAAAGACGTGACTAAACAGGACTTCAGGATGCTTGGTAATTTCCAAGCCAGGAACACGCAGCCTGCATGCACAACCATCCCTACCAAACCCCTTTGTTCTTCCACCTACATTCTTTCAGTTCTAGTTTGTTGTTCAGCTACCATTTCTACACTGCACAGTTACACCAAAAGAATTAATTTAGGTCCCTTACAACACTTCCTTTAACCACTATTTCCTCCCATGCTCTCTGACAGTAACAGTCATACATTGATGAGTTTAAGGTTGAGAAATGTTCACCACAGCGATAGAGAGGCAGGAGGACAAGTGGGGCAGCGAACTGAAAAGGCACAAACATAAGCATCATCAGGATTTAATGTTTCAGTGTCTGTGCTGGATGTCAGTGCTTTTGAAGTAACATTTTCTCCATCTGCTTCCCTTGGTGTAAAGTCCAGGAGATTTGAAAAATAAGAGGCTTCGTTTAAAAGCACAAGAAAAGACAACCAGCCTCTTTCTGGACGTAGGCTAGGACCACAAGAACATAAACTGCAACCAGTCATTTGTAAATTGAGGGGAACTAAGAAAAGACAAACCCAAAAATCAGTTTAAATAAGTTATTTTTTTATTCAGAATGAAAATGCAACCAGCTTCTGCACAGCTTCGTTCATAAACCTTTGCTCATTCAGTAATAAGTATGTTAGTATATTTGACTTAATTCCTTCTCCTTCCACCTTCTATTTCCCGGATTTCATGTTTCTTAGCCCTGAAGATAAAGCATGAGCCAGAGAACAACCACTACCACCACTCCTCTGTCACTAAAGTAAGCTACTCTTCTTCATTATGGAATCATTTGCTTCTTCCTGTGCATCCGAAGAGCAAACCAGGCTGACAGAACAAGAACTCCAGTGGGGAGCAGCAGGCTGCTTGCACAATTTCCCATTACCAGAGAGCCTGTTAGAGTAGTGAGGTGCTTATTCCACTGGAAAGTAAACTGTGTCTGGTGATGCTTAAGCCTTCCAGCTGAATCATCTCTGACATAAGAAATCTATTCCCTCAACAGCTTTGGGGTTTTGGCCTGATTTTTGAAGGAAATGAGTCAATGTCTTCATAATGTTACACATCTCTTCCAAAACCTGTTAGCCAGTTCCAAACAAATTCAGAGAGTATAGATTTCTCACTAGTGTGGGGAAGGTAGGCAGCCAGGTAGAGAAATGAGGAAAGGGCATGCTGGAAGACAGGCAGCAAGTAGCCTCCTTTCAGACATCACAGGGTCTGCAGCAGAGTCCTACCCCAAGACAAAAACCTCCGGGAAACCAGGTTTCATCAGTTCCACTGCTGCTGCTATGATGACAGTCCATCGTAAAACCATTTGTGTTTCTTGTCCCACAAGTCCATTTGAAAGGCTGTCCTGGAATGTCACTGCTCTAATTGCCAAAAGTCTGGAAATTAGAAGGAATTTCAGTACAAACTTGTCAAGAAAAACTATCTGCTGTAAAGCCAACATTGCCCTTCAGCTGGAAGACCTCTTCTCTCACATTGGCCTTCCCCGGACTCTGCTGTGGGTTTCCAGATCCTCTGCCCTCTCACCCTCTGTGTCTAAACCAGACAAACTCTGTTAATCCCCTTTGTATTATAAACTGTTCCCATCATCATCTGTTCTGCTTTAATTCCTGACTCCTGAACATGCTTGCTCAGGGGTCTACACAGTCACATCTACTTCACTGCCGGTACTTTATTTCTTCTGTCACCTGCTTGACGCAAGTCCTAAGATTGCACTTATTTTTTTATGGTTCTATTACACTGACAGCTCACAAATGTCCTGCATCTTTCTCCCTCTTTGTCATTTCCAACCCGTGAACTCTGAGCATGTCCCAAAACCTCTAGTTATTAATTCTACACATAATCTTAATACTCTGAAGTATTAAAAATCAACCTGTTCCTCAGACTCATATCCTTTAAGGTCATTTGGTTCTTTCTGTACCATATGCCAGTTTGTCATCTGTTGGTATCTCCCTGCTTTGGGCTACCACTAATTTCATCAGCATAATTTTCATTTTGTGTCAATATCATAAGGAAAACTATAAATCAGATTGGTCCCAGAACTGATCCTTCCGAAGCTCCGTCACTAAGCTCCTTCTAAGTCACAATAACTTTTTATCCCACTTTTAACGGATATACAGTCCAGTTAATCAGTCTCTCCCTCTTGCAAAATTTTTGCATATTGAAAGACTTGTCCTCTTTTCAGTCCTTACATTTAATGCCATGATGAGTTACTCCCATATATTAGCACTTGCAATAGTTCCAGTCTGTATCTTAGAACTACATCGGTCATGCTGGCCAGTTTTACGTTAATAGGATCCAGCACAATCTCCTTTGCCACCCACAGATGATAATTAACATTTTTTACCTCCACAGCTATTGATCGTGCAGTACAGGCTGAGAGGACCCTAAGGCTTGTATGCAGTGGGAGCGATTGTTTCTGGGGAAGAGCTTTTTCATCTGAGCACTTGTTTTCCATCCCTTCATTACTGTCTTCTCTAACTTCAGCCAGAGCCACCTGCTCATCTCTCTAGGGCAACTGAGGCTACAAGATCATGAAGGTTGCAGCCACAGGTGGGTGGCAGCCACAGAATACTGGGTCTTCAAACTCTCGCCACTCTTCCTAATGCCCCCTACACATCCTGATAGAGAAGCTGAGCTTTCAGGCTATGTGTGTGAAAAGAGAAAATTTTTGTTGGTTCTACGTTTTAAGCTCAGAATCAATGTAGTGTTACTACTGCAGCTCTGTTCCTGTGGGGTCTGAGACAGAATGGGCAGGGTACAGAACAGGGCGATGTATCTGACTATCTAAAAGTGAAAGGTGGAAGCAAACATCCGTGAAGGACATGGATAATAAACCGACTAAATAAAAGTAGAATTACTTTCAACATTCTTCAGTATAACTCAATTTTAAGAGTCCTAGGAGATGCCCACTAAGGATTGTTGGTTCAGCCTCTTAAACAGAGTAGTAATTTTTGAGTTTATGATGCCTGTCACCCAAAAGATCAGTTATCTTTCCGAGAAGGAGAATAAACAGGTGCCCTTCTTAAAATTTCACAAGATAAGGGGAAGACAAAAGGGTGGTCACGCTTCTTTTGATAGCATTATCTTTTAACTAAACACATAAAAGCGTTCCTCTCACAATAGTTGTTCTTGGAAATTCACACCAAAAATGTAAATTCATGAAGAGGATCTATCTTTAATACTTTTGGACAAAATCAGACTGCTCAGAGGCTGGGATTGCAAGGCACTTTTTCCCCCCAACAGTCATTATTCACTGATTTCTCCAAAAATGCTTTTATCATCCAGCCTCTACTTGAAACCAAAGGAGTTGTCTACTCTGTCTCTATAAAACGGGAGCTATACATGCACTCAAGAATTAAAGGGGGACATTCTGGTAAACTACCATTCATACAGGTTTTCAATGATCAGTTCATCCGAGTTCACAATTAAACCATTTTTTCCCTAATAGGAAAACACATTAAAAGATGCCCAGCTCCTCTGCCAAACAGTTCTCTAAACTGAGGACAGAATGTTGTAAATTCATCGCTGTAAGCCACTTACGTTGCCCAGTCACCTCCTGCCTCCAAGCTCTCTGGCCTGGACTTTGGCCTCAGTAGCATTTATTTGTGACCACTGTTGAAGACGGGAGTCTGACCTCTGTGGGCTACTGGTCTGACATTCTTATGTTTACGTTATTAGATGCAACATGCCATACTCAGACAGAGCAGGCTGCGTCCCAGTGGAGCAGGAGCAACATTAATGCTGGAATGCTGTAATACAGCTGCTCCACATCAGCAAAAAGCCTCTCCGAGATGAAAGACGGCAGACTCGCAAACCAGGTTTGGTCGTGTTGACAGAGTTACACTGATTGTCTGAGAAATTAACACGCAACTTAAATAAAGCCCTCCAACTTATGTTCTGTAGAAAGCCTGATTAATATTTTATGGTTTATTACCATTCTTTTGGTAAATTATTCAAAAGCACAGCTCGGCAAAGCACACGGGCAGTCCAGAGTGTCAGGTCAATTAGTTGTTTAAGCGTTACGTAGAATTTCAAGTATTTGTTTCCAATTCAGAGTATAAATGTTATGATTGGGGAACAAGAGAAGGTGAGGTAGGTCAGATATATTCCTTTTTTAAAAATCCACTTAAACACCCCAAGTGTTAGATTTCTCCCTGTCACTGCAGTTCCTGTAGCAGCAGTAGTTCTGAGGCAAAACCCTGTGCTGCTGCGTGCTAGCTGAGAAAAATTGAGACATGTAGCTGAGGATTTAATTTCTGCACACCTTTGTCATCATTAGGTGAGCAAACTGACTAGCTACAGAAGCAACTACTCTATCAGGGATCATTTAACAATCTCTCCCAAAATTTGTGGGCAGCTTGAAATTTCAGAGAGTAAGAAAACAGTCATTTGCGGATGCGTCCCAGCTCCCTGCCACTGCGAGACGGTTCTCTATTGTACATTTCCAGCTGATCCCTCCAGACCACTGAAGCTTTTAAAGTCCTATATATAAAGAACAATGCCTCCCTTCGAAGGCTGCTTACAGCACAGCAGAGCTCATCCGGAAAGACAGCCAGCCCAAGTACTCCTCTTCTTCACTGAGTGTACCTTCTCCTGCACATCTCTCCCTCTCTGGAAACAGATCTACTTCTGAGCTGTATGTACACATCATTCAGGTATGTAAACACCCTCAACACGCTTTGCTCTTCATTACTCCAGTTTCACCGTAACCCTCCGTGCTACAGTTTAGGGGCATGAGATGTTTCAGCATTTCACGGGCAAGAAGATCTGTAATTACTCAGTTTTCCTTCCTGACTCTGTGGTAGCCCCCTCAGTTTTCCTTTGTGACTCCTTTGGCAACACAGGCACACCTACCACACTGCGCTGAAAAATTAATAAATAATCCTGAAGCAATAGAAGGGAATGACAGGGTTAAGATCCTCAGCATCATCCTTCAAAGCTACGATTAGGCTCCAACCCATTCTTCCAGGCACTATTTAATGTTCTCTTGTGCAATGTGTGCCTTTGTGATTGTCTTCTCCCGGAAGGAGGCAACTTAGCTGTAGATTTGAAGAAGCCTGTCAATGCACGTTAGATGCATCAAATTCTGATGGTTTAAAATGGCTAGTCATCCTCACACTATCACAGTCCTCTCAGCTGAGCCTAGGGACCCTCCTTTTAGGCTTACTGTCTGCAACCACATAGTGAAGCAGCAGCAGCATGTGGGTTATCCGTCTGTACCAAAGTGTAAGATCTTTGATGTCAAACTCAGCACCAGCAGTGGTCATGGCGGCAGTTGCCACCACTGGCTGTTGCAGTTTTGAGATGGACGGACTTTGTCCCTCTCTGAAATGGCTCGCTCCATCTGCCACCTCTCCGTCCAACAGTCAAGCAGTGGCAAGACAGCATTATCTATGAGGTACACAGAGTGACTTTATGATCCGGTGTTTATGCTTTCCCCAAAGGCAGGCCCTGAAGAGATGTTTGGTTAGTTACAGAAATGTCACTGAAATATGGAGCCTCCCAGGCAATCGCTGATTAGCTCAGGGGACTAGACAAAAAGAAAACAAGTGTTCTTATGAGAACCTGCATATTTTTCCTTTACTGCTTTCACAACAGTACGACAAGCCACACATCCTTTGGCAGACTGCTTTCTGCTTCGCCCCACAGTGAAGGACGTACATTAGTATCTGCTCCTCCGGTATCACTTTTCAAATTGTGGGAAGCTCTTGGTGAGAGTACCGTAGCTCAGCTCCGCTTCTCTGCTGGAGATAAATTTATATATTAAGAGATAGTGGAAACCTCCAGGAAGAAGTTAAATTTCAATCTCTTCTGATTTCCCTTACAGAAACGGATATGTCTGATCGCTCTGATCCGGTGGGTTGTGGGTTTCCTTTTTTCCATTGCCTGGGTCTGCAGGAAATTTAAGTCCTTTCAAATCATGTAATAATACTGTTTAGTACTTCAAAGGACTATGTATTCTGCTTTTTGGCACATACAAGGGAACCAACCTTCCCAATATGCCAGCTGGGCAGCTTGGCTGCTGTTAGATAACTATTCTTCACATCTCCTACCTCCCTGCCTTTCAGCACCGGTGACAGCTTCATAAGTGAAACTCCTCATAAGCCACAGGGGAACACAAAACATCCCACATGTATGCAGAGGTAGAGAACCAACAGGTACAAACCCGAGCCTTTGCCATGCTGCATAACACAGCTACTGCATCATGCACCGCTGTTACTGGACTGGGCCAAGCTGCAGCGTGTTACACCGCTACAGAAACCACCCGGTGCCAGAAAGACAGCGTTGTCTGCAAACAACCGCTGCAGAGGATCGTTTCACCGATCCCAGAATTTCTCTAACTTCCCACAAAGGACGCAGCTTTCACAACGAACCTTCACGTTAACATTTTCCATTCGTTCTAATTTCTCTACCCTATTAAAAAAATAGATGTTGAGTTTTTTAGGAGACCTATGCAGTTTTCCTTGACAATGACTCACTGCAGCTCCACAGGGATCCACATCTTTCCCCACAGAGTCACAGCATACTTCACACGTAATTGAAAAGCAAGATATCTTGTGAGTAAATAGGGACAGCAGAAGGAGATGATTATTCTGGAAAAAGAAGTCTTGGATTTAGTCTTACGTCGTCTAATTCTGGATGCTTAGCTTTGCAACTCTAAAATCATTTTTCATGGAAAATTGACATTAAATCAAAGATTGCATATGTACAGATTTTCTTGGGAAACTGTAGGAAAGCATGATGGCAGGAGAGAAATGTAAATTAAAGGGATGAAAACTAAGCTGTAATTTTAAAACAGTCTACCAAAAATTTTGAGGGCACTGATGCAAAGGAGCTCAGCTCCAAATATTCATATGGTTTTCATTTCACACACAAAAAAAAACAGATTACAGTCCTGCAAAAGCCAAAACCACAATATCCACCAACACAGTGTTTGGGGCATTTCTCAATGTCCTTAAAGGGAGATGGTCATCCTGAGTCCCACCAAACTTCATGTGCCAAGACCAGATACTGCTCAGCTCTTTCACTGGTTCCCCAGGCTCCCCAACTATCTTCAGGCTTTACTGTCATTTTTCTCCCTACCTTTAAGAGGCTCACACAAATGAAAAAGCAATGGCTTTTGAGTCATAAACACAATGACTGTACAGGTCAAAGAGAAAGGATAATCATATTTCAAGTGTTACAAACTGGAAGAGGAAAAGACTTGTGAGGGGAGGTACTTCTTAGTAATAATCTCTTGGTCAGTTTGTGCGTTACTTTTAGCATGAGGTGAGAGTGTGCAGGTAGAATTGTATAACAAATGTTCTTGCAGGGAGGAACTCCAGACCACTTTGCTTCCATGCAACAGAAAAAAAAACCTTAAGAGCAGCCAGCAGTGCTTCCAGTTTCATACCAGAGTGTATGTGGGGAAATGCAGATACCACATAGGTACCCTTTTGGTGGTCTCTCTGCCAGTGTGCCCCATCAGCAGCAGCAGCACATCACTGGCAAAGCACTCCACAGATTCTTGCGCTCAAGCTTCTTACTCTTTAAATTCCTCCTGGAGCACTTGCCAGCGTGTTCTCTGTACTACCAGCATGTTACACACTGCTTTGAGACATCTGTAAGGACTCTCCCTGACAGGCAGGCTAAGCAGTTTGGGTTTTAGCTTCAGGCTACTGCTAACTGTCCCTCCAAGTTCAGGGGCTGTGAGCAACACACCTGCATCTGTTATTATGCCTTATCACGTAGATGTCACTTGAAGCATACACGATAGTTGAGAAAAAGTAAATGCAAACCTTTCTCCAGAGTTACAAAGCATGCATGCAAAGTTCTGGTTGAGAGGTAAGTTCGTGTATCACAAAGGGAGTAGTGGAGTCTTCGCCTTTGTGGAAAGGTGTCAATTTTAAGGAACAATTGAAAGAAATCACATTTTATATATGTATATGACAATACAGAAATGTAGTATATCTATATTACGTGCTGTTATATATCAGATGCGGGAAGCCCTAAGAGGGAGGAATCCCAGCACAGAGTCCTGTGTGGGAGAGACACTAAAGGAACAGTTGAGAGACAAGATTGGCAAAACCAACATGTGGACTTGTGGGCAGAAAGATGTGTGGGCAGAGTTGTTTACAGCCTTGAAGGCAAGGACAAGGAATATGAATTTGATGTGGATTTTCAATAAAATACATTGAGATTTTTTACAATTACTTGGCTAGCAGTTCTGCCCTCTAATATCTTCTAGACTGCTTCCTTTAGTATTTTCCGAGTCCTTTAGCTTGAAAAAGTCAGGGCAAGGGACTGAAGCAAGGGAGGCGGTACTGTGACGGGAAGCCAAATGCCGTAATCTACTTGTTCATGTTCTTCAGAGACACATCTTATGCCCAAGCAGCACAAAAGCTGAGACACTATTTTTTACAGCCTGCAGCACAGAAAGGCCCATTTTATCTACTAGCTCGTCCACTCACCTTTTAAAAGCAAATCTTCCCCCGGTGTGGGCATCTCCAGCCCACTGAACGTAGTCGAGACACACCCCATTTGCATGACCAACACTCACATCCACGTCCTTTATGTGTCTTTACCATCTCTCTGTAGAATAAGGTGGGCAAATGCCCATATGCGAGGGGTTCTCAGGAAGGAAATCTTAGGGATGAAGTTACAAGCCAAGTAAATTGTGCTGAGACACCAAATCTGGGTTGTAAATCATCAATAGCATGTTTTTTGCCAACACAGCACTGAGCATATTTTTGCTTGTCTGTGCCAATCAGCTACACAAAGCTTGCAATCAAACCTTCCACTTGGTCTAGAAGTGGGTTTTGCTCTGTACCGTCTCACTGCCATGTTTTCCTCTCTGAAGGAAAGCAGCAGAAAATGGATGACAGTTACTTCTTTATAGAAACTCATTTAGTAAGAGCAGCTACCTCTCCTAACCTCACATTATTTGGACCTACTCTCTTGCTGGGCCTGGCTTTAATCACAGATTTACAATAACCTAACCAAGTCCCTTCCAAAATATCTACCCACTCTTGGCCATTCAAAGCATTATTCTAGCACACTCCTGTAGTGTCTCTCAAAATATACTCCTACTTTGCTCATAGCTGGGCAAAGGCACCTGCCACACCGAGTCAACAGAGCCCATTTCACCCCAGCACAGCGCGCTCGGCCGTGGCCAGGCACAGGGCACAGGGCTGTTTCCATTGTGGGCTGCTGGCCTAACACAGGGCAGCAGGACCAGGGGCACTGCTTCAGGTGCAGTGCACAGGGTTAGCAGCAAAGAGACACATCCTCAGAATTTGCAAAGTGAAAATCCCAGTGCCCAGAAGGAACCTGCGAGCCACTCGGAAAGGCAGGACAACAGCCACCCATGTCTCGTTTCAGGCTTTCCTCAGAGAAACCTGCTGCAGGAGCATGGCGAGGAGGGGAGGAACAGCAGTGAAACTTCTCCTGTGACTTTAACTATGTCTGCCCCGTCTTTCTCCGTGATTTCTGCTAAGGAAAAGGGTGTTTAGCCCATACCCAGGGCTAAACTACAGCAGCTTCTCCGTCGCCCAATGACCCCTCCCCAGCCAAGAAGGGGGATTAGGTAAAGGGGAGGAGACCCGCGCGTTGGAGTGGAAACAGATTTGACGAAGCAGCCATGCTAACACCAACATAAAGCACACCCTGACACTCGCCCCAGCACACGCACAGGGGCCCCGACAAACAGGAAAGCAGCGCTCAGAAGGGAGAGTAGGAGAAGACCAAGCAGGAGGTTCTTCTCCTTAGCAAACTTCCCCTTTATACTGGTCGTGACGTTTATGGGCTGGGATCGACCCGCACCAGCCCAGATCAGCTGCCCTGGCTGGCTCTGCCCCGCAGACCACGGCAGGCCCAGGCGTCTGTCCAGCCACGCCAGGGCAGGGTTGTTTCGGCTCTGACGGGCAGCGAAGGGGCCAGTCAGGAGGCTCAGCGAGGCAGAGGAGTTCAATGGTGTGGGGCGGAGGTGCCCCATCCCCTCCCGCCACCCCTGTCCCCCAAGGGATGGGGTGTAGGGAGCACCCACCCGCTTTGCCAGGGCTCCCTACAAACCAGGCTGTGCTCTTACTGGTTCCGCAGGGAGCCGGCCCCGCCACCCCGCCGCCCTGCGCAGTGCCCGTGGGTGCAGGAGCCTTTGCACCGGGGAGGGGAGGGACAGCACGGCATAAGCTCGATGCTCCTGGGGAGGCAGGAGGAACACGAAAGCTGCGCCACAAGGCAGTGCCATGAAGAGATCAGCATGGCTTGGTCTCGGGCGCGTCATGGCGGACGTTAGGTTGGTCGCAGTGCCCTTCTGAGAGTAGCACCCTGCGTGTCCCAGACGGCGTGTTCCAGCAAGGACGTTCCCTGGCGGGTCTCTTGTGCCTGCCTGGGCTGGCCGCACCGCTCCATTCCCCTGTGGGCTGGCTTCCAGCTTTTGGCTGCCGGAGGGGTTTGCCCAGGGCCGATCTCAAGGGCAGGAAGGTGGTGTCTGCAGAAGAGGCTCCCTGCCCTGTGTTTCACCGGGGAGGGATGAGTTAGACTCCAAAAAGATGTATTTCACTGTCAGGCCAAGCCACACCAGAAAGTTTCAGTGTTTGTGTGTGGAGACTTCAGAACTTTCTGTTGCACAAAACACACACAATAGCAAGTCTTTACCATTAACCAAGGTTTTTTCTTGTTTGCTTGTTCATTTGTTTTTTAACTCTGCAGGTATTTTCCATGGGTGGGGAATCCCATTCTCAGGCTCCGAGTAACACAAGGGCCTTCATTTCCCAGGGGACTCTGTCCTGCAGCCAGCCCTAGCTGTGTCGCGTCACCCTGGCACCCTTCTAGGCAGCCTTGGGATGCTCCAAACGGCTTTTTAGCTTTGTTATACAGGGTACGTGGGTACCCTGCTCTAACTGCTGGTACTACAGAATTGAACATCTCATGACATTTCTTCCATAGATTTGCCATTCTCTGTAAAAGAGGAGAATGAAAAGTACCCCCTGTACCACGGAATCAGCTTTCGATGGAGTTGGCATTCGCTACGTACAATGTAAGGCAGGCTGGTCCCCATCCCGAGGTGGCTGTCTTGTTTACTTCTCTCTGGAGATGACAGGCAATGATTTACTAACACCTGTACAACTGCAGTGTCAAATCCCGGCTCTTGAAAAACAAGGCTCAGCTCTGTGATACATGGAAAGACAGTACATATGTCATATATCTACATAATCTGCCTGGGACCAGCCCTTTATCAGCTCAGGTATCAGGATCTTTCATCAATGCAAACTGCTAATGGCTGAGTTTTAAATTCAGGTCGCTCTCCATTGCATGAAGTTAAGCTGTGGCGATCTTCCTTTATTTTCACTGGGGACTCATCTGGTAAATCCTGAATCTTTTTCTGTCAGGGAAATTCATGAGTAACAGAAAAGACCTCTTCAGTTAAATATTCTTTAAAGCAAGAAACGGAATCAGCTGTAAAAAATTCACAAGTACTGACCTGCAGATAGTAGAATAGTGATTTATTAACGTGGTATTTGGCATCTGGAAAATTCATGTGAGTTGTAACAGTCCTCAGTATAACTGGAAGGTAAGCAATGTAATATCTACTTATTGGAACAAGTTCTTGGTCAGTCAAGTGCTGTTACAAAAGGGTAATAGGATGATGCATGCAGCATCCCACTACAAAATTCCTTAAATTTCTGTAGGAGTAACAGCCAAGGCATCCTGATTATGTTAAACTCTGTGTCTCCTACTCTGCCTGTTCCTCCGAGCGGTAGCTGTAGGGACTTAACATTCATAGTCAGCTTTTTTCAGTAATGCCCTTGGAGTGAAAAATGATCTTTGGCAAGAATGTGAAAAGACAAACACAAACCATTGGCACTTATTATAGCTTTTCTTATAGTTACGCAGTTCTATAGTAAGCAGTTTCACTGCTGTTCCTACAATCTGTTCCAAGAATCTCAGGAATTTGCAAAGTAGGCCATTGGGTTTTTTCCTACAGTCAGGAATCTGAGGAATCAATTCTTATTCCCCGTGTACCTAATAATCCTTGATCTTCTCAATTAACAACAGGAACAATAGCTGATGTTACAATATTTATGATGACCCAAGATTTTTTTCAACCCCTTCCCTATGCTGTTTGTTTGCCTTTTAACCCATCTCCCACCAATTATTATGTAAGTTGGGACTCAGGTTTGGTATCATCTAAATTTAAAAGAATGGTGGAAATATCAAGGATAATTATGTCTCTGCCTGTCTTGGGCTAGGCAGGAGAAACCCAAGGGAGAGGCAGGAAGAACTGCACTGTTCCACATTCTCTTTGTCAGCAAATGGCTCGAAGCCAGCCAGCCTCTGGACCCGACACAGAGCCTGGGTCAGCTTGGGCTGTCGCTGAGGGGAAGAGGTAATACTTAGGGCTACAGAATATATAGATCCATGACAAATCAGACTTATTCTATTTATTCTGTAGCTCTTGGAAAACACGTGTTCTAATTTCTCATTTTACTGAGAATTTCGGTGTATCTGGCAGATAAGATTTTCGTGTCCCCTTTTTCCTCCATTTTTATATGCACATCTAGTATTTGGAGGTCTCTTGCAAAGTAAAATCCATATTTATCCTGCAGATCTCCACAGTAGTAACCTGAATTTTGAATTGTCTTACTTAGTTTTCTTTCAGTGATGTTTCTTTCAGCTTTCTCATTATTCTGAGGACACCTGGACAAGGAAAGGCTGTGCTGGAACTGGCAGATCTTGCTGGGTGTCTGAAACTCTTCCCGAGAGTTGGTGCTCCCTGTCAGTCCTCAGAACCTTCCAGTTTTCCTGCCTTGCAAACTCTGATTTTATCTCAGAAATCTGCATTGAATAGTTTCTGAGGGCTTCATGACTTTAGAATATAATTCACTTAGCCATCAATGCATTTCTGTGCCACACTCAAAATAAGCCCCCCTCTCCAGATTTTGCTATGGTTTGTGCAGTTATTCATTACTATAGATCAGTTCTTTGTTTATTCTCTTCAGAAGCAATTATGTGTATCATATTGAATTGCCCTCTATCTTATCTGAATGCTCCTTCCAAGTGGAATGAAATACTGCTTCTCATTTGATTACGTTTTTCTTCTCCTAGATGGCTAGTTTATATGTCAGCAGTTACTTTTCTCTATGCCACTGGGATAATCACTCGCTCCTCTTTCAGTAAAATGCCCACCTTAATAATTCCTTCCTTAAAGTGTTGGCATAGTACCAGTTTGTGCTCTAAATCCCTGCTTTCTTCTGAGCATCCTTGTAAAATTTCAGTTTATGCTAATAAAATCTCTCTATGTAAGTTCCAGTGTGAAATTCTGTTAATTTTGAAATTACGAAAGGAGCACGCTTCACTACATAAGTTTCATACCCATCGATACCTCTTTCATGTAGTATTGATCTGTTTATCACTCTACTCAAGAAATCCATATTTCCTCCCTTATTTATATTCTACAGAAAAGCTATGTCCCTGTGGTTTCAGCATCATATGTACAACTTCAGTTGGTGGTAAATGGAGAAGTTTCTTCAATGCGAGCAAATCCATAATTCTTGCAGGCTTGCAAACAACCAAACTGGAACCAGTTCTTACTAATTCCTTTCCAAACTTGAAATAGTTTCTTCCACAGCAGAAGAGATCTCAGGGAGTATCCACCTGGCTGTTCTGGAGGACCCTCAAGTCTGTATTCCTGGAAGACGCCTTTGCTGAAACACACCTGGCGGGGCAGATCCTTCACGTTTGCCCTTTGCCAGTCTGTTAAGTAAATCTTCCACCTATCTTCACAATATCAACAAAGCTCCTAATAAGGCATGCGATGCCTCCGTTCTATGCAAGGCTGTGAAGAACTGGTTTATTCAATGTGCTTATGAACATGTAGTTCATAAGGTGGGTCAGGTAAGTGCAGCTTACCCTTTCAGTAGCCTATATGGAAGGACAAATATATATTCTTACCAGAAAATTAGAAGTGTTTCAGCACTGCCATCGCAGGTTTACATGCCATGTGAGGTTGTCACTCGCTAAAATTAAAGACTGCCCCTCCACAGACAAATCTGTTTCAACATTACTTTTGTGAGGGGGTTGTTATTTTTATTTTCACAAGTGAGAGTTTTTGAGCACCAGGGGGTTTAGCTGCTGCTCAACTACGCAGAAGCCTCTAAAGGTACTTTGGCTCCTTGGATTCCGTGGGCAGAGAGACCGTCTCTGAATGGAGATGATTCAAAGTAGTTTCTATGATGCTGACCTTGTGGTGGGAACCAGCTCAGTTACAAAGACATCAAGGCCAGCTGCAGCACAGTCAGGGAAGAAAGTGGGAAGATGTGCTACACTAATGAATCAGAGGAAAAGATTTCAAGAGCAATCACCCCCTCTTACCTGCAGCTCTCTACTGGTTTTCCTTCACAGCATGCAGAGAGCAGCCCTAAGAGAGGAGATGCTGCTCCAGACAGCCCCTGACACAGTTTTAGATCAAATCTTTATCTGCAACACCAGTCTATGTCCCATCTTATGATCAGAAATGCATTTCAACACAAACAGAGTTTTAACTATTTTTAATAGCCCCAAACTCACAGGTGTTATTGCCATTTTGGTTTTCTTGGCTGGATAAGCCTCTACTACACAGCCAAGTTGCTACCCAAGATGTAGCATTTCCAAGCCAGACTGAAGATGTAATTAATACCAACATGGACTGGAGCATAGATGGTTCTGAATGAGGTACAAGCTTGTACTCAGTAGCATCCAAGTGAAGTGGAGCTTCTCGTGTAGACACGCAATCTCACAACTCAGACTCAAGGAGTCAGAGAGAATTTTAAAATATATTTCACTTTACCTTTGTTTTCTTTCCTCTGGCACGATGAAATAAAATAGCTACAGGCAGGTAGCCACACCTTTTGGATGATGATTATAACTCAATGTTCTGATAGAATGCCAAGTTTTTGGTTCCATAAGCCCCAGGATATACAGAACGGTCTTTGGGAACTAGCTCTTACTCTGTAATTCCATGGAGAATCTGATGCGAATATAATTTTCTGCTGTGTTTGCAGCCTATTCAAAGTGGCCTTGTTCTAATGCAAAAGAATAAAAAAGTGAAGTCTCAAGCAAAAGGGAAATTTACTTGTCTATTTTCAGCACACATACCCTCAGATGAGTGGAAACCCAAACACAGCTAATGATGAGCAGTAAATCATTTTCATTCTTTCAGTACTAGCTGGTAACTTTAACATTTTAGTGTGATTTTTATAGTGATGGCATCCTCTTAAAATAAAAGAATAGCTTAATTAAGAAAGTAAATGTGTCCATAAATATAAGCATAAAAAATTAAATGGCCCCATATTTCTCTGTGAGTAGGAAGTAAGGAGAAAAAATGTACAGCAAGAGGTTGATCTGTACCATTTTGAGAAGTTGCTACAAGGTGGAGGAAGAGGGAAGGGGACAGACTCTCTGGGACTGCGTTTCTATCAAATCCATTGGATAAATAAATGCTAGTAAAAGAGTTTGTTGAACCAGATCCCCGTCTCGGTGGGGCTTTCATCTTTAATGGAAATAAATTAACTCATCTGATGTGAGAGGAATGGTTGATGAGGGTGGAAAGAATGCAAAGACTTTTCAAGTAATCAGGGTTTAAGCTTACAGGAAACAGATGTCAACTTGCTTGAGGTCACTTCACCTCTGTGTGACAGGAGTTCGTTGTGCAGGAGTCACAATCTGAGCTGTAGACAGTGAATGCTGTGAAGGGATGGAGGGATCCTCCGCTAACCAGAACCCCAAGAACAATCCAAGGGATAAACCTGTACCTCTGTGTCAGCAAGCGAGAGGAGGTGGTTTGCATATAACTAGGCATCTAAAGGATTTGTGTGAGATCAGTTAGGGCTTGGAATTGGAAATAAAACATAAATGAAAGTAAACCTGCGCCATACATTTATCATAACAGACCTGGAGATGAGCTCTGAAAAGGTCTTCTAACAACAGCGAGTTTGGCTACAGACATGACCTGTCTGTTGGGGAGAATAGAGAGAGGGGCTCTGAGAAGAAATCCAGGGAAGCAAATAGACGGGGCGGTTCCAGAGGTGGTGGGAAGATAACCTGACAACACAGGGAACGAAGCTTTCCAGCACTAGCTGGGTAGTCTTCCTTACACTCACAAAGAAACATAAATTTACTAGCAAAACACAAAGTGAGAAAACATGAGCTTGCGCATCCAAGCCAGGCCACAGCCGAGTCCAGAATCAGGAGTCTGGGTCCAAACTCAGGTCCAGAGATAATGCTTCTCATTCCTGTTAACCTTCCAAAAATAATTCCCAATTATTTCAAGACTATCCCATTTAGAGTTGGTGCCAAAAAAGGCTGCAGCTAGAAAGCCTTGGAGGTCTTTGTTTTTCAGGTATCGACAGTGTAGATACAAGACAAGAGATGACACAGCATGCTTCCTTGTCTCAGAGGTGGGCTGCTGCTCGTGAGCCATATTCAGTCTGGGCCTTGGATACATTAAGTGCACAGGTGAGAAAGTCCCTTTGCTGATCCGAAAGCTCTCAGATGCACTGTGACATTCCTTTGTTCCAGTACACACATACCTCTGGTCTCTGGTGCACTTTGCTGCCTCCATACAGCTATGGCAGCAAGTTGCAGAACAGTACCCTCCTGCAAAGGGTTCACACGCCGCTGCTCGCCTGTGTGTGTCCACCAGAGACAAAGACGCAAGTGTTTCAAGGCTTTGAGAAGGACAGAAGAAGGACGGGCATGCCCAGATGTGTCACCAGGAAAGCCCCAGGCTTTCCCTGCCACTGAAGCAGAGAACAGGCTTTTTGAGCATCTGCCTCCCTGCTATACTCCTGCGATGTAGGGAGGACTTCCCATTTCCTCCGAAGAGCAGAGGGGCAACTGGGAGGTTCCTGTCCCACAGTGTCAAGACAGCACCTACGACTCCTGTAAGAAAGAGTACTGATGTCTTCGGGGTCCTCTCTGCCACCTTGGGTCGAGAAGGTGCCTAATGTCTTCTGAGTTCCGTGGTGAGATAGTGGCATGGGGAACATTTAAGCAAATACCTCCTGGTTCCCTACAACTATTCTGGCTGCTCCTCCAGCTGCTCCCAAGGAAGCCAGCTTAAATCTCGGCTTGGTGTGTATCATTTCACTGAACGTGCCTGCCCAGCTCTCCCCCGGGTTGTTCTGTTTGGCCCTTGGGGTGGCAGGGCCCCACATCCAGTCTCCTCCAGCCTCTGCACCGATCTGGAGAGATCACCTGTCTGTAAGAGCGTGAAAGAATTTTGTTCTCCAAGATCTGCTCAGGTTCTGGCCTCTGTGGGAGGCTGATATAGGACTAAATAATACCAGCCTGATGATAGATTTCAATTTAGAAATTGGGCACTGACCTGTCAGAGCACTGAGGTGTGAAAGTTCAGCAGAAATTTATCAGTCCTTTCTTGCATTTGTCTGCAGATATGGCCTCTCCCGTCTCCTCAGAGAAAGTGAGCTGATCTGCCACAGTCTGTAATTATTATGGGAGGAAGAGCAGACAGCTTTCTGAAACCTCAAAAAGTTAAGGGAATAATTTAAATCACCAACAGATTCAGTTACGCTCTGGCATCTGAAGCTGAAAACACAAAAACTCTCTGTAATGTGCAATTATTATCCTCCCCTGACGGTGCTGTTAAACTGTGCACAATGGCAAGAAAAGCAAAGATCCCAAACCTACCAACTGCTGTGATAAGAGAGTGAACAGGATGGCGGTGGGATGGTGACATTTTAATGATAGCTTAGAAATACAGAAGTGTCTGAAGTGGAGATAGTCATCTATTCATTCTCTTTCTGTGGGAACAGCAGTCCTGATGGAAGCATGAGGTGAAATTCACCCACTAGCCCTTCAGTTTTGTAGACTTGGATTTAAGAAACTATTTTAAAACAGAAATAATTTTTATCTGGAAATAATGTAGTGAGTTTTAGTTTCGCTTCTACAAAAATCTGTCTATAACCAGTGACACAAATACACTGCACATGGCCCTGCTTTCTTCTGGTGTTCCACCCCAGGTTCACACAATCTGAGCCGTACGTAGTGACTCATAAACCTCCAAAATAATGTCTTCCTAAATCTTTAAGATTTTCCAGCAGATCCCATGATGCAAGGTTAGAAATCCTGTCAGGCTGACACCAAGCTGTTGCAATAGGCTGTTCAATACAAAATTGTGGCTATCTGGCTAAATTAGTTACTATCGTTTTACAGCTGAAGTGGATGGAACTGTGAAGTTAGATCAAGGTGGAGAGGGGAGAGAGCCCGGGTGTGGGAGAGGAAAGCTCAGGGTGGAGAGAGAGCTCACAGCTAGGCTAAGGAAGTTCTGTTAAAAAGGTGACGGTTTGGTCAGCACAGCCTCAAGGCTGCCTTTAGGAATCATCAAAAAACAGCTTTCCCCACTTCCAGACGGGCTGTAGGCTGCTGAGTGGTTTGAAAAAACTTTTTAAAAACACATCCTGTATTCAGGCAAACTGTGGTTTTGAGAAAGTAGTGGAAGAAGAAACGGTGGAGAAGAGGGTATTTCACAGAGTGCCAAAGGAAGGGAATTAAATATATATGTAAGGAGTTTGGGAAGGATCTGCAGCATGAAGCCTCTTTATGAAACGTCCCATTTGCCTCACACCCGGTCACACCACCAGACTGCCTGGTTTAGCTCAGGAAACACAGAGTTTTGTAATGTCTGGTTGCTTGATAGTTGCATAAAAATAGTGAAACTGAGATAACGGTAGCCAGTCTGCAGTTACTAGAAGGCACCAGATGACTGGCACCGAGTCTGCACAGAGGTAACATCCATGTGGTCAGGCCCAAAAGGGCTGGCTTTCACCTGTGAGAAGACATCACCCTTTGGATGACCACGCTTGTCCTTGCCCATGCTGAAGGGCCAATAAACACCAGTGATACAGCCGGGGCGAGAGGTCAGGACAAGACGCACATTTCATTTCCAGCCTCAAATCATTCTCTCCTCTTTCAAACACTCCCACAGTCTCTCGCTAAAACTAATAATGCTAATAATACATTGAAGCTTTAATAAATTTATCATACGGGATTTAAACAAAGTGCTTCTTTCCCCCCGCTGAAAAGGTTGGAGGAAGAGTAATCATGGGTTTAAACATTCATCTTTTGTTCCCCTCTGCCTAGATTAGATATATTACAGCTTCTTTATAGCATATGAATAACAGGCACCTTCCTATGCCAGAGAGAATGTAAACAAAATACATTTCTGCCTTCAGCAGCTGAGCACAAAATAACCAAAACTGTGCTGGGATCCTGTGCAGTCCACAATTATTCGGTTTATCGTGGAGGTTTAGCAGACTCAGCCTAAGATCAGCACTTCTAGCAGCTCTCAAGTGTTTTATTAACCCTGGTTTGCTCTGGTACACTGTTGAAACTATGCCAGTTATCAGATGTAAGTAACTACACTCCTGTAATTGGGTTTGTATTTGTATTTCACCATCTCACTGGAAAAGACCCTTAAAGACATGGCCGCAGTGACCTGCTTGAGGGAGCAGCAGAAGCAAGCTGCTCCGCAGGGAAGGTGAGCTGGAGCCAGGGCTGCTGGCGGGGCAGTGCCCTCACCGGCAGGGGTACGGGGCTGGTGACACTGTGCAGGGTCAGCTGACAGCCCAGTGGCTGCCAGACAAGTCGTCAGGGATGGAACAGATCAAAGGCAACGCCGGGTTCAGATCAGCGGGTCTGGCTCATGAAGGTGCATGGCCAGGGTACACGGACACAGCACAGCCCAGGTGGGGACCGAGGCGGGGCCTGAGCCTAAGTGGATGCCTCCAGTGAGGCTCCTCCAGCTCCCTCTCGCAGCAGCCTCACCCCATGTCACAGCCGCACTTACGTGGCCATGGGCTTGGGCAGCCACAACCCTCGCCAAGGGCCAAAGGCTGTCCAGGGCCCCAGCAGCTGAAGCCCAAGGGGGATGACAGAGCGGGCTTGCCTATCTACGAGGGTGCATGTATGTTTAACAGAAAGTATGGTTTAAAATTTTGTGCTCAGAGGTGGAAATTGTTTCTTCTGAACTCCTCATTCACATTAAATTGGATTTATCAGTTAAGCTTGCATTGGCACATTTACAGTCACAGTCAATCCCCAGGTAATCCACTTTGATAGGAACTTTTGTTTATTTAGAGAAAAAACGGGTGGTGGTAGCTCTTCCTTTTAGCCGGATATTTATGAGTCACACGTGAGATAATTGATAATCCAGACAGTGATAGCTGGAAATAATGGCATTGCAGGACTTCCAGCTTCACTAATTTTAATTCTTGCCCGGCTCCACATTTGCACAATCAGTCACCTGTTCTCTCCGGCACGCGGTTCCATTCCTCCAGCAGCACAGGACAGGCGGCAGTTTCGCAGGACACACGGCGGTTCTAAGTGCTGGGTCACGCGAGGAGACTTGGCTGCAGCCTCGCCCTCTGCTCCTGTGGAAATTCAGCCCTAACGCCCACGACTTCTGCGAGCACCAGCTGAGATGTTCAGCTGGTTGGCAAACGGCACACACTGTCCAACACACCCCGTCTGCTCGCAGCAAGCAGAGATGGGCTGGGTGCATGGCACAGTCCCTGGGCTGCCAGCTGCACCAGCTGAAGTCAAAGAAGAAATGCTCATGATCCTTGTTTAAGTTTCTCTGCCAGATCACTTTGGATCACAATATGTAATGAGTAACTAATTCTGAGAACAGATTGTTATACTCCTCATAGTTACAAGTTTGCTCATGACTTTTAAAAAAGTTAAAATAAAGTATTTCACTAGGAATCTGGATTGACAGTCAGAAAGTAAAATATTTTCTTTTTTATTAAAACTTGGAGGGAGTTAATTTAAGGGGGGGTGTCATTCTTTGCAACTGAATATTGGGACCTATGCTTGCTCTGATTAGTTCTGATGGTTTTTATTTCTCTGTTTTTAATGCCTTGGGCATGTTTCTCTTTTGTTCTTCACAGTGTGACTGATGGAATTGAAAGCAAATAACATGGAAGTAAATATTTCACGTGTCATAGAACCAGAACCTGAAATGCACTTTAAGTTCAGAAATTTATGAACCTTGTCTAGTAAAACTCAGCGCTCGTCAAAAAAAATCTGAAATATCAACACAATTTTGAAAGACAAATCTTTTAATAATACAAGTTACATTAAAAAGAAATAAACCTTACCAGAGCAGAAACATTACGTGCACTAGGAATGTCCGAAAACATGAAAAGGCTGCTGTAATGTTGTTTTCAATTAAACATCAGAACCTGACGGAGATAACCCACCCACGCCGCGTCCTCCGCCCGCGGCGCGGCCCCTTTTCCGAGGGGCTCCTGCCACCTCCCGCCCGCCGCGGGAAACGCAGCTCCGGGACGGCTCTGGGTGGCGGGCGGCGGCAGGGGGCTGGCAGGAACGGCCCCCGTCTCCCCCACTCTCCCACGCCGGGTACCCTGCGGACAGGCTTTCCCCAGCCCGGCGGCCTCACGGAGGAGCGTGGCGGAGTCTCGCCGTTCGGCGCCCCGGAGCCGCTCTGCCCCGCGCGGGGAGCTGCGGCCCGGCGACCCCCCGTGCGGCGGGGGACGGGCAGGACGCGGCCTGTCTGCGGGCGCGAAGGCTGCGCGAGTCCCGGGGAGAACGGCAGTAATCGCAGATGATGCTCCTGGCTCGAAGCTTTGCAGACCGGCTGCTCCTCCCCTGCTTCCCACCGTGAACCAGCGGCGTAGCCCGGAGGAAGCTGTTCCGGAGGAAGCTGTCCCGAAGGCAGAGCCCCCTGGGTGTACGAGGCCGCCCCTAGCCACGTCCCTTCTCTTTGGCACTGGAGACAGAGCACGGCGGGCAGAAGCAGCCCCCTGCGTTTGTTCGGCAGGATGACGAAGCTTACTTCCAGAGATCTTGCTCTAAGCAAGCTCTCCTGCGGCGCGTTACCTGTCCCAGAAACGCGTCAGCTGACACGGGAAGCACCTGTAAGATCTGTTAACATTTTTTAGTTCAGGAAACCATTGCCCCAGTGAATTCTGTTTTCAGGAAAGAAGGCAACATCGGTGCAGTTTAGACTCACACTACCAAAACAAACGGTGTTTGCCTGCAGCATCTGGGGTTCACGCTAACGATGTTTTGTGATCTAGTCAATGGCGATGCAGCCCGATACCCTCCACACACGTTCGAACTCGTGTGAGCAGCCTTTCCATAGCTGTCCTTAACACGACACCCGCTCGCCTTCGACCAGCTTTAACTGGAGATCATTGTGATAGACAGAAAATAGTTCCCAAGGTGGCTCTTCCTCTCCTTGAGAGGAGATGTGAGGAAATTTGAGATAGCTTATCCCAAACTGACTTGTGTAAATATGTTTAGGGAGAGGTTTGTAAATATCGAAGACAGGAAACGTTTTTCCTAACCCAATACTGAGAATTAATTTAGTGATTCAGAGCTGACCTACTTGTGGGTGTATGCCATCATCTGCCTTTAAAAGAGCTCAAGTTCGAATATGCTTCTTGGTTATGACTTTTAAGATCTTTCTTTTTTTAAACCTTTCCAGTATCTTACAAATTTTTGTAACCTATCCCAGAGCCCAGTCAGTCCCTGATCACACTCCTGCTCTCCATCGCTTCTCTCAGTCCACAACAGTACACCCGAACGGTGATCCCAAATTCCTGTGCTCCTGTAGCGAATCTTTCGAGAGACACTATATTTATGTTTTGTACAGCTGCTCTCTCGTCCTGCTTTATTGCACACTATTTGATTCCTGCCTGGTCTTCCCTGATACTCTTTTCTGATACGTGGTTTTGTGTTTGTTTATTATGTATGTTCATTTCCAGAGACCTTACTGAGTTCCTTTTTACCATCCACAAGGAGGGAGCAGCGACAGAAGGAAATTAGCAACCCGTTTTGTAGGTGAAACGCAGTAGTTTATGATTTAACCACAGGCTCTTCAACAGTATGATGTAGCAGCAAGAATTCAGTTTGTATTACCCAAGGTAAGTTTATGTAGATGACTGAGTCATATTTTAAGTGGTTAAGGGCTTTGACTCCAAAAGCTCTGTGTACCAGAAGCACTGCCTTCAGCCCTATTTTTAACTTGGTATTTTTTTCTCTCGGAGCAAAAGAGATTATGCATCCACCGTGCATCCTTTTTGCACTTCCGTGTGTGCTGATGGCAAGCATGAAAGTTTCACTCTGCATCTGATGACTCATAAAGTTGTTTCCTTGACTGGTCAGCCTTTGGCTTGAGGTGCTCAAGAACCAAGCCAAACAGTCACTTCCTGGTTTTACAGCCAGGTTTTTTCCCGGTCTCCGACATGCTGGTGTTTCAATTGTTGCAAGAGTTCTCCCCTGAGTGGTTTTGATCTTCCACATGAGCACTGCCACCAAATAAGTCCAGGGGTTGAGTCCCCTTCTTTCTTTACAGAGCCTACCCTTCTCAGGCAGGGGGTTGTGAGCACAGTTGCAAGCTGTTAGTTTTGGAAAACAGTGAAGGTCAAAGAGGGAAAGTCTCTTTCCCCGTTTTCTCTTTCATGCTATTTTTTACTTTCTTGCTTTGTGGTATATTGTACTGTACCACCGACAAGCTGGACTTTTCTGTTAGGTGGAAAGAGAAAAACAAGCAAAAAAAGCAGCCATAAGTAATACCTCGTTTTCCAACAAAGGATTACATTTCAGTGAATTGGAAATCACGAGTCAGAAACCTCACAGGTTGTGCAAATCCTACTGTAAGTCCATTTGCACCTTTGGCAAAAGAGACCTTTGAAAACTCTTCCCTAAAGGACTTATCTCTTAGAAAGGGGAATAAAAGAGGGAGGCAGCAAAAAAGAAATAGGAAGAGGCAATATGAGTTCTCAGAGTTACTCTTTATTAAACTTCATGTTGAAACCAAACTGAAAATTGGCAAAGCTTCCAGCAAAATTTAGCAAAGAAACAGCTTGCAGTAATCTAGCAAGCAGGGTTACTATGGCAATAGCAGTACCCTTTGAAGTTCAGTAGATATAATTTTCCATGATTCACTGTATATTTTTAGATATTTTTCTTTTTGTTCCCTCATGCTAATTGTCTTTCTGAAGGAAGGACTGAACGGTTAGGTCATGCCCTCAGATGAGACAGAGAGGTGTCAATTGGTGCTTAGGAGGAGCCTTTGTGTTGCAGCCTCAAACGATCAACCCTCCCAAGGAAATGGGGTCTTGGCTCCTACCCCATTCCTCTTGTCTTGAGCCTTTAAGACCACTGTTCCTTGCTTCTTGAAATCCTTCCACCCCTTGCTCACCTTAATTTCCTTCTCTAATGCTTCTCCCCACTAGTTCACAGTTTCAACCATACGAATAATTTTTCCTTCTTTTTCCGCTATTACCCAACACAATTCTTTTCCATAAAACAACCTCTTTTCTTTCTGTCTTGGTTTCAACTCAGGGACTCAAAAATCTAGCTCCCGTCTCTTCACCCTCTCTTTGGCTTCTCTGTGGCTTGCTCATAACCTGAGCTGATGAAAACTTAAATGTTCTTCATTGTCAGTCACACCGATTCAGTCACTTTCTAGCCATTTAGATATACAATCATGATTTTATATAGGCACCGTGATTTTTATATGGCTCTGCCATGCAAGCTGTCATGTCCACCTTCATAATATCTCTAAGATCTGGCCTCCTATTCTTTAACCAAATGTCAAAACTTGTCATATGAGTTCTTCTCTATGACTCCACAGCAACTGGAGTCTTTGCTCCTGGGCCACCCATGCTCAGAGTCATTCAAAATGCTGATGACTTCATGATCTTCACTTTACCATTGTCTCCAACTTCTGTTATGTTACTCCACAACTTGTAGTGGTATCTCAGTGCTTCATTACATTGCCCTTGATTCATGACAGATGTAAAAAGTAAACACTATCTCCTGTAGCTCCCTTTTTGCAAGTCACCTCCGCCACCTTAGAGGAAACAGTTGCATCTAAGTACGTTTAGGCAACTAGAACCCTACACAGAATGACCGGCAGTCACCAGAACATGCTCATGCTGTTATTACTTGACCTTTCTTCCTCTTCACCTCAAACCGTCTGTTGATTGCATTCCTTTCCGCATTGTCACTCTGTACGGTCCATAGGGCTCCAGGCCTGTCTGCCTGCCATACTGCTGTATATAAACAGCGCCAAAGAAACAAGGCTCTGGGAAGCTTCTGGGAACTTCGGGAGGAAGGCATAAATGGAAGGAGTGGCAAAAATGCTTAAAAGAGCAATTCTTTAAGTCAGTCAAAGCTGGGGAGGCTTACAAGGATCTGGGGGGGACTTGATAAAGGACCAGAACTTGGTTACCCACCATTCTCAACTCCTACAAATTTCAGTCTTAGCTGCTAATATCAGCACACATAAATAAAAATAACCACACAAAAACCAATACCTTCCTAGAAATTAAAAGTTTAAAACATATAGAAAAATAATTTTGTTAAAGCATAATATATTAGTATACTCCAACTTCCTGCTGCAAGACACAGAAGGTGGCTGTGTCTTTGCTTATGTATATGCATGAGCATTTAAAAGGGCCACAGTGCTCCATCTCCAGCCACAGCTGATCAGTAGCTGGGGCGGTGCTGCAGGGTTATGTAATGCGAGCATGTGACTTTGTAAGACATCATTTTCCTTTCCAGCATCTATGGGCTTGCCTTTTTCTGTATTTAGAGAGTAAAGTATTTCAAACAAAGACTCACTTTATGATTTTCTTTACACCACATAGGACATACTCGATGCAATCACAGTATAAAATATAACAATACTAATTTTCTCCTATCACAGAGGATAGCAGACTAAAGAAGTCCTCATCTGTTCTGAGGCACAGCCCTGTGCTCCTGAAATTACACTTTACTTCTCTCTGAACGCCACGAGCCATGGCAATATGGGCATAAGGAAAAGCCAAAAGAAAAGCTTCCCAGTTCTGAGTGACTCTCTGTGCATGAGGAAGAAGGAAATGCCCCATCCTTCAGAGTTACCCAATTTTAGACAGGTAGTTAATGCAAAACCCACAGAACTGGGGTTTCTATCAGAAGAATCAGCAGCACTGGGGCTCCATGAGCAATTCGCGTTGCAGCAGGCTCAGCTCTTCAAGCTCTGCTGTGCTCCAGGAGGGCAACTCTCTTTCAGCCCACGGCATGGCTGCCCTTCTGCAAGGCACGGGGAGAACACTGCTGAGAACACAGCATTGCCCTTGCAAAAAATGTGCCCAGGAGTAAAACAGTAACTGACCTGTGTCTATTACAGCCGTTCATGATTCTCAACATCTGTTCAGTTTTGGAGGGGTTTAGAACAATCCCTGTAGAGATCTGCTGATGTTATTTTTTAACAGTCTCTTTCACGCACACAAAGTGCATCCCTCTTTCAGTCTGCCGAATTGACATCTGACACCCTGCCAGCCGAGACATTCCAGACTTCCATTTCCCACTGCGCTTTGTGGTTTTCTGGCATGACCCAATGTCCTTTTTCCTCTGTAAGGTGACTTGGACTGCTGCCTTCTGACTGTGAATTATTTTTCCAGGTTTCTCTGTAACCATGCTCAATTTTTTCTACAGCTGAAGTAATTAATCCCTTTTCAGTAAACATTGCTTTGTAATTAAATGCCAATATTGTCATTTCAGAATGTCTCCTGTTCCTACAGTTGCGCACAGCTCTTTCTGCTACATGAAGCTAGGACTTTTTAGGCAGAAAATCCCTATTTAATCCCCATGTTTTCCAAGCAAAAAAGTTCCAGAAAGAAAAGCCAATATGAGCTGTTATAAAAGGAGCGTGAGCTGTTCTGCCTGTTCCGGATGCCTTGCCAAACGCGGTCTGTCGTATGGAGCATTGCAGCTTCGACCCGCACTCCCTGCACCGTCCAGCAGATGATGCTCATGTGTCACAGTCGAGTCTCTCGTCAATCTCGGAGGGAAGATGACCAGCTAACAGGTGTCGGTTTGGCACATTCTAGGCATTTTTTAAAATTTTTCAATTGCCCTCTTTAATTCTTCTGTTTTCTAATACGTGTATTTCTGAGTCTCAGAACGTGTTGTTTTTTCTGAAGCAGTTTTATTACTAAAGGTCGACCCTTTCAAGTACCTACCCAGCAATATCATGTAAGCCTCTGATGTTCCAGTGAGTTTGACATGTAAGTTTGACCATCTTCAGAAGTCCCTTGGCTATATTTACCAGGTATTTACTCATATTTTGTGACATACCATATTTGATTTTGTGCTGTGTCAAGCATTTATTCATATTTCCAGTTTGCAGTAAATATGTGAAGCCAAATCCTTGCACTAAAAAGACAAAAGCTATAAGCGGGGGGGGGGGAACGACTATACCGTTCCTATACATAAAGAAAAAGGCAGAATGGATTTTCCACGAATCTTCCAGCAGCCTCGGCTTTCTAATCTCTTTCTCTAGTGTAAACAGACCTTAACTATGGACTATGAAAGGAAGCTTTAGAATCACTTCTACTTGGCAAAGGGTTCTGATTCTCTTACTCAGGGAGGCTTGCTCCTAATTTCACAAGAAGCCTCCACAGAGGCCTTTGGAATAACTTGGAACATGAGCATGCTACTAGTCACATCTAAGATTTCTCAAACAGAGCGTCAGTGCCTGCATGGCATTTATAGATGTTGTTTACATTTGGCTGATCGATGAAAGTAAAGCAGGGAATAAAGAGCAGGTTTTCCAAGGTGGATGCAGAAAAAACTTGAATCTTCCCTGCTCGCCTTGGTCTCGACCTTGTTCTCTGGAGTGGTGGCATGGTAGCAGCCCTCTCCAGAAGAGAGGCAGCTCGTGACTCTTTCTCCTGCGCTGGCAGACCAGCACTTGTGGTCCTTCCAGCCATAGGGTCCTGCGGCAGCTGTTACCTGCTTGCTGAATTGCTGCACCACTGGAAGGGGACAAGCCAAGAGGAACAAATCCCAACTTTGGAAGAGAAAAGGAAAAGTACAAAAGAGGATGCTGAGCTGCCTTTCTTTGCCCTTTCTTTCTTTCTCTTTTTTTTTTTTTTTTTTTTAACTCTGCTCCCTGGGAAAGGTATGGGCCCCTGAGGAGATGGAGAAAGAACCTTCTTGCTTCCTGCAAGTGAGCAGGTCAGATGCCTGTCCTTTCCAGACTGTGAGGCTGCAGATCATTAGACCATTTGGCGTTTCTTATACTTTTTTCCCCCAGGAGGGCTGAGTGATATGAGAAAGCTGAAGCTTCTCATGTCACTCTGCAGCAGGGTGAAGGACAGGCCAAACCAATTACTGATACTTGTACTGCAAGAGCTGTCAGCATAGAGGAGGTCTAAGAATAAGCTGCTCAGAATAAGAATAACCAGACAAGGTAGGCAGGATTCAAGGTGTAGGTCTTAGGGCTTGTGTGCCTTAAGCTCACAACTGGGGAAAAAGTTCCAGAACTTACAGGAAAATCAGCACAAAACACTTCAGCAGCAGCATCTTTAGTTGAGTAAGCCATACAGGCATAGCTGCGAGGTTAGTTGTCGTGTAGTCATCACAGCAAAGAAAAACAGGAAATCAGCAGGTGGGCAAATTGTTTGCACAGAGGACACCCAGGAGCCACCGATCCTTTCCCGATTCCCTGGCATCAGTCACCAGTAAACACACCTTTCTCACCGTGTGCGAGGAGCAGAGGAGAGGATTAGACAGGGAAAGAGAAAGCACACCACTTCAGCTGACAGCACAGACCTTCGAGGGAGGTTGCCTCTGGCAATGGAACCAGGGAGGGAAACATTGTAGAACTGGATGTGTTTTGGTTCATTTTGAACTTTGCTACACCCTGGAGAGGGGCAGGCTTCAAGTAACTGACAGGAATTTTAACATAGAAGTACAGCTGGATGATGGGAAAGAAGCTGCTGGTCACTGTAGCTTAACTTTACAGAATTCATCAAGAATGACTTTGCTTCCTGCGATGAGTAGGCACAGAAGGTACAGGAGAGGCCCAGGAGACATCTGATTGCTACTGTGGGGACTGCTTTTAATTCCTTGGAGACCTTTGGGTTGTGAGGCTGAGTTTTATGGGTCATTGTATTTAGGTAATTTCAACAATAGTTTGAAGTATTGTAAGGGAAGCTGGGTTTAGAGTAAGTTGATAATCAAGAAGAAACATTGAAGTCAGCCTGTACAAAGCTTTGGTCAGACCAGTATGTGTAGCTTTGCATTGTGCTTCATTGTATACATCAAGATGGTTATTTTTTAGTTTAGTAGAACAGATTTGCCTTAAAACGATTTAGCTTTAGGGTATATAAACACCAATGTGTGGGCTGAATGCTTGGGTTTGGAGAAACCTTTGTGCATAATAAAGATACAGGCAAAGAAGGTCGATAGCTGGAAATTAAATGCATTTCCAAACAATTGACAGGAGTGCAGATGTCCAAGAGACGTCATCTGGAATGGCCGTAATGAGAAAGAAGTTTCTCTCAAGGTATTGGTTACTTCTGTAAGAGAAACTGCCATTTTACTGTGAGAAAGGTTTACAGTAAACATCAACTTCATTCAATATTAAGCACTCAGCATTCTGAAGGAACCCCAGGTTGTCATTTTAAGTGGTGCACTGTAGAGTACACACACTAATTTCCATCACTCCTTTGTATGCGATCTCCGCACGACTAAATTGCTTAGGAAATGGTATAGCCAACAATCTGAGACTGCATGATTCACATGCGAGATTTCAGGGGAACTGGAGCACACTGAGTAAGGAATTAAACACTTGAATGTGAAGGTGTGGGATCTCGAGAAGAACTGTAAATGTTCTAAACAGCTTAATGCAAGGAAATATTATGTACAGAGTTAGAAAGTACCACACAGAAGAAATCTGATCAAGCTTTCTCTTCCTGTGGAGAAGCAAATTAAAACCATTGTAGTGTTTTTCAGGGGTGGGGGCAGAATTGCAAAGAAATAGGGCATGATGACCATTTCTGTCCAATTACGTGGGGTATTTAGAAGAAAGTGGAATACAGTTTGTACTTCAATATTTTTGCTTCAGTGAGTAACAAGAAAAGAAAGTTATCCATAAATTATAATGAATGGAATGTGTGTTAATTTCATCCTATGATTTCAATTAGAGATCTGAATATCGGGAAAATATTTTTATTCAAATAGTGAAGCTCTTTGTTTGCAGACAAAGGAGCTGCCACAAATGAAAAGACAAACGTACCTTCTTTTGCCTCTTGACTTAAATACATGTAACTTACCAAAGATAGCAGGTGTGTAGGAAATTTTTTGAAGGTGAACTATTTTTTGAGTAATAAAACTAACTTGAAGCCATCTTTCATAGCACCAGTCTCAAGAATGACAGAGAAGGTGGTTGCCAATGTAGATTTCCTCAAGAAATGGGCTCTTCATTTTTCTAAACATCTGTTGAGAACGATGCTGCCCTCTGATCACCGATTCTTGTCAGAAACATACATGTAGTGAATGCCTTGGACAGTGTTATGAAGATCTGGGGTTCTATCAAAGTTAGGTTTAACAGGGAAGGGAAAGAGGAGTCTGCTATTTCACAGCACTGTTTGAAATAAAAAATCGTGAAGAAACCATCCCTCAAGAAATGAGACTTTATGGCTGTGTTCTGGTGAGTGGGCAGGGTAGTGTAAAGGGGTGATTTACTGCAGACACTTCTCTTGTGTCATTATTCAAAATAATGTGACTTATCACACATTCAGACTGGTAGCTTATTTCAGATGACACAGTTAACTGCTAAATTGGGAACTGTGGGAGTGAAAAAGGCTATCTTGAAGAGCTGGAGTGTTCAGGCAACACCGATCATTGGCCTGTGATCAGATTTAGAGACAGGGGAATTTTGCAGCCATATAAGGCAGTGGAAGTAACCACCTAAGCACATCCAGAAGGTTTATATAAGCCTTATGAAGAGACCTAACACGGAGTTTGCAGGAAGCTCTGTATGAGGATGCTGGCTGCCAGACGTTTCTTCCGTTGGCAGTGCTGCCTCAGGCTGTCCCTGCCTGTGCCTGGTTTCTGCCAGATGCCAGGACAACAGGCTGTGGAAATGCGCAACAAACAGGAACTCATCCAGGTGGTGAACTGCATTCTGTTTTGTCCTTGGACTATTTTCCAGACCAATCCATTTCCTAATGTAGGTTACCACATGACAGTCTAAATCCTCTTCCTGAAACACTTAAGAACATGTTTGAGGGACAAGAAACAATTGCCAAAGGTTAGAGGCCACTGCCTAGGCCAGCACTGCTTGCCTTTGGCCAGCCATATTCACAGGTTTATGCAGTAAGGGAATAACCACCTCTCTGTTTATGTAGTTACCATCTACAAATTGGGGGGGGTTGTCTGGGCTTCTGAATGGTGCAAGAACAACAGTACTGTTAACCTTCCTCACCTGCATGTGCTCACTGACCTTCATCTTTGGATGAATATAACTGTTATGATAGTCAGTTGTATCCCATTGGTATGTGAAAGGAATAATATTTCCAGAATATTTGTAAGGAAAAGGGTCAAAGAGAAAGGGGAAAGCCCATACTGGAAAGGTGTTGCTTTCTTCTTTGGTAGTCGGATAAGAATTAGTTGTTAGGCAAACTGTTCTAAAGCAATTGTTGTTTGGCTGTTTGCTTACTTGCTTGTTTCTCCTGAGTGGAGAGAATAAATATGAGCACCCTCTTCCATGGAGTCTTCAGCTGAGTTTTGTAACACTTCTAAGGCTGCCATCTATTATTAATGAGTTATGCCATGAGAATCTTCTTGATGCTAACACCAGAAAAGCATTTCAGTACACCCATGGGGCTTCAAGGGATATGTCCTTGTGGGGAATCTTTCACCTGCAGTGAAGGCAACTGTATGACATGACACCAGGGGGTCTACAACTTTTCCTTCTTCCCTTCTCCATTTTTGGGGAGTGTATTCCTTTCCTCTCACAAAACCTCCACCTTCTCCTGCCTCCTTCCTAGGGTCCCACAGATAAGGCTGCTCTGTCCTGTTTCAACACTTTTCCAGGGAAAAGGAGTAAATCCACCTGCTGCTGCTGGGTAGAAGCACAGTCCACTCCTCAGCCTCTGCTTCCCTTCAGCTGGAGCAGGGAAGGCATGTAGCAGTACTGCCCCAGTAAGGAAGAACCATTGGCAGAGACAGAGCAGAGCACGGCTCGTCTGGATTACACAGGGCAAGGCAAAATAAATGCCTGGTTTATAATACTGTTGTGTCTTGGCACTCAATCACTTTGACCCCATTGGCAACATGTAGATTTAGAAGGGCAATTCTCTCATACTGCTGATAAATTACTCACTGTGGTGATCATTACTAGTCAAATAAAAGAAATGCCTTTGTCTAGGCTATGCTTAGGGTGAACATTCCCTTCTCCTGAGAGCCAGTGGTCCATTCATTCCTTCAGGAGCAGTAAAATGGGATTTGAGTAATCTGTCCTTCGAAACATGTCAAGAAGCTGTTAAGAAAGCACAAAATATGTTTAGCCGGCAGTACCAGCTGGATGTGAGCCCATCCAGGATGCTCTTCTCAGCTGACAGCTGCTACCAGAGCCACAGGAGGGTTAGACTCTAACTCTCCCATGACTCGTTCTGCTTGTCATAATCTCCTTTGATTTGCTCTGTAAGAGGGAGAAGGAGAAATATACAACACAGGGATGAAGCAGCCACCAGCAGGGTAGAGAGCTGGGGCGGATGGTAGCAGGTATTTAGCATGAGGTGCACACCATGCTAGACATGCTATCAGGGAAAAGAGAGGAAGGAAGTTCTTGTTATGCCATAAATTGCATCCTGCACTAAAATGACTTCCTTGTCATCCCCTCTGTTGGTCCTCTTCCTCTCTGAGGAAAGCTATTCCTTTTTATTTTTTCATTCTCTCCCCGTCTATTGTGGCAATCAGCCTCGTGATGGGCACATGGGTGCACCTGGGCTCCAACATCTCATCAGGAGGGAGGTGAGTGGTGTTATCTGAAAACTGATTCAAAGGTGTCAGCACGCAAGTCCAGCACTTGCTGCAACAGGGGGAAGCCCTTGGTGCCTGTCACAAGAGATGGAGTCTGGAAAGCGGGGCATTCCAACACAGGGCAACAGAGGCTGGACCATCCTCCAGGAGAAGCATCGCTATGTGTCCCATCTGTACTGTGGCACCTCAATTCCTCCCATTGCAGGTAGGTATAGCAGAGTGAAAGACCTTCGGTGTTGGAGAGTTAGAAGGTTTTTTTAAACATCCAGATCTTTACATCTTCTTTCTGGAAGTCAGCATCAGATTTTACAGGGCTAACAAAAAACATGCTTTACAAAACTCTAAATTCACCCTTCAAGACAGAACAGTAATTGAAAAGCCTGCTATTTTGCTGTCAGCAAAATCAGTGCCGACCTTCAAAGGAACGAGCAGTAGCCTTGCTGTTGTTAGGTGACGATCTAAGGCAAGGCAAGCCAAGCTTTCGAGAGAGAGGTACGAGCTTTTGCTGGGCCGATTAACGCAGCTGGTCTGTGCACAAGCTTTCGGACTCGCGAACCTCCAGGGCAGGACAAGGTCAGACACGGTCTAGGATAGCCAAAAGCGTGTCTTTTCCCCCCGTTACACGGTGCAGACTGCCGGACGCTATTGCCTCCACTCATCGCCCTGCCCGAGGACTGCCGGGGCGGGAGCTCTGCCCTGCCCGAGACAGGGATCGGCCCGGGACCGGACCGGACCGGACCCGCCCCCTCATCGCCCGGTGCCACCGGAGTGGATCGGGGCAGGGCGCTCCCACCGCCGCCGCGATGAACGGCTGGTGCTCAATCCCACGGCGCCGGCTTCCAGCGCCCTCTCCTCCCGGGAAGGCAGCGGGGAGCCCCGCCCGGGTGGGGGCTTTCAGTCCCTCCCGCCCGCAGCGCCCGCGGACACCCTCACCTCCCGGAGACCGCCCTGCCGCCGGCGCTGCCGGCGCTGCCGGGCCTCCGAGCGCCGCCGTCCCCCTCCCCTTCCCCTTCCCCTCTCCCGCCCGCCCCCGGGCCCTCCTCCCGTCACTGATTCGGCGTCGGAGGCGCTGGTGCCGGAGTCCTACTCCCCAGCCCCGGCCCTCACCACCGCCGCCGCGGCTGCCGACCTGTCAGTGTGCCGGCAGCGCCGCGGACCCGCGCACGACCCCGCGCGCGGACCCGCGCACAGTCTCGTGCGCGGACCCGCGCCGCCAACCGCCGCCGCCAACCGCCAACGGCGGCCAACCGCAACAAACGGCCGCCGCCAACGGCCGCCAGCGGTCGGCAGCAGGTACCGTGCCGGGGGAGTCGCGGCTATCGCGGGGGGCCGGCCGATAGGCACCCGAAGGGCCCGAGGTTCAGACCGGAATGCCGCGGCCGGACAGGGCCGTTGGGAGCGGGGCCGAGGGCGGGCCCGTCTCCGCTGGCCTGCGGGAGGCCGTCGGTGCGGAGCCGTGCCCGGGTGGCGGCGGCGGAGGGGCCGTCGAGGCTTCCACGGCGCCGGCCGCGATTCCTGCCAAAGCGGGTGCTCGGGACCGGCTGCGGGTCCGAGCCCGCGGCCTTCCCGGTTCCCACGGAGAGGCTGGGCGATAGCGGGAAGTGCCCGGGTTACCTTCCCTCGCCCTTTTTATTTCCAGCAGAGTTTATGTGGGCGAGGGGGTGGAATTTTGGCCCCGGTGAGCGCGAAGCCGACGTTGGGGACCCTCCCAGGGGCCGGCCATGGGAAGGGCATCCTGGAAAACCCCCGCAGGGCAGTGTCTCGGGCGGGAAGTACCGTTACCCTTGCATGGATCTCTGCTCGAGTTTCCGCGGGAGTCTGAGTGCCGAAGGTTTCCCCAAAAGCAGCATGTGCGACTGACTCTATCAAGTACAATTTTCTGTCAGGTAATCGATCTTAATCCTTCTCTGTCTACTTGGCAATCCCACAGTCATCTCCTCAGCCTGCTCCCTAAAAGCTCCCAGGGAAGCAGGTCAGCATCTCCTGAGGATGTTTCTGTCAGATGCGCAGTGAGCTTCTACACTGCCGGATGGCTGGAAGGCAGCGTTGTGACCCTTCAGTTCATGCACATTCTGAATGAGCTGTGCTTCAATTATTCATTCTGATGCTATTGCAACCTTCTGCAGTTTCTCTTCTCCGGGGACATGATGTGTAACAAGACTTTGAAATACTTTGCCAATGAGGCTGTAATCCTGTCTAAGCGTATGGCAGCTGTTTGCTTGTCTGGCCATTCTGAAGGGTAAATGTATAGCAGTAAAAGGTATGTCAAGGAAGAATGAGGATCCCAGAAGGGCAGCAATACCCTTGACATTCCTTCTGTTCCCCTCTGAAAAGCCATAATTCAGAGTACTGAATGGTCAGTGGCTGTACAAATGAGTTCCATATTTTCTGTCTGTAAGAATCATGGAATCATTTAGGTTGGAAAAGACCCTTAAGATCATCCAGTCCAACCGTTAACCCAGCACTGCCGAGTCCACCACAGAGAGGTCATGTCTTTAAAGTACATTCTGTCTCCATAATGGAGAACCTATGGCTTTGACACGGAGCTGATTTAAGTCTGATAATCTGTCAGTGTGGTAGACACCTCCTGTTTCATAGATGAAGAACTACAGCTTACTGACTAGTCCGCAGAGGCAAGGAGCTTTGTCCTGTCCTGGAAGACACATTAAGGCTTGGCAATGGGATAGTTCATCATACAATATTTGTAAGAATGACTCCGATTTTCACCCAGTAGAGATTAAAAGCTTCAGCTCTTACTTCCTGATTGACACCCAGAAATTTAGTTTAGATCCCATTGCCCAGCAGATCCAAGATGAAGTGAAGTCAGGACTTCATTTCTCCTTCCATCTTCCCCTTACCTTTTCCTATGGCCCTGTCCCAGAGGAGGAAATTTGCCTGATGCTCAAATGACATAAGCCGGTAACACAGGACTGGGTGCTGCTGGCTCTCTTGCCGACCCCTTGTCTCTCTGAGTGCTCGCTTGTCCCTGCAAAGCCTCTCTCTAGTTGCCTACGTAATCCAGACCGGTTAGAGAACAAAGGAGGAACTTCTGCTGCATCTAATCACAGGTCTGAGGTTTCCAGCAGAGACAACACAGCCAGGATCAGGAGACAATCACAGAGAAGCAGTAAGTGGCCACTACAGAGGTTAATATTTGATTAATAGGGCCCCACTGGGAAACACTACAAATTTGTGAAGTCCTGTTTTCTCCGTCTTCACCCTCCAGCTGGTTAACTGGTCCCATGCCTGTTTTCTGCTGCGCCAGGGCCCCAGCCACAGTGCTAGGAAAACCATCCGTATGGGGTTGAGGAGTCTGGGGTGTCCATGGTGGTGGTTACTGGAATGAGAGCCAGAGCCGGAGGAGAGGGTCAAGCCTCTGTTGCCAGGAGGAGTACCAGCTCATCCTCACTCCCTTGTACACAAAGCTCACTGCATGTTACGTGCCTGCTTGTGACCACCACACACCCAACGGTGGGCGTTTGGGCTCGTAGGGGAAGAACCTGCAGTCCTTTTGTCAAGGGCAGATGCCTCAGTGCATCCCTTCCAGTGTGTGCTCCTGGTGAAACTGCAGTGAATGTAATAAACTGTGACATTTCTAATATGACCCTAAGCCTATGAAGAGAGCTGGTCACATCTTTCCCATTCACTGTTTCAGTATTCCAGCAAGTTCTCACAGAATTGGATTTTGTTCATATTAAAAGATACTTGTGGCATAAGTGCAAGAGATTTTATTTGGGTTTTTTTAAGTAAAAGTTCAGATTCTTGACAATAGTTACACATTAATTTAAATATTTGCTTTGGCGAGGCACAGGGCACAGCAGGTGAAGGAGGCTCTAAACTGGGTAAACATGATTTTCTGAAAGGAAGATCTTCTTTAAATAATATCAGAAGGTTGAGAGCTCATAATCTGTGTGCTTTTAGTCTGTACCAGTCCTTCAGAGAGGCCACAAGCTGCTTAAGACTGATATGATAGCGGTGTCTGTGTGTCCTGGATCTGCCTTTGTTCCCTGTTTTCTTAGGTGACCTGGATGGTAACATGGAGTGGGTTTATCACATTTGCCAGGAACATAAAATGGTGAGACTTGCAGTATGCTGGAGGAAAACATTAGAATTCAAAATTATTCCAACAAATTGGGAGAACTGCTAGGAAAAGAACTGGATGAGATTCAGTAAGGATAAACGCAGGATGCTACAACAAGGCAGGAATAATCACCTGCATAAGCACAAGCGAGAAGTAAATGACTAGACTGCAGCTCTGCAGAAAAGAATCTGAGCATTACGATAGCTCACAAGCTGAACATGAGTCAATGTCATGCTGTTGCAAATGAAGGCAAACATCTTGATAGGCTGTATAAAAGACATATAGCCTGGGAGACGCGCAAAGCAATCCTGCTGCTCTGTGCAGCATTGCTGAAGCCTCAGCTTGGAATCTCTGCGAAGGTTTGGTTATTACACTTTGAGACAGGTGCGATTCAATCGGAGAGAGTCCAGGGAAGGGCAGCAGGACTCATCACAGCTCAGAAAAACATGACCTGCAAGATCATTAGAAATAACTCACATTATTTAGCCCAAAACGAAGCTGGCAGGGGAATATTACAGTCTTCAGATACAAAATAGAGGAGGAAATGGTCTTTTCTTTGGGCTCATGGTGCATGGAGCTGAAAGCAAGAGGTAGCAGAAAGATTATTTTAGACTGCAGGAATAATTTTCTAGGACCTAGAATAATAAAAAACATTGAATATTTGGTCTGGGGAGATTGTGAAGACTCCAAAATTTTGAGAACAAGTTAGACAATTATCTGTGAAGAATGAAATTAGGCTAGTGATCCTGTCATGGGAAAACACCTAGGGCTATCTGACAACGTAAGTTCTCTTCTAGACCATTCTGTCATTTTAAGAAGGCAACATGCTCATTTCATGTAAATGAAGTAAAAGCTGTCTGCTGTCCCTGTTCTGATGTTTGTCGCATACCCAAGGGTAGCACAGCAGCCAGAACACAGTGCAGCCTTTTCTGAAAAAAGTCTGAAAGAAAAGTAAGAGCCTACTAGAAGATGGGTAAAAGTGGTTTCCCTTATTGGAAAAGACACGGGGAATGGGACATTCTGATTTCCCTGGAGCAGATGCTTTACTGAGTCTACAAATGCTGAAACCAATGATATGGAAGAAGCAAAATAAGTGAGGATTAGCAGTTAAAAAAGTGTTCTGAACTTCTAGTGTTTTACTCCTTGAATGAATGACCACAGTCCAAACATGCTTTTTTAGAGATAAAATGAAATAAAATAATGGAATTCAGAATAGGAATAAAATAAAGCATAGTTCTACAACTGATGTTTTTAGGCATTTCTTCAGGGAGAGAAAAATCTAGGTCCTGTAGTATTTGTGGTTTAACATATATATTGTTTAACATAAATGGAACAGAGGGTCCCCTGTGCATGGGGAAAAACTGCTGGATGTCTGTGAGGAGACAGGTGGAAAGTAGTAAGAGAGCGATGATCATCTCTTTTGGATGCTGCCGTGGGGAGCTGCACATAAAATCCTGAATCGAACATGTTTTGAGTCCAACCAAAGAATTTTTGAATCCTCTAAAGGGAGAAGGATTTTTCTGTCTCCCCAGGCCCTCGAACAAAAAGAAAAGCTATTAGAGAAGTTAAAGCCATACTGGGAGGAGTGGAAGTGGTTTTTATACCAACCTGGCAATAGGGAATTTTTTCTATGAAAATAGGTACTCTCTGGGACTGAAAGGCTGCAGAGCAGCTGCTGGAAAGAACCTGTGTTGAACGAACAAGACAAGGAGAAAATGAAGAACTAGGCTGCGCTTTTTAGAAGGCTGTTCTCAGGGCGCTGTTGCTTAGTGAACTGTAGCGTATTAGCATGATACTCTGCTGTCATTTAAACACTCTTTCACTGGAATTATCCATAAATTGATGGAAATCCTCACACTTTGATTTACCCTGGAACATGTGAGCACAAACTGTGACTCTGTGTAAAGGTCTAATGGCTTTTCCCCCCGCCCCCATCTTCCATTGTTGCTTGAACACTTTGGGAAAAATAATGATTTGCTTATAAAGCTGGTCACGTGTTGCCCCAGAGATTTCAAAGCCGATTCACTTCCCTTCTACCCAAGGACTGACCAGTGCTTCACATTAGCTTGCATTCCTTCGCCTGAGTTTATTTCATTGCCCATTCTCCCCTCCTTCCCTTTGCTTTCGTTACTTCTCATATGAGTACACGAAACCCGGTCTTTCTTTGGGAGACAGAAAGGGGATCCAAGAGAAGGCTTACTGCAGCCCGATGCTAAAGGTCGTTCTAGAAGGAGAAAAAGCAAAGGAAAGCGAATGTAAAAAATCTGCTTTTTACGAGTAGGAGGAGGCAACAAGGTGGAGGGGTTGTTCTTGAGGAAACTTGAGAGACAGCTGGGCAGAAAACTACAGAACAGGCTGGAGGGCATTCTGCAGTGGGTAATCTGTTGGAAGCTGTGGATAAGTGTCTTGAAAAGGGAAGGTGTTAGACAGGAGTAGCTAGAAGGAAGGCAGGAGACTGGAAGAATTTGAGTAGAGGGAGCATTGGCTTGAAATATGAACTGAATGTGAACATCTGGTTTTAGGGTGCGTGGCTGAAATTTCTCAGTGTGATTCAGAGGAAATTGTGTAGGCTATTGCAAATGGCACTTCTGTCAGTATGAGCTGCATATTTAATGCAATGTGTCAACATCCAAGCCTGCTTTAAATAAAGCTTCTGCATAACTGTTCAGAGCAGCCATATCCTTCATGGTAATCCTTTTTTTTTCTTCTATATTATGTCCACCTAGGGTCTAAATGTTACGTAAAACCTGCCAGTGCGTTGCTGCAGTTATTATTTCAGTATTTTAGGAAAATTCGTCTCCCATAAGCAAAAATCAGAGGCAGCAGCTTCAAGCTGTCAAAGGCAATTTTGCCTAGGAAGAAACTGGCTGGTCACGCAGATCAGCCTGGGCTCTGTGAGCACTTGACAGGCTCTGAGCGCTTTCTCACTGTGAATGCGAAGCTGGTGAGTGAACAGGAGTGTCCAGCAGCGCTTTTTGATGGTAATGCCAAAGTCTTTCACCAGCAGCTTCCCAGTGCAGATGGAGTTTGACAGAAAGAGTCACACAAGCTTGTCTTCTGCCACTGTGAGGGGACTGCCATTTTTTCAGTGCTGGCAACAATAGAAAGCCAGAACTCAGATGTGGAAAAACTTAGTAAAACTCTGTGTGTATTGAGATTGTTCAGCAAATGCTTCTCTCGGTGCCTCCAGCCAGGGCAGTGGGCTCTGCCTTGTTGGAAGCAGCACCTCTGTGCCAGATTGTTGCAGAAAAATCCAAGTTCAAAAGCACAACTGTGAAAACTTGATCAGTACAGGGTTTAAGGGAGGAACTTCACAGCTCCCTGCGGAAGAAGATGGCAAGCTGATTAAATCCATGGACCAAAATATACTCAGAGTTTTAAAAGCGGAAGCAGAAACTGGGGTTTTCCTGAAGATATCAGCTATCAGTTCACAGCCTCAGGATGTCTCATTTGCGCCAGCTATAGCCGTCTGAGAAATGATCGTTAGTGAAATGGTTAGAAAACTGAAGGGACCCAGGCTGCAGCTCTCTGTAGGCATTCCTCAGATTGGTCTCATGACAATGGGTTTGGCAGGGAAGACCACCGGAGGTGGGGAACAGCTCATTGCTGATTGTGGAGGATCAGTATTAACACACATGACCGTGACTGGCTTTGCTAACTTGCTCTGCTACTTTTAACTGTGTATCCGGACAGGTAAAAGAAAGAATGCTACTGGGCCAAGAATCTGATAAACCTGATTCATGAAAAGCAACTGATACTGAAGAGCACAATGTGTATTGCAGAGTTGCATTGTTAATCAAGAGCTTCTGTACCATCCAGGGGGAGTCTGAGCCTCAAGAGACTGGTGACAAAAATGGGGGTAGTCACATGGAATGATTATTCTTTAACTGATTGTTTCTTGATCTGTCTGCCAATTCACTGGGTATGAAAGCAACAGGATTGTCATGTCATACAATTAGAGAACAGGACCAGAGAAAGACTCATTAGCGTATGTGGACTTTGACTGACACCTCCCTTTCCTCTAACAGAGTTTAGCAGAGCAGAGTTTTCATTCTGGAGTAACACCAGCCTTTGCTTTGGTACTGAACACATAATGCCTGTTGCTTCTCAGTTCTCCAGCTCCAGGCCTGTGTCCTGACCCAGCAGAAGGAGAAGCAGAAAGGAAGATACCAGAGCAGAGATAGAAGACACATAGTTCTTAATGCCTTTTATCACCTTCTTTGATAAACTAGAGCTCAGTGAATTTCCAAATTGAGATGTTGCAGCATGTTGGCAGTGAAGAGCAGCACTGCAGTGCAATTCACAGTGTTCTCCGAGTATCTTCACAGTAATGAAACAGCAGGGCATGAATATAAATGAATTTCTGGCTGAGTGTGATGGCAGGTGTTAAAAGACAGCATGCTTTCCTGCCTTACCTGTCGAGGCAAGAAGGAGACTCCCAAGGAAAGCAGCATTCCTATAGCAAACGCTCCAGCACAGACAGAGATTTTTCAGAGGGATTCCAAAGCCTACTGTCAGAAAATATGATCCCTTCTCAAGTGACGTTTTCTCAAAGTATGTTATAGTGCAGCCTTGGATGGATAAAAAGTCCAAAGCAGTTAAGTTTTCACTGCTGAAACATAGTGTTACAAGTTGATCTGTCAAGTGAAGGGATCTGAATCTCATCCATTCTGAAAGTTTTCTGTTAACTGCAGGTAATCAAGAGGGGGACCAGAGTTACCCACCTTGTGAACGTCTTTGGTTGCGTTGCTGAATCCACTCGTAGCAGTCAGTGAGCTCAGACATGATGAGGAAACAAAAATGCCTCTTGTTGTCATTGCATGAGTACCAGCTGGCACTCAGCTGTCCATTAGTTCCCTTAGGGGACGACTACTGCACTCCACAGGCTCATCCTAACTGGTGATTTGATGATCAACCAGCCAGAACCAGCATACCTCCTCTAGCTTTTACCCAGGTGGATGATGTGGCAGGACTTAGAGCAATGACTGGAGGGCAGCATTCCAGTGAGTGGGGAACGGGTTGGAAGCAGCAACTGCAGGCGCAGAGTTCCAGGAAGTTTCCAAAATGTATCCTGAATGATTCAGACCTCTCAGGAGTGTTCTAGGGTTCAAAAAACCACATTTATCAAAAGCAGAGAAAGGCCAAAGCCGTAAGTGAATCCCTGATCTTGTCATACAGATTTTGCTTTTGAGGATCTGCTTAATTTCTCCTTGATGTTGGAAAAACTGATTCATTTGCATCATTATCTAATGTTCTTAATCTGCATCGGGTCAGACAGTATGTGGTATCTGGGGGAAGAAAATCTTGCTAACTCTAGTCCAGGAAGGCTGTTCATGACACAGGCTTTTACTGATTCAAATAATTAAAATATTTAGAGCTGTCCTTAGATATTAGAGGGAGAGCTAGGAAGAACAGGGCTTTGCTCTTGCAGCTTGCAGGATTTTAAGAACTTTTTTACTAACTGTTAATCCAGCTGCACTGCTTTGCTTTTGTTTCATATCTCATTCTTCAGTGATCTTCTGGGCAAAGCTCCCACTGAAATTAAAGGACTGTTGCCTAAGGTAGGACTAGGGATTCTAGCTCATTAGTATTTTGGAATGAAAAGAAAACCCTTATGAGTTTTACAGGAAGATCTGGCCTGCAAGTCTATAAATGGGGTGACCTTTCTATTATTGAAAGTAATTTTGTAAATCCATGTGTTTCAGTAGAAGAGTAAAGCTAATTGTCTTTCCACTGGAGGATTGATTCTATTCCAGGACAGAAGAATCACCTCCAGCAAGCACAAAGCTATTACAGTTTCCTGGGTCATGCAAACCATGAATTCTGTCTCTTTTTTTTCAAAAAAAGTTTCACAACTCCTGTTCTGCTATGTGAGTCACTACCATTTTAGCCCTTTCTTTTCAGGTCATTAAGTTAATGTCAGTGCCTTTGAGGACTGTTTAGCTCCACCATTTTGTGCCTCCTATTCCAAAATTAGTTTTTTGACCTCTTCCCTGGGTCTGCTGTCCATGTTGGTACTGCTTAGTGTAAAGGCAGTAGCATACCTTGTTTATCCTGTGAGTCAACTTAGCTGCATGGCTTGCTCCTGTGGTGTTACCACAGTAAGGAAGGGGAGGGGACAAAGGGCCCCAATCCATGTGCAAATGTGACAAGATTAGCACATGCTGTGTATGACATGTGCATGGCCCATGCTGAAGACCCACTTGCACCTCCAGCCTGGGTCTTTCATCTCACCGCAGTTGTTTTAAAACTTAACGCCATTGCATGAACTCAAGGCTGATACCACAGTGTGCATGACCGGCCTCATGTCCCTGGTGATGTCTCTTCCCGGCTGGAAGAAAGCCATCCCAGTAACAGACACAGGCACCAAAAGCATTTGCTGGGGAGAAACAGAGTGTTCTGGAAGCTGTATCTTTTCATACTTGCTACGCTAATACTCCAGTCCAAAAGTTGTCGTGAGTTGCCTCTGCTAATGGCAGCCCTGTAGCTAGCTGAGTCTTCCTAATTGATTGGCAAACTGTTCTTAAGCTGGTTTAGTGTGAGGCAGTTATTAGATACTTGCTAAATTATTTTAAAAAGATAAAGAACCTTAGTAGTCCTGAAAGTGGTGAGTGGGAGCTGTCAAGGAAACAACTTGCGAAAGGAAACACAGCATAATTAACTGTCTTATTTAAATGGCTTGCCAGTAAGTTATTGGGAAGAGATGATAAATAAGGGACTGCAGCAGCAGAGAGTCTCTGCAACTGTAATGGAGTGGTAACAAGTGACCTTATTACAGACAAATGAGCTTTGGGACAGAAAGAAGAACAGCAGTCATTTGAAGGTCAGATTGGTTACAGAGTTTATTAAACTGTTTTGTCTTTTTGTGGTTTTTTGGCCAGCAGTGACGTGATTGCAGTATGTTCCCTGACTCAGGCTGAGCGAGCTCTGGAGCATGGGCAGTGCTCTAGAACCGACCTGGTTAGTGTGGCTACAAACGCAAATGCCAAACCCTTTCCTGCCTTTTCTTGTCTCAAGAGCATGTGGCCATGTCACAGTCACCCTGGTTCTCCATGAGGCCACACTACGGTGATCACTGGAGTAAAAACGGATGGATAGGAATCAGAAACATTTATTAGCCCTTATAAGTTTGCCTTCAGGGCTTGGTTTTCTAAGCTGGAAGCTGAAATGAGCCTGCTGTTTAGATGTAGCATTCTGTGCTCTGCAAAAATAGCCCTGCTGAAGCAGAGGCTGAGCTCCCAGCGTGAGGCTTTGGGATTTGGTTCTTGGTAGGATGTTAAGGCCTATTAGTGGTGTTTAAATGGCAGCACTGGCCAAATGCTGCACAGACATGGGAAGAGAGAGTCTTTGCCCTGAGGAGCTCAGACTAAATGGCAAATTGACAAAAATAAAGACAGCATGGAAGCAGATGCTTGGCAATTAGCTGTGGCTTAATAGTTCCATTGAAAATGCTGCTTTAATGTGCTGGATGAAAGACAGTCTGTCTGTCAGACCTGCCCTTAGCTGGTTAGATCCATGTAAGTGTCATGGCTGGGGTTAGTAGGGAGTGAATTTTCAACTGTGAGAAGGCAGTAGCTATGGGAATCACAGAATCAGGAATCATGGCTTAGGAGGTCTCTAGTCCCACCTCCTGCTGAAACCTGGGCCAACACTGAATGCAGACCAGGTTTTGGTATCATCTGCAACCTCAATATGACATCAGTCAGCTCTCTCAACACCCATCAGCGCAGCCCACGGGGTCCCATGGATGTGTTTGGGAGAAGCAGGGTAAGTCAGGAAAAACATTCAGAATTCAGGGGCATGGAGGAAAATCCTGAGCTGTTTGTGAGAGAAGGGATCTAATGCAAAATTAGGACATGGATGGATTTTTCTTTTTGGCACTTGTAATTAAGTGAGAATCTAATTCATTCTTGGGTTCATACCTATTAGAGCTGTGTTTCAGATTTCAGTTTTATTCTCAAGTGTGAAAGAGCAGGGACCGTGGGTCAAGTTGAATTCCTGTTGGTGAGTGAATCTCAGTGTCACGTCTGGCCAAAACAGGATCCTATTGCCACCTCATAGTCTATGTGGATTCTGTCTGCTCTACTTCTGTTGCAGGGCCATCCCAGGTGATTCAAGTATTTACCCCTTTATCCTTTTTAATTCAGGATTTGTCTTCACCCCTCCCCACAATGAGTAGCATGTTTTGCTCCTGTTATGCTGGTCTGTGAATTCATTGTTTGCAGGTTGGCAAGGCCCCAGTTCTGGGGAGACAGATGGGGCAGGCTGCAAACCAGGCACTTGCCTCCCGGCCTGAATGATATTTTAATAAGCACAGAGAGGTGACAGAGAGAGAAGCTGCTCACTGGAATGACTGGCAGTTTTGTTATCAGCTTGAAAGCACTAATAGATGATTTTGGGCCTCAGTCCAACAAAAAAAAATCACAGAAACTAGAAGCAGAAAATGCCATTAGCTTCTAACTTACCCCTCTTTTTAAGGGTCAAAGAAGTTTTTTTCTCCAGTCTATTATCCAGATAGAGAGTTGTTTCTCTGTTTTTGGTGTTTCAGTTCTCTCTCGGGGATTCTATACTTTGGGAGACTTTTATTTATCTTTTGTTTTCCTTCTGTTTTTTTTCATTTCATCCATTTTCTCCATTGTGTTCCTTCCTTCCGTAAACATTCCTTGTTCTTCTAGTTTCTTTACGCTCTTCACGGGTTCATGGTAAAGTCTGTCTGAATACTGGGGTCTACCAACGTACTTGTCTTCCAGCTTCCACCTCCTGTGAGACAGCTAGTGCAGTGCCAGGCACCGGCATCTGTGTGGGAATCTCCAGAGTGTGCGTCCTCTTCTCCCTGCCCTTAGGCCGTACAATACAGCCTCTGTGTAAGGCTTTGTTTCATCCTTGGTCTTATGAATAAAAGCACCACAAAAGGGAGCTCTGGCAAAGCCCCAGCAAGCTCTGAGATCTCTCTTCATTGTGAGCTATGCAGTGCTTTGCACACAAGCTGTAGGATAGCCAGGCTTTCAAAGGAGAAGATTCCTTTTCTTCCTACGAGTATGGGGGAAAAAGGTCCAGCTCTCGCTAGGAAAAACGATGCTGGAATCTGAACTGAGGTATGGTCCCTTACACTGATCAGAGAATGCACTGGAAACTCCTCCGTATTCGGACATAGACCTTCTTGTTTATGTGGCAAGATTCATTTCTGGGTTTCAACTGGAGTGTGAGCTGGAAGTTAATGGGATTCCTGCTGAAATATGTTTCTTTTTCCTTTCAGATACAAGGATGACACTGAAGGTTCAGATCATGTTTGGCCTCCTTTGCTGCATGGTTTTTCTGCCCACAGATGGCTTCCCAGCAGACCCCAGTACTGAATTTCGCTCGGCTTTCTCTGTGGCCAGAACCAGCAGCATGGAAGGGAGCTCTGAGATGGTCATTACCTTTGACAAAGTCTATGTGAACATTGGCAATGACTTTGATCCCAAGACGGGATTGTTCCGCTGTCGGATCCCCGGAGCCTACTACTTCTCCTTCACTGTTGGGAAATACCCAAAGAAAAAACTTGTCTGTCATGCTGATGAGAAACAAGAATGAGGTACAAAGTGATTGTGTATGATGAACATCACCGCAAGGAGCGGAAGGTAGCCAGCCAGAGTGCCATGCTGCAGCTGGACTACGGTGACACCGTCTGGCTCCGTTTACACGGAGATCCCAAGTATGCTCTTTACAGCAACGTGGGCCCCTATACGACTTTCAATGGCTACCTGATCTACCCAGACACTTCTACCTTCTTCCAGAATGCTCTTAGCTCTCAAGAGCTGGGGCCGCACCGTCACACTGCTCAGCAGCTTCCCGGAGAGCAGAATGAAGCTTCACAGCAACCCATGTTATCTGATCAGCCAAACAGGGATCAAGATCCTCGCTCTGCGTTTTCTGTTGCCCGCTCGCAAAGTCTCCTGGGAACAGATGACAAGCAAACCCAGCACGAGCCAATCACATTTGACACAGAGTTTGTGAATATTGGAAAAGATTTCAATTCTTCTACTGGCATCTTCTCATGCCGTATACCTGGTGCATACTACTTCTCCTTCACCATTGGCAAAATGCCCTTTAAGACTATGTCAGTGAAGCTTATGAAGAACCACAATGAGGTGCAGGCCATGATCTATGATGACAACCACTCCAAGAGACGGGAGATGCAGAGCCAGAGTGTCATGCTGCCTCTTCAATATGGGGACACCGTTTGGCTCTACAGCCATCAGCACGATGGTTATGGTGCCTACAGCAACCATGGCAAGTACATCACCTTCACAGGCTTCCTGATCTATCCAGAGGCTCAGCCAAAGCGGCTTCCAGGTGCCAGCTCACCCCAAGGGTCCAATAACTAAATGCAAATGTGAAGGGAGCATGAGAAAAGCCAAGGTGCCATGAACTAGGGAACAGCTCCTTGTCTAATATCCTCCTCTATTTCAAGCATGCTGTCCTGTCCAGTGCTTTCCCTATGCTGCACGCTGGAGCCCCATCTGCAGGGCCATGCCGTGTCTGCTGTTCATCTGTAGAAAGGTCTTTACCGGTTGTGTGTGCGTGTCCTGTGCTGGTGTTTGATTTCCACATAAAGCATGGGGTAGTTTTGGGGCTGGGGTGGGGCGGTGTGGTGAGGTGCTGAGGATCAGGGAACCACTGCAGCAGTGTGACTGCAGATCTCTGGCATGCAGAAAGCAAAGGCTCTGGTGACTTTCCCTGTGTATCTGGGGCGGGAATAAATGTAATGAAAAAGAATGTAACAAAAATACAAAAGATGTAAAATTGCCCCAGGTTGTAATTTGTTGTTACTTGTGAGACTTGTGTGCTTGTCACTGCCTGAGGTCGTGGTTCAGAAGAGAAAGCAGTGTGGTGGTGCTGGGAGCTGCTGTGTGTGCTGCAGAGCCACTCTGTCCGGGTATGCTCTTTTCTGTTATTCGTGTGTGAGAAGCGTTGCTACCTCTTACGATGAACTGGACTTGTCTGCAGCTGCTCCCTGTGTGTCCTGGACATGAAAAGCTGGGGGCGTATTTGGGAAAAGGATGAAGGGTGGCGGTTGGAGGTCTGTAAAAAACAGCATAAGAATAGAAGAACATGAGGTGGGACACTAGTTTACTGGAAGTTATGCTTGAAATAAAATGTTAACCTTAATTCCTACACCCTTTGGGGAAAACCAAACAAAAAAACCCACCAAAAAAGAAGCAATGAACAAGCCGCTTTCTGAACTGTGTAAATGTATCTTCTGCCACAGCCCTAACCTGACCTCTAAAACCATCCCCTGTGGCATCTTGCTTTCAGGCTTCTTACTCCTGCCTCACCACTTCTCCTCCATCTGTTGGGCAACAATGGCTTGGAGGAAGATTAACTAGGTCAGAAGCTAGGAGTTCCCACATGGAATGTCACACAAACATGGAAAATTAAGAGTATATTGATAGAAAGGGAGTTATGGATCATCTAAACACATGAGATGAATGTTCAAAATTAATGTACCTGCAACGGCAGAGGGAAACCTGTAGAAATGGAAAAGAAAAAAAAAAAGCAAACCCCTCCTGAGCAGATAATTAATTACATTTATTTAATTCCACACTGCAATGTGTAAGACAGAGAAAGGTTAATGATGTCTTTCTATAAAAATAATTGTATTTCTGATTTTGAGGATAGAGACTGTGTATTTGTTGTGTTTGTAAAGTGCCATTGCTGTACCAAAAAAAACTTCATAGAGGAGGCAAAATCTGCTGAAGAAATAACTAGGTCACGTCCTTAGGAATTTAAATGAGATTCGAGGAAGTCTATTCCAAACCAATAACCGACACAACGCAGTGTACATGTGTAAATATGACAGGCAAATACCAGAAAGCTTCATGGAATACATACATGTTCAGGTTGCTTTTTAAAGAAAACCTAATACGTGAGATGGGAAGTTACTATGGACTCATGAAATGTGATGCTGCATGAGCAGAAAGCTGAAATTAAATATGTGACCTATATCATGAAACATAAGAAAATCTGCTTAGCTGGTTACTGGAGAGGAGAAAAGATGCTGAATGTGGCTGAAACCACTGGGGAATACAGGGAGGCGGGACTGGACTGTCTGAAGTGGTCAGCAGGGATACCAATGTCACATCCTGGGAAAAACTGCCAGGGCATGTCCTGGCTCAGCATCAGGGATAGAGAACACACCTAAGCAATACTGTCCCCTGCAGCTCAGCCCGCTCAAAAACAAACAGGAAAAAAAGGAAAGAAAACAAGAAAGGCTGAAATGCACTTTACGGTTCTGTCCTGTTTCATTTCAAGGTAAAAGCTTGTATATAAATCCTTAGAGCGCTGCCAGCACAATGCAGAAAGCAGGACAGAAAGGTGTGGTGTATCTGTACAAAGTCCCGGATAACATGAAGAGCGTCCAAAAAGCCCAAGGATGCAGCTGCAGTCAGGGGTGCCCTTTCCCACAGCCGGTTCCTCATGAAGCGTCTCTCTTGATCCTGGCCAGGTTAGAAGGATAGAAATGCTTCAGGGATGCTAAATGGGAAGGCTTCTCCTCCCAGGGCCAGGACGCGCGGAGCAGGGTGGTGTTTGCAGGGCAGAGCCCCTTGCACAGGTCACGGAAGATTTCATCGACCAGCTGAGAGAAAAAACTAATCCAGAGGTTTTTATCCAGGCCTGCACGGAGCGAACCTGGTGGGCGCAGTAAACACTGGTGAGAAGGAGACGGTCAAACTCCATCAGCAGCAGGGGGGTGTCGGTCAGTGAATAGTAGCTCAGATGCTGCTTGATCTCTGCTGGCGTTTTGGGAACTTCATGCTCTAACACCTGCACGAGCCGCCGTGCCGGGCGCAGGGAGGCCAGCTCCTCATCCCGCAGCCGGATCGTCCCGTTGGCCTGAATGTCCAGCCCTCCCCAGAGCACCTGGAAAAGAAGAGCAGCATGCGCACGGGGAGCCCAGCACGAACCCTCCACCAGTGAGAGCCGAGCTGTGCAGCCATCTGCAACGCAGCCAAATCTCGGACTGAGAGGCGGCTGCTCCCTGACTCGCTGCCCAGGGCCCGCCTAGTCCCGCTCCACGTCCTTCTCCACCAGCCCCACACCCCTCTTCGGACCGGCCCCAAGACTCAGTTTCCTGTGGGACGCATCAGCTCTCGCCTCTCCCGCTGCAGTCCCACCCGCAGCAGCTCCCCACGTGGCCACCGTGGGTGGGGGGCCTGGCCACTTGGTCGGGGAGTCACCTAACCCAGCGGGGTGGCTCCTTGTCCCACCCTGGAGATGCGAGGTGCTGTGTTTGGGGTCAGAGGCCCCTTTAGCTGCACACGGCAACGGGAGGGAGCACAAATGCCATTTGGGCATCACCAAGGCCTTTTCCAGGCACTCCCCAAATCCGTCAGGGGTAAGAGCAAGCGGAAGGCATGAGGTTTGACATGCACGCAGGCGGGAGCACGGGCCCCCAAAGCCCAGGAGACCTCTAACATGATGTCAGCGTCCTCTGGGGCACGGTGGGGTGTGCTGGCGCCGGCACCATCCCTGCTGTGAGGATGTTCATCTGGAAGACATCAGGCAGAGTTTGGTAGCACAAGATCATGGTCCTTCCTGTTTATTTTGTCATTTGGTTCTCAATAATGTCTTCAATATTTCTGAGCTGCCACTCACCGCTTGCCAAACATGACAGGTGCTGACCACGGGATTCTGGTGAGCAAAACAAGCCTTTTAAGAAAAGCAGAAGTGGTGAAGGGAGGCAAGTGTAAGCTTTGGATGTGATGGCCCTCAATCCTGCCAGCAGCAATGAGCGTTCGGCAGCAAAGGCACTTGTTTGACGGGCAGCGAGGAAGCCCCTCACGCCGAGTGTGGGCGCATTTTGGACTGGTTGGGTTTGGCAGTTTTTGCTGGACAAAATAACGCTGCCCAATGGAATGAGGGTGCTGGGAGGCTCCTCAACCCGCTGATGAGAACATCACCTGATGCTTATCCTGGCTTTAGACTGATTCCCTCAGCATCCACTGCTGGCAAGGGCAGAGTTGGGGGGTAAAAGAAACCCAGTCAGATCCATTTTGGCTCTTCTCATGTTCAGCTAATTCCTTGCTGGGCCACTCAACATTATTTAAACTGGGAAAAATGGATATGAGGCCAGAGGAATGGGAGTTTATTAATTTAAGATTCCTATTAGTCCTAAGAACTCTTCAATTTTCATTTACTAATGCTTCTAGTGCTTCAACTTCCTGCACTTATTTTGCCTTTACTATGCCTTCCTTTGTGAAAAAGGAGACACAAGCAGTCTCGGTCCAGGACTGTGAGAGGGAGGGGAGGCTGCATCCGCTCCCTTCACCGTGTCGATCAGCGTAGTGGTGTAACCAAGACCCTCTGCACTTCTTTCAGACCCACCCTTCAGGTCAAGAACACAAGATGGAAAAACCTTATGTAAATAGTAGGATCTCTGACACTTTTTTTTTCCACTTTATATGGATGAAGGCTTTTTTTACACAAAAAGAGGGAGAATTTATGTAGAGTACTCTTGAGCTAAGGTCAGCAGGTGCTTATGAAAAGCAGAAAAAAGATTTTATACTCTGTGTGTGATGACTACTAATGCCCAAACCGCCCTTTCGGCTTTCCATTATCGATTAAAGCTTTTCAGGGCAATGCGGGAGCTGCCTGAAGATGTGCGCTGGGAGAGTTGTTTCTGCAAACAGCTGCAGGCTCCCGGATTCAAGCCAGCTGTGGCTCTGGAATGTGAGCAGGGATGTAGCTGCTTTTTCCTACTCCTCTACGGATGGGGCAGCAAGGCTTTCAGCTCCGGTAAAAACATGCATTGTCTGAGAACGCCTTTGTTGGGCTTCTCTCTGCTGACTGATCCTCCAGGCTCACAGATGCCTCTACTGAGAGACGTCTGGTCAGCTGTAGAGTCCGTGGATTTGTTGAACAGTCGCCAAACTGCTGTTATTAGTAACTGTCTCATATGTTAGATTTTTGAGTAGAGTAAAACAAAAATTGAACGAAGCATAACAAATAATGTATGGAAATAATAACATAAATATATTCTGGAAGTGGGAAAATGGTCCCTTACTTTCTTTATCATTCAACAGGTATTTTTTCTCCCCAAAATCATTTAGAAAATCCACAAACGGTATTGCAGGAGCAGACTTTTTCAGTGGAGACCCAAGAAAACCCGCCCCCTGCCACCAAAAATAGCAGCAGATGCTCAGTCTGCAAGTAGGTGCAAGTGCCTCGCGCAGTGAACAGCCCCGGCCGGGACTCAGCTCTCCTGTGCCAGCACAGCAGGCTGAAGTGTTGGACCAGGTGTGAAGCAGTAGCCGAAGTGTTGTGTTGCGTTGTGCCGCTGGCAGTGCAGGAAAGTTTGCCAAGCTGAGCAGCCGCCTCGTGGGCAGGCGCAGGTCCTACCTGTCAGCCACTGGCATCCAGCAAACAGGCACAGCACCAGCCAGGCACTGAATGGCGCCTGGGCCATCGCGGGCCGACCACCCCGCCGCGGACAGGGTCGTGAGGGAAGTGACAGCCCTTCGCTGCGGCGTCTGCCCTGGCTGCGGTGTCTTCCCCGGCTGATTCTGGTCCCAGCAGCCTCTGCTGGAGCAGGTCCATCTTTCTGTGTTTATGATTGCAGCCCTGGGAAGGGCTTGCAGTTCAACTTTCTGACCCTGAAGGATATTTTCCATCATATTTTGGAAACTTGGAAGACTTTGTCATGAAGTTTTTGGCAGACTTGTTTAAGCTTCTTTTCCTTTGCAATTTATTGTAAGGAGCTATTAGTTGTAAGCAATTTCACTGCACATGATGGCCTCTGAAAAAGGGAGGACCCCCTGGTCCCTTCCACCTCCACCCAGCACCTCTGTCACACCTCCGTGATGCTTCTGCTCAGCTCCTGGGCCTCGTTTGCAGTTTGCCTTTTCCCTGAGTTGGAAAATCTGCAAGCAATCCTGAGCTGTGTACAAGCAGATAAGGGCAGCAGTCTGTGCAGATTCAGGGAAGGGCAGTAGCTGCCAAAACATACAAGCAGGCAGAAGAAATGTCACATGTTCATGTCTGTACCAAACCTCCCGAACGGAGAACTCACTACACTGATGTAGCAAACTGCCTGGATCAGAACCAGCCAGGCTTTAGCACCTCATCGTCCCCTCCCCTGACAAGGCTTCTGGGTGACAATGAGCATCAGAACCTGGGGAGACCGCAGTCCCCAGCCTCAGCCTGTCTGGCAGGTGCTAGAGGAGGAAGATGAGGAGAAGGTGGTTGAGGAAAGAGAGGGTGGAAGAAGGACATGTATGTCTCCCAGGGAAGGTAAGGTTTGAGTCACTGGAGGGAAAGAAGAAAGGAAACCCTGAAGGTGGGGCACTGACCATAACCAGACAGAGTCTCCACTGTTGTACTGGTATTTTCCAGGAACAGTGCTGGAAGTCTCCAGGAGAACGCTTTCCTTGTCTTTTTCTTTCAGTTTGTGAGCTAGAGTCACTGCTTGAATGAGTATTGGGCTGTGTAACAGTGACAGGGAGGGTCCCATCCCACTGCACCTGCTGCACAGGACCTCCCTCAGGCCTCACGCAACTTGGAGATGTCATGGGGTGCACGTGCTGGGTGATGCGGGGCGTGCTGTCACCCAACCTGTCCCACAGCAGTCCCATAAGCACTGTTCTGCAGGAGTGCCAGGCCTAGATGAAATCCCCATCTGGATTTGGACTGGAGATCCATTGTAAGGGCCTGTATGTACTGTGTGGCCATGATGCAGGTGGATACCTGCACCATCAGCAGCCATATCCTCAGGGAGGAGAGTCTGCTCGCCTGGCTGTACAGAGAAATGCCAGGGCTCTGGAAAACACCAGCAAAGCCTACTCAGCTGCGGAAGCTCAACACGGGACCGCGAGTCATCATCTAAAGTCAATTCATCCCTACAGTACCAGAAAATCGCACTTCTGAATAGTGCATAAGTCACCTACATCTGACTTAACATCTCATCCAACATCCTCCTACAGCTGGGAAGTCCAGCCCAGGCAAATGTGCCCTTGTGGAGGCTGGCAGTGTGGACCAGGCAGGGACAGAGGATGTGGAAGACAGCTCTGTGCTTGACCAAGCTGCCCACAGCCTTGCCCAGCATGGAGCATGTGCCCACCAGCCACCAGGAACCCAGAGAGAGCAGGCTCCATAGGCAAGGGCCGCTGGAGCTCAGGAGCAGTGGGGAGGGTACTGAAGGTACCATGCGCATTGGCACTCCGTGAGGCTGCGTAACCTCTCGTGCCCTGGGATAAGGCCTCTGGGTGAGTTAATTGCACTCCTCATAACCGCCCAGGCTTCTCTAATGAGAAGAGATTTGGGTCCATTAACAACTATTTTGCATGTTAAATACCTGCTGGAGCCGGTGCCTGTCCCCACAGGGCTGGCTGCTTCTCCACTACGGACGTTCCTCAGCAGATCTTGCATGCTGCCTAACATTTCTCAATGTTACATCAAATTCTCCCTCTGCACAACATGATGTTTAAATGCAGTTTTCCTTCTGTTCCTGCCACCATCTTACCGCACTAGGAAATACTTATTTCTTATAGTACATAGACCATGAGTCTGGGCATGTGCCTCGAGCAACCTGGGATGGGGGAGGGAGAACGTGGGGGGAAATGTACCTTATAAAGAATTTTCACAGCAGAAGTGGCGCCAGGAGCTTTTCTGTCTTGTGCAATAGGCATCGGCATCCAGTCACTGCACCAAAAAACAGAACCAGCTGTGGAACATGCTCTAGGAAGGACTAAAAGTCCATTTCCTATTTAATCAGCTGAAAGGATGGCAGATCCAAAGCAGAGCTAAGAGTTGTGTAAAAACCCAAACTTCTGCTGATTTGCGTTCCCTTCTCTTCCCTTTGCCATAAAGAGCTGTAATTTTTAAGGTGAGTGGCAAATGCTATGAATTTTAACTAGAGAACAGCGTTCTGAGTCACACGCCAAACACCACCAGCCACTGCAGCCTGAAACAAATTAAAAAAAAAAAAAAAAAAAGAATTTAAGCAGCCCACAAGGCTGGGGTGGAAATAAACAAACATGAAATCTGATTCTTACCCTACAGTTCAGCTTTTTGTTCCTGAAAACAGATCACATTCTGGTCACAGCAAGCACTTGTCCTTTTTTTTTCTTAACTGGATTTATTATTGTCCCATCTCATACTCTTAACATCCCCCAAACCCCTTTTTTAATTAAGCTTTTAAATTGTAAAAGCATCAAGTAGCGATTCAGGGAATCTCTATAAACAGCTTTTGAATTATTTAGTGACATCTCTTAGATGACAGTCTTCAGGTCTTAATGAGGTCAGTCAGCTTTCCGATGCAGAACTGTGCTATGTGTTTTCTGGACTAAGGATAAGAGGCATTATTGATTGATGACTGTGGTCATTCAAACAGGTGGTGGGTGGACCGGAACGATAGTGTTTGTCCAGCTTTTTTTGGAGAAAGCTGAGATTTTCCACAAAAGCAAAGACAGTGGTAATGCTGTTACATCATACAGCTCAAAACACTTGGCGGAGTGACAGAAAGGCAGGGACTCTTGCCTACTGGGCAAGGGAAAGGAGGGACTTTCGGCTGCAGGAAAAAGCACCATTTGAAGATGCTGGAGAAAGTGAAGGCTGCTCGATGGTGAAGAAAAAGCCAGCACAAGGCAGCAGCATGTGAGGTTACCTGCAACTCCTCCTTCTGCCAAGAGAACAGGCACTGACGTAATTCCCAAGGAAACAATGCAGAGATTTCCACTCTTGTTTTAGTCTGGATCCAGGTACCTCTCATGTTGTCCTGATGACAACTGCTGTAGAACCATTGAGAGCTTTGCCTGTTCGCTGTACAATTACTGCCTTCCCAGCACCCATCTTGGAGCAGAGATCCCACTGTGCCATCGCTTCAGAATGGCTTCCTGGTGGGTGCTGGGTCCTGATTTCTGCCTGCTGCCAGCAGCAGCGATACACAGAAAGCACCGCAGCCACAGGGACACCTGAACCCCATTCTGTCTGCAAACCAGAAAGTCAAATCCAGCGTCTTACAACTCAAAGCAGCAGACAAACACCTACCGGTTCGATTATCAGGACTGTAAATCAGCATCCCTCACCCCGTGCTCTTCATCTCGTTTGAAAACAGCATTATTCAGGTGACAACAGGCAAGAGTCTCATATCAATTTTTATTATTATAAATACTCTGTTGGAGGAGAAAGGATAGTGCTGTGTATCCGCTCCACTCTGCTGCTATTTTGCATCTTCTTTCTTGGCTCCTGCTTCTATTTTCAGGGGTTCTGGAGCTGCACGATAGGCAGGAAATGCCTCCCAAGGACTATTCAGGTCAAACTTGCGGAATTCCTGAGATAGCTCCACAGGCTCTGCCACCACCCGTTTCACCTCATCGTCATACCGCACCTGGAACAGTGCGAAGCACACAGCCCAGCCGTTTCATACCGTCCCCACAGCAGCTCCACCATGAGCTTTACACAGCAACCACCCCGACTGCCCGCTGGTACAGGCAGCCCTACTTCTCATGCTGTGGACAGGCTGCAGGTCTCTGCCACAGCTCCAGTTCTCCTCATGTCCAAACAAAAGCCCTGACTAACCAGCCTACAGTCCATGTGAAGTCCACATGGAGTAACACATCTGGTCTGTCACAGGACAAAGGAATTTCTCCCGAGTCCCTGAAATAAGGTGGCCTGACCATCTGGCACAGCTGGGGACTACTCTCATGAATCTTTATAATATGGCAGTTGTTTGGGTTTAGTTGTGCTTCTTAGCCTAACCCTCAGAACATGAGACAAAAGGAGAATGAGGGTGAAATGCAGGCGAGGACCAGACACAGGCTTGCTTCATCCTCACTGTGCCAGGCCAGGTCTCCAACCCACAGCTTGGGAGATGCTGCCTGGTCCTCACCTGCAGCATGCGCTCTTATTTCTACTTTTCTTAAAACCCTCACCCTGCAAAATCTCCCTGTTTTTTCCCCAAGACTCAATTCCACCTTAGAGCTGCACCAAATATGACTGCTTCTGTAAGGCGGTCGTCTGAAACTAGACAGACCCCTAACACTCAGATCACTTGTGGTTTGATGTGCAGAGGTAAATACTTGATAAATGCAAGAGTCAGTTCAACTGGAGTTTTCTAATCTGGGCCTATAAAAACTCAACAAAGTGGAGTTATGACCGCACTAAGATCAGTTCAGTTCTTGACTCTGCTCAGAATCTCCCGTTTTGCAGTGGAACGTTAGTCTTCCAGAAGACATGCTAAAGCAGAAGCACTTCCTCTGCTTGACGAACATCTCTGGCACACAGCATATGACATTTCCTCAGTGTCTCTGGCCTTAGGCTGCCTTATTATGGGGACACTGTAATGACTTCACATTTCCATGCAGGAGATCTACACAACTCCTCTGGAATATAGAGAAGTCAAACGTCCTCAGTGCCTTTCAGACAAAGCACTGTAGAGCAGTCACATCTCTGTACCAAAACTCAGGTAAGAGTGTTGGAGAGATGTGATAACTTCAGACGTGAGCATGTCTCCTACCTCCACGTAACCAGAGAGTGGAAAGTCCTTCCGGAAAGGATGGCCCTCAAACCCATAGTCTGTGAGGATTCGCCTTAGATCAGGGTGGTTGGCAAAGAAAACACCATACATGTCCCAAACCTGAATGAGAGGGAGACACACAACTTGAGTTAGATTAGGAAAAAAAAAACCCATCATGTTTTACATCCACAAAGTTTCAGTTACATGCCAGCACAACTGATGCAGGAACACATTCAAAAGCAAATCACCACCCTTTAACCTCCCACTCTGAAAAGGCAGCCAGGGAAACGCTTCTCTCTTCCTTCCTCAGGGCCCTGGGAATCAGTTTAATCAGGAACACATGTCCCCTCTCCACAAAGACTCTGCTCCCAAGCACGTGGGCACTCACCTCCCGCTCATACCAGTTTGCTGCCTTGTGCACAGACACTGCTGAGTCGACAGGCGTCAGCTCGTCCGTGTACGTCTTCACACGGATGCGACTGTTGAACCGCAGCGACAGGAGATTGTACACGATCTGAAGCAGAACGAAAGAAGGCATTGGTCTTGCACGGCACCCAGAGATCGCTTTGTGGTACAGCACCGGCTAAGCAAAGGCACACAACGACTGCTTCCAATATTCTTTATCAGCAGAATCACATTCAGCACTTCAGAGCTGGGCACTGAAAGACACTATCGCAACCAAGGTTCCAACAGCTGATCACCTTGGTCTTTAGAAACGTTACAAAAATTATGTGAGCGTTAGAAAGTGTGACTGATGAAGAAGAGCTGAAGTATAGAGGAGCACTACATTTTACAAAAAGAGAATACTGAAGGGGTGGAGACACTTGACAATAGTCTGTCACAAAGAAAATGGCAATCAATTGGGAGAAAGCCAAAAGGAAACAATTTTCAGCAAAGAAGTTGGTTGCCAGGGAAGATTTCTAACTCTTCTGGTGATGAAGTACTAATAATACAGAGGCTGCTTACAAGGATTACTAGAACCTCTGGGGTGGGAGGAATACTTACTACAAGCAGGCTGAAAAAACCGCCCCAAACCTCTGAAAGAAATGGTGTGTTCTTGTTTCATACTGTGAGGGTGGATGGAAAAGGTGGTCTATATTTCTATGATTTCTGTGAATCTAATACCTCGATTTTTGGAAGAAAAATCCTGAATTAAAACAACCTTCAACTTCTTTAGAGACTGGAGGCCTTTGAGTTAAAGAAACTCTCTGTACAACTCAGGATTTTGCCTCATCACAAGTTACATTACTAAAAGTCAAAGCCGTTATTAGCAAAGCAAGGAGCCACATTTTAAAACAAGAGGCATGTGATTGGCTAATTCAGCTAAGGCAAACCTGCCCCCCTTGCTTTCTGAGCAGCTTCTGTACGTGATTTAAGACAAGATGAATCAAAGGGGGGAAATAAATCAGCTACTTTTCATTATCCATGTTACTTGAAGGGAATGAAACACCTCCCAGTTCACTTTTCTTGCCAAAAGGACAGTCTGCCCTCATTAGCCATGGGAAGACGGACATCTCCTCATCCATGGGCTGCCCAGACCACAGCCAGCCTCCCACAGCCTGAGCCCTAGGTACCTTCTGTCACTGCCTTTCACAGATCTTCCCAAGTTAAACTACAAAAACATCTTTGCAACCCTACTGTGAACGAACCATTCTCACAGCCGGGGAGAAGACAATTTGCCGAGTCTGTGGATCCCCCAAAGACGTGTCTTTTTCTATCTGCAGCTGCAATTTTTCTGCAGCTCTACAGTGAGGTGTTTAAAAGCATCTGTGGGAACAAAACCTCCAGTGTCCACTGAAAGTCAGTGGAAGTTCAGTGCCCGGAATCTCCCGAGAGCTTTCTGAAAATCTGCCTCATCTCCTACTTGGTTCCAACTTTCAGGGAATGCTTTTAAAACAATAAATAGCTTTTTTGTTTGTTTTCATTTTTTAAAAGAAAAAAATTGTTAAGAATTGATGGGATTTAAAGAAAAACATGAGCAGTTTTGTCAACCGCAGCTGACAGGCCTGAGTGGAAGAAGGAAAAGCACCAATCCACATCTGGCCAGAAAGAAGTCTCTAGACACTTTGGTGAAACCAAACCAACCAAACAAACAAAAAAAATAAACAAAAAAAAAAGGAAGACTTTCAGCAGAGCACAAAAGGAAAGCCAGGCTAAGAACCAGGCAGCGTCAGTTCTGCTACTGCCTCCATGATCAGCACATGAAATGAAACCCAGCATTGCATGGTGGATTTTCTTCTCACTGTCAGAAAACAAATGTGGTCAGAGCTGCAGCAGCACCCACCACCACCGGCACTCGTGAAACTCTCCAAGTCCTGCACCCATGAGCAGCTCTTACCTCGAAGCGGTACTGCCGAGAGGGGACATCCACAGCGGTCAGGTCAGCCAAGGACTTGAACTGGGCATTAGTGTGATCTCGAAGGAAGGTCAGCACCGGGATGATCCCATCCGGATGGATCAGCAGTTCCAGCTCATTGAAACAGGTCACCTGATGGACACAGGGGAAAGGGTGTGAGGACAAGCACCACCAGGCCTGAACATCGCACTAAACCCAGCAGAACACCCACACAAAGGGACAACATGGAACAACGGACACAAAATGGCTTCAGATAAAGGGGCTCAATAGTAGGGGTCACTGTCATGTAATTCTGACAATCCTTCTTCCCCAGAACAGCTTCCGAAAACAGCTAACAAAAGGCGGTGTGTTCAATAAGTCCTGTCCCCGCCACAGGAATAATTTCTCGGACAGCACCTACCTGTACTTGCTGGATGTACTTGGGCAGAATCTCGGCCACATACTCCCCAAAAGCACAGAGCTGCTTCTGTTCTACTTCATTCTTTGGTCTGACAGTAGCTAAAAAGAAAATAAAGATCCCAAGATTATGGCAGGGAGTAGAAAGCTAAAGAAAGAAAAGCAGCAAACCCCATCCATGACTTAAAAACCCTTTCACCATCCAGCTCTCTCTGGCAGAAGCCAGGCAGGTTCAGGTGACCTGCAAAGTTTATTTACAGTAAACCCGCAGCTAAACACAATATATACGTACAGTGGAATATAAAGGATGCTGCAATAGAGACTGGACTATAGCAACATATGTGTGTTGTGGTACACAGCGCACAGAACCAGAGGCTTGGATAAGGAAGTTTGCATCAGTGCTAGACAGAAATTTTTTTGTACACTCTAAATACAGCGGGAGGAACAGTTCAAGATGATGGAGAAGCAAATAACAAGATGAAAAAGAGAGAGGCAGAGATTGAACTTACAGACTGTTCATAACTCTCAGCCTGGGTCTAGAAAGGATCTTTTCTTCTAGGCAAAATAATCCTGGGTTTGTCTGATGTGCCAGCATCTAAGCAACCTCCTCCTCATCAAACCACCTGAGGATTTCATGTTGCGCTTTTTTTGTTGGTTACGATTACAAACACTCCTCAAGGTTCAGGGCAACGACGCTGTTGCCCAGGCGCAACTTTGCACTGAGGGCAGGCCCACGAGGAGGGCTGCGGACGGGAATCTAGGACAACCACAGCTGCCTACAGACAGAGCTGCTCTTTGGCCCAGAGTTCGGGATCATGCGTGACCAGCACCAGCCGCCTCCTAACGCACTCACTGAAAAGGTTCTATCGCACAGGGACTCCCTGAGGGCAGCCGGACAGGAGATGGCAGGGACACAAGGAACACTGGCAGAGACGGCAGGGTCACCGGGACACTGCAGAGACACCGGCGGGGACGCCACCGCTGGCCTTGGAACTCTGTGCGCCCCCAACCCACCGGTCCCAACCGCCAGACCACGCCGGGCCCCGTCCCACTCCCGCCGCCGACCCCGCTCACTCACGGCGAGTCTCCGCGGCGGAACTCCCCGCCAGCCGAGCCTGGGCCTGCGGCGGGCCTGCACCAGCTGCGGAGAGAAACGGACAAGTCTCAGCCAGCGAGCCAGCGAGCGAGCGACCAACCGACCACCGCCACCAACACGCTCCGCTCCGCCCCGCCCCGGGCACCCTCACCTCGCAGCGCGGCCCTCGCCAACCTCCGCACCGCCGCCGCCAACATCCCGTTGGGACGCGGAGGGACAAGGACACAGACCGGAACCGGAAAGCGCCGCCACCGCCGCGCTTCCCCCGGGCGGCGGAAGTGTGAGAGGAGCTGCCCGGGGGCGCTTCCGGGTCGGCGGCCGGAAGCGGCGGGTACTTGACGCAGAGTAAGGGGCGCGGAGGATCTGCTGGGGCACCCCGGGGCGGTGGCGGCAGGCTCCGGCATGAAGGGAGACGCCGCAGGTGAGCGCTGCAGGGCAGGAGCCGGGGGTGCCCCGGGACAGGCTGGGAGCAGCCCCGCCGCCAGCCCGGGCGTGGAGGCAGCGAGCGCTGTGGAGGTGCGGAGGGCCCCGGCAGAGCCCCGGGCTGCTGCAGCAGCGCTGAGGAACGAGGTCCCTCTCTGGCAGTTACATGGCTTGACCTGACGGGGGTCTGTGCGCTTCCAAGAACCGGTTTTCCTTGCCTTCCCCCCGCCCCTGGAGTGGGAGGTCGCTGTCGGTTGTGCCTGTGGGTTCGCTGGTCCCCGGTGCTGTCACCCTGTCAGGAGCCGGGAAGGAAGCGGGTGTGTGCCCGGCGTCAGCTCTAGCCGGGCCTGCCGCAGTCGCTCCGTCGGTGGTGGGAGCTGTGCTCCCAGTGTGAGGCTGCGCTTCACGGGGCACCTTGCTGTTCCCGCACCCCACTCTCGGTAGTGGAGGTGCCGCGGGTGCAAAGGGGAGCTCTGTGTTTGCAAAGGAGGATGCCAGGTTTGCCGTAGTCTCTACCTGCTGCTGACGTTTCTTATGTGACTTGGCACCAGTCCTTTGGAGGTGGTGCAGGGCAGTGGGGGCAGCTGGCCCTGCTATGCTGGGGAGCAGAGTAGTCCATCTGTCCATCCGTGTCCTGGTGCTCTGCATGGTCACCTCAGTGTTCTGAGCTGCATCTTCTGAGCACCATGAGGATCGAGAGCTTCAGCTGAAGTGGGAGCCAGTTTGCAGGATAGGACTGGTAAAGCTGGAAAAATAGCACCGATGTGTTCTGTGCTGGTTGTGGTTCCTTGGTCTCTTACAGACTCATGTACAGGTACTTTTCAGACAGACCAGAGCTACTGTAAAATCACAGTAAGGCTGTAATTAAGGCAGGCCACCATCAGGGATGGTGGGATGGACTTGTGCAACCAATAGCGATGTGGACGCTGCTTCCCCTGAATAGAACTTGAGCAAAGAACTTAGGAGCCTTCCTGTATCAAGCAGAGCTATTGTAAGAAAGGGCACATTTGACAAAATAAAGCATGGAAGAGTAACTATGAATCTCCTGGAGAAAAATCTTGTCTTTGGGAAACATTGTACTGGAAATAATGTTAAGTATTGATTGAAGAAATTTGTGATAACAGTCACCGCAGCTGATAGTTGAGGTGTAAAAGTAAGTTTAAAGTGAATGCAGGCAGGCATCTGTTTGCTCCTAATGCTCTCAAGAGCCATGTTAAAAAGCGCTTTTTTCTACAGCAGCCCTTCTCTGGTTCACAACCACAAACCCACAAACCACGTGGAGCTCTGCAATCTCTGGTACCGACTAAGAGGTGTTACCTTTTAAATTAAGCTCTCCTTGCCACTTGGGAAGCAGTGTCTAACAATGTCTAGGAGGTTATTTGGCATGCTGAAGGAGTCTGGTGCATTGACAAACTGAGCATAACCATCAGTTATCTCACTTGGTTAGCTGCAAGGACTGGTGGCTCTGTCTGGCAGGCTTCTCGCGCGTTGTTTTGGTGAAAACAAGTTCACCTTGCTTGATACCACAGCACAGATTCATCACGGTGGTTTTGGATGGTAATTAACTCCTCCTGATGATACAAACCACTGTCTGTGCTCTTTGTCAGTAGGATACTGTAATCCTTTTTCCCTCTAGCCCAGTGTCATTGTTTAACCCCAGCCAACCAGTAAGCACCAGTGGCATGGAGAAGAGAACTGGCAAATAAAAAGTAAAGCTCTTGGGTTGAGATAAGAACAGTTTAATAACTAAATTAAAATCAGTAGTAGTAATAATAATAATAACAATAAATATAGCAAAAAGAGAGAGAGAAAGAAAACCCACGAAAAGGACAAGTGATGCACAGTGCAATTGCACATTACCCACTGACCGATACTCGAGCAGCAATCCAGCCTGCCCTGGCCAACTCCCCCCAGTTCCCATACTGGGCGTGATGTCCTGTCATGGGGAATATCCCTTTGGCTAGTTCAGGTCATCTGTCCTGGACATGGCCGCTCCCAGCTTCTTGTGCAGCTGCTTGCTGGCAGAGCATGGGGAACTGAAAAACCCTTAATTTAGACTCAGTGCTACTCAGCAACAACTGAAACAGCAACGTGTTATCAGCATCATTCTCGTAGTGATCCAAAACACAGCATTGCACCAGCTATCAGGAGGAAGACGAACTCTGTCCCTGCCGAAACCGGGACACCCAGCTGTGGTGTTGCCACATTCTTTTGGCTTTGTGTGTTTCTTGGGGCAGTTGCTGGACTTTCCACTTGAATAACTGCTGCTGCATTTCTTTGTGTCAGTGAAATGAGTGGTGAAAAGGTCTCCCAGTTCTGCTGGGATGTGATGCTCACTGCACTGGAAGATTGGTATATATTATAATTATGCCAACTTCTCATTGGTTGTTTGAGATTCTGAAGCTCAAGCAGAAGTTTCTGGCTGTGCTGTTTATATTTAGTCTAAAATATGCTGGCCTCTTACCAGTACATTTGGGTTTTCCCTGTACCCTGAAGTACTGCATAATCTTGTTAGTGGGGAGAGAAAGTCATGTAATGCTTGTGATTTTACAGAGTGCTGGAGGTCTGATCTGTGCAGCACCATGGACTCGTCAGAAGAGACCGGAGGCTCCTCTGCAGAAGAAAACTACTTCGTGAACTACACCTTCACCGACCGCTCCCACTCAGGGCGCGTGGCCCAGGGTATTATGAAATTGTGCCTGGAGGATGAGCTCTTTGCTGATGTTACAATATCGGTGGAAGGCAAAGAATTCCAGCTGCACCGTTTGGTGCTCTCAGCTCAGAGCTGCTTTTTTCGTTCTATGTTCACTTCAAACCTGAAGGAGGCCCACAACCGGGTGATTGAGCTGCAGGATGTTAGCGAGAGTGTCTTTCAGCTCCTTGTGGACTACATCTACCATGGGACTGTAAAGCTGAGGGCAGAGGAGCTGCAGGAAACCTATGAAGTGGCAGACATGTACCAGCTGACTGCTCTTTTTGAAGAGTGCTCCCGCTTCCTGGCCCGTACAGTGCAGGTCAGGAACTGTCTGCAGGTCATGTGGTTGGCAGACCAGCACAGTGACATGGAGCTCTACACAGCTGCCAAACACTGTGCAAAGTCACATCTGTCTCAGCTGCAGGACACAGAGGAGTTCCTCCACCTGCCTCTGCGCCTGCTGACAGACATCCTTACAGGTAAGAGCTCCTGAGGCCAGCCAGGGCGTGTATGGAGAGAAGAGACTTTCAGAGGTTGAACAGAATAGGTGCAAAGATCCAAGCTTTCATAATCACTGTCTATTCAGGGGCTTAGCTAAGCAAAGCCAAATGTTCTGGATAACTTAATCAGGAAAAAACCTATTAATTGTTACAGGCCATGAAGCATCTAAGCTATAGAAAAGGGACATAGAGGATGCTGGTAACTCCCAGCAGTTCCTGAGTCAACAGCTCAGAAGTATTACAGGTTTTTTTTAAACATAACTTAGTAACATTGGACAATTTGTTGTATTTTTGTTTGCATTAAAAGTAAAACAAAGAAGTCTTCCCAGACATTAACATCTTATGAAAGTTTTTTTTTTTTTCATTTAGTTCGTAATCATTTAACATAGTAATGCAACATCCCAACATTTGTAACAAGGCTTAGGCACAAGCCCTGTTTTTAGGCTGTGTTAGCCTGATTAACAGCTGTATGTCATTGCCAGGATTATTTCGGCTGGGCACTCAGCTGACTGAACAGGAGGCATTGTAACATCTTGTGTAATGCAGTAATTACCCTGCTAGTAATGGTAATGAATAGCCTCCCACAGCAAGGAATGCATGACTTAGTGCTGTGAAGGATGTGTCTACACATCAAGAACTTAGTCCAGCTGCCAGCGATCCGTAAAGATTCTCTGCTGCCCAGGTAGGTACAGCCAGCACTTGAAAACCTCTCCATGACGCTGCAGGCACAACTCCGTGTTTGCGCTTTTACATGTCATTGCTACAGGAAGCAAGAATGTATAAGCAGCTCATACGTTCAGATGTGCTGGACTTGAGACCACAGAGATTGCACCTTTCTAGCTTTAGTTCCATCATTTTGTAAAGGAGTAAATAGCTATACTTTGTGATATATACTTTGATTATATGCATAAGAGAGTCTTTACTGATAGTGCATTGTGTTCTCTCTATTGCATCTAAAGAAATTCACAGTCAGAAACCTACTGAGAATAGGTACTGACAGCTCAAAAACACTATGATAAAATTAGAGTAATTTTAAAAACTAGCTAAAGTTTTTAACCTAAGTTGTGAGTTCACAATCCTAAAATCATGAAATAAAGCTTTCGAGGTCAATCACCCTTAACTTCCTAGGGATTCCATGTAGTAACTGTAGTTTCAGGACTGTGGCCTTTCATGTTTGTGGTCCTAAATTAAAGTAATTGCTCAATAAAACTTTTTTCCATGCATCATCTATTTCCATATATAGAATCTCTTTATTCAGTATTTATGCCAAAACTTAGCTTGTAAAATAGATTAAAATCTGAAATATATTCTTACTGCTGGTAGGGAAAATTTTTTCCTTTTGCAATTCCTGCACATTTTTTTTAGTTAATGGAAAATTAAATAGGGGAATTTATTAGTGGCACAGATTAAAATTAATTTCATTAGTAATTTATTAGCCTTGCCTTTTGTTGACTCTAGGACCCTTTTAAAAATCAAAATTTTTCCATTTAACTACTACACGCGATGTAGTGCTTACCGGAATCCCTCTCACTAAGGAAGTTTAAATACCTGCTTTTGTTCCACACTTTTTCTCCTCTCTTCCTGTATAGAGAAGAGTGTTGGAATTTGTCTGATGCCTTTAGCATCACTGAATTCAGGGTTTGTCGAGAGAGCAGCCTACGAAATCAGAGTGCCCTGTTAGGGAAGCCTCTTGATGAATACAGGCACAATCTCTGGTTTTCACACTAGAAATAAATACCTGTAATCTGTTGGGTAATGGATGGATGGTGATGATGCAAGAGTTTGTGGCATAACCAAACCTCCAGTTATGTCTGGAAACAAACTGAAATCTGGTGCAGTCTGCTGCATGCTTCCTACTGTCACACTGGTGAGGAAAGCTATAGCAGCTCACTGGGGATTTCTGGATGCCAGGAGGAGGGCAGCGACACCAGATGTTCCATCTTGGGGGTTGGTTGTCCGGCAGTGCTCGGAGAAGGGAAATTTCTGCTGGGGCCTTTTGCTGGAAAGGTTTCTAGGACCAGCCAGAAAGGCAGACAGCTGCTGAGAGTCTCCATGAAGAGAGAATCTTTTTGCTTTTCTCCAGCATAGGTTCCTTTATTGAAACTCATCCAGAGTACTTAAGAACTAGCAGAAATGTCTTCCAATATTTATCCAAACTTATTTCATGTAGATGTCTGGCTGGCAGTGCTAACCACACCTGCCAGAACCTATAAACCTCTCTAGAAGGCAGGGTTTGTGGGGGCAGGGATTTGCAGGAAAAGGATGTTCCTGAGTACATACACCTATGTCCAGATGCCATAAATGCCTTTCTGTCCCCAAACTGCAGATGGCGTTCCATGTTCTCAGAATCCATCAGCTGCCATAGAAACGTGGATCGACTTCAACAAGGAGGAGCGAGCGGGCTTTTCAGAGACACTGCGATCAAGTCTAAAGGTATAGAAAGACCTTCTTTTCTGGGGTTGGTTTCACACTTCCCAAGGCAGGGTATTGTGCTCACCAGTGTGACTTGAAAGTCAGAAAACACAAATGCCATTCAAATTCATGGCGCTTCTGTGAGGAATACTTTCATTGTCATAAGTAGCAACCCCACTGACAGCTTCTTTAATTTAACCTGAGGCTGCTTTCACTGGTGACTGGAGCAATGTCACAAATAACTTACTTCACCAGATGCTCAGTTACCAAGAGGCCATTCAGAAATCCGAGCTGGGCGTTGCCCTCATAGTAACTCTACTCCATCAGTGATGTGACCAGCCCTTACCTGAACTCAGACACTTGGGTTCCAGTGAAGTCTGTTGCTATTTTTTGATGTCAGGGATGACTGGTCTCTTGGAAAAGCTTTGAGGCTCTGAATCCTGAACGCTGTAGGGTGGCAGGACTTGGGAAGCAGGTCACACACCTCAGGCCCACAGGTGGGTCCTAAGCTGAAAAATTCACTGATGTTTGTGTGAACAGGTCCAATTCTGCTGACACATTCCTCCTTTCTCTCAGGTGATTGGAGAAAACGTTCACATCTACCTGATTGGAAAGGAGTCATCACGTACACACTCACTCGCCGTCTCTCTGCACTGTGCCGATGACGACTCCATCAGTGTGAGTGGCCAGAACAGCCTCTGTCACCAGATCACTGCAGCCTGCAAGCATGGTAGTGACCTGTACGTCGTTGGCGGCTCCATTCCGCGGCGCATGTGGAAATGCAACAATGCAACTATAGACTGGGAATGGTGTGCCCCTCTGCCCCGTGACCGGCTCCAGCATACCCTTGTCTCTGTGCCGAGCAAGGATGCAATATATTCACTGGGGGGGAAAACTCTACAGGACACTCTCTCTAACGCCGTCATCTATTACAGAGTACGAGACAATGTCTGGACAGAGACCAGCCAGCTTGAAGTGGCAGTCTCAGGAGCTGCAGGTGTAAACCTTAACGGCGTCATTTACCTGCTGGGTGGGGAGGAAAATGACTTGGACTTCTTCACCAAGCCCTCTCGGCTAATTCAGTGCTATGACACCAACACAGAGAAATGCCACGTGAAGCCGTACGTGCTGCCTTTCGCAGGGCGCATGCACGCTGCTGTCCACAAGGACGTGGTGTTCATCGTGGCCGAAGGGGACTCGCTGCTGTGCTATAATCCGCTGCTGGACAGCTTCACCCGGCTCTGCCTGCCAGACGTCTGGGGCTCAGTGCCCTCCCTCTGGAAGATCGCCAGTTGCAATGGCAGCATCTACGTCTTTCGCGACCGCTATAAAAAGGGAGATGCAAATACTTTCAAACTTAACCCAGCCACCTCTGTTGTAACAGTCACAAGTGGCATCAAAGTGCTGCTCACTAACCTGCAGTTTGTCCTGGCCTAAGCGGGAAGAACAGCCCCAGTGGTAGACAGAACAGCAACAGTGTTCCGCTGTGCAGCTCAGCGGCACCCTCCACCCTTAGCACCAGTCCCGATTACTATGAGCTCACAACACCCAGTAAAGACCCCATCCTCTCTACCTGTGCAGAGGACGTACAGGCTTTCTGGCTGTAGGCCTATTCTTTTACATAGCACTGTTAAAGTTGAACTGCTGCATCTTAGATTTCAGATGGACTAAATGCTATTACTTTGATCTCTTGATGGTAAGCTGCTTGCATTTGAGGCCCAGACTGCAGCAAATGGCTTTTTTAGCCTGAAACCAATCCACCAGTAACAAATCCTATGGCATATGGACATCCTCCTGGGCCGAGACTGCTAGTTTTAACTGCCTGGGAGACTGTGTGTGTCTGTCACATTGGTCACAGAGAAGTGCGCTGCGTCCTCCAGGGATGTCTCCGTTTAAACACCCTGTGTCCTTACTGCAGAAGGAGGGACTGCAGAAATATTCACAGCAGGCAGATTCCAGAGCTGACCCCAAGACCTTTAGGAGTTGCGTTATACTGCACTTCTACAGGAGTGGTAGCAAACTGGGAACTCGCTTACTGCTCCATCATGACCTAGTATAAGGAGGGAAATTGGTTTTATGAGCACTGGACTTCCTTTACTGTACAGGAAAATCCCCACCTGTAATCCGTAACCTAGTGTTGTGAAAGACGGAATTACGACCCTTCCTCCTACCCCTCTCTCTTGCATTGTAACCCTTTGGGTAAGAATCTGAATAAAGTCTCTGCTGAGACAAAGTTTCCTCTTCCTTTGCTGCAAATACTGATAGAATTTCCTGCGTATTGCAGTTCAGCTCAGCGCTGATACTGTGTGTGGGAGAGAAGAACTGTGGGGCTCCAAGAGAACCCAGGTATTAGCCACAAGGAAAGAAAACTTTAATGAAACAGCCCAACCTCCCCTTTACTGTGATTTATGTAAAAAAAATTATTTATTGATGGTCAAGAAGTACAACGCTTAGGCCTCATCAGATCATCAAAACTTTTTTTTTAAAGCAGCCGAGACCAAGAGATTTGGTAGTTCTTACTGACACTGTGCAGTGGTCCACAATCACGTTCCTGTGAAATGTCCCAGGACCTGGACTTGCTTGTTCCGAACAAGGATGTGGGGACGGATCTTGGCAATAGCTTCTATTGCTTCCTGAGGGCTCCAGTGATGCAGCTAAAAAGGCAGGAATGCTGCAAGTGAAATCCATTCAGCCCTGCACCAGCTGATGGAGCCTTCCTGGAGGCTATGGGCAACATCAGAGCTGTTAGGAAACTTGCTGCTTTGCCCCTTCTGTTTACTTCATGTTCCTCTCAGAGGGGCCTGAATGTCAGTGTATGTTCGTGAAACAAGTCCCTCAGTAAAGAGGGACAGGTGCTGCCTGGCTCCTCCATTTTCTGTCTCACTCAATCTTCCATCACGCTTTGCATGGTTCCCTGTCCTAGTCCCACCAGAGCAGAGCAGGGAGTGCAGCTGGCTTTTTTTATTTTTTTAAACTTTACTAGTACTCCCATCACACTCTGCACTTAGTGAGACAATTTTCCCTTCAGCACTAAGGGAAAATTTTCCAGGGAGGACTTACACCAACAGCAGAATCTACAGGTGGGCTTTTGTTCATAGTGCGGACTTACCCAGTTGGGTCTGCAGAGGGGCTCAGAAAACCCAAGTCACTCTCTTGATCCTGACTGTATTTATTGAAAAGCTTAGAAAGGCTCGTGATTTCAACTAACCGAGGAGAAAATCCTGAACCCATATATGGACATCTATCCACCCAGTGACCCTACCCTCACAAGTGACCTGTTATTTCCATCTCAATCTGTTCCTCCACAGAAAGAATTAACACTGCAGAATCATTCCAAACCTGTTGAGAACTTACGGTATGGGTGCTATCAGACCGTTTGCTCCAAGGCTTTGCTGCAACGCAGCTTCTCTTTCCAAGAGATCAGAACATCTTTGCCAGTGCCTGTGCTAATACCAGTACAGGCAGAGGCAGACTGTACAGGTGACTACCGGTCCACCTCACAACGGCAGCTGAATTGCAGCTGCTCCACTATCCCAGGGCTAGGAAGTGTTACCTGACAGTATTGTAAGTGCTGAGGAACAAGCACAACATAAAGTAGATTATCAAAGAAAGCTGAGAGCGCAGTTCAGCAACATTGTTTCACTTGTTATTTCCCCTGCATTTGCCGGTCTGCAAAACAGCAATGCAGGTTTGGGGCCTGGCTATCTACCTCTCCTAAAATGGGTCTCCAGTCCAAACTGGTAAAATCATGGAATATTAACGCACCTATACATGCTGCTTAAGCAAAAGTAATCAGTACAAGTTGGCTGTGTTTGCCCAGCCTGTATGAAAGGAAACCCCATTTAGCATAGAGTCCTTCTTACTTGAATTAAATATGCAGCCACCATGGTGGCACTGCGGGAACGTCCGGCCTTGCAGTGCACATAGATGCTGTTGCCATAGGCACGGTGTTTCAGGATGAATTTGACACCCTTGTGGAGGTTTTCCAAGGTGGGGACACCAGTTAGATCCATGGTGCTGAGACGCAGTTGCTCCACTCCCATTGCCTCCCACTCCTGAAATGCACATAGCAGATTTGATCAGTTTATGGTGGTTTTTTTTTTTCCCCCCGAAAGAAAACCCAGAACCTGTTGAGACAGTTGGGAAATTCAGTGGAGCTGTAAGCAGACTCTGAATGTCAGTCCTTTAAATCAGGTGTATCAGAAAGAGAAGTTAAAGGGAATGAAACGATGTGGCGGTTCAGCTAAAGGGAAGAGGAGAGAGCTGGGGTCCGCTCGTGAAACCAGAGGCGCTCCTATACTGGCGTAGTGGCACACGCAGTGTAAAGCTCCAGGTCCCCCTCGCCACGCTGGCTGGGGCACTTCACTCGCTTCCCCTCCTCGGTTTAGGTACAGGAAACCGCGTCTTTGCTGTCAGAGGACTTGGTCGCCCCGGGACAGGTGGGGCGACAAGAGACCCTTCCCGGGGCACCGGCAAGCTCCCGGGCTCACCTGGGCAGAGCAGCAGAGGAACCGGGTCTCGTACTCCTCGTTGAGGGTGACCACGGCGCGCACGTTTCTCCTCCGCCACCAGCTGCGGGGTACAGGCACGTCAGGCATCGCCGGCCCGCCCCCGGCCCGCCCCGTCGCGCCCCGCCTTACCCTGCGGCTGCGTCCCGCAGCGGCAGCGCGCCCAGCAGCACGGCGCCGTCGATGCGGTGGAACCAGGGCCGGCGGGACCCGGGCAGCCGCGCCCGCGCCGCCGTGTATAGCAGCGTCGGGTAGAAGAGCAGGCCTCGCCACCCCGGCGCCCAGCCCGCCCTCCACCAGCGCCATCGCGGGCATCGGCGGGCCGGACCGGGCCGGGCCGAGCTGAGCGAGGGGCAGGGGAGCGCCGCAGACGAGGGCACTGAGTGTGAGGAGACGAGAGGGAGGCAGCGGCGGGCTCGTGGCGGGGACGAGGGGCTACGCGGCGGCGGGAGCGGGGCGGTAGCCGACAGGGCGCGGAACGCGGCGGCGCCGGCCGGCCAGGGAGGGGCGGGGCGCGGCTTCGACCCCTGCACCCCGTGCCCGCCGTGGTCTCTCCCGGAAGCGCCGCCATCTTGCGGAGCCGGCCCGAGGCGGCGCAGGGAGGCGAGCGCGGCGCGGGTGGATCCCGGGGGCAGGTGAGGGCGGCGGCCGCCAGGAGGAGCTCAGGACGGACCGGGCAAGGACGGGCTGGCGCGGAGCGGGGCCGAGCCCGCGAGTAGCGCGATCCGCCTGGCGGAGGTAACGGCGCTCCTCCTGCCCCTCGGTCCCCTGCGCTCCCGCCGTGAGGCCACCCGGGCCGTGCTGCGGCTGCAGCCTCCAGCCCTACGGCGCGGAGGGGCTGGGGCCCGTGGGAGATCCGTGGCCCTGTGCGCGCCGCCCCGGGGCGGTGGCCGCCCGCCGGCAGCCCCCTGTGGCGCCCGGACCGGAGGGCCGCCGGTTGTGGTATCTGCCTTGAGCGCTGACAGCGCCGCAGGCGCCGCCGGGCCCCGGGGCAGGGCGGGGGCGCTGCGGGTGCGGGCGCAGCCCGAGGTTGCGTCGCTGTTGAGCTGGGGGCTGCGGTGGGCCCGGCGAGGCGCGGCTCCTCCGGGCTGCGGCCACTGTCAGCCTGCTGGGCTGGGCGGGTGAGGGGCCGCGGAGCTCCCCGGGGCACATCCCAGGAACCGGGCTGCGGGTATGTGTCGTTGGGGCACGGTAGCGGTCTGTCGTGTGGACTAGCGAAGCGTACGGTAGTGTACGAGGGGTGGAGGCGAGCCAGGTGTGCGGGAAACACAAGGTGGGCAACTGGAGTTCAGCGCGGTGCGAGGATCCGCAGCCTCAAGTGTGAGAAGGCGTGACGGGCACTGCCGGGCTGAAATAGGAAGAGGAATATAAAAACCAGGAGAGACTGGCCATAAAGTGAACAATAAATACATGAAGGAGCAATGAAGGTTGATAACAGCCTGAAATTTTTGTAGGGCTGTTTATAAGTAGGAAGTTGAGAGGCAGGATTATAACAATGTGTGGAACCTTCGCTTCTGTAGATTTCTGAGGAATCGTGGCCCAGACATTTTCACTTTTAAGGCACAGGCATTCTCTTCTGCCAGAAGTTGTCAGGGAGCATTTTTCAGATGTTGCAGCTTTCTTTTATGTACTGCTTAAGTGTGGTTGTCAGGTGTGTTTCACCAGGGGCTCACTTGATGTAGAAAAATATTTGGTGGGTTTTTATACCTAGAAGTACGCTTTGCTTCTGGTCTACAAGAGCTTGGACTTTCTGAGTATCTTGAATTTTTTTTCTTTTCCTTGTGTGTGTCTCTATCCTTCTAGTCTTACTCTTTGTACTAGTCATCACACTCTTTGCCAAATTATCTCCTGGTGCTTTCTGCTGTCTTCTGTATTGCTTTTCCATAGATTAATTCTTCAGATAGATTTTACTGCACTGACTTGGCATTGCACATCCATAATAAACCCATCACATTCTTTTTTCTTCCCCTCAGCTATGTTCTTGGGAGCTCTGCATAATTTGAGATGCTGTACTTCCTAGAGCTGTGTCTGGACCCAGCTATTTAAGAGGCAGCTTTGTTGGAAATGCTACTGTCATGGTAGATGTTTAAAAATATACTTACGTCTTTACCCTGAGATAGGAAATGCTAAGGTGGGTGCAGCTTACATCCTGCAACTTAGTATGTTCAGTTGTGTTCCTGCTGATGAAGAGTCCCTTGGGCAGGAGCACAATTCTCATATCTGCTCAGGGACATGGGTGCAGAAGTACGAACCAGTAAAAGCCCTAAATAGGGCTTTTAAAATACGATTTATATATTTTTTCAAGGTGCTTTGCTGTGCTCTTTCAGCCTGCACTCTCATTCAAAACCATTGCTGATTATTCCGTGAAAGTATAAGCTGTTTTGTGGAGTGTGTTCCCCCATTCCAAATGATCACTCTTGGATGACTGTGTTTTTTCTTTCCCTATCATAGTTTCTAATGTTAATTCAGCGAAAAACCAGTCCCAGATCCTATCTCCTTAGTTACGTTCTTGCCCTTGTGTGCCTGCTTCTTTCTCTGTATATGAAATAGCACAATAGGTGCAGGCTTAAGAAATTGTGTTGACATGCAAAAGCAAGCGAGAGCACAGCGTCTGTGGAAAAGTTGATGATTGAAAAGTGACTGTCATAAAATCATGAATTTTTTTTCAAATGAAGCGCGAAGATTTTTGCGTTAGGTGGTTTTGGTGTGAAGGTATACAGCTTACGCTAATGCGAAGAACTTATCTGTCTTTCACGGTGGGAGATGCAGTGAAGACCTCCACAACGGTGCTGCGTATTTACTGCTGTATCCTCCTTTTTGCTAGTCCTTACGAACTAGATGTGCTTGTAGGATTATCCTTATGTGATGGGGTGAAGTGTCGTTCACTGTTACTTCTTCTGTTACGAGTGTGGATTCTGAAGATGCGCTGCCTGGCACGGCTCCTCCAAAGGGAAAAGCAGAAAGGCATCTATGTCATGGATAGGCAATAACTGTGTGTCTCATCAATAGTACGTACATAATTTGCAAGGTCCCTTGCAAGTAACGTTTACGTCAATTGAAGAATCATTATATGAAACAAATTACAGCACTTTGACATAAGAGAAATATTTATAATATTGTGTAACTTTTCTTTTGAAATTACTGCAAACAGCATTAGCAGCTGTATAAACAGCTGAATTAGTTGTATTTCATAAAAGGTGGATGTTTATGTGCTTCTTAAACATTTAGACTCACATCGAGTTAAGTAAAATACTACCTATAGTGCAGTCTGTAACTGAACTTGGTCAGAAACTCTGTTTTGAGCAGGTTGTTCACTATTTTTGGGTCTCTTTCTGAAATGCAGTTACGGATTGTCAGTCGCTATGTTTCCTAATGGCAGCTGTTTGCCCTCTGCCACAGATCTCTTCAGAGGGCCTGCTCTAAGCTCTTTTTCCAATGCTTTTTTTAGGCTAGGTGGGAAGTGATACAAATTCTTGGGTTTGAGATTTCCTGATGGTTAGTCCCTAACTCTGGTATCTAGGAAGAACGCGCTGTTCTGGCTGTTGAAATGGAGACTGTTGTTCAGCGATATGTCCGTGAGGCAGTCCAGTTTTCCAAGGCATCGTGTGAGTTTTGCTGCTTGAAACAGCAGCAATATCCAATAGACTCAGATTTGCATTTCTGCATTCTAATTTATTGGTCTTTCTGTGAACGTCTTAGATGTTTTATTTCAATCTAGGCATGTGCAGTGTTGCTTTGTGTCCTTTAGTTTACCATCCCCCAAGACTACGTGCAGAGTTATTCACTGCGTTGGTAACTGCCTTCAGGCAAGAAAGTATCATTTTTATCCAGTGATCAGTTATTTGCTGGGGAAAAAAACAGTAGAAGTCAAAGCAGAGTAAAATACTTCAGGGTTTAGTAGAATGGGAGTTGTAAATTGAGAAAACTCTTCTAGGCCCTCTAATGGGTATTTCTCCTGAAGTATCACAGCACAGTATCTTGAGTTGTGGTCCCGTCACAAGATTTCTTGAGGCAAGAGAGGTTATCTTGATTGGAAAAAAAGTAACTGGTGGTTTTATTGCCCATCCTCCTGTCATTAGAGATGCTTGTGTTACACCAAAAAAATGCAAGATACCACTGTTGCTGCTGCAGTCCACACCTAGTGTAGATTATCCTGCCAAGACACTTCTCAATTGGGGCATAACAGCAAAAAGAGAGAGCTTTAGCATTCTCATTTTCAAGAGGACGTTTCCCAGACATCGACTAAACATCATCCTGTTTGCACCTGATGCAAGTTTCAAGCAAGTAAAGCTAAAATACAAGTTAGGTCAGAGCAGGAAGTTTGGATAAAGGGAGAAAATGTAAACTGCTTTACAGCTTCAGTGCAAATGAGTCTGCAGACTCATTGCTGTAGGGATGAATAGTACACAGGTCTGAACTTTGATGGACAGAGCCGGGTTAGTTGTTTGACAGCAGTATAGCATGGCATGGTCATCGTCCCAGGTGAAGGAAGTCTTTCTGACGTCTTGAGTAGAGTAAAGCTTCCAGCCATCTCAGCTCTGTGCATTGTAAAAGAAAAGGCCTTGTGGCTGACTGAACTTGGGATGAACGGTGCTGTGAGCAGCTAGGTGCCAGAACACAAGTTTGCAGTAGTTTCAACTGTTAGTGAAGAATTTCAATTCATGTGATAGATGGTGGCGCAGGTGTATGTGTGTGAAAGCTTATGCCATAAATTGTGTTCCCTGTCCCATGTGTGCATTTTACTTTTTATCTCCAGTAGTCTCAGTATCTCATGGTCTGTTTTTTTCTTTTGTGGTTAGAAGAGACACACTGGTTTATTGGCTGCCCCCTTATAGGCGGGATACTAACGGCCAACTAACAAACTGCAGGTTTTGGTAATGACTCTGTACTGAGTTAGAGCCGATTTATAACTGACTTAATGGCTTGGCTTGTGGTGGTAAAGTTCCAGGTGGACTAAGGTTATGTAAACTGGGCTTAAAATCATATCTCTGTGGGATTTTCACATTGGTTTAACTAAATTACTTGTAAATGTAACTTGGAGTAACTAGCTTAGATATTGCTGAAATTCATGAAAATGAAACAACACTTCAGGTTCCCTGTCCTTTTCAACATGCCACCTCAAGGAGAACTTGAATGAGCATGTGGGTGAAAGGAGGAGTGTTTGTGGAGTATCCATTGTCGTGCTGGTATGGTATCTGGCAGGCTTTCTTTTGCAGACAATTTTTTTTTATGGTAGCATACTGAGTGTTCTTTCAGAACTCAACTCTCTCATGATTCTTACAAGAATTTGAGTGAAGTTCTGTGATGTCTTACATTGTTTTTATTCAAAATTAATTTGAGTTTTTTCAGGACCTTGCTTTTCCCTTCAACATCGTTCTTTCTGGTAGCCTTCACTTCTAGCTGCAGGCTGTTTCATGCTGCACCTTTCACAAAAACAAGCTAGTTCTTACCCACCAGATTTCAGTATTTCACACATCAAAGTAAAGCTATTGTTCTTCAAACATCTTATTGTTTAGATTTCAGGCTTTCACTGAATCTGTGAATGTTCTGTGCTATTTTTGCCTCAAACTGTGCAGTTCAAAAGATATTCCAACATATGCATGATACCCGCAAATTCTCCAGAATCTGTTGGAAAGGGAATGTTCACATCTGTTCTTTTCAAAGTAGAGGATTTGGTTATTTATCAAGTCTGTAATTCAAGTGAAGTATTCAGCAGACAATGTCCAAGTTTACAGACAAAAATTAAGACATCTTTCTTAATTTACTCTATGTGGAGATTCCTAAGCGGAGAGCCATCTCAAAATGTTTTTTGCTAGCTCACCTGTGCTTCCTTGTTATTTCCTTTCCAAAAATTCCTGGTTTCCATTTAAACTTCTAAGTTAAAAAACATACTCCTTGATGACAGGTCAGTGTAGTGAAGAATTGTATTTCTTCAGGGTTTTTTTGTCTCTCCTGTCATTGTGTTATGACTGTACAATGTTTAGCACAGTTAATGAGCAAAACAGTAAAGATTCCTTGCACAGTCATACGTGACATTAGGAGTGATACTACCATTGAAAATGATTGATATGCAAAGTCTTTTTGGGGAAAGAAGGGTCATGTATTTACGTCTCTAAAGCAGTTTGACTGCTCAGAAATCTGTGATCTTATGTGCTGGTGATTTAGGAAGGGATTAAGTGAGAGTATTCTGATATTTATGGAGTGAAGCCATCCATATTACAGTTTGGATTGTGCATTCAGTGCTAGAATTTGATCGCTGTCAGAGACTGGCTGTAGGTGGTACTGTCTGTGTTTTACAGTGTGGAAGCTGCTATGACACTGATTCCCTGATGCGGAATTTATTTTAGAATTTCTTTGGGTTATAAAGTATTTTTCATTTAATTCAAGAGAAAGTTTAATAGGCATTTCACAGCTGCTTTCATGGGAGCAGGACTAGGCCACATTCTTGATCCTTTTTTGTGAGAAAAATGATTCAGGATATGCTTAGGTGTACAGCTAATTCTGAGTGTGCTGGTGTCTTCCTGAATCTGCAGGGAGCCTGAACCATTATCTCAGTCATAAGAAATTTGAAAAATACTGAGACTCCTGGTTTAAATACCAGGACTTTTATATCTACTTGCAAGTCACATTAACAAAGCTGCCTGACTGGTGCAGTTCTCAGAGTTCCCAGTTGATTACTGCATTCCTGATATAGCTGAAAGTTGCAAGTTCCACTTATTTGTGAGAGAGAACTTTCCTGGTAACTTGTTTAAGATAGTTTTGTATCACCACATAAATGTGGGATACACTCAGTGTAAAAAATAGGCCGAGACATAGAGTTATAAATCTCCCTTAGGAAAAACTATACTTTTCTGTATAAATGAAACTGCTTTTGAGTTTGCAGACTGTCATAGCTATGCACTAAAAAGGGAGAAGGGTTTAAAAAGATCACTGTAATTCAGTTTGAGGGTGGGGAAGGTCAAACTGAGAGTTTAGTATGTGGATGTGTGCATCCAAAAAGCAACAAGGAGGGCCTGGCCTGTTCAGTAGCTCTGGACATGCTGGTGGATGTGGGGATTCCCTGGAAGAGTTTTTTCTTGTGTCTGAGTCACTGTGCAGATTCTGTTGGGCAAAGAGTGTTGGGCATTTCTGCATTATTAAGGTGGGCTCGAGCAAAATGGACTTGGAACTTGTTTCAAAGCAGAAGCTGCTTTAAGTGTGTACACTTTAATTCTTGTCTTGCTCTGCAGCATGCAGCAGTGAAGTGTACAGAGGAACTTGTCTTAGCAGTGGTCTCTTTTGGAGACCATGTATGGGTAAAGCTGTTCGGCTGGTTCAGCTCCCTGCTCCTCCCTCTTGAGAGCTGAGCAGAATCTCTTCTGCTGAAACGGTTGTTCCACTTTATGCTTTCTATATTTGTACAGCAGCAGCACGCTGCCTAACCAGGCAGTGTGGCCGGCCCAGAGTGCCTTCGCCACTTGCCGAGCAGAATTGAGAGCCAGGGCTTACATTCTCTGTTGTTAACGTCCGTCTGTCTGTCTCTGCATCTCTGGGGAGGACTGGCATGCGGAGTGAAAGGTGATCTGTTTGTGGATTTTTTGTTTTTGTTTTTGTAAAATGCAGTTCATCCAAGCTGGGAATCCAGGGTCTGGGAGTGGAGGAGGGCAGGCAGTTGTCTTGCAACTGCCGGTGTTGTGGGTGGCAGTGGCATCAGAAAGATACAGTTTTAACGTCCAAAAGAGCTGCTGTCTTCTGGGATGAGGATTTTAATGTCCCTGCCTGCCTTGGGGGGGTGATTAGCCAAGGCCTGTGTCTTTCCATAAAAGGTCTGTTGTCGCTGTCGCCATGAAGATTAATGAAAGCTAGATCCTGTCCTGGGAGAACTGAGTGCTGTTGGTGCTTGTTATGGGCAAGAGGATGAGTGAGGAGCTAGACCCTGGTCAGCCTAGTTTGGAATAAGGAGTTCGGTGCTGAGGGATGTGGTTGTAGGAAATACCTTGTTAGGAAGAGCTGGAACCTTGTAACTAGGATTTTCCTGGCTGTGCATTTGCATAAACTTTTTTAGTACGGCCCTGCACGCATTGGGGTGACCATTCACAATTGCTTTTCTTCAGTTGATCAGGTGCAGGAAGTCTGTTAGCTGCTGACACTGTATTAAACTGTTGATAGCGTGTTCTTTGAGTAGCACAAAGGTGCTCAAAGTAGTGGCAGCAACTGGATCCACCATTAACACTGGCAATACATTTTTTGAGAGGGAGAAAGAGGGGAAATAGGCTATAGGGTACTTTTTCTGTCTGTTAGGGGATGCTGTCTGCCTACAAACTCTGCTGCCTTTTGAATATCTATGCAAAGAGGCATCAGGCCTTTTGCTTCTGGAATTTGAGTGAGGAAAATATTGTTTCACTTGTGAAACAGAAGGCAGCATCTTGCTAAAATCATTCATGAGGACCATGTTCCATAAACCAGTCTGAATTATTTTTCTTTCCTACCACGGCAGTGTATTCCTTGTGTTTCCTCCCCGGAAAACTATGTGTATCAGATTTGGAAGAAGGAAATTTTGGAGTCAAATTGGGGGATCTCTGCTGCCTGACAATGTCTGAATCACGCTGTGTCTGCAGGCCGGGAGCTGTGACTGATGTGTGACAGAGGGTCATCTCATTCTTGGACTGCTTGAACTCAAGCAGCTTTGTTTTGTAGTTGATTTCTGATCATTCTTTGTTTACGGAGGATACGCTACAGTAGCTGTTCCATCTTCATCTGGAAAACCTCTGGAATTCATTGTGAATATGCAGCTTCTGGAATGTTAAGCTTGTCTTAAATGCCCTGACACGTTTCCCAGTTCTGGCATCCTCCTAAAGCCCTGTGCCTCCCTTCCTTCTCACTTCTTCCTGACTCCCCAACTGACAGGCTTTCTTTTATACTAGCCAGGGCGAAGTGGCAGAAACAATCCAATAAGCTTTTGAGTTTAGAATACCAATTAAAGGCAAATCTTGGTATTGTTTGATGCTGGTGATCGAGGTTGTACAATTCCTCCACTTCACAGTGTTTTCTGGTAGTCTACTTAATTTTTGCTTGCAGTCTAGTAGCAAGAATATGATTAGGCAGTTTCAGAAGCCTCTTGGAAGTATGCTATTTCATGTTTGAAAAACATTGTTTGTCCATTCTGTGAAAGATGTCATGATAAATGGGTAGAACACTGAAGAGAAATGGTTCTTCACCAAGTGCATTGAATAGATGAAAGAGAGAAATCTCCCATTGTGTAAGAATATTCCTAAAGGCAATATGTAAGGAAGTGATGTTGTTCAGAGCTGAGCTAAGCTGTCAGTTGTGTTTCTCGGAAGGCACATACCTTAAGCTACGTATATAGTCAATTTGTCTTGCACCTATTGCCCACTAGTGCAAAAAGGGTAACTTAGTGCTCTGCCTGTTTCCAGGAGTTCAAGTGATTCAGGTAGCAAAATACAATGCTTTAGATGTATAAGGACAGGAAATCAGATTTGCCGTATATTCTTTGAATTTAAGGGAGAATACCCAGTAATCCGTTCTGTTTGCAGAAAAGGTTTCATCAAGGTTGGAGACAAGTGAGAAGTCAACTTTTGTCTGACTGCCTTCGAAGGTCTTGAAATGGGACATGTCTTTAAATGTTGGAGGCACTCCGCTGACAAAGAATTGGGACAGTAAAGGTTATTATACGGAAGAACATACATACGCTTCTTACATGTATAATGTTTCCTTAACAGAAGTAGTGGAAGCCTTATATGTCACTTGAGGCCCTTCAAAAAGGATTAATCAGTAGAGAATTAATCATGTGACATTCGTCACCTAAATCTGATGTAGTTCCATAATTGGAATGAGCATATGCCTGTATTGCTCTAAAAGAAGCTTGTTCCATCTTTCATGCATTTCCCCTTTCCTTTGTGCTGCCAAGAGCATCTGTGTGGTTGTGCGGTGCACTGAATCGGGGAGCATGTCTGGTTTAGAACTACTTTCCTACTGTTGGTAGTCTAGATCACACTGGGATCATTTCCTTTCTCAGCCTTATTATACAGAGGGGAGGTTGAGGAGGCTGGTGGGGAAAGTTGTGCTCTATTTTTTTGACAAGAGCATCCGTTTCAACTTGATCTACAATAGGATAACTTGATCTTTTTCTTTGTATTTCTGCTCCATATCTCTGTAATCTTTATGGAGAGCTTATATCCAGTCTTCTGCAGTAATATAACAAAAATAAATGAAATAAGAGTTGTTTTCATGTGCTATCTGCTGTGGCATATAGCATTTGGTTCTGAACAGGGAGGTACTGAATGTTGTCGTAACACGCTTCTTTATGAATGCAGTGTTTGATACGTGCTGTTTGATGCAATACAGAGAAGCTTGCTGTTCGTTTAGGAAGAAATCGGTGAACTTTCCTAATGCAAGGATGGAGAGAAGATAATGTGCCACGTAGACCGTTAGATGTGAGGTTTTGATTCATGAAGTATAAGGTAGCTCCAGAGACTGGATACGAGGTATAGAAACCCTGAGAATCCAGCAAGATGTATATGAGGATGCATACATGCAGCCCAAACTGTAATTATAGTGCTTCTTTTTGTCATAAAGTGTCTGGAGTCTCCTCCTGCTAGCAGTGGAAACCAGCTGACGTCATGCTGTGCCTTCCAGGAAAAGAGAATGGAAAGACCTGATGGAGAAGTAAGGAAAGAATGTCTGGAAATACGTGCATAAGACTACAATGAAGTACTGAGTCTCTAGTTCTTGGCAAAGTGCATTGACGCTCCTGATCCTTCCCACCCCCTTCTCTCCCCACCCAGCTGAAGTCTAAGATCAGGTGACAGATCCAGCCGTGTACAGCGGGGAGGGTTTCTGAGGCCTAGGGCAGAGAGGAGCAGGAGAAGCTGCACTGGCACAAGAGTCTGCAGGGGGCATTAATCAACACAGGCCAGCAGCCTGGAACGGGTGTTTCGGGGTCACAGAACGGGCTGTGAGGGTAGATTGTGGAGTCAAAAGACTGCCAATATTAGCAGGAAAGACATTCTATTAGTCATCTTCAGATGTTCATAACTAAGAATGAGAGTTAGGCTTCTTCAGACAGAAAAGTTCATCGTGTGGTGTTACATTTGTGCATGGTATTCAGACAAAAATAATGCTTCAAGATGCTGCTTGTGTTTATGCATTGGTGTGTTTTCAGCAGGGACTAGGCTGTAAATTAATGCAGCATTTTAAAATGTTTTTTCCTATATTGTTTACAGTGGTTTGTATGCTTTACATACTGTATTAAGGTATTGAAGAGGGGGTAAATATTACAAAAAAGAAACCAAATTACACACAAATGGTGCTGCAAATGATGACAAATGGGAACCCTTCAGAGAGCTTCAGTAGAAGCTTAGGAAGAACTGCTTTGGAGTGAAATGGTTAGGTTTTATTTCATTTGTGTTTTTGAACAAAAGTCAGGACATTCCAGAGTTAATGTTCCCACAGCAAGGCCAGTGTTTGCCTCTGATGAAGAAAAAGAAATAGTACGGAATATTTTTTTAAAGCTTTAGCTCTACACACCCAATATTAAATCTATTGAAATATTAATGAGAATTATTTGTTGTTGAAAGTGATTTGAATCAATATTCATTCCTTAAAACAGAGCATTGAGTCCAGTTTTTTTGCATATGTAAATGAGTACAATTTGAGACTTGTATCCATCTACTTCTGTAAAGGATTTGACCATGTGCCTATTGAAAAAAGAAGAACTGAGCTTATTTTTACTCTTCGGTTTGCAGGCGTGGCAATGGCAGATTCCGCAAGGTAGAGTTCATGGCAGGTATTTGTCTAATATAAGCCAAGCAAGAGACACATACAAGCTTAAGGTAAATCAGTCTTTCTCAGTTGTATTTCTTTGAAATAAAATATAAATGTTTATACTTAAACATTTTGCCAATACAGAATTTCAACCCTACTCAGAATTTTGTATCTGGTACAATTCTGATCTTTCAAAATTGGGACACCTCAAATTTATTTTCCATCTGAAGCCAGCAGTAGATGCTGGAAATGGTCATATGCACTGTGTCCTCTTCTAGTATTTTAGGTGTAGTAGTTCAGAATAGCGATAGCACTTGAGGATCTTTGTGGGTCTTCTCTGTTTGGATTTGAATGTGATGTCTTTTATGCAATCAAAGAAGCGTGCAAGTACCTTGATACTATTAGAAAAGACTTATTTTAATGCAGAGCTGTGCAAACTGTGTCTGTCTAAACACCGCACAGGGATGATTTTCCCATTGAGAGTTTTTACCTTGCCTTTAATGGTGGTAAGCATTAGTATTTGAATCTTGTGGCCGAGATGGATGAGGTTGTTAAGGTTCAGCTAGTGTTAACTGCTTCTCGAAGTAGGCTTAGTGGTTAAACTGGGAATGTTGTTTAGTTTCACTACACCTCAATCTTTTACCCTAAGGAAGACTAAATAAATAAATAATAATAAAACTCTGTGCTACGTTCCATAGGTCTTCCTGTGGCGTGTCAGTATCTGTAAAGCAAAACATGCATGTTTTCTGAATATTTTGGCTTGTCATTGAAAAAATAAATAAAATGTTGTGTCGATGTGTACCTATTGTATTTGCAATTCTTGAGATACTTTGAGAGTCCCTTAATGCCATAATCTGCAAGGATGGAGGAAGCTTAAATCTTTTGCTGGTGAGATTCTTTGGTTTTTGTTAGCAAACAAATGTTTTGTGGAAGCTTTTTTTTTTTATGAAGTTGTTACTAGGTTTTCATCTGAGATGCAGCTATAACAATGTGATGATACTCTCTGACTCCTATAGAATACATTCTGTCACTAGTTCTCAAAATACCTTTTCACAAAGAAAACTAATGTAACACTGTACAAATGAAAACTTCTAGCATTCTAAAGTGACTTGTCCAATGCTATTCAGTCCCATAATTACTAACAGAACTCAAGTCTTCTAAGCCTCAGACTTGTGTTTTCAATGGTAGACCGTAGGATTGTTTTGCATTTTCAAGGTGTGTCTCCTGACACTTTTCTTAGGGGTTGTCAGACTAATTAATGATCTATCTTGGGAGTGTTTAAGCTGTAGTTGCTGACTGGGCATGGAACAGGCGTTGCAGGTATGGTCTACATCCCAAATCTCAAGTATTTTATGATGTTCTGGTTACAGGAGGCATGGCATTTAAAATGTTTACCTCTCTTTTTGTCTTAATCTGCAGTGGTCCCTAAATGTGCACCTCTTCTATTCTCCATTCTGTTCTTTCTATTGTATCTTGAGTTGAACAAACTTTCGTTCTGATAGTCAAGTGTACTGTCATGAGTAATTCAGCTGGTCTGTTTGCTAACTGTTGGGATTGTCCGCTAACCTCTGCGCCCATTAGTGCTTGTGCTGACGGCGCTGAGAACAACAGAGTTTGACAGCTCGCTCTGCCTTCTTGAAGTGAGCCAGGTGCAGTGACTAGGAGCTCTTGCCTTGTATTGAGCAAGTAGCGCCTGGTGCTGAGAGGGTTGGGTGGTGTAAATGCAGCAGCAGAAGGGCATTTCTCAGGTAAGTATGGCTGCTTCCTTGGTAAGGTTTTGGCACTATCGAGTTTCTCCTGGTTATCTCTGTTGTCTTGCTGTCTCAGGAGGAACATTTGCTAGAAAGCGACATGCTTGATGTAGTTGTGGGCTAAGCTGTGGAGTAACTGGAACTTCATCCGATTTGTATGGACCTCTCTATTTGTTGTCTGACTTATCTAGTGCACTTGCTGCTTCACTCTGATGCATCACTATCTCCCTCCTGCACTTCCTCCAGAGAAATGGTTATTTTTATATTTTCATTATTGACCGTGTTGGTACTTTAAAAGTACGTAAATCCACAGTGAGTCCAGGCTGGATGTTGATTTATGTGAGAGACTGTTGATGCCAGGATATATTAGGTTGAGCTATTTTATCTGTTAGCCTCTTTAATTGTCAGTGGTAATCCTGACATCCCACAAACACTAATTCCTGGAAAGTGTAATGGGAAATCAGAACTAACTGGTCTAGACAAGTGCTGACTGTGACAGTAATTTCATCGATCAGAATCCATTAAATGATCCGGTTTTCTCTTTCGGATGGTCCTGGGTGCTGGTGAGACTGAAGTTTTGCCATGTCAAAGCACTACCACTAGATTTATTGGGCTCATCCATTCTCTCCGTGTGGCTAGTGCCCCTTGTTTGCGTTACCAGCTGCAGTTCTATTCATATTATATTGCATCCCAGAAGTTAGAACTGTTCATCAGCAAGAGTGTATTTTGTCACTTGCAGATCTGGAGGGGCTAAGTGTTAAATCTGAGGGTTAAAACTTCATTTTCCTACATGGAATTCTCAGGTGGTGTCGTAGTTCCTCCCAGCTTTGTACAGAAGTTGGAAGTGACATCTGTACTCAGATGCAGCACTTCAGTCAGGGGAACAGCTTCAGAAAAAAGTGTTTGCAAAAGCTGTGATGGGATGTCCTGATTTACACCTGATAATTGTCTTGCTGACCCCACTAAGAACTGACACTCGTGCTACTGTGGGAACAGTTCACTATTGGCATCTTAGTTCTGGGCTGGGGTGAACCCGCTTTTGCACCGCAGTGTACTGCCACATCAGTTAATGACACAAGTTGCGATGCTACATGCATTGCTAGCAGCATGCCAGCTGTGTGGACCTTCATCTGGGCTATCCCAGTCCTGAGTTCTTCTGAGAAGAGATACAGCTGTTGGATTCTGTGGCCTTCGGGCAAGGTTTGGCTGATGGATAAACCTGGAGAAGGTATTCAATGTACTTATGTTCCGCATGTGATTAAATGAGCCATACTAAAACAATTTTGTTTTGAGAAACATTTATGATTTAAGAGCATTCTCCCAGGCTTTCTACAGGTGGTTGTCAAATTTCTGCTTGCTTTTTAAAGTTTTTATTGTCTTGGCTTTTGCCTTTGATTCAGTGAGGTGTATATTTTTTCCCAAAGGTATCCGAGAGTTATGGGTTCCTCTGGCTATGGTAGCTGTGCTTCTGGTTCCTTTGAAGTTTTTAAGTTAATTCTCTAGAGCATTATGCACTTATATCTGTGAGGGGACATTTTCTTTTTAACATTAAAGTTGTTTACCAGTATATTCTTAAGCGTTTACAAGATCAGTGAGCTGTGTATTTCAGTGTTTTCTGAAAGCTGATTATCACAGAAATACAACTTAGCATTCATGACAACTTCCGTGGGGCTTAAGTATCTGTCACAGATTGGATATAAAAGGAAGAAGTCAACAATTTTGTTACGTGATGTTTTGAAGCCAGGCCTATTAGCAGGAATCAAGACCATTATTTGGCTATAAACGAATATTCTTTAATTAAACTTTGAAAAAGCAAAGGAATGTGGGTGAGGTGAAAGGAGGAGTCCTCAGGTAACATATTTGCCTGAATCACTACGAGGAATTTCGTAATCCAGAACGTTCCTGTGAAGCAGAACAAACGTATGTGAAGTGTTCCCTGACCAATGGTTGGTTTTCAGTAATATTTTAGAAATAAATTAATAATTTTGAAAATACACATTTCAGCTGAGTTATGTTTCTCAGGATTCTTAGCTAGTATTAGAAGAAAATCTTTTGTTTTCATTGTGTTTAAAATTCTGTGCTCTTTTAGAGTGTAGTATTTTATTAAATCAATTGAACAAACTAGGAAGAAATTACAACAATTTAAAATTATTACAAAATAGTGATTAAAAATTCTCAAGATATCTCCCTCTGGAAAAGAGGGCATGAGTACATGTGATGAATATCCAAGTATATGACAAGACAAGTTAGAGGAGGAGGTGGATCACTTATTTACCTTCTCAAAGGTTATGAAGAGGCCTGCAAAGCAGTGAGGGTGTGTGAGCCTGGAATAACTCTTCTCCTTGCAGACGGATGCACATGTGTAGCATCCCCTGCTTACAAGGTGCAGAAGATGTCCGTGGTTCCTGGTTAACGATTTGCTTAAGATGTAGAAATAACATTTTTTTCCTTGTGTTATTAGTTCTTTTTGTTCCCTACTTCAGAGCTTTTTCATAAATTTCCATCTATGCAGCCTTACGTTAGAGTTCCCATCTGCAGGTTCATTGTCATCTCTTAGTGCTCCTGCTGTCATAATAATATAATGTAGGAGTTTATGATTGTGGGTGCTGCTGGTGGTGAGACCGCTTCTGCCATGAGATGGGCAGGATAAGTCCACTGAATGTTGTTAGGAAGCTACAGGACTTCTGTTTTCAGCCATGTTGTGTTTGCAGTCCTTTATTTTGCACTCTTTCATTTATTCTCTCTATTTTTGAAATGTGCATCTTCATTTTTGAGTCTAATGAGGGTTGTTACCACCTCATCATGACTTCTGTTAGAAATACGCTCTGCATTGGCAGTCCTCAGCGTTCTGCAAGATGGAGTTCATGTTGTAATGATTGTGACTATCTGATTTTAACTCTGGAGTACTTACTGCCTTTTTTTTCCTTATCTTTTAGAGTGAAGACTGGAACGGCTAGAGGAAGGTCCGTAGCTGCAGGTATGGACCAGCTGCACAGTTTATATCCCTCAGTTGCATATTGGAGCTTCCTTTCAAAGGTTTAGAGAGAAGTTGCTTTTACTTCCAGTGATGAAAGCAGTTGCTTTCTAGTGCAGTAAGCAGTGCTCCCTGAACCTTAAACTCTTCACAGTTTCCTGCCTTTGTACTGCTAAAGGGGGTTGGGAGTGTTAACAACCTAGGACTGTGAGTATGGTGTCAATAGGCTTCTTTAGCTCAATCTGTAATTAACTTTAGAAACTAACTGCAAAGTGGAAATGTGTGTCGTCTTAGTAATTTCTTGCCCAGAACAAATCTGAAGTACTCTAGTACATGAAACCCTGAAGGTGAGTGTTAGCGGAACAACTAACTCCCTGTGGGCTGAGAGAGATTTGATTTTGTGCAGCACAACAGGAACACAGTCTAGTGTGAAAATCCTTGGAGCCAAATGTGAGAATCTTCTTGTGCAGTTTTCTTAATGCCTGAAGTCCAGTAAGGGTGTAGTTTCAGTAGACAGCTGAGACAATTCCCCCTTCCTCTCCTATTTGGTTTCCAACTGAGTAGTCCCAAGTCCTTCGGTTGTGCTTGGTTTTCATGGAGGTTTGACCACATCAGCTTGACAACCCAATACAGAGTTCTTTCCTAAATGACTGGTGTTCTGTACTTTGCCCTTCCTGCTCCTTTGCTGCTCCGTTAGGACCATACAGAAGATATGAAAGAGAAAATCCTGATCATGATATTTGTGGTTTTGTCTGAAGAGTTTGTATCTTTTGGGACGGACTAATCTGTGATTAGACCTAGTTTTTCAAACTCATGGGATACTGCCAATTACAAAACACAGCTCCAGAATCAATAGATTTTTGATTACTTAAATAACAAAATAATCAGATTATTTAATTTAAACAGTGAAATAATCAAGTTTATGGTTGCTGAAAATAAGTCATGAAACAGAGCGCTTCCATTTGGTGCAAGATCCATGGTTTCCTGGTGAAGTTTTGCAGATGGCTGCTTGTCCAAAATATGCAGCAGGAGTCTCAGCTTTGATTAGGAGTCAAGATAATGAAATAACTCCCTAAACTGATCGTGTTTCTGCTGTGCCAGCAATGATGCTGAAGCTGCCCTTGTGGCACCTGTTAAGTCTTTCCTACCCCACAGTATGTGTGGTAGATGGAACTGTTTGCCTCCCTTGGGATACCGCATCCCATTCCGATCTCCTCCAGTCCGCTCATGGACAGTACTGGAGCTGCACCTTTGCAGCCTTGTGCCAAGAGTCAAGGGAAATCATGCCTTGCCATCTTAAAGTTGATGCACTATGTAGAAATTATCGATGCAGTGATTACTATTGCAACTGTACAGTGTGCTCTCATGGAGCTGTCTGGGCTGCATCTGAACTCTCTTCAGGTAACATGCAATAAAAAGCTTCCATTTGGATGAAATTAAATGAGAGAGAAATAGGGAGTGAATTTTTACTGTAGTATAATATTAACTGATTCTTGTTTGTATCTGGTACTATTAGTAGAAATTATTTGAGATTAAAGTGCCCCTCAAATCGGCTTGTGTGGCTGTTCTCATGGCTGGAGAGGACAGTGAAACTTGAGACTTGGTGCTTTGTTTAGTTCAAAAGGTCCCTTGAAACTTAACAGGGGAAGAAAAGAAAGCCTTTATCATACTTCAGAAAGCCTTTTAGACAGGCCTGACTCCTATTCTAAGACATCTCAGTGAGGAGAGGTTTTAAAATAACTTAATAGGAAGTTTGTTCCTTTGAGTTAAGATTACATGTAACATCTCTTAAATAAAAAAAGGAACTGACCAGCGCTTTCTTCAAGGTTTTACTTTACACATGCACAGAGGTGTCTTGCGGTTTTGGTTCACCGTCGTTCTCATGTAGGGGAATAGGGCATTCTTCATTTGTGGTATTGTCCTGGAATTGTCTAGCTGGCTCTGTAGTCTCCCCTGGGCCCAACGTGCAACCACACAGCAATTCTCTGTGTAAATGTAGTTGCTTTGCCAGTTGTGGTGCTTTGTGGCGTATTTGGCTTGTAGACAAGCAGACTGTGAGAGCTTTCCAGGACCCAGTGGATTTCTAGCTCCTTAGCGGAAGAATAACTTCTGGCTCTGTTTTAGTGGCGGAAAACTAAGCTAAAATGTGTAGTTGATTCTTTAAAAAAATCTCTCTAGCAGATATTACACATTTTGCCATTGCTGCGTTTCCAGTGCAACTTTTTGATTAAGTAGAGAGCTGCAGATTCCTATAATAAGACAGGAAAATACAGGCCTGTTTGAAACCAGATTTCTAGGTCTTGTGTTTGTATTTACAAAGTTTGAAAGTTGAAGGAGACCTAAAGTATTCTGTCCTGCAGAAGTGCTTGCAGGATTGTTTCTTACACCAAAAGCGGAAATACCTGAAGCTAAACTTTTGGCCACTCTTTAAAAAAAAAAAAAAAAAAAAAGTCGTTTTTTGTAAGCTCAGAGACAACGTTTGGGGAAAGAGGGGGAAGGCAGTGTGAGTGAACCTGTACCTTTGCTTTCAGGGCATAATGGCTTGTAAGCATTAGTATTCTTAGTCTCTCCTACTGAAGACATAAGCATTGAAGTGCAAGTGTAATTTATCATCCTTACTTTCTGTGTGTCTCATGGTCTGAGTTCAGTCAATTCAGTCAATTAAAGGAATTGGGGGCAGGGAACCTTGAAACCCTGCAGCTGCCTTAAATCATCCATCGTGTCTCCTTTTCGTAGTTCTCTGGTCTTCCACAGGATAGAAATGCATGTCCTCACTTTTTACAGTCATTTCCTGCCTTGTCTCCTGTTGGGTGTTACACTGCTGCCTTTATTTCCTCTTACTATTGTTGTGACTAAACCACTTTTCCTACTTTCTCAAGAATTTTTTTTTTCTATCTACTGTGCCAAAGCATCTACAGATCTTAGGAACTTAAGATTTCCATAGTTTGTCTCTCACAAAATAATAGCACTGTGATGATAAAAACTCAGAATGCTTCTCAAACTGTGTCTGCTGGAATGTTGCCAGATGATTAGAAAAAAAATGGTCCTCAGGAGTAAGCCAGGTACTGAATGTACCACAGATGAAATGTGTTCATCGGGTATACGCTGGCATGTAGACAGCAATTGCAAGACATTCTAAAAAGAGGGGAAAGTGTATATACTGGTTACTGTCTGTGCCGTTACACTTCCCGAAGTCCAGAGGTGTGTTCTGGGGGGTTTGTTGTTGTGTGCTTTTGAAGGTGTGTGGGTTTGATGTTATTCACTAAAACAGTTGCATATAGGGCTGGTAGTAGCTGAGCATTTTTAACTAGCATTTACCTGGTATGTGTATAGTTCAATTCTTGAGTAGTTTTAACAGGACAACTCTTTTTTCCATAGTGCTTTTTGTTTTGTCCCGACACAAATGCATTGGTGTGGTCCTGCCTTTTGACATGTTTCAGACCTATCTTTGCCATTCGCAAAGGCTGATAATCTATAGTGTTTGCTTTTACCACAAAACTGACTTGGTCTCTTGGCCTTGCTGATCTCAGCTCAGGAGAACTGAACCTGCTGTGGTTTGTCTGGTAGACTTTAATGGGTCTCTCCCAAGTACTCGTCCAGTATGTTCTTGCACTTGTATGAGTTTATTGCATCTGAACTACTCTGCCAACAAGGAGTTCCAAAAATTCACTACCCTCTGTATGAAATACCCTCTCCTTTCTTCCTCTGAGGAGGAACACTGTTGTATCAGTCAGTCACATTTTGCTTCCTTAGCTGCCATTTGAAGAGTGAGTTTGGAGATACCAGCTGCCTAAGAGGATGATAGCCTTTCGCCACCCTTTACAGCTGATACATGCGTTCACTTCTTTACTCATTTGAAATCAAAGCAAGAGGGACATCTAGATTGGTCAGACAAATAAACGTGTGGCAGTCAAAACAGAGCTGTTCAGCATCACTTTGGTACATGAATAATACTGTAATTCAAGTAGTCTTTGTTTTTGCTGTTACATTAAGAGCAAAGATGTTTCTATCAGAGCATTCGTGGATTCCTGGACTTCACTGCTTGTACTTCCAGCAAAATGACGGCTTAAAGTCACTGGCCTGGTGGCCTTTGAAGTGCCTTTGCACTAATGCTTGCAGCATGGGGAGCAGGCAGGAGGAACTCGATGTCTTTGTGCAGTCTGTGTTCTAATCTTGAAGTGCTTTGATTAATAGAAATAATAGATAGTTGCTACAGAGAGCTCAGTTGGATTTTTATTGGCCCGTTTTTAAAGGAAACAATGTACAAGCCTTGTGGCAGTTCTCAAGTGCATTAGTCACAACTTTTTACCTTTTCCTTTCTAAATCAACGCATCCAGTGCAAAACCTTCATGTGAAAATATATAAATAAAAAAGTTTTCCAGTTAATGTAATCTGAATTGTAGGCGGCCCAACACTTCCTGTATTTTGATGGTAAATTCAGCATTCTGAATGTGTCAGATTTGCGTACCTGCAGTGCATAACTGTCATGGAGATTGGCAGAGGAAGAAACTGCAGTTTTGGCAACTAGGTAAGGGGCTTTTTGTACCCAGTGAGGCATGGGGAGGCAGTTTGGATTCCAACATGGGCAGAAAACATTCTGACCATGTGCTGACACGATCAGCAATGAAACAACAAAATATTGACAAGCAGTTACTGTATTTGGATGCATGTAACCTAGGGGTTATCTGTTTAAAAACAAAACTGCAATTCAGCAGTGCTGAAGGGAGTTGGATGTGCACAGATAATACCAGGGGAAGTTTATTTTAGGACCTGTCTCCTTCACAGCTTCACAGCGTCTGATTTCCCCATAGCCTGCATCCTTTCCCATAGCTTGCTCTCACCATCCCAGCAGTCTCTGAGCTTCAGATTTGTGTATGCTGTCTGAGGTTTGTACTGTATAAAATAAAAGAAGGCATTATCTTTAGCTTTCAGAGTTAATTGCTCATTGAGATGAACAAGGCTTTCTTAGGAAAGAAAATACGATGCAGGTTTTTTGGTTTGTAGGATTTTTGGGGGGGAGTGTGGGTTTAGGTTTTGTGCCCCGGGGTGTGATATAATTCTGTAAACTTAAAAATAAAAGCAAAGCTTTTTGCATTTATAGGGATATATTCTGCAGCATAATCTAGGGCTTCAAAATTGTACAAAAGTCAGATTTCATCTGTAGCGTGTAGAAGTTTTTACTGTTCATATTGTCAGATAAGCAGCACATTTAAATGTGTAGCTACAGTCCATAGAGCTTGGAATTTCAGACATTGTTTCTATTATCCTTTGAATAGAAACAGTCAAAGAATGGATCTGGAAGCCAGCAGGAATTTGACATCTGAGCAAAAACTGTGTTTAGGTCATATTTTTCTTTCTTTCTTTCTTTGTGAGCAATGGCTAGGATGACTTTTTTGAGTTTCATAATTCCAAAGAAACACTGCTTCCTCAATTCTTATTTCTGTGCAGTAGCGAAATACCATCTTCTTCCACTCTTTCTAATATTTCACAAGGGAAGAACGTAAGACTCTTAACTCTAGCTTGATGCATTCAACTAAATAATGTTAAAACAAACCTGTTTGTACACTAGTGTTTTGTCACTGAAATTGCCATTGTTACTGCAGAAGTACGTTGCCCTGAGGGTCTGCATCTTGGCTAACATACATTCTGGTATTTATTCACCATTCTTGTACTGGTTCTTCCTTTCCCCTAAATTGTACAAAACAGCATGTGAAATACTTCTGGCACCATTCACTAAATGAAGTTAGCACATTGCAGGAGAAATTAGAGTAAGTATAGCAAGAATTAAAAATTATTAAGTAGCAGGATAGTTCCACAAAACTTGATTATCAAAGCCAGTAGACTGAATCTGACACGGAGTGTAACGGTGCGACAATGCCTGTAGCTTGTTGCAGTTTTGCCTTACTGGAACAAGCAGATATGATTTCCATTTTGAGGCACAGGGAGATAAGGGAAAGGGTGGGCTGGGCATAGGATCAAATCATAATGACTTAGTGATTTCCTTCAGTAAACTAATCAATCTCGGTAACCTTTTTAAAACCCACTTTCTAGAGTATCTGTGGCCAGCGTCATCTTTCATCGAACCCACACTGAGCTTGGCTGCTGGCTATTTTACTGGCTGCTTAAGAAAGTTAAGGATGTCTGGAAGACCAGAAGAAATGAATTCTGGTCTTCATAGGTAAGACCAGAATTTACAGGGTTGGTCTCTAGGTTTATGTGAACAGTGGCAAGAACCCCACCATATCTTCTGCTGTTCTGATCGTGTAAATCTGAGGTGTTTCCCTCTGTGGGCTTGTTTTAGAGAAACCCATAAAGTGGGCTCCAGGCTCAGTTTAACTTTTGAATATGTGTTTTATACAACATGACATTTTTCAAGTGGGAAGCCTGTAAGATATGTCTGAAGGTAGATAGGAACAATTTACTGAAAGCTAATAAATTGACCTGTGCTCCCCAGTGCCTCTTTGCATACCTGTAACAGTGGTGCTTAGCAGATAGCCTACACCTTTTTCACTAAATAAGCTTTCTTGCGTTTACCACATAGCGAGAGCATGCATGAAGTCGTTACTGTTGAATATCTGATGTATGCTACATTCATGTCCTCCTTATTTTGCAGTAATGTGCATATCTCTTCATATTACGAGGCCTAAATCCTTTTAATTAACCTCACTGTAGGCAGAAGATTGGATATGGATTTTTTTCAGAGGTTGTAAATGGTTATTTATGAGAAAATAATTGACATGCTGTAACTGTGCAAGCATAAAGAAAACTGTATGTACTGTCCAGTCTAAATAACTGCAAGTACATATTGCAGCTACTGACAGACAAGAAAGAAGTGATTGCAGCTGCCCTAGCATGCGCTCCTTGATTCTGTGATTGTTTGTTTTGTGGTTGTATCAACCATGTACGTAAGGTTTATCTGGGTTCCAGTTGGACTTGAATTAATCATCCCTCCTGGAGTGCTCAGACACACCCAGCTGCTCTGCAGCACTCACTCTGCAAACAGATATTTCTGCACCTCCCAATTCATCCAGTATTATCTAGATTATCTCCCCATTAGTTTGGATATTGGAGATTCAGCAAGAGGTCTGTATTGTGCGTATAAATACACCTCGCAGTTCCTTGATCAACGTGTTATTCCTGTTCTAATGATGAAGTAGCTGAGGTGTTCTGATCAGTCTTTTCAAAGACTATAAACAGTTTCCAATAAACCACTGTGTTTTCCCCTTTGTTTATCATCTGTATCTCTGGATTTATAGATCCATGATGGGCAAAGTATTGTTTCCACAACAGTGTATGTTTTCCTCCTATAAAAGGAGTAGGTTTTGTTGTTCTGTGGTAATTGCAGAATTTTTGAGTAATCAAATCTTCTTAGCTTTAATTTTTTGGCAGGTTCGGAGACACATTTCACTTGGTATTTTTTTCCCTAGAAGCTAGGAATGCCAAAAACAGTGCACACAGTGAAAAGAGCGAGATCAACCATTGAAAATGTTTATGGTGAAGGAATCTCTTCACTTAAGGAGTGAAGTCTCTGTCTGAACCTCAAGGCCCTGGACTGCCATTTTGGGAGGCAAGGAGTCAGTTGGGGATGGAAAGGCTGGAGCTGGTATTCTTTCTGCTCTGTTACCCATTGCTATCTTCATGGATCTGACACTCTGTTTATCTGACAGTGCACTCAGTACTGCTTCGCCAGGGAAAATTGCACAAAACAAGCCCAGTGCATCAGCGTTTTCATTGTGTATTAAGCTGAGCCTCCCTTCACATGGTCACATCCCCTTTTTAATCTGGGATTCCATGTCCCTTTCCCAGTCCAGCCTGTTTCTGTGGTGTCTATTGCTGTTCTCCCTGAGCTTCTGTTTCTGTGGTTTGAGTGTTTTTTGTGTGGCTGAGTGTTAAGACCTGCAGGACTTTGGAAGTGGTGTTGTTTGGGGGTTAGGCAATACACTGAGTTAGTTTAGTGGTTTGTCACAAACGGAGGTGATGGCTGCGTTCAAGTTGGATTTCCTCCCAGAGATGATGGTGGACCATTGCTCCTTGAATGCTAGCCCTGTGTAAGTATTTTGTCTTTGTCTAAGTTTATAATTAAAGCGGTGGTTGGAATTGCTGTCTCTGAAGCCTCTGCTGTCTGATGAACTCTTCTTGAGGGGGCGTGGGGAAGAGACACGGGAGAGCCTGCAGTTTGTTCTCATGAAGAAGTCCTAGTGGGAATGACAATTGATGTTGAATGCTGGATAGGGGGAAAAAATGATCTGGTAGTTTTAGGGATGAGGGCTAAGGAGGAATAAAGCTATTTGGCAGTACTGTTTATGCTGTGCTATAGGGGCTGATATTATAAAACTGGTTGTTTGAATCGATTGTTGGGAAGAACAGTTTCTGTTCTTCCCTATTAATGACTGCAGACTAAACCTTTTAATTAGGAGTGAAAGATTCCTTTAATACTGTTTAGGTCGAGTTAAGAGTTGCCTAGTTAACGGGACCCATGCTATATGCTCTTGAAGCTACCTGTGGCATAGAAGGCAGGGCTGAAAAATTGCTACTGGAAGAGGGTAAATGATTTCCCGTTGTTCCCAACTGGAATGAAAAGGCATTGAATTGAAAGAGGTAGTTTACCTCTTTGTAAAAGGTGTGGTTTGCCTTAGCTCTTTGGGGAGGTGCTGACCCTTTCTGAGTGGAAAGGTGGAGAGGAGTGGAAGGATTTATGATGAGTCCCTTCCCTTCTAGTAAGCAGCTTTGTTGTTCCTGAGGTCTGTTCATACAGCTATAAAATCAGGAGCTTTCCCTGGCATCAGTTTTCCCTTAGGCTCTGAACAGCAGTGTATGGTGGGAGGTGGGGAATTAACTAAATGTTACCTGGTTTGGAAATTTTTTTTTTTTTTTTTTTAGTTCTGTTCAGGGGGAAAATATGATTGGAGATGGCCAGGGAGAGGAACACTGTTTACTGTAATGTGCAGTTAACAAGCCATTAAAAAGCTGTCTTTGAAGGAAAAAAAAATCAGATTAAGAGAGCTGAGTACTCTGGAAGAAGGCCACCTGTGTTCTTCAGCAAAGGGCTTGGGGGTCTCAGGAGTCATTGTGTCATTACTCTCCTCATACCTGTTCTCCACTATAGAGGAGCTGGTCAGCAATTTTAACCCACTAACGACTATGACTACAGTGGGCTGTTGTTCCAGTCAGTCTTCCACAGAAATGGGTGTTGTGGTGCACTGGGCTGTGACTGCTGGTAGCAAGAACTCATGCCGCACATGAAGAGCAGCGAGTCTTTGATACAGGAAGTGCGTGTGCCTGTCAGCTGGCTGGGTGGAGTGTAGCACAGGTCTATGGACAGGCTGTAGGCTGTTCGCATGGCCAGAGGTCGTGCCTTGAAGCCTAACAACAGTTCCTGTACTCGGACCTTCTGTGCTGGTGTAGTCCACTCAGTGAATTTTTTTTCAGTGTTAACACCCTACCATTACTCAACTTGATTTGGTCTGTGACTTACTGGATTGTCCAATCCCAACCTGTTCATGGACAACCTAAGCCTGGTTTTTGTCAAATATTATTGAGAATTCCCTCGTTTCACAAAGAGCTATTGCCTCGTAGAGCTTTAATGAAACTTCTCATCTGATCCATTGTACCTGTTTCTCTGTTTTAAGACGGATCTTTACCCTGGGAAAGAGTTCCAGATAGTCACATTTAAAAACAATTAAAAAAAAAAGTTACCCTCTCATTTTCAGCGGTTATCGATAATGTCAGCAGTCTATGGGTAGACTGAGTTGAGGTTCCTTCCCTTCCTGGTTTCTAAATTGAAAAATTTGCCATTGTTAAACTAGTGATATTTTTCAGTCATCTCAACAGATTTATGTCCTGAATCCCAGATGCTGACCGCCTTGTAGGAACAAACGTTAAGAGTAGTTTTAAACAGATGTATAGAGAATGTTTGGTTTCCAGGTGTGCAGCTTGCCATTGGATATGAATGATGCTTCTGAATATTCTCTGGTATGCAGGATGGGGAATGTGCAAGAGTCTCTCTTTATATGTATATTTTAAACATTTATATATGCATAGAAATGTATATTTATTTTTTTATCTCTCTGCAAGCGTGTTTCTTCTAGCTGCAGTAGCATCTAGAATCTGTGGAAAGATAGGAACCAGGAATTCCTTCTTGTTTTTCATAGCTCAAAGAAAATGAATGGCACACTGGATCACCCAGACCAACCAGATCTAGATGCCATCAAGATGTTTGTGGGTCAGGTCCCACGGAGCTGGTGTGAGAAGGATCTAAGAGAACTTTTTGAACAGTATGGTGCTGTCTATGAAATCAATGTCTTGAGGGACAGGAGCCAAAACCCTCCTCAGAGCAAAGGTGAGAACTTTATACTTCCCATGAGAGACTTGGGGTCTCGGCTGCTTTCACACAGTTAGATCACAGCTGTTGGCTTATTCAGACACCCCTGTGTGTTGGAGCGCTGTGTGACCAGGAGTGTGTGCAAGCCCAAGCTCTGTAGTCTTTAAGTGTATGTGTCTATACATGGACTGTGACCCAGTTGTTAACTGAGCTGAGGAAAATCATAATTTTTTTAGTGCTCAGAAGTGAGGGGGATGCCTGAAGAGTATGAATTGTAACTGCAAAGTAGAACATCCAATTAATGTTGTGTTGCTCCAGAGTATCATTGTGATGCTATGCTGTGATCAAAATGTTTAGAAATCTTTTCAAGCAGTCGCACTCATCAGTACCTACCTCTTTCAATGTCTAACCTCTTCTGCTTGTCGTACATTTTGCATTGGAAGGCTGGAAGTGGGTCTTGCCATTTCTGTGCAGTGCATCAGGGTTCATGGTGTTCTTTCTTGGTGAGCATTGTGTTTCCATTGCAGGGTGCTGTTTTGTTACATTTTATACCCGTAAAGCTGCACTAGAAGCACAGAATGCTCTTCACAACATGAAGATCCTCCCAGGGGTAAGAGAAGAGCCATGTTTTCTTCGCAACTCTTACCTTGTTTTTCTGAGCTCTGCCACCGCTGATGTACAAACAGATGTTATCTTGCCCTCACATAATGTTTTAAAAGAGCTGTTCATCATTGCAGTGTTGTGAGATGTGTATAATGACAGATCTTAAGGGAATTTTGGAGCATTTGGGAGAATAATACGGTAGTGAAGTGGGTGGCCATGGCTCAAGTAATACTTTCCGAGGAGAGATGATGGCACATCATTAGGAAAGCTTTTCTTCTTGAAACTTACGTATTGTCGCATTTGCACTGCTGCAGAGGTGATTTAGACTACCTTTTTTCTTCCACAATTCCTGGGGGATGTATTTCATGTAGTATAAAGTGAATGCATCTAGGATTAAATAATCTTTTTCCATTTCAGATGCACCATCCTATCCAGATGAAACCAGCTGACAGTGAAAAGAGTAATGGTAAGCTTTACTAAAGTCTGTATTTGGTGGCATCGTTTGTGCTAATAGGGAAGCTTGAGGATTTTCCTTTTGTTGAACTGCTTCTGATGAAGTCTTATTGGAGACCTGATTTTTTTAAAGGGGGGAAAAAAAAAAAGATGTGTTTTCAGTATAGTAGGTAGCATAAGTGATGTCTCTCAAATTCCATGACTCAGTATCTCCCACTGCTGCTGCTTGTCGTAGAACCACATTGTCAGTTAGGGAAACATCCAGTGAGTTCTTCTTTGTACTAAAGTGGTTTAAATCTTTGTTGGGGACATGGACAGTGGGATCGAGTGCACCCTCAGCATGTTTACAAATGACACGAAGCTCTGTGCTGTGGTAGATACCCTAGAGAGAGGGGATGCCATCCAAAGAGACCTTGACAGGCTTCAGAGGTGGGCCTGTGCACAGTTCAGCAAGGCCAAGTGCAAGGGTCTAGCACCTGTGTTGTGGCAGTCCCAAGCACAAATACAGGCTGGGCAATGAGTGGATGGGGAGCAGCCCTGGCGAGAAGGACTTGGGGTTACTGGTGGGTGAAAAACTGAATATAAGCCAGCAATGTGCATTTGCAGTCCAGAAAGCCAACCATATCCTGGGCTGCATTAAAGAAGGGCTAACAGCTCGAGGGAGGTAGTTCTGCCCCTCTGCTCGGCTCTGGTGAGACTCTCGCGCAGTGCTGGGTCCAGCTTTGGGGCCTGCAGTGTAAGAAAGACATGGACCTCTTGGAGTGGGGCCAGTGGAGGCCACAAAAATTATGTGAGGGTGGAACCCCTCTGCTGTGAGGACAGGGGAGAGAGTTGGGGGGGTTCAGCCTGGAACAGAGAAGGCTCCGGGGAGACCTTAGTGCGGCCTTGCCGTACTTCAGGGGGCCTGTCCGAAAGATGAGGAGGGGCCCTTTATCAGGGAGTGTCGTGATAGGATGAGGGGTGATAGCTTTAAACTGAAAGAGGGGAGATTTAGACAGAAGAGATTTTCTATGCTGAGGGTGGTGAGACACTGGCAGAGGTTGCCCAGAGCAGCTGTGGATGCCCCATTCCTGGAAGTGTTGAAGGCCAGGCTGGATGGTGCTTTGAGCAGCCTGGTCTAGTGTACGGTGTCCCTGCCCATGGCAGGGAGTTGAACTAGATGATCTTTAAGGTCCCTTCCAGCCCAAACCATTCTGTGGAACCTAGAAATGCTTTTTCAGGTGCTTGACCAATTTGAAGCAAGGCCTGTTGCAGCGAGGGTGGGAGTCAGAATTTCTTCTCGTAGCATACAAGGGAGATTGAGAATTCACAACAGTTCAGTAGAGGAAAACCTCAATATTTCTGCACGTTCACCATTTCAGATGGATTAAGGCTTTCAGCATCTACTATTGGGTAAATGATCATTTCTCCATGTATTTCCATGATGAGTTTATATGTGTACATATGCTCAAATGTGTGTGTCTATACATATTGCTGCAAGATAAGCAGAGAGAGCATTTAGCATCTTGTAGTTTCAGCCTTTCTAGGCTCGGCTGAATGTTATTTTCTTCGTTTGCTGTAGTTACTGTAAGATCAGTCTTGCATCATAGAGAAGAGAATCCTGACTCCAGAAAGCTCACATCTTAAGATAATTGAAAACAGAAGATGGGAGATACGGGTAACATACAGGAGGAGTAACTGCATCTGCAGATTCCTCTATGTGTATGCAGAATATATTTTTTGTGTGAATATATCTAGAAAGGAGTAATTCTTGCGAAGTATTGTTGGGAGGAGACCAGAATAGGTTCTCTAAACAAAAAGCGGTTTTTGCATTATACATACGCTCACACATGAATATCCTGGGAAAATCATGGAGAGAGGAAAAAAGTGTTTAATGGAATTTTAAGATGGCAGTTGTATTACATAATTATATGAGTTTTAATAAAAGGTGTAGGTGGAAATATAAATAAGAAAGCATCAGTTAAAAGTGTTGTAACTTGCAGTTAATAAAAGAGATTCTGGATCTCTTGGACTAAAACGGACTGCAAAAAGGATTTGAAAGCAGCTTTCTGCTCTAAGAGCTTGAAAGTGAACAAGGTAGAACATTAAGATTTAATAGTCAGTTAAAGTCATGTCAGCTGGGAGAGTTTGGAATTTTCCTCTTCAACACCACAGAGGACTTGGCAAATAAGTGGATTGAAATAAGTGCTCACCATGGCACTAAATAGGAGACTTTCTCTCCTGAAGCTTCAAATTGTGCAACAGCCTTCAACATATTATAATTTCTATTGTGCTGCATGTTGTATTTGCAAAATGTTCTCTATTTCCAAGTGGTATTCTGCATAATTTGCTTCATCCTTTAAAAGCCGTTATTTCAGAGGTGATTAGCATCCTTAAATAAGTAAAATAAGAGGTGTAAAGTTCTGCTTCTGGAGTCAAATTTACCCCGCTCCTTTAAGTGATCTTGAACTGTCATTAGTAACCACTAACTGAAAAGTTAAGAGAAAGTCTTTCTGAACCATTTATTTTAAGTGTCACCACACTGAAAGACATTCCTCAGCCCTAATGTATCTGGTAGCGTCAGCATTTAGAGGCAAGGTACAGTAGCACACAGACCCTCATTCTTGTTTGAGGTGTTATGCTTTTGGTACAGATCCGAATGGATGGATCCGAAACAGAATTAAAACCCTTCTGTTTAACAACTTCTACTGCTGAAACAGGAGCATGAGGAAATGGCAGATCTAAATTTAAGTGATTGCCATGATAAAGAGGCTGGAAAGAAGCTTTCTGCAGCTCACTTCCTTGTTTAGATACAGGAAGGTATGTTGGTAGTCAAACACAAAAGAAGCAGACGAATGAAAGGAGTCCAGTAAAATACATACAAGTCTCTCTCACTCACCAGGAACTGAATGTACAAGATACAAGGAAGTGCTGAATCTGATATATTTTTTTCCTTTTTTTAAGTTTTTACAGTTCACAGGCTTGCAAGGGAGAAACAGCAAAATCTAAACATAAAACATCATAAATCAGGTATCCTTCAGGTTTATTGAGTTATCTCATGTGCATCCTCTTCAACTGAAGAGATTCCATTATTGGGAGGCTGGTTTTGACAAGCCCCCTACCCTAAATACAAGGGAAATAACTGCAGTTGATGGAGAAGACTTGATAAAATCAGATCTAGTAAGTACACATTTGCTGATAATACTCTTCTCTTTTGATTTCTTAGCAGTAGAAGATAGGAAGTTGTTCATTGGGATGATATCCAAGAAGTGCAATGAGAACGATATTCGAGTGATGTTCTCCCCCTTTGGGCAGATTGAAGAATGCAGGATATTACGGGGCCCAGATGGCCTGAGCCGAGGTAAGCAGGAAGCTTTTCTGACAGTTCGAGGTTGTCCACTGGATGCTGCCTTTTGCAAGTCAAGGTAGTGTTTCAGCTCTTCCTGTGATACACACCACCGCCCGCCCCGGTATTTTCATTTCTCTATTCATCCTGGTAATTGCAGATGTAGCAAATGACTTGGTTCCTTTTCGTTCTTTCCCCAGGCTGTGCATTTGTGACTTTTACAACAAGAGCCATGGCACAAACAGCAATCAAAGCAATGCACCAAGCACAAACCATGGAGGTAAAACAAGTTAGTGGATGTCAGGAGATGTAATTTGTCAGGCAGTCACTATGGGGTTTACAGGACTAGAGAGCAGCGAGAAGGATAAGTGCAGTGTGTGTTTCTTTGCAAATACTACTGGATCTTCATGTTTGTTCTGCTTCTGTTGGTAGAGTTTGAGATAGAAACTTTATCTGCAGAGAAACCTCCAAAAACCAGAATAAAATTAAAAGCAAATGAGATTTTGTACCTTTAGGAATATACGTATGTGTGCATGTGGGGAGAGGGGAGGACAACGCTTCCAGTGACTGGGTCTCAATGCACTATTTTGGTGACTGCTGGGATAGCAAGTGTGTAATTGTTTGAATTGCTGTTTGCAGGGTTGCTCTTCTCCCATTGTGGTAAAATTTGCAGACACGCAGAAGGACAAAGAGCAGAAACGAATAGCTCAGCAACTCCAGCAACAAATGCAACAGATCAGTGCTGCCTCAGTATGGGGAAACCTGGCTGGTCTCAACACGCTTGGACCCCAGTACTTAGCAGTGAGTTTCTGATTTGGATTCTTCTCATTTCTCCAGGGATTGCAATGTCTGACTGTCTTGTAGTGTTTAGTGTATTTGTTTTTGAAGGCCTCTGATAGGAGCATGTTCTTAATCCCCATTTTTTGATGAGGAGGCGGAAATTAAATTAGTCAAGATACATTTAAGTGAGGATTTCACCCCGGTCACTGTAGCTCTAACTACTGAAACTTTTTTTTCATGTCTTCTGTAGAATGACTTTGTGCTTTAAAGATTTTCTTCATATGTTACAGTCTCAATATTTACCCATATAAATGCCCTTTTCACATCTATGTGACAACATAGTTCTTGCATTCCTCTTTCATTCTTCCTTTTGAAGACATTATGTGTCTCATCCCCTTCCAGTGAAACCTAGAACAGTAACGGGTGCTGTCCAAATAGAAAAGGTGATCAGGGTGGAAGTGCCAAGCAGCTGACAGTGCACAGTGAAAAAAAAAAAAAAAAAAACCCAAACCCCAAAAAAACCCAAACCCCAAAGACAACACAGAGAAAACTATGCTCTTTAGCAGTGACACAACAGTAGGTAATCTGCTGCTTGTCACTGATTTTTAGTTGATTTTGCTGGGTCCCTGAAAGGTGAACTTCTTGTTAACTTACATGCTCTCGCTTATGAGGGTTGCCAGAGTAGCTATGAGAAGTGTATTCATGCACTGTAAGGTCTGGGGAACAGAAAAGGACAACTTCATCTCATTCTGGGTATGGTGTGCTGTTGAAGTGGGGCATTCTCTCTCTTACTGCTGCCTTAGGTTTGGTAGATTGGAGTATTTTATAATACCACCTAGTTAATGGGGAAAGGAATGGGAAATCCTAAATAGCTTCTGAGCTGAGGCTTGAAACTTACCTCATGGCTGCTGTGCTTAAGGAAGGCAGAGGGAGTTTCCCGCTCTTTGCTTTTGGTATGGCATTTGCCATTCGACCTACGCTGGCAGTGTCAGCTGTAAAGCCTGCCTTGAGGTAGTATGTCCCTAGTGGTGTCTGTCCTGCCTGAGGTGCTTTGAGTTGGAGTTTTCGCTTGTGACTGATTCTGCTGTTTTTGTCTTGGTGTATTAGCTATAAACTTCCCTCAGCATTGATTGTGTTGAGTGAGGAAAGCGCTGTGCTGTTGCTTTGGCTGCGGTCTGATGCATGGGCAACATGGATTTTCACTGTGGTGGTGCTCTGGCTGCACTGCGCAAGGGAACTCTCTTTATGCTTTGCTACGATGTGGCGCATGGGCAGCAGGCATTCCCATTGTGATGGCGCTCTGGCTGTGGTGTGATGCATTTTCTCCCAGAAGCAGAGCCAGCCCTCACTCTCACTCTTGTTTTGTTTTTTGGTGTAATGTCTAGCTTTATTTGCAGCTCCTTCAGCAGACAGCAGCTGCGTCATCTGGGAACCTGAACACATTGAGCAGCCTCCACCCAATGGGAGGTGAGTTTTTTCCACCAGAAGACAAATTCAGAGCCAAAGAAAAGAGGAGGAGGGTAGAGAAAGTAGCCAAAAGGCTGTAGACACACTAACCTCGTTTGAAATAAGTAGCCCTGAGTTTGCCCACTCCTTTGGAATGGCAGGAATCCTCTGCTACAGGTGTGGATGTTCCTTCTTAATCTTAGTTAACGGTTGTCGCCAAGGTAAGTTGTGGTATGCTGGCAATCTCCCCTGTCTCTGGCATTTAAAATTGTCTTCCCTTACGGGTACAAAAAGATGGTTCTGTCTATTTGTTTTCATCCAAACAGGTGCTTATGTGAAGCATCATTTTCTGAAGTACGCCCTAATGCATGTGTTTCAGTGATAATGGATTCTGAGGTCTCAGGTTTTAAATTCTTTGTTCTTAAATACATCAAAGTTGAAAATGCAATGATGGTAGGAAGGTGAACTAGTCATACTGGTTTTTTCCCCCTCTTGTGTCTGTTTAAAAGCAAGCAGTAAAAAAGGGGAAAAACATTACAGCAGTTCATGTTAATTGTTACCATGATAAGGACTGAGGAAGGGGCTAACTAGCTCAGGTTGCTTATGAAGTTTCCAGGGTAATGCTATCTTTGCTATTTAAAAAAAAAAAAAAAAAACTTAAAAATTAAGAGCTCACACGTATAAATACCACGTTGCATGGTGTCGTGAAAATGATTTCAAATCTGTGATTCAGTTCTTCACAGGAGTTTTAGTTTCAAAGTCCTGTTAGTATCTCAGCTGCTCTCCCTTCTCGAAATTCATAGAAAGAAAAATTAAGTGCGTAATTAGATTTCAAACTATATCAGACTTTGCAGACAAAATTTAATCTCAACCCTGTTTGAAAGCAGATAGGAAAACAATGTGATGACAAGAGGACAGGTGCAATGCACCCATGCCAAACTGCTTCAGAAAGGAAGCAAGCTGCTCTGCTCTTCACTAGCTCCAACACTTGCACCTTTAACCCTCTGTAGCACAGTAAAACCAAAAAAATATAACTTTAGTTTTAATTTCATCCCTTTTGTTACAGTGGCACCTTAAGAATCTAAATAAAGACCAAATCCTCTTGTTTCAGGCACTAAAAGTGGTTTAAGGAAACAGACTCTGTCACAAAGAGAAAACCATTGAAAAAGATTTTAAAAAACCCAAGGTAGTAGAAGTTTTTTTAGAAAATAAATAGTTCATACTGCTTTGTCACGTATATTCTTATGTTGCCTGTTTACATACCTAAATTAAAAAAATGAGATTTCAATTATTTGGGATGTGTGCTTTGTCACCAAGTACTTCCCTAAGCATCCGGAAGATGAGGTGCCACACATGGCTAGGATGTTTTGATGTTGTTACATGAGTGGTGATTATTTGTAGAGAATTACTAGGGATTGTCTGAAATCATATGAGAAAAGGAGGGATTGTTAGAATAAGCAAAGGTAGAGACAAATAAGGGAAGAGGGAAGAGAAGCAGAATTGGAAGAATGGAGCTAGCCTACCAGAGGATGACTAAAATATGGAATTCGGGAGAAAATCACTATCAATGATCATCCCATGGCAGGAAAACAGGGCAACTACAGTGTCAGTGTTGACCGAATGGTTTCATTGAAAAATGACTCAAAATGCAGGTGAGTCAGATGAGTAGATTGACCAGTAAAAGTTGATCATCATGAGGGTAACTTCCTCCCCCTGCAGCATTCTTGGCTGCTTACCCACAACATACCTGACTTTTCCCATTTTCCTTACCACTTTGGTTTGACCTACTGACCAGCCTACACGTACCCTGGCTGGTCTTGTGGTCAGCAGTTGACCCTTAACAGTGTCTCCCAATTGACTGGCTTCTTGGCTGCCAAGGGGACCAAACACAACGTGCTGATACTCAACTGATGGTGTGTTAAAGGTGTGACTTCGTGGCCTTCTTGAAAGAATTCTGCAGTTTTTCTGTTCCTATACAAGGAGAGTGGAGGGACACGAGAGAAGAGGAGGTCATTGGCCTGGTGTCTAAGCAAGTTCTCTAGCTTGTGAATGAGATGTCAGACCCTGGCTTAGCTCTCAGTTAAAGCTGCTATGGTTTTGTGACTGGGGAGAACACTGCTTGAAAATTTCTGTATTCTGGAGTCTACTTCTGGGATCATGTCTACCTGGGGTTTTACTGAAACTCATCTATCTGGGCAAAGAAAAACTTCTTTTTTAGTTAAAAGAAGGAGTCACAGTATAGAAAAAAGATCAGTAACTAGTGTTAAGCCTGTTGTTTTTTAAGCTCCTTCCCATTACTCCCTTGTGATGTGCTGAGGTTGCTGGACCTGTGAAGCTTGGATGATGGTGACTATTACAGGAGAAACTGTGCCTTCTTCAATGTGTTGCAGGGCTGAACGCGATGCAGTTGCAGAACTTGGCTGCGCTGGCAGCCGCAGCCAGCGCCGCTCAGAATACGCCGAGTGGCACCGCTGCCCTCACTTCCTCCAGCAGTCCCCTGAGTGTGCTCACCAGCTCAGGTAAGGGACCCTGCTGCGGGTTGCTACCACATGGCTTGCCTTAGCAGTCATTTCAGGATGGATGCCACCTGCTTTGTCCATCCCTTTTTGTCACATTCATGGTGGTTCTTCAATAGACAAGCGGTTTTACCAGTAGATTCATTGGCCTGTGTTTAGGGTGGATATCTTTGCCACCAGCGAAAGCTTTTTTACCTGCTGTGTTCCTTCCTTCAAATGGTCAGATTAATTCGGAGTAAAAAGAATTTTTGAGGTCATCGGGAAGCAGAAAGGTAGGTGACCTCTTTCCAGTCGTATTACTGCAATCTCATCAAATATTTGGTTTATCTGTGATTTTAGGCGGGAACTGTGGCAGATATACCCTGTTCCTCTGGACATGGAGATAGAAGATGCTTTAAGCATGAAGTAATGCATTCTGTGCACTAGAAAAGTACAGTTTGTGTTGTATGGCATTAATGAAGGCAAGGATGCTAGAACTACCTCAGAGAAGTGGAATGAACAGACTCCTGGCACATTTATTGGAAGACAGTTGTCTAGAACTGCGTATGTGATTTGCACATAAAACCCAGTATCTTGCTCTTCTGTGGGGTTATTTTTGTGGTTTGGTTTTGTTGGTGGTTTTTTTTTTGTTGGGTTTTTTTTTTTTTTACTTTAGGTTATGTACATTATCCAGAGAGGCTAGAATTTCCAAGTAGTGTTCTTTGGCTGCCTCAGTGTTGAATGTGATCATTAAATGCAACAAACAAGAAAAAACAACAAAAATATTATGTCATGGGCCAACATAATAAAATAGGAAGCATTACTTTAGAAGCGGCCCTCGTAAATTGTGCTTACGTCAGACACGCTCAGTTTTTACCACAAGTGAGGACCAGTATCCTACTTAGTTATTTCTGTCCTATTTTCAGTTATGTCCAAATCCTGACAGAGGAAGGGAGACCCTGTATTTTCAGGGTGACTGTTCTGCAGCATCTGCGGTGTGGTATGTGGGTTTGGGATTTTGTTTTGTTTTCATAAAAAGCCAAACTTCTCATTCAGTTTTGAAGTCCAGCCTACAGAGTTGGCATCCTCACCTGTAATTGTGAGAGACCAAAGGGGGTTGTGAGTGTCTTAAATTCCCATAGGTAGCTTTTTATATTGCGCGGGAGGCCCAAGGAGCTGCACTGAGAGATTATAAAGAGATTACAGGGAAAAGCTGTTTAGAAAAACATGTCGCATGATCAGGAGTTAAACCGTGGGTGCTTTGCTATTTTCTACTTAAAGAAATCCCGAAGAAAGAGTTCAGAGCAAACAGTGTTCTGTTGCTGGACAGGGGGTTTTTATGTAAAACCTTGTGGTCTGCAATCTTTAAAGATTAAAATTTCAGAATTTATCTTGATTCTCAGCTGTGGTGTCCTATGGTTAAAAAAAAAAACCAAAAAAAACAGTTGAGGCTATAGAAGAACTGCATTTATAACCCACTAATGCTGCTGCTTTGTAGAGAAAGCATGAAGGTGAATATATCTGAGAATTTCTCCCCTATTTTCTCATGCAGTAGCAGAGCTGGAATTGTCAGGTTACAGTTTGCTGTGACTGGCATTTAGAACTAAGATTTCCATGTTGGCACTCTCGTCTACTGACTGAAGCAGATCTGTTCTCTGATTTATTGAGGTGGGGAAGGGGACTGGCAGGTTGTGAAGTTCAAATGCCAGACGTGATAGAAAAGACAGGTACAGCCTCTTGGCAGAAGTGTGCAGTCAGAGGACAGGGGCAGTGGACGCACGTTGCAATGGAGGAAATTCTGACTGGATATAAAAAAATTAAAATTAATGGTGATTAATACTGATATGTGCATTCACACTGTATGTATTCACATAGAAGGCTATTGGACTTGCATTCAGAGCGGCCCTCCTAAACCATACCTAGACCTTGAAAATCCTCGGTACAGTGTGTTAGTAAACACCTGCCTTGTCTGTGGGACATACGGCCACATGTACTGCAGTAACCTCTTACACCTAACTGCAGATGAGGTGATTGCTGGCTTGACTTCTATCCATCTGCCATCCAGATGTTCACCTAATGCTTATTTGGACATCTCTCCCAGATTGTCCTCAAATCGCATCATGGGTGGAAAAACCCAGACATTCATTATGCATAGTTAGGTTTTTAATTTCTTTCATCTGTACTGGTATCTTTTGTGTTTGGGGAACTTGGAAGTCCACATGGTGCAGTCTGTGAACCATGGATAGGTCACATGTCAGAATGGGTGAACTCAGAGGTGTAAAGTGGTGGTGTGCTTGTCGTGCTGTCTTCCTGCTCATGTTGGGTGAATTTATTTAGGTATTTCCAAGCAGTATTGTGTCTTTGATGTAGAGTAGGATGGAACAAAACCTTCAGCCTTGCAATAAAGCAGCTACTCTTTGGAAGTGAACAGACTCCTGCTGCCTCCACTTGTAGGTAGCCCATGTTACAGAGACTGTGGTCTTAGACAGGCTCATTTAAACTGCTGGCTTGAGAAACGGTCGTTGAAGAAAATACTACAGAAGGATTTCAGGATTGGAGTGTCTTGTCTACCATCTTTTTCACTCAGTAAGAATTGTCTGCTCCAGAGCAGAATGGAATGGTTGCAAAAGCTGATGTATGTTTCCATTTCTCTTCCTTTCAAAGGTCCAGCAAAGACTAGGTGACTTTGCTGACCTCGGCATGTCTCCAGCAAAATTGTTTTCAAAGGCATCATAGTCTTCTGCTTTTACTGGAACTAATTCTGGTACAGTTCACTCGGATTCATTGCCTGAATTTTAGTGCTCTTTAGCTCATGGTTTGGAAGCTAGATGATTGAATTAGGACAGTCTTACTGTTCCCTCACTTTACCTAATTCCACAAGCTGGTAGTCGATGTCCAAGTTTTGTTATCTTTCCTAGCTATTCTTTACTAGATATTCAAATTTTCTGGAAACCTGTTCAAGTATTTTCACTAGTTCTCTTAGAGTTAGCCTTTTGGAGTAGATAGAACTCAGTAGACAGATCTAAGAAAATGTAACTTGAGTAGCAAACAAAAAAACCCCGCAACCCACCAAAAATTGCACTGAAAAAAATGTTAAGAATTAGGGATGGAGTGAAGAACATATATGAAGCTATACTGGCTTTCCATCCCCATTACTGTGTGCTGTTTACCGAACTAAAATAATACAGAAAAGCCAGAAGAACAGAGAGGATGGCTAGAGCTGTGAAACTCCTTCCCTCTGAGGGGCAACAAGGGAGCCTGAAAAATAGAAGTCTGACATGGGAGGAGGATATGGTTGAAGCCTACAAATTTATTAGTGTTGTGATGAAGACAAATAGGGAAAGCCCAGTCGTTAGATATTTCAAGTCAAGAATTACAGGATATCGGGTGACGTTATCAGCTGACAGTTCAAGAATAAAGACCTATTTCTTTGCATAGTGCATGATTAAATTGTGGAACTTGTGCCTTAGAACATAGTAGAGTCATATAAATTGGTGTTCAAACTGCACTGAAATTAATGAATGAAAATCGTAAGTTTAATACAAAGACATTGCCCTTGTCTGGAAAAAATCCCAGATTCGCAAATTGCTGCATAGGTGTATAGACTAACTATATCTAGGAAGAATTCCTTTGTAATTACCCTGTAATTAAACTTCGGGGTTAATAGCAACGCGCATAGCTTTTCTTACTTAACTTCGTCGGATTTCTAAGTAGTCCACAAACCTGTTAGGAAAACCACTGCTATATAATCATAAAAATACTATTCTTATTTTATCACGTCTGTAGTCTTTGTAGATGACCTTAATTTGAACTTCCGTTTCTTTTGATATACCAGCTTGGCAAATTTTTTTCTGATGGTTTTGATGCCTGTTTCTGTAGAACTAACTCCTCCCGTTGCAGAATTTGGCGGGCCATGTCAGCTGTTAGTCTGCTAGGTACTGCATTTGCAGACTTCTCTCACTGAGTAGACATGGTGGGAGTCTGTCCTGGAGAGAATGGACCGTGTTTGCTGGATGTACATTCCAAGACTTGTCCCTAGCCCCAGCTGCTGGGGCATGGAAAATTATTTGATGTGTCAGAATAATCTGGGCACCTGCTGTTCCTGTTCTGGCAGTATGGGAAAACAATATGTTTTTTGACCAAAGCTTTCCTTAATGTCCCTAGTATCTGTGTTTCAGGTCTTTCTCACCTTGTGTGATGTTTCAAGGGTAGATGTTAATATGTAGAAGTGATTCTTACTTGCTTCAGTCAGCAGGAAACAGGCATTGCTGCTGGTCACCTTCTGCTGAGGTACAAAGTCTAGCTAACATTCGTGTATTGTTTGACTTTTAGGTGTCTTACACTTCGTGAAGTTGTTACTGCTACAAAGAGTAGATGTTATGATGAAGCAGAAATTTTTCAAAAATGTAGGAAGGGATTAGAAGATATAAGCAGTACGATCCATCAAGCTGTGTAGGTTTGGGATTTTGTTTTTTATTTTGACGTAAGGTATACTCTTGGTGCCTTTATCTGTTCCTTACTAGCCTTCTCTACAGAAATAACTTAATGGGGAAGTTGAATTATCAGGACCGAAAAACATGGCTTGAAGTTTAATTATCTTATTTTAATAGCAGGTTCTTCACCTAGCTCCAGTAGCAGCTCCTCTGTTAATCCAATGGCCTCTCTTGGAGCACTCCAGACGCTGGCAGGGGCCACAGCGGGCCTCAACGTTAGCTCTTTAGCAGGTAAGCTGTGTGTTGTGGTGGGCTGGGGAATAGCTGATGATCATTCTTCAGGCTGTGCCCGTTCTGTGGCGCTGTTTTTCTGCTCCCTGCTTTTCATAATAGTGCAGAGTATTTGAAAGGTAATTGATCTGCCTCAATGGAAGTACTCAGTCATCTTTATTTCCTCTTTCTTACACAGGAATGGCCGCCTTAAATGGAGGACTTGGCAGTGGTGGCCTCTCAAATGGGACAGGTAGCACAATGGAAGCCCTCACGCAGGCTTACTCTGGAATCCAGCAATATGCTGCTGCTGCATTGCCTACACTCTACAACCAGAGTCTCTTAACACAGCAGAGTATTGGTGCAGCGGGAAGTCAGAAAGAAGGTAGGCAGGAAGTTGTAGGAACAACTCGAGAGGGGTTTTCAAAAGGGCAGGCTCGGCCCTGGCAGCTGCCTTATCTGCAGGGTTTGTATGTGGTGGCATTTTTTAGAACCCTAGAGTTCACTGCAGATAAAGAAGGAGAACCTGTGAGGTCTCTCTGTTAAGGGCTGTCCAAAGTAGTTTTTATACAGGAGGTTTCTGCTAAGATTTGTCGAGTCTTAAATGCTTTGTAGCGGTGGTACTTCATTTTCTCGGAGGACAGGAGAGCATGAGTCTGCAGCCTGATACATCCCACTGTCAGAGAGTCAGCTGTGGGTTTGTTAATCTTGTTTTCTTGGTCCTTTACCTCTTCTCACAGGTACTTAATGTCAATCTCTTCACTCTTCAGATTCAGAATCAATTTTAACATGTAATAGGACAAAGTTTTCAGCAGGATGTAGGGCAATGTTTGGCAAACAATCTGTCAGATTACAAGTAATGCCATTACTTGTATTTCGTATTGAGATTTACTTAGTTTCTTTGGTCCACAAGCTGTCATAGCCATTTTTGGTTAAGTCGGCATCTGGGGCTCGAACTTATTGTTCAGCTTTCATTGCAGCAAAGACCCGTGAACCGGTTTTGACACAATGTGGAAATTACAAGCAAAAGTAATAGTGAGAAAAAGCTAGAATTATTTAATCAAGCAAAGGGTCATGCTGATTTATTCTGGAATTGAGGACTCTGCAGAAGTGTGAAGAGCAGTTTCATTGTTTTATCTAGAAAATTTGGCTTGAATGGCTCTTTCACCTTTTTCTGTGAAGTGGACCTATGTAATCCACACTATTTTTGAATTTATATTCCAACTTGTTGTTTCAAGGTCCAGAGGGAGCCAATCTGTTCATCTACCATCTCCCCCAGGAGTTTGGGGATCAGGATCTGCTGCAGATGTTCATGCCGTTTGGAAACGTCGTCTCTGCCAAGGTTTTCATTGACAAGCAGACCAATCTAAGCAAATGTTTTGGTACGTTGGGTTTAATCATTACCTGTAGAAAGGTGGCTGCTTTCTAGTAATCTCTTTTCCAGCATATTGTCTAGTCTAGCTTTTAAGTCAAGTAGTGACTCTTTCTCTATATTCCTAAAAAAAAAAAAAAACAAACCAAAAAAAAACCGAACTCTGCCAGTAATGAACTGCATTTTCCTGATTTTTGCTGTCACATGTTGCTTTTCCTGGTTTTGTACTATTATGCCTCATTACACTGTCCTGGCCCCAGGCAGTTCACTGTGATTCAAGTTTGCAGACTGTAGTCATGGTATAGTTCCTTCTTTTCCCCCTTTCTGTCTTTTCACCAATTGTTTACATTGCTGCATATACTACTCGCTACATTATCATTATGAATTATTTATATATACAAAATATAATTATTATGGCTACCATATAGTACAGGAGTATTTGACTTTGTTCTGTAAATATTCTGAAGGCAATTTTTAAAGCTTGCTCCTAATTCTTGAAACCTTTGTAGTAGTAAAACCATTTCAGCTGTTATTTACAACCTAACTTTGGTTGCATCTCATACCCTAATTTTGCTCTGCTTATTGTGCATTTAGATGGGAGCCATATCAGGTTGGAAGTGTATCCTAAAACTGTAAATCAACCTGTTGTGCTACTGTTACTATCCACATCGATTATTTTCAGCTAACTGTTAAAAGTCTGTGATGCTAAAAGAGTGGAGAACATATTCTCCCCGAGCTTGTGTAGTAGAAGGCTGCGCATGTGGACTGAAAGATTCACCGTTTTCTTTTCCTCGCTCAGAATCCCCAGTGCAAGCGGTTGTAGCTTTTTTGTAGTGCTCTAAGCTCTCCTGACTGTTTTGGTAGATGGAGATTTCTTGTGGTGGACTAGGAGAGGTGAGCCTTTCTCTGTGATTTTGATAGCTTTGTGCCTACATAATATCCTGTGGTTTTTAGTATTTGAGCCAAAAGATGTGGACAGCCTGATGCCTTGTGAGGACACTAAAATACGCTGAGCATCAGACTGTAACACGTGCATGTGGTGTGATTTCCCCAGGTAGTGATGCCAGCCATCAACCGGAGTTGTTTAAAATGCATTCCTTCAAAGCCCTGGAGAGGTTTATTTTGTGGATGCTCTGCCTGGAATGTTACATGGCTTTTCATCCGAGGGAAACCTAAACATAAGAGTGGTACAAGTGCTGCACTGCCTTGATGGCTGCTTCACTCCAAACGACTCTGCTCCCATAGCACCAAGAGGGTGATTTCATTCTTGTATCTCTGATGAGCTCTCATACATAGATTAACATTTTCCAGGTTTGGTTTTCTCCAAGGTAGGAGTTCTTATAAAACACAAACAGCAGTACTTGTTTTTGTTGGAAGACTAGAAAATGTTATTTTAGTTTCCTGCACTTTGAATATCTTTTGGCCAAAGTTCCGTACATCAGAAAGCAGTGCTTTGTCTGAGAGCCCTTATGAAGAGTCTAGAACAGTTGCAAAGTTTTGAAAATGGCGTTTCATGCAGGCCCCTCTTATCTTGCGAGTACCTGCGTTTCGCATTGTGAGTAGCTGTTCTGGACAGCTTTGGCGTGGTATCATTATGTATTTTCCTTTCTTCAGGTTTTGTGAGTTACGACAATCCTGTCTCTGCCCAGGCTGCCATTCAGTCAATGAACGGCTTTCAGATTGGCATGAAGCGTCTGAAAGTACAGCTCAAGCGCTCTAAGAATGACAGCAAGCCATACTGAGCGCCCCTCCCTTCTGGGACTGGAGTGAGAAGGATCTTCTGGTAAGTTGGAGAGGAGCGCTCTTAGTGATTGAAGTCCTAAGGCTGTGTTTTTACAGTCCTGCAAGCTCATCCATGCCTTCTATCTGGCACATCTTCCCCTGAAGACTCGGCTGCCGCCTCTGCTGAGAATCCTGCTTCGGATGGAGGACAAATTTGTGCTTTTGTTTCCAGTGTTTTACTTTGGAGTTTAGGTGCCATATCGCTGAGGGTTTGTTTTTTTTTTTTTTCCCCCTATTTGAAGTTTGCTGTGTTTGTAACCAGTGTGTGTTGAGAAGGACCAATGCCAGCTCCTTGGGGTGGTGAGGGAAGGTTAAAGGGAGCAGCAGAAGGTGATGCCACACTGCCTTGGGGTAGAGAGGAGAAAGGAAGCAGAACGGAGAGCACACCGCCATGGGGGAGAGGAGGGAAAGCAGAGATAACACAGAACAGCTGATGAAAACAAAGATGGGGAAGGAGAACTGAGTCCATCCAAGTTTGGGTGAGCAAAGAAACGACTCCATGTAGCCTTTGCCCTGCCCCATCCACTCTGAAGTTTCCATAACTGTATGCCATGGTGGGGATTTAGAAAATCATCTCTAAAGCAGAAGACAGGCTAGAAGGGTGAACGCATTAACAGGCCAAAGGAAAACTGCAGTGATTTTTTTTTTTTTCTGTATATAAAGTAGTGTTTATATAGCACTGTGAATGTACACAGCACTTTATAAAATTATTAGATAATGTCCCTGCCCAGAAAATTTCACTGTACATTTACAGTTGACTATTAATGAGATGCAGTGACTTTCTCCATATCTAAGAAATCTTACCCCACGTACTTTATTTAGGTTTTGTAGAAAGGTATAGAGAGAGACAGCTTAGTCTGGGTGTCGAGAGGCTCTACAGAGGCATCTGGACAGGCTGGATTGATGGGCTGAGGCCAGTTGTATGAAATTCAACAAGATCAAGTGCCGGGTCCTGCACTTGGGCCACAACAACCCCCTGCAACGTTATATGCTTGGGGAGGAGCGGCTGGAAGCTGCCCAGCAGAAAAGGACCTGGGGGTGCTGGTCGACAGCCAATTGGATATGAGCCAGCAGTGTGCCCGGGCAGCCAAGAAGGCCAACAGCATCCTGGCTTGTATCAGCACTAGTGTGGCCAGCAGGAGCAGGGAAGTGATTGTCCTCCTGTACCCTGCACTGGTGAGGCCACACCTTGAGTACTGTGTTCGGTTTTGGTCCCTCACTTGAAGAAGGACATTGAGGTGCTGGAGCGGGTTCAGAGAAGGGCAACGAAGCTAGTGAAGGGTTTAGAGAATCTGTCTTACGAGGAGCAGCTGAGGGATCTGGGATTGTTTAGTCTGGAGAAGAGGAGGCTCAGGGGAGACCTTATCGCTCTCTACAACTACCTGACAGGAAGTTGTAGTGAGGTGGGGGTCGGTCTCTTCTCCCATGTTACAAATGACAGTACGAGAGGAAATGGCCTTAAGTTGCATCAGGGGAAATTTAGATTGGATATCAGGAAAAATTTATTTCCACAGAGGGTCATTAAGCATTGGAACAGGCTGCCCAGGGAGGTGGTGGAGTCCCCATCCCTGGAAGTGTTTAAAAGCTGTGTGGGTGTGGCGCTGAGGGACATGGTTTAGGGACCCTGGCAGTGCAGGGTGGATGGTTGGACCGACCTTAAAGGTCTCTTCCAACCAGATGATTCTGTGATTCTGTAATACATCTGGGGCTGGAAACAAGAAACTTTTGATCCCTGGTAACCTGCAGAATTTTTTTGACAATTTTTCTTCTTAACAGTTCATCATATTCCCCATATTTGTGGAATAATGTCCTTTTTGTAGAGTATTACTTTGAATTCTTTCTGATAAGCATAATTTAAGTGCTGTTTGCTTCTCTATTAAAATGACTGTTAAGTTGAGCTACAAAGCCCAGAGTTACCCCAGTGCAGCTCTTGAGGCTCCTGTTTCACACATGTTCTCGTAGGATTTGATTTCTCAGTCTTAACTCTGTGGCAAAGATAACTTCCTGTTTGTTTTTTTTTAAAACAAAACATAGAACAATTTGTGCGGCGATTTGGTCTAGTAATTAGGTATTTCTTTATACTGCAGTTTTCCTTTAAGGTGGTGTGTACCAGTGCAAAACAGGCTAACACAGGAGCTGTGGAACCAGAGCAGAGCATTGAGCCGTTCAGTCTTACTCTTCCTTTTGGTACTAGCTGTTATCTTCTGTGCTGAAGGGAAATTGAACACGCCCCTTCAGTGAACACACTCTTTTTCCACACACTGGTGAAACTGCTGATGCGTGGCTAAGGGCCTTTGTTATACACTGGTTTTAGGGGGCTCAGAGGACTTTTGACACTCTGGCCTGAGTTGTTCCAAGACATCGGAGTAGAGTCCCATTCTACAACCACCAAAATCCACCTCTGTCACAAGAGGAAGTTTACAATTTCTGTGTGTCTTTAACAGAAGTTCCACTTACCTCATATTTTCTCCTTTTCCTTGTTTTCTTTGTATTCCTGGTTCGTGATGCTGTTTCCCAGGGCACCAGCTAACCCGGCAGTCTGGGAGCCAGCTGCTAACTGATGAGTGTGTGGGTCTGACAGTAGGTTGGGACTTGGTCTACTCCGGCAGGAGGAGCGCGGAACCCATCAAACTGCAAATCCCACTCGGAATCCGCTCCCCTCTCTGGTGGTCCGTTGGGAGCATGGGGCGTTCCCAGGGACTGGGTCCTCTGGGATCTCAAACCTCGGAAGTACAAGGCCTGACTCACAGCATCCAAGAGCAGCACTTCCCATTGTGAAATTGAAAACCACACAGTGTAGCTGATGCCGATCTGTCTTTATTGATGGCAAGCACATAAACCTATCAGTATTATTCATATAATTTTGTGGTGGTAAAGTTTCAAAGGCCAGATTGCCAAATTTCCCAGTTATGCTGGCATGTGGTACCCTTCTATGTTAATTATTCAAATCTCTCTATAGAAACATAAACATACGCTTAAGTGAACTGTGTACACTTGAATTCTGCATGATGGGAAAGATGTGTCCTGGTTTTCTGAGAAAAGAGTGGTGGAGTGTGAAGGTCTCCAGGGTGAAAATGGGATTATTTTTTTTTTTATATATATATATAAATAATATACTTTTCAAAAAAAAAAAAAAAGAAAAAAACAGAAGAAAAAAAAACCATAGTTGGGAGCAACTGCTCCAAGTGCAACCTGCTGTAACCAAGAATGTTGTTTCTATTTTTATAGAAGTTTTATACCGCTCCAGGGTGGAGAATATTTATTACCTAAATTATTTCACTGGAAGAAAAAGGCTAGGGTTTTGTAGAATCCTGAATGTGATTGTTCTACACACATAATGATGTGCATGATTGAAACTACTGATTTTCAGTGGCCTGTTTGCAGCCCAACAACTGCTAAACGGGGAAGACGAAGGCTGTGAACCAGTGGAGGAGAGCACTGTGCTCTGGGGTCTCTACAGTCACTCTTACCTTTTTTGCACCCTATCCCACTCTACTATCCAAGACCTGTGTCCTGTTTTGCTTTTAACCTGATGCTCTGGCTTCTTTACTAGTCATTTCAGTTGCTCAAAATTAGCTATTTTAGTTTCTGCATCCTGTAGTGTGTCCTCAGTACTGTGACTTATAGATCAAGCTTGTCCTTGTTGCAAATGGGTGCAACTCTTGTTGGCTTTAGGAGATTCACCACTTTACACCTCCCAGACATACTCACCCAAAGACACCTAACTGGGGCTAGCTCTTGTGCCTTACTGGCATAACTCTAAGTATTGCCAAAAAGAGAAAACTCTATGCAGGTTAGGTTTTAAAAGGTGTGGTCCTCAGATGATTTGAATCCGAGCAGTTCTGCTCTCTTCAGCAGAGCTGCCTCTGTTTTCACCAGCTGAAGATGTTGCCCATTATGTGTGTTTGTTTCAGATTTCCCTTCTTGGTGTGTGGATGTGTATGTTGCCAAAGTAATAAATGTGTCAAGTTTGTGATGTGGGCAGATGTTTTTCTGATAAGTCAACTTAACTTCAACTTTCAGATAAAGTCAACATTTCTGTGTCTGTCTGGTCGCTGCTGCTGACTCTAGAGATTTAGGCTTTTCTTGCCTTCCGGTCTTAAGCCAGTTTTCTTCCTCATTGGCGGGAAAGTCTGGGATTTTGGGGACTTGGGGCTTTCAAATTTTATTTTTAATACCTATTATTTAAGTGCAAATCAAATCAGGTTCAAATGCTTTATTTCCTGGATAGTAGGATAGGAGTTGGGTGAGTTGAAACAAACTGCAGAAGGATTGGCTTAAGTAGCCAAACAGACAAAGTATTCCGTATGCTCATAAACCAAAGAATCTGAATTTTCTACAAGAAAAGCCGGTAGGACTTCTGATGAAATCGAATTCCGTGTTACATGTGCCACCAGGAAGTACTTACATATTTTTAGAAGCAAGATGGAAATAGTCTACTCCATAGCCATTTTCTTTTTGCTCAGAAGATGGTTGGTTTGACCAGATGTGCCATATTATGAACAGCTGAAGCCTTAGTCTGATGCTACTTTAGTATCAAGTACTAGAGTGAAGGAAATTGTAGATTTGTCAGTCCCCTAGATCATTAACAGTCCGGAGCAGGCTATCTCTTTTGTAGGTCAGTTTTTTCCTCTAGTAATTCAAAGCTTGCATTATTAGAAAATACCTTTGATACCCAGTGATTAAATTTTAATCCTAAGCAGAATGAGGATTGGAACTATTCAAAAGTACCTGAGACAGCAGTAGTGAATGTCTTGCTGTGTTTCAGCGGTGAGGCAGTTTACTAGCTGTGGGTGCTACTGTCTGGAAAATAGGTGCCTTGGAAAAATTCTCACTGGCAACTGTATATGGAAGAAGTTTCTCATGCTCTGTGACTGTCGGTGTTCAATTGATGGATTCTCCTTGCGTGATAAAATTAAGTGAAGTGTTTCTTCTTGTTAATGGCTGTGAGTTAGAGGAGAACAGCCAAGCAGAATGAAATTGTTCCTATTTCATCTGGAAATACCTAACAGTAACTTGGATCAAGGAAACTGCAAGTGAAGGGTGCAACTATGAACACATAAAATGCTTTGAGAGCTTCTTGTTGCAAACCTTTAAACACAAGGATGTTACCTATCCCTGAGCATACCTACCACAAAATATAAAACAGAAGAGGCAGAATTATCACAGCTGTGAGAATAAAACAAGGAGAAACTGGAGTAACTTTCCCCAAGTCATTAAGTTCTTACCCAGCAACTCATGGCTTTGCTCTTATAGGCCAGTCCTTCCTCAGGGCTTTAATGAAACAGTCTTTCCCCCCAAAATTCCGGAGTGAAATACTTGAAAAATCTCTAAATAAAAACAAAAAAACCCAACAAATCACACACAATTTCTATGGTGCGTGCTTAGATGTCACTTGATTTCATGCCTTTTGTTGTTTCATATGCCTCAGTTCAGGATGAATTTCCCTTTAGGACTGAAACCTTACAGCTATCTGCAAACTGTCTGGAGTGTTTCTAGACCTGTAGAAATAACTGCAAGAGTTGCATTGTACCGTTTGCTGGAGCTGGTTTAAATGCCATACTAAGTCCTCTCTCTGAATTGGGAAGTATAAAGAGCAAAGTAATCTCAGCAGTTCCAGTAAGTGCGGTGTTGCAGGTTTAGTGGACAACGTGCTGCTTCTTGCTTTGGAACTAGAATGCAGCGCTTGCTATTCTCAAACATGCTATAAATGCTCTAAGATCATATGTGAGTCTCACCTTGCTCTAGTCTCTAACCAGCAACTTTGAGATGTGCTGAAGAATAAGGCCACAGGCAGGAGATAAGGGGAGTCAGGGACTGGGAGTGGGTGGGGAAGGAGGAAGAGAAAAGGAAAAACTTGTTTCTTCTCTCCCCTACCTCCCACATTCTTCCCAAAATGTTCCTTGTCTCTTGCAGCTCACAGGCTGAGGGGAGGAGACAAAGGTATTTATATCACTTGATTGATATAAGAATTATTTTATTTATAAACTCTTCAAGAAAGCTTCGAGAAACACATTTTTTTTCTACTCATCAAACCGGCAACAGTGACTGTAGAGCTTCTCAGAGCCCAGAGTTCCCTTCTCATGAAGTCAGGGAGCTTGGGGCTGTTCATGTAAAAGGTTGGAAACGGAAAATCCCTGTGAGGGTCTGATGTGTGAAAAGTGCTCAGCTAGGACAAGTCTTAACTTGCACTCAAGTCTTAAAGAATTCTTCTCTAACGTGTGGAGTTTTTTGTCTTGTATAATCTCTCTCTTTTTTTTTTTCCCCTCCCCTTTATTTCCCCCTGTTCCAAATCACCCACCCCCAGTTCCATGGGCTCCTAGGGAATGAGAAGGGACTGTAGCTGAAGGAAAGAACATGGATTTCCTGGGCTACAACTGCCTAAGAACTTCCCATGTTAGGATGCAAGAAAAGTCTCAGCTGTCAAACCACCTGTGAATCCCTTGTGTCCTCTGTCTTGTCTCTCATGGTCTTAGTCCCTGTGGGCAGACGTTAGCCCTGGAGCCATTTTCGGAATCAGTCTCCTGGGGAGGGAGCTTGCTCTGTTCTTCTAAGCAGAGCCAGTGGAGACACTGGGCATGGGCAAGGCGAATGCACGCGAACCAGTGTGTCACCAGGCTGTGGAGTGCTCCACAGACTGGGGCTTGACAGAGAAACCCCGGCCTCTGCTTCCATTTGGTTTCTGGCAGTTTGATGTTTACTTGGTGTCCTTCATGTACTTCGACTTTTACTTGTCCATCGTTGGCATGTGCTGCCCTTCCCTGTCAGCTCCCTTCCCCAGGAGATCTCGTACAGTGCCATTCTTGTTCTCTCTCTCCGTGTTTGAATGTACTGCTCTGTGTAACTCAGTGGGTCTCCCTCTTTCTGGTTTGTTTTTTTTCTAGATTCCTGCCGTTTGTTCATCGTTGTGCCTAAAGCATGTCGATGTGGCGTTCAAGTACATCGTCCAAATCCTTGTCTCTTCAGCTTCTCTGATGCTTGAACTCTCACCTTTGACCTTGTGTTGACCTTTGATGCTGATGTGTATTTTTATTACGTTTGTTTCTTTCTTTTTTTTTTTTTGTGCTGCCAAATTGGTTTTGCTAGAAAGACTGCTGAAGGGGAATATTTAAACTTGCATTTGAATATAAAAGAATTTCTATTTTTCTAGACCTTCGTAAGATAACCACTTGATTTTGTGAATCTGATTCTTTGTAATCGTCTTCAGAGCAGCCTTGCTAGCATACCGTGTGGAGTATTTGTATTTCTGTGAACATACAGCCAATCACTTTCTAGGCTTAGTTTTTTCTGTGTGCGTAGTTTTAAAAACACAGTTTCGAAGAAAAAATCAATTGTACGGTGTGACTCAATCTTTCAGGAGACTTCCTAGTCACATTTTGCTGATCTGGTTTCTGTGCTTGAGGAGACAGCATGTGTTTTTATGAGTTCAAACTTATGACTTGAGTGACATCAGCAGAAAACACTTGAATTACATTTTCTTCTGATTGTAGCTATGTTTTTGCCCTGGCATTTATTGATTTTTTTTTTAATTATTTTTTATTTTTTTTCCCCGCTGCTTCCCTGTGTGATTATCAGTCTGCAGTGAAAATTTGATCAAAGTTGATGTTGTATTTTGTTAAGCTCCAGCATGCTTGGTTTCTTTGTAACTACAATCTCCTCAGCAAAATGTGATGTTCCTGTTTTAATCTTTCAAACTAAGATAGTGCCCAGAAATGTTTTGCATGTTTCCTGCTGTTTTCTTCACACTCTCGTATGTATATCACCTTCACCTCTCTGTTTTCTATAGTTTGTGCAAAAACTGAGCAATGTAATGGGTTTTAAAGGTATCCTTCAAAATGGTGGGTTTGGTATGACAAATATCTGATCAGAAGCCACCTGAGGGCACCTACCTGTGCACTTAGACTGTCTGCCTGACAGAGCACCTGGCCCTTACCCCTCTCCAGTGCTGTCAGAGCTCCTGGGGGCTGGGCTGCACTGTTCCGTAGTGGAGGGTTGGGTGGGCGGAGATAGCTGGGGAGTAGGAAGGTGGGGGAACTTCACAGCATTTCCGTTTCCAAAGTTACCTGCAGCTAGGGCTCCTTTGAAGCACTCGTTATGAGCATTTTGTATAATTCAGGGCACATTTTTGTGAAGTCCAGCCCCAGTTTCAATACCATCAGTCAGACCTTGGTGGCAGGATCCTGGAAAGATATAGGTTAGCTCTTGAAATGCAGTGTTTGAAATATCCCAGAGAAAGCATTTTTAAACCTGGCCCTGCAACTGCTGGCTCTTTTCCCAAGTGACAAGCACAATACAACAGCCTCTGGAGCTGTTACCTGAACAGGGTACCGTCCCCAGCTCTCTCCTCAAGGGCCTTTGCTGGGGAATCTCTACGGAGATTTTTTTAGTTTTTGTTTAGTTTTTATTGGGTAATGAGCTACGCAGTTTCTCTGGCTTGCAGGATGAACCTGAAAAGGTTGCAGCTTCCTGGGTAGCCAGCTTCTCCCTGCCCCACATACTATCTGCACAGGTAGAAACGGGACATAGCTTCTAGACGAAGGCACCTGAAGAGCGTGCGCTGTGATGACATTTCAGTCAGAAGGAGAAGCAGGCTAGTATTAGGGATCTTAACAGTAGAAAATAATGTGAAATGAAATCCCCAGAGAAGGGGTTTTGCTGAGAAAATGCATTGTGTCTGATTGGATAGAAATCTCACTTTTGTCCGGTGTTTGGGATAATGTAAAGTAGCAGAAGGATTTTTCTTCTACCCTGCTTCTGAGTTGGCTGAGGATACTGTGTTCTCAACAGACAGTGGCTAGAGGCGTGTAGGCAGCCCTTACTCTGCTGGTAAGGCAGAACGTGTCCGGATATGGTCCGTACACCTGGGGCAAAGCGTGAGGCTGGGTGGAGAAGGGATGGAGAATTGGTGACTGGGGGGTTGTGGGCTGGCTGCTGTTGGTCCCACAGTCTGAATGCACAGGGGCTGCATGTCGGTGGGGGGCACTGGTACCCTGCAGCGGGTTGAGTAACTGCCAGTACGTTTCTGTACACACGCATTTTGTTCCATAAGGAACTCTGGGGAAACCTGTGGAAAAATATCTGAAGAAAACCAAAATGCCAAATGTCGGATGTTTCTTTACTTTCTCCTTTCCTTTTCTTCCTTTGGTTGTTTTAATTGTTCTGTGGTGGTTTTAATGGATTTGAGACAGTGGAGCAGCAGCTGCCTTTCTGATTTTTGGCTGCTTTTTGTGAATAATTTAAAAAAGAAAATTTACATTTTGGAGACAAACCTGTGGGCTTTTTTATTGGTACAAACATTGTATTTAACACTAGGGGTTTTGTACAGTTTTTTGCCTTTTCTACTAGAAAACAATGTAAAGTGATTCACAATGTGATGAGAAAACAAATTGCCACTATGACCAAATGTAGAGTCTGTTCTGCAGTATCGGGATTTAATCAACTCGAAGTCGTGGTTCAGTCGTAGAAATGATTTTCTTTACCTTGTTTGAGCTGTTCCTTTTTTTTCTTGTTTTGATTTGCAAAACAAAATGTCTTTTTGTGTGAAATTGTGTTGTACTCTGTAGAGAATTATGGATTTTACTTTAATGGTTTAAAAAGAAGAGGAGCACATGTTGCTTTTCTGATCTGATCACAGAGTTTGTGTAGTGGATTTAAAAATGAAAAGATGTGTTACAAGTTTGGAACGAGCGAGTATGTGTTAAAGGAATTTTCTTCCTTGTGTGTGTGTGTGTGTGTGTGTTTTTGTTTTTGTTTTTGTTTTCTTTTTGTCCCAAAGGGCAACTTAAAGCTGTTTTAATTGCACAGACACACCGACAAGAAGTCATTTTGTATATGCCAAGTGTGGTACCTTCCTTTGTTTATTTGCTATTAAACTGTTTGAGAAGAGTCCTTGTGTGTGGTATTTGTGTCTGAAACTTGAGGGTCTTTTTTGGGTCCAAGTGTGGGAAGATGAGGAAAGAGATGAGAGAACTATCTTCCAGTTTCTTAGCTGTGGGCCACAAAAATTTTCATGGCCCAATACCACTTGTTCTGGATGTTCAGTACAGCCCTGGAGTTTCACCTCTATGTCAATGAGCTACTTTAAGTAGAAATGGAAAAGGTTGTTTGCCCTCAGTTTTGTATTGTTTGGCAGTCAAGTCCCCTTCAGACATTAGATACAGAAAGGCTGAGAATCTTGGGTAAAGCAGCTACGTGATCTGCTGAGCAGTGAGATGCAGGCATATCCAGCCTGACTGAACTGGTGCTTCGTAGCCACTTGCTTGTCCACACACTGTGCTTCATGGTGTTTAAGGGCTAAATAACAGGCGTAGCACCACGCTTTGGCTGTTTGGGAACAGCGTGGGTGTGTGGGATTGGAGAGGCACCAGCTCATACCGCTCCAATGAGCCCCGTACCCCACTGCCTCCTTACCCCTTCCAGGAGCACAGCCAAGCTTGCTGAGTCTGTCCCGCTTCTGCAGCACGAAGGTGTCAGCAGTCCTGGAAATACTGTACAGGGAAACCCCAGACGGCTTGGGATTCCTTAACCAGCTCAGGCTTCGTGACAGGTGAAAGTTTACCTGCTTTGCTTTTAGAACTAAGGTGTTAATCGTTTGAAATAAAATATGTTGAAACAAAATAAACTTTTGATGTAGGTAAAATATATCTTGTTTAGAAACTTACCCTGAGTTTGACATTAATATTGCACCTCTCAGAAGGAAAGTAGCACAATGGCCACGGCTTTGCCATGACATTTCTGAAAGCCTCTCAAATGCAGCGGTGTTACTCCTTCCTTCTGCTGTCTTGCATCTCAGAGACTGCAAGCGAGTTCAGGGCAGCTGTGTTTCTCCTACATGTCCTTTTCCTCTGCAATCTGGCACTCTGTTTCACCCCATTACTTCCTACACAATGGTAAATCTGAGAGCAGTGGGAGCATCAGGATTCATGCTGCATTCCTCTCCCTGCAGCGCTCCAACTGCGGGGCGAGGTGCCGAGCCACCTGCTGCGGTGGGTGCTGGGAGCCTGCCATGACCAAGCAGCTGTTAGGAAGGGGAGCCGCAGAGATTTCAGTTCAGATATGTCTGAGGTGAAGGATGGAGAGAAACAATTGAACCAGAAAAAGGGGTTTTTTAGGCAGGATGGAAGATTCCTGCTTTTGCAAAAAGTTGGTTAGCCTGGTCGTACTCAAGGCTCTGTCAGCTGCATCTTGCAGAGCTGATACTAGATCCCTCTGGGTAGGTGGCCGTTTATTTTTTGAAGGATATTTTTCTTTAAAGGCCACTGCCAATCAGTAGTCAATTAAACTACAAAGAAGAGCCAGGGTACTAATCTCTGAAAACAATCAGCATTTCACAAGATTTGTTACATTGATCAACATCAGTAAGAAATACACAAACCCATAGATTATGTCCTGATGTTGAATGTTTTAGGAGAACTTTTCTCCTCTCACGTTTGCCTCCACCTTTCACTGCTTTTTGACTCCAGTCTCCAATTTTCCTGACTTTACCAGCTGTGTTCTGCTGTCTTCGTATGGCCAGGAGCCATCGGGGATACATTACGAAGAGCTATGGGAGGACGACAAGCAGCTCAGTGTGGTCACTCTGAAGAAGTGACTGCATGATGAGCTACGCTGCATGCATTGCTCCAGTGCGCGACAGGTGAGATTGCCCAGTTTGGTCTTCCCGTGCATCTCGCAGGATTACTGATCTGCAGCTCCAGAGAAAAGACTCTGGATCGTTTCCTGTAGAAGCCATACCTGAATCTTGTACAAACTAGAGCTATCTTGAGCCACAGACCAGTGATCGCTCTGCCATTACTTTCTCGAGGCAGCACAGGTACTCAGTGTCTTGGTGATTCTACCCATTTACCGCATCATCTGCACTGGGCTCAGAGTGGTGTGTTCCAAATCGGAGTCTGTTTCTGTGGTTTAAAAATGACCAATCTGACATTGGTAGATCTAGCCCTTATTTTGCTAGGATATGTTTTTGTCTCAGTGGGTGGCCCGAGAGATGATTCTGTTGCGAAGAACTGACACCAAATTCACATAGAAGCAGGGAGGCAGCTGGAGACGTGCCTGCTTCTGCATGTGGGTCTGTTGTTAAAACTCTGACTTGCCATTTATGCTCTTTGACCTGTAGAAGGATTCCAAGACAGGTGTCTGGGACTTCTGTATCTGAAAAATGTTAGACTTTCCTGGGGCATTCCTCCTTCTCTCCCAGTTTGGTACCTCTTCTTATGAAGGACAGGGTAGATCTATAGATAACCAATAGGACAGGGCTTATTAAAAAAGCAGCACATCAATGGGTTATGAGTCTTGACTCCGAGAGGAAGTGTGTTTGAGAGTTAAAACTGTCTTCTAATTGGGCTAACAATTCTATTATGCAAGCAGAGGGTGCAGAAATCTGTTGCTTTGGGTCATTATTGTCATTCATCATAAAGGATCACCAAGTTCTGGGTGCAGAACTTCAGCGGTGCCTTTGACAATTTCTGTTGCAAACTCCAGGAGGACTGTCACAGATATCCGATGGCAGTGAGCAACAGTCAGTCGTAAACAGAGTTTTCAGGATGCTTAGCTCCTTGTTGTCCCTGAAATTAAGAAGTCAGTGCCATATTTGCAGCAAATCTGGGTCAGAGCTGACCGTTCGAAACACTCTGTATTGCCAGCTGAGGTCCTCCAAAGGAAGGCTGAATTCTGTGCCCGGCAAAGTATTAGGCATGTTGTTGGAAATACAGTACTGCACAGGTACATGGCTTCAGTTCATACCTTACTTCCTAAGGCACGTGTTGTTCCGAAAACTCCTGTCCTAGCTGGGGCTGCTGCCTCCCAGGCCAGCTCGCAACCACCAGGGCCTGTAAAAGGGGATGGCCCGAGAGAGAAAACTGAGGCATCCCTGTGTCTGCACCAATTGTCTCTCCCTGGGGTATTTCTAAGCCACACACTGGTGGGCAGGGGCAGCAGTTGGCTCGCCGTGACCTTGGGAGCTGGGGAGCCTGACTGGCATTCCTGGGAGCCACGTGAGCCAGACTGGCAGGCGCAGCTGCAGCCAATGGCAGGGAGACCAGCACTGGCTGCCCGGGTTGAGTTTCACTCCTGTTGCTTGAGAATCTTCTCTTTCTCTCTCTGTGGTGCTTTTGCTCTTTGTTTATGGGATTGGACAGGCGAATGCACTGATGGAGTCCTAGCAAGCAAGACAGTGGGTTTGGGATTCCGTCTTCAGTGCTGAGCAGCCACTTCTTGCCATCGCCTACCACAGCCCCAGCCCCGTGACATTGCTGGGCTTTCACAGCTCCAGCCCTCCTGAGCACACAACCTGCCCTCCTCTGTTAGGGCGTTTCATGTTGTGTTCTCTTCTGTGAGCTTCCTTTTGCTGTCCTGAGCGGGTAGTGTATGAGGCTTCTTAATGCATGGGAGATGGGTCAGGACCAGACAAAGCAACAGATAGAGAAAGGACTCCATCTTTACCAGTCTAATCAGACCGAAAAGGCCCTGCGAGTCTGGATGAGGGTTTTGGAGAAGTCTGCGGATCCTGCTGGCAGGTTTCGGGTCCTGGGTTGCCTCATCACTGCTCACGCAGAGATGGGCAGATACAAAGATATGCTGAAGGTAAGGCGAACCAGAGATGAATGCATGCTGTTGTGTCACACCCGCTGCGGAGAGTGACTGGAGGTGAGGACGGGAAATTGGGGGTTTATTTTGTGTATAGCAGAATGCCAGCTGTTGAGTGCATGTTGAGGGCTGCCGTAATCACTGGGAGGACCAATACCTCCAGCCCACCAGATACGGAGACTACTACTTTTCACTGGGTCTGGTCCCTCGGGATTCCCAGGTAATTAAGGTTCTGCAGTTAATCGTGGAGACCTTTCTTGATTTGTTGCCCACATACAGGCACACCATGCTATCAGGCTTCAGGAAAAAGTATGAAAACAGGGCCTTTGCTCCACTTAAAGCTGCTTTCCCTGTGTAAAAAGAGATCTCCACGTGGATTCTGTAGAATAAGCAGCAGTCTTGTGGAGACGTGTCTATTCTCTTGTTCAGCTGCTGTTTAATGTCTAACATAGATATTGGATTGGTTTTTTATTATCTGTTTGCAAGGGAGCTGATTAAGAGGGGAAAGAGGATGCTTTTTTGGCAGGGGGTGCTGAGACACATTCCAGGAGGAGTCTGACAGTTGAGGGGCTTCCAGTTGTTCAAGACACCACAGAAGAAGGAAGGATGTGGGCTTGATGGAAGAGTGGTAAAAAGAAGCTGAAGTTACATTTCAAGAGCATGAGGACAAATGTGTTTAAATGAACAAAAATAATCTGATGCGTGAATCAGAGACATATCAGAGGATGCATAGAGAGAGCAGCAGGCAGTGTTTGGGCAGTGACTCAGAATATCTGGAAGACAAGGCAAGAGGATGTGGTAATAGTCTCAAGAAACAATCCCAGCCTGAAATAGGGTCTTGCTAAAGGGCCTTGATATTCTTGTCCTGATGTTTTTGGTTCCCTCTTCCTAGACTGGTAATTGATCAGCATTTAGCACAAAACGTGAAGGGGGTGCCCACATTTCATTGAGAAGTTTTTGGAAGCTCTGTTTACAAGGGGGGAGTCGAGGGGGGAGCACATCTTCCTAGTAAGCCCATGCACATGTCAAAGCCCTGTCTTAAAACCCCAAGGAAGAAGAGGGGTATTCATACACTTGGAAAACATTTGAAGAAAAGCAGTTCTGATAAGTGATGTGGAATTAGATAGGCAGAAACAACAGGCTGATTGGGGAAGAGAGAAGCAAAAGAGGTAAGATGTGGCTACCTGAAGGCTACATGGGAGACAAGAAACGGGCAAAGGCTCAAACCTTAAATCAGTACTCGATAAAAGAACAGAAAGTGGGATCAGAGTAGGTGAATTTTAGTTCTTCCCAGTATTAGGAAGGAAAAATAGCTTCAGTCAAACTGAAGATTTTATACTGTGAGTCATGAAAGATAGAGGAAGATCTTTAGCAATAAACCATTGAGAGAGGAAATGACAGAAGAGGGGTCAGAATTGCAGGCATGAAATTAACCGTTATTTAAGAAGGGTTATGATGCTCAACCTCTTTTGGAGAGAAAAATTACTTCACACCAAGGAAAGAAGCTGTGGCAATCCAGAAATAATGCAGAACTTGTACAGAGGTAAGGGAATGTGGGGAAGCACGAGCTACTGCATGTCACTGTGTCCACACAGCAGCTTTCCTAAAGCACTAAGGCAACCGAGAACAGGTAGGCCCAAACAAAGGCGATTCATGGTGGGTTTTTTTATTTTGTGAAGAATGTAAAATGTTGTAGTACCTTAAATTATTAATGTTGCCACTTTACAAAAAGGAAGCAATTGGAGCTTTATAATCTCTAATGAAAACATACTGAGAAAATTGTGACCTGTTTACCTTTGCTGCTGGTATTAATTCAAGCCAGCAGCATGCTTGGTTCATGGCAGAACACAACAGACACTGCTCACAAGAGTTTGCAGTCCAAAAGAAAGAGACTTCAAGTCATTTAAGAGAGCTGTATGCAATGAATCCTGAAGGTTATAGAACAAAAACTGTCAAGACTGCAATTTGCTAGTGAAATTTGATGAAAGAAGTAGCTTGCTTGCTTTCTTTTATTAATAGAGTACTTCAGTAGTGTAAGAATTGCAGAGAAAGTGGAATAAATGAAACTGAGTGAAAGAAAACAGCTGCATTGTGTCAGATGTTTCCTGCTTTGCCTGCTTCTCTTTCGGGCTGTTGAACAGCTTTTTTCCCAGTAACCACCAGCCAGGTTCATCTTTCTTGCCCCAGAGACTGTGTACAGAGACGGAGAGGTTTCTTCAGGCTGCTCACAGGCCTCCTAAACCACCAGATAACTGCTAAGTGTATGCGATGCTTCTCAGTGCTGCTGGATTTCTCTGCCCTGCTCAGAGACGAGCCACTTCTCCAGCACAGGGCACGACTCAGTGGGTGTTTGAGCTGTATTTGAATCAATTACACACTTTATAAACACTGTCTTTTCCACTTGAAGTTTGCAGTGGTCCAGATTGACACCGCACGGGAGCTGGAAGACCCAGATTACCTTACAGAGAGCTACCTAAACCTGGCTCGCAGCAATGAGAAACTCTGTGAATTCCAGAAAACAATCTCGTACTGTAAGACGTGCCTGAACATGCAGGGTACCACCGTGGGCCTGCAGCTGAACGGCCAGGTGAGCCTCAGCATGGGCAATGCCTTCTTGGGCCTCAGCACTTTCCAGAAGGCTTTGGAGTGCTTTGAGAAAGCCTTACGCTACGCACACAACAACGATGACAAGATGCTGGAGTGCCGAGTCTGCTGCAGCCTCGGGAACTTCTACGCCCAGATAAAGGTGCAGTAACTGAAGGGATGGAAGGGTGATTGTCTCGTGGATTCGGGAAAAAATTGGAAAGGGTGTGAATTTCAGCTTATTCCTTTGCTGTAGAAAGTGAAGTACTGAGAGAGCCATTGTAAGCTAAAACCTCCTCTTTGTAAAATCATCCCGGAGCACCCTCCGTCACAGTAAGGATGGGAGGATTAGCGTCACATTTACACCGCACTGTGAAGCAGTGTGAGCATTCACATGTGTTAAAAAGATCAAACTTGGCATCAGAGAAGATCAATCAGAGGAGGTCCTGTCTGCACACAGGGCTGGCAGCCAGAACTCATGGATTCTCTATTTCTACCACTGTTGCAGGCAAACAGCTATTGATATGAGCAAAACCAGGCAGGAACTGAGGAGGGGGTGACTGGCCAGTTCTCCCTTCTATTACAAACAGCAACAAATAGGTTTTCCTCACATTTTCCTCTTGACTTTTGTCACTAATGGAAGACTCGCTAACTGAAGTGTTGAAAACTACCAGTAGACTTCCCAAATAATACCAAAAATACAGAACAGAATACTGTGCTGGATACTTTTAAGGTATGAAATAAGTAGGGAGAAGGGGAATTTTAAAAGCTGTGTTTTCCTTTGTGCATCTTGGAGAACTAAAAAATACGAGGACTTTTTCATTTCTGCAGTCTCGTGTAACTTACTTGGGAGTGGGTTTACACATTTAGGTAATAGGTTTTTGTACTTCTTGTAGAATAACATTTCTTTTTAAAGCAGTTTTAATGCAGAAAGATAATTAAAAATGAAAATACATTAAATTATTACTTATCATGGATTTGGTGAGGCCACGATTCTTTGTTCCCGTTTCCTGCAATGATGGATAACCACCCTCTTGGAGATCCTGGCTCACCATATGGAGAACATGAGAGCTCCACACAGATGTTGAAAGCAGGGATGATGTAAGAGCAGAGAAGGTCTTCAGCCTTTGATACAGAGGAGGATGAATTGTTCCTGCAGAGTAAAGCTGATGGCCTACTTTATAAAATTCACTTGCTGTGTCATTGCCCCAGTGTCCTGAACCCAGAGAGTAATACAAATTCGGCCCATGGCAATTCCACACAACTAGTGAAATAGAGCAAGTGGAAGAGGAGCAGCAGCAGTTGAAAGGTGTTCAGAAACCTGCTAGCTGCTGCAGTGTCAGTAAATAAAAAAAGGTAGGTTTTTTTTCCTGATCTTCTCTTTTTGCTTTGTTTTTGCTGTAACTGCTGTCTCTCTCTGCTTGTCTGCCTTACAGGACTACGAGAAAGCCTTGTTCTTCCCGTGTAAAGCAGCTGAGCTGGTGAATGATTATGGAAAGGGCTGGAGCTTGAAGTACCGTGCAATGAGCCAGTACCACATGGCAGTGGCCTATCAGAAGCTGGGGCGCTTGGCAGATGCTATGGACTGCTGTGAGGTACAGGGTGCGGGCAGGGGCAGAGCTGTCAGAGGTCTCTGCCGGGGGATCTTACCCACAGGACTGGGAGGAAGAGAGGTGCCATGGCATCCACACTCGACTCCAGATGCTCCTGCTGCCTCCCAGTCTTAGAGCTGTGGTTTCAGTAGCCCAGGAGGCCTCAAGAGTTTGGGTCTATGCATGGCCCTTGGTTGGGAACTTGTGAACAGGATTTCACTTGTTTTAAAAAGATTGTGCCGTTTCTTTGAAGCTGACCTTCGGTGGCTGGAGTGCACAGTCCCAGCTCCGCTGTTCTGAACCAGGAACAGGCTCTTTTACTGACCAAAGACAATTTCTTCCAGGAGTCCATGAAGATTGCCCTGCAGCATGGTGACCGGCCCCTGCAAGCGCTGTGTCTGCTGTGCTTTGCAGATATCCACCGCAGTCGCAAAGATGTGCAGGTACAGCTCTTTCGGGCCAGCAAGGGCAGAGGGTGTGAAAAGCAGGCTATAGCAAAACATGTGTTTTCCTCCCTGCTTCTGCAGACAGCCGTTCCTCGGTATGATTCCTCCATGAGCATCATGACAGAGATTGGAAACCGCCTGGGCCTAGTCCAGGTGCTTCTAGGAGTGACCAAGTGCTGGATGATCCAGAAAGAGCTGGACAAGGTCAGTTACAAACCTGTTTCTGCAGAAGTTTGTTAGACTAGATTAGAGCACGCAGTCTTCTTCTGAACCATACACCCATCAAAGTGCAGTAGAGACCTGCACCGCTTGGTTCCATCAACAGGGTCTGTTGCTTGTGCAGTTACGTTTCTCCGAATGGTCCCAGGAATTCAGTGAGGAATTTGTCACTAACAGAATGAACATCCATTCTGAGTCAGATTCTAACTACGGAATGGTCTCATTAGTCAGTCCTGATGACTTTAAGCACTACACTGAGAAACCAGCTCCTGCCATTACAGGCAACCAGCCTATGCTCTGAAATAGGTTCCACTGCCTACTTTTTAGGTATGACTAAGCTCGTTGTGATAGCGATGATGTTTAGACAGCTCTACAGCTCCACCATGTGCTTTGCAGACAGATGTGGCATCAATATCCTAGAGGATATTTGAAGGTATATAAACCAAGATGTGAAACAGAGAAACGAAAGCAGAAAATCATTTGGGAATAGACAACGGGACAATAGAGTGCAAGGGGGTGACGTTACTAGTTTTGAAAACGCTCCAGCAGCATATGGGTGTTAAAATCCACCTGGCACTAGATGCAGGAGATTGCGCTGCAGGAACAGTACTGGGCTGCAGGAACAGTACTGGGCTGCAGAATGGGATCCTCGGAGGTTGGCCTTGAACTAGTGCAGAACAACCTGGTGTGCCTGCACAGTGCCACATCAGGGAGCTGGTTTGGGTGTAGATATGGTGAAGATTCACTCTTATCACTCATAGAAGACACAGAATTTTAGCTCAGATGAAACATCCCAAATATTAGGAAATCAAGTATGTTGTCTGTCAGAAAGGTCTGTCGCAGCCTGCTTGTCCAAACCCTTGAGCAGTCTCATATTCCTGTCCCCTGGACTTCTCAGCATCTCTTCCCCTGCTCCACATGCTTCACTCTGATTCTTAGTCCTGGTCATTAATTTCAGTTTTTCAGTAGGCAGTCACTCTTCCTAGGCGCAGCTCTCTGTGGAGTTCTACCTACCAGCTTTCAGTTCCTGCTTCCCTCTTTTACAAGGTCCTTATCCGTGGCTGTTGCTGCCACCACAGGTCTAATGCCACCACCTCTGCATTGAAAGTGCATGCTTTCATCTCATCTGGTCCTTTTCTCCTGGAAGAGTAGTAATGCCAAATTATAGGGTAGAAATTTTATAATGTTCCTCCTGAAAACTACTGCATCACAAGGGAGACCTCTGCTTCCCCTTGGACAAATCTGAAGCAGATCTCCACAGTTCTGGAAAACAGAGACTGCTGATCAGAACAGTGAGGAGCACTGTGGCATCCAGGGGAAAGTAGTGACTCATTTGGGGTCACAGCTGCTATGCTCAATGCTTTCCTTCAGACTGAAGAGGATGGATAGCAGCGCACTCCTACATCACACCATACGTAAGGAGGACAAAGTGGGTGTGCATACGGCAGGGAGAAAATGGAGGGGCATGGTCTGTTGGTGGTGCTGATCCCTTTCCTCCCCTCTTGTACAAGTGAAATTGGGAGTTCCCCAACAATTACTGAGCCTGTAGGTAGGATGGGGGAAAGGCTTGCATCACCTGTGCCTCATCCCAGCCCCAATGAGCATGTGTGACCAAGTTTAAATAAGTCTGTATTCTTTCTGCTTGGGAACATCAGCTTCTGCCAACATCATACCCTGACTTGGCACCATGTGGTGGGAACAGAAATGTAGCTCTTGGGTTATTTGTGGTCTTTTAGAACCCAAGCTTTTCTTACAGATGAACTTTTGGGAGGGGAGGGAGATCTGCCAGACAGCTATCTTGCATCTCCAGGGGTGCCGTGATGCTTGTCTATCCAACGTATACTGTATACCTCTTCACCTCTTTCTGTTTATAATTCCCATAGGGCATTCATACGAGTCTGGGTTTGGTATATCAGAGCGAGAACTGATGAATGTGCTCTCCATCCACAGGCTCTGGAAAGCATTGAAAAGGCACAGGAGCTGGCAGAGGGACTAGGGAACAAGGTAGGATCCTACAGCTTCTCTTCAGCACTGTCCGTAGTCTTCTGTCAGGCAGCTTAAGCAGCCAAGCACTGAAGTATCCAGACATGTTATTACTTATTAACGTGTCTACATTAACCAGTTGGTGCTTGGGACGTGCTCTGTAGTGTTGAGTTGTGGGCAGTCGCACAGGTGATCGTCAGTGTGCAAGTCTGGAAGGTGAGGGAGGAGTCACAGTGGGATGATCAAAGGGCAGTGGGGAGCAGTGAAAATGGGTATGAAACAAGCAGAGAGCTGGGGGATTAGGGGTCTCTTCTTGAAAAGTGTTAACTGCCCTGAGCAGCAGCTGAACTGTGTGCTGGCCGGAGGCAAGGGGAAGTGAAATACAGTCTGTGTCATGGATGGCTCAGGAAAACCATCTTGATGAAAGGGCTGCAGAGTGCTCAAACCTGGTTGTCCACCTTTTGGGATACAGAGAAGTAGGTTAATGGCAAGAAGTGCTGAGATGTCCTTACAGCTGATCCTATCCCTCAGGCAGCTTTCTGCACTGGTGTTCCTCTAGCTGGCTGATGGGGCTGTAGTGTTTTCCGCTCCTGTTACTGGCCTGTCTTCAACTCATTGTTCACTTTTCTTATGTTTCTGCCCTTCATGTGCAGCTTGGCCTGCTGAAGCTCCACTGCCTGTGTGAAAGGATCTATCGCACAAAAGGGCAGCAGCGAGAACTGCGTGACCATGTAGTGAAGTTCCACGAGTGCGTGGAGGAGATGGAGCTGTACTGTGGCATGTGTGGAGAGTCCATTGGGGAGAAGAACAACCAGCTCCAGGCGCTGCCTTGCTCCCACTTCTTCCACTTAAAGTAATGGGCTGGAAGTACTAAAGATGCTTGTCATGGCATTAGTCATAGGGAAGAGCAGGACAGTCCTATGCATGCTCTACCCCAGGGCTTTGTCCTGCTTACCTGGGCCCTGCAGGATCCCATTGCAGGGTTGTGAATCTTACGGCTTCGAAAGGTGAGATTTAGCCATTATACCCATCCCACTCCCACTTCTGTCCTCTAAATGATTGTTCACCAATGTTCCTCACCTTGTAGGTACTTAGCCCACTTCAGTTTCTTAAATTCCCCTTGGGAAATCAGTTCTTCCCTCCTGGAGCAGTTTGGGTTTTTCCCCTGAATGCCCCGCCTTTCTTTCTCTCTTGCCTAGGGGTACACCAAGGTGAGGGTGCGCAGTCAGCCATCAAAGTTAGCTGGACCATCATTTTATTTTTAGAAGAAACATGAGCGTGACAAAACACCTAGTTCTGAAAACTAAGGATTTAAAACACGGCCTCACAGTGACACCACAGTTAAGGTCAAACTACAGGGCCCTGCGCGATGCCCGATGAGCTCCCGCAGTGCAGGAACGGAATGTGTGGAGGAAAGTGCTAAAGGGCCTCGGCGGGGGGGGGGGCGGGGAGCGCTCAACCCTTCGCCCGTGGCGGGACGGAGCTTTTCCCTGCGTTATGCGGTTAATACGCAGAGCAGCAGCGGGAGCCCGGGGGAGCACCCGCCTGCAGACCACCCGCGAACGACCTCCTCCCTTTGCAGGTGCCTCCAGACCAACGGGACCCGCGGCTGCCCCAACTGCCGCCGCTCGTCGGTGAAACCCGGCTACGTCTGACCCGCCCGCGGGGCTCGGTCTGCGCCGCCGGGGCGGGGCGGGCGTTCTCGGTGTCGGCTCCGCGTGGTCGGTTCGGGTCCGGCGCGGACCCGCTGCTCTGTACGCTGTTGACGGTAATAAAGGCTGTCGCCGGGAGCACGCCCGCTGCCTCCGCCTCCCGCCCCGCGCCAAGATGGCGGCAGCGCCATCACTCAGCAGATTTGGCCGGCGGCACGTGACCCGCGCGGCCGCTGCCCGGCGCCGCCCGCCAGCAGATTCGGCAGATCCGGCGGCTCGTGGGGCCGCGCTGCGGGCGGCGGGGCCGAGGCGGGGCGGGGCGCCGGGTGAGGGGAGGGGGCGCGGGTCCCCGCAGCCGCCTGTGTCGCCGATTCCCGCCCTGCGCCCGTGGCGAGCTGCGCCGAATCTGCCGCACGGAATCCGCCGCGCCGTGAAGGTCGCTGGTTGGCGGAGGGAAAGATGGCGTCGGTGTGGGACGAGTCCGAGGTGAGGGGCCGGGGCTGCGGGCCGCGGGGGCCAGCGGGGCCGGGGCGAGGCGCGGACCGAGCCGGGCCGAGGGTGACGCCGCCATTGTGCCCCGCAGGATGCCGTCGGCGAAGAGGTGCTGAAGATGTCCACGGAGGAGATCGTGCAGCGCACGCGTCTCCTCGACAGCGAGATCAAGGTAGTGCTGAGGGCCGGGGAGCGGAGCGGGGCAGCGAGCGGGGCTGGACCGGGCCGACTTCTTGCGGCGGGGCCGCCTCTTGGGAGCCCTGCGTGGCTGGTGCTCGGGGCGGGGGTGCTTGGCAGAGACGTGGGCGATGAAAAGTAAGATGCGGGTAACCAGGTGGAGAAGGGTGGGTTGAGCAATAGCGAGCCTTGAAGGTGGAGAGGAAATACTAAAAGAGCGAGGACCCGAGGAGGCTGAGGGAACGGTTCCACAGAGCGTGGGGTCCTTTAGCTAAAGGTACGCGAGTCCTCCCAGCTCTCGTAAGCAGGAGGTCTCTTCCATGGCCCTGGTCAGGTAGGATCATCGTGTAATTCAGGTTGGAAAGAACTTGAGAAGATCTGTAGTCGAACCTTCTGCTTACAGCAGGGTCGGCTGTAACCCGGGCTGTTCAGGGCTTTAGCCGGTTGGATCTGGAAAGCCTCTAAAGACAGAGGTTGCGCAGCTTCTCTGGGCGTTTTGTGCCACTGCTTGACTGTCCTCCTGAGTGTAAAGATTTGCTTTACGTACAGGTGGAACCTCACTTGTTGCAGCCTTTGTCTGTCACCTCATCCGCCTATCGTGCACTGCTGTTAAGTGTCTGGGATTGTTGCTTTGATACCTTCACCAGTAGCTCTCGTCTGCAGCTGAACAAGCCCGCTTCCCTCAGCTGCTTCTTGCGGGGCCTGTGCTTCAGCCCCTGCCCATCTTGCTGGCCCTATGCTGAATCCAGTCCAGTTTATCAGTGTCTTTGTTGGGGGGTGGGGGGCAAAACTGGGCTGAGTGCTCTAGGTAGGGTCTAACAAATCTTGAGTAAAGGGGGCTGATCACCTTTCCATCTCTTGGCTACACTCGCCAGAGTACAGCCTGGGATGCTATTTGCCACCCTTGCCATCGGGGCACGTTCCTGGCTCCTGTGCAGTTTATTGTCCGTGGAGACCCCTAAGTCTCTCCATAGAGCTGGTGCCCAGCCAGCTGGTTGCCAGCCTGTGTCATCACAAGGTGCTCTTCCTTCCCACATGCGGGGCTTTTCATTTGTCCTTGAATCCAGTAAGGTTTCTGTGGGCCTGTTCCTCCAGTCTCTTGAGGCCCCTCTGAGTGGCAGCCCTGCCCCTGAGCACAGAGATTGTCCCCCCCCAGTTTGGTGTTACCTGCGAACACGATGACAGTGTGCTCTCTCTCCTCTTGTCCAGGCCATCACAGCGATGTTCAACAGGACAGACCTGAGTAGTCCTGTTCTGAGATAGACCTGTTCCACATGAAAGAGCTCTTAGAACTTCAGTATTTGTCTCTAGTGCCTCATGTCAGCAACACTAAGAGAAATTATTTTAGAAATTCTACAGAACAACTTCATCCTCCTGCTTCAGGCTCCACAGGGAGATCTGACTTACTGACGTCCCTTCTTATTCTTTAAAGACAGCAAAGATAAATGTGTGTCTTATTTTTAAATTGCAGAGTAGAGTAAGCAGCCTTCTCTGTTTTATAAGAGTACCATAATTGAGAAATGTTTATGAGCACCCTGCAGTTGAAGTTCTGGCTGGCTGTTCCTCTGCTATCGCATGTCATCCCTTCAGTGTTCCAGCACACGATTCTCTAATCCCAGCAGACACAGCGTTAGAGTAGGGGTGTGTACAGACACCCATGGTGCAAGGTGCACCCCTGGCAGTTGAGATGTTGGTGAGGCTATCTAGTGACACTGGGAAGAAACTGCTTAGGGATATTGATTTGCTGGAGGCCAGAATGGACTGGGCAGCCTTGATTCCTAACTGATTTGGGCTAATCTACTGGCTTTTCCTCTTTTTATGTTACGCTTCCTTTTATACCGCTCTTTCCTTAGGCTTATGTTTTTATAACTATTCTACTTCTGGATTAATGCATGAATTTTATTTTGCCTTAGTCTTCTGGTATCATTCCTACCTCCTTCTTCTGCGAACTGTTCCAGATCATGAAGAGTGAAGTACTGAGAGTGACCCATGAGCTTCAGGCCATGAAAGACAAGATCAAAGAGAACAGTGAGAAGATCAAAGTGAACAAAACACTGCCGTACCTTGTCTCTAACGTTATCGAGGTAAGAGCGATGCACATCCGCAACGATGAGGGAAGCGTGCACACATCTCCAGAGGGAGGGAAGTGCGGAGAACCCATCGGTCAGCTGAGACATGGCGTATCCAAGCTACGGCTGCTCCTGGAGCCAGGACTCTTGGGTTTTTCTGTTGGCTTTGTTTGTGACCTGGAAGTGCTCGTCACTCCCCCACCTCTTGTCCGGGTCGTTCCTTAGGTGCTGGCTGCTGTTGACACGTACGTGACACAGCGTCAGCGGGTGATGCAGCCATGCTTAGGGTAGGGCCTTGGGCATGTGACATTGGGTATGTGCTTTCCAAAACTCGAGACACAGCAAATGGAAAGCAGCAGCTCTGTTACCATATCACATTCTTTTAGTAATTCAGTAATTTTGCTGATAGGCCAAAAAAAATGCTGATAGTTTTCTATTTTTTAAAAAAAGGGGTTGGTTTGCACTAGTGTTTTAAAACTCAAACTTTAAAACTTAATGTGAGGTCCCGTAACAGGAGCAGAAACCAGTGCCGTTAGCTGCTGCTTTGTTCTGAACTTTATGGTGTCTTTCTATGCGCTGTTTTGTGCTGCTTCATGATGAAAGGAAGAAATTAATTTTTATAGGAGGGCTTTAATGCTTCCAGGATTCTGCAGCTGATGATTGAGGGGAAGGTTTATTTGTCCTGCCACATCTAAGTTAGAAGCATTCACCCTGGCGTCATCCCACTGGCCTGGTTACACTGCTATGGAATCTCTCTGTGGTTTTCAGCTGCTGGATGTTGACCCCAATGACCAGGAGGAGGATGGAGCCAACATTGACTTGGATTCCCAGAGAAAGGGCAAGTGTGCTGTGATCAAGACCTCTACACGCCAGGTGAGACCCAGCTACACATGAGGAGTGCTCAGAAGGACCTTTTCCTAGTACGGACAGGGTTTGCTTACTTTGATTTATTTCTACAGACATATTTCCTGCCTGTTATTGGGTTGGTTGATGCTGAGAAGTTGAAGCCTGGAGACCTAGTGGTGAGTGACGCTGTTGTGGCTGTTAGATATGATGTTGGCCAGAAAACGGTGTATGCCTTGCCCTTTAGAAAAGAGACGAATCTGTCCAGATTTCTCCAAGACCATGTATGTACTAAAATTTTAATAAAAAGGTAGTATGGGTTCAGTCGTACTTGTAGCGTAGAAAAGCACTTTGGGGTGCGTGCTCTTTATATGAACAGTCGGATGCTGGAAGTTCAGGTATCGCCCAGTAAGCTTTCTAAACCCAGTCGTCAGTATTCCAAGTAAACTGGGCCCCTCCTTTTCAAAACATGCCAGGTTGGCTGTGGCTTTGTTCAGTGTGCCGAGCTGCGGTGGTCTGATGGATGCCGGTGTCAGAGCTGGGTATTCTTGCATCCTTGCGGTCTAGTGAATCAGTTCTGACTGCGCGTTGATTAACTAACTGCTGTCTGGAGGGCCCATTCAAAGCAGAGGACTTGTGTTTACAGGGGGTGAACAAAGACTCGTACTTGATCCTGGAGACTCTACCTACTGAGTACGATTCACGGGTGAAAGCCATGGAGGTGGACGAGAGACCCACAGAGCAGTACAGTGACATCGGGGGGCTGGATAAACAAATCCAAGAGGTGACGCTTTATGTTTAGTTTATGGCATGACTGAGGACAAGTCTTGGAACTTCAGCTCAGAGCAGGCAGCTGGATCCGTGCAGGAGAACGGGTTTATGTGTTAATGTTTTGTTTTGCTGTAGCTGGTGGAGGCCATTGTCCTGCCAATGAATCATAAGGAGAAGTTTGAAAACTTGGGTATACAGCCGCCCAAAGGAGTCCTTATGTACGGGCCACCAGGAACAGGGAAAACACTTTTAGCTCGAGCTTGCGCCGCCCAGACCAAGGTAAAAGGAACCTTTGGAAGTGTGTGCTGCTGTAAGATACTGCCTGAAAAAGACTCTCTGAGGGGAGAGGAGCCATACATACAAACCGGGTTGACAGGGGTTGGGATTGTCTCTTCTGTTCACCGGGTTGTTTTCATTAAGGGCTTCTCGTACTACTCAGAACTGACCCTATTGAGAAACGAGGCATAGGATTCTCTTTCACTTCCCAGGCCACCTTCCTGAAGCTTGCAGGTCCACAACTCGTGCAGATGTTTATTGGCGATGGAGCTAAGCTGGTACGCGATGCTTTTGCTCTAGCCAAGGAAAAAGCTCCTTCCATCATCTTCATTGATGAACTGGATGCCATTGGCACCAAAAGGTGAGGTGTAGGCCATGTTGTAAAGCTCTTGGGAGCTGCCTAGCAACCCCCTTCGCCTGTGTATGCACGTGAAGCCCATCTTACAGCATGGCCTATTCAGAAACAGAGCGTAAAGCCAACCACAGATAGATGGCAGTTGCCACAATCCTGGGGCTCATGAGCAAAGTTCATGAGACTTGGCTCTATCTATCTGATGGTCTCCTGCTGTACAGAACTGTGTTCTGATCACTGTATCAGGGATGTGGAGGTGTTCACCCTCATAGTCTCCATGGGCCTGGACAGCATTGGCCCCATTCAGCTTTAAGGACATAATGAGACTGAGCTGCTGCTGATGGTTATTCTTGTCACAGTCCTCATCAAGGTAGATTCGAGGAGGAATTTGGAAGACGTTGGCCAAGGAGCGTGAACTTCAGTCACCTGGCTTCTTATGTCATTAAAAACATAGGGGCAGGGTGGTCAGGCTCACACTGATGGTTTCACCCTTGTTTCCTCCTCAGGTTTGATAGTGAGAAGGCTGGTGATCGGGAGGTGCAGAGGACCATGCTGGAGCTGCTTAATCAACTTGATGGTTTCCAGCCCAACACACAAGTCAAGGTTGGGATCTCGCAGAGTGCTACTGAGGTGCAGGGTGCTCTAGCAGTGGATGGAAAACAATGTCCAGGGAAGAAGCTTGGCAGATCTTTGGGGAGGAGAGGCCTGACCTCCAGGTGCCTCAGACTGATGACCCTACTTCTACTTAGGTGATTGCTGCAACAAACCGGGTTGATATCTTGGACCCAGCATTGCTCCGCTCTGGACGATTAGATCGCAAGATCGAGTTCCCGATGCCTAATGAGGAGGCCAGAGCCAGAATTATGCAGATCCATTCACGCAAAATGAATGTCAGGTATGGAAGAGGCATGGCCTGCTGGGGCTTCCTCACTCGTGACGGTACCTCAGGGCTCTGCTCCCTTTTGCCAAGAGCTCACTCTTGGGTTCTAAGGAACCTCCGTACCCTGCTTTTTCTATCATGTTCTCAGTCTTTTTTCCCCCCCCTCTTGCTCTTGTCAGCCCTGATGTGAACTATGAGGAGCTGGCTCGCTGCACAGATGATTTCAATGGGGCCCAGTGCAAGGCTGTGTGCGTTGAAGCGGTAAGTGTTCCTCTGCAGCAGCCAGTGCTGGTGGGAGGGAATGTGACAGCAAGCACGGAGGAACCCCTTTAAGCTGAGGTGGTGCTCATGTGCTCTCTCTAAACACGGTCTCGTTGGACAGGGGATGATTGCACTCCGCCGTGGAGCTACAGAGCTCACCCATGAGGACTACATGGAAGGAATCCTGGAGGTTCAAGCAAAGAAAAAAGCCAACCTGCAGTACTATGCCTGATCTCTGCCCGGTCAAGGGTGTGGCCTTGGCAGAGGACAGAACTAGACTGAACTGTACCACTTACCTTCTGCCTGGAAAAAATAAAGTGTTTTCTTCCCTCAAAAAACAAATCCATGATGTGTTGGGACTGTTGCCTTTGCTTGGTGGTTCTACATCTGGTGTTTACATCTGTAGAAGGGAAGGTGAGAACCTCCTGTCCACGGTGCCTGTCATGCTGCCTTTGGAGCCTCCTCCTGCTAGAACTGGCTTAGATCCTGCTCTACTACTTCTGGATGAGGACCAACAGGTTACTCTGCAGTAAGGGTACTTAGAAACGGATGAACAGCAGCTCAGACAGCACCCCCTGGTTTTACCAGTGCCGCCCCTGAACAGACTGTGCAGCTTTGCTGGAGTCTGAAACTTTTGCACCAACACTCCCTTGCAAGGGAGAAATGAACACGATTGACACGTGAATGCTGTTTTAACTTTGTCGTTTAAACTTAATTCCAGAAGCTTTAACACCATTGCTGATTCGTGTGTGAGCTCTCTGGTGAACTGGTGTGGTAACTGGTCAGAAAACTCAAGGTCTCATCCACTGAGGAAGTCTGTCAGTACTTTTAATGCCAGTTGAGAGTTACAACTTCCATTTAAAAATTACACTTCTCATAAATACACTGACTTTAGCATTAAGTATCTTACATGCCACTGTGTTGTATATTAAATACAATGTAAACATCTCCAAATGCTGGCCATCTCATCTGTACCTGTGCAGTTCTTGGACGCTTGGGAGAGGGGCAGGGATGTGAGGAAGAAAGAGGAGATGAATGAAAGAAAAATGCACCTTGGCGTACTGTGGCTGGTGTTCCTGAGTTAGCTCTAGTACCTGCACTGGGTCCGAGGTCCTGACTGCTCCTTCGGGAGAGGGAGCTTGTTTCAGGGGAGCGTGTGTGGTCTTGATACACTGCTCAGGAGCATTTGACAGGAGAAGGTGGGGGGACTGGTGAAGTGAGCAGAAGCCACGCATTCCTGAGGACAATACACTGCGGTCCCTGTGAACGTTACTGTTAGAGGGGGCTGTATGGCTGCTGTTTGAGCTGGGGAGAATTGCTAATCTCACAGAATGGGAGCTGCACCTGCAAGTTAGTTGGGCCTTTAGTGGAATAGTTCCAAGCTGCATGTTGTGCTCATCTCCCTGTTAAAACAAGGGTATGTTTGTTAGCCAAATGCGTAGCCTTATCTGTATAAGAAGCTGAGGAACACTTTCCAACCCTTTCCTAAGGCCAGTAAGGGATTTTTTTTTTTTTTTTTTTTTAAAGTCTCGCTGTTCAGTTACAGCCAGCTCCTTTTGGAAACAGCTTTAGTAGCAAGTAAATAGCTGGTACCACAGCATGGAATAGCACAGATTTCTTTTTTAAATGACTTAATACTAAGAATGGGCTAATTCTTTGGCCTAAACCTCAGCTTAGATCAAGGTTCTTTTGGGAAACGATGGCCTGAGCCAACACTAGACACATCTGTTGCAAAAGTGTTCAAGCCAACTTCACGTAACTCCTTGCCCAAATTTGGGTCTGAATTACACAGACCTGCAGCAATAGAGTTGGTGCGTAAACATCCCTTACAACTGGACAATAACAAGACCATGGAGGTACAGTTCAAAAAAAAAAAAAAGCACAAAAAAAAAAAGACACAGCCTTGGACTAATCCCTTGTAAACAGAAGAAAAACAAATCAAAGGAACTGTCCCCCTTAAACCACCAACGAGCAAATCGTCAATAATTCAAACCTGGAGTTACTTGCAATGTCTGTGTCCACGCCTGGAGGCTGTAGCAGCATCCCACAGGCTGGTATTTCCACGGCGATGGCACTGCTCTCCACACGCTGACATGCCACCTCTGCCTGCTGTTAACCCACCGCTCTACCCAGGCTGCGCTTTCCAGAGTCTCTCCTGACTCCCGCTGAGGTCACACGGCCCCGTTTTCTTGTCTGGGTTTTTGTACGGACGCCCGAGAAGTGTTGAGTGATGGGGCCAATGTGCAGAGGAACCCAGCCAGCAGGGTGAGGCCCAGGCCCCCCCAGGCACAGAACATGGACCAGCCATAGCCATGACTGATGTCCTCTGGCAGCCCATAGACATAGCGAGGATAGCGTGATAACTCAAAATTGATCCCGGCTACGCATGTGCAGAGCGAGATGATGCAGCATGTACCTGCAGGAGAAAAGCAAGAGGGTTCCTCACTGCCCTCAACCAGGTTAATTAGGCTCTGGATTTTTTTTAACCCCTAGGTATTTTCAAAAAGTCATGAATTTTTTTTTTTTCCCCCCAGGCCTACCAGTCACTCTTTCTACAAGGCAGAAAAGACAAAAAAAAAAAAAAAGCAAAATCTATAGGACTACAGGATGCCTCATTTCACAACTAACCAGCATCGCCTTAGCTCCCTCTGTTGCTCTTTCAAATTCAGTCATGTGTGGTTAATCATGCTTTGAGTCTTCCGAGACTTTATTTATTGCCAGTGCCTGATGTCATCAGGTTCAGGACAGTACCTGGGCAGTCTCTCTTAGTGAAGGTAAATGGCTGAAGCCCAGGGCTGCAAAGTCCAGCACTGCTTCAGTTCTGCTAGGATGGTCCAGTTTCTTCCAGCTGCAGCCTAGGCCCATAGAAAGGGCCCAGGTTTTTGTCATCTGCTACACATTGGCTAAGCACCTTTACAGAGGAGCAAAAAAAAAGCTGAAGACACTTGTAATGCAAGGCACACGAGTATGTCTAACATAACCTAGTGCACGTGACTCAAGGTCAAGGTGAATGTTTTCGTCTCTCCAGCTCTGTCTCTAAATACTAATGCCAGCTCTTACTGGTGATCATCACAGTAACTGCAGAAGTGCGCGAAGGGGACCCAGGCTACCTGTTCTACTCAAGAGTACTCTCTCACTGCTGTGCAATAACAAAATGAAGATGTTCCCAAAGGGAATGGCAGTTAAGCAGCACGCAAGCTGATCAAGGAGAGCACAAGCCTAACCTCTAGCTGTTGTAGCATCACACCATGTCAGCAGGGTGGTTTCCTGCGCATCTCCCCAAAAACACTCCTCAAGAAGGCAAGGGAAGATTTCCCCACCACCACCCTGAAGAGGCACCAAACCTGTGTCACACCTACATGTTTTATTGATGTAGATGCTGTTCTAATGCCAGGTTAGAGACACTCTAGGGTGGCAGCTCTGGCTTTTAAGTAGCACCTCATTTTGTCATACTTGAAAGCTGTGCCTTTACTGCTTGCAGTTAGGAGTCCCCATCCTTGGAGCGTCCTGGTAGCTCACCAGCAGTTGTTGCTGCAATGTCCCTTTTGAATAAAGACGAAACACTGCACAGTTTTGAGTTGAACAAGTTCAGACAAACCTTTGGCCATGCAGAAAGTCTGCTCCCAGCCAGCAGGAACGGATGTAACGCCCTCGGCAAGTGCTGAGCTCATGCACTCACCACTGGGTCCACGTTCTCCAGGCTTGGCTGGGTTTGGACTTCATTGTTACCCAAAGATGTGAGCATCTTTGAGCAGCAGAAAGATGCTCTACATCGATTTAATTTGTTTGTTTGCTAAGATTCCCAAGGGAAAACAGCTGAGCTCCCTGACAGGAGCCGCAGGCTCCACACACTTGGAGCGGCCAATAGGACTGTGCTCATTGTGCACGTGGTCCCTGTGGCTACAGCCCAGCTCTCAAGAGCAGAAGGCTCCTGTGCATACAGTGGGGTCTACTCAGAGACACGCAAATACACATGCAAGCACAGGTCTACCCAGTGCCGGAGGAGGTAACACTGCGCTGTGCTTGTGGTTTGGTGCACTAAAGAACTGCTTTGCTGGGGCTGACGACTTTTAACAGCACCTCCCCAGCAACACTCTACTGCGGGAGTAGAAGCAAAAGGCTCTCACCTCCCATGAGGAAGAGCAGCCCAGCCACGTACTGCATGAGCTCCTGCTGTTTGCAGCAGCCCAGCACACCAATGATCCACCCAAACAGGATGATGGAGACTGCCATGCCAATGAAGCCAGCGGTCATCCTCCGCAGATCTGAGGAAAGAGAAAGGAGACAAGCAAGAAAGAAGACATGAAGATGGCAGCACCCAGACAGGACAGCCAGGAGAAGAGTCCATACAGATCTAGATTTGCTAAATCTAGAGTTTACACTTCACCCATGAATGACTCCTGTAGCTGCTTTGAGGTAGACAGTTTGCCCATTGCACTGAAACTAAGGGAATCCAGCTAACTTGACTCCCTTCTGCTCAGCACTGTACAACTAGAGGGCATTTCTGTCAGGATCAAGAGGAATACTGGCCAAATACTCCCCAACACGGGACAGAAGGGGTGCATTATGAATTAGGCAATGAGTTGTAAATGTTAGTATTGCAAGAGCTTTTTTTTTTTTTTTTTGGTGTGATGTGTTTCTTTGGGATGGAGTTTGTTGGATGAGTGACAGCTGAAAATATAAATAACAGATGTGAGAAGGGCCGCTGAAAAGAAGTAAAGGACTAGCACCAGATAGATAGTGTGAGCTGAAAAGAGGAATAGTGGGAGGACAGAAGCAGCCAGCAGATCAATACAGTGTGATGGGAACAACTCTAGTAACAAGCTCTAAAAAAGTTTGGGCACCAGTGATATGAACAGGAACTTTTTCATCCATAATACAAGTGCTGTTCTTGTCTCCTCCTAGTTCAGTCTCTAGCGGGATCTTCTCAGCACTGAGGCTCAAATGACAGGGGCTAGGCAGAACTACGTTAGGCAACAGAATCAGAAAACAAACACAGAGAGAAGCATGAGCAGGAAAAAAAATAGAAACGTGATTAAATCATTCTTAGTGACAGGCTACAGGTCAGTCATCTGTGTGGGAAGGACTTGGGCATGAGGCAGCTTAAGGGCCAGGAGCTGGTAACAGGAGATTGCAAAGGCAAATTGAGATGTTCCCTAAATGAGCTGGTTGCCAGGGAGCTGCACCAGGTGTGCACACAGAAAAAGGCAACAAGCTCTATACAGGCTCTGTGGTGATGCAGCACCTTTGCTGTAAGTCAGGAGGAACTGTCTGTCCTCAGATCCAGAATATGATTACACCTTGCAGCACAATATGACATACCTGTATTCCTGACTTCACTGCTTAAGCCCCTCCAGCTCTCGTGTCCCCTTCCAATACACCATCAGCTGCTTGCTCTTCTGCACTAACAAGTAAGTATGGATGCCTACAGCCCAGTGACAGGCAGCTGATTCAGAGCCCTCACTGGGCACTGCGTTAAGGCACTGAGTAATCCAGTGGGTTACTTACGGAGCGCGTGCCACTCGTCCTGCCGGATGGTGTTTGTGATGTTGATGGGTAAGTTGCGAGGCAGAGAGCTGGAGGTGTAGTGGTACTTCACAGCAGTGCAGCGCTGAATAACTCCTGCAAAAGAGATACTGGTGTGAAACAGCAGGAAACCCCCGTGCTTTGCACTTGCTGCTGAGGTGGCTGGCCCAGCACAGCACCCAGTAAAGAAGCCTTAGTTCAGTAACAGAGCAAATGTAACCAAAAAAAAGAGCTGGTTTATTGCAATATATTTGGGGATTAGGAGGGCAGGCAGCCTTGCTACAAAGGAAAACTGGCACAGAGGGAGCAAGGTGCTGACCCAGGCAGGCTCCAGGGAAGAACAGAACAGCTGAAGGTAAACTGTAATGACAGTCACCAAAACCAGCTCCAGGCACTTCCTAGAGGAACTGGTTCAATCTCTTTGGGATGGCTGAGGAAACACGAGTGTGGCCAAGGACCAGCTGGACTGTTGTCTCTAAGAAGACAGCGCTGAATCGCAGTGAAAATTTTGAATGAACTGCATGGGAGAGAAGTTTGAACTCACTCCAGTAGTCATTGGCTCTTTGCTTTACATTGGATGAACAACAGTACCCAAGTAGGCTTGTTTCCATTATAGCTTCAAGAAAAGTGTACTCTGGATGCAAAGGTGAGCCTACACACATGCTTTTCTTGAAAGGGTTTTTAGTTTAGGAAACAACCAATAACAGAAGAGATACTAGGGGGTGGAGGGGGAGGAAGGTGCCTTGCCCTCCCTGTCATAAATAAATCTGGGGCCAAGCGGGGGTGGGGGGATGTAGGGAGGGGAGAATAAATGTGGATGGTGGGGTGGAAGAGGACAGCCAGAAAGGTAAAAGAGCTGAACAGTAAAAGTAAATAGAAGAGGTCCCCTTAAACAATGGTGACAGGGTCATTACCGCTACTTGAATGCTGGGGCAGAAGAACCATTCAGAAATAATCAGTTGGCCAGTGAGCTAATTAAGCTGGTGAACGATCACTAGCAGGGAGCAGAAATGGGCTTTGTGCTTCTCCTGCAGCGATGGGAAGCATGACTTTGTTCTCTAACCACGTTCACTGGGGCTGCACCAAGCTCGTTCTGCAAGGCCCGGCAAAGAGGAAGCCCCCGCTTCAGGAGATGAGGAGTTGAACAAGAGGCCAACTCCAGCCATCAGGCCAGGCAGGGAAAGGTGATCTGAATCTCCCCACATTAACAAAACAGTGACATTTATTACTGACTGGACCAAGCAGACACGTAAAAAACACACCCCAAAAGGTGTCTATACAATAGCGACAGCATCCTCCCCTCCATTTCAAAACCTTCCAGCAAAGTGATTTCACTCTTGCTCACAACACGCTCAGGTAAGCACCATAAGAAAGCCTGTCACAATTAAAAACTTTGCCTTTAGGCAAGGGCTTGAATAGAATGGAGTCATGTGATGAGCAACAAAGAAGTAAGCACTGTCTTTTTTAGCACAGGAGTGAGTTGAGAACACAGGACAGAGGGGGCAGGTGCTCATGTCATCAGCTGTGAAGTACAGGAGGTCACCAGGGCACCCTGATCCTGTCATTAATTAGCGGCATTGAAAGAACACTATGGAAGTTGCACTGCTTGTGCAATTTTCTTGATTAAAAAAATAAACATGAGCAGCAATGAACTGCATCTGGCAGTGTCACACTGACATTATCATGGCCAAGCTATATGCCTGTGCCCTCCCACAGTCAACACTGTTTTTCACACCTAGTCCTCAATGTGGATTTTTCCCTTCAGGACTGCAACTGCAGACAGTTTCCCCTCCCATACCCTCTCACAAGCCTTGGAACACTACATGTGAGTGTCCCTGGACAAGTCCCTTCTCCTGACTGAACACAAAGGCTGGGAAAGATCAGAGGACGCTGGTTAGAAAGAATTTCTGGACCTCCAGATACCCAGGCAGGACACAGGCCCCTTGTCCCTGGGCTGCCAGACACTTGGAGACCCAGACCCAGGCCTCTGTGACAAATTTAGTTTGTAATCCTGGGCTCAGCACACCCCAATACTCTCTCAGTTTAGTTTTCATCTCTCTCTGACTTTGAAACAAGTGTTTTCTTCTCTACACAGCCTGCATGTCAGCATTACAAAGAGGAAACGAAAGGGTTCTTATTTTCAGTTCTGCTACCTGGCCCAGTCCTATCAGGGCAGATTGGCTCTCGCACAGCTGGGAGAGACCTTCTCCTTCCCACCATGAGTAAGGCCAGGGGAGCAGCTATGGGCAATTAACTCTGAGCTACCACCTCAGGTCTGGCCTTCCCTTCCCTCATGCCCCAGGACCAAGCATCCACTGAAGTACTATTTCTGCCCGGGACTGTGGAGAGCATCATAGCTATGGGATCACTCTGTCCACGTCATCACCCAAAGGCCACCAGATCTGGTAAGTGAGCCTTCCTTTAAAACACCCTGGTAACTCTTAGAGATCTTATCTACTGACAGACAGCCCTTACCAATGGCCACGCAACACCACACAGATGGAGTTTATTAAATACACCACTACAATAGATGCTCTACAGACCTCACAGTCATTCCTGTAGCTCTTTCAGTTTATCATCAGCTGGAAAGGACTGGACGTATGGATGCCAGGACTGAGCAGTTTTCTCTCAAGGGTGTCATTGCTGCCACAAACTGTTGTGTTGCTCTGCTTAAACATCCAGTGGTTTTTCACGCTTTCTCAGCTACATCATGGTACTAAGAAGTCATTTCTGCCCAGTATATGTGAGACATACCAGTTCCATCCCAGAGGCTTTTCAGAGCAAGCTTGGAAACCAATAAAATCCCCAGCTTATGAACAGTGAGGAACCTTTTCTTTTTTAATTCCTTCAGTTTACTGGTGTTAAAATGCGGGTTGTTCAAATGAACCACCGAGTTATCCAAAGCAGCCTATCAGAACAGAGCTTTCCTAATTCATCCTTTTCTACTGTTACCCACTTTGTAAGTAATGCTTTTTTCATATTAATAGGGAAGACACATAACAAATCTCCGCAGGACCTCAGTGCTTACATTTTGTGTTGCAGCAGCAGTTATCCGTGTGCCATCCCCACAGGACAGGCTCTACAAGATGATGTAGGGTGCTCGAATTCTTACACTCAGAGTTCCTCCCTACATGCACACAGATCCTTAGTTTCCCCACCAAGTGTTTTCGTTCTTTGGCTGCTATCTTTTACTGATTGCTGATCTCCATTTTCCCCATTTGGTTTGTGTATTTCTTCTTTTGCCACCTTAATTGTATTTTTAAAATGAAACCATCTATTTTTTCCACGGTTCCAAAATAGTGATTTTGCGTTTTAAGAAAAATCCCCCACATCATTACCCTCTTACACATTTCCCACCTCTCAGTTTTGTGTTACATATTCTGGCTCCCGTGTTTCCATTTAAAATATATGAAGTAAAAGTATTTTACATTTTTTAAAAGATATATTTTAGATATATAAATGTACGCACATATATGCATCATCAGCTAAAACACTCAAGTACAAAAGTTTCCCCCGAACTATTTTGTATTAATAGCAGTTAGAATTATCTGGATAATAGCATTTAGAATTATCTAAGGGTACTCACGGACTTAGTCCGTAGAATTCAAGAGAGACCCAGAAAGTAAAGAAACCTTATTCCAGAGGCACTAGAAAAATGGACCAAATCAAAATTACCACAGGACTGACACCAAAAAATCTAATAATTTACTCCTCTGTCACTAAAAGCCTATAAAAATCTCTAGTTTAAGGAATATTAGGTATATAAGGAGGCATCGCACATCACCAAAGAGCAAGCTGAAAACTCCCTGCAAATCAAGGAGAAAGTAGCACTTTCAGAGGTGCACAGTAGTGATGTTCAGCTCATACTAGGAAAAAGATGCCAGTTTTTTCTTTTTGGAAGCCCCAGATCTAGTATCGTGCTTGAGAGAACAGCTCAGCCACAGCCACACCTGACCATCAGCCAGAAAAGGCTGCATAACCACCATGTCAGAGAAAAGACAGACACAGTGGGAACAAGGAAAGGCTGCTAGTAAAGCAGGTCAGGGGAATAGATAAGAAGAGAGTCATATCTATTTAAAGATCTGACTCTACAAGAACTATTATTAATAATTTCCCTCTGTAAGATAGAGCATAAATCTTTACAGTAGCACCTGCAGATCTAATAGGCAAAGAATATGAGGGATGGAAGCAAGGCTTGTAGAAAAAGGCTTGGTCTTTCATTGGAATGGCTGAAGGAAAAAAGAAAGTAGAAGCAAAACCGTCTGGATTTAAAGTCCCTCCAGTTCTAGACACCAGATCCTGAGAAAGATCATCCATCACCCTGTTACATTCTTGTGCTTGTGCATGCTGAATGCAGACTCTAGCCTCTCTGTCTGACCTTTGTAGTGTTGGGGAAATATCTCAGAAACAGAAGTATGAAGAACCAAACTAGTATTCTTTCCATCCCTTTCCCCAAACTTTGCTGATCTCAATGGGAGCTGAAAGCATTTGACTTGATGTGAAGCAAAAAAATAAGATAAATATTTTACATGACAGGCACAATTAATAGAAAGAAATAAATCAGCAGCCTTTCAGTGAAATGAGATCAACATGGAAATAAAAATGAAAATGCATAAAATGGATCCTAGGAGATTAAACAAAGAAGCTAATCACACAGCACCAGAATTTCTCAAAGTAGGATTCACTGCTGTGCATTGGAAAGAATGGACAAAGATGAGCTGAGCTTCACAGTGCCAGACTATCCATCCTCTGCTGTGCAGGACTGGCGTCACAGTTGGAAGCCTCACTGAAGAACTGCTCCCACTTTCTTAAGATAGCATTTCCATTTTGCGCCTCAATGGAAGCACTTCTCCCAACTCCCACTCTCCCTGTGCTAATATGTACCTGCTGGAACAATAAGTCCTGTTATTTAACCATACATGGCATTTCTTATCCTAAGCTTGTTTTATATGTCATTTATTTTGACTTAACAAGTCAGACCACTATATTGTTTGTACCATCCAGTCCAGGAATTTTATTCATACTTTGCGAACTGCTTGGCTTTGTACCGTGTGCCACAATAGGAGACGATCCAAAGCTTTCTCTCCTGTCACCCCTGGAGCCCTGAGTGACATCTGCCACCACGAAGGCTTGGCAATCCACTGCAGCAACAAGAACCACCCCATGCCAGGGCAGGAACAACAGGTCCCTTTCCCCTTGCTGCAAACCATGCAGAGCTGTGAACAACACCGTACGTTTCGCTGCGCTTGGTAGCGAGAGGTGTCAGGGTTAGGAGAATGGCCACCGGGACCGTGCGTGCGTGTCAGGCCCTGCACGGGCCACGGAAGGGGCTTTCCGCGGACGCGGTCCTACCCGGCACTGCAACATTTTAAGCAGCCCAGGAGGGCGCAGAGGGCCCCGGGACCGGGTTAAGGCCGCGCTCGCCGCTTCCCGCACGCCAGGGACCCCACGGGGGCCGTGTGAGGCTGCATCCGCGTCCTCCTGCCGGCCTGTTCACGCCGCCGCAGCCGCGCCCGCAGCCCCGGGCCCCGCTGGTCCGCGCCGCCATCGCGCTCAGCACCGCGGACAGCGGCGGAGCCCCACCGCCTCCCCGCCGGGCCCGGGACGGGGCCGCCCTCGCCCCCCCGCACCTTTCCGGATGAGCTCCTCGCTGTCCGGCTCGTAGCCCGCGCGGTGGCAGCGCCTCCAGAGCCCCGAGACGGTGGAGTTGAAGCGGCGGCCGCAGTGCGAGTCCAGAGCGGCGGCGGCAGCGGCCGGGGCGGGGGCCGGAGGCCGCCCAGGCAGCAGGGCCCGCGGGGGCCGGGCGCGGAGCGGCAGGTGCGAGCTGGGCGCCGACATGGAGCCGGGTGGGTCGCTGCGCTTGTGGCCGAAGCCGCGGCAGCGTTCGCGGTGCCGCCGCGCGTCCGTTTCGTACCACGAGTCGGTGCCGATGGCCACGGCCAGGAGGGCGAGGGCGGCGGCGGCCAAGAGTAGCCCGGAGCCGCTCAGCGCCTGAGCCGCAGCCGCCATCTTACCGCGCCGGGGGCGGCAGGGGCGGGCGCTTCCCCTGCAGCCCGGCTGGGGGCCTCCGCCCGCCGCGCCGCCCCCGGAAGGGAAACGGGGCCAGCGCCCGCCCCCCGCCCCGCTCCGCGCCCCCGCTCTCTGACACCGGGTTGCGGCAGGCGGGGGCCGCGCTCCGAGCTCGGCCCTGCGACCGGCGCAGCCCCCGGCGGGCTCCAGTCCCGGTCACAAGGGGGCCTCGGGGCCGCTCGCCTCCCTCCCACCGACCCCGCGAGGGAGCCCAGCGCCGGCTCCCGCCCAGCGGCGTGAGGGCCCTCCCGGCCCGCGAGCGGGCAACGGCCGCGGCTGACGGCCCTGGCGGGGGGTGGGTATGTTCCCGCCTCTCGCCCCGGGGCGAAGCGGGGCATGGCACTACAAGGGGATGACCGGGGAAGGGGCGAGCGGGGCGCCCGAGCGCTCTCGCGGCCCCTCCAGCGCCAACGCCGATGCCGGGCAGGGGGCAGAGACCCGCCCTGCCGCCGCCGAGACGCCGCGGGATCAAGCGGGTCCCAACCGCGGCTGATACACAAACACCACCGGCAGCAGCATTTGTTGACATTTTGATTACGATTTTTCCTCAACCCTTTGTTATCAGTTAATGGAAAATAAGGTCCGAGGAGATGAAAAACGTCGGTCTGTTTTATACGATGAGAAGCAAGCTAAATCCAAGCCATTCTCAAACGCAACATTTCCAAGGGCACAAAATCCCTTCTGATCGTGCTTGTGCTACGGCACTTGTTCCTCCAGCTGCAGCACTACCAGTCCCCACAGCCAGTGATCAGGACAGCGTCTTTTCAATTACGGCCTCCAGATAAAACGATTTAGTGATATGGTACATCTAAACCACAAATGTTATGTCCAGTTTTAAAATCCTTACATTTGTTTTTCAGAAGTACTTTGTTCCCCAGGTGCAACTGTTCAGCTGCAGGAGATTCAGATCCTCCCCTCCGCTGCCATCACTTCTTGTTCTCTTGGCTCTGCCAAGCACAACCTCGCTGCCCTCCCCAGCACTTCTCCCAGGAGCCCTCCCCAGACCAGGAGTAACTGTCTCCCCAGAGCACTGTGCCTGGTAGAAACGTGCAGCAGCCACAGACAAAGCTGGTTGTAACCACATTTCAGCATGATCCTCCTGGGCAGTTTGCCCTGGACAGATGGGATTACCATCGATGCAGCTGCACATTAGTGCCTTCAAGGCAGACAAATTGAAGGGGCTGCTGTCAAAAGAATTTTCTTACACCTTCCAGCTAAATTACATCTTCCACATGAAGGATGAAAAATAATTTTCTAACACAATCTCTGCTCTAGGTAACATGGAAAACTCCTCCAGTTAGGACAGCTCTTCCCTAGAAATACACGAATATTCATGTTTCCTGAACCTGCAATCCTATTATGTCACCTTACTTTGTACATCAATCAGTTCCTCAGGCTATAGTTTCAGAAGACAGGGCTTAGGCAAGACCATCCCATGTACGAGACTCCTTCCAGTTGTTCTCCCCTCTGTGCTACTGCAATCGTGTCACAGCCATTCTTTGTGGAGCCTGTGAACCAGGTGGCTGATTAATCCATGTTATTTTTGATTCCTTTAGAGAAGGAAAAAGGCATGGGGGAGGGAGGCTCACAGCACAGCCCCAGAGGCAGGGCTACCAGCACAGCCCAAGAGTGCAGCATGGTGAAGCCACGGACAGGGATTGCTGGCAAAGTCCCCACACCATGAAATCATGCCCTTGACCACTACCCACCTTCATCTTCTTCCAGCTCTCACATTATGGTTTTCTTCCTTGAAGACTTCCGGGAAGAACAGAGAGGCAGGTACTGCCAGTCACTATTTATAGGCTGAAAATCTTCCAAATGAAGAGTGGGATAAGACATACTCCGAACCTGTGGCTTTGAAGGGTACAAAAAAATCCCTTGAGCCCTTTCTGGACAATTCCTACATACGTTTGATGAGTGCGCCTTTGTAACACATGGCAGAGAACAGCTTAGTGTTAACTGATACCAGACAGACCTTGAGTTTTTCAGATTAAAAAAAACCAACCGATCACAACAAAGTACAGTTGCAAAACCCTCTGAATAGTCAGTTACCACGCAAGCTCTCCCCGCACAGGGGAGCAACTCACTTGGTGACACTTTTCAGGGAACCCAGACCGGCAGCCAAGGGTTATAATCAGACCACTCCACTCCTGGCCCACAGTGCCATGGCAGCAGGAACAGAAAACTGGATAAGAACTTTTTCTTTCAATTGTGAAAATCTGAGAGGTAGAAAGGATGGCAAGACAGGGCCCACACTTCACTAGACTAACTCTGAGATACTGCTCTGTAATTCAAACGAAATTTGAAATAAATTTGTACCTCAAATAAAAAGTAGTAGCTTCAACAACAAAACACGAACACATATGGAAAACCATTTATTTCATCTCTATTGTCTCCATGCAGAGCAGACCAATACAGATGAAGGGGGGAAAATGCATAAGGGCAGCTGAAAAAATAGAGCTAGAAAATACAATTCTTTCTGCATTTTCAAAAGTGACAAATGGTGGAGTGATGGTCCGTCTCCTCCCAAGGCTCTCCATCCTCAGCTCCACAGAAAAATAACACCCTCCCGTTCCTCCCACAAGCCCTGTGCTACCTGTTCCCAGGGTATCTTCCCAAGAACTGCAGACTGTCCAGGCCTGTGGCAGCAGCCAAGAAAAACAATTCAGAAATTCCTTCTTCAGTGTCATCCACTTTGCATTCCTGAGCGTTGAGCACAAGATCCTGACTGCGGTTTTCAGACTTGGCAAGGCTCAGTGCTGATGCAGCAGTGACAGCTCATGGGCACTCACCTGGCAATGCCTCAACTTAAATGCCAGCCTCATTTCGAGAAAGACGTCTTGGGAAGCAGCAGGCACATCTGTCAGTGCAAACCTGCTTCCTCCAGAGCCCTGCTGCAGGGTCTGCTCAGCTGCAGGCCCTGGCTGGGGCAGGGGAACCCCCAAAGCTCAAATTAAAGCGCTTAGCAGATGCCCCCAGTCCCTGCAGGCTACCCAGATTAATCCTCCTTCCAGGAAAGTGGGAAGCAGATGCTACCTTCATACTTCGTGACAACTGAATGACAGAGGGAGTAGTTGGCAAAGGAAGGCAACTTTGTAAGGAGGAATAAAAATTTTCACTAAGGCTCCCTTGTTGCTGCAGTAAAAACTAGTTGCTGATGTAAGCCTGGGGTAGGAAAACTGAAAAAATTTCAGACAGCAGTTCCTGGGCAGAGAGAACTGCAAGCATGAGTTCTTCAGCACTCTCTGGAAAGTAGGACAGGAGCTTGTCATAAAAAAAGAACTGTGTCAACAGTTCAGGAATCTCTTAGGGAAGTAAATGCCTCTGCTGTGGGCAGCATACCTGCCTCACTGCTCTGACCCAAATCGCTCTCTCAAGGATGAGCTCTCTTGATAAGGCCCTGTGCAGACTGGAGAGCTGTACCGAGTTACAAAAGCTGTTTAAAGACAGAGCTAAGTTGGTGCAGTTCACGTTGTGGCACCTGTTTTGTGTGCAGTGACTCCGCTAGTTCAATCAGACCTGGTTTTAAACAGGTTTAAGCAAAACAAGGATAAGCTTTGCAGAAGGGATGATCTAGTAACTGTGCACATCTCTGCGGCAACAAAACATCCCTGTGGAATGATGGTCTGGTCAGCTCTGTGAGCTGGGATGCGGAAAAGCACTAGAAATGTTATTTACTTTTATTGGTCTTAAATTGCCAAAAACAATTATCCCAAGTGTCACACAACAGAAAACTCCTCCTAAAGCATACTTATTGTCACCCTTTCATATCCTTTTCTCTCCTTACTTAGCACACAGCTTTATAGACCCATCTTAAAATCTTCTCCCCAGCAGTTCACCCTTCCCATTTCACCCTCCCTCCAGCATTCTTTGCTGCTGTGCCCTTCCTCTAAGGGCTGTCAGTATTATTTCTTATCCATTCCTCCCCAACAGACTAACTCCACTGTGAGGTAAGAAGCCCAGCAATAGGCTACCATCTGTATTTTTGGTTACAGCATGCTCTTAGTCTACACTGAACAGAGGAAAAGCTAATCAGGGGTTATCGGCTGCTGCCCAAACTGCCCAGATCTCTGCCCATGACAGTCTAGGGCAGCTGTAGTGCCAGGCAGGGCTAACCTGCTAAACCTCGGTAGGGCTCTGAAACGCAGGTAGATGGTGGGTGAGTTAAGTCTCAAGAGCAAGCTGAGAACTGTGTTCAGCTAATGATTATGAGGAGAGGGAGCTCAGTCACAACAGCTACATGCCTTTCCTTCCAGATGTAGGTGAGCTGGTAGTCTGACAATAGAAGAAACATTTACTGACCACTTTTCAGACAAACAGGCTGTGCTATTGGTTAGGGCTGAGGCAAGTAATCTCCCAGCTGAGCCATTTAATTAGAGTGACCTATCTTAAAGTGTCTCAAGCTTTTGCTCAATTTCAACATAAATACAAAAGAGACCAAAAAGTTGTACTGCTGAGGCTAATACTACCTTTAGGAACAAGTGGTGTCAAAGAAAAGGTGGAGATCAAGCTGGAAAGGGTCCCTTCCCCTCTAGTCTGATAGCACCGTTAACTTCTCATGGGTAGAGAGTTCTGGCTAAAGCTCTTAGTTTACTGTAGCTTTGCCATCCCTATTCTGCCTCCAGCCCTTAAGAGTGGTAGGAAAAGTCCCTCCTCTTCATCAGCTACTGTTGTTCATCAGCCTCTGTTGTTCTCACACAAGAGCTTGGGAGGTACAGTTCCATTAGAATGAACCAAATGAAACATTGTCCTTTCACTGTGGAGCAGCTGTTCAGTTCATTTCTGCTCATTGCTTCTTTTGCTCCATAAAAAAAAGAAACAAACAAACAAACAAACACCAACCAAAACCAACAGAAGCCCTGATGTGTGGATTTTAGCAGAACAGGGATAGGAGAGCCAGGTAATGAAGTCCTGCACACCCAGACCTCTTTCTCACCTGCTTCTCACACTAGCAGCCAGATCTGCACGCACACACATAGGAAGTTAACACTAGTGTTCCTTATTGCTTTGTAACAGCTCAGAGTCACTGTGGTGGCTCTAGGTGGAATCATGAGGTCTGCGCAGAGGTCACTCAGTTGTAAGCGAGAGTAGCACCATGACTGTAATGCCTGTACACAGGAGCAGAATTTGCTGCAGGGAGTTCCTGGGAAGGAAACAGCAAAATTAGGAGGAGCCACAGACCAGTCCCAATAGGCAGCAGTGCAAAGGCTCACGAATGGTTTGTTCTTTGCCCTTCCAAATCTAGCAGAAGAGAACACAGCAGCTGTATGAAATCACTAACCAGCTGAGAAGACTCCTTCCAGCACCCCAAGCACAGGTGTTGTCTATGAACTGACATGTGTTTGTTCCACTCAGCTGCAAGCCTCAGCTTCAGGTTTCAAAATCAATTTAGGCTGATTCAGTCATGCAGCCACCCAGGTATATATTCCTGTCCTTTCTCTCACAAGAGAACCAGCACTTCTGCAGCATGTTCACAGATACTTTTGGGACCTCATCCAGCTAATGACTACAGTTATGAAAATAGGAAAAATAAAGCTCATTAAATTTTGCCATTCTTTTAGCACCATCGCAAGCTTGTGCTGGATGAAAGTGACTATGTACCTGCACCCTCTGCATTCTCTGCCGACAGCTCTGCCAGCACAAGAGGTTCCCAACACAAAAGCAAGTGCCCAACATGGTCGCTAGTATTTCTCCACCCCAAGTTCCTGCCTCATCAGATACAACGTGGAGCTTGTTTTGAGCACTCCCTTAACTGTTCCCATCAAAATGAACTCGGTCAGCTAAGGCTTCTTACTTAAGCTACTGAAGTTACCCATATCATTACAACTAAAATAGGAAGGACCGTACAGGGGCAGCTCTACCAGCAGATCTGAGAGGGCTTTTACTGTGGTACAGCTGTCTTTGGACCTGCTAAAGCCTTAATCAGACTGCAAGAAACTAGAATAAGACACATGAGGGGAGGCCAAATATACCAGAAAATATATATAGCAGTGTAGAAGAGAGATGGACTGAGGTGGGATACGATTAACAGACTAGAATGCTGATGAGAAAGAGAAAACTGATTTTCTACTCACACAGCAACACCTAATAATAAGCAAGAGGCTACAACACAAATATTAAGAAGTATCATTCAACACAGTGCAGTCAAACTGCAAACTTGCTGTCAAAGGGAGGTCGCAGAAGCCCAAAGTAATGGATAGGGTCAAAAAATATGTGAAGGATAGGTTCACATGTGGTTATCAGACACACACACCTCTGTGGAGCTCTGGTTCACAGTCCCTAAACCAGTACAAGCCAGAAGCTGAGAAGACAGACTGGGGAATGGGTCACCTTACTGGAGATGTTTCTGAGCAGCCTGCTCTAGCTGGTCACGCTACATACTGCACTAGCACAACGTTTGGAACTGATCCAGCTGAAGGGTCTCATGTCTTGAAAGGTCTTTGTAGTCCCATGAACGCAATAGCTGGCATGGCAGTCTGTCTAGATTCTGGCCTAGCCCATGGGATTTGGAAAGCTGACATTTCCCAGAACAGGCATGGGGAAGGGCTAAATCACTGCTCCTTGGCAGCAAGAATTGCTGCAATGGAACGGGAGGGAGCACTTACCAAGGATTCTTTTCCTCCAGGAGATCAGGCACAACATTTACCAAGGCAATATACAGAAATCCTCCAGAAGTGAAAGGGAGGATCCAGGCTACTGTCTCCCCTACACAAATACAGAAAGTTTTTGTTATTACTGTGACACAGCCATAGGAGAGAACAGTGAAGGGAAAGAAGATACGCACACGGGGACAATAGCCACCACCATCCTATTTCTAAGAAGTCCCAGGGAGCCTTACCTGCTCCTTTTGGTGACTGAGCACATATTGCAAAGCAGGCTCCTAGAATCCCCCCCAGAGCTGTGGAAAGCTGCATCTTGGCTGCACTCCATCGGTCAAAGCCAGCCCGAAGTAGGATTGCAAAGTCTCCAACCTAAGAAAACCAAGAGCTGACAGTTAATGAATAAGAATATTCTCAGTCACAAAGGCCATCTGTAACAAGACCAGCACTTCCAGACTCTTTGTAGTTTTCCTTGTTGCCAGTCTCCCAGAGGGAGCAGCTTTCAAAGGGACAAGAAAACGTTAACCAGACCCAGCCCTCCTTTCAATAGATGAAGCACCCTTGTAATCCCTCACAATGGCAGGACACAGAGCCCTCTCACCTCATGTGGGATTTCATGCAGAAGGATGGCCATTGTGGTTAGGAACCCAACCTGCAGCAGAGGAGATAAGGTGATTAGGAAACGGTCCCCGAGCTCTGAGAGATAAGACCTTCACCAGCACGTCAAGGCTCCCTTCTCCAAGTTAAGCCTTATTACTCAGAGTTTGGAACTATTCATGACTAATGAATAGTGACTAATGACTGACATGTCCCAAGCTTGAAAAAGCTCTGCATCAGAGGGTCAGGATAGGGTTGCTTTTTACTGTAGTCTTCATTTTCACAGCAACTTCCAGAAAATAGGAGGGAACTCCTCACATCTTTTGGTTTTTTGGATGTTGCACCACACTTGAGAACAGGCCTCCCCAGTTCAGCGTACAGCTGGTGACAGAAACCTTACCTTTCTGCTAACCAGGAAGCTGGCTGCTACTGCCAAGCCATGTGTAAAGTTATCAATGGTGTTGGCCAGCAGATTGAGGTATCCACTAATCTGCAAAGAGAAGGAAGAGACCCTGATAAAGGAAGAGATAACAAGATAAAAGAAAGCACATGGCTTAGACACAGGTTATACAGCCACGATCAGATGGGACAGGTCAGGACATGGCATTCTGGTAAATATTAAACTATGTCAGTGCTCAAGTACAAATTAAATGTTACATCCAGTTTTAGAGTAAACTAAGTTTTAGGGTAGGTGAGTACTGTCTGAGATTAGGGTAATAATCTTATGCAAATGACAAAGAACTCTAGAAACCGAAGAAGAGAAAGAAAAAAAGAAGAAAGCCAAAATGCAAAATATCTGATTCTAAATCAAACCGATTTTAGGTAACACTGACTAATTTACACAAGTGACTGGCTTCAAGCATGACCTGACCTTGTTTTCTAGTCACGTACTTTAATATCCAACTGTTAAAGATCTCCTCTTCAAAAGCTGGCAAGAACAATGCAACAGAACAAATGCTGCTGAAATTGCTTTTTATAACAAAACAAATCTTCAAACATTGTACTAAAAAAACCTTGTGCTTGTGGGTTTGCTTTCCCTTAACAAAGAATAAAAAGAGAAGATAGTGATGACAGCCACCAAAAAAACACCTACTAGAAGGCTGGATAGCACGTATATGCATTTCCATCTAAACACATCTCTTAAAATTATAAGCATAAAGCAGCTTCCTTCCTCACAAGTCCATCTCCACATTAGACTTCCAGTCATGCTAATTATGGTCATCTCTAGACAAATTCTGAGTATTTGACCTAAAGTGATTTATGAGGGTACCACCCCAGCTCTTTTGCTCACAGGTGGTCTTTTTTTTTCTTCCCCCCCATCAGATTTAACAAAAACTACCGCACGTGGGACCTGAGATACTGCAGTTCACTATAAGGCACTGCAGTTTAAATTATTATCAAACCAGATGTTAGCCAATGCATCAGGTGGCCTCTGGACTGTGAAAACTAAGCTGGCATATGTGAACACCAGATATAGAGAAGCATCCAGTGAGTGGAGAGGCCCTTTAGAAACTGAGGCATTAACCTCTTACTTCACTGTAGCATCAGATGCCAAAGGTCAGCTGGAAAAAACTCAAGTGCTGATGGGTTTCATGAGCCCTTTTCGGTCTTCTGCTCTTCCCTGTGTCTATCAAACTCTGCTTGGGGCATCTTTTCTTCCTGCCATCTGTATGCCACAGCTCAGGTGGGGCTTTCTGTCAAGTCTCTCTCTCCAGAGCACCACCTTTCCACAGGGCACTTCTACTGCACAATTTTGGGACATCTTTATAGGTGCTAAACTTTTAAAAGTGCATTGATGATTAAATATGAAAATAAAGAACTAAGCAAAGCCTAACTACAGACCACACTTAAATAGACATGGCTTGGCTTCGCGGACGAAGATTTGGGAAGGGCTTTAAACGTGAGTACACCCTTCAAGCCTGCGCGGTGGATTTTTTAGGTGAGGCGCAGCGTGCGCGAGACTGGCCCCACCCTTTACACCTGAGGTTCATCTGCCAGGGCCTAGCGAGCTTGGACGGTGACAGCGAAGTCCTCAGGTCGTAGGTTTGGTTAGAGTATCCTTCTCTTAGATGGATGGCCTTACAGGGCTAAACGAGCTCCATCTGCCCGGGTTTGGAGTTAGAGTTGTCCTTCTCCTAGGATGGTTGCCCGAAGGCTAGTGAGCCCATCCTGCCCGTGGACACACTTTGTCTGACCCTTCAGTTGAGACCGGTCTGGCTTGGGAGACCCTACCGGAGGCATATGCCACCACCAGCATAGCTCTCAACTTCGCAAGGGCACGCAAGCTCTTTCCCCATGGCAAGGGGGTGCCCGTGAAAGAGACACACTTAAATAATCAAGTAACATCACCACAATGGATATAGAGGAAGTTCCCTGCATGTTTTTATAGGAGGAACACAAAGGGATGCATGCAGGCAGACCCATGAACACAGCAGTTCTACTTCTCATTCCTCATTTTCAGTCAAATATGACTGTCTAAAAAGTCTGCTTTTCATGTTGGGATTTCATGTGATTGCATTTTCCCCACAGGCTAATAATAATTATTCACAGAGGACTTACACAAAAATGCCTTCCCATACCACTGTATAGGGAAAAAAAAGACTTCATGATTAAAACATTATGGCTTTTTCTTGCCAGTGGCTTGGGCAAAAGCTGTCACTGAAAGAAGCAAAGCCTTGGAGTGTTCAGAAATAAATTGGGTTGATTTGACAGTTATGAGCTTCTGACATTTACATTCTGTGAATTCCTAATAGGACGTTCCCGTTGCTCATAAAGAGCACAGCCAGATGAAGTGTTTATGTTCATGCTGCAGAATTAATGTCATTGTACAATAAAACATACTTCTACAAATCAGCAAGAAGCCCACGTGTCACAGGGAAAAATAAAGAATAAGCAAGGCAAAAGTACTTGACAATGTTTTCACTTGATAAGGGAATAAAGGCTGCAGTGCAGGACAGAACCGATCTGTGGGTGCAAAGGAAGCCTCCCACCTGCAGTTTTCAAGCTAGGACAAAGTACTACAGGAGCAGGTAAAGAGCAGAAGTTCTAATACATATGGACAAAGAATGACTGATTACAGCTTACTAATCGTTAAGCCCTGAAGGGTGCCTTTGTTTAAATAGTATCTTTCCCTTTCTGTTTTCTGAAAAAAGAGAGTGACTGAAGAAGTCTGGCTTGCTATGGCTTTCTCTCTTTCCTTTGCAAACACCTCCTTTGCTCACTTCCAGCAACACCATTCCCCTGCCTGTCCCTTCACCACCCTGTGCTGCACAGGCAGAGGCACTGGACTCACCCTCTGCTTTGCTGGCCAAGGCACCTGCCAAGCAGCATGCAGCATCCCTGTTCTGCCAGAGCTTGTCAACAGGCATTAGTCTGCATACCTCCATGCTGATTTTTATGGAACTCCCAGAAATTTGATTACCCTCAAGACTACTCTCCTCTCTTGAACTCAGGTAAAGTTAATTATGGGTTCAAAAGTTATTGAAAACGAAGGGCAGAACAGATGGACAGACAGATGGAATGACTGCTTATGTTATTGCCTAAGGAAACAGGCTAACAATGCAGGAATATCTTCGTAGTTTCCATAATTTCCCCCCTACCAAAAGGACTATTAAAATATTCAGATTACTTGCTTAGAAGGTAGAAAGTTAAAACTGCACACGTTAACTCATTGGTTTCTATTTCATGCCTCTTGACAACAGTCCATAGGACTGAACAGATGTGTTAGGATTTTAAAGCTAGAAGGAGGGCTCTCCATGGTTGTTGAGACCTTCTACATAACACAACTGAAAAAATCCCACTCAATTTCTGCACAAAGCACCTTGTTTCTTAAGCTATAGCATGCTTGTAGAAAGCAGCTTAAATCACAGCTTAAAGCCCACAAGTGAGAAAGAATCTCCTATGCCTCTCAGGTAAGTTGGTCCACTGGCAAGTTATGCTGAGCTACAGAGTTGTCTTTGATTTCTAGTCTGCTACTGTTTGGTATAGCTTTAACTATTCAAATGTAGTCATGCCTCTTATATGGGTATTTGTACATTTTAAGTGTTAAAGTATTAAGTATTTGTATACTTTAAGTCACCCCTCATCTGTCATGTCTACAGAGCAAAAGACTAAAGAAAAACACTTACAACATACTGCAAACCTAAAATAATTGTTTCAGCTCCTTCCTGACCCCTTTATAAATTATCAGCAGTATTTTGGATACTGTGAATAGCACTGCTGGAAAAAGTCAGATGGATGTTTCATTACTGCTGTATAGAAAGAGGAACACTTGCCTCTTCTCTTGCATACTATTTCCTACTCGCCCATCCTCCTGGCTGCAGCATCACAATGGAAGAATGGGTTCAGTTTCCTGCTGTGATTCTCATAACTTTTTCCAAGGCCTTGACTTCCTAGAAATTTTCCCTATCCTGTAAATATGATCTGCATTTGTTCTTAATCTGTTCCTTGATACTTGCATGCATCCAAATGTTAAAAATTCACTCTTTTGATGAAGTTACTCAGTTTAGCTGGTATCACTGACCTCATGCCGTCAGTGTGCCATTTAAGTAATATAGTAGTATCTGCAAATATGAAGATACACTGGTTTTATAAATAATCACTTAGAAAAATCATAAATCACCAGTGAACAGATTTAATCCAGTCCCTGTTGATAATGTAGAATAAGGGGTTTAATATGACTAATATTAGCAAAGTTGATTTAATGCAGTAGTAGTTTTATTAGAATGTGGGAGAAAGTTATGTTTTATATAAATTTGCCGGTGTCATTACCATATCTTTCACATTATGTAGCAAGAGCTGTAAAGTTACAGCAAAACAGATTTAAAATAGAGACTGAAGAGCCTCTGACTGACCACAGATCCTGGTTTGGGCTAGTCCACACAACCATGCTTTCTGTTCATAGCTACTCTCCTATTATCCTGCAAATTTTTATGAGCTTTCAAACTCAAATTGTAGGCTCCTCTTTGCCAAAACTGGTCATTTACTCTCTTGCCTTTTAAAGTTTACCCAGACCAGGGTTTCCATGGTGCCAAGATAGTAACAATAAAACTGAAAGCAAAGCCAGTCTAAAGGCTAGCCACTGCCCAACAGTACAGTACTCCTCGTCCCTCCTCCACCTCCAGTCCTATAAGCTTGCTGATCTCCCTTATCCCAGCACTACAGGCTGCCTGTCTATAAGCCCATCTGATTGAAGAAGTTAGGAGAGAAGGAGGAGGAAGGAAAACAACAAACACACAGAAAAAAGGGCAGCAAATTCTTTGCCTGTTTAGCTCACTGAATAGGCTCACTGTGGGGTCAGATGACATCCAGTGCAAAGAAAGTGATGGGAAATACAGGTTTGGAGGCAGAAGTGGACAAAATCCCCTTTTTGGCATCAGATAAACTGCTCATCTGAGAAACTGAACTTCTAAGTTTTATAGTGGATAGCTTCAACTGTCAAAACGCTTCCAAAAGGTGCCTTAAAAGGAAACATGCAGCTCACAATTGCTACAATGCAGGCACTGGAGAACAGAGAAATTATGGCACAAAAATTTAACCAAATAAAGATATAATGACTGTAAGATATAGAGTAATGAAACGTGAAAGTACTGTACTTTGGTCTCAGGATTCAGGCAAAACACATCATCAGACTTATGCCTTCACAATAGTGACTTCACCTCTTTCGCATAAGCTGCAGTGCAGATTTCCTCCAAGTCTGCTATTTCCTCCCTGCTGTGAGGTGGACAGACACTTTGACAGAGCAAAATTAAGCACAGCTCGCTCAAACACTGAGTTCCCCACTCAGGTACAGTTCTTTCCAGGGACAACTCATTGTTCTGACTGAACTTTAAAATATGTGCCCAAAAAACACAAGAAGGTCAGTTTGTGAGTCTCTTACCTTAATTCTGTTGTCTGTTGGACGAGACTGGAGAGAGGAGCCATTACACTGCGTGGAATGTGTTCCTGCTCTTTGGGATTGGCCTGCCACCTTCAGCAACGGGTAGCCACTTCCATTGGGAATCTTCCCAGGTGGTGCTTTGGAACCACAGCCCTGAATTACAGGAAAACAAGTTGTCACTGCCTTTTTGTCAGTGATGAATAAGCATGAGTCAGGGTCAGAAATCCAATCTTTGCCCTTCATCATTTTGTCTTTACAATGCAAATCAGCAGCTTTGATACCCTGGTTTAATAACGACAACTGCCAGAAATGCAACAGATTTCAGAGAGCATGGTGACACCTGCACTGTGAGACAACAAGAACAAAGACTTGCCCAATCACTAAGAGAAGGAAAGCAGAGAGAGAGAGAGAGAGAGGAGGAATTGGAGTCATGCTGCCTTGGCATGAGCCAGGTTCCACTGGAAAGACAAGGGACTAAGCCTGTCACTCCTGCTGGCAGCTGCTGCCCGGAGAAACACAACTCCATCTGTGCAGGGATGGGGGAAAAAAGAGTCTTGCTCTCCCCAGTGCGTCAGAATAACAAAGTCTAGAGAATTACTCTATAGCTGGGATTGTCAGCTTCTAAACAACAAAACGTTCATCTCAGACTTCAGTTTCTCTGTAAATTAGAAGACTAAGGTCCTTTCAGACTTTGAGTCTCATGTTGAGTCAAAGTAACATCTAATTGCTCCTGTGCAGTGCCTGACGTGCAGTTTCACCTCTCAAAAGTCGTGGCATGGCAAGGACTGAACAGTCTGTAGGAGCTACTGCTAGGAGTTGTGCAGATGTCTGAGGACTAGCTCCTCTCCTTTACCTTGGAATTACCTTCTGGTACCTCTGTCTACACTGCCCCTTTGCAGTTGGGTGACTGTCCTCCGAACCATCCTTTAGTGTTATCTGGCCAACCGTGAACCTCTCCTACCACACAAAGTTACCCAAACAAACTCCTGGTCCAGGCCATACCCAAGAAGAGTGGGCAGTGAGGAACACCTTCCAGAGAAGGCTGGTCTTTGTCCTGACCAAGGACCCAGAAGGCGATTGAGTCAAGACGGCTCAGAGAAACATGCATCAGTAAGCTGTCATCCCTCGAAGCTTACTCGGAGCAAAAGTCTCATCCCCAGTCCCCATAAAAGGGGAGCATTCTTTTACACATACTGCATCAAGAACAAAACCAGCCCAGAGGTGAGAAATCTCAGCTAAAAACACAAAACCAAAGCCTGGAGGTGAAACACCTTCTTCTAGAGCCCCATGTCAAAGAAGTGGCAACAAGCTCCCAAAGGGCACTGACGAACTACTCATAGCTCCAGGATCATTTGCTGAACCTATCAGATAGGGCAGATGAGGTTAGTACAGTGTTCCAAAGGTAACAGCACTTCTTCCCCTCGGGCTGCTAACTTACCACAGCAGGGCACTCCTTTTCTTCTTTCTCTAGGAAGATCTTCTCTAGCACCAGAAAGGTCAGGAAACCAATGATCACCCAGAGACCCAGAAGCTTCTGCTGCTGAAAGCTCTGTCCTTCTCCTGAGGCACAAGGGAGAAATCATGTCACTTCTGAGTATACAGCATTTCCTGCATGTAAGCCCACCCCGCTCCAGAAATATTAGCCAGCAGTTCCAAGACCAAAAAAAAAAAAAAAAAAAAAAAAGAAAAGAAACATCAATGGAAACACCTCCTGCGAGGAATTAGGAGCAAATGTATCTCAAAGCAAATTAGCTTAACTTGCTCATTCTTGAACTAACAGATATCCTCATCTCAGAACACCCAGTGTGGGAGCCCCCACCCTTTTTGCTTTGACAGTGCCATCTAGAATATTTCCTGACAACACTGGGAATTTCCTTGAGCTTCAGAGGCAAGAAGATTACATCAACAAAAACCCTGCAGCTGTACCTACTGAGCAGCAAGCCCTGACATGAAATCTGCCATTAGTGGAGCTACCGACTCACCTTACCCCTTCTGCCACACCTGAGCAAGTTATTAAGCCCAAAGCTATAGACTTTCTTTTCAATTCCAGCCAAGCTTGTGAGATAATCATCCATTCAGCCTGGTGGCAGAAATGGAGATTGCACGGCAGTGGAAGAACAGAACGACTCTGTACTGGGGCCTACATGGGTGAAGGAAATCTTTACACTTCAGAACAGTCTGGCAGAAGCAAACAGGCTAGAGCAAAAAGAGTCATTTGGAAACCAACATAGAAGGGGGAAAAAAAGGACAGCAGGTTCTGCTGGCAGTGCTAGAGCCGTAAGGAAGAAGAGGACCAAAGGCCCAGCAGATTTGAAATCCCAGGACGTAGGCGCAAGAAATTGTGGCAAACCCAGGGCACCCTTTTCCCTCTCGTTTTCAGCAAGGAAACGATTCCTTGGTTTCTCAACAGGTGGGATGCAGCTGCACTTGCCTTCTATGCCATCAGCTTGCTGAAGCAGAGAGATGCAATCTTCACAGGCTTCAACAACCCTGGCTATCTCGGGGGCGAAGCTGGTGCGCTAATACCACAAGCTCTATCCCAACTCAAACAGTGTTCAATTCGCTGGTGAACATAGTTTTCTGTCACCTGCATTTCCTTTTTCTCCCCAGCCTCCCCTCCTCCCCCATCTTAGTCATGGCTTTACGGACAATTTTCCATGACTTGTCCTTGAGCACAGATTGAGGGAGCAGCACATTTGGATTCCCATAGATCAAAGTACCCAGCAGAGAGGCTCCAGTCAGGCCCAAGAAAGAGGCTCTAGGAGTAACACTGTTACCAGGACAAATTTATAGACAAGACATATCTGATTGGGCAGAATATCCACCTGAGATGGGGCACGTGCTCATGTACCAGAGCAAACACACAGTCATAACTTCCCATCAGGTTAAGAATGCATTCCCTTGCCTTACAGAAAGGTCAAAGGAAGATCAACAGTGATTTACAGGAGTCCAAGGCAAGATAGGTAAAATTGATAGACAAGAAATTCATTGCAAATTACTAAATATAAAGAAACCGGGGCCACCTCAGGAAGCCACCAATCTCAAAATCTTTGGAGGATTGCAGACTACAAAGATGAAGTATTACATGTGTTTTTATTGCTCTTATATCGTTCCCTAGGCATTTGCTTTTACATGCTGTCGGAAAGAGCATACCAGCCTAGACCAGTTTTTGGGCTGACCCAGCCTTGCGTTTTCAAGATGGAATGGACTGAAAAGTTGTATCAGTGGGCATAGCACGTACTGCTTCTAGGCAGGTAAGGCTTTCATACCTGTTGTTGCACTGCATGTGTAGGCCCAGGCTTCAGGAAGCAGGTGCAGAAACACATTCCCCAGTAGTCCACCAATCGCAAAACTCAACAACTGCTTCAGACGGTGTGATCCAGCTGAAAAAAACCCAACCAACCATCCCACCCCCCCCAAAAAAAAAAATCACTGATCACAACTCAGCCAAACATATCCAGCAGAAGTTTTGCACAAAGACTTAAATTGGAAGCATCTGCAAAGCAAGCTTTCAAAGGAGAGAGCACAAAACAAATAACTCGAGTGCAAGAAAAAGCCCTTGCACCTCTTGGCTGGGACAGGAGAGGGTGGGAGGGTCCTGGACTAAGCAGGGTACAAAACAAACAATACTCTTTGTACAAGCTCCATCCAGGGCTTGCATTTGTCCAAGCAACCCCTATCCAACTGACAGGTATGGACTAAAGTGCCAGAAACGGACTGTCTGTTTTAGAGAACAGTATTTCCGAGACAAGGTCCTGTTCAGTCACAACCCAGGACTTTTGGCTTCAGAAGGGCTAATGCAGGTAAAGTAGCAGGCTTACCTTCTGACCGCAGCGCAGCTCCTGTCTCCAGTGGGATCACCAGCAAGGGGAAGACCCCGCTCAGCCCCACCATGAACGAACCGATGAGAGAACAGATCCAGGCATCAAGCCGCTCACTGCTGAAAAGGCTTCCCCAGGACTCTGCCTCCTTCTCACACAGAGGACCAGAACTAGCCGCAACATGACTCCTTGGGAGCTGCTGAGCTTCACAGGCCACGATCAGAAAGAAGGAGAGAGTCCCATCAAGCAGGAGCTTTTGTTTTGTCATCGCTAAGTGGTCTCAGCCAGCCTGGCCGATCTCTGAAAAGAGCAGGGGAGAGCAGTTCTGACAGCATGCCTGAGACTCCCTCCCACCATCCCAGAGGAAAGGCCTCGGTCACACAATCCCCTCTCTCAGTATCTAAGCACAGCTATGTATCTCCATGAGGAACATCTGAAACTCTTCCTGACTTCAACACAGCGCTAAAGGACAGAGAGGCTGTTTATCATTTGGTGTATTAAACTGCACCTGAGACATCTTGTGAGTCTGGCTTCCAGTACCTCCCTCAGGTGGGCTGGACAAGGACTCCAAGTACTTCTGTCCTTGCCTTTCAGTGTCCCAAGACTTCAGAGAAAGGTACTGACCAGAGATGCTACTCAGATAAATCTTCTCTTTGCCATCGAACAGCATCCACGTTACGAATTAGGATGCAAGAGAGGCAGCATAACAGAGGTCTGTAAAATTATGAGTGGTGTAAAGATGGTGAATAGGGGTAGATTATTCACCATCTCTTCAGATGTAAGTGCTAAGAGCCATCACATGACCCAGTGAATGTCAGCTTCAAAAAAAACCAAGCAAATGTGACTCTTCATCAGCAGGTAACTTGTGTGGTAGCACTTCTCCAAAAATGATGGATAATTTTACAAGGATTCAACAAGAGACAGGACAAGTATTAGAAAGACAAATCTATTGCTTGTTCATGGTTAGACAGCTCACATTAGACTCAAGAAATCCCCTTATTGGAAAGGAGCTGGAGGCTGGAAGAATACTTGGAAAATAGCATATATAATTGTCTATTTTTATTCTTTCCTAGAAGGATACTAAGTAAGATGGTCTCTTGGTCAAAATTAGCACAGCTGTTACTAAGAACTCTTCAGTCACAAGAAAACTGGAGAAGCAGGCATGATAGAAGAGGAAAAGAAAGATAATTACACTTTTGTTGGCAAACAGGAAAGGAAAGCAAATGATGCAAAGGCTGAAGTACAAATGTTTCTTTGGTCTCCAGAAGAAAAAGTGAAATGAGTGAAGCAAAATTAATTTGCAAATGGGAGAGAAGAGCAGGTTAGAAAAGAATGGCTTAATAAATGTTCACAAAAGAGCTGTAGGTTAAGAGGGAATATCAGCAGTCACTTGAAAGCATGTAAGAAACCAATCAAAGTAATCTCTGAAGCATTAGTGACCATCTTTAAAAATTTGCAGGAATATGGGAAGGCCACAGAATGCTGGAAAGCATCACACCTCACCTACCTTTATAAAAATTTAAAAAAAGGTGAAAGAAGACTTAAGAAGTTACAGACCAGTAACTTCAATCCTCTGAAAGACTCTTGATCAGTTAAATGATCAGTTTGCAGTTACCTATAAGATAAGAAAGTGATAAAGATAGCAAAGCATTAAGTTAACAGCCAGACAGAAAAGGGCCTGAAATTATCAAGACAAAACTCAAGAGTGTTGAAACCAATCTAAGGGTTCACCGCAGCTGCAAAGGGCATCGTTGGCCCTCATCCCCTGCCCCCTCATGAAGCATTCCCTCCCCATGCTCACACTTGACTCTGTGAGTGAGTGGGGTCTAAACAAACTAGCAAGAAAAACTATTATGTTAAAGGCTTGGCCCTTTTCCAGGTTCAGTCCCTGAACTAAATCACTGCAGAAGGAAGGCCCAGCTGCAGTGAGCAATCAAAAAGAAAACTAAAGGATAGAGTCCCATGGCTCCTGCGAGGCAGAACGCTGAGGTCCCAACATAGTGACCATGGACATCAGGAGCAGGAAGGATGCAAGAAGAAGCCAGTGAAGACACTGGCTTGACTGTCTGTACGAGAACCATGATAACTTTTTGCGGCAAGATAATGTCTGATCAAGTGTAAACTCTACTGACCTGTATAAAACCCATCACTTTTTTCTTTTTTGACAAGAAAAAAAACCCACCTCAACATAGCAAGTTCAAACCAGCTCAGGATTTTGTGGCATCTTATTGCAGTGTTTTGATATGGCTGCAGGAACTTTAGACCTACCTATAGCACAGTACGAAACCAACCTCAGTAAAGGACAGTACAAACCAGTATATTAAAGGTGAAAATAATAAATCAAAGGAACATGACAAAAGAGTAGCTTTGATGTGCCACCAAGAAAAAAAAAAGCATACATGAATTACATTGATTCAAAAATTAATTCCAAGCCAGCAGGCTCACGTTGCGTCAAAGCAGGCAAATGACATCCTGGGACATACCTCACATATTCTTCTTAATTAAAGATGTAAAAATCAGAGATATTGCAATGGAAAGAATTAAAACTTAAGAGTGTAGAAAGCATGACCTTGAAAAAATGACTGAAGGACCTGGTTGTGTTTAGTCTTAAGAAGATAACATTGAAGGGAACAGAACAGTTTGCATACACTGCAAGTCACAAGAAAGTGGGAAAGTGCTCAACTCTTCTTCCACATTGTAGCATCAGCTCAAGTGGTAACCAAGAGTCAGCCTGGATATAAAGAAACAGATTTACATAGTGCCACAATGGTGATACACCCGAACAGGTTATCTACCATGCAGAATCTCTAGCACTGTGGGTTCTCTTCTAAGAATAATTACCTGCTGCAGATGCGATTTCACTGCAAAGACTAGATCCCTTCTTGAAGTCCCTCCAGCCCTACACCTGTAATTCAATGTAAGCTGATGAGATCCTTCTTCAACTGGCAGCACTTAGGAGAGGGCAGGTTTTCAGCTGTAAATCACTACAGACAAACCACTTCAAAATGAGCTGGATTTACACAACCACCATATGTCTGTGAAGAGGCCACAAACACATGCAGCAAAACGACTGCTCTCCGCAGCTCGGCAGTGATGGGAAGCAGCACAAACTGCCTCTTCTGCAACACTGTCATCACAGCTTTGAGAATCAGCTGAAAAGTAATCACTGCAACTGATCCAACAGGTCCATTCTCCCTTCTCCACACTCATAGCCCACATCTGCCCCAAGGGACACCTGAAAGGGTCCTGGAAGAGGCGTAGCACACAGGACAAAGGGCATGTCCAGGGCTCTGAAAACAGGCTGGCATACTGGCTTCATGTTCCTTCTCCAGCAGCAACAGGGAGCAGGTCCTCCAAAAAGGGATAGGGTGGGACAATAAATGGGATAAAGGGGTAGAAAACCGATTCCCCTAACTCACATTGTGTCAGTCAACTTTCTGTGGCCCACAGATCTTTCTTCCTTGTTATTCCCTGCACATTTCTTTACACCTGTGCTGCCTGACCATCATTACCTTGTGGCTCAAAACATGCTCCATCTCTTGTAATAAATTCCTGATGGTTACAAAACATTTATGAGCAATTTGGGCATCATCCAGGACACATTTGTGAACTGATCTTTGTGCCCAGCTCTATTTAGAGCATATTCCCAGCATTTGCTTGTTCCTAACATATGATAACACTTGCTCTAAAAAATCACAGAATGGTTGGGTTGGAAGGGACCTTAAAGACCATCTTCTCAGAGAATTCTGTGGTTGCCTATGAGGCACAGGCATAACCAGGTTTATAGAGATTTTTTTTCTCAAGAAAGGCATATGACCTGTTTTAATAACATGCATGGGATGAGAAACAGCCAGTGCGTCATTTACTCGCCAGTTTTGACAACCACGCGTTTGGGATCACCGCTCCCAGCCATGACAGATAACAGCATGGTCACCATCACTGCTGGCAGCACTCTCAAGAGCACCATGTGTCCCGTGCCCATCTCCAAGCCGAGCACTCAGGAGTCAGGTCTGATCAGCTCCCTCTGCAACAGCCTCAGGACTGGAATCAGCAGGAGGACTTCCCAGCTCAGGAAGAATAAAGAAGTGAGAATTTCCCATTCACACACACACTCCCCGGCTGGGGCAGGAGAAGACCTTCTCTCGGGACTCGTGGGCCTCTCTCATCTCACCTCTGCAGCAGGCAGTCCCTGAGAAGACACGGACAAAACTTAAAATGCCAAGGCAAACTTCTGTTCGAAAGGAGAAAATAAAATATTGACATGACGACAATTCCTGCAGCAACCCAACCTCCCCCCCCCAGGCCACTCTGCCTTTTCAGGCCACACAGCTTCAGCTCTGTCTCAGCATAATTGCTCGTTGCCACACAGTGACATTTTAGATGTTGTTAGAGGAAAAAATTAAAAAGTCTGTTTTAAAAGTGTCTGCCTGGAAGTCAGTTGCCTAGTCTTACAGTTGCAAGGTACTGCATGAAACGGAAAAAAAAAAAAGTTATTTTCCAGGGAGAAGCATAATTTTTCCAGCCAAAATATTCCACAAGCCACCTCCCTCCATTAGCCCCGCGGAGGGCTTTGAATTCCTCCTGAAGCCTGATCTCGGCGGAGGCACAAAAGGTCTTCAGTGTCGTCGTGTCGTGTGTCGTGTGTCGTGGTCCCCCCCCCCCCCCCCCCAGCCGTCCCTTTCTCACTCAGCCACTGCCCGCTTTAGGGAATGCACTGCTCCGGCGGAACGCTTCCCCCCCGTTCCCCCATCTCTCTCATAAAAAAATTCTTTGCACAGAGTCCGGCGTTCTGCAAATCACACACATCACAGCGTGCGAAGCCAAAGCTGGAGATGCACACGGTTAAGCACAGCGGGGTATCGCAGAGCAGACCGCGGGCAAACCAGAGACCTGGCCCTTAAACACTGACTGAACGCTACCGTAGCTCGGCAGACGGCGGCTCCTTCTGCATCCGAGCCGGGATGAAAGAGGGAAGCTTGCGGGTCGGGGGACTGCGTTTAGCCCCTCAGGGCTAGGTGGGTTTCCTCGCCTTTCAGCCCACTCGTCGTGGCGGCCCGAGGCAGAGCAGAACCACCACCCCCGCACTGCTCCGAGCGGCCCCCCGGTGCCGTACCTCTCGCCAGGCTCCGGCACAGCTCGGCAGCCCCGCTCTCGTCCCTGTCGCTAACATCACGGCGCATAGGTTCGATGGAGCAGACGGCGCGGGTTTGCCAGGGGAGGAATGCTGACAACGCGCAAGGAGACATATTTGCCGGGGGTGGGTGGAGTAATTAACCTCGTTCACGCACGTCAGGGGGCCAGTACAGTAGTTGCCCCCGGGAGTCCATGTGCCACTGCGACCGCGCAGACCCCGTCCAGCCCGTGAAGCCGGGACACCTCGCCGCGCACCCACCCCCCGGCGCCGGGACCTTCCCGCAGCATCGTCTATCTGAGAAACTTTCTCCGCTGCGTCCCGCAGGGGCTGAGCTACAGGCCCGGACGCGCCCGCGGCGGCAACCACACGGCACCGCTGCCCCGGCCAGCTGAGGCGAAGGCGGGCTGGACCCCTTCCCCTAGCCGGGGACCGGGACCGGGTGGCGTGGAGCCCGCGGTTTCGCTGCGTCGGGGCACGGCTCCCGGCAGCAATGGCCCGGCCAGGCGCTGCCCCGCCGCGTCTTTCTTAAACTTGTCCCGCCCTCGGCCGGGCCGGGCCCCACCGGTACCGGACTGGGCTCCGCTGCAGGCAGCGTTGCCCGCCGCCGCTCTCCCTCTCCCCGTCCCGGCGCCGAGCTGCACGGCCGCACCCGGCCCCGGCCGTTCCTCCTCGCCACCGCAAAAGCCCGGCGAACCGCCGCTCCCGGGCCGCGCGCCGCCGTTACCGTGCGCCGCCGCTGCCATCCAGCCTCGGCGCGGCGCGGGCCTGCCCCGCCCGGCGGCTCCTCGGCTCCGCCTCCCCCGCCCGGCCACGTCGGTCCCGGCCTCCTCGGCACCAGCGTCGCCGCCCCGGCGGGGACCCACGACCCCGCGCGCTTCCGGCCGCCGCCGCGGGGGGGCGGGCGCCGCGCGCCGCGCGGCGCGCGCGCTTCCTGCCGCCCCTCCCCGGGCCGGGCCGGGCCCGACGCATCTCCCCGCCCCGACAGCTCTGGCCGAGGGCTAGTGGCCCGAGCTCAGCCGCGGGGCTCCCGGTGCCCCTGCGAGCCCCCGAGCGGCACGTGCTGGCCCAGCGGCGACATAGTCCTGGTCAAACAGCCCCGCCCAGCCGCCTCCTGTACCGAGAGCGGGACGGTGCCACATCGCCCCGGCACCGGCCGCAGGCGGGGCCACAGAACTCCCGTGCTCCGGGAGACCTGACTCAGAATCTGCTTTCTGAGATCTCTGTACATTAAAAAAAACCAAACAAGCCCAAAAATCTATCTAATCGGCTTATAAATCCTTTGGGCTACAGATGTGTTAAGACCAGCCCAGGGGAAACCTGTTTCTGAGCGGAAAGTTGTAAGAGCAGAAGGGAGTTCGGCAGCCTTCTCTGCGGCTTAGCCCCCAAATGCTTTAAAAGATACAGTGACGTTTAAACATATTGGCCTTCTCCCTAAAGGTTTGCTACAACCTTCATGATGAGCTTCTGTAACCCTGGAGCTCCACTGGCACTTGTCTCCTATAAGTGGCGGAGAGTCTCCATGGTTCTTGCAGAGATTTGCAGAAACTGCACGTGCTCAATGACCTAGGTCAGAGGAGAACAAAGATTTACTTTCATACAAGCTGCGCTAATTTGGAGCCATACGGTTACCAATAGACGCTCTCGAAAACTTACTGATGGACCTTTTCATTCCATCTCTTACCATTTTCCCTGACGCACAGAACTTGTTTCTCACTCCAGTTGTCGGAATGAATCCCATTCCCCAAGGAGACGCTGCTGATGCTGACGGTGCTTTCTAGTTTCCGCACCAGCCTCATTACGTCATACCAATGACATGCCCTGGAGCAGAAGTGAGGAACCGAGTCAGCCTCTGTGGCCTGCACTGGTTTAGCTGCTCCTTCTGCATTCATGTAACAGGAACACAATCAATCCCTCATGCTACCGCACTGCAAGTGCCATGTAAGAAAAGTTGTATCTCTCACTTGCAAGCAGAATGTTGTATAGGAGGCTGAATTTTGAAAGTGCTTTTTAAAAGAAAAAGTATTTTGCATTTTCTTCTAAAGTTGTAAGATGTATGGTTCTTGTGTAACATAGCCTCCTTGTACAGCCTGCGTAACTATCCTCAGCCTTCCTGAGCCTTGCTCCAGGGGCACGGCTCCCTGTGCTGGTGGATTGTACTTGTGATTGTGACAGTTACAGCAGGCACCTCCTCAGGTAAACCGAGCCACAATGAGAATTTCAGACTATTGCAATCAACAGAGGTATCAAGGTCTCAGAGAAATGAGTGCGAGTTTGCTTTTGACTTCAGCAACATAGTATTTCACTCCAAGACTTTCCTGCGAGCTGACACAGGAAGAGTTCTGGACGAAACGTACACTCAGTAGCTTGTGTCATCAGGCGTCAGCTCCTAATAAACCATGCATCAAACAGAGCCTTTTCACAGTTGGTGGTTGCAGAGTGAATTTTCAGTGGTGGTCTAGAGATCAGTTTGGCACATCGGAGTCCAGCAGGCTGGGTCCAAATGCTGGTATTTTGTCACAATAGCAACTAGATGACTGGAGCAGGGATCTGGGACCTTCTGCCTCCCTCAAGCCACAGAGCTGCTTCAACCTGATTTCTCTGAAAATGACAGCGAGTTTTCTCTATTCTTTACTGAATTGTTTCCTCAGCTGAGGAGAAAAGAGACAGATCCCTTCTAAAAGCAGACTACCAAAACCAGTTACCATATATCCAGTTCTCTTTGACGTGTAACTGATGTTCTTGCCTCTCAAACATCTTTACTTGGATGTCTCTAATGCTTACCCTTGTTTACAGTCTTTATGGTCTCTTGTGTCTTTCTTGGCAGACTGGGGCAATGATGGAACTGAAGCAGCTTTCCAGAAAAACCCATAAACTCGTTATAGCTCACTGGCATCCATGAAGACAGAGGCGTGGGGTACTCCTGATGCACAGCCTCGAAAGCTGGCGTGCTGTGCATCCACGAAAGCCAGGAGATACCAGGGGAGCTTGGCACGTCTTTTGGGCAAATGATTTCTTTACTGAAAAAGGTGGAATAAACGTAACAGGGAAAATGGGAAATCGGTTGTTCTCCCACGCCTGGCTGGTCCGTGAGGTTCCTGGAGCTGGTGGCTCACGGTCGCCCGGGCGCAGCTCGGCGCCGCGCCGGGGCGCGGCCGTGCCGGCCCGGCTGTGCCCCTCCCGAGACGCCGCACGGCGGCGCTGCCCGCCCGCACATCGCGGTGGCCGCGCCCGGAGCAGCCTCCCCGTCCCGCCGGGGATGCCGCTGAGCGACCTTCCGTGGGGAAACAGGGCAGGGCAGGGAAGGAGATACAACCTGGTGGATTAGACCTGCTCTCTCACACAGTCTCGGCCACAAGCAGTTAAACCCAAGGGTAATGCGGCCTTTGTAAAACACCCAAATGCCGCGGGGAGTTGCGCGGCACCTCCCGGTGACAGCTTGGCAATGACTTGTTTTGCCATCACAGCTCACAGCTCCGCGTGGTGCCCGGGCTTTGTGTGCAGTCAGGGCTGCAGAGTGAGGCCGGTACAGCTGTGCCGCTGGTGGCCTCTCCCGGTGAAGATGAGGTGGTGTGCCGGCAGGACGGGAACCCCCAAGCACAGGGATGGTGCTAAACCTCCCCCCGGTCACTCTGGCACCATGGAAGACTTTCTTTTAGCCAGACACAGTGTCAGTGGGATTTAGGCCCCAAGTGTTTCATGAAAGCCTAGCAAGCATCTGCTTTGGTTGTAAGAGGGGACCCCCCCAGGGGACTCTGGCTCCCTGTCTGGCTCCCTAGCCACTACAGGGGTTGCTCTTTCCTAGGAAGACATTTTGGCAGCTGAATTTCCCCAGGACATTCTTAAGCATTTTTTCTTGTTGTACAGTCAGAAGCTCGCTTTTGAAAAAAGGGAGGAACAAGATTGGTGCCCCGGAAGTGCACTAGCTGCAAAGAGCAGGTACCAGTGCCTCAGCAAAATCTCTGGGGAGGGCACATAAAAGCATCTCTGGAGGGCCCACATGTGTAGGACTAGGATGTTAAGCACTGATGGAGCACAGGCAAGTGGACGAAGAGGGACAGGTCATAAATGTGGATGGGGCAGGAAGATTTTATAAAGTTCTTTCCAATAAAAGTGGTCAGGCACTGGAAGAGATGTCCAAGGTTGCTGTGGTATGTCTTGGAGATTTTCAGAATTTCAGCCGGACTTGACATTGAGCAACCTGATCTAATTGTGAAGCTTTGAGCAGGAGACTGGACTAAGCAAGCTCCACAGGTCCTTTCCAACCTAACGTTTTCTATGACCCTAGGATTCAGAAAAAAAACCAATATCGGGGGCAAGAAGTGAATCAGAGGGAGAGCCCTCTAAGAGTGTGGAAGGAGTGGCAGGGTCCCAGCAGTAGGCATTTTTGCCTGTTGTTTGGTGGGAGCCAAATGCAGTAACGCTACTGCCTGGAAGTCCTGCTCTGACTCATCCCAGGACACATTTCTGCAAGGCACAGCAGAAAAGGAGAAGTGACTGCTGAGCACCCAACAGGGGGAGGGGAGCTGGCCCCATGGAAGCTCAGAACAGGGAATTTTAGTCTTACTCATCATATTATTTTTATATTTGGGTTTTCATATGTAAACCTCAGTGTTTCTGTCTGTGTGCACCACAAGTTTGTCCGCTAGCCCCAGTGACTCCTTTTGCCTGCCTCCACACACAGACGCACCTCTTCCAGGTGGGAGCTCAGTCTGACCTACTGCACCTTACAAGTGTTTGTAAGAAATAAAGGAACTGCCAGGTGAGAGCTATTTAACCTGGGCAGATTACAGTGTCATGCTGGAGAAAGAAGAAAAGAGATGGGCCTGGTCTGGGAAAGACACAGCCAGAGAGCAGGTTAGGGCAGATGAGTGAAATGTGGCAGTTGAGCCATAGAGGATGTACAGAACTTAGAACTGAGATTCATCCTGAAAAGGTGCTCTACCTATTCTTAACAAATGTAATCGAGAAGAGGAAGGGAGATCTACATGACTGTGAACAATGATAGTGCTGGAAGGTCTAGCAGCATCTAGACCTCTAGCAGAAAATCAGCATGGGTTTATTCTATGCTGAGGTTTCAGATCTAAATAATGAGGCCACAATATTACCCTGCCAAGCTGGGTATCAGTATGTGTTACTTATTTGATACATGGTCTTTATCTTGTATCTAAATGTAGTTAATGCTGGGTTCTGACCATGAAGGAGGGGTTTCTTATGTTCTTTGGTGCTCAATAATGAACTTCCTGGTTGCCATGACCTAACACATCATGTCTTCAGGGCACAGGCCAAACAATGGTTCCCGCTCTTCAGTTGACAGAGGACAGGCTGCAGTTCACCATGGATGTTTTGATATCAGTGTTGCAGACAGACAAATACTTCACAACCAACATTCACACTTTCATTCTCTGCAGGAGTGAGATCTACATCCTCCCTAGTGAGGTCCATATTCTGAATACTAGTGCCAAGATTCACACTCTCAGCTACTGCGAGTAGTGAGACCTGTGCTGTCACTCACCCTGAGTGCTGCAAGCTCCAGATCACACAGTGCTACATACCCTGTACATGGAGTAGCCATCATTTGGCAGAGTTATAAGATCAGTGTTCATACTCTGAGGCATGGTGTGCAGAAAGGGTTAAATATCAGGCCTCTGTAATAAAGGGATTCTTGGAGTGCAAAAGGATCTCCAAAAAAGTAATACTGGGATTCGAAACAATGCCCACCTCAGGCCAGCAGAGACAGAATTAAATTCTCCAGTTTCTTCGATGAAGGACGATCCATTATTAGTATTCACCACTCAAATTCCAAGTCCAGGGGTTACAGCCTAGCCCAGTGTTCTTCTAATGAGGAGGCCACAACGGTGTAGAGGTCAGTGGTTTACAGTCTCCTTCTGGACTCTTGATGAATCCATGCAGTCTCCATTTGGGTGAAATACAAAACAAGTACAAAAAGCACAAAAACTGGAACAAACAGTTCTGTAAGAAGACCAAGGAGAACATCTCCTGTTACATTTCAACCTGACATGCTGCATTATGGAATACGTTCTCAGAGACGGAAGAAACCTGTGAAATTAGGGTTTTTCCATTTCTGTTTGTCTAAGGTGACAGAAGTTGTATAAAGCTGGCACTAAAAAAGGTGCTACTGATAGCAAAGTTCATCTGAGGTACTTCAAAGTAGGTGGGGGAAGCCCTTTTTTTTTCTTTTCTGTTTGGCAAAGAAGCCCAGAACTGAGGCAATAGTGGGAGTGCCACAGGCAATACTGAAGCTCAGTGGAGGGCATTATGATGGAGGACAATTTAGAACAAGAATAGCAAAGAGAATTGCCACTGAAGATCAATTAACATTCACTGTTACCAGTAATCTGAGAAACTCAATTTTGGTTAAACAAGACAATTCATATGCAACATCCAGGACGAGTAATCCAGTACACAGCAATGGTTTCCTAGTGCTATGACCAATGATGAAAAGGTGCAGGCAGAAGTAAATTTAGCAGAGGCATCAAGAGGGGTGATTAGAAGAAGGAAACAAGCAGCCTGGGGAAAGAAAGGTTGTGTAGAGACCAACTCAAAGTAAGCCTTAGGAGGAGGAAATTGGGATGCAGGCGTAGCATCTCAAAGCTGAGGTCTAGAAAACTGATCTCAGTGTAGCTGGATATGGACAGTATCAGATTCAGTAAGCGATAGAGAAACGAGCTGAGAAAAGTTGTGAGATACAGTATTGTCGAATATTTTTTTGCCTGCAACTTCACGCTAAGTGTTTCATATTTTATCTTTTGTTTTGTGTTCTCAGTAGCCAAACTCTCAGCATACTGAGAGGTCCTGTGGCATCTCAGCTTCTCTTTCTTTCAGAAATTTTTTATCAGGCACCTTGAAAAATTTGAAAACATGAAACTGACAAAATTGAAAAATCTGAACACACAAAAAAGGAGAACTTTAAGTTAATATTGCAAGGATCTAAACATGTTTTAACCAATCATGATGTTTTTAGCTTCATCCTGTATTTCTGAGCTTCACAAATTTTGCACTATCAGAAATGGGGTATGCTCTGAACAGTGCACAGTGTGTTTTTGCCAGCATGGGCATTTAAGTACACTGAGCAAACACATCTGCTAGTTGGCAGAGCCAGTGGCCCCATAAAGATCACAGATCTGAGTTTGCAAGCTTATCTACCACCCTCATTTGTTGCTATTGCCACAGATCTCTTCTCAGCAGTCTGGGGCTTTGCTCCCCTAATGCTGGACTTGTCCCACACAGCTGCCCACCCCTGATAACACAGCTGAGGAGCCCAGAGGAAGTTGTACAAGATGCTTTTGTCAACACTCCTTCCCACACAGACCATCTCCCGTCTCCTTTGTTACTGTAAATTGACATCAGAGCTGCTGAATCATGATGTCGGAGTCACAAAGATGTTATTTACGTTCTAGAAACAAGGCCCCCTCCCTCTCATTGTTTCCTGCCTGTGTCAAAATGGAGTCACTGATTTTTGTCCCAGCTCCTCCTGCACTGGCACTTCACGTGAAGCAGGCTGAGTTCTCCTCATTTGGACTAGGATAGAATACATGTATAGACACCATCAAGATTTGGTTCTGGCCTACTAAAAGACAGCCTTGTTGTGCTGTCCGGACACTTCACCATGAAAAGCCATTTGGAACCAGTTTCTAAAGTATTTGCCTACAAGGTCAGACCCCCCAAGGGAATTTTTCAAATGGTACATTGCACATTTGAAAAGTTGGCCTCCCACACAGAAGACTTATTTGCACTGCAAAAATATTTTGTTAGGGTGCTTAGTTACAACAGACTTTATTCCTAAGCCTGCAGATGGAGCTGAGCTATGTTTTGCCTTTTCCGCACCACAACTGGATTCCTAACAAACCGGAGGGTTGAGGAAAGAAAATGAGGCAGTACCTGGAAAAGGATGCATGGAATGGAACAACTTGGAAAGCATTAGACAACATAGAAAGACGCAAGAAGGACACAGAAAAGAAGAAGAAAGAGGCAGAGCGAGCCATAGTTATAGTCAGGGAGACACTGATGCCCAGAGACAAGAAGTTACAAAGAAATGGAATATTAAAAATGTACAGGGAGCGAGGTAAGTTATGCCAAAGAAGGACTCTGGGATGCCTGGCAAAACACAAAGAAAACCATGCAAAAAATCTTCATAATGATCCAAATTTCAATGTATAAAGTCATAAGCATTTAAAAATTTTATGTGAATATAAATGCTTTTTTGAAGCCATATTTTCATAGCCTGGTGAGATTTAACTTTCCTACTTTAATACATAGACTCATATAGATTTGCTGAAGTATTCAGGGGAAACTTCTAGACTTTGACTGTCTAAACAAATTTATCAGGAAAAGATACCTATAGATCTCTTGCAGAAATTAAATTTAAAACTGTTACATCAGTTAGAAAAATCTAGGAAAATTCACAAACTAAACCAAAATTGTAATTTCTTTCTCTGGGGTACTGTTTCTCTGCTATTCTCTTCCAAATTCCTATTTTACAACTAGCTAACAAACAGACAAAGCTGTACTCAAAAGAAAACATGGAACAGCAATAAGATTTCAGTTCTTCATTTACTGACAGTCTTCCCCACCAACAAGGACTCACCCTAAGATTATAAAATACATAATAAATTCAAATAACAAACTACTCTGGAATTATGAAATACTGCAGCAACACGTTACAGAGTTGTTATTGTTGCTATTATTATTTTAGCAATAGGTGAGACAACATTGGATTAAACGATCCACATACAAGAAAAAATCTTTGTAACCTGATTTGGAAATCAGAGTGCACAAGTGAATGACAGAACCTATGGAAGAAATTATTGGAGAGAAAACAAATTGAAAAAAATACAGCTAGTGACTTACATTAACTGTGTGACTTAGGTCATGTGAAAGATTTCTTTTCTAACAACAAATGAAATCATCTCCCTCACTCAGTTCAACTGTCATTGTTTGGCTGATAGCACACTAAAACACACTACAAAACCAGAAGTACTGACATAGTCATTACTAAGTAGTTAGTTAAAACCAGACCTTAAAACTCTGCATAAACTTCCCTATCATGTCTTTATGAATCTCATCGTTTCAACATATCCATCCCAGTTCTACTGAGAAATACTGCGAGGTACACCGTTACACGGAGGTGTACAGAACTGTGCTGTATGCAGAGACTGCTGGACTAGCCTCCCTTGGACAGTGTTTAGCATACGCTTAGCAGAGAGGACACCACTCCTGGCACCATATTTCCACTAACTGTAGGGCACATTCAAGTGCGTGATTTATGCCCCACAACTGATAAGGGTGAGCGACAACAGTGACAGCCGGAGTAAATCCTTCCCTGTTTTGGTTTGGTTTTTTTTTTTTTTCCTAGGCCTGCATGGATTTTTAGGCTCTGCAGCAGTTTCAGCTGACTTTTCTTTGTGGTAGTAGCATTTAGTGTTTATATTGCTTTGTTTTCTTTTCTTTTTTTTAATCAACGGATCTCAAAACATTCTATTCTTCTTTAGACACACCATTTTACTTCACACATGGCACTGAACTTCTCAGTCCATCATGGCTCCCCCCAACTCCTTCCCCCACCCGCCCCAGGGACAAGAAAGCCATAGAGGTGCAAGTGGCTGGCTAGTTGAGTCAAGGAGCCAGAAAAATTACCAATATCTAGATTACAAGTCAGACCCCAAACGTGGATCATAGTCTCCTACGCTAGCCTATGCAATTCCATTTTCTTTCATTAAATCTACCTTTGCACAAATTAATTTGGAGATTACCGGTAAATAAAAGTGACATTTTTGCAACTATTTGACAATTGAAAGAGAACACCAAATGTAGCTAGGCTGAGATCTCCCGAGAGGTGGTCAGGGAAAGAGCATAGCAAATAGACAGGTAAAGGCAAAGAAAATTCTGGGGTTTGGAGGGCGATATTATTGAAGCAGCAGATTAGTCACTTTTCATGTTGGGGAGCAGTTACTTATACTTCTTTCTTTTCCACATGATTTACTGTGGGACTTCATGGTTTTCTACGTTTGCCAAGATGGGGAAGATGATAGCCTGGTCTTAAGAGCCAGACGAGACTTTAGAGCTCGTATTTTGCCAGTGTAATTAGTAGTTTGCCAGCTGTGGCTTTTCAAAAAACTTCCATTGAGTATCTTTAACAGTTTCTAATAGGTTAAAATAAAAGGTTTTAAGTTTGGACACTGAAAGGCCATGAAATTTATTCCAGTTACACACGGAACATTTATTGTTTTTTTTTTTTCCCTCAGAATTAATTGAAATTGGTCAGATTATCAGCAGGAAATCAGGATGACTCAAGTACAGACTTGTCAAGAAGTCTCTAAAATTTGAAACTTGTGTTTATCAACCGCTTAATACTCTCCATTCCTAAGGGACCAAGAGGATAAGCACATCATCTGCAAAGCAAAACTATGATATTTGAGGCTTGATGGGAGATGTGCATTTTGGCCTAGAGGCAGTCTTGCCTGCTGTCTATTCCTCTAACATTTAAGACACCCATCCATCACTCAACAAATTGTCTGCAAATAGCCGTTCCTAGTCATCACATGCCTGTCTATACAGTGGACTTTGTCATGTAATTGAACCTGCTGTAGAGCAACAAAGGAACAGTCATTGTTATACAGATAATACAGATGATATAGAGCAAAATGGTACTTGACAGGTCTGTCAATACAGAGGACAGGCCTATTTCTGTTGCTAATTCCAATTAGAAAAGGTGAGGCAAGACGAAATATGAGAAGGCTTTTTCCCTGAGAGGTTAAGAAGCACAAAATCTTGCAGTCACCCACATCTGTCACGAAGGAGCTGCTTTTTCAAAGTCTGCTAAAAGGGGGCTGGGTGTGCTAATAGGCGAGGAGATGGTCTCAATGCACTAATGGTTCTTTCCATCCAAATTTCCTGTGTGTGTCACAGCTGCTGGTCTGTGCAGCTGTCTCTGGTTGTTTTTTTTTGCCTACCCCATCTCTGTCTATAAACGGCTTATCATTTTTTGTTGCAGATCAGGGAGATGAAGAGTAAGAAATACTATTTTGATTTCTGCCACATATAGATCATGGCACCCCCAACAATCAAATATCTGTCTGTTTGTTAGTAATTAAATAGTAAATACAATACATTCTACTCAGACAGACTTTTACCTTGGACTTTAGATTTTCCTTCATTTTCTTTTTTTTTCCCTCCAGGCACATATGCTCAGGGAATTAACCCCTGCCAAAGGCTTTAGAAGAACTCGTCCCTTGCGAACTCCAGCACCACTCTTCCCCCTGTAGAGATGATTTACGGAAATGCATAAAAGAGTACTATCAGTTTCCCTACTATATTCATGAGGTTCAGCAAATGGGGTGATGTGACCTTTTCGCGATGGAACCTTATGAGAGCTGCCACCAACCTCCAGGTACAATGCATGTGTCCCCTGGGGGCCGGGGAGCCCTGCTTTAGTCATGGGCATCTTCTGGCAGACTGACAGCAGGTGCTATCACCCTCTGAATCCTTCAGCTTTCCCTCATTCATTCATCAGCTGTTAGCCAAATTCATTTCTCATCACCTAGAGGTGAAGATGACACGCCTGAGACAAAAAGAAATGACTGATGAAAAGCCCATCCTGACCACTCCAAAGCTGACACGCTGTGGCAGATTGGCACTGGTTTGTAAGAGCTTTGCTCCATTAACTGTTAGTCCTCATGCTGCCCACCCATCTTGTGTTCATGTCATCCTCCTTTTCCCTTTCCATTCTTTGGGCGTATAGACCCTCAGCCTGCTGAGTGTTGCTTCAGTGTAAAATAACACGTGGTGCTTGTGGTGTGGGAAGGAAGCTGGCTGTGAGAGATAAAAGTTGAGGTTAAGAGCAGACCGACTGTTATGCTCCTGGGGCTTTGCTGCTCTTTGTATAACCTTGGTGTAGGCTGAGTGATACGAATCAGCACTACCTTTTCTGATAAAATCCATCTACCAGAGGCAAGCAGCAGCCATACCTCACATCTTACTGTAGTTGATTACAGTTCTGGTGTTCCAAAGGGTTTGGATAGGTCAAAGGTGTTTTCCATTGTATTACTGAAAGAGAGCAACCAAGTTTGGTTGGGACTCAGAGACACAAGAAAGAAACTGAAGGAAAAAAATGTATCAGAGGAGCTGAAAGAAACAAAAGCCTTTGGGGAAATTCCAAGATTGCCAAAGAAAAAGAACAGTCACTGACAATGTTTGTACAACCCACCATCTCTCCTTCCTTCCCACAAGGAGTAGTGCAACTCACTTTGAAAGAGAAAGAAAGAATCAAGAGAGCAAGAAGCATTTCACCCTGCTGTCCTACTGCGCAAGCCCCACTGCTCTACTTCACCCGAAACAACAGGCAGGCAGAAATGCAAAAACATGTCATCTGTGACCTACAGAGACAAAGCTCAATGTTTGCATGAGTGGGGGAGAGATAGAGTCAAGCTTATCACCATGAGGAAAAAATGCAGAGTAGAAGTGTACTGGTTGCTTTATCTCGTCGCCTCCCCACTCCAGCACCTTCATTCAAGCCTTAATTATTTTTCTTCTCAGGAAATGCAAATCCTAAATGGAGCCCAGCTTCATTGCATGTAGAAGAAACAAGACTGATGGTTTGAAGGTTAGAGGTTGAAACTAATGGTTCTGGAAGAGGCTGCACCAAAATCAATGTTTAGCTCCTTAGTGTAAAACGGTAATTAAAATAAGACAGAAAGCATTGAAAAACCGGAGATCTGAGTTGATCTCCTCAAAGTGGTCCTTAACCCATCTAAGGAAAATCTTCTACCTGATATTCTGAAGTTTTATGCAGTAAGGAAAGTTCTTACATTCCTGAGGGCTATAGAATAAGCAAGTGTGGATTTACCAGGCGGGTCTATGGCAGCTGCAGTCTTCTCCTTTGCATTGTCCAGAGCAGAACAAACATTGTCCTTTGGACAAACTTGTCCAACCATTCCATCATCTGGTTGGGACTCAAGCTGTCTGCTCAAAGGGAATAAGTACTGTAAGCATCTGCATAATTGAAACCTGGGACAAGAATAATGTTAAATAAGGCTAAAATGGCTGAAAAAAAAAAATCACAGAGAAACAAAAATCTGCTCTTTCTCTGAGGTCAACTCTATCCCAAACATAGCTCTAGCTCTGTCACACTATTCTAACATAAGGAAGTTACTCCCCCTAAGAAAATTTGGTGGAACCAGAATGAAATTGGCATGTAGAAACCCTCTGTCACTCAAAGTACACGATTTCCATATTTAGATACTGGTTTTATTAAAGAAAGCCACAGCATTTGCTTTAAGCAATAAATAAAGCTAATGCTGCTTTTTTCCCTTAAGCTCTGATTACATCAAGAAAAGCTGAAAGTATTTTTCTGCAGTAGTTTAGCTTCAGAAGTATTACTGATCCTATACAATACTTTATAGATTGTATAGGTTTATATGCAGCTCTGAAGAGGATTAGGTTAGGTATTGGTAAGATATCTAGTAGTCTACATGTTCCAACAACTGCAGCTGAATCAAGACAGCTCAGGAGCTATGAAAATCGAGTTTAAAGTGTGTAAGAGGAGAACAAACTGTTTCCCTTTCACACTGTAGAAACTGTAAACAGAGGCAGAGCTTGAATTAACAAAATTATGCTTCAATTAATGGAATTAAAAAAATATGTTTTGACCTAAGGTTGAATTGAGAAATTGACGGGCTAAAATATACGTTATTCTGAAAGTGATGAAACTGTGTTTTGAGCATTCAGGCTTCCTTTCATTTTTCTTTCTCCATTGCTCCAATTTGTTTTTAGACTGTCAGTGTTGTCAATTAATACCAACAACCAAACAACAAAATAAGCAAATAAATCTGAACCATATTTCACAAAATTGGTTCTAAAGACCTGCTAGCTGAGCAAAATAGGTTCTGGGGGGTTAAGAGAAGCTGCAGATTGCTGAAAATACAGAGTAGATAGAGAACAACCAGAGTCATTACCTTGCCAGTGAATTTAAGGGAATAAATGAAGGGACAGAGTGAAGTGGGAAGAATAACTTTCAAATTAAAAAACCCCAATCAAAACAGACAGTTTTGAAGTAAGAAAGTGTGTTTACCGCATGGCCACTGGAGAAATGATGCTTTCTCTTGCTCTCAGTGAAGGCCTATAATGCTACACATTTATGGTCCTTACCTGAGACCTTCAATGATCTCGGTAACAACTGCCGAAAGGAAGCGAGAGGAGCCAGCCCAGAGACTGCCCAGGCAGAGTCACAGGCTGGAGGGATACCGTCAGCTTGGCATTTGAAAAACAATTGATTGAAATGTAATCAAACGTAACTAACTTAGCCCTCTTCGTCAAAACTCTGATCACGTCCACGTTTAAAGACTGCTCTCTTTTTCCATTTTCCAGTCTGCACCCACATGGCAGAGTTTAGTACAAGTTATGCCTTTGTTCACAGAGGGTGATTTTCTATCTTTAAGGGCACTTTTTACCTACTTGACTTGCAAAGGGCAATGTCAAATTCAACCAACCCAATGCTTTCTCTGCTGAGAGGCACAGAAGAAGTCTTTCTGCCTACAAGAATCTCTCATCTTCCTAAGCACTTAAAAGTCACTGGTCCTGAATACTTTCTGAGTTCATTGCATAAAATGCACCCCTTTCCTTCTGTTTCTTGCCTCACAACATTATTTTCATACTGCATATTAGACCACTAATAAGGTACAAATTTCAGAGAGCATGATCTAGTCTAACAAGCACACGAGTTTAAGAGGATTGAAGCCCCCTGGTTTCCCTGATCATCTTCACTGGCTGTGTGTTTTAGTGCAATGAAAATTAGTGAATGTGTGATTGTTCCTCTGAAGCAGTTAATAATACTCGCTTTGGATAGGTCATAAGGAAAAAAATCAGCCCCAATAAATCTTAAGCTAGAAACAGGTTGAGATGAATCCTCAGACCTCTGGAAAACATCTGGTGAGTTGTAGTCAAAGTTGAATGAAGTAAATGAGGAAGAATTAATTGAATATTTTGTTTCTGGATGCTTGGTTTCCACAACGGATTTTCACAGTAAGGGGCATGATAAGGATCTCTTCCTTGCTCAGGACAGGCTAATTTTCACAGTTTACGTGTCCAGGAGATTGAGTTCCAGAAGTCTGATCTTAAGTACACGCACAATATTCCCAAAGGACAGAATTCAATACAGAACTCAGATTTAAGTGCGCTAGTCAGTTTTTTGTGGGAGTGGGATGCAGAGTGGTAAGACATGTCTTGAAGTTTAAGGACATGCTGATTTGTCCACCAAAAAAAAAAAAAAAAGAATCCATTAAACACTCCATGGAAAATCTCTGACAAGTGTGTTAACTGGGACATTTTACTAGAAACAAACAGGATCAGTCATATATTTGCCTAATCTGCCACAAAGGGAAAAGGATAACTGCATCATAGTTTTCAGAAGAAAAGTAATGAACAGTGCAGTATTCTGTCCAGCAAAGTTTATTATTTTATTAATATTTTAGAACTTTGAAAATAACCAATAGATAGAATAACCAGCAGGAAGAAAGAGATGTTAGATCAAAATGAAGAGCATATGGATGTGTTAATATGCAACTAATCATTTTGCTCATCCCTGTGCACACATGAAATGAAAACGAATTTCGTGCCAGGAAAAAACCACAGTTATGAGCTTTCAAAAATTCCGAAGTGTGTGCTGTTAAGAGACTTACATAACGAGGGGAGATACAAGACAAACTGAAGCTGCCTGCTGAATGACTCTGCAAAACAGAAGGAATCTGTGTAGAACGAGTTACTGCAAAAGGAAGTATTATGAAGTTTTCATCTCAGATTAAACATTTTCAAAAGTAAGCTGTGCTGTAAGTGTTATAAACTCCACTCTAACACAGTCCAGAGAACAGAAATCTGGATAGAAGACTCTCCAGCAGGCAAAATATTCAACTGAATTTCGGTAGAACTGCATTTCCATTTGTCATGGAGTAAGATCAACTGAACTGTGACAGAGAAAGAACAGACTAGGAGCCACTGCTTGAGAGTCAAAGAGATGAAGTGCCTATCCACACTGCTGAGCAGGATACCTGCCTGTAATCCACATCTAGGCAGGATCACTTAAAGATTCTACATACAACTTTGCTGCTTTAGCAAAACCAAGCCAACCTCCTGGGAACATTTGGCTAATGTTCTGATGACATTGTCTTCAAATCTACATCTACTCTCTGTGTAGGACTTTCCGAACACTTGCGATATAGCTCTTAATATTCTCCACCTTCTAGTAATGCTGAAGAGCAGATTTCAGGAGTCCTGACTGCTCTTCTCAATTTAGTTTGAGTTGTGGGAATAATTGACTTTTACTGACTCAATCAAAAAAAGGAAAAAAAAGAAAAAAAGGAAAAGGAATGCTAGGGAATTAATTTTCACTCTAAATAATTTGTACAATTATCTTACAAAAATGGAAATCTCTGAAGATTTAATTATGAGCTGAATGACACATTTGTTTCAAAGTGAAATTACCTTCATTTGCACTTCAATTTTTCTAAAATTTTGAAACAAGAATTCTAGCTTTCAAAATCTTCAACTGCTAACAAACAATTCAGAGAATTTAACAAGAATTTACAAATAGTTTGGTTTCCAGGATCAGATTCTCAATCTGATCTCTAGATCTAATCTCTGTATCTAACATCATCTTCAATTTATGATCCTCGCCTGCTTTCTTATTATTCCACTTCTTTAGCAGCAGCTTCTCTATTTCACAAATCCTGCTTTTTTAATTTAAAAGCCCCTACTAAAATTTTACTTGCCCATCATCCAGCATATAAACTTGCATTTTTTCCCCTCTGATTTTGCAGAACTAGTTTTCAAGATGTTTTTCCTACGCAAACACAACAAAAACCCTTCTCAAATTTCAATTTTTTTTGCATGCTGTATCTCTCCTGTCTCTTTTGCTTGTCGTGGGACATCGTGTTCTTCTCTTTCAGCCATCCCTAGTTCTATTCCATGCCCCAAAGCACCCCCAACTACTTAGAGCAGTTCATTGTGCTCCTCCTTTTATATGCAGAAGGCACCTCTATCCTCTCAAATATTATGGGATGGTCCTTTCTCTGCAACCATGAGTAAGAAATGTTTTTTTCTTGTTTAATATGAAAAACATCCAGATCACAAGATATACATACAAATCTCCACCCTAAAAACACCCGTTTCTTCTACGTTGCCAAGGAAATGAGTACATAGTTAATCACGATGAACAAAACACAGTCCTCTACACCTTCTCTATTTCTATTTTTCAGTCTGTCAGCCCTCCAGACGAGAAGCTTCTTACTGCACTTTGGGGATGAAACAAATGATTAAGAAAATGTCTTCACATTCTGGGTAAGAGCATCCTACTGCAGGGGCTCGAGCTGCAGTGGCTGAGAAACACGGGACGTGTTGGTGACTGCGTGTTGGCTATAGGCCTGAGAAACTGAAGCTGGGAATTGCAGAGGCACCCAAAGGTCAGCAGATTTCCCATCTCCTCCTCTGTACCCTGCAGTGTTCTGTTAGCGTTTGCAATAAGGCTGGCAGCACAGTGCTGGGGTGGGTGTAAGAGCACCGCTTCCTGTGGTGGCCCTTGTGCTTCCTGTTTTCTCAAGGCTGATGGAGACGGGCTGGCGGGGCTGCTGATTTTGAAACAGGGGCAGCTGCATGAGTGTCTTGTGAGAGCTCAGAATGAATCACCATCCCATCCTTACAGAAAAATCCCAAATCTTTCGAGAGCTGGAACTCTGACTCTGGTGATGTGGGTCTACCTGGTCGTGCATTGAGAAGATGGGGGGGAATGCCCAGAACACCAGTTAGTCAAAAATCAAGAGCCAGACCCCAACAGATCATGAGATTAGTTCAAAAATCATACAAGTTTTGAAAAAGATTTTTTTCTTTTCACTTACTTTCCTTTCTTTGAGATACATGCCATTCTCTGCAATAAGAGCAAGAAATATTTTCCTTTTTAATATGAGAAACACGAAGTATCTTGAGACTTTTAATGAAACCACGAGCCAGTAATGGTAGGTGGACAAGAAGGTTACTGAAACACAGAACTACCTTTACACAGACTCTTGATCAATAAACATTCAAACCATTGGAGAGTTCGAGTATACACTAAATTCAGTGTGTTGGTAAAAGAAGGGAACTTTTTGGTAAAAGACAGGAAAGGAAGGGAAAAGAAAATGACAAGAAGAATCCTCCGATGTAGGGTAAAAGAAGCAGAACACATCTATCCTCTTACAACTTTATCCGGTTATCATTATTAAAACTTTCAGACCAATGTGAGACATTCTCCATACCTATTTACAATTAACTACATATAAACAGGACTACAGAAGATGTTTCCCTGAGCAGGACACTCTCAAAACTGAAATGAATATCTGAAGCACCTGCTTGCAAGAACAAAAAAAACCCAAACAAAAAAAGCGGTTAAATTTACACTGTACTTTGAGTACCAGACTCACATCAGCCCTAAATTGTCTAGAAATTTGAGGCTAACACCTGTTAGCTAACATATGCTAATAAATATGCTTGAGAAATCCTGCATAGACAAGGCAGTGTGCATCTCACTGTGCACTAAGCTCACTGAATTAACCATTAGCTTTCCTTTGTGCTTTAAGTTATCCATCACAGAAACAGACATTTTGGCAAGCTAACAGCACTTTTTTAAACCAGTTTCAGTTCAAATCCAGCTGCCCAGCCTGTTGCAGATAGTTTCAGGATTAAAACCTTAATTCATTGCTGTTATGTTCAGTGCCATGCCCAAAAGCAGGCCAGGTCTACATTTGGAAACAAGATCTACACAAAACGGAGACAGTGAGAAAAGAAGAGCCCACAAAATCTCTCTTATGGTTGAAAGGAGCAGTGGTAAAAGGAAGGACTGGTGGGATGCTCCTGAGGCGATACGTGTGGTCACTCCTGACATTTGGAGCCAGCCCCAAGTGGAACAGAGACTAGTATTTAAACCAAATAGCTCTGTTACTCCTTGATCTTATTGGAAGCCTCATGCTTCAAAGTGATCCTACATTCAATCCAACTGACTGTCAAATGCTTACATTGTGCTGGATGCATTTAACACACATACTAGAGAATGCTGCTGTATTCCATTGCCTGCATGCTAATACCCCTGCTTTTAACCATCTATTTGAACCACCCGCTACATTACCTAAAATACTGCCAAATACTTGCGCATATTTTTCCACTTCCTGGACCTTCACACCCACCTACTTTTGCCTGGTCCCCCATAATCTTAATCTGTGTTTTACATTAATATTCAATATGGATGAATGTCCCTTTGCTTTCCGAATTCTTGTCATGAGTCTGCCCTGAGTTTCACAGAGAAGTGAATATGAAAGAGCTTGAGTTCCTCTCCCTATGCTGCATTTGTTTCACTTTCTCCTCTTTTCACTCACTGATTTAATCTGAAGCTCTCTGAGCTCAAGTGTAGGGTTCCTGAGTTCCCATTTCATAGGATTAAGACATTGGCACTGCTGGAGGATGCAAAAAATTAGGACACACCATTAGACACCTTCCTTATCTGGCACAGTAGCTGTACCTTCAAGTGTCCATTTCTTTACTCACATTCTTTTCTGAAAATCTCATCAAGCCTGCTTATCCACATCAAGCCTGTGGTATCTACACAGGGTTTTGCATATAAAATACTCAAATAAGAAAGGACACATCCTAGTTTCCCTACCCTAGGTACTGAGCAAAACTCTTCTGAGAATCAGTCTACGGTGCATTAACTTATTTATTTTTCCTTCCTCACTTTAAAAGCAGAGTGACTGCAGTCCCCAATCACACACATCTTTGTTGGTCTGGCACGCAGCTCACTTTGCAGCAATGTGCAGCTAACATGGTTCTTGCAGAGCAATTCCTTATAACCTCAGCTGAGATGTTTACAAACTGGAGAAGCTGTGTAGCAACAAGCAGACAGGTCTTAGAACTTGAGAGGAAATGCAGTGCTGAAAGATGTGGAGGGTGGTAAAATGAACATGGATGGTGGTAAAAAAAGACAAAATCTAGGGGTATGTTGTCTAAGAATTTATCAGTGTCCATAATTTTGGATGACATGAATGATACTATATTTCCCAAAATGTCCAGCAGTGTTTTTTTGGAATTGAATTAACACAGAGGATCAATCACATCACTTTGCAGTTACTGATGTACAACAGCAGCTCCAAACTTCTGCGTGAGGAAGCAGACCTTTGCAGACCTGTGTGATAAACCTGCCTAGTCCTTTGGAATGATGCACCGTGAGTGACAGAGCCCCTACAGACCAGAAAGGCAGGCTGCTCTCTGGAAACTGGCTAACCAAGACTGCTACAAGTCCATGGCTAACCATCAAATCAACTGTCAGACTGCTAGATGGGGGGAAGGAGTTGCAGTGTTGTTATGAAAGTTGTTTATCCACTGATTATCAGCAGCAAGAACGTATGTGAAATAACAGCAGGCTTTTTACAAGAAAGAGCCTCTAAATTGCATTGTGGTAACAGATGATGCGCTGTGTCCATGGTTTGTGCTCCAGCAGAAGCCTGTGAATAAGTTCACTAAAAGCAATCCTACTCCTCTTCAAGGCTTGATAAACACAGACTGATTGACACCAATGTGGACAGCACCAGCAAAGTGCAGGAGGTGGGAGTTCAAGGGAAATCGTGCATATGCAATGTTAGATAATCCAGAACCTTATTGTTTCCCATAGAGACAATCATTGTCAGAGTCCACTCCTGACTCTGCTAGTCTGCAGTTTTGTCCACTCTCATAACATCAATGTTTTCACTTCAGACGGTCAGGTGGTACAGGCATGGTATGAGTTTGAACTTGTAGTGATCAGTTTAGATAAGTCTTAAGTCTGTTTAAGAGGAAAAGTTGTGGTGACAAATTTCCCAGAATTTGATAAATTCATATCACTGCATAAAGAACATATTTGTGAGAAGTTGCAGGGCTGGGCTGGATGGCAATTCAAAAAGGAAGTAGTTAGGAATTCAGGGCCCAATTATCATTTCCAGGTAACCTCTTTTCTCTGCTCAGGACCAAGACCATGTGTGTATATCAACCTACAGTTTTGTTAATTTGGATAAAATGGTACGGAATCTGGAAGAAGAACAAGAGTTTTCTGTTCTTGTATAAGAAGTCCATAAAAAGATACTAGTACTTTTAAAAGAAAAGTCCTTTTCATCATGTTTTCACTCTTGCTCTTCAGGTTCCTTTCCTAATGGAACTGGGAGAACAAGTAATAAGCTCTCAATGTTGTAATAAGTAACTAGAAAAGAAAATAAAAAAACTTCCTAGCCTGGGTGAAACCTCTTTGACTCCCTTCTATATAGAAGCCTCTATATATGAGCATAAGTATGTGCTGGAGACAGGTAAAACTGAAGCCACTGCAAAATATGAAAGGGGTAGCAAAGCTCAGCAATGAACTCTTTCAAAGTATGTTTTCTGACTGTTTTATGACAGTTTTATGTATCATTTGAAGAAACTGGACCCAGGGGAAAAATTACTAAGAAATACTTGGTGGAAATTCCTTGCATTTCCAGTCTAGACAAAAACAATAAACATGCTCCCCTGAAATATAAACACAAAACCTAGAGATAAGTCAGCTACAGCTTTATCAATATCCAGAGAAGGAGGGGCTCTGTTGTAAGAGAGAAAGAAAATTCCTCACCTGTGCAAGGCTGGTGAATGCCTTAAATCTTTTGTCCAGTAACTGGCACTGAACAGGATGTGTGTGCTCTTTATCCTTAATCATCTGGAAGAAGAATAAAGAAAAGTAGTACCTTGTCCTAAGAGCCATCTGTTCCACAACAAATTCAATGTCTTGTTGGTAAAAGGCATATAGCAAACATGAAGGAGGAAAGTGGCTTGGGGAATCCATGTACACGAAAATAGAAGAACCGGGAACTGCAGAAGTACATAACCACTGTAAAACTGCTTCACATGTTTTGTTCATATTGATTCCAAGTGGATTCCCTAATGACAAATTAGGAATTTCTGACTGCTAGGAAGAAGACTGCTGGAGTCCCCACTACAGATTCTAGAAGAGGTCTCCCCCAAGTCTAACATCTAATCTGTCAGTCCGGTCTCAGAGTAATGCAATGCAAATGCAGTACATCTAAGACAGGCTGAGAAAACAGTTCTGGCCTCAGGGAAGTGTGCTAAAATGCTAAAAGGAAGGTCCTGCTGGCTGACAGGATTTGTGAGAAAATTTGGATTGAGACAATTCGCTGGAGGAGATTTTTTCTGGTGTGCTATAAACCGTTGCAAAAACAAGTCTATCCTGAATAATGTATAATTGTGCAGAGACCTTCAAGATGATGCCTGGGGGAGGTGTGTGACATACAGTGGCAAGGACAGACCCATGGCCCAGCTGAAGTTTCTTTTCAGTGCCTTGCTTGCCATTTTGTCTGGAGGACCTTGAAGATGCTGCTGCACTCTGGGGTGAGGATAATCCTCCTGTGGTCCTCTAGACTATTTATAGAGATATTCTGAGAATAGAAGGCCCTCAATGTCTAAGGTGTGTGTTTAGCATTATAACACACAGGAATAAAGCCTAGGGAAAAATCTCTGACAGAGTGTAAACTCACTGGCATTTAAATTAGTGCTGTTTTAGTTGCTCTTGTATGAGGCTTTACTGTCAGAAGATCACCCTGTAAGGAGGATCTGCTGAGAGAGCTTATTTTCAGACAACTTTCCTTTTCTGAAGTGATAGCAACTGTAAATATTTTTTGATGAAAAGGTGCTAAATAAACAGACTAAATTTGACAAAATTTAACTCATCAGTTCTTTGGATTTGCAAAATGGAGGTGGTTTGCTACAGGAAAATAAACATGAATCAGACTTAAGAAGAATATAATGCCTTTCAAACTTACGAGGACTACAGGCTCATGTATCTAGTTTCAAAAGTTAAGTCTTGATTGTTTGAAGAATGTAAAGAATAAAGATTCTGAAAAGTAATTTGGGATGGCTTAAGAGTTTACTTGAGAAAAACCACTGAAAATGGCTTACATTTAATTTTGTTGAAACAGCATGATAATGACTTCCTGATTTGGGTTATTTTTATATCTCAGTCAAGCATCTTTCATCAGTCATGTTCCCAACACCAAGCCAGATGTAGTCGTTTGGGGACAAGGTGAAAAATTTGTCCTTGTTTCTTTGAAAGCATATCTAGACCATTTGGTGATGACTGACTGTGAAGGTGCTGAGGTTCTGTTCACTATTCTTGTCTTAGGAATCATGGTTTTATGAGTAACTACAATAACTGCATCCAGTTTTGATCTTTCTAAGAACTGATTGGATCAGGAGAATAAACAGAAAAATACTTAGGAATCTTTCTTTCCACGATAGCAGAAAGGCAGTGGGAGTGATGCCAGGCTTGTATACACTGCAAAAGAACTAAGTGTATTTATTGGATGGAAAGGGAGCTACACAGTGTCTCTCTCTAAGCCTACACATACTGGTCATAACATAAAGCCTGATCTTTTCTGACCTCATGCAAATGGGAATGGAAAGAAATGGGGAATGTTCTCCGAAGGATGTTCTGAGGAAGAATACATATGCATTAGGCCATCCTTTCATCATCAAGAGGTAACTTGCGAAAGGAAGTAATTCTAGCGTTGTCTTTCTTGAAGGTTTGATGTTACTGTTACAGCAAGGAGAAAAAAAAAAAAAGACCACTGTAGAACTGACTACCAACTCATAGCTGCTTTCTAAATATAAAGGGCTCTGGCACCAGAGCTGACACCTTGGTTACTGATATCTCAGGCACTACAAGCAAATGTGCTAATAGGTTTTGTGCCAAAAAGTCAATGCCAGAGGGAGAGAAATAATTCTTATAAAGTTTGAGCGCTTAAACAACCCTTTGCCACTACCTTCAGCAATCTAGCTGCTGGGAAGTCATGGGATTCATGCGTTCTGTTACTGACTGTTGCCTCCCACTTACAGAGGAGAGCTGGCTAGCATTGTGACCCATTCTGTAACATTACAGGTTGGTTGCAGATTAAACACGTCCTCAGTTTGTCCTCGAGGATCATGCCCAATTCTTCTAGGCATGCCAATGGCAGCCCTATTCCTAAGACTAGCACAGCTACTGAAACAGCTTATGACATCTTTGTATGGTTTTCCTTTTGATTCTTTGTGTCTGGATCCAGAGCAATGAACACGCAGCGAGACTCAGCAAGGCCATTCTTGCAGAGAGCTTAACCATACAGTGAACACAAAATGCAGTTAACCTGCAGAGCCCCTAAGGTCTTTCCCTAGCTGCAAAGTTTCCTTCTTCCTGAAGTCTTCTGACCAGCTCTACTAAAAGGTCATTCCATCTCACTAAAAGGAACAGAATCAAAGATGAGATCCCAGAATGACCAAAAATAAAGGAGACTTTAAACCAACTAATTTAATCATCAGCCCTTCTCACATTATTCCTCTGCTTTCTGGGTTAGCTTGGCAGTTACACTCTCGCTTTGATGCAGCGTATCTTCCATCACCAGGCTTAGCACTTGTAATAAGACCCAAGATAGATACAACCTCACAGGAGGCCTGCCTTCTGTCTAGAGAACCTCTGGTCAGCTAGACTTCCTTCCCAAAGTGAAAGGAGTCAGTCCGCAGTCCCCAGCTGAGCTCTTCAAGAGCACCTTCCCATAGTCCTACCACCCAGCACAAGACAATGCAGTCAATAGTGCCTTTCTGGTGGAAGTGCCTTTCAGATGATTTCCTGCCACTGGTGGTTGGAGGATGAGAAGCAGCCTGTCACTTTTCACAGGACAAGAAGAATTATCAAGTGAAGTCCACAGCCTGAAGTGGATGGGAACATCAGAAAACAATCTCAAGAGAACAGCTCAGCATATCAAGCAAAAGAGGAGTAAAATGGCAAAAGCTGTTCTAGCAAACCTCTATTTACTGGCACGCTATTGAGCAATAGCTTTGGTAACACGGTGTGAGTTCATGCTTACATACATACATAGATTCTCACATGTATGCACAAAAACATTAAGAAATCCCTTAGAACCAGGTTGTGATTTGCAGATGGTGTTCAGAAAGGGATGATATGGTGGGGCTCTCAGTTGGTGAGGTTATTGTTATTCTTCACAGCACCCTCAACAGCAACTTAGAGCCAAGTCTATTTAAAAACGGTAAAGGCAGAGAAGTGAAGTTGCCTTTGGTTGTGCTTTTTTTCTCTTTCCCGTTGCAGCTTCCTCTTTCTCTTCACCAGCTCAGCACTGCTGGCAGCTTTTTATAAACCACGATTCCTACTGCTGTCAGCTTGTTTGGAAACTACACGGTGAGCTCAGTCCAGCAGCTACTGCTGTGGGTTTGTGTTTAATTGCAGACCGGATTTGCTTTAAATTCTGAACCCACCACCATAATTTTCATTCCAAAACACTCAAAGACCTCTACATATTCAAAAATATTCACTACAAGTGGAAATTTGCATAAAATATATGCCGTTATGTGGCACAGACTAGAAGTGGAAATGCATTCCCATAAATAAGGAGCAAAGAACCTCTGCACAGTGCATATGAGAGTGACGGCCTCTGGAAGGTTAAACCGTGGCAGGGTGGTCAGCAATGACGGGTTATTCTAGGCTGACGGCAGTCTGCACTGAGCTTGCGAAGTCATATCATGACCAGAACAACAGCAGTGAAGCAAAAAGCTGTATTGGGAAGATTTTCATTTGTAGAGGAATTTTCTAGAATACCTCAGACATCTTTAACACCAGAGGCAGGGTGGATGGTGAGTAGAGTGCTGCCCAGAAAGATTACGGTTACAGGAATATTAGGAATAAAACAGTCAAAAAAGCTTCATCTAGCCATAGCATCAACGAGAGATTACTAAGAAAGTAGGCAGAGGCAACAACAGGGAGGAGGAGGAGCGGGACTGAGGAAACACTGTGGGTTGGGGTAGTGAGGTAAACAGCATCGGCACTCCTGAAGTCTTTGTCCTCTGCCTGCTTTAAAGGCAAAATTTGCCTTTGATTTGGAGCAGAAACTACCTTGGGACAGATAACGTTATATTTCTTCTCACCACAGTAGAAATCCTACAGCCAGTTAGGGACAGAGGGATGATGGCAAGACCTTGGTAGGAGGCAAACGGTACTCAGAAAAGAAGCTATGCGAAGAAATAAAATCAGAGGTTCCTCTAGGTCACAGCCTTAAAATTTTTTTTTACTTGCAGATGTCTGAATGCTTTCATGTAGGTGCAAACATCCATGCCATTTACATGGGCAGTTTAAGCCCACTGATAAGAGGGTTACTGTTTCTTACTTTTCTCGAATCCATCGAAAATAATCCATGGGCTCGCAGAGGCCTACAAACCATGAGTTTAAAAAGTCACTAAATCATGACTGGAAAATATAGGTCTAAACATAGTACTTGTACTAGTTAAACTAAATTTAATTTCTGTATTACTGAATTAAATGAAAACAACAACATTGGTAATAGCAGGCTGCAACTGTAAACTTTGTTAAATTTAGTCACTGTTTAAAATACACAATCCAGTACTTGAATTAAATTTCCAATAAACAGTTAAGGCTTTGTATGTCGGTAAGGTCTGTGACAAAAATACTTGAGTAAGCCCAGGGGCATAGGAGTGGGAATAAGGTGAGTGCAGAAGAGCTGAAGAGCCATTCATCAGCAGAGCACATTCTACCAGCAGCTCTACCTATACTTGCCCGTGCTGTACATAACTGCATGCAGTACTCCCAATAGAACTGCACCTATCTCAGTCCCTGGTGTTACCAGTCGCAACGGTTACTGACAAGACCCCCTTCAACAGACAGAGCCATTGGGAAAGTCCATCCTCTTCTCAGCTGGCAGGAATCCTGCAATCTGGGGATAGAGTCAGCTGAGTTATAAATACTCAGCCATGGCTCTGTTTTGGTGTCTACTCCTCTGTCTCCTACCATCTCCTTCTCAGAAAAGAACCATTTCCCTTTCTTAATGACCACTGAAATCATTTAGGGAATTTCCAGCACACAGTGTACAGATTCTGATTCACTTTAACCCCAGAAAATGTTTAACTCTTTTGGGGAATTATTGTGAATTGATCCAGTCCTACAAACTAAGATATCCCAAGTTCCTTTTTCCCTTTCAGCCATATACAAGCACTTGGCATTCAAAGCATTCTGCTTGTCTGCAGCCCTCTGTCACTGTGGTGAAATCTTCTTAGTCACGAGATCTAGGGCTCTCCACCATGTTCGTTGGGTCAGATTTGTGGAGGTCTCTTCTCCTAAAACAGGAAGATAATTTCATTTTTCTCATATTCCGAGATACATACATATCTCTCAGCATATTCTTCTGTAACATTCTTCACAATGTTTCACTGCTACCACTCATATAACATGGTCAGAACAAAACCTGTCTGTTTTCCTTCCCTTCTACCTCCTTTTAGTAAAGCTGTTCTTCTGACCCTCGCTGCTGTTGTCTCTGACGCTATGCCAATCTACACAGGCAGGCTTTATCAAGGATGTGCAGCTTCCTCTTGCAGCACACCTGTAAGATCAAATTTTTTCACTTTCCTTGCACTGCTAAAGTCTCAACCACCAATGGCCTGAACTACAACAGTCTCTTCTCCGGCCTTCCTGGCTTCAGACTCTCTTTTCGCTTTCTCTCCTTTCTCCAGTGTAAGGGGGGGGGGGATCAAAATACTGTTCAAATACGCCACTATATTCCTCTCAATTACCACAACAAAACCAAATTTTTAAGTCGTTTTAATACCCTTCACACAACTGGTCCTCTCTAGTCTTTTTTAGTTTGTTTAATGTATAATATAATGCAATAATGTAATTGTTTGATGTTTGATGCAATACTTCTAGCACTACAAGAAGAAGAATTAAATACAGTTCAGTACAGTCAAATACTGGACTGCAGGTACAGAAAATTTCTTGTATTCAAAAAGATTGCAAAATTAGAAGACCAATAACCACAGTTGTGAGAACAACAGGAGGGAGGAAATAAAGTGTCAACCCACATATTGTCAGCAGAACAACTTCACAAAAAAATACAGTACCAAAATACAGAGCAAACCAACTGCAACCCAACAAAAAATTATCAACTCCTTCAATGGGCCTGCAGTCCTCACATGGCTGATGTAGCCCTTGTCAAAGTAATAAGCAAACTATGCTTCTAAAAAACTGGACAGCTTAAGATGGAGCTACTTATCTCTAGACTGTTAATTTGTTCTACCAGAAGATTAGTGAAAGATGAAAACTTTTTACCAAACTCTGCAGATTTCAAGCCACCTGAAAAAAACCCACAGGCAGGAAAGCAAAACTGAAGACTAGAGACCCTAACTGCATGTGACTTACATAGTAAAGATGGTCTAAGGTTTCAAAAGAATGAAACATAATTAATTCAAACACAATTTTTCTTATCAGTAACTACTGCTGTAATAAAAAAGTTTCTATAGATATTACACCACAGACTGTGTCATACACAAGTCATACGCACCTGTCCTAGTCATACACATAAAGCTGTGACATGAAGCTGGCATGCATGCTTCACCTCTCATACAGCCAGATGTCTGCTGCGAGGATGTATAAAGAGCACTGGCCTCTAGTATTTCAGTTGCCCTGTTTATACAAAATTCCAGACGACATCCCTGTGAAAGCGGTGGCAGAGAACAGGAAGCACAGTTGTAAACCCGCTGGCTACCTAAAGACATGTTTATTGGTTCTTTAGAGTTCTGAGACATTACAAAGTGATATAATCCTCATGAGATGCAAGGCTGGAAAGTATTACTTACATTAGGAGAGCCAGACTTCTTCCTAGATACAGCTGCACTCTCAAGAAAGAACTACTGCCTAAATATCCCAATCTAACTCCACGCAGCAAGGGTATTTCTGACACAGCTTGGTGGCGGTCACTATGGGCCCAGGAAACGAATCCTTTCTAATGGTGGGTGTAGATCAGCAATTTCCTTCAGTTCATAAGCGCACTTCTAAAATTAATCTCCTGATCCTCCCCACTTATTGTACTTTAATTTGCACCGCATAGCAGTATTAGAGTGCATAAACTGGATTTTTTTCAGATGAAACTGAAGATCTGGCTCAGGACTCCAGCTGCAAATGTGAATTCAGCCCATGGCATCAGACTAGAGCAAGTCTGAAGCGGCACCCTCCAAAGGAAATACAGGGTGGTTGTTGAGTCTTCAGCAACAACAGGTTTCTTCTTTACAGATATGTTCTTACTGAGCCATATCTGAGATGCATCTCATCCTTGTAGTTCAATTTTGATTACTGAAGTTTCTTATTTTGGGGGAAGAAACCTCAACTGGACCTTAGGTTCAAGGCACAACCCTATGAAGAGGGGTTAGACGACACTGCTTGCATCTTACTGGTGGTGATGACTGGATGCAGACTTCAAGAGTAGATGGTATTAGAGCAGTCTTCCATGTTAATTGCTTGAAATTATACAAAACTTTTGAGAGGTTGGATGACAATAAATGAGCAGGAATGTGTAAATTGAAAATCTGTTGCCTGCAGAATGCAGAAGATCATTAAAAACTGACATAAAGGTCTTACAGCTATTTGAACATGCCTTAAAGCCAAAACAAGTTTTCCCAAATACAGTAAATAATAAAATGTAGCTGAGATGTAAACAGATCTTGAAGCCATATACATTGCCAAAGGGAGATTTTCTTCTTTGCTGCTTTATGGACAGTTTACGATTTACTAATAAAATGAGAAATGAAGTGCTTTTAATTTCTGTAATTGATTGCATGTCATTGAGCCAGAGAATCACAGAATTGCTTTGGTTGGAAAAGATGTTTAAGATCAAATCCAACTGTTAACCCAGCACTGCCAGGTCACTGCTAAATCATGTCCCTGAGCACCATGTCTACACATCTTTTAAATCCCTCCAGGAACTGGGACTCCACCCGTGCCCTGGGCAGCCTGAGCCAGGGCTTGACAACCCTCTCTGTAAAGAAATTTTTCCTCATATCCAACCTAAACCTCTCCTGGCACAACTTGACCCCACTTATTCTCGTCCTGTTGCTTATTACTTGGGAGAACAGACTGACCTCCAGCTCGCTCCAACCTCCTGTCAGGGAGCTGTCGAGAGCCAGAAGGTCTCCCCTGAGCCTCCTTTTCTCCAGGCTGAACCTCCCCTGAGGTCCCTCAGCTGCTCCTCAGCGCGCTTGTGCTCCAGACCCTGCACCAGCTTCGTTGCCCTTCTCTGGACACGCTCAAGCCCCTCAACATCCTTCTTGGACTGAGGGACCAAAACTGAACCCAGGATTTGAGATGTGGCCTCACCAGCGCCCAGTACAGGGGGACGATCCCTGCCCCGGTCCTGCTGGCCACACTACTTCTAATACAAGCCAGGACGCCATTGGCCTTCTTGGACACCTGGGCACACTGCCGGCTCATATTCAATCGGCTGTCGACCAAGACTCCCAGGTCCTTTTCCACTAGGCAGTTTCCAGCCGCTCTCCCCAAGCCTGTAGTTTTGCAGGGGATTGTTGTGACCCAAGTGCAGGAGCAAGTGCACCCAAGTGCAGGACCCATCATAATGGTTCTTTACAAAATCCATGAGGCTTTCTGGATTAGTACTGACTCAAATTATTCCTTTTCCTCCCAAAGAAAATGGTTGTATTCGTTTTGAAGTGGCTTTAGTCCAGTCTAGGCTTGAAAATCTTTGCCAATATAGTGAAGTTAATTAAGACTGTGATATTTTAATGACATTTCCGACTGGCAAAAGTTCTTGTACAGATGCCATTACATAAAACTTAGGAACTAATGAAAGCTGGACTGTCAAAAGCACTTTTTTTGCCACTAGGAACTGTATCAACTCTAGAAGGGGATGCCCACATAGTGAGGAAAAGTCTTTGTTCAAATGTAGCCATGGTAATAAACCCATGGGTATCACAAGGGAACATCAGTGAGTGATAACCTATCCCAGTGGAAAGCAGAGCACATATTTCAGTGGAGTCTACAATCAGGCTGTTAAGGATCCTACAGTGAAGCTCCACATGAGAAAATGTGGTAACAAATTTCTCTCAGCCATTAACTTGAAGAAGCCATTTTCTGGTTCCTACTCTCTCATATGGAAAAACACAACAAAGATATTTCAAGTCATATCTTCAACTCAGTAGCAGTATATATAACCAAGAGTTGAATGCAGGGGATTGTACTCTGGAGCTCCAGACCCCACAGGTTCCAGAGTCAGAAAGACCCACAGGCTTTATTAGAGGGCAGCCCCGCTCCCCGCCCCTCCCCACCCCCCCCCCCCCGTCATCCTAATGGATGTTCCATGTTAAAGGGTGGTATATAAGATCGACAAGCCCCATTACCCTAGATAAAGCAAGTTCAATGAAAAACACAGCTCTGGGAAGAATACGGAACATACAAGGAATCCTTTGCTTAGAGGTCTTGTTTTATTGTTAATGAGAAAACTCAGCAGCAGAATCTACGTAAACACCTGTTTCTGATTTAAAGACTTCAAGATGAGTGATGTTGCATGTGGTTTTAGTATGGAGAAAAATTACCTTTCAAGCACTGAACAAGCTTTGAGATAACGGGACCTCTTTGTGATGTGGCTGTGAGTTGAAACCCTTTTGCTTTGGTAGCTTGTGGTTAGAAAATAGCTTGAAGAATAAATGGGTAGAGGTAGGGAAAGAACTGCTTCAAAAAATTGCACACAGTGAGGCGATACTTGGAGGGAAATCTCTCGGATTAATATGAATGTTAAATGTTTTCAGAAATAATCTTTCAGAAACCTCATCTGTCAACTCAGTAGGTTTTTCTCTAGTTCTCCAAATTCCCATCTTGGAGAAGGATCTGTACCCTACTTGAGAAGCCTTTTTTGAAGGCCACATTACACCCTGTGAGTAGCAGTTCGCATCTTATGACTCTGAAAATCAGTTCTCTACTATACAATTGTTCAGTAACTTCATCTGCTTTCTGCATGTGAGTCATCTGATGAGGTACTGCAAGGATCTGGGTCTGGCTCTAGTGGGCTTTCCTTTAGGAGTGAGAAGATTCTGTGGTTATAGACATAGGATAAAACACCAGTTATATGCAACTGTGAGAAAGTAATCGATGTTGAATTTTAGCAAAATTGTTACTAGTGATGTTCCTATACAAATATGATAGTGTAAACAAGCATTTTATTTCACTTTAAAGCATTTTCACGTATGGAGATACTCTCCCTTCTAGGAAGCTTATTCAGCTTCTGGACTTCCTGCTGGTCATCAAGCTTTATGGCATATTATTTGATTCTAATTCATCATACAGAGAATCAATTTCATTATTTATATTGATAGCCTTGGTGCCTTATGATTACTCATGTTAAACATCATTGATAATGTTGGTCATCTCACATTCCCTGAGTGCAGTAAGACTGGTGTGAAATATCTATCCTTATTAGGTAATTTCCTGTGCTATGAGACGGCCCAGAAATATCCTCCCGTGTAAGAAATACAGTTGCATTCCACTTTAATAGAAGCCTCTCTGTGTAAAACACTACATTTTTAAACCCTCCAGTAGCTGTTTAAGCTATCTTTCAGTGTACAATGATTCAGATAGCATATCTTTGTTGTGGATAGCTTTTTTAATAGACACACAATTTCCACAATTACTTTTATCACCTATTATCCAAGTACCCACTTTCAGATTTGTGTATGCTATTGTTCACTCCCTTCTCCTCTGTTTGCACTGAATTTTATCATTGGGACTGCACTTTGCTTCTCGCCTTTTCCCTCAGGTGAGTCTGATCACTTCCAGACTGGTATCCAAGGGGAGGTTTGAGAACCGTCTCAGAGACAGGAGTGGACTGTTTAGCAGTTTGCTTATTTCTAGGTTAAAGTCAAGACCTCATGGTATGAATAAAATACAAATGAAATGCTTATGTACCAACTGATGCTGGCGACATTCAGTTCGGGGCTTCAAGAGTTAATCTCCTATCAAGTTTTTGGTCTTATCCCATTGCTAATACAGTTCGCTTGTTGAGTTCCTGAGGGTGGGGAATGAGAGGAACTTGTGAGTGGCCTCTGGTTTTACCAGTGTATGAGGGAGGAAGTCTGTAGTGGCTGAAATTCCCCCTCACATATAGACCCAGGTGAGTGGTGAACAGGCTACTTCCAAAAGCAGAACCTGTGGCACATGGGCATAGATTGAAGGGGAACAACCCAGACAAAGTAACTTCACTTTTCCAAAAGATTAGTAATTCACTGCAAAGCACGAAGGCATTTTGCATTCTCCCCCACCCTCTACATCCTGCCCCCATGGCCCATTCAGCCCTGCCCCTGCCAGAACCTCAGTACAGTTCAGGGCAGCCAAGTATAAGTAAAACAGTGGGATAAAGAGAGGGGAGAACACCATGTAAGAAGAGCTAAAGCAAAATCTCTATGAGAAATTTTGGCACCTGACTCTTTAGATACAAATCTACAAATCTTGTTCTCTACTCCTATGCTAAAGGCACTCAGGACTCCGAAGAAGTCAAGTCATTGCACAGGACATGTAATACTTTCTCCTTTTCCCCACTTGCTTTCTCCTTGCAGGAGCTTGGAAAGAAAAGAAATAACAAGAAACTTACACCAGGACTAAGTATCTTTCGCTGAGACATTTTGCTCTATTGCAAAGTTTATGAAGAAAACTTACGAAGGCTTAACTTCACTGTGTGGTGGAAAGCTCAGACTGTGTATCTGAAACTGCATAATCTTTTTTTCCTTACTGCTGAGTATTGCTGCCTAATTCCAGCACAGGACTATTATTAAAGCAAGTCTATGTCACTGTGCTGTCCTCACAGTTGTCAGGACCGTGTCTCTATAATACATCATTAACCAGACAGCAGCAACACCATTAGGGTTCGTCTACAGCGGGAAGCACATACTCTTCACCGAGCACTGCACCCGTATGTATGTTTCTTGGTGGCAGGCCGAGGCGCTGGGCTGCTGATTATACAGTGAGCACCTGCCCATCTGGCTCGGGGCAGACTTCCTGCTACAGCCGCAGCTCCCTGAAATGTGATTTATGCAAACTGGCTAAAAGCTGTGATGTCACAGCGCACTGATAGACCCAAGGGCTATCTCCCTTCTACAGACATTTGATAAAATCAGGAACTTCACATACAACTCGGGAAGAAGTTCACCTCAGAAACTATTAGGGCAAACTATGAAAACTTGTTAGGGTCCTTCTCTTGTCCTGAGATCCATCACTGCAAAGGGACTTCGTGAAGTCCAAGGATCTCACTTTTGTTTTGTTTTTTCAGGGTTTTTTTTGTTTTTGTTTTTTGTTTTTGTTTCATGTGATTTTTTCATGTCAGTTATTCTGGATGTTTGAAAACTGAATTAAGAAAAATTCACGCAGAAGTTGGCTGAATGTTGCAAGCTTGCAAAATGGAAGGATTTCCCCTCATTCCCCCTGTGAGTATATGGGGTTTATTCCTAATAGGGATTATTGGGCTCAGCAGCAAAAGGTAAAGTAAACCTGGTGTTATTATTTGAGAATATCTTTGTTTTCATCTGGATTTGCAATGCCAGGAAGTTGGGCTTAGGTCAATATATAAAGCTAGTGACAACATTGCAATGAATGGGAAATTAACAATTTCCTCCCTAAAGTTGTATCTGATTTTGATCTCCATTTGTTTTCACATATTAAACATACGGTATTTCTTTACAATATGCGGTAAAGCAAGTCAGCAAATATTTTTCCTCATTGCTGGCTTTGTGCTATAAGGCCGAGTCTTTCTTCAGGTTGTAATTCTAATCATCTGGAGTCTCTGACATAGTTTATGTGTTTAACTATCTAGCAATTTGTGACAGAAGAGTTGCTCTATGTTAATTTTGCGTACTGCAGGTTTTAGGACTCTGTGCTCTTCGCAATGATGGCATTTTAGTTTCTAACTTCAGGTTCTCTTGAACTGAATTCCCTTGAACTCACTTGCTATGAAAAAGCATCGGGTGAATAAGGAGAAAGAATCCGTAGCCCTTAATTGGCTCTTCCAATGTTTTCTCTAAGATACAAATTTTTCTGTATGCTTATGAGGCTGTTTCCATCCTTTCTTTAACTCTGAAAGCATTTTTAGACTGTTGTAAGTTATCAAATGATGAGTTCAGAAATTATTATTTATAAAGAATGTAATGTCATTAACCTGTTGTTCAGAAACAAACCTTAATGGGAATCTCTAAGCAGAATGGGTAAAGAGGCCCTAATTAGATTCGATTAAGTCTGTAGAAGTTGAAGAGGTGGCAGATAAGGTGTTTTACTTGGCTTTTTATGCAGTAGATGACTTATGGTAATTGCTATAGGTGTTCAGAAACAGAAAGAGACAACACAGACCCAAGAGTACTTTTAACAAAACTTGTATCAAATTTTCTTTTTGTCTTGTACCATCTAAGGAAGGCTAAAGACAGGTTTCCTTATCTTCCACCCAGAAAGGCGGCCTTTGAATTCCTTTCATGTTTGGTATCCACATTGACTGAAAAAATATGTCTTTTTGGGGGGAGACCCTTCATTCTAGCAGTTCATCAGTAGTGTCCCTGAAATCCCCTATCTACCCAAAGCGCGAGAAGGCACTGAAAATATTTTTTCTGTTTCTTAAATACACCGAGTTTCCCATTGGACGTACTGTAAATGCATCAGGATAGAAATCTGAGAAGAAACTGAGAAATGAAAATAGTACACTCAATATGTTACTTGCTGGGCTTAAAAATGAATTTACAAAGAACCCAAACCTTGTCCTCCACTACCTCAGAAACCAGCACTTTCCATTTAAAAAGAATATATAATTGATATATTTCTGTCCCACTCATTTGATTCTAGCTAAGTTTCTGGACTGTTTTTCATTATTGAATTCCAGTGCATACATTGAATAAATGGAGTGAAAGTCTACCACAGTCTGGCCCATATTCTAATTTGGTTGCAGTTAATATCCTGGCTGAACTCTGTTCAAATGAATGATACAACAGGCAGCGAAAACACAACTATGTCTTGCAGGAGCGCTTGACAGGGCAATTTGGGTTTTATTTTTGTGATTAAAATGTCCAGATATTAGTAATTTTGTGTTTTGTACTTTCAAAATTGTTTTAAGCGCACTTTGAGCACTGCCAGTTTGAGCCCCACACGGCATCGTTACAAATGTCTGTGCCTCCTGGGACTTCTTCAGAGCGGAGACCATAAGCCTGTTTCTAGATGAGGGTTTCTGTGAGCAAGACTTTCCTCCTCTGCCCCTCCCCTTTCTGTTGAGGGTGGGTCAGTAACCGCCTTCCTCTTGACTGCACTAGGAAACTCTTACCCTTCATTTGGAAAATGCTGCTCGAATGGTTTAGGAGTACTGTATCTTTTTCTGAAGATTAAGAATTTTGTATGGAAAAGTTCTGCAAAAGGGGCTCATGTCTTCCAGAGCATGATAGAATCTCATTGTTGCTATGGGTCAAAAAATTACTAAGTCAAACACCTTTGTCTAAAGAGGGCCCCCCGTTATATGTGAATCCCCAAGCAGACCACCTGTAGAAATCACAGCTTTGAATGAAGTATATTTGTATGAGAGCAAAACATGCCCCACAGAAGTGCCCTGTTCCACAATTCTGCACTGCCAGCATGGTCCAGTGAGGCTGGCCCAGTGAGCAATCATGCTAAGGTTTTTACTCACCTTTTCTAAAATAGTTATACTGTAATTTTTTTTCCAAGGAAGTATGCTTAATCTTGGCCTTAAAACTTGCCTCAGCAGCACATCATTGGAAACTGTGTGGTGTATTCCTGAATCACATGCCAGTGAATAGTTATGTCAGGATAAAACCAACAAAAAAAAGATCAGCATTTAGTGAATTTAAAATCACTGCATTCATCTGACAAAGTCTTGGTGAATAACAAGGATTTTCAGATTGCTATACTGTTAAGTCCCTTGTATCTCTCTTAACCAATGCCAACCAAGCTTTCTCCAAGTAACTTTGCGGCTTTTCCCTTGATTTTTGGGACAAAGAGGGAACATGGAGGTAACTCTCCATTTATCAAAGTCTGTGACAGATAAAGTATTGCTCGTTGACCTCTTGCGTGAAGTTGGAGTATGGTTTTAGATAGCATACTGCACCTCATGGTATGTAGGAAAGGATATACCAACTTCAGACCCACAGCTATGAGTTGCTTTCTTCTCACTCTTTTACATCAAAACAATTGAAGGAACGAATGATCACTGAGATCAGTTAAATGTTAAATCGTAACATAAGCCATTCTTTGCTTTTCGTCGGGGGAAACAAAACAGTTTAGTGTCATGGAAGTGTTATTAGTAAGATGATGAAATGGGTGTGTGGGTGGGGAGGTTCAGAGAGAAGGATGGGGCAAGTGGGGTCAAGATTGGTACAAGAGGCAACAGCAGCACATGGTGAAACCTCTCTATAATTAGAGAAAAGCTTTTAATAACCTTAAGAGAGAGATATTAAAAGCAGGTTCTTTGAAATAGTTTCTCTAATGAATAGAAGAAAATATCCTACCTTCCCACAGGATAAAGAGAATCAGAGAGAATCCATATCGTACTGTCTCCTCTGACCACCATCTGATTAAGATAATGATATCTAAACTTTTAAATATTTAATATATGTGTTCCCCTATTAATTACCCTTGAAGATCAGAAACCAAGTTGTAAAGTGCTGACCATTCAAGTTCTCTGTGGGGATGGATTGATCCAGGCTGCATGAGTTAACAAGGATATACACACATATTTTAGCAAATGGATCACTGAGCAGAAAAATAAATTCAAGGAAGAAAATTCCCACAGTCATAATAAAGAGATTTGAAGTCCCAGACTTTCAAAACAGAGTGTGTAAAAAACCAATGGTCCATGTAAAGGCAGACTGTTTTTCAGATGTTAGGTATCTGCAACTTGCTTTGCAGTCAGCCAGATCTGTAAATATTTTTTTAAGTCTGTTAACACACCTTCCTTTAGCTCTGGTCATTGAATACACATCTGAACTTGTAAACACTTAGGCTTTTGGATGGTAGAATTATTTCATTCTCAGCTCACAGTCTATGAGACTCTATTGTCTGTCACAGCATATTGGACTGAAACAGGTAAGTTGGAAAATCTGAGGGAAGAAGAGACAACAAAGGAAGAACACAACCAGGAAAAGTCAAACATTCTTTCCCAGACCTAAAATATGTATTGTTGATCTACTTTGGGACTGATGCCTAGCCTTTCTTCCAAGCTATACTTCTGTAGAGTAGTGATAGAGCTGTTCTTGTAGAGTGGAAATTTTATGCATAGCAAATTAAGCCTGGATTGACAAGACACTGATTTCTTTGGAAATTTTTTACTTTTGGCTAAATATTTATCAGAGCTACAAAACTTGGATGCATTTAGATATGGAAATTTTTTATAATTTAAGTCAGTTTCCAGTATTACAGTTGAAAGGAAACAAAGATTCTTCTTTCAAACTACATTCATTTATATGACTTTTTTAACCTCCATTTCTCCCAACTACTATGATGTGCATTTTCCATTTGGATATTGAGGTCTCTCCTTTCACAGAATATGAATGCTCTCTTTCGAGTTATGACAAATTAACAATTCTGAATATGAAGGCAAAACCCTAATATATTCTTCAAGTTGAGGTGATTTAACATCAAGCATATATTTATGTAAAGGAAATGGGGAAGTGAGGTGAACTAATTTGCAAAGATAATGAAAACTAGAAATTCCATTCAGAACTTTATCTTGAAGGAAGCAAAACACAGAGATGTTTCTTGTCAGAGATGAGAATACACCACAGGTGTAAGGAACGGGGATGAGTGAATGCATATTACCAGTCACGGTTACAGGGAACAAAAAGAAAATACCCAGAAGAAAACCAGAAGCATCAGAGAGAATCCACGCTGTACTGTCTCATTTGACCATCCCCGTGAAATATGGAAAATAGGTTATACTTCCCATTAGATGTCTGTATAGATGAAGGGCAATTCTATTGGAATCCTCTTGATTTGGAAAGGGAAACTGCACCTATGTCCTCTGGAGACCAGAAATAAGAGGAGTCCTTTCACTGGTATCCCTTCTGTGGATACAATTAAATAATGATTTGCTTCTTTTACTTAGTCTTCCCCTTAGGTTGTCTTTATTGTGGGTTATCATCTTCTCAAGATTTCCCCAAAACAATTGTCCATCACCACCAATTTTATTGAGAGCTCACAGCCAGGCAATGGATATGCTCCTGAGGATTTGAATATTCCACGGATCTGATGCCCTGTTAGTGTGTATTCTGGAAGTCATGACATTTTAGGCAATCTTACCAGTGTGTTTTGATATGCTAATACAACACATCGCTGCTACTAAGGATTTACTAAGGCCCAAAGTAATTTCTAAAAGGTTTTTTTTTTGGTTTTTTTTGGTTTTGTGTGTATGTGTGTGTGTGTTTGTGTTCTAACTTCTTCACCCTGTGGAAGTAAGTCTCTCTTTTTCTTGATCTAATTTCTTCAATGCCATCATAGAATCACAGACTGGTTTGGCTTGGAAGGGACCTTTAAAGATCATCTAGTCCACCCGCCCTGAAGTGAGCTGGGACAACTTTAGCCACATCCCTAGAAAAGGACAATATTTAAATTCCCAAATTCCAACAGAATGAGCTGAAGGAGCTAGCTAGAAAAATTAAAGAGTAGAGCTAATGGTAAGTCTGATGTAGTTTTCACCAGAAAAAAAATCCTTTGCCAGGTGCTTATCCACCACCTTCATCCAGATTTTAATGGCAGCTGCTGCCTTACATTTTATGTTCTTGAGTAGTCTAGAGGAGGAAGAATTTTAAAAAGAGAAGCTCATCTGCATTTCTGGGACACTGTCTCTGTAGCCTAAGCTTACAAAATTCTAGTGTTCCAAAAATGAGACAGATTTATGGAGGGAGATGAGGATTTGGGACAAACAGATGAATATATAAACATACAAACACAAAAAATATGTCCATCATGTAAGTTATCATGTTGTTTTAAATATTTGTTCTTTTCTTTAAAGTTAGTTATGCTGAAGTCATTAACAGAAGAAAAATGTTTTAATTAGCCCTAACCTGTAACACCCTACTAGAAATTATTTCCTTTCAGAACAAAAAGCAAGAAGGTGTTTGAGTTCTACATTGCTGTTGACATCGTAAGAATTTGTTCAGATTGGAAAATACTGTAACAAACTCAATTGGACAGAAGTTTAGCATAGCCCTATGAAGGACATTGCCCTGCCCTAGCTCTTCATTTCGGAAAAAGACAAACGCAAATGTTAAATGAAGCAACAGAATTCTGCACAAGTAATAATAAACAGACCACCTTTATTGAAACAAGATGTTAAACATTGGAGACTAGGCATGGGGAGGAAGACAAGTGTGAAAGCTACCCTATGTCACCTGTTTTGAGAAGATAGAGAGGACTTTAATTCTACAGCTAAGCACCAGTAGGTCATCACTCAGTATCTGCCTCACACTTCAACTTTTTAAGTCTTTTCTGTGCACACTTAACAGCCCTGTGCAGCTGATTTGAACCAGCAAACATTTACCATTCATCTTGGTCAAAAACTGAGAAAGCGAACGTTTTTACAGCCTCTGTTAATGTCACTACCCTCCTGCAAACTGCCACCGTTTTGTAAGACCTCCTAGAAACATAAACATGCTTAGGCAAGACAAGTTTCTGCTTTCTTTTTTGTGTACAGGAGAAATATTAATAATAAATGTCTGTCACTTCCAAAGAAAAGGCTTCTCTGCTGTGCTGCTGTGATTGTATCTTGGCTTGGGCCTGATGTCCAAGGCAGCTCTCTAAGTAGTATCTGCAGAAGGGCAGGATATCGAGAACTTGTGTAATACCACAAGTTCTGCTGCAAAGACTGGGTCTAAGGAGATGGATTACTGTTTTTTTTTTTCAAACCAGTGCTTGGTGTCAAACATTTTCTTCCTGCTGATCCAATAAGAACTTAAAGCTTCCCCCTTCTTTTCCTAGGCAATATGAAATGTGTTGGCATCTCCCCTGCACTAACTAAATGAATAATTTTGAAGGGATTTGTGTAAGCTTACAGTTCTAAAAACTCCTCTTCTCCTTACAGCCCTCTGAAGATATGGTACCCTATGAGTCAGACCTCTACCGACAGCCCCATGACTATTACCAATATCTCAACAGTGATGGAGTAGAGTCATGGTGGTAAGTTAAAAAATATCTCCTTGGAGCATAAAGTCTCATGGGATAACAAAGGAAGGAGATTAGGACATTCAGAAAAAGAACAAACCTGTTGCTGTGATCTATAATGTTAAGCACATACTTTCAAATCAGAACCAACGATATTTATTCTGCTTAATGGCACTGTTCCAAACCAGCAACGGCAACATGATTTTTCTGAAAGAGGATTTTAGAAAGCACTGACTGATGCAAGGAGCCTCCAGGACATTCAGTGTATTGCCAGGAAGGTGGGATCTCATGATCTCTATCTTTCATTACCTTCACTGTGTTTTCACTTTCCTCTGCAGATCAAAAGCACTCTGCTTGATTCAGAACTCTTTGAGGACATGGATTTGCCATACTGTATTTCTCTTCTTGTGTTCCCATCTCCAATTCCCGTTTGGCTTAGGTCTTAGATACTCTGCCTTCATTTTGTTATGTTTCTTTGGTATTTGGCCTTTTTGAACTCCACCTATTTCTCTCTTTCTTTTGATCTCTTTTGCATGCTGCCACACCTAGCTTTAACTTTCACTTTCCTCCAGTACACCCAAGTACTTCCTCTCTCTACATCTATGTAAAACTTCCTTGTAGCCATTTGTACATAAACCTAGCTCAATATAAAAATACCAAATGATTATTTATTGCTTCAATTTATGTATGTGATTTCAAAGCATGGTGTCTTCATATTTTCATGTCGTCTGGGCACTGACTCTAAATCAGTGCAGAGGGGAGTCTTGCTTTGTGAATTTTGTCTGCTGTGCAATACAATGGCCCAGCAATACCACCCTGGAAATATCAGTCAATATTGACTCAGGAAGGAAAAGCACCGTTCTACTCTATCACCCGTGCAGTCCTTCAGATCCTGGAGTTTCCCTAAAAGACTCCACACTGATATAGCAACTGGACCCATCACTGCTTTATTCAAGACATCTAACAACTTCGCAACATAGCACTGTTTTATCTGGGGCAACCAAGCTACCTTAAGGGACAGCAAGTTACAGAATAGGATTGTTCTGAACATGTAACTGAAAAAGATTCTTACCGAGATTTGTTCTCTACTTGCATTCAAGAAACACCCATGACATTATTAACCGCCCAGAGACAAAGAATTAATTCAGTTTTTCTAAGTTATCTCATAGCATCTGTCAAGTCACATTAATCAAACCCAGCAAATTCCACATGGAAATTCAGGTTTTTACATTATAACCCGTACCTATTTACACACTCATAAATGAGGATAACATTTGTTATCTTAAAAGGCAATTGTGACAATTAAACAATAAATATAGAAGATGCCAGGTAGGAAAAAAGCACTGGGAAATAACTTCTCCGTCATTAAATATGGGCTACCTCAAGCAACAACATCCCTTTATCTTTCATAATCTTATCATCCCATCTGGTTTACTGCCCATTTTTCTGTTGGAAGGCTGATCCCAAGCTACACTGTTCAGATCATTAACACATTTTTTTTCTCATCATAATCCAGACAACAAAAATTCAAAAGTCACCTATGTGGGTATGGCTTAAGAAGTACCTAAACACCCAATCTGAACAGAAAACTGTCTCCTCCTAAACTTGTGTTGCATTTGTCCTAAAGACCCAAAAAAACATTGTTTAATGTTTTAGCTCCTACAGTAAGTGGTTCTGGAAGAGGCAACGTAAGCCCAGCCTGCATATTTCAATCAAACTTTTTATTTATGAAAGCACCTGTAATGTAGTTGGTTGTGTGTAAACATTTAATATGGCCTATGCTTTCCTGAATTGCTCATGGTGCCCAAAAGAGCAATCAACAACCAAAGAATGCAAAGTGAGTGAAAAACACAAATTAACACATTTTGCTTCTTTTCTATAAATATTGATAGAACCAGCTTTGGCTTTCATTTTGTTAACCTGACGGAAGTAGTGGGCCCTGAGAAGGGGCGTGCAAAAGAGAGGGAAAGGGATGTCACAAAGTATGTTTAGAAATATCTACTAAGTGTTCAGAATAATGGGGTTAAAAGCACAATGATTGAAAAATGGCGGGGAAAAAGAATAAAGTGCTGCAGTGATAGCGGTGAAATGAAAGAACGGAGAACATGATTAGATAGGAAGAAAGAAGAAATACAGTAGGACAGAATTGTGAGAAAGAAGTTCCAGCTTGGGTTACAGTGAGATCACCAGCGATACATAAAAAAAAATTTGCAGGTCTACTCAATACCACTATGGACCCTCAGAGAAAAGCAACCAGATAAGTAAATAGATACTACAAGAAGAGAGTACTGCTTCTGACTCTTGTTGATACGGGACTGCTAAAGAAACAGAAGGTCTTGGTCAAGAGTCGGACTACCTCTCTCACTGCTAGCAATTAATTTTGTGAGAGCGAGATCGTCAATGTCTTAATCTGTCGACCTGTGCTACCTGCATTCCTGACACTTTTCTAGAACATAATTCCAAGGCACCCTCACTCCATGTTTACATGAGTAGGCAGTAAAGCACACACAATAGTGTGTCATTAATTTAACATGGAGGAGATCTTGGCCAATAAGTGAATACTAAATTTAACAAGCAAAACCAACGTAAAATTACCCGTATGTTCATCACAACATGCAGTGTCTGTGATTATTTTTCATACTGTGGTTTATCTACTTTGTAGATACTGCAATAACATAGAGACACAGTCATGTGGGACAGAAGCTGCTTCAAGTGATCATGTATTAGTCCATCACCATACCCTGAGTTTGTATGCTAGTAAGACTGCAGATGTAATACAGCATATTTTGTAACACTAACTAATGCAATCTTAGTAATTACAAAATCCCACTGCAGCTTTGTTTCTAAGTTATTACTGAACATTATTGGCTTAGTAAAAATCACTTTTTGTATGAAGCTGAATGCTGTCCCTTTTTCACTTTGTTGCCAGCCTCATGGAACTTACTAGGCTTCATGGTTTGGGATTTTATTTTCATCCCACCTCCTGGAGTAATATTTAAGAATCTCAGCTTTGATTTTGTTAGGATTTTAGCCTACACAGAAAGTATGTTCAAACATGTGAACTTAGTCTTAAAGGCTATACGGAAAATAGAAAGAACTCCAAACTTCATTTAAAAATCTCCTCGCTTCAAACCCATTCTCAGGATTTGCTGGGACCTGACTCATAGATTTTCAAACTTTGGGGTTATTAAAATCATGAAGTTTGTAAAACGAGAGCTAATGAGACCCTACTGCCATTATAGATAAGACTGCTGCACTGCCTAGGAGCATAGCATTTCACTCAACAGAGACAGCGGTTCTGCAGGGAATCACGACACTCATTTTCCAGTGGCCTTCAGTATTTTTCTCATTTCCTCTATGGGTTTTTTGATGGGTTGTTTTTTCAGATGAGCAAAACACAGTGGGAACATCTAAGATGTGCAATGCAGCACACAGAAACACAGAGAAACCCTCTCCTAGTTCAAAATCGGTTGTAAAATCTGTACAGCACAGAGCAGAACCACTCAAGAGGCACTAGCGCCGACCTCCCAAGCACAGCCATGTAAGGCCAGCCGTCTCCTCAGACCAGGCAGAATGCTCTGCTGACAGAGCTGTCATGTTTCCGGTGCAAGAGCTGGCTCATGGATTTCTGTGTGGTTTTGCACTGTGGGATGCAAATTTAGCCTATCTCTCTCCTTTATAATAAATACCTTCCTTAAGCCTATTTCACATTCTAACTGCTGGTTCTAACATTATTAATCTATTAAAACAGGAGCAAAGCCATTTACATGGCTCAGAAGATGACTGAGAAAGTTCAGTTAAGTTGTCTCACTTGTGGAGTGAGAATCTACCTCCACGGTGAATTAACACAATGCCTTTAGATTCGCTATTGCTTCCCAACAGGCTAACATCCTCTCTGTCATGGGAGGGAGTTCAGAATTCATGATTGTCCTTCCTCTAACCTTTCACTACATACAAGACCAAAACAAACATGTTCTCCATGTCTCTGTAAGAGAGAAATTTTTTCACATCCTCTTTCACTTCACATGAAATTTCTCATAATGACTCCATTGTGTAGCTATAGCTTGGCTTTTAATGACATTTTCCTTTACCAAAGAATAGACACTTTCCATTTCTAGAATTTTTCTCTCTTTTTTTTCCTTCCATCTTTACACTTTTGAGAAAACAACAGAATTGTTATGTGCTACTGACATCATCATCATCATCATGGCTTGGCTTCGCGGACGAAGATTTGGGGTGCTACTGACACAACACTATCAAAGAACATAGAATGAAATAGCTGCTGCTATCTCTAACAACAGCAGACACAGATATTTATATTTTTTTAATATTTTCATGTGCAATAACTTAGCCAGGGTGGTTAACTGCAGAGTGGCTTGTGGAGACAGAATATGGAATTTCTCTTTTAATGTAACTAAAACAATATTGTTTTTCCTGAGCATCACTGTGAAATGATAGCTAATTTAGAAAGAAATAAGGACTTTTCCTCCTGTCACAACTTGAATATGTGGACATAAGTTTGTGTTGAAGCAATTTCTGACAGAGATTTATTTTGTGATGTATTGGTAATATGTGGTCACTGTAGGTCCCTAAATGCTGTGCTATTAGTACTATTCTATTATAGTATTTTTGCAGCAGCATCTAATGCCCTAAAACAGGAATTCAGTAATGACTAGCCTAAATATTACATAGTGATTAACAAGAATATGCATAGACAGTGTTCCATAGGTTCATCTATTTGCCAAGGAAGACCTTAAAAGAACAGTTCTGGAGGCAGCAGGAACCTTGTCATATGCTCCAAAAACCCAAGAGTTATCTTGAAGTATAGAAACATGACTGCTGATAAAAAAATATTTGAGAAGAATCAAAAGCAGCTGACTCAGAGCATGCACAATTACTCATGGCTATGCATGTCATAAATGTACCGTGTTCTCACCTGACCGCTGTAGCTGCTACTTGTACGACATTCCACAGGCTGCAGATCTGTCATTGACAGCCTCAGAGACTTTTGCCTGGGCTTTGTCATCCTCACAGTTATGCAGTGATCTCATTTGCTGTAGAAGTTTGTCAAAGACAAGGGGGTCTTTGAGAATATACGTTGCCATCCACAGAGGACTTTCTGCACAAGGAGTAGAGCCAGACCATTCTCAGGAACAAGAAGACAGATTGATCCTGCAATGTATTCTCAACAATTTATTATACGCGGCTGCCCATGGTACGTGGGGCCTCAATGGTCGGCTCTACTCAGAGAAATCTGCAGTAATTTAACCCAGAAAAAGCATGAGTGAGTGTGGCTCAGCCTTCCAGCTAAGCAAAGATTCAGGTTGAAAGTGCCTAAAGCCTTCTACCAGGACAGAGCCTTAGATGACCTATGGATTCAAACTCACACACACTGCCATTTCCTGGGTTGGAGTAGATATGAATGTTCAAGTACTGGGGTTCTTCACACCCGTAAACTCCACTTTTTTTACCAGAGAAAACACAATTTTTCTCTAGCAATACAACATCAAGTATGCTACTGTGAATTGTAGTTGTGACTTTGGTCTACAAAATCCATACGTAGCCTACCAGGCAGCTCCCTGGGTGCTTTTCTAAGCGCCCACCTTTCCACCCCTTTCATATGCAGTGACATGGCTTATCCATGGATCCAAAAAGCAGAAAGGACAACTAAGTAAGCACTGCTGTGGTAAATGGTCTGATAGAGCCTACAAAATACATTTCTAGAGGCCTGAGCCATAAAGGCAGCTAAAAAAGCTTACAACTTCTCAGGTACAACTATGTTTGGTATGAACATATCGCTGAATGCCCTTCAAAGTCAGTATCCCAGATTGCAAATCCTCAGTGAGGTTAGACCTAATTGTTTGAGTCATAAGAGGGAAAGGACGAGGATGTAGAAGCTGAGAGAAAGAAAGAAACTGGTATTTAAGAAGAAATATTCACAGCTCACTAGTATCCAGATAATGTCATGCACAATAACATCATATGACAGAACAAGACAACTGCTCCTCTATACATTCAGAACAACTACATTTGGCACCATTTGTTCAGTTTTGTCCATTGCATTAATCGGAAAGATGTCAACAGCTGACAGGGAACTTGGAGAAGTGCACAAGTATGATTAGAGGGGTGAATATACTCATTTGTATTGAAAGTCTGAGAGTTAAATACATGCAGCTGGGTTAAGTGATAATTAGGAGTAGATTGTAAGGGTACATTATAGCAACCTGAAAACACATGAAGGGCAGGACAGAAATTATTTATAATAAGACAAGGGAAGAAAACTCAGAATAATAAGATATAAATTAGAACTGTTACACTGAATGTCATAAAGAAATTTTGTCCGTGCTTAAAATGATGCCTGAAAAGTTAAACCATGGAAAATTAGTTTCTAGCTTAGTCAGAGCAGGGGACGTGATGTTGACTTTAATTTTAAAAATCAAAGTGTACACACAATATGTGCTAATTATGCTTGCGCTACTGTATGTAAGACAGAAATAGAATTTGCAATGCTTCACCTTTCTCTAGTAGATTTTAGATTTGAGCAGGAAATACGAATTCTAAAAATTTTGGAGGCTTCTATTGAACTAAAACAACCAGAAATCTAAAACTGAGAATGATATGGAATTTAATTTCAGAAGTAAATAAATCAGGAAACAGGATAGTGGCTATCTGAGTACTTTTTGATATTTTGAAAAAAATCTAAATTATCACAGAAATTTCAATCATATTAGAGATATAAAAAGGTAGAGAAAGAGTCTGCATGAGAATTTAGCCACACTGTAAACAGTGTACACCAGACTGCTGCAAGAGTTTATATTTTTATTCTCTAGTATTGCTACTGAAAGATGTGTGACACACCCACACATGATTACAGGAAGTATCTAGCAAAGCACCATGCCTTTTCTCCAGCATTCCTGAAATTTTGCTAGCAAAGTAAAATAAAGACTGAAGATAATTACAGAATAATCTGTAAATTTTCTCCATCTCCTCATTTCCATGTCATGGGGAAGAGCGTAATGAGAATATGACAATATGTAACTCAATAGAATTTGTTGCCTAAAGAATGAAAACCTAAGGTTGTTATGGTCTGTTCTTGAGAAAGGTGCCAGCGTTAATGTCTTCTGCATCTTGTGCTAAATTATCAATGAAATCCATCTCTCCATCTAAGAGTATTCTCCTAATTAAATGGCCTCAGTATTACTCTTCAGTCACAGGCATTTACGAGATAAGGAAAAGAAACTTTATGGGGATCTATATAGATTGTCACCAGAGAGACGGGTCAACAAGGATGGTGTGGAGAGGGCAGAAAGGACAGTGACAGGAGTAGGAAATAATGAGAGACAGGTAAATGCCACATGTCTCAATTCTGTACTGACAGACGATCTATTTTCATTTTCTTCAGATCATTACTGGGAGTACCATCCCCACCACATGCACAGTGAGTTTGAGACCTTTGGAGACAATCACTTCACAGAACTGCAGAGTGTACAGCCTCCCCAGCTGCAGCAGCTGTACAGGCACATGGAGATTGAACAAATGCATGTCTTGGATTCGGCAATCCCCACCACACATATCGGCCTCAACCATCAGGTACAGTTACCAACCCTTACTCGGAATTTAGGATGACAGAAAAGGGTAAGAAAAATTATGCATCAGGGATTGCATCCTCTTTTGTGAAAGAGATTGCTGGAATGAATTACACAAGTTCTTACTGTACAAGCAGTTGATATAAAACTCTGCATTCTCAGGACCGGTGTGATTTAAGCATTCTTCTAAACTGGATAATAAGGAGTCATGTTCCTCAGAGTGTGCCTAAAAAGATAATTGCATTTTGCAGAGGTTCTAGAAATTTCAACATTTTGCTTAATTTGGAACAGAGATCAACTGTTTTGAAATTTTGCAGAGGAACTGGACCTGAGAAGAAATGCATTGTCATAGCAAGGGTATCCATGACGACTGGGAAGTATTCTGAGCCTCGAAGTAGTGGGAAGGTTTTAAATATTTCCAAGCAACCTTGACAATTTCACATGCCCTGTACAAGAAATGCTAACAAAAACAAGTTGCTGGTAACTTTACTACAGTGAAACAGGCTGAGAACAGCCCACTTGTGTGTTTTACCCCTGTACCCTGCACTGGTGAGGCCACACCTCGAATACTGTGTCCAGTTTTGGTCCCTTCACTTGAAGAAGGACGCTGAGGTGCTGAAGCATGTCCAGAGAAAGGCAATGAAGCTGGTGAAGGGCCTGGAGAATAAGTCTTACAAGGAGCACCTGAGGGAACTGGGGGTGTTTGGCCTGGAGAAAAGGAGGCTGAGGGGAGACCTTATGGCCCTCTACAACTACCTGACAGGAGGTTGTAGAGAGGTAGGGGTTGGTCTCTTCTCCCATGTGACAAGTGACAGGATGAGAGGAAATGTTGTCTCAAGTTGTGCCAGGCGAGGTTTAGGTTGGGTGTTAGGAAAAATTTCTTCACCAAAAGGTTTGTGAAGCAGTCTGCCCAGGGAAGTGGTGGAGTCCCCATCCCTGGAAGTGTTTAAAAGCTGTGTAGGTGTGGCGCTGAGGGACATGGTTTAGGGACCCTGACAGTTCAGGGTGAACAGTTGGACTCGATGATCTTAAAGGTCTCTTCCAACCAGATGATTCTGTGATTCTGTAAATAAGTCACGAGCCAAAACACACTGTCCTGTATCTGCTCAGAATTTACATAAAGCCAGTCATCTCCCTGTGAGAAAAAGATACTCCATTGTGCAGTAAAGATAGTCACCAAAGGGCCAGAGAATCTCACTAAAGCTGAAATTATAAGAGGTTCCATCGTACTGCCAAAATAGTAAGCAAAGTGGGTGTGGAGATCACTTTTAACTCTTGATCCTACAAGAATATGCCCAAAGTCATTACTAGGAGCAATAAGAAACCTGGGCGATCTTGTGTTAAGAAGTTTCCTAAGGCAGGCAAGTTGCCTACAATGTGCTGAATACAAGACAGAGTAGGACTGAGGTCAGAGAAAAGTGTTTGCTGATTACAGTGCTGCATATAACGGTGCGATTACTGAAGGTTTCTGAGAGAAACTGCATGCATTCAGTTGTCATTTTGGGCTTCTTTTATCAAAGCAAACCAGAAGTGTATACTGTATTAATCAAAAAACAAAGATGGAAAAAAATGGAGTGAGTTAACACTGTCAACAGGAAACTGACTGCAAACCATCAAACTTCTCACCTAATACTCAGAAAAAAAAATCAGGAATAGAATATAACATGTAGATACAAAGAAAGAATTAGGAACAGAAAGTTACAAATATAAAAAATGCTTCATGGAACAGCAGTCTGTGGGAAGCTTCAAATCGTTTCAGTTGCTCACTGCAACTGCTCATACATATACGACCAATTGCTACCTCCAACCAAAGACAAAGAATAAAAATTAGCCCCTGTAATGGAAGCATCAGCAAAAAACCAAGAGAGGATGCCTTTGTTTATCCCACTATAGTTATATTTCATCTCAGCACAAAAGGCAGAGAATTAATTTTTTTGCAACTTTTGATAAAGAGCACTGTGCTCTCTCTGCCCTTGCCCATACCATGCTGCAGAAGATATTACTATGTAGAATTCACCACTACTCCCCGCTCTTCCTTACCAGCTGGGGATCTTCAGCTTTGTACTTTAACCTACAGTAGCACTTGGCACGCTCTGAGGTTCAGACTCTGGTGTGTCTCGGCCACAATTCCAGGCAACACATACTATTATTCAAGGCGTTTTCAAAGAAACTGAAGCAGGAAGCAAGCTTTAATCCTCTGCTGAATTTGCCAGTTACTAACTATAGCCACGCTTGTCGTGCATTATCAGAGTTACAGTTTGCAAATAAAGGAAGAACATGCAAAAATATTTCTTTAATTTTCTATTGATATCACATTATTTTGTGAAATCAAATTTGAGGGTCAAGCTGATTTTGGACAAGACTCCTTTCAAAAGTTTTGTTAGCCTGCCAACAGAGGGTCTCACAAATTAAGAAAAGAATAGTCATTCTCAAGGGAGAACGAAAGAAAAGATTAGAAAACTGTGAAGAGCTTTAGAAATAGGAAAAATGGATGCTATAGACCCTGAGACAACATCAGAATGTGGAAAGTAGCTAGCACTTTCTTAAACTTTCTCTCTCCAGAACTGTGTCTGTAACCTGGCTCGCTCAAACACACCAGCAGGTCCTCTGTGACTCTGTGTAACATAACTGTGTGACACGATATATATCCACCTACCCTGAGTGTCAGGAGCAAAGTAAGCGCAAGCAAATACACAGCAGACAGGGAAAGTGGGGACAGCGTGGGGGAAGCTTACTCAACTTCCCAGGTTGGCCTCTGCAACCCCCTTTGTGTGTGAGGCACCACTCCCCCTCCCTCCTCCACAGCTCTCTCCCACTGTCCCCCCACAGCCCAAGAGGAAGGATTTCCTTTACTCCCACATACCCCTCCAACACACTCCAAGTTTCCACAACCTTTATCCTCTGCAGGGGCAACAGTGTCTATTGCCTCCCCTTAGAGACACTGTCCCACCTTCTCACTCCCTTTCCCCCATGGCAGAGTCTCTCTCTTCCTTCCAACCCCCGAGGCCGCAGCTTTCTTAACTGTAAAAAGCTAATGGTGACTCTGTGGTGAGGGCTGAAGTTTCGCTGGTGGGGATCTGGCAGGAAGCTTACACACACTCTTACCCAATCCTGGCCTTCCTGCCAGATCAGCTTCAGCCAATCTGCCAACTCATTAACCGCCAGCTGCTGCACCTCAAAACCAGCCCCTTGCACACCCCTGATTGGGACATTCTACGCTGGTGCAAAACTCATCTGAAAAGCCTCACTCGGCAAAGCCCCACACGGGGTGGGTGGCGTGACTCATGAAGTGAACACCCACTCCTTGCTTCAGTGCCTAGGGTCCCCCAGGAAGGGAATCAGGCTCAAGACTTTTTGGTGGAGGGAAAGGGAAGGAGAGCAATTCAAGAAAAGCTCACCTTCCAGGAGTCTCTATCTGCCCATTTAATGAAAGCTGCATTCTATATGCTGCTGGGTTTGGGGGATATTGGTTGGTTGTCTTTAATGTAGGAATTGGGTTCTTACTCCCTGCCCCTCAGACTGATCTGTTTCTCATTCTTAAATAAGAAGCTGCAGTAATTCATGGCAACTGGTCATGATCCATAACAAACCAGACGGCAAATGAGAATTTACAGAGATGAGGTAGATTCCATACTGCTCCTGACAAGACCACTATATAAGGCAAGAGAATTTAGCACAAGAACTGGCTTGCTAGCTTTGCAGGTCAGAAATCCCACTAATGGGGAATTTTCAGATAGCCACTTAGGAAAAGAGAATGGGAGCCAATATGGTGTGTCCTTTATCTTAGTGATAAGACTATTCCCCTCCTCATGGGAGAAATTCAGGACAGGGAGCTGACAGAGACATGTAACGCTGTCTGCAGAGCTGGATGCAGTCCTGCAGGGATTCAGTGCTGTCAGAAGGTACTGTGCCTGAGGAAGGAAGAGGGCAACAGAGCTGAAGCCAGTCAAAGCCAGCAATGCTAGAGACTGTTCAGCTCTTTCAAATTTAGGGAGTAATTCCAGAAGGTCAGTTTGAGAAAAAAGTTGTTCTCAAAAAGTAGTTTTACGGTGCAGACAGGCAACGGGAATCAGAAATTCATTAGTAAGGATGCTTCCTTTGGTGAGGTATGGAGGAAGAGGGGCAATATCACTTCTATAGGATATGAAATATAGGAAAGTTCTGACTTCACGACCTTATTCCTCTTTCGATCTTGTAAAGATGCATCTTTGCTACATGTGTAAGTGTTGACTGTTAGCTGAAAATTGTTTCTTAATTGTATAGTATTTCTTATAAATGTCAACAACTAAGTCCTATTACCCTAAAAAAGCTCATATACCTCCTTCTTATCTCTCCCCTTTTCTCTGTAACTCCCTCCTTGAACATTTCCTTTCTTTATCTCAATGTCCACTCTCTGTCACTACCATCCTCCTTCTGCTGCTCTTTCTCCACGAAGGTGTCCTATTTGCCTCGGATGTGCCTACAGTACTCCTCTCCACAGCAGCCAAGTTCTGATGAGGAGGACTAGAGAGGCAGAGCCCCCCACTGGAGGTATCAGATGGGAAGACTGATGGTGTGGACCCTGGGCCTGGAATTATGCATGGAGAAAACAGGTCAGTGAAGAAGGGAGGGACTTTGCCAATGTGCTGAGCAGCTGTTACATTACCGTGATGATAATGAATGAAAACTGTAGAACTGCTGTGTCTAGTATTTTACCCCCTGTCAAGCTTCACTTTCCCTGAAATCCATTGCACTCCTCCTGTCCATCCACATCTTTTGTGACCATAACTGTGTCTATATCTCAGAGCTAATTTCTTCACATACTGTCATTTACTTCTTCTGGCTTGCCATTTCAGGATTCCTGAATGGAAATGGCTTTTGTCATTTCTATTCCAATTTCCATTAACAGATGGGAAAACCAAGGCAAGAAGTTCAAGGAACTGATTTTAAAAAATATTTAGCTATGTTTGTTCAGTACCTGAAAGTTAGGTTCTGTATAACCTGCCCAAAATTAGCTTTACCTATCAATTAGTTTCAAATTAGCAATGTTTTTTTGTTGCCTTCCAATTAGCAAATTTAACTTCAAAACAAGACTTTGGCATTTGGAATTCCTCATTGTTGTTTTTTCTTTGTGGTACATCAATCCACATTATGTCCTCACGGTGTCTGTTGTTACAAATGTGGCACTGAAGAAGTTGCATGACTGATGAATGAGCTGAAACAGTTACATGAATTATATATGTTCTGCTGTTTCACCAGCCACCACACACTAACACTAATGCTCTGCTGCCTTTCTTCTCGGACTCTCACACAGGCAGCAAGAAAAAGATACGTCTGTATCAGTTCCTTCTGGACCTCCTTCGCAGTGGAGACATGAAGGACAGCATCTGGTGGGTAGACAAGGAAAAAGGTACTTTCCAGTTCTCCTCCAAACACAAAGAAGCATTGGCACATCGGTGGGGCATCCAGAAAGGCAATCGCAAGAAAATGACCTATCAGAAGATGGCACGGGCTTTGAGAAACTACGGCAAGACAGGGGAGGTCAAGAAAGTCAAGAAGAAGCTGACCTACCAGTTTAGTGGCGAGGTGATGGGAAGGGGGGTCACTGATAGGAAGCATTATCCTCACTGAGGCCATGGGACCCTAAGCAAGAAAAATATTAAGACCTCCTGGCTGGAAACCAGCAGAGGAGATGGACGCATCTTTCTCTTTGCTTCCTGTGCCCCCTTCTCTGCCTTTAAATGGCCTTTACTGTCAGATGTTTCTGGTACGAATTCCCTTCTTCAGCATCTGAGAATCCTAAACGTGACAGAATTCTTTGCTTCCATTCTACAAGTTGGACAGAGTTCTTTGGGAAATTTAAACAATGTACAAATATATTATTGTCAGGAAAGATTTTTTTGATTGTATTGTAACTAAAGAATACAGCTGATGGAGTTTTGCCTTCAAAGGTAGTGCTGTGTCATTCACAGTGACACAGCATTAGCTTACAGCTTTCAAACTAGCATTAATACAGGCTCTGCCGCAGCTCTCAAAGCTAGAGAGAAGTTTGCAGATCTTGGAATGATACTCATTCTTTTAAATAGTAATAACATGTACATATTTAATAAAATTTGGTAGCAATGAAGTTCTGGTGTTTGCATAATAAATGATCACTTCACAAACAATCTCCTGAACAAAAACCACACGGGAATTATAGGGCCTTATTCATCTGACACGACTTTAATTCACTTAGAAACATCATCAATGATGTCAAGCTAAGTAACAAAGGTAACAGGTGACATACAATACTGAGATTAAAGAGATTCAAGTACTGAAGTAAATTTTAAAATAAATATCTATCTGTAATTATTTCTTCCTGTGCAAACTAAGCCCTGCCCGTTGAATAACTTCTATTCACTTACACCAAGAATGGCATCTATAGCTCTATCCAGTTTAGAACATAACAATTAACGATGTTCTTCTGTGGTTTCACTCATTTCCCTGCTTCTGTTCTTTCCTCTTGCCTGCTTACCTCCACAGTGACATCTTGATTTTAACTTACAAACCCTTCTGGTAAATAAGTTGTATTTAATCATGTCTTTGCAGAATTCTAGTACAAAAGGTTTTAACTGTGGATTTTAGTCCCTACTGTAAAACAATTAATAGTAACTAATAACGGCCGCATTGTATACATTACACTCAAAATCCAAAATAAAAGATAATTCAACACCTGAAATACCATGGTAAAGTTACCCAGTATATCTAAACTCAGAAAAGAAAACCAAAGCCAACAAACACTAAGAAAATTGGCATTTTAATTTTTAACATTAATTAACGTATCTCCACTGGGATCAAGCACTCAGAAATCAGGAAATATCATCATGACTCTTCCAAAACAGATGAGGTGAAATGAGATAGATCTAGAATGAAGAGAAGGGGTGTGTTGAACAATATTAAAGTGTAGTAGAACATGCCAATATGACCATTTGGAACTCATAACTAAGCAACATTACTAACTGGCTTGAAGCTTTTCAGAGCTTGCCCCTCACTGAAACCAGAAACAGCTGGAAGTGATGAGCTTCTTACAGACCTGAGTGCTTGACATTATATCTAATCATAGTCGATTTTGTCTATACGAGCAATATCACTGTGAAGTGATATTTCACTAGGAGTGAAAAGTCTGGTGACATCACTGGGCTACAGTGTCTCCCTGGAGCCATATATAAAGAAGTTCCTGCTTAAAAAAAAATCACAATATGGTACTTCCCAATTCTTCTTTGGAGTTCATGAACACGATAAATACATCAATCAATGCCAGAAATCAACGAAGAGTTTAAAGTGGATGAGGAATTATGAACGTTCTCTATCAAAGACAAGAATCATAATAAATAGAAATTATATTTCAGACCTATAAAAAAATCTTGCAACCCAACTTTTAGTTACTGTTCTTTGAGGATCATGTATATTCTCCTACTCAATATTTTTATTCAATTAAGGATAGGATATGTCAAAGCCATAAAACAATTTAAGAGATTTGTTTCTAAAATTGAACTGTAAGAATTTAATTTCTATAGGACTTAATGTAATACTCACTAAATTAGACTTGTGCATCCATACTGCAGTTGTGGGATGGAAGCTGAAGACACTGAAGGTAGCTCTCAGAAGACTAGAACAACGGTCAACACTGACATAATTAGGGTTTCTTCATGCTGACTAGAAGCTCATGACTTTTTCTGCTTGGTACTGATGATAACTCTCCAACACTGACTTGCTGCTAGAAGAGATAAAAGACAGTTGCCCTCATCAGACTTGATATTCAAGAAACTAGAGGATTAATTCCTCTCTTCATAAAAATATCTTTATCACAGGCACAACGTGAAAAGCAGAACTGATCATTCTCTGACGCTACAATTTGGAGGACAAGGATCATTTCCTCTTGCAGGAAAGTTATGATGACTGAAAAGAGCTAACTGGTGAGCTAAATTGTGGAGAAGTCTGGGATATTACAAAGGCATCTAGGGCTATGTCAAAAAGCCGTCTTAGATCTCAGAGACCTGGTTTTTCATTGTCCTAGCAAGTCTTGCATAGAAAACAATTAGACGATGGAGAAATAATAGAAAATTAAAATAAACATTCAAACAAATCCAACAAAAACCTTTAAATGAGTGATTTGAGCACTGTGCATTTAAAATACTATTTTAGAGCAGCTACTTGCACTTGAATTGAAAAATTTGCATTTTACACAGGTTTTGGCCACAAGTACCATGGAAATGGAAGAATCTGAGAAAAAAGTATTTCTGGGGACAGTACTATTTATAATTAAAACATTTTTTAAATTACTACTAAATATACTTCAAGAAGCAGGTTAAAAATTTTCTTTATCCTCAAAATTGAAATATTTTTCTCTTCCTCTTAATAATGCTTTGAAACACTATTTCTAAAAATATTCATTCCCCATCTGTTTCTGGTTATTTTTTTCATCTGTGGCATAAGGAGCCTGAATAATCAGGTGTTGCAGCTGTGAAGGAGACCAAATGACGATGCCTCTCCACCACAGTATTGTTGGTGTCCCATCCAATCAAACTGCTCTGGATAGTAGGCTATCTAATCAAGCCCAATTAATCACCATTCAGTCGCACAAGCAAGCAGAAGCTGTGTGGCTGTTTTAAAGAAAAATACCAAGAATTAATGTGACAAAATCGCTGGTTCAGGAAAATTATAGAGAAGCACGCATTCCATTTCTCTGAAAGTGGCCAAGTACCAGACACGCAGACCTGATGAAAAAAGGCAGGTCGGGTCATTATCTGGAGAGATGACCCAGGATTAGCAGAAGTTCATTGGAATGTTTTGCATCCTGCTGCTGTTAGAGATCATCAATCTTCTTTCAAAGCAAGCATTCATAGTATGGCTGGATATTCAACTTATAGATATATATGACTTTGCAGCCTGCTTTTAAAAAAAAAACCAAAAAACACCCTTATTAGCTGCTGACTACTTCCTAACCAATTCTTGTGGAAATATATTATTCATAAAACTATTGCTCAGCTAAACTCAAAATACTGAGCTTCCCGCAATATTTTAGACTTCCTACAGCCATGTATCACAGGTGTTGAAGGTAGAAAACTTGCACTGGCTGCACTAAGGGATAATCTGCTTATAATAATTTACAGAGATAACATATATTTTTAAATTCTACCCAGTCAAAGAGAGTCTGAGTCTAGGTCTGAGCTGCCACTCACCTACATCAGACAGAATTGCAATTAAAGGTGCTATCATTTGGTTTTGCCTGACAGTCCACATTTATTGAATCCCCAAAAGTTCCTGAAAAATACATATATACATTTCCTGATATATTTACTGGGTTTTTTTTGTCTCCTCCTTCATTAAATTTTATCTCATAGCCTCATCTCGATAGCCATACACTGCCAGAATCTTACAGTCTGTATTTGTCTTCATTTTCATTACAAAGGGTCTTATGCGCTGTACTTTGCCAGGTGTTTTTACTTCAGTAAACCTTCTGCCTCGGTATACTTTTTCTATTTATATCACTTAATCTCTTTTTCTTTCTTCCATTTCTTTCTAGTTTTTTTTCTCTTCCCGTTCACATCCTGCACACAGAAGCACTTCATAATCATCAAACTTAATTCAAACCATAGTGTCAACTTGGTTTGAACTTGACAGTTATATTCAGTTTATTTACTCTATTGTTAATTTTGTTTATACTCTAACTGCACATTGTAAATTCATAGCAGAGACTTTATCACTGATGACAATACAACTAAGTATTTTTCCTTCGACAAAGCCCAGAACAGCATCTTCTCCATGGGAATCCCACTCTTTTGCATTTAAAATGTATGGATTACGACTAGAAAAGACTATAACACAACAGAAACTACAGCACTCTGCGGGTACCAATTCCAAGAATTTGCATCTCTTTCTAATTTATTTTGTATATTAACTTGCTATCTCACCACCTTTCCTTGTTCTAAGGAATACTCAAACCAGATTTACATAATTTCTCATACCCATATACCTAAAACACTAAAATTGTAAAGTTGGTAAAAAACAAAGCTACTGTACTGAACCCACTAATCTCATACTACAGTCAAGTGGACAGAGAGCTTTGCTCTTTGAAACAGCTGTAACAGCTAAAACTTCACCAAGTTTCACCTTTCCTCTCTAAAAAATTTGCATGTTGCAATTCAGTTGGATCTGTTGAGCCTGTGCTGTTAGGGAGGTCTCTATATAACCCAAGTCATCAATCAGTCCTACTCCAAGACCAGGGGAATGTGAACTTCTTCCAAAGAACATGAAAACAGGAGTAGGTTGCAGTTATTCTTTCTCATTTTCTCACTCATAACCCATCTGTGTCTGTTTCAGCCCCTTTTACTTCTCTCATAACACCTCACATCACCACATAGGATCATGGAGTAACTTAGGTTGGAAAGGACCTTTGGAGGTCATCTCATTCAATCCCCTACTCAAAGCAGGCCAATTATATCAGGTTTCTCAAGGCAACTTTCTTTCCATTTTCTGTTTCTTTCCATTCTCTCCACTCACACAGCCACATCCCCCTTCTTCATGCCTTCAGTTCCTCACAGTGTTACTTTTTACTACTGGGGAGCCAGAGCAGTACGTGAGAATGAGCAGAGCAGTCTATGGACAGAAGGAGAATGAGGATGTGGTAGAGCAGATAAGGTTTAGCAGGAGGTGGTGGAGGAGAAGGAGGGGTGGGAGGTGTTGAGGAGACCAAGGTTATGCAAAGGATTGGGGAAGCGGCTTTGTGGTAGGAAGGAATGCAGTTTCTGTGCTTCAAGGACTCCCTCTGAGCTTTTGTTTTAACTCCTCAGCAGCAGAGCTGCAGTGCTCTTCTTACGAGCCCTCTGACCACTGATGCCTTTGTGCAGAATGCCCTGACAACTCTGCGTTATGCAAAGTGAAGGACGTCTGGATGCCGAGCTGGGCATTTGCGTACACAAATCAGTTTGGGTTTCTTCTAGATTTAATTAACTAATTTTCTGAGTTCTGTTTGCTTTTAGAAACATAATTCTAGAATTCTTCTTTAGACATTCCCTCTTCCTCTTTTTTCCCACCCACCAACACTCTGTACTCTGTTCCTTTCTCAGCCAGTCCCAGCTATCCACTCCCAACTCTTCATTCAGCTTTTTTCCATCTCTGGACTCAGCCACCAGACACCTCCATATTTACTAGATCCCAGCTGCTTTATTCTCAATGTCAGCTTTCAACTTTTGCCCAGCTAGTCTTATTTCTTCCTCTCAGACCAACGTTTCTCACATGTGCCTGCAGTCAGCTTCTCTTTATGAGAATGGTTCTCAGTTCCAATATATTTATTGAGCCATTTATAGTTTTCCCATCCCACATCCTCCTACAGTTTCAGTCTTATCACCTACTGACTCTCAGTTCTCTTCCCTCCCTCCCAATTGTATCCCAGCTCCCCATTCAATATGCTTGTCCTTTGAGGATCAATTTCAAACCCCTCCCACAACCTCTACCCTTGATTTTCTTCTCCCCACCCATACCCTTCAATCACATATTTTAATTTTCTTGTCCTACTTTAGTTGGTGTGTTCCCTTCTCTCTTTGAAGGTCCAATTCTTTGCCCCCCACAGCTCTTCCCTCCCTTTTGTGTGCACCAGAGGGAGATGCTATTTGGAGCACAGGACATACATGCTGTTTGCTGTCAGTTCAAGCGTATGGATTCAGGCCAAGCCACACAGTAGCCCAGAGATAAACAGAAATTTCTGTTGACCCCTGCACCAGACCAAATTAACACATTCAAAACTTCTTCAGAAGACAAAACCTAGAGCTTATGTGGACTGCATTTTTTTTCTATAGTCTAGAATATGGAGCAACTCAGGTTGGTTATAATGAATCCAGTTATAAGTACAACCCTGAAATGAAAGCAAGTTAACTGTCAAATGTCCAGAAATATCTCAAATATGAGGTGTAAAGTGTAGGGATACAAAATGGTTGTGCAGAGGGAAGCTCATATAAGGAGGTTCAGCATTACCCAGATCTTGTAAGCCATTGTAAACTCAAGTTCTGCCAGTGAGGCCATGTACCTTTGCACTGTATACACCAGAGCTCTGTGTTGCAAAAGCGCCAAGGAAACAGTCTGCATGGTTTCATGGGTGCAGTGCTTTGGTGAATGACGATCTGCACCGAGGCAGCTCAGCTCTCCCACCATTCTTACCAGGAAACCTGCAGCCCCTGGAACCGAGTTGATTATACTACCTTGTCCTCAGAAGCTACTGAATCAGGGAGGAGGTGATATTTTCACAAAACAAAACTAAGAGGTGGAGAGACAAATAAATAGAGACAGAAACAAGAAACCAAATGGCATGACAGAAACTAAAAGCAAGAAAGCCCAAACTATTACTGGATGGCTACATCTGTGCCGTAAAACACACATAGTCCTTTAATAGGTTGTTGGACAGTCTTACTAGAAGGAGGTGCTGCTAACTTTGTCTATAAATAATAAATCCTCAGGTTTCTCTGCATAAGCGATGCTGCAACTCTCCAAAGTCAGGAAGATACATCACATGGCCTGTCACTGCAGGCCACCTATTACTGTCATTTCTGAACTTGATTTTGACCTACATGATGAAAGCCACTGTCTGAGGCACAAAATGGTAACTTCAGACTTGCAAGATGATTCCTCTTACAAGGAAGGACACTCTTTTTCCCTCTAATTAACGTTTTTAGCAATGCCCCAGAGACATTTATTTATGCTTCACTATGCTTGTACATCAGTTTCACTCTAATATAGGATGAAACTTCACACACTCTAAAACATCCTAGTGTTGCAGTGCACTGGCTAAGTAGTTATCACAATCCACTACAAATCTGTTTTGGGCCACTGTAGCCATTGCTATCATGTATGTCATTTGCATAGCCATTTTCTTATTGAAAGTGGCTACATAAATAAATATATATATCATGTAGAAAATGCTAGAAAAAAGATTAGTATCACAACAATGCTGCCACCTGGTAACCAGAAGTGTAATAGCAGAGAAAACATTCATTTGCCTTGAACATGCAGACACTATTTTAAAATTTTATTTTATTTTAAAAGACATTTAAAATCACAAAAGCTGTAAAGCTGTAACAGGAATAGGGTATTTTCCCTGCATCAGGTTAAATCATTCTCGTGGCTCTGTTTCATTGTGTAAAGAAGTAACTCATGCCCTCCCCAAATTAAACTTGATTCTGAATCCTGGAAAGTATCTGTGGAGAATAACCATCTACGGGACTGAATCACCACGGTACTTGAATTAAATATGCCTGTTTTGGGGCACACAAGCAGTCAGAATTAGGTCCAGGTTTAAAGTTATTCATGTCCTCCAGCAGACTGCTAAATTAAAGCTATACCACTAAACGTTTACAAAAAGAATCAAATCTACAGTGAGAAAGATACAAAATAGATAAAATGAAATCTTGAGAAAAGAGATCCAAAGAACATGTCAGGTATTGTCACAGGCAGAAAATCCATTCACGAAAAGGAAAATGCTACAACTGCATTAAAACAGGGAATATTTATTTCAACAGAGAAGAAAAAGACATATAAAGGTTGGGAACCATTAATGCATTGGGAAAAGTTTCCCAGGCACTTATCAGAGTCCGTAACTCTTCAAGTCTAAAATAGTTTCTAAGTATCTGTGATAAATAAGCAGGAGAGAGTGCAAAACAGAATAAACTTATTTACATGATCCCAGCAAGCATTGTTGGGATGAACTCTTGCATGCTGTACTCATTAATAAAGAAATGCAGAGAATATTGTCTAGCTTTCCTTTCTAATACACAGTGTCAATGGTTCATCATCTTATTACATATTTTTAGTGACCTATTGTCCTAGCATAAGATTTGTCAGATTAGCATCTATTACTTTCAAATTCCCTAAGAAATAATGGCTCATAGACAGTTACTGGGATACTACCCTCAAACAACACACCCTCAGAATTCAGTCTAATGAATGACCGTATCTTCTTTGATTGGCAACACAGTTTAGATCACCCTTAAGTTTCCAAAGAAACACACGAACGCAATTATTCTGCAAGCCATGTGATGGCAGGATGAGCTTCCCATTCGCCCTGGAGGAAGCAGGACCCTTTGTCAAAGTGAGGGAGCTGACCTCTTTGAGACACGCCGTTGACAGATGCATGCCTGACAATTTTACTAAAATAACCTGACAATAAGAAAGGGGCAAATAAAGGAAATAATTTCCATATGTAACATCAGGTTTTAAAGTGTTTTAATGTAGATTTATACGTTGAGAGTTCCAAGAACTTTGAGGAAATATTTAAGACATACCTAAGCCAATCTCTATTAGCATTCAGAATGAGTTCCATGTTAGATATGCATTATCCTTTATTTAATCATTCCAAGGTTCTCAGTTCCTGCTTTGAAGCTTTTACTGCTAGACACTCACAGAGAACACATACAGTCTTGGAGTATATGGTAAATACTACCTGCCTGCGCATTGAAGAGTTTGTATACATGTTTACTTTAAACCCATACAAATGGGTTTATTTCTACTTGTGCAATTTTAGTTAATGGTAATAGAGGCCTATCGTGCTAACTGTAAAAAACCCTTCAGACCTGAACAATCTTCTGAATCCAAATCTAACATAATATGTCAGCATATTATATATTTTATCAAATCAAGAACCTCAGAATATAGCACATTTTCAGTAAAAATAATTATTTGCTAATAGGTGAGGGACAAAGGATGAATTAGCAAAACTAACTTCTCTAGACAAAATGATCCTGAGGAAGAATAGCATATTCTGATGGCAATTACAAGAGGTTCATGTTGTAAATACAGCAGAAGTGACGTCTAGTCAGCTAACTTTCTTTGTAAACATTATTTCAAGGATATATACTAGAGAGGCAATTGAGTTGAGAAGAAGCGTGGCTCTGATCACAGACCACCTCTGGATAATCTGCACAGATGTTTTTTTCTTTCTCCGTATCAGTCCATGGCAGTTCTGCCTCCTGCGGCCTCCATGGTCTAAGGTTGCAGGGAGACAACTCTCTTCCCAGAAGGGATCTGGATGCTCTTCTAACAGTGTGTTGGGGATCAGCTCTGGACAGAAGAGGGACTTAATGGCAGCTCCCTAACAGGGAGAAATATTTAACAAAGAAGTAACGATCTTCACTGGTTGAGTGACAGATTTTTCATACTGTGTAACCCCAGTCCTTTGAAAAAGTTCAAGACAAAGCAAAAAGCCAAGATTTCCTGACTCCCAGTGAAATGCCTCAGGCACAGGATAGCAGATCAAAAACATATCATGTTAACTTGTTCTCCACTAGAAACAGAGGCCATGGAAAACATACATAGGGTCACATCTTGCTCATCTTCTTCACTCATACGTACTAAATTCCTTCAGGGAAGTATTTGGCCCAAAATCAGGAGAGGTAGCAGCAGTCATTCTTGCATGTTCGCATTTGCCCTATCAGTCTACCCAGAAAGTCAGATGTGAAAGACAGCCACAAAGAACAGTCACTGGTGGGCTCCGTGCAAACCCATCTATTCTGAGCTCCCCGCCAGAAGCATAAATCCTTTAGACTGAGGTTTTTACAGGCTTTTCCAGAGCTGGAAAAACTGAAAACCACATCTTTAACAAATCCTTTTTTCAACACTAGTGGTAGCTAAGACATCTAAATGCTTGGCCTACAGAGATTCTCTGATAGGGCTCAAAACTCAAAATGAGACAGACAAAAGTGACAGAAAATGGATCTACCACCATGTCAATAAAAGGATGATTGTCCACAATTACTATTTTGACATATGCTAAATGTATGAATAAATAAGAAGCAATGACTGCAGCATAAAATGGCAATTCCAGAGTAATTTTCCAGTGAGATTTATCCCAGATCTTTTCTATATAATTAAGCAAAATTAAAACTTCTAGAGGTACCAAATAGGGAAAAAAAAGACTTGCTAGTTTCAGGAAATGTATGCTGCAGATCAAGTGGGTAGATGGGAAGGAAGGACTGAAACTATTTAAGTATTGTTATGATCTCTAGTTGTGACTTCAAATGTCAGTAATGTGTAAGCGTCTCTGAAAGTTCTTTCCTGAAGGTTCATATTTAATTCTACAAACACAGTCCTTGGTAGAAGAGAAAAAAAAAGAACTAAGGATAAAGCTTTCTGAGAGGCTGTTCAGTTCTAACCCAATTAGGCAGCAAGAATGCAAGCAGATACATCCTTAGGGCAAGTACAGAATCAGCACACAGGAGATGTAACTATCAGATCCAGTTTGCTGAATGTGCTATAAACATGGCATTGTAGGAATTCTTAATGCAATACCTACATGAAGCTGGACAATGTACTGTAGGCACGTGCAACATCAGAATGTGCTCTGGTTTGTATCAACAGATCAGTGGTAGCCAGTCTTGGGTGGTTTGAGCTCTCTGGCTCCTGGAACTTGGCTATATTTATCCTGGCTGATGTAGCCTGTCAAGTGTGTCCTGCTGTTGATAAGGTGCCATAGTTGACAACAGTGGGGGATCAAGGGGGAGGAGCAGAATGGGGGCTTCCACCGAGAGTTTCTTTAGAGGGTTTCAAAAGCCCTGCAGTCTCATTCCTGTTTAGCTCAGACCCTGCTTTCTAGATAAAACTGGGAGCTTCGTCAGAAACAAAGTGAAGATGCCAGAGCCTGTAAAGAAAGCAGGTAAGGATCATAACTGACAGACAAAACCTAAGAACAGCTTGACAAAGAAAAATGGTAGTAGCTTTTGTACCCTAGAGAAATGAGATGCCTCAGCGGAAAAAAAAAAATAGATAGGAAAAAGGGACGGTATTTTATGGAGTTATACATATACGATACGTTGAGTGACCTTCCAGAGAAATCAGTAACTCGACTGGCAACTCTCAGCCACAGAATTTTCTCAAGAGACTTTGGATGAGGGAAGAATAGAGGTGAAACCTGTTTAATCCTCATATTCTTTGAATTTCTCATTTTCTTTCCCAGTCACCTTCAGGACTCTGAAAAAAGCTTGGAATCTTTCTCTTGGGCAGTTAGGCAGTATAAACCTCTCCTTGTTTTGTTTCGGTTTTTTCCCTGATACTTTCGAGGAAGTGTAAGCAGCAAACTTTGATTGTATTTGTTGTTAGCAAAATCTCTGTGAAAATGAAAGCAAATGGCACCTGGTTCAGAGCTTACTCTTTCTAGTTATTCCAGCTGGTGACAGTACAGCTCTAGGGAAAAAGAAGCTATTGCACTGTAAAGAGTATATGTGTATTTCTTTTCAGTCACCCTCCTCCATCCTTTCCCCTTGAGTCAGAGATAACTAGCCATTTTCAGAAAGCCAAGGTCACAGAGCCCAGCACAAGGCCTGTCCCACCACAAACACATCAGGAAAAGATTTCAGATTTAGGAAAGTTCTAATTCAAAATTGAGGAATAAGGAACCACTCAGAGGCTGCCCACATCAGAAAGAAGGGGAGGCCTAGGATGGGGAGCAAGGTGAAATGAATCTGTTTGTCTGAGAAGGAGGAAGGAGCCTGGGAATCAGAGGCAGGGAGAGTTTAGCTTCAGGACACCTGAGCATGGGTAGAGGAAGATGTCTTGGGAGCACTTTGTGTCTACAATTAAGTTTGGGAAAAAAGTTATCAAAAGCTGAAGTCATGATTGTTTGCAAAGTGTGCGCATATCCAATACACAATGGGGCGGGAGAAAATGGTACTAAATCTGGGAGTCTTCACATTTAGAGCTCTCATTTTGCTGATGCCAGTGCATACCCAGAATCATTACTACTATTTGAATGTACAGTACAAGGTGCTTGTATTTTTAATAATGTTAGTTATTAATAATAGTTAGTTAATAATAGCTGATGATACTTATTAATGTAGGTCTTTGTGTTTTGCAAAGGACTGAACAGATATCGGACTTCTGTTAGGCTGGTCAAGGGGAAAATCTCCTGTGGTCACCACAAGAACAGAAGAAGAACTTGTTAAGAAGAGCTTTCATTTTGGCTGAAATATTTGGGATCAGCCACTGCCAGAGGCTGAGCGCAAATCCAGCCCGTATCTCCCATTAAGAACTGCAAAGCACTAAAGCATGATTAACTCCAAGGTTCTTTATGTTCCTTCTACATGATAACTCTAAAGCAACAATGGTGTCACCAATCCTTCAATTTTATCACAACTGTAACATCAGTTAATGTTCTTAAAGCTGCAATTTCTGAAATCAGATGGAAGTAGAATTGTATACAAAAGTGACATATATACCAGACCTTGTAATCATAGACAACACCTTGAAAATATAAGCTGTAAATGTTCAGCAATCGCCCCAAACATAAGACATTCATAATCAGATTCTATTTTTAAAGTCACACGGTATTTGAGGTTTATTGAAATGTCCAATGCTTGTGATTGACAATGCTGCAAAAAGAAATATGTCAATGTAAGCAACATTTGACAGTGTGATCACCTAGGCATTGTGGCTTTTCATTTCTAATGGTTTAATTGCCTTTAAATTAACATTTTCAGTCTCCGTGGTTGAGAGGTAACTTCTCTGTGAAGATGCCCACCTTTGTTAGATAATGGTGAAGAGAAATTCTATTTCAGCTTCTTTCTTCAGAGAAATCTAACAGGTGTCTAACATCACTAGTCCTATAGCATTCTTCTTATGAACAAACCAGCCCAAACACTGTGATAATTGCAGCAGGAGGAGGAAAAGCTTTTATTACCAACTCTGACTGAGATAGAACCAGTCACAAGCCCCATTACTTTTAGAGGGGATCTTCTCATGCTCCCAAGAGACACTAATCCCTTTGGGTTTCTATTTCACATTTTTTATATAGTTCAAGCCATTTCAAGATTGGATAATGTTGAGCATAACCTCAGGAGGGCTGAATAATCATCTAGCAATTCATACAAAGGAAAATGCTTCACGCCAAAGAACAATCAGAGATATTCTACCTATATCTGCTGTTTTAACAAGCCTTTTAACACGTTAAAAAAACCACAGCAACAACCAAACAAAAACCCCACAAAATCTAAAACAGTGAAGTAAATTTTCCAACAGACATTCTAGTCCAACAAGAGTATCTCAGGATAAGGCACTGCCCTTTTTATTTACAGAATACGGAAAGAACAGTCATAGCTTTCTAGAAAAAAAGCTATACAGTCCCCAAGAGGGGGATTTACTGTCAGAGCAAACAATCAAACATTGAAAAGCATGGCTTTTTTTCAGGGTTCTGTTGCAGAAACTTTATGTTATTCTCCCTTTGATTTAAACATTTCACAGTTAATCTCTGGTTTGCTTTTTTTTGAAAGTTTTGATTGCTTTGTTAGTTGTGACAAGTCAGAAAGGTTAAAAAAAACCCCAAGCATTTCCCTAACAATTAAGAGGAAACAGCTGACCTTTTAAATACCAAATTTAGTAGATAAATGGGACTTGATGGGAAACGTGTGCATTACTATATCTGGAAAAGGAGAAGTCTGGTATTACTCACCTTCTCTGAAAATCAGACAATTTTTATTCATGTAAATAAATAGATAGAGGAGTCTTGATTTTGCAGTTCAGATTAGGAAATATTATCGAGAGTTTATAAATAACCTGGCTTGTAAGTACAGAGGGGCTTTTGGCATTAATAATAACGATCAATGATGCATAATGAAGAGTAGACCATAGAATTCTAGTTTGACTATAAGCTCGTTGTTTTACTTTTGCAAGCACCTAGCACAGTGAATTGCAGCTTCGTGGTAATGAACTTCTGTGCACTACAGTAATAAAAAATAAATAATAATCGTTAATATATTTTCCTCTTTTCTAAGTTAAGACACAAAGCAGCTGAACATTTTTATCCCCACTTTACAGAAAGTATGATGGATAGAGAGAGAGGGAGATGACTCTGCTTAGCGCAACTATTCCTCGCCTGTTTCTCATGTTACAGGAATTTACAATCAGCTGCTGAAGTAGGCAGAGAATGATAAGATTGAGTAGTTCAATAGCTTTTGGATCATGGAATGATTAAACTTGTAATTGCAAGAAGCCACTTAGGTCCTGACCAAGGAATGCGCAGCATCTTTATATAGTTCCTCAGCAAGGAATTTACCAGCTCCGTTACTGAAGTCTGCTTATCCACAGTTTGGCTTTTAACTCGATGGAGGACCAAATGGTATAAAGAGAAGACTAGATGCCAAGTGTAAGTACTAAAGCACGGATAAATTTTCAACATGAAGCCTTAACAAATTAAGGAATTCCAAGAGCTAATACTACTTTTGTAATATTAATTCAATACATTGGCCAGATACATATTTTTATACCAAATACACAGAATGTGTAGGAAGGTAATCCAGCTTTGTGGCAGAAAACCTGTGACTATTTTTTCTAATCACACTCATCACAGATTTCTGCTGGAGTTTGAAGCACATGCATTCAACCAGACACATTAGATTCTCCTAAAACACTTATAACTTTAAGAGCTTTTATTTCAGAAAGGCAGAAATACCATTTGAAAGCTTTATCTAACATACATTCTCCTTAAGTGCTTATCTCACTCTCCACCACATACATATGACAAATAATGAGTGAAGAATACTTAAAGTCAGAGCTACCACTCTGAAAAGCAGGATGAAATAAAAAGACAAACAACAATAGAATGGCTCTCCTCTATCACTCTATGTAGCTAAAAATCACTGTGTGGAATACACACTTCTGCCTCACTTTCATTTCACATGTCACCCATGCTTTGAAATTCAGTGATTTTCGGAAAAGGTTTTCCCCTAATACTTGTGATTCTTAACAAGCCAAATTATTTGGAGAATGTGGATAGGAATTGAAATTATTCCAGTCATTTAAACTTTAATATACATCTCATCTCCATTTTTTCTGACAATAATCAAATAGGAATGTCTCTTCTAGCTTCTAATGCTCACTCTTATTCTTAGTAGGGATACAACAGTACTTAGTAGCTACTTATGAGCAACTTGATGTGTACAGAGACAACAGAAAAACAGTCTCTGCCTCAAAACACTCACCAAATAAAAGCCTAGTAAATAGATAGATAGTTCAGGAGAGCAAAGGAAACAAAGATTAGTACAATAGATAGCGACCTGGGTAGTAGCTTAGCCGTTTCCTAGGATTTTGCATAGGAGAGTATGAAAAAGTTCTGAAGTAGAATAGTAAACTAGGTTGATAGTGTTAGAAGGAGATTGCTTCAAAGCAGGGTCAGAAAGTAATGAAGAACACATGAAGTTGACAGGAGGAAGATTTAATAAATGGCAGCCAGCAGCAGAAAGGCAGAACACTACTTTTTAAATCTTTTTATTTAGGTGAAAAGTGAAGGAAATTGGTTTTGGAGCTTAAATGATTCATTCTAGTTTAATTTGGCCAAAAGCAAATGTATTTTATATTTCTTTAGCCTTCTTATTGAAAGACTTATTAATAAATTATTATCAAAATGCAATCTGATCATGGACCTCCAAATAGAGCTTTCAACTTCTAATTAATGAAGCTGTAACTCATGTAACATACATAATTGTATCGTTTGATGTATACATAGGGCTGGTGCTGCATGCAAGTTGCAGTAGAAGCAGCATTAGCCACTGAAAAGTTTTCTGAAGACTATTGCAGACCACACAGCCTGCTTCCTCTTCTGCTCGTGGCAGAAATTTGCTGGTTTACATTACTGAGAAGTTATATTAATTTCTTTGCATTATGGAAGCTAGAAGTGATTAGGAGGGTCTAAGGATATGAGAAGTGCTGGAAAATGGGTTGGTACAGAGTGGGTCTAGTCTCAATTTCTTTGATTATTAGCTCCACATGCCTCTTCTCCCATGTTAACTCCCCACAGCAATTCCAATTCCATCCCAACAAAACACACACACAAAGAGCACCTATTGCTCTCCTTCCACTCAATAATTCCTGTCATCAACAGCACGGGTAACTCATGTGCGTCTCTGCTCTCTCTCCAGAACTGCTATAGTATGTTAGTACTAATGTCCCCTTTCTCTCCCTTGGTGCAGAGTGCATTAGAATTTGCTGGGAGCAGAGAGTTAACTCAGTGGGTGGCAGAGGACATGGGCTACTTGGTCATCAGGTGCCCCAGCCCAATGGCTCCTAAGTGCATGTTTGACTGGAGTTTGCATAAACATGTGATGTGCCTGAGATCTGTCAGTGCCTGACAGACACAAGAGCTGTAAGATATTCCACAACATCACATGAGAGGTGTCATAGTCGTTGGGTCTTCCACAGCCTGATAGTGGTGGTCATATGCAAGAGTGTTTTGAGCATGGGATGGATATGTGGAGCTCAGAGGGGCGTATCTGGGTAGAAGCCAAATTTTAAGTGAGAGAGGCTCTCAGATGGGGAATGTGTTGCTGATAAAAGCATGCAGAAGTGAGGCTCTCAGGACAGACAAGAAGTTTTGAATGGTGGTGTTTAGGGACATTCCTAATAAGCAAATCACTGGATTGCATTGGTATAACTGCAGGAGGAAAAAAACCAATCTGCTGGTGAACTTGGATTTATGTGTTACTTAAAGTAGTATCCATAGTGAAGGAGTCCGAGAATAGCTGATCTCTCACTTCTCTTTCTTCTGCTAGGCAGCCACAATTTTTCCCACGAAAGGAAAAATTATGGCATTCTCTTCACATGCTTGCTCAGCAATCTCTCTTCTGTCACAAAGTCATTTCCTGTAAATCTCCAGGCGTACATCACTGCTTTTCCTTTGCAAATATGAACAGTGAAAGATGAAAGGGAATACAGATGGATGCAGAGAGACACTACTCTGGACACCGTTGCCCACTGACTCAGAACCTCAAGCGCAGGACAATGACTCTTGGAGACTCCCTCTACCTGAGAAAAAATGGGTTCTCAACAACTGTTCTTGTGGGCCTTTGTTCACGTGGAATATTTTGGGGTTTTCCAATTTATGCTCTAGTGGAAGTGTTCACAATCATTTTAGCCGAAACTGAAATGAGTCTTTCGGGATAGAGAGAAAAAGACAAGGAGAGTTACTTGCAAACTTCTATACATCTATTTAGATTTCCCAAAGTCGGAAATATTATGTGGTGGTGGAGATTTCTCACTGTGCATGTAGTTTCTGGTCAACAATCGTTTTGTTGAGCCATCTAAAGTAAATGTAAGAAACTTAATCACTTTGCAGGGTTGCAACAGATCAGAGAGTTACTTCCAATACGCATGTCTTGAAACCCTACCATTTGTAGGCTGGAAGCTTACAGGTCACATTGCAGTTAAGTAATTAATATGTATTTATAGATTTTTTTTTTTGTGCTTAAATAGTAGAGTGATGATGACAGCACTCAGAGACAAAAACATGCCTCTTAGCTGCTTTATCTCTAGCATTATAGGAGGAGAAGCCAGCTAGTAGGTATTTCAGGGCTGGGTTCCAGTACTGACCTGGCTCCCCCACTGTGCCTGGCCACCTTTACATGTCTTTTGAATTCTGTACATCAAACCTGCTGTCTACAATAACTCTTCTGCAATTATTCAGCCATACACTGCATCGAAGTATATACTGCTGTGTTATTTTCTGAAGTGCAATACCGTATCAAAATATGTACAACTGGTAACAGGCATTTGATGCTATAGGATAGAGCCCTATATTCTACACAGTACTATATTCCATTTAAGAACAAAAACACCCCTTATAGCCCTGAGGTCAAGAAAAAATCAAATAGAAGCAGACAGGAACATTCTGCTCCCAGAGGAAATTTCACACGCTTGTATCTTAACATGGAAGAAAAACATGCAGAAGAATACAACAGGAGCTCAGTCAAGGCTACTATAGGCTCAGTGTGAACCAAAATTGCTTTTTGATCAAATATATAAAATGTGGGGATAAAGAAAAACGAAAGAGAAAAATGTAATTTAGGGTTTTTATATAACAGAGGCAAATACAATCCATAGTAAATTCTGAAAGTATTTGTAATTGATACTTCAATTGAAGTTTAAGCAACTTTGTACCCTTTGCAAAGCAATGCCAGAAATGTGAACTGTATTATGACTACAGTCCGAAGGCCACCACGTGAAATCTTTGCCGATGTAACTCCCCTGCGGTCAATTAATTTATGCAGGACGTGCCGAGGACATGCCTCAGGAATAGAGATTTTGTGCAATAAGTAGATGGTATTATTAGTAAAAGAACATCTGTACTAACTAAAGCACCTTTTTGAACATGAATGTGAACTATTTCTGTTAAAACGTATCCATGCTATGTTTCTTTAATTTTTATAAAGCAGAATCAAAAGTTTAAAGCTAGTTATAACCATTATTGTGGTGTTTGGAAGAGTTCTTGTTGCTGCCCAAATAGGAAAGCCTTAGACAATTTGCCACAGAGGTGATAGATATAATTAAATAAGATGGAATTACTACTCAGTGCATGAATCAGACTGTTAATTACTGGTATTTTTATACAAGAACATAGCTCGTGGCAATTAGCAAAAAGATAGCAGACTTCAGTAAGACCAAACCATGAGCATAAAATGAAACACTTGATTCAAAATAAAGTTGGAGAAATCTAAATAAATAAATCAGGGTAAAGAAATTGGTAAAACAAGTTATCTTATTAAAATTTAATCTTGAGAAAGATTAGGATACTTGTTGACCAAAATCACAATACATTGCTTGCTTTCCAAATTCCCATCTGTTATGCTGCTTTGATTACACATGAACTAAAACCTCATTTGGTTTATGCTTGTTGACCCCATACATTAATAATTTCATTAATTATCATTATAAGCATCGTAAGTGCTTCTTGACACATAGAGGAAATATTTTGATCTACCTTGTAACTAATTAGAAAACTAGTTGTTGTAGAGTGCTATGTAGGCAAGTACCTTAACTTTTAATGCTGAAATAAACATTTTAATGCAAACAACAATTGATATTATTTTAGCTGGATAAAAATACAAGAGCCATCATAGGAACGTGCATCCCTTTCCATTACAGCCTTGGTCAGTCAAACAGAAGGACTAAATATGAACCATTAATTCACTGTGGTATATTAGGCCACAGGTTACTGCACAAACTGCAATTTTGTTGGATAAACAGATCCTCATCCTGTTTAACAAGTGTATTAAGCAACTGTTAGCACAGAATTAGTATTTCTAAACAAAAGTGCACCGCAAATTAATGTAGAGAGCTTGATATGTAAGAATACATATCATATGACATTGATCTTGTCACAGATCAAAACATTCACTTACGAAAAATCAGAGCTCATTGTAGGGGGAAAGAAAGAAAGAGGAAGATGAACAGTGAGATGACTTTGCTATCCATTTATTTCATGACAATATGGAGAAGATACGACATCTCAGTCAGAGACAGAACTCGGTAAACTCAAAGACAATTCCACACCTTCTCTGTGGAAAGTGTTGTAATTTATATCTTGCATGGGCAGATGGGCAGAAAGGAGACAGCTGTTGCAGCCACAACAGTTGACTACACCAGATATACCACAATTGCAAAACAGATTTTAGTGACCCCTCTCTTTTTTTTTAGTTTCTGCATTTACCAAGAAGCCGAAGACAACAGAGGTGACAGCCGGAAGCACAGCTGTGTTTGAAGCGGAGACAGAAAAAGCTGGCATCAAGGTTAAGTGGCAGCGAGCCGGCGCAGAAATTACTGAAAGTGAGAAATACGTCATCAAGGCAGAAGGAAACAAGCATTCACTGACAATCACTAATGTAGAAAAGAAGATGATGTGACATACGCCGTAATAGCTGGAAGTTCCAAGGTCAAATTGAACTCAAGGTCAAGGAACCAGGTACTCCTAAGCAAGGTCTAATTTCATCAGTATTTCCAGTCCCACATGCAAACTTCATGAATGAGGCCCACGGAGATTAGCCTACCTTAACACAGTAAAATTTCTTTACCAGTAATACATCTGTTTTGCCCAATTATTTTAAGGTACTCATTAATATTAAGCTGAGGAATACATTTCCTGTGGCTAAGACACCCATTTCAGATGTCAGAAGTTCATGCAGTGGAGATCCCAGAGGAATCTCAATTTACCTCTTCAACGTTCTCTGTCAAGCTTTTCAGCTTAACTATTGAAAAGCAAAGCCAGCTAGTCTAACCTAACCTGACCTAAATTAGGATGTCTGCATCTTAGCCTGGTACCTTTTTAAAATTATTTTATGAAATGCAAAATTGTAACAATTGACAAAAAATATACAAGTTCTGCTGCTATGTTTTTTAGGAGGTCATACATTACCAAAAACTGTTTCAAAACCACCTGCTAATAAAATTACATATTTCAGGAGGGAACTTGAATACAAAGAGTAACCTTCGTATTATTTGCATATCACCTACAGTTACTACCGCTGTACGCATTAAAGGATCAGGGAAATTGAAAAACTTCCCCAGGCTTTTCTATAAAGAGCCAAATTCTCTGGAATTATCTCATGAAAAATGTCTGGAAATACTGAAGAAGATGAAATAGCTCATTTTTTGAAACATTTTGACATTCCGATTCCTTTTTTCCCCTCCAAAGCGGTCCCCTCATATACCACCTCTGGTACTTTAATTTTCCCTTTTTAGTTTGGTGAAAAGGCTTAAACTCAAACTGTTTATCTCACCTCCTCTCCTTTGCTATCACTGTTTATCTAGCAACATGATGGTAGTGAGATCTTCTAGTTATCTGAAAGATACTAGTGAATATTTAACAGGAGACAAGACATCCCGTTCCTGTTGAAAAGACAGTGCATGAAGGTTTATGAGGAAGGGGAAATCCTAGTACGGATTAGGACAATTTAACAGCTGTCAGAGCATATAAAGGTATGATGCTGCTGACTACCTCATCCTTAAAGTAAACAGGTACTTATTACACTAGTTGTATCTTCCACATTGTCTTTCAGGTTAGTTGCAGGTAGAGCCTGTCACAGGCAGACAGCCTACAAATAACAGTTACTGCCTTTGGAAGTGTAACCATTACCTAAAAGCAGTATACTCCTGACAAGCACACATTGGTGATGGAGATATCAAGATGCCAAAGGAGAGATCATTTTCTGTATACATTATTTGCTGATGCCTCAAATAATAAGCTTTTTCTAAACAGCTACACATCCAAGTTATGGTAGCTTCTAAACTACATCAGTAAGAATTAACATTCAATTCTTTCCAGTAGAGACTGAGTTGAAATTTATTTGGACAAGAGCCAATGGGATTCTTTCTAACAATAAAAGTCATGGAATTTTGATACTTAACTATTAAATAATACCAATTTTTAAAAAACCCACCATTTTCTTTCAAGACACAAATACAGTTTAGGGTAAAAGGCATAAATTTCTGAGAGTGGCATTGACTCATGTTCATATATTCACAGGTACCGTCTGTTTTTCAGTCCTTACCAAGATTAGATTGTTAAAACTAAATTGATTACCCATATTATTTTCACAAACAACAATAATTTCAGCTCTTCATTATTAAGAAAATGGAAACCATCCCCTAACCTGCCCAGACACAGCCACTTCCCTTTGTGACAGCGGAGCCGCTCAAATCGGTCATCACATGGCACAACAGGGCCCAAAATCTCTGGTGGAAAAGACTTTGCAAATAGCAGGGAAACTGCATGTGGTACTTGTGTGAGAGGTAGGTGACCCCCTTTGGAAGTGTCTCTGCTACCTGTGGAAGAAAAACTGATCTGTGTCAGGCAAGAGCCTCATTATCCGGCTTCAGGAGGCCCCTTCTCCTTCCAGCACAACCTCTCAGTTCTAGAAAACCACAGCTAATTCCTCTGCATTTCCTAATATGTATTAAAAGCTGTTATTTTGCAAAATTTCTTCAGAACAAAAGTAGAAACATGGCTTTCTCTAATCTTTCTCTAATCTTTTACAGAAAAGAATGACACAGTCGCTTCTTCTGAAGCTGCTCCAGCCGCAGCTGCCTCCGAGTCACCTGCTCCACCAGTAGAAAGCAGCCAAAACACAGAAGGTAACAGAGAACTAACACCATTATCAAGTCCGGTTCATTAACAGAAGGGAAGCACAGGAACAGGCAGTCCTTAGAGTCAGTGAGGTAGAGACAGTAGCTGAAAGCACACCACTGGTGATGAATGGCAGACAATAAAGAATAAGGAAACTCAAAGACAGAAGAAACATTCTGGTATTTTGAAATTACTTAACGAATTCATTGATAGGCTGTAACAGCAGCTGATGCAGAAAGTTCTGACTAGTAATTCTGATGTTCATTCAGCGGTATCTGCTGGGACTCAACCAGAAGAGCCTCTGGACCCTATTGGCTGTTGTGACACGACCCAGGATGGAGAAGTTACTGTTGGTGAGTATAAAACGTGAGTTAAGTGATGTTTGTAAACTGTGCCTGTTGCTTGACTATTTAGCTGTCCAGGAACAGGATGATGGCAGTGATATAACAGATAAATTAAACACTATTCACAATCTTATTTTAACCTACTTCCCTTACAAGGAGGAAACATCAAGTTCACTGCCAAAGTGGCAGGTGAGAGCCTGCTGAAGAAACCCTCAGTGAAATGGTTCAAAGGAAAGTGGATGGACCTGGGAAGCAAAGTGGGGAAACATCTCCAGCTACATGACAATTATGATCGAAATAACAAGGTACAAATGGCAGAGTGGATTCTCAGTTTTCTAGATATTAATCTTTAATCTGGGGAAAATATAAGCTAATAAAGGAATGTTTTGATACTAAAATACCCCAAGCTATTTGTGTACCAAGGTACATAATGCTATACTTATGCATAGCAGTCTATGTTTTGACCACACACAAGAGAGACAAGCACTGCATACAAACTCTTGCATGCCTTATCTATGATGAAATAAGAAAATGTCTGGAGGACTAGGGGAGAAGGATCTACTGCAGGATTCCCTCCATCTTCCTCTCAAGTAATAGATTCTTGTTATATTTAAGAGAAAAATGTAAATCAGACATCTTGGTCTGTCTTGGCTTTAATAGATAAGGCATTCGGCTATTAGTGTTGGAATTTATTGTTCTCTTGCATTGTCTAGACTAATTTAAATAGCTGAGTAAGATCAAATTTTACCAGAAATGCATTCAAAGATACACAAACAGGAATACAAGAGAGTCTGTACCATGAATTCTCTTCCTGTGTGGTATATGAAACACTACTACCCTCTCCTGGATGGAACAGAGCAGACTTGCTCACATTAGCTACTCCTTTTGCTGAATTTTTAAACGTACTGTATACATTCTGGGTAGAGGCTGTATTTCTTTAATGAAAGCTCTACTCGTGTTTCCAACACACGTGCAATTGGTGGATGTGCTGTCTGTACATACCAGTACAGTTTGGTAATAAAGGTCGTATCCTCTGGAAGACCGGTACTGATAACACTCCTCAGCTGTTCCTACTGACCTGGGGGGATACATGTGATTTTTATGACAGTAATGAGTTACACGCTCGGGAGGTTCTTAATTCTAAGAGGACACTGAGGCCTATTTCATCCCTTGTCTATTTCTCTCCATGCCTTAACACGCTGTATTCTCTCTCCCTTTTCACCATTTCATTTTCTAACTTACTAATTGTATCTACTGGTGCCTGTTCTAGGTGTACACCTTTGAAATGGAAATCATAGAAGCAAATATGACTTTTGCAGGAGGGTACAGATGTGAGGTGACTACCAAGGACAAGTTTGATAGTTGTAATTTCAACCTGACAGTCAATGGTAAGATGAATTTCCTCCACCTTGTTTCTTTTATGATTTTTTCTTCCTGTATGCCCACTAACAATTCTTTCTGGTACATAGTGGCTACTAGAGAAGCACAGACCTGAAGAGCTACAGGTACACTTAAGAAGCCCATAGACAAGGGCTGGCAGAGATATAGAGCATTAGAAGTAACCTTTGGATGTCACTCAAGTCACAATTGTGTTGCTCTTAAAGAAAACACACAGAAAGATGCAAATCAGCCCAACTTTTCTCTGGCTTTACTCTCATTTCAGATCCATTCTTTCATGTTATTTAATTCCACTGGAATAAAGAGAGGTCCATTCTTACTCTGGAAAAAGTTCTGTACTAAAAATGGTTATTTAAAAAGAAAAAAAAAAGAGGGGGAATGGGAAGATTTAGATATAAAATTGTTTTTAAGATTAGATGAATCATTTTACGTAATACATGATGCCACCCCTCACAACAGCTGTCCTGAAAAGCTTATCGCCAATTGAAAAGGAAGTTCATTTTAACATTGATTTCCCACAAGTGTGGAAGAATTTAGGTACAGCAGTATAAGCATGGACCACCTGAAAGAGTTCAGCGTCTGGACCATTTCCTGTTTCAGTGGTTCTGTTGAAGGCACGGCAACATTAATCTGCGTCCAGCAACCAATAAGCCTAATATGCAAAGACAAATGTTTATTGAAGTTCCTCACTCATCAGTGTCCATTTCTGAAGTTTCACTATTGGCTGTAGCACTCACGAGACCTAGAGGCTGTGACTGGGAACAGTTTTTCTCCCAGTAGTAGCAGTACACCTATTCATACCAACAGAAGCTTAGAACAGAGTAATTAAGTTCTCTCTATGCAACATCCTCAGTGGAGTTTCTGTACGTCTCTACATATTTCCAGGAATATACCTTTGCCTCCAGATGATGGATTACATTTTATTAGTAGTAATAATATTTAGTTGATATCCAGGGGTTTTCTCATGAGGGTTTAAATAACCCTTTGAAGCCAGGATTGAAACGAAAATTTACCAGCAGAAGAATTGACAATCAATGTAAGACAGTTTATCATGCTGCAGTTTATTATGAAGCATGAGACAGAATTCAGTTATACATGAAATGCTGGACGTTGAAAGCTAGTTAGTGATGGCTACATGCTTAAGATGATGCTTCAATCTTTCTGTATGTAACTGATCACAATTTACAATATAAGAACTTTAGGAAAAAAATGCCTGCAAAGGAAAAGCTTTAGAAATCGCACTGTATTTTTGCATTATTTTGACTTGCTCTCCCATTCTTGTTCATCACTTTTTGACACATCAGAAGCGCCAATAACTGCGGACTTCGATATTCGTGCTGCCTTCCGACGCACGTGAGTATGTACAGTATGTAGATCGGATTATACTTCCATGCGGAAATCATTATTTTTCTAAACAAAACTACCTAAAATGAAAGCTTTTGTACATACAAGTACAAAGGTAGGGATGTCTACTAAGAAAATATTTCTATTAAGAAAATATTTCTACTACTAAAATACAACTCCTAGAAATCTATCATCTAAGAGAGTCTAGACTTTGTAGCAGCATAACGATCGTGCTTGTTTTCAATTGTGCAATTGATAATGTGTATAACTCTATCAAGAACTCCAGCACTTTTTTTACAGACCCATAAAGAGCACTCCAGAGGTAGACCAACAGAGAAGGAAAAGATTCTGTGTAGTGCCTAGTCTGGATTTGGTCTGGCTTGAGGAACTACACATACCTTAATACGAATGTTTGATAAACAAAGAAACGAAGTTTGATGTGAGATCTGTAAGCAGCATATCACTGATAACATTAATACAAGCATTTTGATTGTATTTGTTCGCATGTTCTCATTCTTAACTGAATGAAGACAATGAGACTGTCTGTATAAAAACTCAGATATATGTAGGTCTTAGATATTAAAGACTGCAAGGTATTGCACTGGTGTTGAAAAGGCTATTCTCCCCACATCTGTAATACTGTCTGAATTGATTCAAGACATAATGGAATAGTGTTCCTTACTATGAGTAAGATTTCCAAAATTAGTTGTTCTTTCAAATTTTATTTAGACATTAACAACATGTGTTTTTTCACTGTTGAGTATTTCTTCTTGCTTTGTGTAATTCAGAGTCCTCTTAAGTTTTTGTATATTTTTGAAAAGTTACTAGATCAAGAATATCCCAACAGATACCTATTTCTATAACCGAGGTCACAAATCATCTGTGGCAACTTCTTGAGTTTTTTCCTAGAAGTGCTATTTTTATACAAGGTTTTTTTTTTTTTAACATTCTATCACAAAGAACTACAAGACCCTGGCAGAATTATCTACAGTCAAATCCATCTACAGGTAGCTGACCAGCCTCCCTGTGATGCCTGTTATATAGAGGACATTCAGTGCTTAGCTGCATTGTGTTATTTCACCGCAGGCTTCAAGAGTTTCTCTTCTTGCTAGAACAATTAAAAGAATTTAGAGTCAGTTCAGAGCGAACGCAGTGTGAGCACCTTCAGGATATTCAGATTTTCAGTTTCTTCTGTAAGAATGGAGCCAAATTTTGAACTGTTTAAATCTGAAGCTTTGTCTTTGATACCCTCACCCAGGAGCCTGGCAGGAGTGGGAAGACGGATGACTTCAGTCTTTTTCAGGTAGCCACCGTCTGTGTCAGTAGACAAATTCCAGTCTAACAATGAACTGTGTCTCTGCTTAGAAAAAGAAAAGAACAAAAGAAAGAACACCCCCACCCCACTCCCCAGAACTAGCTGCAGCTTAAATTCCAAATAAATCATCAAAATGTAGTATTTATATGAGACAAATACCTACAAGTAAGAAGTAATGTAAGATGAGTATAAGTCATGAAAAGAGTTGTTAAATAGTTCAGTGAGAGGCAAATTCATCAACAGAAAAGGTGTGTTTGGCAAGCGGCATCTTCTCACCATTGTTAGAAGAAAAAAAGTAACTTCAAATTATATGCATGTCTGCTCCCTCTGTTTTACGTGTTTTCTTCTCTGCTGAGCACATCCTAACTAAAATTGCCACTGCTCACAGAAATGTACCATCACTCAGGTATATGAAAATCTGTTGTTTCCTGGCACATTCTTTATCCTAGTAAACAATATCCACATTGCTGAAACTACATCTTTCCAAAAGCACTAATGATTCTACAGGAAAGCTTCTTCAATATCTTTATGACAATGAATAGGTTACAGATCAATAGGACCACCAAATTCATAACCTGTACAACTTTAACCATTATCAGTACGGAAAAAATACAAGTTCATTCAATATATTTCTTAAACCTATATGAAGACCAATGTGGAAAAAGAGCACAATTAAATCACCTTCCATGTCAGTGCACATTCTAAGCCATTATAAACCCATCTACTACTCCCTACAAAAACACATCATCTACATAATGATGTAGTCTCACAAGCCATTCCCATTTCCTTCTGAAACTAACTATGGTTTTCTGTTACTATACAGTACTGAGGGACACGAAGAAGGTGGAGAGTTTAATTTTAGTGCTCTATTGAAAAAGAGGTGAGTGAAAATGCATAGACTTGGAGAAATAAAGTAACTCTGAAAACGCTAAAACAAGAATAAGTGAAAGTTTCATAAATTCACAATCCTTGTAGTTTTCCTAAAGCACCTCCAACTGGAATAAGGATGACAGGTAATTACGACAATTTCCCCAAATACTCAACATTTGCTGCATTTCTGCTAGGTTTATATTGGAGGGGAAAAAAAAAGAGGAAAAACAAAAGATTGATCTTTTCCAGGATAGAAAATGCTGGGACTAGGATAATTACATGCTTCCACCTGCACTTTTCATTTAAAAAACCCAGAACACAACAACAATTTAAAATACCTATAATGCTGCCTTATTAAGAATTTTCTGTCCTAAGTTTACATAATACTTCAAATCAGAGAGCTGGGAGGACAAGCCTTTTAATTAGATCTCTAAATGTTACTACTACACTATACAACTATATATTATATAGCTGTTTATCATATATTTAGAAAGATATTTTATGTTGCAGAAATATTATATAAATATTTTTTACTCTTCCAATTCTAATTATTTTTTTCTTGCTTTTACTTTCACTTTTTTGGGTGAAATTTCCTCTTCCATTCTCATCCTTCCTTGTCACATCGATTTTCATAACCCGTCTACATCTTCTTACCACCGTCTTAATCTGGATGTTTTGGATACCACTGTTGCCAACAGAGAGTAAGATTTCTATTTCATTACAAATGCATGGGTCAGATTGTGTATGAGAACCACATGGTTTGAAATAATGCATGCATCTTTATCTTTCTTACGTGTAGAGTATGACAAAAATTAGGTAGTATGAAAGAAAATTATCAGCTGCCATTTTCTGAGACAGAAATTGTTTTAAACAACTAGTAGAAGTTAAGGGTGGACCACTCAGTACCAATCAAGGTATTTCTCTGAACATCCTTTGCTTTTCACCATAGCTTTGTTTTATAAGCTGTTCTAAATTGTCCTTGAATTTCCAGATTTTCTCAATTTTTGAAAATTTTTTAAATTCCTGTTATCACAGAAATTAGAATCAGAAAAATCATTTGCATAATGTGCCTGCTGTCGCCTATCAAATAAGCATTGAAATTTTGTTCCATCCTTAAACACGTTAAGCAAACATATTACTGAAATCACTTACTCCATAAATTTAGAGGGTTCTCTCTTTCAAAACAATTATTTTTATTCCAAATAAAGTTTCCATTGCTCATTATCATCCCCTTACTCCAGGCATGCTTCTTTCTGCTCACTGCCACTGGCTGCTCACTCTGTCTAGCTCCTGAAGTTACTATAAATACTTGTCACTAGACTCCTATTTTGCAAATCTAAACTTCCTCGGTGTCAGTTTTCATGATCAACCCCTTGGGCGAATGTTGTTGTGAATCTGTGTTCAGTCTCTTGCTCAGGTATTGGTATCCCCATTTATAAAAAGTGTTTTATCTTCACAAAGAGTACAGGATCACGTAGACATCCAAAGCACTGCGGTAATGGAAGGAATAAAGCCCCAACGGCCTCATGATTCACTCCGGTTAACTCCATTGAGTTTCAGTGAGGCCATCAAGGTCACATAGGTTCACAAAGGCCCCAACACGCGGTGTACCCAACTAGAAGTGAATTCTGGCTTTGCAGTAACACTGCAACCAGAACTCTCCAGGGGGCCAGCTAGATGAGTCAAAAAGGACACCTATCAAACTTTCTATGGCTGACATTGATAGCAAAGTTTCTTCTTTCATCATGAACTCCAGAGAAGTTTGAAACAAAAAGTGCATCAGAATTTTTGGTAACCCTAAAGTAGGGAAAATGTGCTTTCTGAATAACAGCAGTAATGAAAAATGTGCAGGTTTGACAGCTGAACTAGAGTAGTCTGCACACATTCTAATTTCTATAGAAAATTTAAGGCAAAAAAGAATTGTTTGCATCTTTTTAAAAATTTCAAAGAAACGTAGGCTAATATGAAAATATTTGCATGATTTCATACAGTGACTCCTGCTGGAATGAAGTGCTGCTTTCATAATTAGTTTTGAGCATTGATAGAACTCTAAAAAGTAGTATAAATCACCAGTATTTCCAGAAATGTTCAATTTGTGGATTTAACTATTCATTATCTCTTAGACTAGAAATACAAGTCATTAAAAGAAGCTTATAAATTTCACTGCATTTTATCAGTGCATTCGACCTTTCCTGACTTACAAGCCTCTGTTTAGTGAATTTAAGCATACTGAAAAATTCACTGGTCCTAGTTGTTTTTCACTTAGAAGTGATCGTGGATCCTTCAGGCTTTGCCCACCACAGGTTGAAGACCACGCCTACATTAACAAGAACTGATAGGCATAAAAACTCTTCCTGGAACGAAAGTATTCTTCCTTAAAATAGAATAGAAAAAGGGACCTCATGATAAAGGACTCTTAAGAGCTATGCAGATTCAAATAGGATTGAAGATTATTCTTTTACCACTTCTGCTTTGTCCCACCTAATTCACAAGTGCTCCTCAACCCAGAGGTAATGAACATTCCCACTATAATAAACAGAACTTCACTTAATACTGTATCTCCTATCGCTGTAATTTAATTAACTGGTGTTGACATACAGATGTCATGGGCCAAGGAGAGGTCGCTGGGAAGAGGAAGGGAACAACTGTCACAAAACCGTTAAATGGGATAGTGAGCAGAGACCTTGAAGGAGGTGACAGCTGAGGGTCCAATCAGTTGACAGTAATGGGATAGGAAGGAACCATCTTTGGGATGTACAAAACTATCTTTAACCACTCCACAAATGTTTAAAACATATCAGCTGCATATTCCATTTACAGCAGCTTCACTAAGCTGCATCGTAATGGCCCCAAGTGCATAGTTAACCTATGAGGTGATGACTCTGAATAAGGATGCCCAGCATCAGGGAGAGCAGCGTTACGGTCGGATAAACTTCAGGAGTCCAAGTGCTATCTCGCTTCTCATACACTGCTCAGTTCCCTTTGGCAGTGGAGGAGTACAGCCAAACTGTGGGAACTCTGTGTCTTTATGAGATCAAAGAGAATGTTTCAACAAATACAAAAGGGTGAGAAGGAGTACTGGGATGGGGAAAACTTTGCTCAGAGGCAGAGAAAGACATTTTTTTCTTTTCCTTTTTAGAACTCCATTAAGCACTATGCAAATTACAACCTTTAGCTTTTAGTAGCATTTTACATGCAACTTACAAGCCTCTCCCTAGAAATTGGAAAATATTAGTATTTTCAAGGAAGAGACTATACTCTTGCTTATGATGAAATTTCTTGTATTTCAGCTTACATGCACCGAAACACTATTGCCAGCTATAACAATGGGATGACACCTAGTAATGGAAAAGCTGAAGGAGAAATTAAGGAACTTTTAGCAATAGTGAGATATACTAGACTGCAGAATTTTTTCAAAATTGGAAGATTTTTCTCATGATATATTTTAAAATAACTCACACAAAATCTTTCTGAAAATTCCATGAATAATCTTCACATTTTCAGGTAAAGGGGCGTATACAGATGAACTCATAAACAGGCAGATAGACAGAGAGACCACCAATATTTATATAATGCCTGAGGGAAAACAGTAACATTTTAATCTGTCAAGTCTTTCTTACTTCCTATGATTTTGTATTTTCTTTTGAGATACACTTTGCTCCACAGAACATTAACTGTACTAGTAAAAAGAACTCAGCATATATTACAAATATTACATGTTCTTAGTTTTATGTACTTACATATCTATTTCAATTTATATGTATTTAGAAATACTTTGAAGTTAGTCATTGACATGATCAGGGCAACTAACCCAAGAACTGCTGATGTTAAAAAAAAATCTTGGTCTGTTTGGCAAATCCGTTCAATTGTCCTGCCTTCTGCTAGGCAAAACTACAAAGCATTTGGAGTTGCCCCAGACTAAATTACAGATATCTAGAGAAGAGGAATCCTGATTAAATTTGTGGGTAATGTTGATGCACTGTAATGACAAAGCAAACACTCAGTAGGCTGCACTTAGTACAAGGAGTCCAAACTTCAGATGCACCTATTAATTCAGTGAGTGCTAGCGAAGACTTAGAGAGTGCTAAACCACTCCAAAGATGTAAGATACTGCATGCCGTATTCCAGCTCAAACTCACTGAGCTGAAAATACTCTTCTCTTGCTTCCTTTCTGTTCAAGAGCTACAAGGGTGCTGGAAATCCCAAGCCTGGGCTGCAGCACTTCAACAAACACTCTCATCACAAACAAGCTTTTTTCCTGGTACAAGGAGTACCAGAAATGTTTAGTTATACCTGGTTATATATATATACTGACTACAGTCATGGTTTTTTAAGTAGTATTTCTCACAGACTAATGGGATTGTTCTTTTCCTGAAAAAAAATGGCAATATGTCCAATAATCCTCCACTTCTCTCTGCATTACCTGCTGTATAACTTAGTTCTGCTGTACTGGAATCTGCTTGGTCCTGCTGGTATTAGGAACAACAGACACTGGAAGCTCCTTTTCTTAAAGAAATTTTTAAGAAAATGTTAATTCTTTCATCCTTTCTGTGTTTACCAAAACGCAAACTATGACAGATAGCAACTACATGATGACAGGGCAAAGCAGACGTATTTGTTTCCCTGTCAAGGTGATCAGCCGTAATTAGGAATAAGCAGACGTGCTTACACATATAATATAAATTGCAGAGTGGAACGGCACAAAGTGTGGGATTAAGTTTGGTTTTAATCAGGAACAGCTTTTCTCTTAAGCTTATTCCAGAGCTTTTGCACGAGCTCTTTCCTCTCCCTGCTACTGAAGCACAGGTTTATTCTGCTAACAGTGAAGACAATTCTTATGGCTCTTTTGTATTAATAAACGATGCCCTCTTTCTTGCCATTGGGATGCTGCATGTTTTCCAAATGGTTCTCTGCGTCACTCTGGAGTACAGCAGCTTCTTGCGCTCAGTAAATCGGTAAGGTTACAACAATCTCTTTTTCTATTTATGACCTTTTCAATAAAAAAAATATGATGACAGAAAAAGTTTGTCTTTCCCAAAGCCAGACAACAAAATTTTCACTCACCAAACATTAATTCTTCCATAATCACTAGTTCTTTGGTTGTTCATTGCAAATATTGTCCTGTTTGCCACTACCCACCAGTCTATGTGTCTTTACGCTTTACAGATTAGCGTAGCCAACAATTGTCTTTACAACAGAGGACAAATACTTTTATAACCTCCGATTCATTTTAATGAAAAGAAAAAATGTCCTGAGTAGACAAGGACTTGCTTCTTATTAACGTAAACCAACTGCCTTGTTTCTAAGGCATTCTCAGGATACCAGTTCAGTTTCTTGCTTTGCCACGTGTTTTGTGTACAATCATCACTGGAAAATAGGTCTCCTTGTGTTTCCATTACACGTCCATAAAGGGAAGTTAGTATTTATTTGCTTTGGCTAAGAGAAAGTAAAGACTTCCAGACAGCAACTGGATTTTAATCACTGTATATATATAAAGAGAAGTACAACTAGTCACCACTTTCATTTCGTTATTTTAGGTAATAATATAGCAAAATTCAGACTGCTGAATTCTTTATTAAGAAATGGCTTCATCAAGCCAATATGTAACTTGACAAGCTTGTGGCTGCTTTTAAACCCTCTCAGTAGTGACATTCGATACTCTAATCCCTTTCTGCAGAGGTGAAGCAAAATCTGAAACACAATCGGATGCGGATGTCTGGGAAATCCTGAGGAAAGCTTCTCCTTCCGAATATGAGAAAATTGCTTTCCAGTATGGTATCACAGATTTGCGTGGGATGCTGAAACGCCTCAAACGCATAAAAAAGGAAGAGAAAAAAAGTACAGGTTGGCGAGCTGTATTTATTCCAACATATGTGTCCATATCTTCTTCTTTGGGAGTTCTTCAAATATTAGCATCAGTTCTTCAAATATTAACAAAAGCATGAGAAACAGGAGTTTCCTGTTCCAGGTGTTACACAGACTTTACAGGTGAAATACTGATTAACAAAGATTAAAACTATGCCCAAACCTCTGAGCTACCTTGCTCTGAAACTGGATATTCTGAACCTGTTTGTTCTACTAGTTCCTCATGCTCTGCCTCTTACCTCTCCCTGAATGTAAAACACCACCCCCCCCAAAACTGGTCAGTGTGTCAGGCATCAGTGATGCATTTAGAGAATTTCATTTTCATTGGGATGATACATCTGGAATTCTCGAGCTTTTTCTAGTCCTGTGAAGTTTTAATTACCTAACTTTAACTAATTCATTTAAAAAGTCTGAAACAGAGAAAGCAAGCTGCCATTCATTAGTACTGAGAAGATCAGTATCATTTTCCTACACAGGCAGATGTGGCTGTACCTCTATTTAGGATGTGCTGAAGTACACATTCACAGCTGATTTAGAATATTCTGCTTTGCTTATTTTAGTCTATAACACATGCTTTTCATGCTATGTTAAGGAATAAGAGAAAACAGAACAGAATGAAGAACAGACAGAAATGGTAAAAATTCAAGCAGGGATGGAGTGAGTGGGGAAGGTTTAAGAACAGGAAAGGAAATAAAGATTTACTTTCCTGACAGTGAACATTAAAAAAATGTTAAGTATAAAATTGATTAAGTTTTGGGGTTTTTTTAATCATTCCTCGTCAAAAGCATTCCTCAAGAAACTGGATCCAGCCTACCAAGTGGACAAAGGGCAAAAGATTAAATTAGTGGCCGAAGTTGCCAATCCAGATGCTGATGTGAAATGGCTGAAGAATGGACAGGAGATCCAAGTGAGCGGCAGGTAAACTAGAAATATGGGAAATCCAAAAAGGAATGAGCTACAGCTTGGACAAAGTGGAAAAACTAGCTTTTCTTAAAAAGAAAGGAATTAATTTTGGGGCTCGATGATCTTAAAAGTCTTTTTCAACCTAAACAATTCTATGATTTACGAAAAGAGGGAGAAATGCGACCTCAGAAAGAATCTACATAGTGCTTTGGCTCAGGGTGAGTTTGCTGTTCTCATGACTTTCTTTTTCTTCCCTCTGCTCTATCTATCTACACATGGAACTGGATGCTTACATCTACCTACTTAGCAAGTAAGTCCTCAGATTATTTTCTGATCTTCATGTGTATATCCAGGGTTCAAAATTACTTTCTCATTATATGGGATATACTTCAGTGTAGCTTGTTTGCAAAACCAATTTCCAGAGATTTTGTGCTGAATCCATGACAAGGCATTTTTAATGGTAGGAGCCTGCATGTCTCACACTTGTATGAAGATTTCTCTGTAATTTTCTATGCTAGTTTTTCAAACACTACTGCTGTCACTGAGACAGGGATATAGGGCTTGAGTTTTAACAAACCTTGCCACTGATGTCAGAAAAGAAGTAGGAATCTTTGTCAGTGAGGGGAAGACAGTGACTGGGTGCAAAACAGCTACTCTCTGATCATTACATTTAGATTCTCTTTTCAGATATATTTTTGAGGCTGTTGGGAATAAGAGAATCCTGACCATAAACCACTGCTCTCTGGCTGACGATGCAGCATATGAATGTGTGATAGGGGAGGAGAAGAGCTTCACAGAATTATTTGTAAAAGGTGAGCAAGGGTAGCAAAAGGAAAGGGATCTCTCCTAACATTTAGAATTAAGTCATTGTCACCTTCTCTACTCTCAGATTAGTTAATTTCATAGAAAAGGAAATTCTCAAACATATGAACAAATTCTGACATCTATTGAAGTGGATATTTTTCTTAGAGTTAAATGAAGGAAAATTTTCCCTATAGCTGCAGTTAAGAAAGCACAGGAAAACAGCACAGTAATAATTACCATTAATTCTCATTTGGAAAGTGCTTTACGTCTTCCCAACAACAGAGCTAGAAACTTAGTTTAAAAATTTGATTCTGCTCAAGATAATCATGTGCTTCAAGCTCTACAAGCAGATCAAATAATACAGAAAACTAATGCTTCCGGTTTAGAATTTCAGAATATATATGAAAACTGATTAATCCTATGTTTGTTTTCTGCCTCACGAAGCAAAAACCAAAAGGTCATTTGATAATATTGTCAATGTGATCCGGCAGAGTAAATTTTAAGTTCCAACACAGGGAGCATCACCAGGTATTTGACCAGGGGTTCTTCCAGTGGTGAAATCCATCTTTGGTCTTCAGTCTTTCAGAATACTGTTTTCATAAAAGTCTCTTCATTTCCAGAACCTCCAATCCTGATCACTCACCCACTGGAGGACCAGATGGTGATGGTTGGAGAGAGAGTAGAGTTTGAGTGTGAAGTGTCTGAGGAAGGAGCTACTGTGAAATGGTAAGGGAACAGAAAAGGGAAGAAAACCCCAAACTCAGGAAACCATATGCTTGCATGGGACATTCTAGGACCAGTGTTTGTGGACAAGCATTGTGGAATAAAAAGGAAGAAGGCATTCTACATAATTGTTTTCAGGAAAAGATTGATCCTTCTCTTCCTCTATGTCAAACATTGAGAAGGAAATGAGAGGCCAGAATACGGCAGAAAACAAATTAAGTGTAGGCAGTTTATAGTGTCTCTAGGATTTCTTGTTCAGTGTTTACAAGATGCTTCTGACTGTACTGAGCTGTTAGCTTTGAAGTTTTCTAACCACTTGACAGTGATGTCTAACTATTGCCCAGGCTAATCAGATCTATATTGTGATGGGTTTCCTATACTTTACGGAATCCTCTGGTCTTCTCAACTGCAGTGATAGGTTTTTTCCAAGTATTTTTCCTTGGATAAAAAGTTAGTGTCTCTTGAGACAGAGGAGGAAGGTCATTGTCTTTATTTTAACATACCTGTTGTGATAATCCTGCAAAGCTGGTCATTATGCATATGCATCAAGCAGGCTTATGATTACAAACATTTAGTCCATAAAGTCCGTCAGGCTTTCCAGCTGAGCGGAAGCTGGAAGGCTTAGGCTGCTTGGGCAGGCACAGCAGGCAGTGCTCACATACCAGGTCTTAACACATACTGTTCTCACTTCATTTCTCTACCAGATGAAATTCTCTTCTGCTTGTTAACAGCTTCAGGCACACAGTTATCAACTGTTCCCACAATGTCCATTACATTCCTGGAAAGTGCCAACCACTCATCTGCTCTCACAAAGGAAGGAATTTAGAATTTAATTAGAGCCCAAGAGCTAGTACAGCGTTACACTATTAAAGCCACATTCAGAGGCATGCACATGCTATTGTTCAGGAACTGCTTACCGATGCCTGGTCACAAGAGATGGGGACAACTAGATCTGTCCCTCTCACAACAGAGAGCAGCTGCCACACTTTGATCCCATGCCTTTGAACAACTCCCATACATCTTGTGGAGCTGTTGTCTGTGGGATGGGCATTTGCTGCGACAAGGGCAAATCAGCAGCTGTCTCAGCCTGAAATGCAGCAAGTGGTCAGAGAAACCCTTCAAATCACAGCAACAGAAAACTAAGCAGTTAGACATTTACACTGTATTTTACTAGTTTCATTACGTGAGACTCAGTCAATGCGTTTTGGCAATAAAGGGAGTATTTAGGACAATGGAGAGAAGTGTCCAGGGAAAACATGAAATGCAGCATGGAGAAAGAGTTCCAGTTTTATGGCTCATTAGGGAAGTGCTCAACGGTTTAAGCCAAGTAACAGGCACTAACTCAGGGCAACTGTTACAGCTCTTGCACCCTTTAAACCTGGGATATGAAATCAGAAGCACAAGAACAAAAGCAGTTATGTGACTTGCACAAGACAGAAATAAGGCTTACAGCCTCTTAGGCACAGCCATCAGACTAGGGCTTGGAGAATTCACTATGTGGGTCTCTTCATAGTAATCAGGAAAGAATGTTCTCTTGATTACCCGGAAAGGTCTCACATTATTATTATGCAGTACTTCGTAATAGTTATTTCTAACTTTAGATGGTCTTGGAAATAATATAATTCTTGAAGAAAAAGATGTAATAAAAAAATACAGTTTTGACTTGACTCTTCCATCTCTGAATTCTGGATGTATCATCTTACCAGCTCCAAAGGAAAGCAAACTATAGTAATGTAATAATAATAATAAATCTGTGTGTCCCCACTATAGTACCTACATCAGTGATCTCTCAGAAGACATTAACCAATCTATCCTCTCATTCTGAACAAGAAATAGGAAAGCATCTCCAGACAGAGAAAAGAGGCATTGAGCGGCAAAGTTGAGAACAGATATTTGATCTCACAGATGTTCATGACTTGGATAGACTAAACGATGGCTGACACACCCATTATTGCACTGGTTCTGCTTCAGGTGTGAGGCTAGACCAGATGACCTATGGTGGTCTTTAAACCAACACTTCCATGGTTCTATAAAAACCTCCACTTACTCTTTAATATCAACTGATTCTTCTACTTCACTGCTTTAGTTACCAAAGGAAGGCCTGTAATATTACCGCATATAAGGTTTTGCACTTTTCACTGCAGCATTGTATTATTCTAAGCCAAATGATAACTGGGAGTTCTTTCCTGAGGTTTACAGTTTCATCACTCCACTATTTGTCAGAACACCCCTCTGCAAGCAGTCTACTCATACACAGCATCAGCAATGTGCTAGTCACTAAATCAAACACAACTTAAATATGCTATTCCCTTCCCAGGGGTTTAAGACGCTACTCAGTGCAAATAATCTATTTTCATTATTTAGACAAGATTTCAAGAGATTTCTTTCTTACCAATGGCTGAATAGAACATTCATATGTACTTGAGGAGCTGTTTGTCAAAATACACCACCAAAAAATAAATTTGAAAGTTCAGCTTTGGAACATGAGGCACAGTGCATGTGCCCAGTTTTGCCACAGCACCATGCTGAATTTCTGGATTACAGTCCATTCTCAGCAGTTCAGCAAAGATTTATGCATTGCTCTGTAGCACTCGTTCCAGAACCAATCGCCATGAATGAGAGTATCGGCCTTAGCAGCGCATCTTGCATGTAGCCTCAGACTCTCACCACTCGGCGACCAGAGGAAACACTAGCCCAACGTAAGACAAAACGCTGTGTTTTCCCAGGGTTGTTGTAGCTTCTGTTTTCTCCCTTATTGGTGTTATAGTCCTGTGATCTGGAAGGGAGGCCAGTGCTTTTCTAAACCAACTGCAAGTTCCAATGAATTGTGCTCCAAAGAACACAACCTGTGAGTATTTTGAAATGCAGTTGCAGCAGGTACACCTAAGTCACAAGTTGTAGGATTCCTGTCTCTGCTTAAAGTTTTGATATTGCGATTTACTTCAGCAGACTGACAGAGGTAAAAGGCTTCCTTGCATAGATCTACCTAGAGATTAGAGCTATAGTATTTAAGTGAGACCCTAGGTAGGCTCATTTGTTAAGGCGAGTAGTCACTGGTAGGGAACACCACAAGGTAGAAAGAAAATTCTTACTCTATTAGAAGCATAACGTCTTTTCAATTTCTTTTTCCACGTGAGTAAGTATCAAAAAGAAAAACTTTTTCATTTACATCATTACTTGACTACTGCTGCAGTTTGTAATATAAATATATTCAAATAACAATGAAAAATATAAAATGCTACAAAAGGAGTAAGTTGAAGAAATTCCAAGTTATTTTCCTATTTATGTTATTTAGAATTAGGAACAGGGAATCTTCAAAAAGTCTTACGTATTTTTGTGTGACCTTGACCACACAGCACGAATCCTCTCTGCTCATTTCCTTCATGATAATTGGGAATTACAGTAATTAGATTTCCACCAGGCTGGATGGTGAAGCTTAATTTAGCAGTGTCTTAAATATGCTGTGGCATCCTTGAATGGAAAGGGCTACAAAATCCAAAATACTTCTTCATTCGATTCAATCCTAAAATTTTCTTCTTCTACCCATGCCCACCAGCCGAGTGTTTGTAACACTTATAATTTGCATCAGGAAAGTTAAGACTTTTAGGTAGTTTCCCGGCAAGCCCCGCTTACCGTTTCAGACAGTGCCTCCCCTGACGGTGAAGGGAGTCTTTGCCCCGGCTCTCCTTGTGTCGGGTTTGTCTTTGGCGGGCTGCGGTAGCGGGGAGGGGTTACCGGCGCGGCCTCCGCTGAGCAGCCCCCGGCCCTCAGGCGGGCCCGCCGCTGGCCACAGCCGAGGCCGCGGCGCCTCTGCGAGCACGCCCTGAGGAGCGGAGAAGGCTGCTAGCCGAGTTCTTTTGTTTCGGGGGCTCCTTTGTTTTCAGAGAGGACTGGGCCTAGAGAGAGAGGGCCCTGCGGACTGCCCGGGCAGTGAGGGAGCGGGGCGGGAAGCGCGCCGGGGCAGCCGTTCCGCCTCGGCTGCAGCCGCGGAGGCCAGCGGCGGGGCCGAGTCCTGCTGGCGGGCCGGGGGTGACCCGCCGTCGGAAAGTGATTACTCTCCCAGCCGTAGAAGAATGACTCGACGCTATTTGGCATTGCAGGGAAAAGGATGGAATTGAGCTGACACGGGAAGAAACTTTCAAATACCGATTCAAGAAAGATGGAAAAAGGCAGTATCTGATTATTAATGAGTCAACCAAGGAGGACGGCGGGCACTACACCGTGAAGACCAATGGTGGGGTGTCAGTCGCTGAACTAATTGTACAAGGTAAGCGCAGGTGACATTACGGGACCAGAGAAACAGAAAAATGGGAACGGGCTGAAGGTAACGTTCTCTGGGATAGTGCATCGGGGTAGCACGATCCTCATGGCAGGGAAAAAGGACGACGTAATAAGGGGCATAAGGTTTGGTAATAAAGGCCTCAAGGAGAACTCAGACCCTTGAGCTGGATGTAACAGATACCCCAATAGTGACAGGTGGTTATCTGTCAGTCCTGTTAAAGCCTTGGGTGCTTGGATCTCCCTTCATATTTCACCCTTCCACAAACAGCTTGCTCAGCCCTAGCCTTTTCTGCTCCGTAAATCCACGCCAACTGTTTACCCCAGAGCTATTCTGATTTGTTGATGTGTGTATCAATTATTTTCACAATATCAGAGAAAAAGCTGGAAGTTTATCAGAGCATTGCAGACCTGACAGTGAAGGCACGTGACCAGGCAGTCTTCAAGTGTGAAGTTTCTGATGAAAATGTGAAAGGCATCTGGTTGAAAAATGGAAAGGAGGTGGTCCCAGATGAAAGGATAAAGATCTCCCATATTGGCCGGTTAGTCTTCCAGAAAGCAGTACAGGCTTGGGTGTTGCATTACAATCCACAGGAACTATTATCTTGGGGATAGGAATATAAAACAAGACTTTGTCCTGGCTCCAGCTAGAATGAAAAATACACAACGTACAATCACGAACTTGTGTTGGTATGTTTGCGGTCTTTCTGTGTTGGTACATTTTACATGTATGACATGAGTGGTCTATCAGCAGAATTCATTCTCGGTTTTCATTAGGGTTTAATGTTTTCTTGGTATTCAAACAATCTAGAAAACACATTGCTGATAACATTAAAATTAGCAGTAGTGTTTCAACAGATCAAAATAGCACTTGTGTATAAGCCCCTTCAGAAAAATTAGTGTTTATACTAACACATACAATTGTGCAATTCTGTGCTCAAGGTTCTTAGCATTCTAACTACTACTGGAAATGGAGACAAGAAGATTCAGACAACACATAAGCATTACATGTTAGGCAGAGTCTTCCTTGGTACTCCCTTTCTGTATTGCTTTGAATTTAAAATACTACAGGGATGGAGCATCAATTTCTAGCTTGTTTTTCCAGAATTTATTGTAGTCATAATCTGATCAAATGAAACCAGTCAGCAGCATTAAAGCTGCCCTTGTAATGATAACACTGGACTAAAGCAGAGAAACTGCCTCCCTAAACAGGCTAGACTGTGCATCTACCTTGACAAGAAAAATCAATTCATAGACAACACACTGATGTGGATTTGTTTGAATACTGAAAGCAGAGAAGTCTACAGCCCCGGTGGTTGTTGACTTGATAACATCAAGGGCAAGGGGAGAAGAAATAGTAATGTCTGTTAATATCCTATAGCCTGCACCTTGTCTCTTGAGAGGTAGCCCTGTTTCACCTGGAGAGGTAAGGTAAGCGAGTGGAATATATTTGTTTATGTTTCCAGAATCCATAGACTAACTATTGAGGACGTAACACCAGGTGACGAGGCTGATTATTCCTTCATCCCGCAGGGATTTGCTTACAACCTTTCTGCCAAGCTTCAGTTTTTGGGTAAGTTATCTTAGAATGTGCAATGGGAATTCCAGAGGATAAAAGTATGGTATTAATCATGGTTATACGAGGAAAGAATACGCAGAATCTCTTCCTGATACCTCGCTATAGGCATGTTGCTTTTCCCTGTTATTTTGTGTTACCATTATCACATTGTCTTACAGAGCCTGTTTTCCACTTTATTGCATGAATCTGCTGATGTATATACCTTTTTTAATGATGAATTTTTTTTTAATTACTTTGTGGGTGCCGATGCTATGTAAATTGTTTTCTGATCTGTTTCTCCTAACCCCTCTCCCACTCCTGTCTTTTTTTCACAGAGGTCAAGATTGATTTCGTACCAAGAGAAGGTAAGAACAGCAATCATTATTTATATGCAAGTAAACGTTTTCAATAGCAAAGGAAGCAGTGTTTATTAATTCTTAATTTAATGTATGAATATCCACTTTTTTTTTCCATGAGAACACTCAGACTATATTTAAAACTTATTTTCTCTGCTTTTGCTACAGAACCTCCCAAAATCCACCTTGACTGTCTGGGCCAATCCCCTGACACTATTGTGGTGGTGGCTGGGAACAAATTGAGATTGGATGTTCCCATATCAGGAGATCCAACACCCACTGTCATCTGGCAGAAAGTAAACAAGGTAATGTGTAACCTGACACGACGTCTGAGGCAAGGAAGTCACAACAGGAAGTTTATTTTCTTTCTGAAATCCTGCTTTGACTTACAATTCTTAGTTACCAGTATTTTCATCTGCCTTTTAATTCTATGTTTTTTAAACCTCCAAGAAAAAAATTAAATATCTGCAGTGCTGCTGTTTGGGATTTAGCTGATTTTGTGAGAGTCATCCTGAACTGCTCTTTTTCTGAACTATTGCCAGTTCTTCTATTCCAAAAGAAGGGGATGAGTATGAATGAATAGACATAGGTCCATACAGACAGTAGGATACCACACATATTTATTCTTTTCCTGACTCAGAGAAAAAGAAAGAAATCTTCACCTGGTAGAATGGACATGTTCAGGAGATGACAGATTCTTTTTTAATCTTTCTTAAGAATTCCAAGGTGTCGCCGGTCGGCTGAGGCAAGCCGAGCACGGGGACGAGTCCTTCCCTATCCCCGAACCCCTCTCCTCCGGGAGAGAAAAGGGTTCAAAAGCAGAGATACGGAAGGAAAAAAAAATAAAAGATTTGTGAGACCTCTGAACGTTTGAAAACTGAAACAAAACTTTATTAAAACTAGAACAATATATATAACATGCAGGGAAAAACCAATGCAAAATCTGAGAGTCTGTGCAGGATGGAAAGGTGAGGGTTTTAAACACGAGAACAAAGACAAAGGGGGACGGGGCCACGTGCAGTCCAGAAAAATGGCACCGGCCACGTGTGCGCTTTCGTGGAGCGAACAAAGAAACCGCGGCTGTTATGAACGCCGGGCTGTAATATGTGGAAAAGCACTGTCCCTACCGAATTCGTTGAAGCAGAGAAGAAATCAAAGCAACAGAAAAACCTCCAGGCGAACAGTCTGTTCCAGGCGGCGTGGCGGGAGCTGCCCCGGTGCACGGTCCACTCCGGCAGCCTGCAAGGTCCCCGGAGCTGAGCTGCGGGGTTTTGAGAAGCCTCTTTCCCGGAACGGATCTGAGGTCCTGCAGTGACTCCCGCAGAGCGGAGAGTGTCCGGAGCGCCGAGAAACCGCGAACAAGCCGCGAACGAGCCGCGAATGCCCCCCGAAGCAGTCCGGAGAAGCAGCCCCGCAAGTCCCGAACCTAGCCCCGGAAGTCTCGAGTAGCCGAATCGCCCCGAAGCCCCTCGGAAGGCAGCCAGGAAGTCCCGAGCCCGCAGCTTCTTAAAGGGGCAGTGCCCTCTCGAGAAAATTTTTCTCATCCATAAGATGGGCAAACCGTAACATGGAAGGGAATAATTCAATTAATCAGTTTACACCAAAAGCCTTCGGGCAGGTTTTTTCTTCAACCTGCCACATTCCACCCCTTTATTCCATACCATGTACGTTATGCGCATCTCATTTACATTGTATTATACAGAAATTAACATCATGAGACTCTGGTTCAGGGTGTTTCAGCCAGGGTTAACTTCCCCTGTGGTACACAGTGGACTTCACCATCCTCCTGCATTACCCACCAGGTGTGTCCAGGGCCTTGGGCTGAGACAACACCACGGATGGGTCTGTCTGGAGTTGCAGCAGGGGAAACCCAGACAGCTTTTCCCAGCAGATTACTTTCACATACCACAGGAACTCTATCCCCCTCTATGGTATGTAAAAGGTCTGATTGGGCAGGGCCGGCTCGATTGATTGATCCCCTCGTGTTCACTTGCCAGGTGGCTTCTGCCAGATGTTTATCCCAGTTTCTGAAAGTTCCACCACCCAATGCTTTCAGGGTGGTTTTCAGCAAGCCATTATAGCGTTCTATTTTACCGGAGGCTGGAGCATGGTATGGAATGTGATAAATCCATTCAATACCATGTTCTTTGGCCCAATTGGCCACCAGATTGTTTTTGAAATGAGTCCCATTATCAGACTCAATTCTTCCTGGAGTGCCATGCCGCCACAAAATCTGCCTTTCAAGGCCCAGAATAGTATTACGGGCAGTGGCATGAGGCACGGAATAGGTTTCAAGCCATCCGGTGCTTGCTTCCACCATTGTCAAAACATAGCACTTACCCTGGCGAGTTCGAGGGAGAGTGATGTAATCAATCTGCCAGGCCTCTCCGTACTTGTACTTCGACCACCGTCCACTGTACCATAAAGGTTTTAACCTTTTGGCCTGTTTAATTGCAGCGCAAATCTTACAGTCATGGATAACCTGGGTAATTGCATCCATGGTTAAATCCACCCCTCGGTCACGAGCCCATCGATAGGTTGCATCTCTTCCCTGGTGACCGGAAGAGTCATGGGCCCACCGAGCAAGGAATAGTTCACCTTTGTGTTCCCAGTCCAGATCTATCTGGAACACTCTGGCTGCTTTGTCAACTTGGTGGTTATTTCTATGCTCCTCAGTGGCTCTGCTTTTTGGGACATGGGCATCTACATGCCTTACCTTTACAACTAACCTTTTCAGGCGGGCAGCAATATCTTGCCACAGAGTGGCAGCCCAAATAGGCTTACCTTTACGCTGCCAATTATCTTTCTGCCACCTCTCCAGCCAACCCCACAAGGCATTTGCCACCATCCAGGAGTCTGTGTACAGGTACAGCCGTGGCCAGTTCTCCCTTTCAGCAATGTCCATGGCCAGCTGGATGGCTTTGACCTCTGCAAATTGACTCGATTCACCTTCTCCTTCCGCTGCTTCTGCAACTTGGCGCATAGGACTCCATACGGCAGCTTTCCACTTCCGTTGGTTTCCTATGAGGCGGCAGGATCCATCGGTGAAGAGAGCATATTTCTTCTCCTGGTCTGAGAGGTCTTTATATGGGGGTGCTTCATCAGGACGAGTGACTATCTCGTTCGGTGGCATCCCAAAATCTTCTCCTGCAGGCCAGTCTGTAATAGCTTCCACAATTCCTGGGCGACCAGAGTTACCTATCCTAGCTCTCTGTACAATCAGGGCAGTCCACTTACTCCAGGTAGCATCTGTGACATGGTGGGTAGATGCTATCTTCCCTTTGAACATCCAGCCTAGGACTGGCAGTCGGGGGACTAGGAGGAGCTGTGCTTCAGTGCCAATTACTTCTGAGGCAGCTCGGACTCCCTCATAGGCAGCCAATATCTCCTGCTCAGTGGGAGTATAATTGGCCTCTGAGCCTTTATATCCACGACTCCAAAATCCTAGGGGACGACCACGGGTTTCTCCTGGTGCCTTCTGCCAAAGGCTCCAGGTAGGACCACAGTCCCCAGCTGAAGTGTACAGAATGTTCTTAATCTCTGGTCCTGTTCGCACAGGTCCCAGGGCCATAGCATGTGCTATTTCCCTTTTGATTAATTCAAAGGCATGCTGCTGATCAGAACCCCATGTGAAATCATTTTTCTTCCGGGTAACAGTATAGAGAGGTTTAACAATCTGACTATACCCAGGAATATGCATTCTCCAGAAGCCTATGACTCCCAAGAAAGACTGTGTTTCTTTCTTGTTGGTAGGCGGAGACATAGCTGTGATCTTGTTGATCACATCTGTAGGGATGTGGCGGCGTCCATCCTGCCACTTAACCCCCAGGAACTGAATCTCTCGGGCAGGTCCCTTGACCTTACTTCTCTTAATGGAGAAACCAGCATCCACCAAAATGCGGATTATCTTCCTACCTTTCTCATAGACTTCTTCTGCGGTATCACCCCATACAATGATGTCATCGATGTACTGAAGATGTTCAGGAGCACCACCTTTCTCCAGGGTAGCCTGGATCAGTCCATGGCAGATGGTCGGGCTGTGCTTCCACCCCTGGGGCAATCGATTCCAGGTATACTGGATACCCCTCCAGGTGAAGGCAAACTGTGGCCTACACTCTGGTGCTATGGGAATGGAAAAGAAAGCGTTAGCAATGTCTATCGTGGCATACCACTTGGCTGCCTTGGACTCCAGTTCGTACTGAAGCTCCAAGATATCAGGAACAGCAGCACTCATCGGTGGTGTCACTTCGTTCAGCCCACGATAGTCCACTGTCAGTCTCCATTCCCCGTTGGTCTTTTGCACAGGCCATATAGGACTGTTGAAAGGTGAGCGAGCTCTGCTGATGACATCTCGTCTCTCCAACTCTCGAATCATTTTCTCTAAGGGGCGCAGAGAGTCTCGGTTGGTGCGGTATTGCCGGCGGTGAACTGTAGAGGATGCAGTAGGCAACTTTTGATCTTCCACCTTCATTCTGCTAACAACAAAAGGGTCATCCGAAAGTTCGACCGATGTGGACAACCGGATAATGCCATCGGCTCCCACGGTTGCTATCCCAAAGGCCCATTTATAACCTTTCGGGTCCTTAAAATACCCTTTCCGGAGGAAGTCTATGCCTAAAATGCATGGAGCATCTGGGCCAGTCACAATTCTGTGAGTTTCCCAGTTATGTCCAGTGAGGCTGACCTCAGCTTCTACTAATGTAAGCTCTTGTGATCCTCCTGTCACACCCGAGATCATGATAGTCTCAGTTCCTTGATGATCCGATGGTAGCAAGGTACACTGGGCGCCTGTGTCTACCAGGGCCTTGTACCTCTGTGGTTCTAATGTGCCAGGCCATCGAATCCACACAGTCCAGTATACTCTGTTATCCCTTTCCTCCACCTGGCTAGAGGCAGGGCCCCTCTAATGCCTAGGGTGTGGTCCACAGTCAGTGGAAGGGTCTATCCGGCTTGTGGTACCTTCATCATAGGAGTTGCTCCTTTGGTTGCAGCACTGTTCACCAAAGACTGGAGCGACAACTCTTCGATTGCAGTCGTCATGTTGGTGTGGTCTGCTCTGCAGCTCATGTGCTGGTACCCCGTGGTTAGCGGCAGGTCGTTGTTCCCATCTCCTCCTGTCTTCACGACCTCTCGAGCAGCACTGGCGGTCACATCGTGGCCTGTCCTGTCTGTTGCGCCTTGCTCTGGGAGGACGATTTCTCCTAACAGCTGACACGTGGGTATACACAGGAGAGGAAACGGTTCTTTGTTCTAACCTATTAATAGAGTCCAATATTTTCTCTGTCATTTTGTCTGTCACTTTCTCCACTGCTGCAATGAAGGCAGAGGTATGGGAAAGACTGTCCTCATACTGGCGAATTCTGTTAGACACCTGTTCTATGGTGAGTGGCCGATTTTCACCCTCTCTTTCCCACAGCATTGTGGCCAATGTATGGGCATATGACTGGGGTGCACTCTGCACAAACTTGCGCAGCAAGGGCTCGTTACTGTGCACCTGGTCCGGGTTGACATTAACATTCCAGTCACCATAGATGACCTCTTTCATAGCCAGCTCTCTCAGGTAGTTAGTACCTTTGCTCAGGACAGTCCATTTAGTAGGGCGGCATTCAATGTCATCTCTGAAAGGGTATCTGCTCTTCACAGCAGTCAGAAGCCGTTTCCAGAGACTGCACTGTTTTGCCTTTTTGCCCATTGCCCTATCAATAGCACCTTCCCGGGCCACATTTCCTAACTGCCTGGCTTCTTTGCTAGTTAAATCAATGTTATCAGCCCCATTGTCCCAGCAGCGAAGCAACCAATTCATTAGTGACTCACCATCATGCCTGCTAAATTCCTTTCTAATGCTTCTCAGGTCCTTCCTGGACTGAGGCTGGGTGTTTACCTCTTGATCTGATGACTCATCCCGTGATGAGGATCCTTGGGAGGGCTGTGCTGGTGGAGTCGCTGAGGCAGTATTCCCTGAAGGCTTTCCTGGACGCTTTTGAGAGGTGCTTGGTCCTGCATCATCATCAGAGCTATCTGTTGCATAATTAGTCTTTTTCTGGTGTTTAGCACCAGAGGGCTTATTTTTCTTTTTCACAGGGGCAACCTGTGCTTGTTTGGGTGGAGAGGTGGCATCAGCTGATTTAGTGGATGTAGTGCCCATGTGATACTTATTCTTGATAATTATCCACCCCTGGACCATGTTACAGATAACTGATAACAAAGTTATCAAATACAGAAAAATAATACCATTTGCCGAATATCCAGTTTCAATTGCCATTGATCCAGTACCAAATGGAGAAGTGTTATTTCCCATCATCCATTTGCTAGACGAATCATAAGCAGCCACTATCATGTATTGTGCAAAATACACTGGGAGCATTATAAACTGACTGAGTACAGACCAAAACACCGAAATTACACACGCCAGGGTGAACACCTTCTTTGCTAAGTGCCCCAGACCAGCAAACCATAAACCAGTACCAATTAGAAACAGGTAATTTGACATCACAGTGGGTGTGCCAGGCACCAGATCATAAAGCATTTTTAAACCGTACTGCTTAAGAGCTTCAAACAAAAGCTCGCTTAGCACCATCCTGGAAAAACCTCGTTTGTTTCAGTTTCCAAACTTTAATATGAATATTAAATTATTCAGAGGCCCACCCAGGGACGCCAATTATGTCGCCGGTCGGCTGAGGCAAGCCGAGCACGGGGACGAGTCCTTCCCTATCCCCGAACCCCTCTCCTCCGGGAGAGAAAAGGGTTCAAAAGCAGAGATACGGAAGGAAAAAAAAATAAAAGATTTGTGAGACCTCTGAACGTTTGAAAACTGAAACAAAACTTTATTAAAACTAGAACAATATATATAACATGCAGGGAAAAACCAATGCAAAATCTGAGAGTCTGTGCAGGATGGAAAGGTGAGGGTTTTAAACACGAGAACAAAGACAAAGGGGGACGGGGCCACGTGCAGTCCAGAAAAATGGCACCGGCCACGTGTGCGCTTTCGTGGAGCGAACAAAGAAACCGCGGCTGTTATGAACGCCGGGCTGTAATATGTGGAAAAGCACTGTCCCTACCGAATTCGTTGAAGCAGAGAAGAAATCAAAGCAACAGAAAAACCTCCAGGCGAACAGTCTGTTCCAGGCGGCGTGGCGGGAGCTGCCCCGGTGCACGGTCCACTCCGGCAGCCTGCAAGGTCCCCGGAGCTGAGCTGCGGGGTTTTGAGAAGCCTCTTTCCCGGAACGGATCTGAGGTCCTGCAGTGACTCCCGCAGAGCGGAGAGTGTCCGGAGCGCCGAGAAACCGCGAACAAGCCGCGAACGAGCCGCGAATGCCCCCCGAAGCAGTCCGGAGAAGCAGCCCCGCAAGTCCCGAACCTAGCCCCGGAAGTCTCGAGTAGCCGAATCGCCCCGAAGCCCCTCGGAAGGCAGCCAGGAAGTCCCGAGCCCGCAGCTTCTTAAAGGGGCAGTGCCCTCTCGAGAAAATTTTTCTCATCCATAAGATGGGCAAACCGTAACATGGAAGGGAATAATTCAATTAATCAGTTTACACCAAAAGCCTTCGGGCAGGTTTTTTCTTCAACCTGCCACACAAGGTCTGTGAAGAAAATGTGTTCTTAGCAGACCACTGGGGTAAAACTGCATTTGGTATAATGGGAATAAAAGACACTTGCTATTTGCCTTATCAAAGCAATTACAAAGCAACAAACAAAGAATTCAGAAGCTAGACACAAAATGTGAAGGGAGCTTCCTTTCTGGCTATCTCAGAACACCCCCATTCCTCACCATCTGTGGGCTCTTGAGCTGTAACTAGCACAAAACACAAAAATACTTTGCATAGTATTCTACAACATCATTATACTTCTCGTAGGTATAGATATAGACAAAATAATATCGCCGATTGTAATAATTTACCCGATCTCATTTCTTCATAATTCTGACACATTCTTTGCTCAAGTTGGCATATTTAATAACACTTGGGGCTTTTTTCTGCAATGCAGAATTGGTATGGAAAAAAAGTCATTTGTATTTCTTTTGGGAACTGGGAGAAATGGACTCTCTCGTACAAGTTCCTGTGATACAATGATGACTGGGTATCAGACAACCGCTGTACAGTCTTATTTCTAAAGCATAAGGTTTCAACATAGGAGTAAAAGAAGCCAGTCTTGGTTTGAAGAATGTATAATGTATAATTACTAATGAAATAATAAACAAACAGTAGCACAGCTTCAGAATACATTGTTTGATACGTGTTACAGACCTGACTATATTTCTGAGTGCTAAAACATGTTCATCAACTTACTGTCCCATGGTTGCAGAAAAAAGTAATCATTTTTGTAGTTAAACAAGATGAGTATCTAGTACCACAGGATGCAGACAGATTCACAACCAGTAGCAGTTCTACTGTAGGAATGTCGTGCATCTTTGTTAAGCTCTAAATTTGGTTTTGCTGACTTACCCTCCCCTTAATTCACTGCAGTCTGATGCAGCTATTTCCCTTTCTAGTTTTTACTTTTGTATCAGTTGATTTCCTTCCCAGGTCTGCTTGCTGCCTCACTTTGCTCTTCGTTTTATTCACACCTCCATATTCAAGCCTCCTAATAAACCTATGGACTCTTCTCTGTCTTGCAGAAACAGCTTTACTGCTCTGCTCAGAAAGACTTAATTGACTCTCTGTGTTTTCTTTGCTTATCTAGAAAAGCGACCTCGTTCAAAGCAATGATGAGTCCTTGACTCCCTCAGAAAACAGCAGTGATTTAAATACTGACAATAAGGTAAGTTCCTTATTATTCGTGCAGATACACAAATATGCTTAGTGTTTTCCAGATGAAAGGTCATGTTCAGAAGAAAATAAAATTAAAATCAGTAGACTTTAATTAAAACAGGTGAAGCAAATAGCACAATACCTCACAATGGTAATTACCATACACTTTGAGTGGGCACAGGAGGTCTGGTGACTAATTTTAGTGTAAGATGCTGAGTGAGGAAATCTCATTCTAATCACCATCACATGGTGGTTGGATTACAAGGAATCAAAGCAGTTACTTGAATAGTCTTTTTAATATATTTGTGAATGCTTATATCTTTTTTTGCCACCAACCCGTAATCTTCAATATTAACTAGAGGGAAAAAAAAAAGGACAAAAATCTTGGAGGGTATGGGGAAAGATGACAGTGGGGCAAGAGAGCGGACTATGTGTGTACAAAACAGTGAAAGAAGATTAATTTTCCAACAAGTTTCCTTTTTGTCATAAATAACTTCTTTGAATAGAGTATTTTACATTTATTATGCAACAATAAACCTTTCTCAGGATTCTGCTGTACTAGTCACTATTCACGGACCGATGCTTTCTAATGGTTCCTAGTCTAAAGATAGGTGAGCACGTAAAGAAGAAAGGAATGTGTTGTATAAATATACAGCAAAGTTGTGGTCATTACATTTAGATTTCAGCTCAGAGAAGAGTAGAAGGTTACCCCATATGGCATTCTTGAGTGACAGAAATCATGCTGATGTCATTAACAGTTACAAGAAACGTGGTAAATTTTTTAGAGGGAAATTGTTCAAATCGACGTTATCTGATGCCAAATGTAGATACTGGTGATCAGGAATGTTTGCTCAGCCATGTGAATTTGAATTTACACAGTACCCAACTGTTATCCATTAAATTCTTTACATTGATACTAGCAGCTATCCAAAGTAGGAATTTGTGGAAGTACTTACTAACATCTTTGAAACTGAACTGGGTATGTGTAACTAGCAGTGAATCTTAACAACCTGCAGACTTTTGGAACCAATTTCAATTTTTCCAGATGTTATTTATGTAAGCCACTTAGTCTGTATTTTCTCTCTTCTACATGCAAACAGAACTTGGAAAACTTTATAGCTTTTCAATAATTTTTTTAATATTCAATGATTTGAAGATTTTTTTCACTGACTTACATACAGGCTCATCAGGCTTACTTACAATGGTCTGTTACTTTCACTGCCCACAGCTTCTGTTTGAATCTGAAGGCAGAGTTCGTGTGGAGATGCATGAAGACCACTGTGTCTTCATTATTGAAGGAGCAGAAAAGGAAGACGAGGGAGTGTACAGAGTTACAGTTAAGAATCCAGTGGGAGAAGATAAGGCTGATATCACAGTCAAAGTTATTGGTAAGTAAAGGAAGGTAACAATCAGAGCATAAAAGCTTCTGGAGTTCACTGAAACTCACCCTTCTCTAAAACTGAGGCAGGTTCTGACTTTAGGTTTAGAAAAACAGAAAAGGATCATAAAGGCAGAAATACTATCAATCACAAAATTTGGCAGAAGTATTTTTCACAAGTATTTGCCTTCTGTGTGAAAAAGTTAAGAGAACTACTTCCAGTTTCAGGTGATCCCATAATTTTATAGACGGCATTCCATTCTGAAGCATACGCTATTTAATACAAATATCTCGAAAATAACAAAATATATGAGGCATGCAGCCATTGTGTTTTATAGAAAGTGTATTGTAGAGAAAATACCAAGATTAGCAAAATAAGCAAGCTGCCTCTTACAGAACAGAATTACCTTGTAACCATACATTTTTGCAAAAAGTTGGTTATGTCTGGAAAGAATAAGGGACCTGAATAATCGATGGTATTTTAAGGAAAACCAACGTAACATAGATGCATCAAAGAGCAGGATTCGCTTTAGACTAAGATAATACAGTCTTCATTGTACCTACTGTTGCTATCTGACAAAGCTGTATCAATATGATACAGGAAAAAAGGTTAAAGAAAAATATTTCATTGACTTTTATAGAGAAATTGAAACAGTAACAACTCTCACTCTCACGCTTTCTTCAGACGTTCCTGACCCTCCAGAAGCTCCCAAGATCAGCAACATTGGAGAAGATTACTGTACTGTGGAGTGGCAACCCCCTAAATATGATGGTGGGCAACCAGTACTTGGTAAGAAGTGCTAAAATAGCAAGTCATCAGCAGCTTTCCCTTTATTCATTGTCACGCCTTTAAAATGGCACAGAAGTTTTCTCTATGTTTATTCACTTGAGGAAGGCTGACTCTCAGAAACGAACTCACATATCAAACCTTTAAACTGACCTAGATTCTGGCCCTTCAGTTTTAGAGAGAGAGTGTTTGCTACCCGTGCTATTTGAGTCAGAGAAATATTTCAGCGGGTAAATTATCAAAGCATGAGAAGGTGATACCAAAAATAGTTAAAGCTAAACATTCTCATTCAAGGCTGATATTTTAGGTCAGTATACAGGCCTTCAAACTTACCTAGGAATCCCAAAACAGATCTGTGGCAACCTCAGTCCTGAACTGCTGTTGTCTGCTCTCTCGAGCACTCATGCAATGCATATTTCTTTTAGAAAACTAGTTTGTAATTCTATGTCATATACATCCACACACCACTGGTCACATAACACTTGTCAATCATTTTAATGACCTAAATATCTGAACTAAAGACTAGAGGTCAAAGCTATCATGCGATACAGGAAATGAGCCAAAGCGATGAAGAATATCACCAACGCCATTTTAATTTCTTACGCATTCTTATCTGCCTCCATATTGTTACAGATGGCATTGTAGGCAGTCTGCTACAGTGTTCATTAGCTATATCCAACAGATACAGAAAAGAAATTCACATCCCATACTGTTACACAAACCTTTCATGAGGTCTAGTACTTTTTATATTACAGTATCTTTATCAAACATTCTGTGCATTTGGAGAAATAACCTGCTTTACCAAATGTCGCCAACAGTACCAGTATTGTCATTGTCTTTTTACCTCCTTTTTACACTTTTTTTTTTTTTTTTAAATTGCAATTCTGGTATGTCACAGTGAAGAAGTGTCTGAGTTCTGACAGGAAACTGCATATCTAAAATGGCAGAAAACCAGAAACTGAGTTTCTAACACTTCTCAGTCTCACAGGCCCTGGTAAAGAGAGGAAAAAAAACCAGGAACATGTCAAAAGAACCATAGGTTCTTTGCTTACAGCATTTAACTCTGTTTAAAAGCTACTGAAACCAAGCATGCTAGGAGTAACTTTATACTTTGCATTGACAGCTCAAAGGTGCTGCATTCTGGAGACTCCCATGTTCTTCTTACGATTCAGTGTAGACAGGAAAGGCTCCTGATGCAGAATGTCTGTGCGTATAACATGTCAGCAAACATGCCAGTTCTCCATCTCCCTTTAGAGGCTCTAAGTGTGAATCGTACTTCCCAGGTATACCAAAGGGACATCTGCAAATCTGATAGCCACATCCTTTGTGAGCAGAAGGGATTGAATCACTGACCTACACAGCTCAATTCATACGTCTTTGCAATGTGTTTGCTGTAGACTTACACTGTTGTAGCTGACCACTGTTACAGACATATCTTCTGTAAACTATGGGTAGAAACAGACACAACACATAGAAGTTCATGAGCATCACATCCAGGCATACCATCTGCAACACAGAGAAGCAGCATCCTCCATATTAAGGATCAAGAATCACAGATTCCGTTCCCAGTTTTGTGAAATGAGAAGTTAATCTTTTAAACTGATAACCCAGCCTGACTTAATCATTCTGAAAAACAGCATGGTAGTGTGGGAAATGCTGTGGATGTTGAGGGGGCCAGGGAGATGTACTAGAGACCTGGATTCTGGGCATACAGGCTACATCTGAGCTGTACTGCAGATTTGTTCTGCAGCGCATCCAGCATTCCTGGTTCTCTGTAATCGTACAGGTTCGCTTTCCTTCCCCAGGGAATCAGACCAAGAAAAATGGTGTGTGTCTAGGACTCACTCCACTATAGAGCTGAAGGAGAGCTAGGGTCTGCACTGTCTGGGAAGCACTCCACAATTCCACCACTTAACAATGGACACAGAGATCTAACATCAGTTCTTTGATAAATCATTTAAAAAAAAAAAAAACAGGGAAGTGTCAAATTGTTCTTCCAACTAAATTTTTTTTGCATTGGGATTTATGCTGTTAGTCAAGATCAGTGAATTGCAGCACAATATGAGAAAGAAATTAGTTTTTTTTTCACTCTTGGTCTCATCTTATATTTCAAGGCAATTTCTCCTTCACTGAAAGGGCTTTCTTTTGACCTGCTGTGTCTCACACATTTCTCTGCTATTAGGAGTGAATGACCACATTCTCACCAGAAGGGATTTACTGTTTAAACTAGCTCTCCTAGTATCTCTATTTTGCATCCATCTAAATACCTTAATAGTAGTGTAAAGCATGCAAAATGTGCTCAAAGCTTAATACCAGACATAGACAAGTCTAAACAATTTCTGCTCTGGAAAGTATAATTGTTCAGGTAAGAATGTCAGATAGACAGAAAGTAATACAAAAGGAAACTGGAGGAAAACAGCAAAGCTTCACACAATTTATTGTGAATCACGTTTGGCTCTTGTTGATTTTCTTTTTTCCTGCATGTGAGATAATAATTTGCAGTTTTTTTACATCATAAGAGCTATCCTTTCCAGGCTATATTTTAGAGAGAAAGAAGAAGAAGAGCTATCGATGGATGAGACTGAACTTTGACCTTTTAAAAGAGCTAACCTATGAAGCCAAGCGTATGATTGAAGGGGTAGTTTATGAGATGCGGATTTATGCTGTGAATTCTATTGGCACCTCCCGGCCGAGCCCTGCCTCGCAACCCTTCATGCCAATTGGTGAGTTTTAACACACTCTACGTTATTTCTAGGACAAAACCAAGACAGGATAATTTTCGCCTGTTCTCTTCAACTGCCCTTACACCTAAAAAGAAAGTGTTAGGAAAGAGGTTATCAACCACTTCTATATTCTGTATTTAATCAACCTTTTCCATTGTAATCTTCCTCTCTCTATTGCTTATTCTTCTTCCTGAGAAGCACAGAGGTTCTTGCTGACGAATTTTTAGTTGTTATAATTAGAAGTGCGAGAGTCAAGCTGGATCTGGAAAAGAGGAGAACTAATTGACAGAAATTTTGCTGTCCCTCTCAGCTTCCCCCATTCCCGTATGGGTGCAAATATCACAGTATCCCACCCAGTACTCCCTTAATACTGGCCCTCTTCAGAGCTAAAAGGATAGCTGATTAAGATAATATTTGAGGAATGATTTTCTATAAATAATCCTTCCCAACACAGCAGTGCAGTGTCTCTTGCAGTCCCCGAGCAAGGAGCAAACCAAAGGAGTCCTCAGGAAGCCTGCCTGCTAAGAGCTTTGGAGAGAAGACCCACAAAAACACAGATAGCTGGAGATTAATATGACTAGAGTTGCTAAATCTACAAATATCAGCAAAGGGGGAGAGCCTGCAGAAGGAGATAATGTAAAAGCAGATGATGCAGTGGAGGGGTCAGAAGGAAAGGATGAACTGCAAGAAGGGTCTCTTAATTCTGGATTTCAAACACACAACAGCTGGTGTGCAACAGAAGGCGGCAAATGAAAACCATCAAGTGGAGCTACTGAAAAAAAAAGGTCCAAAGTTTTCATGGGATAGACAGAGTTTTACTTGATTAAGGATAAAGTTCACACTTACTGCTTCAGAGAAGAGGTTTGGGGCTTTGGTCATGTACCGTGTGGTTGTGTATACTCCCAACCGCCCTTGCCTCCTGTGTGCTGCTCACAGTCCTTGCTGCCATTTGAATACGAAATCATTTGATACAGCTACAGAAAGGAAACTGGGTGGTATTTTTTTTAATTTTTTTTTTTTTACAATAACTTTGGGAACTAAGATCAATTTCAATCAGTTGTACAATTTATAAACCTGTATATAGTTTATACAATTTATATGTAATAGCTGTTACGTATATTCAAAAGCTGCTCAGTTTATAGTACACAGAGTATGCCAAACATACATTTCTTTAACCTGATTGCTTTTTGTGCCATGTATACTATATTCGAGCACTCTAAATGTTGTTTTGGAAAAGTTATCTTTCTGTTTGGTTTTTGGAATCAATGATTTCACAGTAGATTTGTGTGTATTTGGGATTCTCCAGTAAGGGCTTTTCTTGATTGTTTTTAATTAGTAGACAACACACATGCTTAAGAAGACTGAATTTAGCTAGTGGTCTTTCTGAACTATGGATTTAAAAAGAGCCATGACACTCCTGTTCTGGAAAGATACAAAATAGCTATATCTAACTGAAGTGAAAGTTTTTTATCCCCAAAATATTTTTCTGAGGCAGGTCTCTGTTACCAATGGGCAAATTGGAACTAGTGTTTCTGTAAACATGTAGCCATAACTTCTGGTCATTTTTCTCCACTGTTAGAGGGAAATGAGTGAAATCAAATTTAGCTACTGATTAATTTGGTCCTCTACTACGTGATTTTTGTCTTACCACAGTAGGAGTGTAAATACAATACACATATTGTTTGCATTTTTATTTCTAAACTTTTCTGCAGACTTCTGCTGACATTTTGACTCCCTTCTACAACTCTTTTTTCATTGGCTTTCACTTACAAGGGAGCATATGTGAATAGGAACTACTATCTTAACCACTTCTTCCCCTCCCTGTAATAGGGATCTTATGCTGCACTTATATTAAATCAAGTATTAGCTGTAACATTTTACAACTAAGCTTCAGCTAAATTTATTTTGTTAAAACAGATAGTGGTATCTCATTCAGGTGCTAATCACTCCTTCTATAGCCTTTGAATTCTCACAGTTACAATGCTATTTCTCAGAATTTACTTCTACCTATTTCCTTATAGCTCCTCCAAGTGAACCAACCCACTTCACAGTGGAAGATGTTTCGGATAGCACTGTTACCCTGAAGTGGAGACCACCTGAGCGGATCGGAGCCGGGGGATTAGATGGTTATATTGTGGAATATTGCAAAGATGGATGTAAGTAAGCACAAGTACTAGGCATCAGCAATGGAACTTTTTAACAAGCTTACGATTACAATTGCTTCACTGCAATATCCCAATAAATCAACCATATCGAGTATCATTGAATTTGAACTCTAATCTATGACTGACCTCCTTGCCAACCATCAGCAGACTTACCACGACAAGACTATACAACCACGAGAGTCGCATCAACCGTAATGTCATCTTCACAGTCATCATAAACTTAAATACAGAAAAGTACTACAGAAATACCAGTGCTGTTCTATAGTCACTACTATACTTTTGTAACATTCACAAATTGCGTATTCCTTAAAACCAGTGTAATAAAATGACTGTAAGAACATCAGTCAAACTTTCAAGTGACTGTTACCATATCTCATTTAATTCTTATGGTGCAGTTACTTTATTATCAGACCACATCAACAACATAGTTTACTATGATGTTACAACGTAACATTTATATCATCAAAATCAAATAACAAGATTTATCATCACTTAATGACGACATTTTTTCTGACACTAAAGTCAATTGCCACATAACCTAAACTAGGGTTTTTACAGGGTATACTTCATCCAGAAATAATTTACAGTCTTTAATGAGATACCATCGTGGAATTACCAGAATCCCTATGTCATCATCACAGAAGAATGATTTTATCAGTCTTGCTTCTGTGTCATTAGAATAACTAAGGAAGCCCTAAGAATTCTGTCTACCATGTCCATTGAGAACTTAATACTAAATTTCAACAGTTCCATGCTCTGTTACTGTTTTCAGCTCTCACTCGTTCCTCTGTGCACCCACAAGAGCTGTACTTGCTCCAAGAAAAAAGTAAATTAAGGCTTCACTTTCTTGCTAAAAATACTTCCAAAATTCTCTCCCCCCTCTTCCTAATGAAAATAAACATAGAGAAGCCCCACAGGTTTAAGCTCTATAAAACAGAATGCCAAAGGACCTACCCAAAGATGATTCCCTTACCCTTGGCTATTTTGAATAACAAAGTGTATACATCCCTTAACTCCATGTGTAAACAAATCTTCTATATCCAGAGTTCTTTTTCCAGCTTAGTTTTTTTACTTCTTAAGAGTGGTATCACATGTTAAATTCATTTTACCCTAACACAAATTTACTTTCAACTGTTCACAAGGCATCACTTGGGAAAAATAGTATTATATTACAATATGCAAATTGTGTACTTGCAGCTGCAGAATGGATTCCAGCTCTTCCCGGCCTAACTGAGCGCACATCTGCACTGATTAAAGACCTGGTCACAGGGGACAAACTTCATTTCCGTATAAAGGCTATAAACTTGGCTGGTGAGAGTGGAGCAGCAATAATCAAAGAGCCTGTTACTGTCCAAGAGATCCTGCGTGAGTATCTCGACTGAATGAATCTTACTCATCTATTTCCTCTGGTCAAAATTCTGACTTCTTCTGAGAATAACACCCAGACAGCTCTCTCGCTTGGACTAGGCACCCAGTATCTTCTCATTCTGAGTGCATTACTGTGCTGTCCAGGTCCTTCTAATGCATAGCTCTTGCAACAAAATCCTACTACTTACTTTCAAAATACAGACATTTCACCTCTTGTAATGGCACTGTCAGCATTTGAGATACGCACACTTAGGTCTTTGCTAGAAAAGCTGTTACATTACTGCAAAATGACCACTTTGTCTACAGCAAGAGATCTGTTTAAAAAGCAGTTATCTGTACTTGATTGTCCTAGGTTATTAACACCCTGTGTGCTACCCAACAGCAGTAGATCATAATTCATTTGACCGGTGTCCAAAAGATATCAAGAGCTGCTAACAGTGGATTCCTCAACCTTGAGTATTGAAGTGTCTGCCGGAGTCTCGCTGACAGTAAAATGATTCAGTGTAAATGAAACAAGTCATAATGCATCTCAAAACCAAATGGACATACTCCAACTGTATGTTAAGAAATTGTTTCTGTAAATGACTAGGAAAAGAAAAAGGAGCACATTGAGAACATAGAAAGCTTTCTAGCAAGGTAGAGGAAGGCAGGGACTAGATGAAAAAAAAAAAACATGCTAAGGTCCATATTTTGTTAGTGAAAGGTAAGCTGCTACAGTGAGACTCCACTCCTTCCACCTCAAAGAAAGAACTATAACTGAATGACTCTAGAAGGGTAAAGGAAATCCATTGATTGCTCTGCTTTCTGAGTAAGTCCATAAATATCTCCAAATGGCAATCCACAAGGAGCTGCAGTATCAATAAAGCAATAGATTATTTGTAGTCTATAATCAGTCTTTTACTCCAATGCACCCTTTGTCCCATCCCTTCTACTGAAGTGATAATATTCTCCAAAGAAACGAAGTCCACAGAGAAGGCTCACGTTCAGCAGAAGTCACCCAAATCTGCCATTTCAGATGCAACACAGTTTTACAAATCCTGCTGTCATTGAAACCTACTCAGCTGTAAATATGTAACTGAGATTTACTACTATATTTGTATTCAGTAGTCAAATACATTTGAAAGTACTTAAAGAGTTGACTACTGCCTTACTGTATGAAGAGTGTTTGCACACTTTTCTTATGCTTACAAGTCTCTCTGGTGTTTTGTCTTATTTGTGCTATAAGTAATATTTCAAATTATCAAAAGCTTTGTATTTAATCTACTAATGCTTAACTGCAGAGCGTCCCAAAATCTGGCTGCCACGCCATCTCAGACAGACTCTGGTGAAGAAAGTGGGTGAGACCATCAATATTGTGATCCCTTTTCAGGTATGTACTGGTTTCTATTTTGTCACGGTTATTCATCATTACTTACCTAAAATAGTTTCCATTATGCACATTCCCACTGCTTCCTTCACTGCTTGAGCAGTATTACATCAGGTATGGACGATGATTTAAAAAACTCTCTCAAAAATTAAAGAAAGGAGGAAAAAACAAAACAAAAACCTCACCACTCTTTCAGTCACAAGTTTATTGTTTCTTCCATAATCCCTCCTTTTGGGGAAGAAGAAAAAGTGCTGTAAGTAAGCGTAAACCCAGTCTTTCTTATTGACCATAGGATGTATCTTAAAGAGTACACAAAAGCATAAGAATTCAACCAGCTACTGTTCTGGACCTATGTGATGTTACTGGGCAACAGTAATTTCCCCTGTGTAGACTCTGTGTGTATACAAAGAATAGCTTGGGTATTACTGTACGTGAGCTCAAGATGTAAAAAACACAGCATGCCAAGGATTGTCAAGAGCGCATGCATGTAACTACACAGACTGCTACGGCACGCAAAAAATTGCTGAAATATACCCACAGACTGACTGACCAAGAAGTATTTTTTGAATGAATTGAATTTGTAATAGTGTTGACTTGCAGCTATAGCTACAATTCTTAATACTGCCAAAGCTATTCAGAATATGCAAAATTGAGGATCTTTCAAGAAAAAAAGAAGCTAAAAGAACATTTTACATTTTGAAGAAGTTTAAATCACTGAGCATACCATACTCCTGGTATTCATCTAGCTCTGTGCTGCACTGTTAATCTGGCAGAAACTTAAAAAAAATACAAACCACGCCAAGTCATTTTCTGCTATATTGACTACAAACACAGTTAATAAAAATGATACAGCCCTTTTCTGTTTTCTTGGGATTCTTGGTTTGCAGCTGTATTGTGGAAGTGGAACTTAAATAACTTTCGAAGAACTAAATATTATCTGCCAGTTTTCCTGGAAATTGCTGAGTGGCAGTGATGTAAACCATAGATACCTTACTGATTCCACAGTGTCATCTTCCACAGGTATAGCAACACTGACTGTTCAGGTTGACAGTCAACAAAATAATTTTTGCAATGCAGAAGGAATTATACAGTAAGTTCCATATCCCAAGACTTCAAGATCATAACAATTTATCGAAAGATCTTAAAAATATTTTAAGAAGGGAGGAGAAGGGGGAAAAAAGCTAATAAACTCCTCAGATATTAAAGACTTCTGTTACTTATTAATAATCATAGCCAGCCAGATCAACTCATGGCTTCACAGATGCCTGGGAAAGAGTACCAGACCAGCACAAGTATATTTTTTTCTGGGTTTGTTCTCAGTATAATTCAAGTCTCTTCTCTAACTTTAACTAAAAGGCATCCTCAGGGCATGGTGCTACTTACCCACACAGATGGGAGCAAATACTTGTCAGCAAGAAAAGAGAAACTGGAAAGTATTTAGAGAGTTCACTGTCTCAACTCTGCACATTACATTAGGCTTTCTAGACTTACAGAACACTAAAACCAGAAAAATTAAAAATGGAAATCTATTATAGCCCCCCCCCCCCAAAAAAAAAAAAAAAATCCTTTTTTTCTCTTCAGGGTAAACCAAGACCCAAAATCATTTGGATGAAAGATGGTCAAATTCTAGACTCCAAAGATGTGGGAATTCGGAACAGCAACACAGATACAATCCTTTTCATCAGAAAGGCAGAGCTTCATCACTCAGGAGCATATGAAGTCACCCTTCAGATAGAAAACATGACTGATAAAGTCGCAATAACAATGCAAATCATAGGTAAGAACCTGAAAACATCAAAACTCGGCATATCATACAAAACAAAATAGTGGCCATCCTGATGTAATCCGAATTTCCGACTACCTCAGAATGCGTTCTCTGACAATGGTTGATGGCAGATGACTAGGACAAAGCTCAGAGCAGGGCTAGCATGTCGCTTTATTTTCCTAGTACGTTTTCCAAGCTTGAAATTATCTGTGTCCTAGAGACTTTTGGAGGGAGTGAGATGATCTGTATGTCCCATAGCTCTTGAGGGATCTTTTCTTGCATGATTTTATCCAGTTGGTTTCTTAATACAGGCCTAGTTTCAGAATCCAAATATCCTTTTGCAAGGAATTTCTGTTTAAATGCATGTACACTTACATATTTGGTTTATTTCGAGTCTCTCTCCTGACAATCTCATTTCATGTCCCTACAGTTTTGTATAATAAAAAAACCACAAAAAATCATTTATTCACCATTTCTATGCTACTCATGATTTCATAGCCTTCAGCAACACTCTTCCCAGTTAACTTCCTCAAGTTTTAGATTCTTCATTTGTTTATTTTCAAAAAGATGCTATTCTACGTATTTTATAATCTTTATCACCCTTCTTTCTGCCACTTTGAGAGTGACAGAATTTCAGAGTTCAGGTGTTCTTAGAAATATTGTCCTCAAGGAAGGTGAATATGAATCTTGGTTTGGATATACTCTTACTGGGTTTCTTCAGCAGATAAGGAGACAGTGAAGATAAAAATGATTGCACTGATATATCTCTACTGTTCCAGGAATTAGAAATAACAACAAGACAGTCCTGTGAATTTGGAAAATTCACATTTAATGCCTTACTGTGTTAAGAGTATCTAGTTAGCCTGAGGCTTAGTGGAGGCTTCTCCTGTACTATACAATTTCTAGCCTCTTTTCTGGTGTCATTTTAAAGGAATGCACTGCCAAAGTTTCCGTAGCTTCCTTTGGATTTTGTGAGATATATTCTGAGATCTTGCCTACTCGGATTTCGTTAATGTTCAGCCAGAGCTCTTCTATTTCTCCTCCTTATAGCTCTATTTAACATTCTTGATGAGTGTTTTTATTTCTCTTTCCCCACAATTCCACATTGTCATCCCAAATTTCCTCCAATGAATCAATACATTTTTAGAATATGTATTTTGGCACAAAAAGAGTATTTAAACATAGCTCATAATGCTCTGGAATTAAATATAATGCTCACTGTATTCTCCTTAAACTTTTATAATGTGATATTGGCAGAATGGATATGCAGTGGTGCCAACAGCAAACCAGAAAGCCATGACAAATTGGGGCAAATATGTCTTAATACCACCAGCTGCTTCTGCTTCCCATGGCAAATGTCTACTTGATGAAGGAGTACTGCTTGTAGCTCTAGCCCTTTTTCGGAGTAAGGCAACAGTGCAGGTAACCAAAAACTCTGCTGCTGTAGTGAGTCACCTTTCGGTTCCACACGGAAGGAAACACTTCCATTACTGCCATTACCTGCCCTTATTGCCAAAACAATTGCTGCGGTTTACTCTAGAAAGCTACAAAACATGGACTTTACTATGGGAATGCAGTCTATTTAAAATACTTACAGAAAGGCCTTAAATAATGAAAATATCTCCAATCTCTGAACAATAAAGTCCCCTCAACATTTCCCACCCCCGCCCCGACATGAATCAAAGGATGCCTTCCATTATTCCTTCCATTGACCAAAGCAAATCTCAGGGGTTTTTTTGTTTTTTTTTTTTAACTGGAATTATTTATTGTTCTCATTATTTGAAAATGTAAATTATTATTTCTTTTTGAAAGATAATTCACACTTTATCTCTTCTTCCCATTCTATAAAATTCAGTAACATGCAAAAAGCCTCAGATGAGCTTGTGCTGAGGGTAGCAGAATATTTCCCAAGAATATAAATCCCCACTCTAACACAGATGCATCATTAGGATTAACTTTTCCCATTCTCTCTTCACCAGCTAGAGATGTAGTGTTAGTACTGAGAAAGGAATATTCTGCAATTCCACAAAGGAATGTTGAATAGATATTCTTGCATATTGCATTATCCCATCAAAACACAAAGATCAAGAATATAAAAATCCATTTTCAGTACACTCTTTTTCTTCATTCCATCTATACCATCATTTGTAGATGTAATAATACATTAAAAATTAAAAAGGTTATTTAACACATCATTTGAGCTGTTATTACATTAATCCAATATTAGGTTAAGGCTTAACATGTTTTTCTTTTCTTAATAAAGATCTGTCCAGTGAGGCCTCCCCAAAAAGTGTTCTTTTTCCTTTTCTTGCACCTAAGACTGTATTTTTCTTCCATTTATCAATCTCTTCCTATAGTATTTAAACCAACTACCATCCCCAGGATCTCCACAGTTTTTGACAAAGCATTTTGTAAGCATCCCTTTAAAACAGAAAACAACTGTTGTGTAGATTTACCTCTAGGTAAGCACACAGGAAAAACACTTGTAAAACCAGGCAGATACTGTGGAGGGTTATAACGTAGGTAGACTTGAAAACAGTTAACAAATTGCTAAACATCACAACATCTGTCTACTCTTAAATTATAATACACTTACTTGGCCACTTACAGCTTTGCCCACTGAGACTGTTGCGGTTTTCATACCCACGCAGGTATTCATATGGAGTATCCAAAATTACTTTCTTTAAATCAGAATAGATTGATTTCTGCATAATGAAGATACACATCTAGAAATATTTCTAGATTTTATCTTTTTTAAGTTGTGATTCAAGATAACAATAAATACATTTCCACATTTTGATAAGCAGTGTTGTTCATTTGACAACACATGACCTTCTCCTACTTCAGAAATGGGGAAGAAAAAGAAAGAATGCTTTACCTGAAGTTGGTAGCTGTTCAGAAACACAGAAGAGGGCAGCTTTTTCTCTGAAATCTTAGGTTTCAGAGAGGAAGAGGACAATAAATAGAACGAGAGCAATGCTTTCCATATTCCTTATTGAACTTCATGCAGTATTATCGTTGGTTCCAGTGTTTAGCAGTTTGAAGGAGGACAAAAAGCTAATTCAAAAGCAGTATTTGATTCCAAAGTATGCCGTTGGAAAGAGAATTAACATGTTATGTTTTGACATAGAAAGTCACAGTTCCCGTAGTAATAGTCAAAGGCTGGTTTATTACTGGTTTGCATATCCTTCTTTAAGGAATTAAATTAGCAGCAATCTATAATTACATTCCTCTGTGCTTTGCTCATCTCAGACCTATGGCTATCAGATTCTTACTATTTTCTTTGTTTTTTCATCTTAGCTACAAAAAGGGGAGACAGTTTCCATTCAGCTCTCTAGAATGATCATGAACTATTGATACATGAACTATTATTCACTTAATCACAAGAACATGTACCCAGGGCTAATCATCATCTCCCAAACGGGCCCTGTAACTGTGAGCAACAATGTAACATATCAAAAAGGGGAACCAGCATCTTCAAGTTAAAACAGACAGGAATATTACTCAGTAAACCTAATTTAAATATTACAGCATTAGACTAAACAACATTGGTATAAATATGAATGATCCTTAAAAGAAGAAAAAAAAGAAAATTACTATATTTTCTATATATTTCCTGGTATCTTAAAATGAACATAGACTTCTCTACCTCTTTGAGAGTTTGTTCTTTTTCTAGTTATTACAGAGAAATGTCACTAGTGGGCAAGCTAACAAGCACTAAGGCAACAGGAAAAGGAGTCAGGTATGTTCCCAAATGGCTGGCCCTCCTTAGGTGAGAGGAATATACACCCAGTTGCCATTGTTGTTTACATTACTCTTGGTGTACCTAAATGGCTGAGAAATTGCACTGAGGTAAAAAAGCAAGTAATAAAACTGTACTAAAGGAGTTAATCACACCCATCCCAACAACACAAACTTACTCCATTTTAAGGAAGAGTTTGTCTGGATCCCCTGTTATTAATTCTACTGCATTGCCTATTTCTCAGTAGGTTTCAGGCCTCTCAGAAGAGCATTAAGAGGGTATTTGAAAATTTCCCAACTTTCCTGTTTGCGGTTTCAACTTCACATAAATGAAGTGTATTGCTATGGAACAATCATAGGTTGCTGTCAAGCACTATTTTTTCCCTGCATGGGAGGAAATGACAAAGCTCTTAGATCTTGAACCAAAAGCTAAGGGTTGTTTTAATGTCTCCTCTGCAGACAAGCCTGGTCCTCCTCAGAATATAAAGCTTGTAGATGTTTGGGGATTTAATGCAGCCCTGGAGTGGACACCTCCACAAGATGATGGCAATGCACAGATCTTGGGCTACACAGTCCAGAAAGCTGACAAAAAGACAATGGTAAGAAGTTGTGCTGAGTCAGCAGCTTTGTATGGAGTTTAAACTACTACCTGCTCTGGGAACACAGAGACTTGAGGAATTCATGACTCTCAGTTGTCTGTCCAATGTGTCCTACGGCCTATCAGAGGCAGTTAAACATCAGAAAATAGAGTCTAAAAAGAACCAAAAGTCTTAGTATAGAACTGTGTGAAATGCCTGGTAGAAAATGTAAAAAGAGACACCTGGCCTGTCCAGCCTCTGGTGGTGACTCAGGAGGTGGAATTATATATTTTTTTTTAATTGGAATTATATTTTTCATAAATGCAAGGAAAAAAATAAAGGGGACAGAGGAGGACTTAGAATTGAACTCAGATGCTGGGCATAGTTGGGTATATATCCTGGGAGAGGTACGTATACCAGTCACACTGGAAAATGCCTTTCTCGTGGAAGTCCCCATCCAGTAGTCATGTTCTGAGGACACATCCTGTATCAGGTTCCTCAAATACGAGTAGGGCTAAAATGTAAAGAGTTTTCTTTCTCTCAAAACACAAGTATTCATACATCTATCACACCAGCCAGAAAATAAGGGAAAATACCTGTCTATCAGTCTTTTCCTTGTAGCAAGAAGGATCTCTCCATGCCAAAAGTAGCACCACGTGTGACCTCTCATAGCATCTTTCTAAACAGTATAGTCTCGTTACAGGAATGGTATACCGTTTTTGATCACTATCGTCGCACAAACTGTATAGTGTCAGACCTGATTATGGGAAATGAGTATTTTTTTCGAATCTTCAGTGAAAATTTGTGTGGATTAAGTGAAACTGCTGCAACCACCAAAAATCCTGCCTATATCCAAAAAACAGGTAAAATACTCTTCAAAACAATGAATTCTTTTCACAAAAACCACTAAGTATCAGAAGTAACACAGTGGTAAATGGAAAATAAAGTATCACTAGATGCACCAGTAGAGATATTTTTCATTACTTAGTAACTAGCACTTATAAAGTATTTTATCATCAAGAGCCCTTATCTAGGCAGATCTTCTGTACTAACATGAATATCTATTCAAAAATTTTAATCACACAGCCTTCCTAAGCTATACTATTGTAAGAAAATAATACAACTGGGGGGTTATATTTGCATTCTGGAGTTAAAGGTTTAAGATGTCTGTGGTGAAGACTTCCCCTGCAGACATATGGCTTTCATATTTTTAACAGAAGCTGAAAACCCATGATTGCCAGGACCTTTGACTTTAACTAAAGCATTAAATGGGAGATGTGTTTTAGTGTGAAATGAATGTAAAGATCTGTTGTATCATAAATGTCACAGCTTTGAAGCTTCTCTAAATCACACAGGCAAATTAAATGACAAATAGATTGCATGTAAGTCAACAGAACTGAAAACAATAGTTCTTACTATTTTGTTTTCTTTGAATTGCAGGCACCAGTTATAAGCCACCTAGCTACAAAGACCATGACTTCTCCGAACCTCCTAAATTCACTCACCCTTTAATAAACCGTTCTGTGGTTGCAGGATACAACACCACACTCAGCTGTGCTGTAAGAGGAATCCCCAAGGTACAGATGACATCAACTGTCATTGTTATGTCAGTACATCGACATCACTTTTTGAGAGTCTGAGTTGTTTTGCAAATTAACTAGAATAAGACCTGCTGTCATGTGGAAGCTTTGGGGCTTTTTAGGTTTTTATTCTCAGAGGAATATTTTCTCAGTCTAAATATATTTGTTGAAGTCTCTTCAATGAAGAGTATAAAAAGATGTACTTTTTTGTTAGTCAGGGACTAACAGTAAAAACTGTATCAGCTAGGAGCGAAATTTAGGTTTCTCAAAAAAGGGAATTAGACTTTTTGTCTGCAGAGAGGGAATTTACCATATTATGACATAATCTTGTCATAAATTTAAGCTGGTACAATCACAAAAAATGCAGCACCCTTTTTCCTTCCCCTTCTGGATGCTTATTTCCAGCTTCCTCATGCCTGCACAAGGATCTGATAGCTACACAGCAAAACATGTAAGATAATTGCTAAAAGTTACAATTAACTCAGAAGGAAAAAACAACAAAAAAAATATGGTAGTCTTAAGGCAATCATTTGCTGCAGTTTATCGGATGAAGGAGGAGCTCCAGACAAAAGTCAAATATAAAAAGGAAGCTTGCCCATGTACATAGCTGCAAAAGAACAAGAACATTATAGAAGAAATACCAGCAACTCTAGGCTCCTCCAGTAGCTGCCTCAGCTTAGATTTCTTATGAAATGACAGTATTAGTAATGATATTCCCTCTTGGTTCATGGACCTTCTTGTGCATCTGTATCCACTTCATTCAGTTTCCATGCTTTAAAGAAGATTCTAAGAAAAACTTTGTATTTTACGGCTGTTAAATACAGTAGTCACAGGCTTTTGAATGTGGACATACTAGCTCTTCCTTCCACAGTAGCTTGAAGGATAGCAACAGTCCTTATCCTTCAGTACAACTGATAGTCTCAAAGCAGCTTTTCCAGATACATTTCTCCACTTGCATTACCCAAATTAACCTTAACCAAAAGTTTCAGCACCTACTGCAGAACTCTGCAACGGGTCTTCTTCACAAAGAGTAGCTGACATTAGTAGAGCCTTCCAATTCTGAATAAATACAGATTATCAAGCATACCTCAGATATGATCTGTATGGCATGACAAACTTACCACTTCAAGCAGAGCCAATATTCATGCCATGGTTCTAGTGTTGAAATAAAAGACATATACACAGAAAGACAAACAGGTTATAGAAAAGAAGCAAAAAATGTTGAGGCAGGGAAAAAAGTCCACCTAATACCTTTAAAGAAACTGGGATGCACTGAATTGTGTATCACAGGTCAAAGACACAAGTGATTCAGTAGATTTGAATGCACTCTGTAAAACAGTGCAGTACTTTTGGTTTTTATGGGTGAAGAAACAGAAGATGTGAATTCTGAGAGTAAAACTGCTGAATGCAGAGCTTGGTCTTCTACTCTTTAAAGCCTATTTTTTCACTACAAGTACTAACGAGCTTGAAATTAAAAAAAAAAAAGCATATATCAGATTTTTCATTTTCAAATTTTCATCTGTAAAAATTAAAGGCACGTTTTCAGGTACCAGAAACAGAACACAATGGCTTGAATTGGTACAGAGCCAACCACTTCATTGCTCAGCTGAAGCCAAGAGCAACTTTATTTTGAAATTCATGAAGTTGCTAAAGATAGGCTAAATGGTTTGGAAAACCCTTTCTCAGCCCAAATCTTGGCATCCCAAGCTGGCCACTCAACATCCACAGACCTTTATGGCACTTCTCTAATAATCCATGCAGTTTAATTCCCCTTCTGTAAAAAAATTGAAGCATTCAAACAGATTTTAATAAGCACAATTAAATACCTCCTGAATTAATGGATTTGTAGCTGATTTGTAGGGTTTTTAAAACTGCAATAAAATGGGGTGTAGACCTACATTCTCTACATGCTATTTGAGAGTTAGAGAAAATACTGAACATTAGAGTTACTAGTTTCATGCATTTGTACTGAACGAGGAGAGGTTCCTTGAAAAATTATTAACACTCATAATGCATAAACCTTTGATGGCTAAATTAAAGCTGTAAGATCAGCTGTAAGTCTTCCATTTTTTTACCTTCTATTTTAAAGCTCTTCTTTTGTGTTCTTCAGCCAAAGATATTCTGGTACAAAAACAAAATGGATCTCTCTGGCGATGCCAAATACCGCATGTTCAGTAAACAGGGTGTGTTGACGCTGGAGATACGGAAACCCACTCCATTTGATGGTGGCTGTTATACCTGTAAAGCTGTTAATGAGTGTGGTGAAGCTGAAATAGAGTGCAGACTGGACGTCAGAGGTAATCGGATGAATCTTATGGATAACACTAATACTGGAATGAAAAAAGAGTAACAGATAGCTTAGCAAACAAACAAGACCAAGTGCCGGGTCCTGCACTTGGGCCACAACAACCCCCTGCAACGTTACATGCTTGGGGAGGAGTAGATGGAAAGCTGCCCAGCAGAAAAGGACCTAGGGGTGGTGGTCGACAGACGATTGAATGTGAGCCAGCAGTGTGCCTGGACAGCCAAGAAGGCCAATGGCATCCTGGCTTGTATCACCACGAGTGTGGCCAGCAGGAGCAGGGAAGTGATTGTCCTCCTGTACCCTGCACTGGTGAGGCCACACCTTGAGTACTGTGTCCAGTTTTGGTCCCCTCACTTGAAGAAGGGCATTGAGGTGCTGGAGCGGGTTCAGAGAAGGGCAACAAAGCTGGTGAAGGGTCTGGAGAGCAAGTCTGATGAGGAGCACCTGAGGGACCTGGGATTGTTTAGTCTGGAGGAAAGGAGGCTGAGGGGAGACCTTATGGCCCTCTACAACTACCTGACAGGAGGTTGTAGAGAGGTGGGGGTCAGTCTCTTCTCCCATGTGACAAGTGACAGGACAAGAGGAAATGGCCTTAAGTTGCGCCAGGGGAGATGTAGGTTAGATATCAAGAAGAACTTCTTTACAGAGAGGGTTGTGAAGTATTGGAACAGGTTGTCCAGGGAGGTGGTGGAGTCCCCATCCCTGGAAGTGTTTAAAAGCTGTGTAGGTGTGGCGCTGAGGGACATGGTTTAGGGACCCTGACAGTTCAGGGTGGAAGGTTGGACTCGATGATCTTAAAGGTCTCTTCCAACCAGATGATTCTATGAAAGTTTTAAATAAAGTTATTAGCCATTAGACATACATAAAAGGTACTGCATGCTACATCACAAACATTTTTCAAACACTGATCATTTATTTCGTTTGTCAAGTGGGCCAGGAAAAAAAAAGACCCATGTTTATAACACAGCAAGAAATATTGACTAAATATTTTTGGTAAAGCTGCTACTAATGTATCCCTTTGTCAATATGAACCTGTATAGCACCACTCTAAATGGTCATCAAAACCAGAAAAAGTGGAAGTGACCTGCATAACAGCCATTGATGGAGATCTGTCTTCAGCATGGCAAGCCTGATGGTGTTTACCCACAGCACAGAGTTCATTGTTTTCGCCAGTGCTAAGTCAGGAAGGTGTACGCAGCACACCTTGCAGTGCTGGGCACTGGTATCCTCACTGGGCTCTTGGCAGCAAGCAATCCAGCTGCATTAGTACAGTTGTGAGGTACTAAGAACTCTGAAATGTCTTGCTAGTCTATGCAGTGGCTTATTAAGACACGCTACTCTGAGTTCAGTGGCTAGCTGAGCTGTTTCTGTTCGGTGCTATACCATACAAGGTTGGCATTGCTTAAAGATTAACACCATCTTCTGAAGTGTGCTTTGGAAACATAAAATCTTGGACTCATCAGAGAAAGGCAACTATTATAAAGCCTCCATATTTCACCTTCAGCACCAAGTCTCAATTTAAGATTGAGATCCTTTAATGTCTGATAATATCTTTATCTTTTCTTTTTTTTCATTCTTCAGCACCTCAGTAAAACTCTGAATCTCAATTCACCTGCAAGTCAAGGTATGAATCAAAATAATTAAGCTGGATAAAAGAGCAATGGCTTTTTGGTTAGATACAAGATCGAAGACTCGTTAGATAATCATGTTAGAGACTTCATGGAATTTTCATATGTTGGTGAGGGTGTGTAGCCACTTGTTTTTATTTCTGTTTGTTTTTTCAATAATTGTACTAAGAACACATTGCTGGTTTATTTTAAAGTCAGGGTTTCCGGGGTCTCAACCTTTAATACGCTGTGCCAGAGTAAAAACCTGTAAGAATAAGAGAATACGTGGTTCACTTTTTTCGTAACTCACTACAAGCACTCCCTCTAGGAGACTGTTATTTATTAATATAGAATTAACTTCTGTCAATAAGCTCTGTGCATTACTTCAAGCAAGCAAGCAAGCAGAGTTAAAATTACAATGCAATGGAGGTGTAATGGACATTTTAGACTCAAAACAAAAAAAAAATAGCTATCATAAACAATCAGGTAATGTATTTGACAATAAATCCTTCTCCCCATTCTCTGACTCAGCACTGGAACAGAACTTGAAGAAAACTGAAGAAATTAATGAAGGATAGTTTCAGTTACTGGAAGGGTAGTTTCAGGAATCTTGCTCATCTTAAAAGTAATTTAATATACATGTACTAAGAGGCAGCAGTGTCTTGTAGTGTTCTGCTTACTCAGCATGTTTTCAGACAGTATTTCCTCTTTCATTTGTTTCAGTTACATTGCCCCCATCTCCATGTGAAGAAATTCAGAGAACTAGAGATAAAAATTTTCCCCCATTACATACATATGTCTGAAAAAACCAAATACTACAGTTGTGTGCAAACCCAGGCCATTCCTAATGTCTGAAGTTAACATAAAATTCCTCACTTCTGCAGTTCTCTCAATTATCTCTTCTCAGAATTCTGACATTCTTCATGAGCAAAAAGTAGTTTCATTATTCCGAGCTATCAAATTATTTGTTGTATTTAATCCTCATTCATTATGCTGATCTCTGCACAACAGAAAGTAACTTTCATTCCTACTGATTTTACTGTCAGTGCTTGAAATACCCACTTGTGTGCTCTTGAGCAGATCTTCACAGAACCACAACTGAAACACACCATTTGGGAATCTCTGGATAAAGCTGCTGCTCTGCTTTACATAGAAAATAGTTTCTTTGATGATTACTCTAGCTTTTAAAAAGTCACCAGCATAGAATTCCAGTTATTAGATGTCTCTGCAACCAATCATAGACATCATACTAATCTACAGACATCATTTTGTACATCAGATGAAACAATGAAGGATTATTTGCATGTAAATAACAAATTTCAAAACAAAAAGCTTGTGATGAATGCAGTAGACTTACTGTCATCAAATATTACTGAAAAGTCTATGGATGGTATGTATGTATTTTTGCAGATAATTTTGTCTAATCAAATGACACAACAACATTTCTGGCTTCTCACCTACTAGTCTGAATAGTGTTTAGGGTGGAGTTTTTTTGGACCTGAAGTAGTTGTTAGTAGTTTCTGGATGGAAAGTACTTTTTCATGATCACAGTACAAGAGAAGGTGGGAAGATGAAATGAATCCAGGAAGCACTGCCTTTGGGAAGAATCAGCATAAAGGAACCAAAGTAATCCTACTGCCCTGCCTCCAACGTGCCAGTTGAGATGGGAAAGCATGTCTTACGCAGCATGTTAATTGTACGAAACGAGCAAATACATCTTTGTGCTAAAACTACTGACGATAATGAGATGCGTATTTTGCTTATTTTATTATGGTTAGAACAAAGAAGGGTGCTCCTCTAATACCAAAGTACAAAAGTAAGAGTACAAAAATAAATCAAGAGTCACTGAGAAAATGGCATTTTCTGCTCAATTCTTAGCTGTCAGACATGAGTACGATATTTTTGGGAAGAGCGGTGCTTTAAAAAGTGAATGTTTATTTTACCTCTCAGCTGTGAAAAGCAGTATACTGCAAATTGATGCTTTAACTAGATATTAGTCACTTTTTCTTGGAATTTTATTGTTTCAAACAGTCTTCAGGTATGAAATTCTACCATATATATATTTAAAAATAAATTTCCAGTGTTCAGAAATTTACTTTCTACCGTTTTGAAGTCCTCAAACTAATGACAGTCAAAGAAATGCCTCCTCAAAAAAACTGGCCAAGATACTACTTCTGGAAGTGCTTCGTGCAGGGTAGCACCAAATAGTTCAAACCTAATTCTGTAGCATCTTCTAAGATAATGCTGTGCTTCTACAGGAAAAAAACTAAATTAGTTTTAGCGTCCAATACTTTCAGTGACAAGTGAGCCAAATCCAGATCTGAATAGTTACAAATAAGAAGTACATGCTAGTTAGGTTTCTAAAAATCATCCCTAAAAGCGTGAATTCTGAAAAGCAAAATGCTAACCACTTCTCACAAACTGAAAAGAGGAAAAGGGGGAAAATGCACCTGCAAGATCTGAAATTTCTGAGATTAGTTCTAGAAGGTTCTTTAGAAAATCGTGTTTATTCGTGTTTTGCAAGCATATAGCATTCTCGTTTATCTGTTTCATACCTGATACTGATCCTGAATGTATAGTTCACTAATTGCGCATTAATTCCACGTTAATAAATAAGTACATTACTTTCACGCCAACCTGATTAAAGCTACATAAACTGAGCAGTTTCCCCCAAACCTAGCTGGCTAAGAACAACAAAGTAACTCCCAATTTTTCCCCATCACACCTGAAAGGCTACTTGACAAAAGATGTTTTTAGCTGTCTTCTGCATGGGATCTCCTCTGATACAAAATGAGATGGACTTACTTCTGAATTTCATGGCAAATATTCTTAGCTTGTAGTTGTTAAGTACTTTTAAAAGCATGCAAAGTAAGATCAATAGTAAAAAAAAAATTGACACAGGCCATAAAGTTAAAAAATTCTTATCTACCAAGTGCCTTTCACAGCTGACAGCAACTACCATAAAAAACAACAGTCCTATTGAAGTCCTTTCAGTAGTTTTCCAGAGACAAAAGACTTGGTATTGCTAAGTAAAAGATACTTCCATGTAAAAAGTACATGTAACTTAGACAAACATAACCTTTTCAGGCCTATTATTTCTGTCTAGCTGGATGTGAAATTGACTTTAACTTTTGAGTCTACCATGATGTAATTTAAAACCCATCAATTCAGCCTGCTTGCTGACAATTCAGTGTAGATGCCTTTCCTTAAAGAACTTAATGCTAACTATGTACAGGAATGGAGATACTTCAATGCTTTGAATTAACATACCTAAGACTTAGCTGAAGCCCAAGAATGTTGCAGAGAGTTACTAAAGACACATTATCATGCAGCACAGCAATAGTCAAACTAGTCCAGTGCTTCTCTTGAGCTAAGATAACACAAGAAACATCAACTAACCCAATTAATAACTCTTCTGGTACTCCTACTATCTCAGCATGGCATTGCCTGCTAGCCAAATAAAGCCTCAGCTGACACTTGAGCCCAGGAACAATACACATTTCACACCACAGCATCAATTATTTTGTGTTTCATCCTGTATTTCAGCACTGTAATTTCAGTTGTGCAAATATTATAAGTAAACAACGTTTACTTGCTCCTGGCAATGGGAAGCTTCACTTAATCCCATCTGTCAAATACAAGCAAACCTTACCAGAACTTACTTCCTTTAGTTACTTAAGATTGCCTTAGTGCTCAAATCCCGACCACTATTCTATGAGAGAAAAAAAATAGCAAAATGAGTTAAAGGTTGACCAATACTTTATAAGAGAAGAAAAACTCAAACCTGTATAAAACACAGGAGGAAACAAATTCAAAAGCCAAAACATAATATAAATTAAGAAAACCACCTTTTCCTTCAAGTGTAATTCTAAAATTGAGTAAACATCTCAAAAGATTGGCTCCTTCAAGCCTACATGAACTATTTTCTTACTTGCTAACCTCATTTTAAAGCATTATCCAAATCTTACCTAAAAGGCAGAAAACTGAGCTCTACTTTAGGGTGCTCACAGACTGAACTCATGGTCAGTAGCAGTGATGAGGGGCTTCCATCCCCCCAGCGCCCAAAATACCAACACCTGAACTTGGGTAGTGGCTGTAGCAGGATTTCAGGCGGGTTTAAGGCCCCCCCTCACCTCCAGGGCCACAGGTGGGACCCGATGAGGATAACCCAGCACTACTGGCCAGCTGGCAAAGTACCCCAGCCTTCAGGGCAGCCTCCCCACTCCTGAGGCTGCCTGATGTTACCCCATCAGGGCCCAAAGTCTTCTAGTTTCGCACATTCTTCTCCTCCTGGCTGAAATATTCTGTGTTTCCACCGGCTGGATGCTTCCTCAGCCTGCCACAGGCCGTAACGAATTACAGGCCCCTTTTCGTGCTCGGAATGGTGTGAAGGTAGCAGGAGAGCAGCAGCGGGATGTAGAGCACCGTGTGTTTAAACAGCGTTTGGATACCACTGTCAATCACGTCACTCCAGAGACCGAGAGACACACTGAGGTGTTCTCCTGCCTTCCGCGGCTGGACGCTCTCGTCATCTCTCCATCTCTGCCTGTTTTGAGACTTAAGGGAACAAGCGACAGCTGAAGGGCATTCAAACACCACAAACGCTTGCAGAGTTTATAGCATGCAAATCTAGTAACGGGACAGACCGGACAGCCTCCCAAGGCCGCTCCCGCTCTGGGTCCGGAGCTCCGGCCGCCGGTGCTCACAGGACCGCTGAGATGGTGCTGCTGCCCGGCGGCCAAGCATCAGCAATGCAGCCCGGAACTGACGCATGCGCGGTGGTGTCGAGCGCTCCCCGCCGCTGCCCGCCGCTGCCGGCGATGCGGGTGCCGCGGTACCCTGGTGCCCACGCGCGCTGCCGCCGCGCTCGTCGCTGATCCCGGTGAGAAAACGCTGCGGCCGCCCCACGCGAGAGGTGCCGGCGCGCGAAGCGCCAAACTGCGGTCCCACGTGGGGGTGCCGGATTTGGCTGCTCCCTCGCGCCGTGTCTGTAGGGCGCATGCGCGGTGCCCAGGGACAACATGGCGGCCTGCGGGGAGTAGCTCGGGTGGCGCGTGCGGGCTGAGCCCGTGGCTGAGGTGAGTGAGCCCCTTGGGCGGGTGCGGGGGCTGTGCGCTGCTCGCCGGCCACCCGGCGCTGGCAGGACAGGAAGCCTCAAAGCGCCCGCTGCGGCGAGGTGCCGGTCTGCTGGAGGCGAGCCGGGTGCGGGCAGCCCCGGGCAGGTCCCTGGGAGCAGATGGAAGGGCAGAGGGGAAGGAGGGGGAGAACCCGCCAGGCGCGAACGCCGGGCGCCCCCCTCCAACTCGCCAGAGCTCGCCCTGAGCCTCCCCTGGAGGCCTGTCCTGTAGCCGCAGGTCGCCCCTGAGCCCTGTGCTGATGGGGCGAGCGGACCCTGCGTGGGGTTCCAGTTGCTCCTGTGGAAGCAGGGGCTGTGGCCAGGGGCGATCCATGGTCGTAACGGTGCTGTTTTTTCTCTCCCTCTCACAGCGGCCGCACCGAGGACACAGTTGTCTGTCCGTCCGTCCATCCATCCCCGGGGATGCCGTTGAGTGCCCCCTGCTCAGCCTTGCGAGGGTTGTTTCTGCCTGGCCTGGCTCTCCTCACGCCGTGGGGACAAAGAGGGGTCCCCGGAGCATTTGCTGGCTGCGAACGGGAGCTGCTCTTGGCTGAAGCTGCAGAGGCCGGAGCGAGGTGAAGCAGAAGAAATGGAGAGGCAGCTGCCTGCTGCTGCGGGCGAGAGAGAGCTGGTGTCTGCAGGCGAGGGAGGACCCTTCTTGGCAGTGCGCAGCCGGCCAGACCGCCAACACGCCCCGCAGGGTCTGTGCGTGTCACCCACAGCGCGGTACGGCCGCGTCGTGCAGGAACGAGCGAGGCCGCGTGTCCAGACAGCATCGTCTCCTGAGAGCTGTGAGACACCCGCAAATTCCCGTGGATGGAGAACAGCCCCGTGATGGGAGCTCTGGGAGAGGAAGGGAGGAGAGAAGGAGAAAGAAGCCTCTGAGCCGTCCAAGGCTCCGGGCAGGAGCGAGAGCTGTGGTGAGTGGCGGGCCCTCGGGGCCCTGTCCCCCCTCTCGTGTGTCCTGGTCCTTCCCTGCCCTTCCCCTGGACCCTCTTTTTCCCTGGCTGTTGTGATTTTCTTTTTTTTCTTTGATTTTTCGTTTGTCCCCTCCCCTGTACCTCTTCTCTGTCTCCTCTGGTGTTCGGCTCCCTCTGCTGTTCCATCTTTTCGTCCTCCCCTGTCTCTGTCCTGCAGCTCGTCACTTTTTTTCCCTTCCCCATCTCTTTGTCCCACTCTGTGTCAGTCTTTTCCCCACTCCGGTTTCTCAGGCCTGTTCCCTGGCGTTCTTTTCCTCTCTGCACTTGTAGGTGCTGCTTCGTGTCCCTGCCTTCCAATTTTGTGTGTCCCTGCTGGTGTCTCTCTGCTCACCCCTCTATCCCCTTTTTTCATTCCTCCCTCTCTGCCCTGGGGCCCATCACTGTTCTTAGTTTTGCTGCAGCTCTCTGGGCCTGGTTCCCGCTCCCCTCATCCTCGCCGCCCCCCTCTGGCTGTGGGTCCCTTTCCCTGATGTCCAGTGCCGTCCCCTTGGGCCCTGCAGCCGAGGGCTGTCGTCCTGGGTGTACGGGGCAGGGTCGCGTTGGCTGGGCTGAAGGCAGGAGCGGTCGGGGTTCGGCTGCAGCTGCAGCAGAAGTTACGCTCGGTTGCAGCTTTGGTGGTTTTGTTTCTTTTTTTTTTTTTTCAGGACGGGGCTTTTGTCTGGAGCGTTGAGGGCTGGTGAGATGGTTTAATAGCGTGGGGTTTGTTGTTTCCTTCTAGGGGCGTGGCGTTCTGCTGGAATCCCTGGCTTCCTCGAAGGTGGAGCTTCAGTTCTTTCCTGTAGCGGTTTCGCTGTCTCCTGGGTAAGTTGGTGACATCGTGTCTCTCCCTGGGACCAGCGTTGAGACGCTCTAGCAGGGGTTGGGGTGGGCGTTCCCCGCATGTCTGCGTGCGCAGTGATGGCATGTCTCGAGAGAGCGGCGGAGAGGCGAGGCGCACCGTGCGTGTGTTGCCTGTGTGGGGCTCCAGAGCTGGGTCTGTCGTTTTGTGGTTTCTTTTTCAGCTGGAGCAAGGAGGCATCTGCAGACAGAAGACAGAGCCTGGGTCTCAACAAGGCGTGGCTGCGAGAGTGGGTGATGCCGGGGAAGCTGGAGGCTGCAGGACTGTCCCGGTGAGCTGACGGAGTGCTCGTGGAGGATGGGTTCAGAGCGCCAGCCCTCTGAAGGCAAAGCTGAGGCCCCAAGGAGCAGGGTGTAGTTTTGACTGCAGTTGGAAAAGCAACTTTCCCAAGTGGAAACCTCTCTTGTTCCAAGAAGCTGCGTTTGAGGGACTTGCCGTCCGAGTGGATCCTCGTCGCTGAGGTCCGTGGCAGTAGGAGCCCTCGGCAAGGAGACTTTTCTCTCTTTGAACAGAGAACAGTCCCTTTCCTGGCAAAGGCCCCGGCAGACAGAGTACGCGTCTGGCAGAGGTCAGTGGCGTTGCCAGTCTGTGGGTTCTCAGCTGTAAGCACTGAGGTGTCGTAAAAAGGCGTTCTTCTGCGCACTCTGGCGGAGCCCAAAGCAGCGCACCCATCCAGGATGTGCTTAGTGTCGCCGCCTGCTGAACGCGTTCTGGTACTGCAGCCCGGAAGAGCTGCACATGCCTGGTGGGGCCGCGCTGTTCTGGTGCTGGCTGCTGTACCCTGTTCACCGAATTTCGGTCGTGCAGCCCCATTCTCGTCTCGCCGGGCCCATGTCTGCCCCTGCCGCGATCCGAGGGACTGGGGCCATGTAGGGGCCAGGGCTGGGGAGGGCCCCGGCCTGGGGCGGCTGCACGAGTGCAGACCCGCGGTGGGGCTGGTGGCACCAGTCGGGGCCTCATGTCAGCGGGAGCTGCGCCGGGCTGGTGCAGAGCTGTGGGGCCGGGCACATTCTGCAGCGGTGGCATGGCGGAGCCGAGCTGGGGGAACTCCCCGCAGGAGCGTCCATGGGCGAGTCCAGATTCTGTTCTGCGGGCGCTGGCAGGGGCAGGAGCGGCGCCGGGTGGTGCAGGGACACCTGTATCTGCCCCGGCTGCTGCTCGCTGGAAGACCGGGCTGCATTTGCCACTCCTGGCGAGGATCGGAAAGCGTTGAGGTGGTGCAGGATGCCGGTGCCCACCCGGGAGGGGAAGGGCCAGGCCTGGCTGTGCTCTGGGGTGGCTTCGCTCGGCTCCCCGGGGGGGCGTTGCGGCGTGCGGGCCTGGTGGTGCTGCTGCCCAAACGGCACGAACCAAGCGCGGTCTCGCCTATGCTGGTGTCACCCCGCAGGGGCACGGGGCCGGGCCCTCTGCGGTTCCCCAGAGTCCCCGACGGTGCCTGCGGGGCCCTGGGGGTGCAGGGCAGGGGTGAGAGTGGGGTGGCTGCGCTTCCCCCACCCCTCAGCTCCTCATCTCCTGTGGGGAGGTGCTGCAGGGTGCGTCCGATAGTGGACAGGGTGAGCTGGTTTGGGGCCCTGAAACGGAGACCAGGTCAGGTCCTTTGTCTTGTGTGTGTGCGAGGTCAGTCTCCCTGTGCCGGGGTTGGAGCTGCTCTGCCCGGGGCCAGAGCAGTGTCAGACAGGGGAAGAAGGACAGTCCTTGTTCATTGTTAGTGTTGCTGTGCCCAGACTGTTCAGTTACAGGCCATGGAGTCCCCCTGGGAGCCTGCAGCCCTCAGCAGCAGGCGAAGGGGTCAAGGGGATGGCCAGCACCATGTGGGAGAGGCTGCTGGAGTGGTGGTTGAGCAGACGGGATCTCCAAGGTGCTGAGGCCTGTATGTGTACAGCTGGATGTTTTGTTCTTGTGCTTCACACGTCAGGCCACTCTTGGACTCTGGCTGGTGTTCCTGAACGGAAACCAGAGCTCTGGGGTTGTGGAGCTGTCGATCGGCATCCGGGTGACTCGTTCAGTGCTGTTATTGCAGGTGCAGAGGGATGAGCCGCTGGCCAAAGGGTGACAGAGGTGAGCGCCGCACCATAAGAAGGTGGGGCAGCGCGCAGTGTTGGAGTGGAGAAGTGAGTGGTGGCTGCATGACTGGCTTATGGGTTTTGGGGTTTGGGTTTTTTTTATTTTGAAGGTGTGAAGCAACGAGGGAAGCGGAATATCAACCCTGCAGGTGACTTGGGCGAGGTGAATGATGATGAGTGGGCTGCGGTAGCAGTTCTTTTTCAGGTGTCACGTTGTCGGTGAAGTTTGAAGCGTCCCTTGTTGTTTGTGTTTTGCAGGTGAGACCCGAGCCTCCCTGCGGCAACCTGTGAAGGGCAGAGGCCGGGCAGGTGAGCGCTCCAGGTGAAGGAGTGGGAGGTGGGGATGGCTGTGGGCAGGCTGGGGTTTGGGGCACTATCTCAGCACATGTCTTTTGCTTTGGCTTTTCAGATGATGCCTGCAGGCTCAGAGGGGCGAAGCCACCCGCCGACGAGGGGTCTGAGACGGTGAGGCTCTTGGGGGCTGGGTCGGCATCTCAGAGCAGAGACTCCCGGGGCAGCGTTTCTCGGTCTTGCAGGCGCTGTGCGGGCTGCCTCTGGAACCGGAGGAGCGTTTGAGGTGAGCTGGGGAGCACCGAAGAGGAGCCTGGGGCTGGGGATTCCTCACAAGCCCCACAGTGGGCTTTGGCTCCGCAGCCAGTGTGCTCTTTGGGAGCAGCCTGGCAGCGTGTGTGCCTTTGTCAGGAGCTGTTGGAAGGGAGACTGAGGAGGGGGAGTGGACTTCTTTGTAAAGGGAAGGTGATTGTTTCCTGACCTACTTGGCTTTATTTGTACAGTTAAGATTAAAACAAACGTACAACATATGTCTGTTGGAATTTTTCCCTTGAACAGAAGCACGGAAGAATTGGGAGGAAGAGGAGAGACTCTCCCCTGGGCCCCACTCTTCCTGTGCTGCTGTGATTTCTTTTTTGTTTTGCTCTCTCTTTTTCTGTCATTCTACCACTCCCTTTTCTTTTTCTCTTTGTGCTTTTGTCGTGCTCCCCCTCCTTCCTTTTTTTCACCTTCCATCTCTGTCCTGCAGCCTATTGCTGTTTTTTCCTTTTCTATCTCTTTGTCCTGATCTGCATCTATCTCTTCCCCCACAATGTCTCTGGCCTGTTCCCGGCTGTTCTTTTCCTCTCTGCACTTGTAGGTGCTGCTCTGTTGTTAAAGAATTTTGCCAATCTGTGGGTAACCCTAGGCTTGCTTTATTCAACAACTCAGAGTTGGGCCATCACCTCAGTGAGTGGCAAAGTATACAGCGCACATCCTTAGCATACAGAGTTTTCTTTTCTAGCATTATGTGACTAGGTAAAGTACTTGACGTTTTCCCACCGACTCTCAGTCCTTCATTCTTCATTAATCAAAAAGTCTATTCAATTCCTTTGTCTCAGCGGATGTCATATTCTTCATTTCATTTCTTTCTTCAAGATTCGCTCCGGTTGTTTCGGTCCTCGGTCACTCGGATCACAGAATGAGAATCACCTTCAAAATTCTGGGAAAATTTAAATTGTTCTATTGTATTCTATGTCTACTTCAAACAGATAACTTCTTAAAATCATATATTTTAAGTTAATCAATGCTCTAACCTTGAATATAGCCATTCTCCTGTTGATTCAGCTTGACTGGGTTTTAGGCCAGCCTTAGTAAGGACTATACAAAGATAAATGAGCAGCTTTGTTTCATATACACCTGTATCAATAACTAAAACAATGTTCTATTCTCTAATGTCACAATAGTAGAAAATTAAGCTTATGATTAATTCTTTTACAATTCTCTCCTTTTGTTTTTCATCGCACTCCTGCAATATTTTCATTTATAATTCCACATTTCATCGTTCATTCTTTTCATTGCAAAAAAGCAACAGCTTACACAGCATTGGCATAAAACAATCAGACAAACTATACAGGTTATAATAGATATGGCGTGACTTGTTCATCTCCATCTAAGAGACTAGTTTTTGCTGGTACATATGTATCTGGAACAGCAAGTATTCTTCCAAACAAAATTTCAGCAGGTGAAACTCCAATAGGTTGCCTAGGAGTATTCCTAATATCCCATAAAACCAGATTTAAAGCATCCAGCCATTTTAATCCTGTTTGTTTACAAACCTTAACTAATTTCTCTTTTAAGGTTCCATTCATTCATTCTGTTTGGCCAGAGGATTCAGGATGATGTGGAGTGTGAAGCTGACTAAGGATTCCTAAGGTGTCATACGCTTGAATTAATACAGCAGCTGAAAAATTACTTACCCAATCTGAATCAATCACTTCAGGAATACCATATCTCGGGATTATTTCTTTCAATAAGGCTTTTACTGTGGCCTTTGAATCATTCTTTCTAGTTGGGAAAGCTTCTACCCATCCTGCCAGTTGATAACTGTCGCTAACACGTAAGAGTACCCCAGTGCTTTTGGCATCTCTGCATAATCAATTTGGAGTTTTTGAAAAGGAAAGGTAGCTGGAGGCCTTTTCCCACTAGGAGGCCTAATTCGCACAGAAGCATATTGTTGACAGAGTTTACACACTTCCCAAATTCTCTTTGCTGCGGCATAAATTCCTGGAGCCACCCAGAGTCTCTGGATACGAAGTGCTAAGTTCTCTGGCCCCCCATGTGTTTTTTCATGATGCCACCGCGTGATCGGCAATAAATACCTTTTTGGAAGGAGAGGTTTGTTATTCGATATCCATTGTCCTTCTCATCAGTGAGCTCCAAGACGAATCCACTGTTCCTTTTCTTCTTCAGGTAAATCTTCATAAAGATTTAACCTGGGATGGGGGTGCAAGGTGCCCGGAGGCTGGCTGGGTTGGGGGCAGGTGGAGGATTAGAGGGCTGGTGTGTGGCTGGGTTAGGGTGCAGGGTGCCGTTGCGGGTGTGTGGGGGCCACAGAGTCAACATCGTATTCCCTTCTTTCCTCCTGCTGGTGGCTGAGCCTCATCCTGTCCCAGAGCCCCCAGAGTGGCCGTCCCTGAAAAAGAAGAACCTGGTGACTGCAGGAACATCCTGACTGGTCAAAGGGGTTGTTGTCAAGGATGGATTCAGGCCCCTGGGTGTCGGAAAGCTAAGTTGAGGGACCAGGGCAGGGGAGGGGCTGGGAGGAGGGGACAGTGGTGGGGGTTGCAGGGATGGCTTTTCAGGTCAGTGTAGCGGGGAGGGCTGTCCCAGGAGAGCCCCCTTGGGATGGGCAAAGGGACTGAGTTACTTCTCATGGCAAGACCAGCGTGAGCCGGGCAGCTCCAGCCTGTGTTTGTTGTTGTGTCATTTGTGCAGTCTGTCTTCTGTGTCTCAGAGCTTCCTCAGGTCTTGATGTCTTCTTTGCTCTTTGTGCTCGAGGGGCACAGCAGGAGCATCGGGCACCATCCCTTGGGACTCGAATACCCGTCCTCATCGGCATCGTGCCCATCAGGCGCTTCTTCTGTTCTGTGATAATCGAAGCGTGGATAGGACTTGCATCTTGGAAGTTTTGGATTGGTTCTGTTTTACGTTGTCCTTTCCGGCTGCATCAGCAGCTCTGTTCTCTTGCAGTCCATTTTCATGGTTTGGGACTCCTTCCCTGCATCTGTTCCTCCTTAGGTCTTGATGCCCGGCTTCTAGCGCATCCATCATCTCGGTTCTGACAGGAACTCCTTGTGACAGGCCGTTGTGTTTGCCTTTTCTCTGGGGTTGCTATAGAGCCTCCTTGACTCTCCGTTGTGGCCCCATAGGTCTTCTTGCCTGACAGTGTCACTGTCTGGGAGTCCTTCTTCTTGCTCAGAGTTTTCTCTCGTTTGCATCGCACTGTCCGTGGTGTGGGTCTCTGTGTGTGCGTAGTGTTGGGGCGGGGCGGGAGGTGCGTGTGTGTTTGGCTTGGAGCCGCTGTGCCCGGGGGGTGGTGTTTTGGTAGGCGCAATAGTAGTAAGAGTCTTATGGTTACATGTTGAGGTGCCTTGACCATTGAGGCGGTGGTTGTCCAATCACCTTGGATGGAGTAGCCATCGATGCGCTCTATGGGTGGCTGTTTCACTAGTGTTTTGTGGAGGTGATGGGAGTTGTGTGGGAGGGGCTGCTGAGCATGAGTGAAGCAGGTTGAACCTCCAAGGTGTTAAGGCTTGGGTGTGCGGGGCTTAGAGTTTGGTCTCTTGTTTTGCATGTTGGGCTGCAGCTGGGTCTAGGAGGTTTTCCTGAATGGAAACCAGAGCTCCGGATTTGTGAATCTGTTTCTCAGCCTCTGGGTGACTTGTGAAACGCTTGCGTTCCAGATGCAGAGGCTTGAGATGCGCACTGTGGAGCGATGGAGGAGGTGAGCGGAGCGCCGTGAGAAGGTGGGTCGGTGCGCGGTGTCGGAGAGAACAGGGGAGTGGTGGCTCTATGACTGCATTATGGTTTGTTGTATTTTTTTTTCTCTCTTGAAGGTGTGAAGCGATGAGCAAAGGGGGATGTTGTCACCGAGAGGACTTGGGTGAGGTGAGCGATGATGAGAAGGTGGAATCAGCTGCTGGTTTCCAGTGGTTGTATTGATGGTGAAGTTATAAGCATTCCTTGTTGGTTCTGTTTCGCAGGATGTTCTTTTACCTGAGCCTCAGTGTTGCAGCCCACAATGACAGAGGGCAGGCAGCCCAAAAGGGTGAGTGGTCAAGGTAAAGGAGCAGGAGATAGTGTGAGGCACAGGCCCTAGGGGTCTGAAGATGTTGTAAGCCTGCTGAAGAGGGGTACACTGAAACTGCCCATCAAAAGTGAAGAACGAGACTGGATGGAGGCCCGGTAGTTGCTTTTGGCTTTGAAGCCTCCTAACCCTAACTGTGCAGAACTGATATGATGCCTCTGTCACCACACCTGCTACTTGTTGGCCTAACAAATGTCAAGAGCCTACCATCTCATGTCAAGGCCTGAGGGATCTGTATGACAGGGATTTGAAAACTGTAATACCTGAAGCGGCCGCAGTCCCTGTTGTGCATGTCCGGGGACTTCCTTGTCTGCCTCTCTCACCAGAGTGTGGAATGTGGCATAGATCCGGTTTAAACCACGTACCACTTTCCTTCCCCTTTTCCCCACATAGGTTCTGCTATTTTCTTTAGTCACTTCATGAGATAAGTGTCGGGTGTTTTGCGCTTACTTCTTATCAAGGGAGTACAAGCATTTTGTAGGTGAGAGCAAATATAGAATATCTTGGTCTAATATGTGCTAAGATAATATCCTGGAGAGTACAAAAGAGGATGGACACGTCACCTCTTTAGAGCTCCCTCTCAGCTGGTCTGAGGCCGCCGCCCTCTGTCCCTCCGCCGCCCTCTGTCCCTCCGCCGCCCTCTGTCCCTCCGCCGCCCTCTGTCCCTCCGCCGCCCTCTGTCCCTCCGCAGCCCTCTGTCCCGCGCTTCCCCCGACCCTGCCACCGCCAGCCTCTGTCCCACGCTTCAACTTGAATGTCCAGACAGGTCACACAACCTGTTCTTCTATACCTCAAATATATGTCCCCTTATATTTCTTTATGCTGCTCTGTGTAGCACTGGAGATCTTAATTAATGCTACTTGCCTAAGGAGATGTGTGTGGATTGTTAATGAAATTACGACTATCTAACCACCTGACTGTGTCATCAGTGGTGTGTCACAAATCTGTCTCTTGCTCTCAGTCGGGTTACAAGAGAAAACTTGGTGCAGCGAGGAGTGTTCTCATGGTAGACTGCTCTGGCAGTGAATCTAAGAGGCCCGGGGTCGTGAGACTAGTGCAGTGGGACAGGGGTGCCAGGCCCGGGTGGTGAGGCCTGATATTCGGAGATGATGGCCTTGGCTGTGGGAGTCACCAACAACAAGATGCTTGGCTCTCTTGGAGAAGAAAGAATTCCCTTTCCTTACCCTGACTCTGGCAGAGCATGTGCTCCCGAGGCTGTCGGCATCGCTTGTCTTTGTGTTCTCAGTCGTGACATCCTTGGAACTTGTTCCTCTGCGTGCTGCTGTCCAGCCATAAGCATGAGCAAACCTGCCACTCCTTCTTGTGGGATCTTCAAGCATTACAACTCTGGAGACTTGATGAAGTTTGCGTTTCCCTTTTTGTAAGTAAAACCACATAGTGTTAGACCACTCCCTACAGGACCTCACTTTTTTTCTGCCTCTGCAGCCCTCCACCTGCCTTTTGGCCTCTAGGATTCTCACCCTCTAACCCCCCAACCTTCAACTTCCGTTTTTCCCAGCCTCTAATTTCCACAGTCTCCAAAGCCCTCCCAGCTTCTGCTTTTGGTCTGGACTCCAATTATGTCCCAGCCTCCCCCTCTGGCCTGCCACTTCAACATGCTCTAGTTGTTATCCAGTCTCCCATTCCCTTTCAGTCTCCCACTCTGGCATCCACTTTTCCGAGCCTCAACTTTCTGCGCAGCCTTCCATGCTGTTCTACCTTTCCTCATCCTCTACTTCTTGCTTGGCTTTCCACTGCCTTCCAGCCTCCCACCAATGTCCCCTTTATTCACAATCCCTTCTTTAATAGCTTCCCACCTTCTGTTGTAGCCTCTTATTCATCTGTTCGGTCTGCTTCTCATTCCTCATTTTCTCTCTCTTTCACTCTTATCCTGCTCCCTGACCCTGTTGCTCTCTTGTGAGGTCCTGACAGAGCTCCTTATCCTTTTTTTTAATAGTTACTTGCCCATTTTGCTGTCCTGTTCTCCACATCTTTCTGCCCCTCTGTTCTTCTCCCTTACCTGATTTTTCTTTTTCTGTTCCTCTCTGATGCTCTGAATATTTTGCTCTTCCTTCTCGCTATCTGCTCCTCCCAGGACGAGTGCCAAGTTGTCCCAGGGTTTGAGGGGCAGGGGCTAGAGCCACAGGCGTAGGCAGCTAGCCAGGAACAATTCACCACTGGTTTATTCTCTCACACTCGCTGTTCCTGTCTCTTCATTCTTGCCTAAGTTTCTAATGCCCCCACTGCTTTGGAAACTTGCTCCGAACCTCTCCATCCCTATTGTTTCAATTCCCATGTCTGTTTCTTATACCCTGTCGCTTTTCTACTTCCCTTCCTTAACTCCCTGTTGCTATGTCTTTGGTCTTTGTAGTTGTAATGTGTTGCTTTTTCCCTTTTCTTTCTATACTTTGAGCCTTCTGCTCCCCCTCCTCCAGCCTCCCCATCTACCAGCCCCTACCTGTGCCCCCCGGCCTTAACTTCTGGTCTCCATCCGTGACCTCCGACCTCCACCCCCCACCTCTGGCCTCCCCCCTGCCCCGGCCTCCACCCGCGACCTCTGGCCTCCACTCTGCCCGCCCGACCTTTGACTTCTGCCCTGCGCTGATCTCCACTCGTGGTCTCCAGCCTCCATTCTGTCCTGGTCTCCACCCCTGATTTCTGGTCTCCACTTGTTTTTCCAGCCACTACCTCAGGTCTCCTGTCTTCTTCACTCTCCCACTTGCAATCTTTAGCCTTCGATTTTCCTGGTCTCTATCCTGGGCCTCTCACGCCCAGTCTTTGATCTCTTTTTTTTCATAGTCTCTGTTTCCGGCCTCCCCATTTTCCCAGCCTCTACCCTAGGACTCCCATCCCCAGCCTCCACTTTTCCCCGGCCTCTACCCAAGCCTCCCACACCTAACTGGCCTCCCACTCCTGGTCTCCGGCCTCTACCCTGGGCCTCCCACCCCCTCTCAGCCTCCCACTCCTGGCCTCCACTTTTTCCCGGTCTCTATCCCAGGCCTCTCACTTGTCTATTAGCCTCCCCTTTTCCCAGCATCTGTTCCCTAGCCTTCCACTCCTTTCAGTCTGTCCTGCCTCTACTGTGGCCTTCACTTTTCCTCGTCTCTCTCCCTGGTTTCCCATCCCCTTTTCAATCTCCACTTTTCTCAGCCTCCCACCCCTCATTTTGCAGACTTGTTTTCTTGGCTTCCCACCCATTTTTGGCCTCTCTGCGTAATTTTTCTTTTGCTTTGCACTCTTTTGTTCTCTTTTTCTCTGGTGTACTTCCTGAGCCTGTTGTTCTTTTGATATGTGTTTGTAGGGTTCCTCATCTACTCTGCCCCTATCCACACGCTCAAGTTGACCCTTTTGCTGTTTTGGTTCATGTACATTTCTCTTTCCTTAGATTTTTTTTCTTTTTTTTTTTCGTGCTGCTCTCTATTGTTCTTTTTTGCTTTTCTGTTTATGGTGTTCCAGGAACAAGCGCTGAGTTGTCCCAGGGTTAGGGAGTGTCTGGGCACCCACCTGGAGGACAAGCAGCCAGCCAAGGACAACCCACCACCTTTTCCTTCCCTTAAGATGCATTTTGGTAGCTTTATGTCTTGCAGCTTTAGAGATGAATTTTTTTCTCTTTTTCACACGTAACACCACCAGGGGCTTGACCAGCCCCATCAGGCCTCTGCTTTTTTCTGCAGCCTCCATTTTCTTCCTGGCTTCATAACCCCTTTTGGTCCCATTTTGCCCAGTCTCTACTTCTCCCAGTTCCTTTCTTTCTGTTTTTTCTCCAAGCTTTCCTCTCATCTGAGTTTTCTCTTTCTCTTTCTTTGTGATGCTCCCCATCACTCTCTTTTACTCCTCGGTATCTGCTGTTCCAGGAATGAGCACTGAGTTGTCCTAGGGATGGGGTGGGGGGTGTGTGTGTGTGTGCATGTGTGTGTCTGGGCCCCTACCCTGAAGGGCACACATTAATGGCATCCAGACCTGGCATCCAACTAAGGACAAGCCATTAACGTTTCCTTTTCTCCGGTTCCCTTTTCTTGCCTTTTTTCACTCTTACTTAAGTTTCTTGTACTCTGTTGCTTTGAAAACTTTCTCTGGATCTCTCCATCCCCGTTGTTTCAGTTCTCAACTCTGTTTCTTGTACCCCCTGTCAATTTTCCAATTTCTTTCCAGCATCTTCCTCTACACATTTCCTTGTCTCTAAGCCTTCTTTCTTTTGTTTTTGTCCTGTACCCTGTTGTTTTTTACCTTTTCTTTCTTTAGCTGCCTTTTTCTATTTCCTTGTCCGTATTGGTCAGCTCTTGTCTATGTTTCCTTTCTCTCACAGCTAGATATTTTTTTTCTCTGTCCTTTGTCTTGCTGGTCCCTCCCATCTCCCTCTCCTGCTCCATACTGCTCTTCTTTATTCCACCATCTCTGTTCCTCTTTTCTTTGCTCAATTTCTCTATTCTCCTCTCTTTCTCCTCACCGTTGTCCTGCTTGCCAGCCCTATCCTGTTCATGGCATCCCGTTTTCTGGCTCCCTATCTCCAATGTCTTCTTTTCGTGCCCATGTCCTTTCTCCTGCTTGTCTATTCCCTTTTGTCCTTCTGTCCTGCTGCATTTGGACATTGAGTCTTGCCTTTGCCTCCCTGCTGGCCTTTCTTCTGGGCATGAATGAGTTGGCTGCTTCAGTCTCCTCTGTACCCCTGCATGTGTTCACAACCCCTGGGTGGCTGCGGACAGGGGCAGGGGAGGGGGCTACCGTGCTGCGGGGCTTTGGCCTCGGCTTGGCCTGTTGCTGATGGACTCCAGTGGGGGCTTCAGCTGAGGCTGGCCCTGCTGTGGGCAGGGTTCCAGCTCTGAAGTGGGGTGCCTGTGCACGTCCACTGGAGGCAGCTGACCGAGGGCCTCTCTCTGAGGAGGGAATGTCACAGGCAGCTGCCCCCAGCAAGGCATGGTCAGTCCGCGTGGCCAGGAAGGATCCCTCCACCTGCACGTGGTGCCGGGAGCTCAGGGCCTCCGTCGGCTACATGGGGGAGTCTCCCCATATCCTGGAAGCCTTGCAGACGAGAAGCGTGGAGGCGTCCTGTGGTGCATTGCTGAGGGTCAGGCAGGCAGCGCTACGGAGGAGGAAGGGGCAGAGGCAGAGTGAGAAGAGCCTGGGCGAAGAAGGTCTCCTGCCGGCCCCAGCAGATGCGATGTGTGCCATCTTCTCTGGTGTCCGGGCGTTTGCCTCCCAGCTTGTTCCCTTGGTTCAGGTGGTTTCCTCTGTTAGAGGGAATATGTGGGAAGACAATGGATAACGGGTTTCTCCTCTGGGCGGGCAAAGGGAGCGGGTTCCTTCTCCACGCTAGATTAACCTGGGCCAGACAGTTCCAGCCCCAGTGTGTGGTGTTGTGTCATCTGTCTTCAGTGTCTTGCAGCTTTCTAAGGTCTTGATATGCTCCTTATTCTTTGTGCTTTAGGGGCACAGGAAGTGCCTCTGGTGCCATCCCTCAGGTCTCGAATGGCCGTAGTCGTTGGCATTGTGCCAGTTGAGCAGTTCTTCTCTTGACGGGTGGATAGGTCTCGCGTCTCAGAAGTTTCTGGTCAGTTCTCTCTTGTGTCGTTGTTCCAGGCTGAGTTGGCAGTTCTGTTCTCTCACCACCCATTTTCATGGACTGGGACTTCTTTCCCGTGTTCTGCATCCCTCCGTTGTCAGGTCTTGATGCCAGGCTTCTTGTGCATCCATCATCTTGGTTTTGAGAGTAACTTCTTATGACAGGATGTTGAGTTAGACTCTTTTCTGATGCTGCTACGGAGCCTCGTCGCTTCAATGCTCTGGCCCCATAGGTCTTCTTGCTCAACAGCGTCTCTGGTCCTGGAGTCCTTTATCTTGGGGAGAGTTTTCTCTCCTCTTTCGAGTTGTGTTGTGTGTCACATTGTCTATAGTGGTGGTCTCTGTGTGTGTGTTGGCTTGGAGCTGTTCTGCTGAGGAGTGTGGAGTCAGGGGCAGGTGGAATAGCAAGAAGAGTCCATGGTTAACGTGGTGCTATGCCCCGACCATTTAGGAATGGCTGTTCCGCCATCTCGGATGGCGTAGCCTTCAGCTGGCTGTGCGGACGGTCATTTCACGAGTGTTTTGTGGAGCTGATGGGAGTCGTGGGGGAGGGGCTGTTCTGCAGGAGCTGCAGCAGGTGGAATCTCAAAAATGCTAGGGCTTGGATGTGTGGGACTTAACATTTGGTGTCTAGTTTTGAATGGCAGGCTCTAGCTGGAGTCTCAATGGTATTCTAGAGTGGAAACGAGAGCTCTCGATGTGCGAGGCCATTGGTTGGCATCTGGGTGACTTGTTCAATGCTTTTTTCAGTTGTAGAGGGATGAGATTTGCACTACAGAGCAATGGAGGAGGTGTGTGTGGTGTCAGAGAGGAGATGTGACTGGTGTCCATATGATTACGTTATGGTCTGGTTTTTTCTGTTTTCTAAGGTGTGCAGCGGTGAGGGAAGCAGAATTTTTGCACCGGAGGGGACTTAAACCATATGAACGATGTAAAGTGGGCTGCAGTAGCAGTTCTTTTTCAGGTGTCGTGTTGTCGGTGAAGTTATAAGCATCATTTGTTGTTTGTGTTTGACAGGTGGGACCCGAACCCTGACAATCCCTGTGGGCAGGCTGTGGTTTTGAGTAGTATCTCAGTACATGCCTTTTGCAGGTATCACACATAGGCTTGGAGGGATGAGGACACACTCCAACGAAGAGTCTGAGAAGGTGAGGCGCTTGTGGGCTGGGCCGGGATTTAAGCGCTAAGGATAATATGGCAACTGGGTTAAGCATTCCTCTTTGGTTTTGCAGGTGCTCTGAGGGCCACCTGTGGAACTGGAGGAGCCTTAGAGGTGAGCTGGGGTCATAGCAAGGAGGATTGTGGGGCTGGTGTTTTCTTGCCAGCACAATGCTGATTTGATGTCTCCTGGTATCTTAGGTCCCACCAGTGAGGATGGCTGCAGCATCCGACTGTAGAACGAGCAGTTGAGAAGGGTGCCAGTGTGTTTGTGAGGAGGGGTGTATTGCAGATGTTGTGTTCTTGGCTTACATGATGTTTACAGCTGGTGGGGTTTTTTTGTTTTTTGAATTGCAGGTGACCAAGAGGAACCTGGTGACTGCAGGACCATCCCAGCTGGGACATGTGCTTCTTCTGTGGAGGATGGATCCAGATTGTGGCCATCTGAAGTAAAGCTGAAAGAGGGGTGCTGAGGAGGAGTGGGCTCTGAGAGCGGGGGAGAAATGTGGGCAGTCCAGGGAGGGATTCTGAAGTTGGTATAGAGGTAAGGGCTTTTGAAAAACAGACCCCTTGGGGTGGGCCAAGGGAACAGGTGACTTCTGAGCACCAGACTGGTGTGGGCAGAGCAGCTCCAGCTTGAGTATGTGTTGTCTGTGCTGTCTGTCTCCTATGTGCTGCAGCTTCCACAGGTCTTGATGTCCTCATTTCTTTTTGTGTTCCAGGGGCACAGTATGTGCCTCGGTCACCATCCCTCAGGTCTCGAGTGCCTGTACTCATCAGAATTGTGCCTATTAGACACTTTTTTTCTTGCAAAACAAGCTTGAAGAGTGGCTAGGTCTTGCGTCTCAGAAGTTTTGGGTCGGTTCTCTCTTGCGCCGTTGTTCCAGGCTGTGTCAGCAGCTCTGTTCTCTAGCCATCCTCTTTCACGGACTGGGACTTCTTCCCTGCATCTGTGTGTTCCTAGGTCTTGATGCCAGGCTCCTTGCGCATCCATCATCACGGTCTTGATGGTAACCTCTTGTGAGGGACCCTTGTCTTGGACTCTTTTCTGGGGCTGCTACAGAGCCTCCTTGCATTAATATTACGTCCCTGTAGGTGTTCTTGCCCAACAGTGTCTCTTTCTTGGAGTCCTCCTTCTTGCTGAGAGTTTGCTCACATCTTTGGAGTTGTGTTTTCCGTGGTATTGTGTATAGAGTTGGTCTTTGTGTGCATGTGGCTCAGAGCTGCTCTGCCCAGGGGTGTGGAGTCAGGGGGAGGTGAAATAGCAAGAGGAGTCCATGGTTAACATGTTGATATAGTTCCACGGTTCAGGCAATTGTTGTACTGTCACCTCAGATGGAGTAGCCATCCTCAGCCTCTGAGGACAGTTATTTAATGAGTGTTTTGTGTTGCTAATGGGAGTCATGTGGAAGGGTCTGTTCAGCAAGAGCACAGCAGGTAGAATCTCAAATATGCCAGGGCTTGGAGGTGTGGGACTTAACATTTGGTGTTTAGTTTTGAATGGCAGGCTCTAGCTGGAGTCTTGATGGTATTCCGGAATGGAAATGAGAGCTATGCGTTTGTGAAGCTGTTGATTGGCATCTGGGTGACTTGTTCAATAAGTTAGTTTCAGATGCAGAGGGATGAGATTTCCCCTATGGAGTGATGGAGGAGCAGAGTATAGAGCCGTAAGAAGGTAGGTCTGTGTGTGCTGTTAGAAGGGAGATGTGTCTGGTGTCTATATGAGTACATTATGGTCTGTTTTTTCTGTGCGACATGATGAGGGAAGCAGGATATCGGCACCAGAGGGGCCCTGGGTGAGGTGAGTGATGCTGAGTGGGCTGCAGTAGCAGTTCTTTTTCGGGTGTCGTGGTGTCAGTGAAGTTATAAACATCCACTGCTGATTGTGTTTTACAAGTGTTAGCTAAGCCTTAAAGTAGCAGTCCACAGTGACAAAGGTCAGACAGGCGATCGGCCAAGGTAATGGAGGAGGAGATGGGAATTACTGTGGGCAGGCTGCATTTTCAGGCTGTATCTCACCACGTGCCTTTTGCTTTGTTTTGCAGGTGCCTTGTGCATGCTTGGAGGGATGAAACTGCACTCTGATAAGGAGTCTGAGAAGGTGAGGGGTTTCGTAGGCTGTGGTGGTGTTTAAAAGCAGTGTATAATATGGCAACTGGGTTATGTATTTCTCATTTTTTCAGGTGCTCTGAGGGCCACCCTTGGAACGGAATGCACCATAGAGGTGAGCTGGGATTGTAGCAAGGAGCATTGCGGGGCTGGTGTTTTCTTGCCAGCACAATGCTAATTTGATGTCTCCTGGTATCTTAGGTCTCACCAGTGAGGATGGCCGCAGCATCCGACTGTAGAACGAGCAGATGAGAAGCGTGCCAGTGTTCTTGAGAGGAAGGGGGGTGTTGTGGAAGAGGGTGCTGTTGGCTGACATGATGCTTACTGCTGTTCCTGTTTGGTTTAATTGGAGATGACCAAGAGGAATCTGGCAACTGCAGGAACATCCCAGCTGGTGAAGAGGGTTTTTGTCGAGGCTAGATGCGGTCCCTGGCCATCTGCAAGCTGAGTGGAGGAGCCAGGGCTGGGGGGAGGCTGGGACAAGGGTGGGAATTGCAGGGAGGGGTTTTCCAGTCAGCGCGGGGCAGAGAGCTGTGCAGGAGCAGTCCCCTCGGAGTGGCCAAGGGAACGAGTTCCTTCTCCACACTGGATCAGCCTGGTCAGAGCAGCTCCGGCTGGAGTGTATGGTGTTGTGGTGTTTGTGTGGTCTGTCTGCTGTGTCTGGAACTTCCTCAGGTCTCGATGTCCTCCTTGCTCTTTGTGCTCAAGGGGCACAGCACGTGCCTCGGTCGCCATCCCACGGGCCTCAAATGTTCGTACTCATTGGCATCGTGCCCATTGGGTGCTTCTTCTCTGGTGTGATAATCAAAGTGGGGATATGTCTTGCATCTCAGAAGCTTCCGGTTGGTTCTGTTTTGCCTTGTTCTTTCAGGCTGCACCAGCAGCTCTGTTTTCCGGCCGTCCATGTTCACTGTTTGGGACTCCTTCCCTGCATCCGTCCCTTCTCAGGTCTTGACGCCAGGCTCCTTGCTCATCCATCATCTTAGTTTTGACAGGATCGTCTCATGACAGGCTATTGCGTTTGTCTCTTTTCTGGGTCTGTCTCCCCTCCTCCCCGTTGCAGCCCCATAGGTAGTCTTGCCCAACGGCACCTCTGGTCCCCGAGTCCTCCTTCTTGCTGCGAGTTTTTCTCTTGTGTTTGTGTTGTGTGTCACGTTGGTCTCTGTGTGCCTGTTTGGTTGATGTGATGTTGATCTGCCTTGACTGTTCAGCCCACAGTTGTAGGGCTATTTCAGATGGAGTAGCCATGGGCAGGCTCTGTAAACAGCCATGTCAAGGGTGTCTTGTGGAGGGGTCAGAAGCTGCCTGGGAGGGGCTGATAAGTGGCTGCAAAGCAGATGGTCTCCCCAAGGTGTTAAGGCTTGGGTCTGTGGGGCTTAACATTTGGCAAGGGTGGTTCTAGCCTGCAAAAAGAAGAGAGATCCTGGGTTTCGACATGACACAGTCCAAAGGCATATTTAGAGTTAAATTGAATCCCAATTGCATATCTAGCTGCTTCTGCAAGAGCAACTATTTCCGCCCCTTGTGCACCTAAAGGTGCAAGTAAGGATCTTGCTATCAGTACCTGAGTTTCCGTGGTGACTGCAAATCTGGTATACCTCTGACCTTCTTCGTAGTAGGACGATCCATCTGTGAAAAGGTTCAAATCCAGATTTTCTAAAGGTTGATCTTTCAGGTCATCTTGTGGCTTGCTGGTTTCATTCACAAGTTGAATGCAATTATGGTCATCTTTCTCTCCGTCAGATAAAGGCATCAAGGTAGCAGGATTTAAGGTATTGCACCTTTCCAATTTCAAATTATCAGCCAACAACAGAATTCTTTCATATCTATGTGCTCTTTGGGGGGATAAAGCTTTCTCCACATATTGTTTTAACAAAACTTCAACTTAATAGGGTACACAAACAGTTAGTGGATGTCCTAAAACAATTGTTTTCTCTACCATTTCTGCTGCAGCTTTATTGCTCTAATACAAAAAGGAGCTCCCTTCGCTAATGAATCTAAGCTTAAAGAAAAATATGCAACTGGTCTTTCATGTGGTATAAAGGTTTTATTATTTCACTAAATCCTGGAATCCGGGGGCAGCAGAACCCTACTTGTCCTAAAAATCCTCTTAATTGTTTCTTAGTTACGGGTTTGGGTATATTTTGTATTGCTCTAATTCTTTCAGGATCAAATTCCCGTCTCCCTGGGTTCAGTATAAATCTGAGATATTTTACTTGCTGTTTGCAAAACTGCAACTTAGACAAGGATGCACGATGTCCCTTTTTAACAGGCTGAATACACAAATACTTAGTATCTCTAATACAATCATCCTCAGTTTTACTTGCTAATAACAAATCATCAACATATTGTATTAAAACAGACTTGTTTGGAAAAACCCGATCTTATAAATCATTCTACAAAATCTGAGAAAAAGATCTTTGAACTAATAAATCCTTGGGGTAATCATGTCCAGGTCAATTTTTCCCTTGCCAGGTAAAAGCAAAAATTAACTGACTCTCTTTTGCAATGGGGATATTAAAAAAGCTCTTGTGGGGTCTAGGACAGTAAAATATTGTGCCCAGACTGGAATTTGAGTCAAAATCAGGCTGGGATCAGGTACCACAGGATGCAGAGCAATTACATGTTCATTTACAGCTCGGAAATCTTGAACAAACCTATATTCAGGGTTTCCATCCTTACCTAATCTATGTTTGCTTACCAGTAAAATAGGTGTATTATATGGACTACGGCATTCTTTCAGAATTCCTTGGTTGAGGAACTGTGCAATTTGTTTTTCAATGCTCGGAATTTCTTCACTAATAATAGGGTATTGCTTAACTCAAGGAGGTGACCCTCCTTTTGGTTTTATCACAACAGGTTCAGCTGATTTTAATAATCCTATTTCATCTCCTGACATAGTCCAGAGCTCTTTAGGGACTGCGGCCAATTCAAGGGGTATTTTATTTGACATAATTTGTGGCCAGTCTTCAATTTGAACTATTTCTGAGCCTATAATTAACTGGATTCCTGCTGGATCCAAGGAGATACACATATCAAATTTCTGCAAAAGGTCTTGTCCCAAAAGGGAAACGGGAGAATTTGGAGAGATCACAAATCTTCCCCATACCAATTTATTATTTAAAACTAGGGGTAAAGGAGTAGATAAACACTTTATCTCCTCCCCCACTACTTCTCATATAATCACAGTTTTATTTGAAACTTGGGGAATTTCGAAATTTACCAAAGACAAAGTTGCTCCTGTATCTACCAAAAAAGTAACATAATCTTCATTTACCTTTGCAGACGTTTGACCACACTCATCTACCGTGATTCCGACGGGATCCATTTTTTTAATCTTCAAAAATCATCTTTTTCACTGTGAATGAGGCCGAGAGGTTCTAGCAGGTGGGAGTTCTCCGGCAGCCGCCACAGGTCTCAAAGGGCACTCTCTCTGCATATGACCTAGATTTCCACAATAAAAACATTCCAAAGTATTAACATATTGGGGAGCAGGGAGGACCCTGCCCCTCGCTCCTCTTCCCCTATTTCTCGCCCAGGGAAACCCTGACCTCGTGCTTGTGGATTATAGTTTTGAGTAATTGCAGCAGCTAACAGTTCAATTTCTCTTTCTTTCTCCTTTCGCTCTCCCTTCCTTTCATGTTTCAACTTCTTTTCCTCCTGATTTTGTCTGTCTTCTTCTCTTCCATAGAAAATAAAAGCAGCAACACTTAGAATTTTAGTTAATGTTTCACTTTGCCAACCTGGCAAGTGCTTCTTAAAGTATTTGTTTATAGCGGGAGCCGAGTGATCTACGAATACACTAATGGCTAAAGGCTCCTGGAAATTGTCATGGTTCCTTCCCCCATATTTTAATAAAGTAGCTTTTAATCTTCCTCAGTAATCGCTTGGGTGCTTATCAGGCCTCTGTCTACATTCCAATACTTTATTCCAATTAGTTACTTTTTCACCAGCCTGACGAACTGCTTCTATTAATTGTTGGATTGCAGCTTTATGAGCTTGTGCTCCTTCAGTAGTAGCGAGATTCCATCCTGGGTCTTGTTCAGGCCAGGGTTTTAATCCTTGACCTTTCTGAGCAATTTCTTGATCTTTTTGGTATGTTTTTTCTCTGTCTTCTGCTTGAAATAATTCCTTTAATAAAATTTTCATGTCATTCCAATTGGGAGTATAATCAGCGACAATTTCCGATAACAACCGAGCACATTTTTCAGAGGCATCTCGCAGCCTTGGCATTTTCGACCGCCAGGCTACTCGACCACCCTGTTTCCAAGGTTCATGCCTCATAACTGCAGTAACCGCAGGAACTTCTGTGGGCGCACCAGGTCCCGCTCTCGGGTTTGAGATGTAATCCAAACGCATTGGATACATGCCAACCCTTTTAGAAAAGAGCTCAGTTTCCTCAGCCTCTGGGGTGGAGGGAAGTGACCTTCTGTTATTTTTCAGTACAGGATTTTTCCTCCTCTGCTGTGCCCAATTATACCATATATACCAATAATCAATATCTTGACTTCCAAAATCCTCCAAAACAGTTCTCAAAAATTTCAACTTATGGGGTTTAAATGTTCCTTTAGGAGGCCACTCATCCATCGGCTCTCCTCCTCTGTTTCTTGTCAGGAATGGCCATTCCTCCTGGCACAATGTTATCAATCTCCTTTTCTGTAATGTCTGTGCCAGAGTTGTCTTTTTCCAATTCTCTAAAACCTCAGCAAGGGGCTTCCCCCTTTCAATGCTGGGTGCTGTCCCCATTTGAATTCTCTTTCTCTTTTCCTTGCCAATTTAAACACAAGAGTTTCTCAGGATATGTTTATCTGAAATGACCCCTGCCCAAGTCTCGTAGGTGAACTCACCTGATTAGTCTGCCGGCAAATCGAGCATTGGTAATGGGTCTGTCCAGAGAAGTACTCAGTCCTCTTGTGTCCTAGAGTCCTGTCTGGGGTGCCAAAACTGTTAAAAGAATTTTGCCAATCTGTGGGTAACTCTAGGCTTGCTCTATTCAACAACTCAGAGTTGGGCCATCACCTCAGTGAGTGGCAAAGCATACAGCGCACATCCTTAGTATATATAGTTTTGTTCTCTAACATTATGTGACTAGGTTAAGTCCTTGACGTTTTTCCACTGATTCTCAGTCCTTCGTTCTTCATTAATCAAAAAGTCTGTTCAATTCCTTTGTCTCAGCAGATGTCATGTTCTTCATTTCATTTCTTTCTTCAAGATTTGCTCCGGTTGTCTCGGTCCTCGGTTGCTCAGGTCACACAATGAGAATCGTCTTCAAAATTTTGGGAAAATTTAAATTGTTCTATTGTATTCTATGTCTACTTCAAACGGATAACTTCTTAACATAATCTATTTTAAGTTAATCAACACTCTAACCTTGAATATAGCCATTCTCCTGTTGATTCAGCTTGACTGGGTTTTAGGCCAGCCTTGGTAAGGACTATACAAGGATAAATGAGCAGCTATGTTTCATATACACCTGTATCAATAACTAAAACAATGTTCTATTCTCTAATGTCACAATAGTAGAAAGTTAAGCTTATGATTAATTCTTTTACACTGCCATCCAAGGGGGACTCTGTCCATTCTGCCTTCAATCCTAGTCCGTGTATCCTGGAATCCAGCTCCTGAAATCCAGCTTCCTTCTGCTGCCAAGTCCAGTCTGGGGCTTCTCCAGTGCCTGCTCTCAGCATCCATGTTGACCGTGACATGGTTGCCATTGGGTGGGGGGGTTGGGCTTGGTATCGGTTTTGTAAATTTTTGCATACATTTCATTTTGTTGTTGTTTTTCTCATTAATAAACAGTTTCAGTTTTCTTTTCTGATCCATGAGTCTCTGCTCCTTATTCTCTTTCTCTTCCCCTTTCAGGAGGAAGAGGGGTTCACAGAGAACATCTGTCATTTGTCTCGTGGCCAGCCCAGCCCCAACCCTTGACCCCTTCCCTTCTCCTCCACCATGTCCCATAGCTCCGTTAGGTCCCTGGTCCCCTGAGGACACCTGTACTCTGCTCAGATCCCTTCCCCAGTACCTCATGGTGTCAGCAATCCTTTCTTTGCCTCTATGTCCACGTCCCCCCCAACCCTGTCCTTGTGCCCCACAGCACCCTCTGAGCTCTGCGTCCCTCTTTGTATCTCTCTTGCTCAGAGAACTGTTCCTTGGGCCTTCTCTGCACTCCAGAGCTCTCTCACCTTTTTCACCACTATCTTGGATGTCTCCACTCAGTCTCTCATCCCCCGGGGACATCTATCCATTACTTCCACACCTTCTTGAGTTTTGCTTTTTTCCCAGAACCTTTTTTTTCCCTCTTTCACTCCAGGCACCCTTCTCCCACAATCATCACAGCGCCCCAGGCCATCCTTGCTCCCCACAGCCCTCTTTTGGCTTTGTAGCACATTTTGAGCCTTCCTTGCTCCCTGAGAACCTTCCTGGATGTCATCTTTTACCTCCAGAGGACTCATGTGGTCCTCTACGCTAGCTAGAATACCTCTGTTGAGTCTCTGGTCCCCTGAGGACAGCTGTAGTCTGTTCAAATCCCTCTGAATGTCATTCTGTCCTCAAGCCTTCTTTTGTCTGTCCCTCTCAGAGCCACTCTGGTACTGTCACAATGCCTCCTGAGGTCTGGGCTGTTCGCCACAGCACACTTTTAGCTTTGAAAGGCCCCTCTTGGACTCGTTTTGTTGCAATCGCACCTCTCTTAAGGTCTCCGTGCCCAAGAAAGTGCATGCATTTTCCTTTCTGTGCCATCTACAACACCTCCTGAGACCTTCCCTGCACTCCACAGCATTTTGGTAGCACTTTACCTCCCTTTCAATCTCTCTCACCCCTCTGAGCCTTTCACTACCTCTGCACTCCCAGTCACAGTGCCTCCTGAGATATCCCCTTTGTGTGCCACTGCCCTGTTTTAGCTCTGTGGTGGTCTTTGATCCTCCCTTGTTCTCTCAGAAACCTGTCCTCGGGTTTGTCTGTGCCTCAAAGCACTCTCATTTTCCTTTCTGCCATCCTCCCTTTGGTGCCCATCCTCCTGAGGACATCTGTACTCTGTTCCAATCTCCTCCAGACTCGCTCCTTGTGTCCCAGAGCCTTTTTCAGTGTCTCTCACTGTTTTGGACCCCTCTCACAGTATCACAATGCCTATCGATGTCTTCAAGGTTGCCCTTAGCATACTTTTAGCTTTGTAGTGAACCCGCATCCCTCTCATTTCCTCAGAATATTTCCTGAGTCCATAGCTGAGACCCAGTCCAGTCATTCGGTCCTCTCTTCCCTCCAGCCATGCCTCTGTTTGGTCCCTGCCCATCCAATGACATCTTTACTTGGTTCAGATTCCTTCCTGTTCTTATCATCGTGTCCCCAGTCTTTTTTCTGTCTTTCCGGCTCCCTCAGGACATTTTTTCTCCAAGTCACTATGATTCCAGAGATTCTCCGTGTGGTCCACATCCATCTTCTAGCAGTTTAGGCGGGACCATCTTTGAGCCATAGAGCTCTCATTTGTTCCTCTCGGCTATCTCAGATTCGTCCATTCAGCCCCCCAGCAGCCTGAGATCATCTGTACTCTTTTCACATGATCCCCTAAGTCCCCAAGCCTCCTTTTGTCCATCAGCCCCGCCTCAACACTCTCTCCTCCCAGTCACGACACTTCCCGTGTCCTTCCTTGATCTCCACGGCACCTCATAGCACTCTATCTCCCCTTCTCTCTCTCATTCTGTAGGAGCCTCCCTTCTCTCGTTGCTACCCAGCGCTCCTTTATCTCTCTCTCTGCCATCAAGAGTGTCTCCGTTTGGTTTCTCCCTTGCTCGGTCATCTGTAATTTGCCAGATGCCCTCCAGAGACTCCCAGGCCCTCCTTGTGTCTCCGAGCTGCCTTTTCTCACTCTGTCCCCTCCTAGCTCCTCTGCCCTTAGAACAATGTCTTCCAAGACCTTTCTCAGACTCCTCAGCGCTCCTGTAGCTCTCAGCTCCCTTTCAGTTTTATTTTTGTGCGTATTTTGGAGCAGTCTTCTCTTTGCCATTTGAGATGCCTTCGTGCAGCCCCTGGTCCCCTGATGGCAGTTGTACTTTGTTTAAACCCCCTTCATAGTTCCTCCTTGTTATCTCTGAGGCTTTTTTAGCATCTCAGCCCCCCTCGGGACTCCTCTGCTCCCTTTGCTGAGCTCTCACAAGACAACCCCTATATCCTAGAGCCCTGTTTTATCTGGCAAGGGCACTTTGCACCCCTCTTTCCCCCTCAGAACCCTTCCTGAGTCCACATCTCTTACTCAGGTCTGCCTTTCTGTCCTCTCACCAGTTCAGGGTGCCTCCATTTGCCTACTGTCCTACACACTGTAGTAGGATGCCAATCTTTTTCTCTCCGCACCCCAGAAGAATGAAGTTTAATGACCTGCTTGGTCCTGTCACTGACACAATAGATGCAGTTGCTGTCAAAGAGCTGGTCTTGCTGTTTCCAGTCAGGGTTGCTCTCTCCATCCAGGGCTTTCAAAACCATACACTTAAAGCAGAGGAGAGAACTTGCTGCTCCTCTGGCTGCCTTGATCCCTGCTGGCAGTTCTCCCCGCCCCTTTCCCAGGGGATTTTGGGAAGGGTGGTGGGCGGGGCCTGGGGTATATGAGCCATAGCCTGTGGCCAGGGGGCTCATTCACCTTTTGGGCTTCTCTTGAGTAGGAGCTCTGCAGTTCCTTCAGATGCTAGGAGCTTTTGGGGTGGCTCAGCTCTCTGGGCAGGTGAGTTTGGAGAAACAGTGGCAGCGCTTCGAGGGAAGAGCTTCAGGAGCAGTCAAAGGTGAGTAGAAAATAGACTTGTGTCCAACTTTATTTTTCAGAGCAGCAATTTTGTATGGAGCATTCAGGGATGGACATATAGTTTGACGGCATGTGATCTTCTTCTGTTCTTGTAGGAGCATTGTCTTCTCCTGGCATTCTTGACTGCCCCGAAGGTAGAACCTTGGTTTTTTCACCAGTTTTACTGACATCAGTGTGAGTGACTGGCCTCACTTCTCTTTACTAGGGCTAATGGTGAGATGTTCTAGCAGGGGTTAGGGTGAGTAGTTTGTATATATTTACGTGATGCTGAATCTGGTGAGCTCTCACAAGCTCAATGGTATTTTTCTGTCTTTTGGTGTTTTAGGTGCCATGAGGAATGATGGCCGCAGTATATGACAACAGAATCGGAGCAGGTGAGCAGAAGACCACATTCCCTTGGAGTAGGTGGGTGTTGTGACTGACACAGCGTTTACTGCTAGGACCGTTTGGGGGTTTTTTTGCAGATGAGGAAGAGGAGGCTGGTGACTGCAGGAACATCTCAGCTGGCCAATGTGGTTGCTATTGAGGATGGATTCAGATTCCTAGTAACCTGACAGCTAAGTTGACAAATCGGTGTTTGGTGGGGTGAGTGTAGTGGGTAAGGGACAAGGCTGGGAGTTGCAGGGAGGGGTTTTGAAGTCAGTGTAGGGGAGAGGGCTATCCAGGAGCAGGCCCTTTGGGGCAGGCAGAGGGAGTGAGTTACTTCTCAGCCCAAGGCTAGCGGGGCAGGGCAGCTCCAGCCTGACTGTGAGTTGTTGTGTCATTTGTGGAGTCTGTCTTATGTGTCTCAGAACTTCCTCAGATCTTGATGTTCTCATAGCTCTTTGCGCTTGAGGCACAGCATGCATCTCGGGCACCATCCCTCAGGTCTCGAATGCCCATACTCATCCACATCATGCCAATCGGGTGCTTTTTTTTTGCACAAGAATCTCAAAGTGTGACCAGGTCTTGCTTCTCAGAAGTTCTTGGTTGATTCTCTTTTGCAGCATTGCTCCAGGCTGTGTCAGCATCTCTGCTCTCGAGCGGTCACTCTTCCTGGATCCCTTTCTGGGACTCTTTTTTTTTTTCCCCCTGCATCCCTAGGTTCTTAGGTCTTTAAGCCAGGCCTTGTGCATGTGCTGTGTCCCAGCTGTGGCCATGTCTTATAGTCCCAGGCCACAGCGTTCAACTTTTCTCAGGCTGCCGTAGGTTCTTCCTACCAGGCCTGATGGTCTTCTCGCCCGATCGCATCTCAGGTGCAGGGGTCAATCTTCTTAGAGCTTCTTTATGTTTTTCGGGTCATGGCATTTGTCTTGTTTGTGTACAGCGTTGGTCTGCGTGGGTTTGTCTGGGCCGTAGCTGCCTTGCCTGGGGCCATAGCGGTGATAGTCAGCAGAAGAATAACCGTAAGATTCTACAGGTGACATGTTGATCAGCCTCGATTTTGCAGGCAAAGGGTGTACAAGTCCCTGTCAGAGGAAGCAGCACTGTCTGCAGCAAAGGAGAGCTATGTCTGTAGCGTTCTGCAGAGACACAGGGGCCCAGCAGCTTTGTTTAATGTCCGTCTGCAGCTGGACTCTCGATGGTTCTCCTGAGTGGGAACGAGAGTTCTGGATTTGTGCAGCTGTCAGTCAGCACCAGGGTGACTCGTTTGATACAGTTTTTGCAGATGCTGTGGGATGACCCTTGTGCCAAAGGGAGACGGAGGAGGAGAGCGGAGCACTGAGAGAAGGTGGGTCCGTGTGTGGTGTCAGAGGGGAGATGTGACTGGTGGCTGCGTGACTACATTATGGGACTTCCGGTCAAGCTGGTGGACTCCCGGGAGGACTTCCGGTCAAGATGGCGGACTGCAGGGTGGTTTCCGTACAAGATGGCAGACTCCTGGGAGGACTTCCGTCAAAATGGCGGCCTCCCGGGAGGAATTCCGGTCAAGATGGCGGCCTCCCGGGAGGACTTTCGGTCAAAATGGTGGACTGCAGGGTGTTATTCCGTACAAGATGGCGGACTCCCGGGAGGACTTCCGGTCAAGATGGCGGACTCCCGGGAGGACTTCCGGTCAAGATGGCGGACTCCCGGGAGGACTTCCGGTCAAGATGGCGGACTCCCGGGAGGACTTCCGGTCAAGATGGCGGACTCCCGGGAGGACTTCCGGTCAAGATGGCGGACTCCCGGGAGGACTTCCGGTCAAGATGGCGGACTCCCGGGAGGACTTCCGGTCAAGATGGCGGACTCCCGGGAGGACTTCCGGTCAAGATGGCGGACTCCCGGGAGGACTTCCGGTCAAGATGGCGGATTCCTGGATGCACTGCCGTACAAGATGGCGGACTCCTGTGTGGACTTCCTCCCTGGAGTCGGCCATCTTGACCGGAAGTCCTCCAAGGAGTCGGCCATCTTGACCGGAAGTCCTCCAAGGAGTCGGCCATCTTGACCGGAAGTCCTCCAAGGAGTCGGCCATCTTGACCGGAAGTCCTCCAAGGAGTCGGCCATCTTGACCGGAAGTCCTCCAAGGAGTCGGCCATCTTGACCGGAAGTCCTCCAAGGAGTCGGCCATCTTGACCGGAAGTCCTCCAAGGAGTCGGCCATCTTGTATGGAATACCACTACGGAGTCCGCCATATTGTACGGAATGGCACCCTGGAGCCGGCCATCTTGACCGGAAGTCCTCCAAGGAGCCGGCCATCTTGACCGGAAGTCCTCCAAGGAGCCGGCCATCTTGACCGGAAGTCCTCCAAGGAGCCGGCCATCTTGACCGGAAGTCCTCCAAGGAGCCGGCCATCTTGACCGGAAGTCCTCCAAGGAGCCGGCCATCTTGACCGGAAGTCCTCCAAGGAGCCGGCCATCTTGACCGGAAGTCCTCCAAGGAGCCGGCCATCTTGACCGGAAGTCCTCCAAGGAGCCGGCCATCTTGACCGGAAGTCCTCCAAGGAGCCGGCCATCTTATACGGAATACCACTACGGAGTCCGCCATATTGTACGGAATGGCACCCTGGAGTCTGCCATCTTGACCGGAATTCCTCCCGGGTGTCCGCCATTTTGCCAGAAGTGTACCCAGGAGACCGCCATCTTGTAAGGAACACCATCCTGGAGTCGGCCATCTAGACCGGAAGTCCTCCCGGGAGGCGGCCGTCTTGACCGGAAGTCCCCCGGGAGTCCGTCATCCTGACCGGAAGTCATCCCGGGAGGCCGCCATATTGTACGGAAACCACTCTGGAGTCCGCCGTCTTGGCCGGAAGTCCTCCCGGGAGTCCGCCGTCTTGGCCGGAAGTCCTCCCGGGAGGCCGCCATCTTCGCCGGAAGTCCTCCCGGGAGTCCGCCATCTTGACCGGAAGACCTCCCGGGACTCTGCCATTTTGAAGGAAGTCCCGCCGGGAGGCCGCCATCTTGACCGGAAGTCCCCCCGGGAGTCCGCCATCTTGACCGGAAGTCCACCCGGGAGGCCGCCATCTTGACCGGAAGTCCTCCCGGGAGTCCGCCATCTTGTACGGAAGTCCTCCCGGGAGTCCGCCATCTTGTACGGAATAACACCCTGCAGTCCACCGTTTTGACCGGAAGTCCTCCCGCGAGTCCGCCATCTTGACCGGAAGTGCTCCCGGGAGGCCGCCATTTTGTCGGAAGTCCCCCCGGGAGGCCGCCATCTTGACCGGAAGTCCCCCCGGGAGTCCGCCATCTTGACCGGAAGTCCACCCGGGAGGCCGCCATCTTGACCGGAAGTCCTCCCGGGAGTCCGCCATCTTGACCGGAAGTCCTCCCGGGAGTCCGCCATCTTGACCGGAAGTCCTCCCGCGAGTCCGCCATCTTGACCGGAAGTGCTCCCGGGAGTCCGCCATCTTGACCGGAAGTCCTCCCGGGAGTCCGCCATCATGCCCATTTGCCCTCCCGGGAGTCTGCCATCTTGACCGGAAGTCCTCCCGGGAGGCCGCCATTTTGACCGGAAGTCCTCCCTGGAGGCGGTCATCTTGACCGGAAGTGAACGACAGGTTCTAGTTGGAGTCTCCATGGTATTCCGTAACTGAATCGACACCTGTGGGTTTGTGAAGCTGTTGATCAGCAGCGGGGTGATTTGTCCAATGACTCTGTTCCAGATGCAGAGGGATGAGACTTCCACTACGGAGTGATGGAGGAGCAGAGCACAGCCCCTTGAAAAGGTGGGTCCGTGTGTGCTGTTAGAAGGGGGATATGGCTGGTGTCCTTGTGAGCACATGATGATTTGTTTCTCTCTCTCCTGAAGGTGCGCGGCAAGGAGGGCAGCGGGATTTTGGCACCGGAGGGTCCTCGGGCGAGGTGAGCGATGCCGGGCGTCCTGCAGCAGCAGCAGTTCCCGTTCGGGTGTCGTCATGTCGGTGAAGTTACAAGCGTCCCTTGTTGTTTGGTTTTGCACGTGGCCCTTGCGCCTCAAAGCGGCTGCCCACGATGACAGAGGTCAGACAGGTGAGTGGTCAAGGTCGAGGAGGGGCAGAGGGGAATCCCCGCAGCCAGGCTGTGCTTCTGTACTTTCGGACTCTATTTCTGCGTGTGCTTTTTATTTTGCAGGTGCCTCGTTCGTGCTTGGAGGGATGAAGCTGCACACTGAGGGGGCGTCCGAGAAGGTGAGACAGTTGTGGGCTGGGTCGGTGTCCCAGAGTAAAATGTGGCCCAGTCACCGGGTTAACTATTTCCCTGTGGCTTCGCAGGCGCTCTGCCAGGCCCCCCTTGGAACTGGAGGAGCCTTGGAGGTGAGCTGGGGTGGTAGCAAGGAGGATCACGGCGTTGGTGTTTTGTGGCCGGCACAATGTTAATTTTGAGTCTTCTGGGAGGACTTCCGGTCAAGATGGCGGCCTCCCGGGAGGACTTCCGGTGAAGATGGCGGCCTCCCGGAGGACTTCCGGTCAAGATGGCGGATTCCCGGGTGGTTTCCGTACAATATGGCGGACTCCCGGGAGGACTTCCGGTCAAGATGGCAGATGCTTTGGTGATATTTGAGCAACATGGAGACCTTTCCTGTAGGGCTTCCGGTCAAGATGGCGGACTCCTGGGAGGTCTTCAGGTCAAGACGGCGGCCTCCCAGGAGGTCGGACGGTCAAGATGGCGGACTCCGGGAAGGCAAACGGTCAAGATGGCGGACTCCCGGGAGGACTTCCGGCAAAATGGCGGCCTCCCGAGAGGACTTCCGGTCAGATGGCGAACTCCCGGGAGGACTTCCGGTCAAGATGGCGGAATCCAGGGTGGTTTCCGTACAAATTGGCGGACTCCCGGGAGGACTTCCGGCAAAATGGCGGCCTCCCGAGAGGACTTCCGATCAAGGTGGTGGACTTAGGCTGTTATTCCGTACAAGATGGCCGACTTTTTGGAGGACTTCTGGTCAAGATGGCGGCCTCCAGGGAGCACATCCGACCAAGATGGCGGCCTCCCACTAGGACTTCCAGTCAAGATGGCGGACTCCCGGGAAGACTTCCGTCAAAATGGCGGACTCCCGGGAGGACTTCCGGCAAAATGGCGGACTCCCGGGAGGACTTCCGGTCAAGATGGCGGCCTCCCGGGAGGACTTCCGGTGAAGATGGCGGCCTCGCGAGAGGACTTCCTGTCAAAATGGCGGCCTCCCGGGAGGACTTCCGGTCAAGATGGCGGATTCCCGGGTGGTTACCGTACAATATGGCGGACTCCCGGGAGGACTTCCGGTCAAGATGGCAGATGCTTTGGTGATATTTGAGCAACATGGAGACCTTTCCTGTAGGACTTCCGGTCAAGATGGCGGACTCCCGGGAGGCCTTCCGGTCAAGATGGCGGACTCCCGGGAGGACTTCCGGCAAAATGGCGGCCTCCCGAGAGGACTTCCGGTCAGATGGCGAACTCCCGGGAGGACTTCCGGTCAAGATGGCGGACTGCAGGGTGGTTTCCGTACAAGATGGCGGCCTCCCGGGAGGACTTCCGGTCAAGATGGCGGCCTCCTGGGAGGACTTTCGGTCAAAATGGTGGACTGCAGGGTGTTATTCCGTACAAGATGGCGGACTTCTTGGAGGACTTCCGGTCAAGATGGCGGACTCCCGGGAGCACTTCCGGTCAAGATGGCGGACTGTAGGGTGCTATTCCGTACAAGATGGCGGACTGTAGGGTTCTATTCCGTACAAAATGGCGGACTCCTGGGTGTACTTCCGTTCAAAATGGCGGACTCCTTGGAGGACTTCCGGTCAAGATGGCGGACTCCCTGGAGGACTTCCGGTCAAGATGGCGGATTCCTGGATGCACTGCCGTACAAGATGGCGAACTCCTGTGTGGACTTCTTCCCTGGAGTCCGCCATCTTGCCCGGAAGTCCTCCAAGGAGTCGGCCATCTTGACCGGAAGTCCTCCAAGGAGTCCGCCATCTTGTACGGAATACCACTACGGAGTCCGCCATACTGTACGGAATGGCACCCTGGAGGCCGCCATCTTGACCGGAAGTCCTCCCGGGTGTCCGCCATTTTGCCGGAAGTGCACCCAGGAGTCCGCCATCTTGTACGGAACACCACCCTGGAGTCCGCCATCTTGACCGGAAGTCCACCCGGGAGGCCGCCATCTTGACCGGAAGTCCTCCCGGGAGTCCGCCATTTTGCCGGAAGTGCACCGAGGAGTCCGCCATCTTGTACGGAACACCATCCTGGAGTCCGCCATCTTGACCGGAAGTCCTCCCGGGAGGGCCGCCATCTTGTACGGAAGTCCTCTCGGGAGGCCGCCATTTTGACCGGAAGTCCCCGGAT